>CM053783.1:696771400-698248900 GCA_028749045.1 Cupressus sempervirens | reverse complement strand
GGCTGCCTCTGTAGCAGCAACATACTCTGCGTCTGTAGTGGAGAGAGCATTAATATTTTGTAACCTAGAAACCTAGCTCACGACTACCCCACCAATAGTAAAGACATAACCTGTAGCACTCCACCTGGTATCAATATCCCCAGCCAAATCTGAGTCAACATAGCCCTGTAAATCAGTAGTAGAGCCCCCAAAGTGTAAACACTTATTGGATGTTCCTCTCAAATATCTGAGAATCCACTTGACAACATTCCAATGCTCAAATCCTGGATGACTCATATACCTGCTAACAACTCCCACTGCATGTGCAATATCTGGCCTAGTGCATACCATAGCATACATCAAACTTCCTATAGCTAAAGCATAGGGTACCTTGGATATCTTATCCTCCTCTTCCTGTGTCTTGGGACACATCTCCTTAGTCAATTTCAAATGACTAGGTAAAGGTGTGCTGACAGCTTTAGCATTCTCCATAGAGAAACGTTACAACACCTTCTCAACATAATCAGCTTGAGATAGCGTCAATGTTCTGTTCTTCCCATCTCTGCAAATCTTCATACCAAGGATTTGTTTTGCTGCCCCCAAATCCTTCATAGCAAACACATGTGCTAATTGGCATTTTAGCCCCTTAATATGATCCATGTTAGACCCAGCTACAAGCATATCATCAACATATAAACATAAAATTATGTAGCTATTATCATCCAACCTCTTAAAATAAACACAGTAATCTGAATGACACCTATTATATCCATGCTTATGCATAAAACTGTCAAATTTCAGATACCATTGCCGAGGTGCTTGCTTCAAGCCATATAAACTTTTCTTCAATTTGCACACTAAGTTCTCGTTACCTTTGACCTCAAAACCCTGTGGCTGAGCCATATATATTTCTTCATCCAAATCACCATGAAGAAAGGCTGTTTTAACATTCATCTACTCTAAATGCAAATATTCAGTAGCCACAAGACTTAAAACAGTATGAATAGAAGTCATTTTAACAACAGGAGAAAATATCTCATCAAAATCAATTCCCTTTTTCTATACAAATCCTTTTACAACTAACCTGGCCTTAAATCTTTTCTTACCTCTTTCCTCTTCTTTCAACCTGTAAACCCATTTATTCTGTAAAGCCTTTTTACATGTAGGCAACTTGCACAAATCCCATGTCTTATTTTTCAGCAAAGAGTCCATTTCATCTTTCATTGCAGACTCCCACTAAATCTTAGTATCCACTTGCACAACTTCATCATAACTTTCAGGTTCACCAGCATCAGTAAGTAAAATAGAATACAAAGAGGGAGAAAACCTTTGTGGAGGTCTAATTTTCCTTGTTGACCGTCTAACATTCATTGGTGTGTGTGGTATTTGATGTTGCAGTTGTTGCACATCATGAGGAATGACTGGAACATTAGCTTTTGGAGTATCATCCAGCACTACATAATCATCTTCTTTCTTCTCATGTTGCTGCAACAGATCTTTGTACAACACTTTCTCCTTGAATATGACATCCCAACTTCTAATAATTTTAAGATTTTCAAAATCCCAAAGCCTATAACCAAATTCATTAATGCCATATCCAAAAAAGACACACTTCTTTGATTTAGCTTTTAGCTTGGTTCTATTTTCAGAGTCTATATGAGCAAAAGCTTCACAACCGAAGGTCTTGAGAAAAGAATAACTCACCTTCTTACCAGTCCATGCTTCCTCTAGAATACCACAGTCCAAAGGAGTAGAGGGACCTCTATTAATCAAATATACTACAGTATTGACAGCCTCCGCCCACATGTGTAAGGGAAACCTAGCATGCAACCTCATGCTCCTTGCGCGCTCCATTATAGTCTTGTTCATGCGTTTAGCCACTCCATTTTCCTGTGGAGTCCTTGGAATAGTTTTTTGTCTACGAATACCATTAGTGGAGCAATAATCTTCAAATTAATGACTGTAATACTCACCACCATTATCAAATCTGAGACATTTTAATTTCTTACGAGTCTCATTTTCAACCAAGCATTTCCATTTCTTAAAAGTTTGAAATACATCAGATTTCTGTCTAAGGAAATAAACCCATACTTTTCTAGTTGTGTCATCAATAAATGTAACATAATAATGAGATCCACCAAGGGAAGATACCTGGGCTGGTCCCCATACATCTATATGCACAAGCTCTAATTTCTCCTTTTTGTTTTCCTTCCCTATCTTTACAAAACTCACTCTCTTTTGTTTTCCATACACACAACTTTTGCAGAAATCCATATTCACACATTTTAGACCTGGTAAAACTTTCCTTGAATGAAGTACTTTCATACCTTTCTCACTCATGTGCCCAAGTCTATTGTGCCACAGCGCTGTATCAGAATCTACAGTAGCTATTTGCTCTCCCTGATCAACTGGAGTAATTGTTCCTGAATATTCATTTTTCTCTGATATAATCAAAGTAGAAGGAACAATATGACCTGTACAAAGATATAAGGTGCCTACTTTCACACCTTTTGCTACTACAAGGGAACCTTTTGAAACCTTCCAATTTTTATCATTAAAAGTAACTACAGAACCCTCATCACCGAGTTGCCCTGCTGAAATTAAATTTCTACTTAGTTTTGGAACATGTCTTACCTCATGTAGTAGCCAATGATTCCCATTCTGCAACTTAATCTTAATTTTTCCCTTTCCAACAATCTGACAGGGTTCATTATCCCCCAAATAAACAAGCCCAAAATCCCCTTGGACATAATCAATGAAATAACCTCTATGAGGTGTAGCATGAAATGAAGCACCAGAATCTAAAACCCATGAATCATCAATACTCTCTAAAGATAGAAGCAAAGCATCCTCTTTGGATTTTTTACTTACCACATTTGCCTCCTTGTCTCGATCTGATTTATCTCCTTCATTTTTCTTTCGATTCCAGCAATCTTTCTTTTTGTGCCCTAGTTTCCCACAGTACTAGAAATAATTTGGTCCTCTCAATTGAGACCTCCTCCCCTTTGACTTTCCTCTTGATTTCCCACGATTTCTAGAGTTACTTCCTCTTTCAGTCATTCTGCCCCTGCTTTGTGCATTTAAAGCACTTCCTGATGTAGATCCACCTGAGGATTTTCTACGAGTTTCCTCACTTAAAATAACATCGATCACATCATCATATTTTAGGGTACTAGATCCAGGAACAAAATTACTCACCGCCATTACCAAGCCATTCCAGCTTTCAGGCAAAGAACACAAAATCAAGAGAGCCCTAATTTCTTCATCAAAATTGATACCCATAGAAGATAATTGACTAGTAATAGTATTAAACTCATTTAACTGATCTGCAACAGATCCACCTTCTGCCATTTTCATATTAAATAAACGCTTCATGAGAAATACCTTATTTGAAGCGGAGGGCTTTTCATACAATGTCGCTAGGGTTTTCATCAAATCTTCTATTGTCTTTGCTTTTGTAATATTAAATGCCACCGATGGTGCCAAGCATAACCGAATGCTTTCGAGTGCCTTTCTGTCCAAAAGATCCCATTCAGCCTCTGACATAGTTCCCTAATTCTTGGCTTTTCCTTTCAACGGCTTCCATAAATTCTTCTGATATAAATAGTCTTCCATTTGCATCTTCCATAACTGGAAGTTCTGCCCATTAAACCTGTCAACCCTCAACTTACCCTCATCTGCCATCGCTCCCACTCAACTGTGAGAATCCCACTTAACCATGAGACTTTCCTACAGAGGATAACTGAAAGACAACCTTGCTTTGATACCACTTGTTAGTATAAACCACAGACAGAAATAAAAACTACATGCAAATATAACCAATAACAAAAAAATAATAGAGCACATAGAAATGAACACAAGGCACCAAGATTTAACGTGGTTCACCCAATCCCTGGGCTATGTCCACCAAACAGCAAGTCTGATCTTATTACAATCCAATGATTACAACCTGATTACAATCCGTAATCCCCTACAGCTCAATACCGCCGCAAGAACCAATTTTGTATCACAACATTATGAAAAATACCCAACCATAAGCCCTTTTATACAAGTATTAAACCACTTTAGGGTTATAACATGTGGGCCATATGTCGGCCATAATATGTCGGCTACCATGTTGGCTACGATGTTGGCTACCATGTCGGCTACCATGTCAGCTACCATGTCAGCTACTATTTATGAAGTATGTACAGTACTTTCCTGATCAGTCACCACAATCTAACATGACCACCTAACATCGGCTTTGCTATATTTCCCACCCTAGAAACAAAGTTTGAATTTCCCCCAACAGTGGTTCCCCTTATCCATATACATTGGTGAGTTCCAAAATAAAACTATTACCTTCTTTAATGATGGCATCCACCTAATCTTTCACAACATCTGCTAGCAACTTTCCCCTTTACATTTGCTTCACCAGTTGTTGGCTTCCTATGGATTGGGGTCAAAGGCTTGGGGGATTTTAATGATTGGCAATGCACTAAGATTCATCAAAGAGTCAATATACGCAACCATAGTCACCACCATGCCCTTAAGTTCCTTTTTCTCTCTACTATCCTTCTTAAATTGAGTTAACATATGGTTAGCAAAAAACTTGAAAAAGTGATTACTAGTGCTTCTATTAATAATCCCCATTTTGAATGAGGTGACTTTGAAATATTTCTATATACTAGATCTTTGGTTAGATGGGTATCCACTTTCAATTTCTTGACCTTTGAACCCTGAGTAGCATATTTGTTTACAATGGCCTTCACAAGTGTTGAAACTAGCTACAGGTTTCTTTTCTTACTAATCGTATTGGATAACCAGGAAGGGATAGCAGGGCTTATAGAGATTTCCTAAGAATCTCTAGTGGGAGTCATGAACCTTGGATGATCCACCTTTGGGGACAATATGAACTAGACATCACCATTAGGACCATCTGAAAAATTGAGACCATCACTTGAATCCTACCCCTAAGTTGAGATCTCTCCTTTATGAACATTGTGTTGCTTAAGGGTCTCAGATTTAGCTTGAGACCTGGTCCTAAGAACCATGTTTTGTATATGGATGGGCATCATCTTCTGTTTACCTTGAACCAACTGACTACTTGCAACAGGAGATGAAAGTGGGATGTTAGATGATGATGGTTTAGAAAAGGGTTCGTTAACAACTTTCTTGTTCTATTTCTTTAGCCAATCGTCTATATAAGTAAATATAAATCTAGCTCTTAGATTTATATCTTCTTCTTCATCCTGATTTAAATCTACTACTAGTGACTTTGATTCATGGGACTCTTCCCAGCTTTGTTCAACCATATCTAAGCCATCTTCAATCACCCCCTCTATTTTTAACTTCAACTTTAGCGAATTAATTTTCTATAATGTTAACCTTGAATGGTATCTTGTCAAAACCTCATCCTCATATTTACAATCTTGCCTGAAGTCTTCTAACTGTGGAGTTGCTGATGGGTAATTTATAAGACCAAGAATCGAAACTGCATATCCTTTACCATCAAAATTTCTTTTGTTATTATAAGAACCAAAATTGAATCTAATCAAATTGCTTCCAATAACAGAAGCATTAATCATACTATTATAGACCAAAGAAGCCAATTTAGTAGGGAAGGTTGTCTCCCAATCCTCCTATGGTAAACTACTGTTAATAATAGAGAATAGTTGACTACAAATCTTAGCCAAAACAAAGAAATCCAAAGAATACAATAGGAGTTTTATAGGATCCTCTTTGAATCCGGCTATTCTCAAGTAAGTGAACTTGGAAAACTATATGAAATAACTTCTATTTTGTTGAATCAAACCTTGAGCTTTAGAAGACAACCTAGGAATTGGTGCTTTCTTTAATGTTGTATGCACATTTTTAATTAACACATCATGAACCTTCCTAAAATTCTCCAACACTTTATCTTTTTGCAGTAGAGTGCAATATTGATACACTATTCTTTCTTCATTCCAAACTCCATGAGGTAGAGAGGTAAGGTCACAAACATAGGAAATGCAATAAGTCAAGTACGAAGCCATATAGAAATTTTCCCTAGATTCCTTGGTATCCTTAAGTTGTATTCTAAGTGAACTAGTGATAATCTCTACCCAGTCCATCCACAATTCTCCTTTCAAAATGATTTCTATATATCTATACATCCATTCTTCAAAGAGAAAAACTTTAGTAGAACCTTTGACTCTATGCAATAACACCACAAGGTCATGAATATGAGGTGTAAGGTGATCCTTCATGATAACTTTAGGTAACTTAGAACCTCCACCATATATGGTCTCAATCTATTTTTTAGCCAGGGTATTGCGGAATTGGTTTGGAGTTTCTTGATATTCAGCCAAGGCTTGAATAGAGGGGAATGTAGAAAAAGTGCTCTCTAGAAGATGCAATACAGAGGTAATAGTTTCTCTCAAGATTGAGATCACAATTTCATCATCTTTTCTTACAATACTTTTTCTCCTAACATCATATTGGTCACTACACATTTGGAGCAGCTCAGGACTTAGCAAAGATGGGAAAAAAGTTCTAGCTACAATTAGTCCATTGGTTAGAACTTCCATTCACCCATTTCATTTATTAGCACACTCAAGGAAATTTGCTTGCAAATTCTCCAACTTAACACCCTCTAAGTTTGTATCACTTATGATATGCCTTTTACACTGTAGACTTGAAACATTACCAAAGAAATGTAAAATAGATTTCATCCTCAATCAAAATAGCAAGGCTTCAAACTAATTTTCTTGGAAAACACAAAGATTGCAAAACAAAAACAAAGATTTCTATGTCTCTCACCTATGATTTTCCAAAAAAAATGATTTTCCCTTCTTCTCCTCTTTAACAGCTTCTCCTTCCAACTTTCAATTCTTTGCATGATAAACAAAGGGAAAACTGAGTTTTTTTTAATAAGGAAAAGTTCTTATATGTGAAAGTGTAGCCTCGTTATGAGGCATTTATGACAAATCACTCTTCATTAAGGTTTACATGCTTGAAAGCTTTATGACATAATCATCTCATTTAATCACCTCCTTTGTGGTAGTATCAATAATGATTGGCCTTATTATGAAATCCAATCCCCTTTTCAGCTAAAGATTTTCCACTTTTCCTAATAATGATGATCTTTCACATTGTGAATTAAAATGTCCTTTTAATTATTACTTTCTAACACAACAATCAATGCCTTGCAAAATGATAGTGCATCATACATCACAATCCACCTCCACCAAGAAACCTCCATCATTGAATGACTCTGAACTACTTTGAACTGAGGTTCAAAGTGGTTCAAAGTAATTCAAAAGAATACCTTGCTACTTTGCTGCATGTTTCCTACAAAAAAATTATTAGTGCAAAAAACTTTGGTTGAACTACTTTGAACTACTTTGAGTTGGAGTTCAAAGTGGTTCAAAAGAAGAAACAGTGACAAGGAGTGCTATGGACTTTTTACAACACTTTGAGAGATGGTGAATAAGTGGGTGGTGAAGGAAAAAATTCAAGATATGAAAGAGTAAAAATTTAAGGGAAGAGTTTTTAACATGGTGACTCATTGAACAACTAACAGGGGCTCTAACTAGGGATTAGATACATGGAGTACATAGAGAACTTAGAAAATTAAAAATAAGAACTAACTTAACCTAACACAAAGAGAAACAATAGGAAAGGAAAGAGAAGAAATGAAAAACAAAACCAAAAAGATATGTACATGACTATTGATTTCACAAGACTTAGAACTTGACTAACTTCAAGTCCTATCCATTGTAGGTGAAGGGCAAAACTATACCATCTGGATAACTCAAGAAAAAGGTATTTGGGACAATGACTTCTAAAATGATAAATGGACCTTTCCAAAGAGACTTGAATTTGCCATCTGCACCATTTGGTTCTCTCCTTTTGTCCGAGAGAAGTCAAAGATTTTCTTTACCCTCATCTAGTGTTCAGTGATGTGATCAACCAATTTATCCCTTTCATCTTCCAGCTTATGTAGATACATTATCCTTTTTCTAGGGAATCATTAAAGAGTTGATCTTCAATAAAAATTTGTAATTTAGCGGTAAAAAACTCTAAAGGAAATGACACTTGAGCTCTGATTTTGTACACCAATTCAAATGGGGCCATACCTATAGCTCTCTTTGGGGTAATTTGGTCAGCCCATAATGCTTCATACAGTTTCTTATGCCAGTTCCAGGGATTATCAGTCACCAATTTTTTAATTATAGCAACTAGATTCTTGTTACTAAACTCTGCTTGTCTATTCCCCTATGGAAAATAATCTAAGGAATGGGCTAGTGAGATGCCATGTTCATAGTAGAAAAGAGAGATTTCTTCAGATGAAAAATAAGTTGCATTTTCTGGGACTATCTTTTGGGGAATTCCAAATTTGACAAATATATGTTCCATTAAGAAGTCACATACCACATGAGAATTGGCCTTTTTGGTATAGATAGCTTCAACCCACTTGGTGAAGTAATCAATAGCCATTAATATATATGTATGTCCAGCACTTGATGGAGGATTTAAGGGTCCAATAAAATCAATATCCTACTCATGGAAAGGTTTATCAATGACTTCTGGCCTAAGAGGTAAGGTGGCTAATTGAGGGCGACTAATGAAAAGTTGGTATTTCTCATAATTCTTAACAAATGTATAAGTGTCTTTGAACATGCTTGGCTAGTAGAAGCAGTTCCTAAGAATTTTGAAAGTAGTTACCGTAGATGAGAAGTGTCCACCACAAACATCTAAATGATATGCCTTCAATAGATTTTCCTGCTATTCTGCATCTACACGCCTTAAAAAGGTTCCATCTATTCCTCTTTTATATAGAATACCATTTGAAATCAAATATTTAGCAGCCTTCAATCTAACATTTTTCCTTTATTTATGACTCATATTTGGGGGACATTCACCATATGTTAAAAGATGTGCAATATGGGAGAACCAAGGATCTATAAGGTTGACTAACAAAATAGTAAAAGTTTCTCCAATGTTGTCAATAGGTGCTTGTTTTCTTTTAGCCATCAATTTACACAAACCACACCCTCTCACCAAAGAAGCAGGCTTAATGGTAAGTCATATTCTTGAACTTTAGTTAATATACTTTTAACTGCTGTCTCTAGCACATACACAACTAAATGAGAGTGCAGAATATAATACCTAATTTTCTTCAATGCTTTTAGCACAAAAAATACATGTTTCTCTATTTGAGTATAATTTAATTCATGCTTCTTCAGTGGAATGCTCATGAAGGAAATTGGAGCTTCATTATCTCGATCATCCTTTTGAGTTAAAATACTAGACAGGGAATGTTTAGAGGCATAGCAATAAATAATAACATCTTTTTCAAAGTTTGGGCTTAGTAGCATTGGGGTATTTGAAATAGCTTTTTTAATATCCTCAAAAGCTTTTTTACCTTCTTCTTGCCATTTGAAGGGATGTTTCTCACTCATCATATCTAACATATATCTCACCTTTTCAAAGAATTTAAGAATAAAACTTCTTAAAAAGTTAATTTTACCAAAAAAGGACTTCAAATCACTCATGTTGGTGGGTAAAGCCAATTTCTCTATTTCCTTCACTCTTTCTAGATCAATCTTTATGCCATCCCTTGAGATAATATATCTGAGTAGTTTCCCTTCTTCCATAAAGAACATAGATTTTTTAAGATTTAGAGATATACAATGTTGTCTGCATCTATCAAGCACCATTTCTAGGTCCCTTAAATGGTATTTTCTTCTCTTAGAGTAAATGGTCAAATCATCAAGGTATATGAAAATTATCTTATCCCTCAAATCCTTAAAGGATGAATTCATTACTCTTTGGAAAGTTTCTCTTGCATTAATTAAACTGAATGGCATTTGATTATAGGCAAAGGTACCCCATTTAGTAATGAAGGTTGTTTTATGTTAATCCTCTAGTGCAATGCTGATTTGGTTGTATCCTAAATAACCATCAAGCATTGATATGACCTCAGATCTAGCTACTGTCTATAAAATATGATCCATAGTGAGAAGTGTATAGTTGTCTTTGAGACTCACCTAGTTCAAGTTCCTGAAATCTACACAAATCCTTATTTCACCAATTTTCTTTGTCACTAGAACAATTTTTACTACCAATAGAAATCCATCTGGGATTATCCTCATTTCTAATATTAATTTTATCCTATTCTTCTGCATTTTTATCAGAATCAACATTCCTTTTTAGGGCACTGTCATCCTTTCTTCCAAACAAGTGTTCTAGAGAAATCAATCCCTTAGCAATCTGATTACCCTTGAGTTGAATAATTTTGCTAGATTCCACTACTTCCTCTCCAATTTATTTACAATCATGATCAAATCCTCCATAGAAGGTTTTAGCAAAATCACTAGCACATTCAATGAACTCTTTCAATTGCGTATCATCATTAGAAACTTGCCAATGATTAGCATTGTTTGGAACTCTAGGCCTATATATCATCTCAATCCTATAGGTATCATTTTTAAATTTTGGATGTGGTAATAACAATGATGTTTAAATAGCTAAAGAATCAGCTTTAGTGTTTTGGGAGTGAGGTATGAATTCAATAGAAAATGCTTCAAAGGACTCAATTTCATCCCAAATCAAATTTATATAATGCTTCAACCTATCATTTTTAATAGAAAATTGCTTCCTTAGCTATTTCACAATTAGTTCAACATCACCCTTCACCTTTAACTGCTTCACTCCTTTTGCTTTGGCTTCTTGTAGTCCTAGAAGTAATGCCTCATATTCTACGGTGTTGTTGGTATTATGAAAGTCTAATTTAAAAGAGAAAGGAAAAACGTCTCCTGAAGGAGAAATGAGAACAATGCCTATGCCTAAACCTGAATTTGAACAACTTCTATCAAATTCTAGAGTCCATAGGGCTTCTTTGTATCTTACTATCTCTTCTCCTTTGTAATGACCCGTACCAATAGGCCACTAAACAAACTCTAGATTTTAACACACTGCTAAAATATATTGCTGAAATAAAGGAAATAGCAGTGCCAGTGTATTTATTCAATGAAAATTAAATGTTGTTACAAATGATATGGAAAATTTCAGCACCACACCATTATGACATAGGACATTACAAAAAAACCCCTAAATCAGCAATTAAGCACAAATGAAAGGACTAAAATATCCTTCCCACAGCTGCAATAATACAAGTGATCTCTCACACCCTCAAAATTGTGTACTAATTGAGAGTTTTCATTCTCAATGGCCAATTGTGACTATTTGCAGAAACACTAGGCTCCACAATGCACATAAGCAAAATCAATAATAAATCTCGATGATAGACAATGAGCCCTCAATGCCTATTTATTCTTTTTTCCTTGATAGGTCAGCCTCCCTTTTTAATTTTTCTCCGCTTCTTCCAGTAACCTCTAGAAGCTTTTCTTAATTTAATTTATAAAGTTACCTTGTAATATATATTTTTTTAATTGATAACTCTATAATTAATTCCTTCAAAAAAAATGGGACATTACAGGTCTACCCCTCCTAAAATTGCTTGGCCTCAAGCAATCTTAATGCTGGATGCTACAAAATCACTTCTCCTTCCCAAGTAGCATCTTCAATAGGTAAATCTTTCCACTAAACTAGATACTCTTTGATTACTCTCCTGTGAAGTTGCTTCTCTCTACTATCCAAAATGAATTCTGGCACTAAGATCAATTTCCCTTCATCATCCAAGGGAGGTAATACTACAGAAGGCATCACATTCTGACCCAACACCTTTTTGAGGCATGATACATGAAACAAATTGTGCACTCAACTATTTGTGGGAAGCTCCAACTCATAAGCCACCTCACCAACTCATTTGATGATCTTGAATGGTCCATGATAGCATGGCTTGAGTTTCTCTATACTCCTCTTCTTGAGAGTGGACTGCTTATATGGCTGCAACATGAGGTAAACCATATCATTTACCTCAAAACTATGCTAAGTCCTCTTCTTGTTTGCATACTATTTTTGCTGGTTCTAAGCTCTAGCAATGTTGTTTTTGAGAGTAGCAACTATATCCTTACTTTCCTGTAATAGTTCACCTACACGGGGTACTCGACTGTCTCCCAACAACAAATCTAAGAAATTAGGTGCCTCATTACCGTAAAGTTCCATGAAGGGTGTCATTTGTATAGTCATATGATATGTACTATTGTAACAATACTCACATAGATATATCCATCTGAACCAAGCTTACTATTGATTTGCCACATAATTCCTCAAATACCCTTCCACCCATTTGTTTACAATCTCTATTTGACCATCAGTCTGTGGGTGATAACTGGTACTAGGTGTAAGCTCAGTGCCAAACAACCGAAATATCTCCTACCAAAAGTGACTCATGAAGCGGCTGTCCCTGTCACTTACAATGCTCCAAGGTAACCTGTGTAATCTAAAAATCTCCCTGAAGAAGACCTCTACCACCTGGGTTGCTGAGTATGTAGTAGCAATAGGGAAGAAGTGAGCATATTTTTTCAGCCTATCTACCACCACATAGATACAATCACGCCCCAGGGCCCTAGGCAAGCCCGTAATAAAATCCATAGAGATGCACTCCCACTTCTTGTCAAGAATAGGAAGTGGTTGTAGGAGCCTTGCTAGATAAGTGTGCTCTTGTTTGTTCTACTGGACAACATGACACTCACATACATACTGCAAAACATCAGCCTTAAGTCCCTTCCAAGTGAATCATTCCCATACTAACCTATAAGTCTTCAAATTCCTAGGATGGCCTGCTATAGGTGAATTATGGAATGCTCTCAAAATCAACTACTTCACTTTTGATCCTGGGACTAAGTAAATCTTGTTCTTGTAAATGATCAAATCATCTATGAGAGTGTATCTAGTGTTGGTTGTTGTCCCCTCCACTATAGAAGAGGCCCACGTGTCTTTGGCATATTCTGCTATAATTAAGTGTTGCCAATCCTCTGCTATCCAAATCATAGAAGTGAGGTGTGGCCTACGGGATAAAGAATTTGCAAAAATATTTTGTGTCCCCTTAACATATGTGATATCAAAATCATATGCCTGTAACTTACTCACCCACTTCTACTGACAATCATTCAGGTCCTGCTATCCCAAAAAGTGCTTCAAACTATTATGATCAGTTTTAATACAAAATTTTCTGCCCACATGATACTGTTTGAATTTGGCCAAGGCATGCATGATGGCCAACATCTCCTTATCATATATGTTGAATGATCTCTCAGCCCCTCTGAGTGTCCTACTTTCATAAGCTATAGGATGCTTGTCCTGCATGAGTACAACACCAACTCCCTCTTCAGAAGCATCACATTGAAGCTCGAATGGCTTCATGAAATCAGGAAATGCTAATACTGGGCATTTAGTCATTATTTTCTTGAACTACATAAAACACTCCTGTGCCTCTCGAGTCCACACAAATGCCCCTTTCTTCAAAAAATCTATCATGGGAGTTGCATGTCGTGAGCAGCCACTGAAAAACCTATGATAGAGTCCACATAGACCAAGGAACCCTCTTAACTATGTAAGGTTCTCTAGTGGTGGCCAATCAACAATAGCACAGATCTTTTCAGGATCCATTTGCACTCCTTCTGCACCAATGATGTGTCCAAGATACAACAATTCTGTCATCCCCAAATCACATTTGGACTCCTTGGAATACATGGACTCACTCTATAAAATGCTTAATACTGTATCCAAGTTCTCTAAATGTTCATGCCATGTCCTGCTATAGATCAAAATATCATCAAAGAACACTAGCACAAATTTCCTCAACTGATGGTGGAAGACCTTGTTCATAGTGGACTGAAAAGTGGCAGGTACATTAGTCAAACCAAAAGGCATGACTACAAACTCAAAATGACCGTAATGACATCTAAAAGTAGTTTTTTCAATATCCTGCTCTCAAACTCTGATCTGGTGATAGCCTGATCTCAAATCATTTTTTGTGAAATAACAAGCCCCATGCAATTTTTCTATCAGCTCATCAATGCATGGGATGGGATACTTGTTCTTTATAGTTCTCTTATTCAACACCCTATAATCAATACACATTTGTAGAGTTCCATCCTTCTTTTTTACCAAAACAACAGAAGATGCAAAAGGTGACTTACTTGGTCTGATGTATCCCATTGCTAGCAACTCATTGATGGTCCTCTCGATCTCATCTTTGAGTCATTTTGGGTGCCAATATGGTGTGATCATGATAGGCTTAGCACCTTCCTCCAACTCGATAATGTGCTCAATACCTCTGTCTGGTGGTCTGCCTGGTGGAATCTTATTGAATACCTTACCATACTTGATTCTCAATTTTTGAATATCAGGATGATATTCAATATTATGTTGTTCCCCCTGGTTAGGAATCAAGGCACATATTTCTGCTCATTCTATATTATTATGCCTGGCTAATCCGCCTAAATGAGATAGTCCTAACATCACCATTACGGATAGCCTTCAGCACATGAGTCCTGCCATCCACCAAAAATCATATCTCCATATCCTCCAATCTCAAGGTAACGTCCTTTAAAGAATGTAGCCATTGCATCCCAAGTCCTATGTCCATGTCACCCATGTTGACCACATGATAGTCTTGCTTAAACTCATAGTTGTTTAGGCATAAAGGCAGATCTCGCACCATCCTATCACAATGAAGAGTATATCCATCAGCTACCTTAACTCTTAGTCCCTCAAACTCCTCAGTAATGAGTCCATGCCTCTCAAAAAATTGTGCATCAATGAAATTATACATGGAACCTATATCCAACAGAGTAATAACCTTTTGTCCTACCAAGACTCCTCGAAATCTAAAAGATCCCTCTCTTTGAATACTAGACAGATGTGCCTCCTATAAATGTATCTCTGGAGCCTCTTTTTTCTCAACACTATCTACCTCTTGTTGACCCTTTACCTCATCAGGATCCTCATCATGGTGCTTTGAGATGTCTAAATCTGAACCTTCATAATAAGCCCACATCACCTAGTTAGCCTTCCCCTTAGGCTTCATAGGATAATCATGACCAAACTCATAGGGACCTTTGCAAAAGAAGCATAGCTTCTTCCTACGCAAGTCATTAAGTGTTTCCTTATCACAAGGTGCAACTAGCTTGTCTTTTGAGTCACTAACCTTCTCTTTACCCTTGCTGAATTCCCCTTTGTTATCTCTAAATGATGAAGAACCCTTTGAACTAAACTAGTTTGCTGGAGCTGCAAGTTCCATACTATGGGCTTTCTTCATGGCTTCCTGTAATGTAGGAGGATCAAAGGCCTTTACCCACCCCTTGAGTAGTTCAGTTAATCCCTCTATGAATAAAATGACTAGCCTCCTTTTTGAAATGTCTAGCACCATCATTGCAAGTTTCTGGAAGTCATTGATAAAATTTTCTAAGCCTCCTGACTATCTCAACTAGGCTAACTCCCGAAAACAAACTTTAGGATTTTTTTTATCAAACCTTTCTATCAATCTATCCACAAACTCTTGATAAGTGGTTACCTAATTGTGTTGCAATGTTATCATGCTATGTGTCCACCAATTATGTGCTGCCCCATCTAAGTGTAAAGTGGCATACTTGAGTGCTTCAATTTATGTCATAGTCTTCAAAGATAGGAAAGTATCCACTTTATGAATCCAAGCACGACCAGTCATTTTTCCACTACCATCAAATTTGGGTAATACCAACTTGTTGGTGACTTGTTGCAACTCACTGTGTTTATCTACTTGCTTCTGCCTGACAGCTCTATAGTTCAGGTACCTGTCAAATGTCCATCCATCCTGTACATATTCTGGTAATGATTCCCACTCATTCCTTGCTTGTCAGAGTTCATCTACAATATCTATTACCATAGCATCACGTGTGCATGCTGGAGTTTCTTCTCTAAATGGAGGACGTGTGGGTCTATCAGATGTTCTAGACCGTGTCCTATGTTGTGATCCTGCCATGCTTCTATCATCCTAATCATGATTATTTATCCTATTCTCCCCAAACAAATGTTGCATCATACCCATCATTGCTTGTGTACTTGCCTCTACTGACTATAGAAGCCTCTCCTATTGCTTTAAAGCCTCATCATTTTGCACACTTCTGGATGGACTTTAAGAATGTCTCTCAGCCATATTCTTAGTTATGATGGTTCCTTTGTAAACTAAATTAAATGGTGGCTAGGTAACCCTATCAGGCTGGCAGGAAACTGCTTTGATACCACTGTAATGACCTGTACCAATAGGCCACTAAACAAACTCTAGATTTTAACACACTGCTAAAATATATTGCTGAAATAAAGGAAATAGCAATGCCAATGTATTCATTCAATGAAAATCAAATGTTTTGACAAATGATATGGAAAATTTCAGCACCAAAATATTATGACATAGCACATTACAAAGAAACTCTAAATGGTTGTATATAATTAAGAACTTGTTGCAACTACAGATTGAAATAAAGAACTTGGATTGATCAAATGGTGGAGATTGAATGCTATAGATGATATGGTGAAAGTGCAACTCTACTGGAAACTCCAAATAAGAAATTAAGCACAAATGAAAGGACTAAAATATCCTTCCCACAGCTGCAATAATTCAGGTGATCTCTCACACCCTCAAAATTGCATACCAATTGAGAGTTTTTGTTCTCAATGGCCAATTGTGACTATTTGCAGAAACCCTAGGCTCCATAATGCACATAAGAAAAATCAATAATAAATCTCGATGATAGACAATGAGCCCTCAATGCCTATTTATTCTTTTTTCCTTTATAGGTCGACCTCCCTTTTTAATTTTTCTCTGCTTCTTCCAGAAACCTCTAGAAGCTTTTTTTAATTTAATTTATAAAGTTACCTTGTAATATATATTTTTTAATTGATAACTTTATAATTAATTCCTTCAAAAAAAATGGTACATTACATCCTTGGCATTGTTCCTCAGGCAATATAATATAGTTTCCAAACTAACATTCCTCATACAATATCTATGCTTTGGGATTGTTTGAAGGCACTACTGTATATTTATTCTTTGGCTGGGGATCCATCTTTATTTTCTTCTTCCCTACTAGAATATAGACTTCTGACCAATCCATTTTAGTTTCTCCACCCATATCCTTACAGAAAGTTATGTCTAGCAACATTCCATAGGTGGTTGGTATATTAGCTACAAGAATGGTAAGCTTTAATCTTCTTTTTAAGAAAAGAATAAAGGATATCCTATACATCCTTCACTTGACCAAATAGGGGTACTTGTTTCCTGTCCATAGAATAGCAACATCCAAAGGTTTTTGTGAACTCTAGACTAAGGGCCTTTGTGATTAGCTAGGGCATCATACTATCTCATGCTCTAGAATCAATGATGTAGTTATTGATTTTTTGGCCATTTACCAACAATGATATATAAAATGGGTTGAGTTTTTTCTCTTTTGTTTCCTTTTCAATTGAATTAGCAACTGCTTCTCTGTAAGGAACATTTGTACTACACTTTTCATACATAAAAATAGGTTCATTCAAAACCTTTGAGTTTTCAGTCATACCATCAGCAAATTGTGCATTATTAGTAGAACCTCCTTTCACATATTGAACCATCTTGTCCAACTTTTTAGGATTAAGTCTCAAATATTTGGCTGGGGAAATGGATATAGAGGAAAATTTTTAAAAATTTACAATGTCAAAAGCTGACATACTGATTGCTGATTTTGTTCTAGCTTGAATTCCTGGTTCTATATTTTTTGTTGAATTAACATGTATGTGTTCTTTTCCTTTAGGAGTTGACACATTTGGTTTAGCCCCTATATAAGGTTTTTGGTTTCTTTGACCTCTGTTCATTAATGTGCAAGCAAGATCTTCAAGTGTCATGAAAACATTACCTCCCCATTCTGAATCAAATTCATACTCAAGAAAATAAACACCTGCATCTCCATCCTCTACCTTCTCATTTTCAGTGGTTTGTTTTGCTGTAAGAGCATTTTTCACTAATTGAACACAATTGAGCCAATTAGGACAATTTCATTCATCATGGTCTGAAGTCATAAGAAAAGAACACATTGCTTCCTTATGAGCTCCTTCAATTTGTAATATGGTTTGAGGGGTAGTCAATGTGGGAGCTTTACTAAAATTTTGAGGCTATTGCCACTAATGAGTGTCTTGATAAGGAGTCTCATAAGGGCTATCTATTTTATTTTTCTATCTCTTCATCATTGCTACATCATTCATCATTTTTTGCAAAAAAGAGTCTATAGGGGTAGAAGATGAAGTAGTTCTAGGTGTGTGAACTACTCTTTTCGATTTACAAGCATTGATAAATGCATCTTCTAATTGAATAGATAACCTTTGAGTAGCAGCCAAATCAGCAAAAGCATCTTTAATGAGATGGAAACTTATATCTGAGGGAACATCATTAATAAAGAATGATTTATGGTTTTCCACACTAGGTCTAGATATTGCAGGAATTCTTTGAATCAATCTATTAAATTTAGCAAAAAACTCTCTCATAGGTTCATGCATCTCATTTTTCATCCAACTAAGTTGAGAAAATAGAGAACATTTATTTTCAAGAGCCTTGAATCTACCTTCAAATGCATTTTTTATATCATCCTAGCTAGTGTTGGAATGATGAGGTAGGTGATTGAACCAATCACTAGTGGCATTAGTTAATGTCTGGAAAAGCAATCTTACAATAACTTCTTGGGTAGGAACACTTATAACAATACAAGCTGAATGGAAGGCACTCAAATGGTCATCTGTTGAACCCTTACCATCTCCATTGAACTTAGGTAAAATTTTAGTAGCTCCTTTAGATAATGTTGTAGGTTTAACATCTAGATTCAAAGGCCCTATTTTTTCCCCCAAGGTTGATTGACAACCATGTTAGGTGGTACAACTTGCAATGATTGGATGGTTATATAAATCAAGACAAGAGTATTTAATGGAAGCAAGGATTATATTAATGGTGAACAAGGAGATTGTTTTGGTGGTGAACTAGGTCTACTCCAAGATTTGATCTTCTTCTTTTTAGAGTCGTTAAAATCTAGCAAGAACTTTAGATTCTTCAGTGGCTCAAAGTTTTCATGAAGGATTCCCTTTTCTCCTTCCCCCTTGTATATCAATGAGTAGCGAACTCTATTTCTTGGTTCTAAGTTCAAGACCTCGCAAGTGTTTCAGAAAGTCTATTAACAACCACTTCTTCTTGAACTTGTGATACCCCTCTTAATAACTCAACCCTTTCTTCTTGTCTTTCTAAAACAATGAATACTTGTTGATATTGTTGATTACTTCGGCATAATGCCCAAGAAGTTGAATTCAAGTACAAGATAATATCTTGTTGGGTATCCTCAAATATGAGATTAGGTTTTAATACAAGGAAAACCTCATTATGAGGAAGAACCATTATTATTCATAGTTTTTCAAAAATTAGGTTCTCTTCAAAAGGGACTCTCCCCATCAAAGTTGCCAAAAATCTATTGGTGAATAGATTGTCCTTTCAATTATCTAATAAATTTTGTCTATTCCTAAGGTATAGAAAACACAAAATGTTCACAACAGTTGAGAAAATCTCATGTTATTTTACTTTCTCTGTATATTTAGAGGTACAACTTCCTTGTGAAATTTGTAATAAATTCAAAATTATCTATGTGCTTTTATATGAAATGCATAAGGATCTCTCACCTACTCCTAGGTAGTGAGGTAAAAGTCAGTTTAAACAACAAAAATAAACATTCATCGAACCATGCTTCTACAAAACACCTATTTCAAAGGAATGAATAACACCATAAATTGATATCAATCATTCAAGAACAAATTCAGGATGATATATATATGTTAAACCTTCTTCACACACATAGTCATTCAGAAAGAAAAACATTCATATACTATCTTTTTTATTATTGTTTTAAAATATCTACTTATTAGAGTTTCTAACTATCTATTTCTAAACTTTATCAGTTTAATGCCCTAGCATTTATAGTTTTGCAAAAAAATTTGAAAGGCCTCCATTAAAACCCAACCATTTTGGTTAAACAAGAAAAAATTATGAATAGGAAAGCAGTTATAAAATAGGTGTCAAAATGTAACTAAAAATAACTATCTTGTTCAAGCCTGTCCACTAGTCTTCTCTTCCTCACCTATGATCTAATGTACTAGCTTCCAACTTTTGAAAGTGTTCATGAACTCCTACATTACGTGGGAATGCAAATTATTCAAACTCAGCAACTTAGCCCTACACACATCCTTTTGCCATCTAAAATCCTTTATCTTTAGGTTTTGACATGGCATGAGGTTCTTGTTGAGACATAACATCGATTCAATATTTGCCAGTGCAATGAAGTCATTAGCGCTTGGAAATTCATTATCTCTAATCTCCTCAATGGATTCATTGAAGCTCTTGGTAAATGTCTCTAAATCCATATTCGCATCATCAAATTGTAGAATCCCTATAGGATTCACTATCTTCATATCTTTAAGGAGTTCTTCATGTATTCCAATAATTTTGTTCTCAATGCCCTGCACTTCTTTGATTGCCTCCTTATAAATTGACTCCATCTAACTCATGCTTTTAATGATGAACAACATGTAGGGATCTACATTCTTCATTGGATTCTCATTTAGAAACTTAAGCACCCCAAACTACTCAAGTTTGGTTACTTGAACTAGGACCGCCTGACATCGGCTTTACTCTATTTCCCACATTGGAATAAAAGTTTGAATTTCCCCCAACAGTGATTCCCCTTTAGCATATACATTGGTGAGTTCCAAAATAAACTTATTACCTTCTTTAATGATGGCATCTACCCAATCTTTCACAACATCTACTAGCAGCTTTCCCCTTTGCATTTGCTTCACTAGTTGTTGGCTTCCTTTGGAATTCAGATCAAAGGCTTGGGGGGTTTGAACTACTAGAAATGCACCAAGATTCATGAAAGAGTCAATGTACACAGCCATAGTCACCATCATGCCCTTAAGTTCCTTTTTCTGTCTGCTATCCTTCTCAAATTTAGTTAACATATGGTCAACATAAAATTTGAAAAAGTGATTACCAGTGCTTCTATTAATAGTCCCCAATTTGACTGAGGTGACTTTGAAATCTTCATTATCAATTTCCTTAGACTCTATTTTCTACTTTTAAGTGGCTATTTCAGCTGTTATCTTTCTAGACACTAGGTCTTTGGTTAGATGTCCATCTATTTTTAGTTTCCTGACCTTTGAACCTTGAGCAACTATTGGGTTACAATATCCTTTATAGGTGTTGAAACCAGCTGGAAGTTTGCTTTCTTGTTGATCATATTGCATAACCAGGAAGGGATAGAATGGCTTATAGAAATTGCCTGAGCATCTCTAGAGGGAATCATGAACCTTGGTTGATCCACCTTTGGCACCTCTATGAACTAGACATCACCATCAACATCATCTGAAAAATTGAGACCATCACTTGAATCTTACCCCTGAGTTGACATCTACCCTTTTTGAACCTTGTGTTGCTTAAGGGCCTCAGATTTAGCTTAAGACCTAGTCCTAGGAGTTGTGTTTTGTATATGGATGGGCTTCCTCTTCTATTTACTTTGAGCCAACTCACTACCTACAGTAGGAGAAAAAAGTGGGATGTTAGATGATGATGGTTCAGAAAAAGAAATCACCCCTGAAGAGGGTTTATTGACAACTTTCTTGTTTTGTTTCGTTAGCCAATAATCTATATAAGTAAATATAAATCTAGCTCTTAGATTTATATCTTCTTCTTCATCCTAATTCTAATATACTACCACTAACTTTGATTCACATGACTCTTCCTAGCCTAGTTCAACCATATTTGAGCCATCTTTAATCACCCTATCTATTTTTAACTTCAACTTCAGGGAATTGATTTGCTGTAATATTAACCTTGAACGTCTCTTCTCAAAACCTCCTCATCATCTTTACAATCTTGCCATAAATCTTCTAATTGTGGAGTTGCTGATGGGTAACCTATAAGAGCAAGAATTTGAACTACATATCCTTTAATATCAAAATTTCTTCTATTATTATAAGAACTAAAATTGAATCCATGCAAATTGCTTCCACTAACAGAAGTGATAATCATACTGTTATAGACCATAGAACCCAATTTAATAAGGAAGGGTGTCTCCCAGTCTTCCTATGGTAAATTGTCCTTAATGACAGAGAATAGGTTGCTACAAATCTTAGGGAAAACAAAGTAATCCAAAGCATAGCGTAGGAGTTTTATAGGTTCCTTTTTGAATCTACCTATTCTCAAGTAAGTGAACTTGGGAAACTATATGAAACAACTTCTATATTTTTGAATCAACCTTTGATCTTCAGAAGAAAACCTAGGCATTGGTGCTTTCTTCAAGGTCATATGCACATTTTTCAATTAACACATCATGAAACTTCCTAAAATTCTCCAACACTTTATCTTTTTTCAGCAAAGGGCAATATTGATACACCATTATTTCTTCATTCCAGACTCCGTGAGGTAGACAAGTAAGGTCACAAATATAGGCAATGCAAAATGTCAAGTAGGAAGCCATATAGAAATTTTCCCTAGATTCCTTGGTGTGCTTAAGTTGTGTTATAAGTGAACTAGCAATAATCTTTGCCCAATTTGTCAATTGTTCTCCCTTCAAAATAATTTCTATATATCTATACATCCATTCTTCAAAGAGAAAAACATCAGCAAAACCTTTGACTCTATGCAATAACACCAAAAGGTCATGAATATGAGGTTTAAGGTGATCCTTGGTGATAAATTTAGGTAATCTAGAACCTACACCATACAGAGTATCAATCCCTTTTCTAGCTAGGGTATTACAGAATTAGTTTGGAGTTTCTTGATATTCAGCTCGGGCTTGAATAGGGGAGAATGCATCAAAAGTCCTCTCTGGTAGACGCAACACAGGGGCAATAGTTTCTTTCAAAATTGAGATCATAGTTTCACCATCTTTGCTTACAATATTTTTGCTCCTAATATCATAATGGTCAATACACATTTGGAGAAACTTAGGACTTAGTAGAGATGGGGGAAAAGTTGTGGCTTCAATTAGTGGACTGGTTAGAGCTTCCATTCACCCATTTCATTTATCAGCATACTCAAGGAAATTTTCTTGCAAATTCTCCAACTTAACACCCTCTAAGTTTGTATCACTTATGATATGCCTTTTACATTCTAGACTTGAAACATTACCAAAGAAATGTAAAATAGATTTCATCCTCAATCAAAATAGCAAGGCTTCAAACTAATTTTCTTGGAAAACACAGAGATTGTAGAACAAAAAAAAAAGATTTCTATGTCTCTCACCTATGATTTGCCAAAAAACAATGATTTTCCCTTCTCTCCTCTTTAATAGCTTCTCCTTCAAACTTTCAATTCTTTGCATGATAAAAAAATCGAAAGTTGAGTTTGTTTTAATAAGGAAAAGTTCTTATATGTGAAAGTGCAGCCTTGTTATGAGGCATTTATGACAAATCACTCTTCATTAAGGTTTACACGCTCGAAAGCTTTATGATGTAATCATCTCATTTAATCACCTTCTTTGTGGTAGTATCAATAATTATTAGCCTTATTATGATATCCAATCCCCTTTTCAACTAAACATTTTACACTTTTCCTTGTAATGATGATCTTTCACATTGGGAATAAAAATGTCCTTTTAATTATTACTTTCTGACATAGCAATCAATGCCTTGCAAAATGATAGCACATTGTACATCATAATCCACCTCTATCAAGAAACCTCCATCATTGAATGACTTTGAACTACTTTGAACTGAGGTTAAAAGTCATTAAAAGTAATTCAAAAGAATATTTTGCTACTTTGGTGCATGTTTCCTATGGAAAAATCATTAGCACAATAAAAAATTGGTTGAACTACTTTGAATGACTTTGAACCAGAGTTTAAAGTGGTTAAAAAGAAGAAACCTTGACAAGGAGTGCTAGGGAATTTTGACAACACTTCAAGAGATGGTGAATACATGGGAAATGAAGGAAAAACTTCAAGAGTGAAAAGAGAAAAAATTTAAGGGAAGAGTTTGAAACATGGTGAATCATTGGACAACTAATAGATCGTTAAACTTTGTAACCTTAACTAGTTAAATATTGCTACAGTGATAAGTTGTGGGTGTCATCTCCACCCTAGTTTTACTTTCTCATTTTGGAGGGTTTCTAGGTGATCAAATCTTGTGTTATCTATTTTCATGCATGTCCTTACTTTCATGTTAAGTACATGTGTTAGATGCATGCGATATATTTTAGTTAAATAGTTTTAGAGGCCGTAGTTTGGAACTTTCGATTCACAACCCCCCCTAGAAGTTAATCTTCCCAACTATAAATTCCAACAATTGGTATTAGAGAGAAATTCTCAAAAGGAGAAGGCTTACATCTTGGAGAAAAGAGCTAAAAATGAAAGTCTACAAACTTGGGAAAATCATATAGAATTAGGAAATTAAGATACATCTCATTGTATATTCTCTAGAAGAAGCTGGAGAAGAATTGAGGGAATCCCTTAAGAAAAGAGAGATTTCCATAGCTAAGAATGATACAAAATGCAAGGAGATTGACACCTCAAAAGTGTTTCCAAACGGAAATTCCAAGGAGTTCAATGCAACAATAGCAAACCTGATGGAGAAGAATAGAGCTCAAGAAGAAGAGATCAGAACTCTCAAGATTGAACAAGAATCACAAGTCATGATGCTTTGTGAAGTGACTAAAAAAAAGAAAAGAGCCATTGAAGATAATGTTATGATAGAAGATGACAAGAGAAACCATGCTAATAGATTGGAAGAAAAGTAAATTGAGTTTGAAAGAATTTTCAAGATGTAGCTAGACACCCTAAGCTAGATGATGAATGCACATCATGAGCTGAATGCTAAGCACGTTGAGATCTCCACACTAAAGATGTAAAATGAACAACTAAAAAATGAATTGAGAAGAGAAAAGGACATTTTAGAGAGCTTCAACAAACCTAATGAGGCTATCAAGATTTGAATAGCTACTGAAATCAAGAAGATCTAGTAGTGACACTTCAGGACTAGGATACACTAGCACTAAAAAAGGAGAGTCATCCAAGTCTCCAAAAGAAAGAAGTGATAAAGGTAAGAATACTAAACCTAATTGTCATTTTTTTGGTAAAAAGGGACATACGTCTAATGTGTGTAGGAGAAAGAATGCCAATCAACATGATAAACCTAAAATCATGGGTCACTGTCACAAGTGCAATAAGCAAGGACATCAGGCACACAATTGCAAGACTGGAACCATCAAAACACCAAGATTTGGAGCTCACTACTACAATTGCAAGAAGTATGGAAATAGAGCTTTTGAGTGCAAATCAAAGCCTATGTGGACACCTAGTTAACTAGCAAGGTGAAATAATCATGGACATAAGTACAATTGGGACTACAACACTAGGAAAACTTGTCACTGTTGTCAACAATACAGACACATCACTAAAAACTATATAAGAACACATTTTAGTAGAAGCTATAGCAGATGGTTGAGCCAAAGTACATTTTTTAAGGGTAAAAGCACAAACCTGTGTCACCTTTTATAAAGAAATAGGATATCAGAATGTGATAGTTCAACATTAATGACAAATAAAATGGTATTTGTGTTTAAAATATGAAGATGATGTAAATTGATGAAATGTGTTGAATTGGATGAATTTTATGGCTATATTTTTTATAATTTTTTTAGTGAGAATTTATTTATTTAATTTTATTTTGAAGTCCCTTTTTTAACTGTATAAAATATAGGGTGTAGTTCCCATCAAACAAGTATATGCAATTCATATTTTTTGTTCCGATTCAAAAATATCTTATAGATGACATGTATAGCTAGTGAAAAAAAAGAAAAAATAATTATTTTCTTTGTTATAAGTACTCAAGTTTGACCTTATTAGAATCGAACATTTTTTTTCCTCTTGTGAAAACTTCCCTATCAAATCTATACCTTCCTAAAGAAAAACTACATATTCTTGAAGAGGATTCTCTCCTCTAGAGATAAATATAATTTTTTTATTTTTTTAATATGATTTACTATTTTTTTTCCTTTTTTGAGGGAGCATCTTCTAAAATGTTGAAATATGACTTATAATATTTTGAGATTATAATATATTGTAACTAATCAAGACACTCAAAAATTTATATAATGATGATATTGTATCCGAGATCTATAAAAGGGTAGCATTTGAAAAAAATTGAGTTTTGATAGAGAAGTGAGATTCGATTAAAATAGGTTTTGGTATCATAAATGGTGACACAGATCTATGCTTTTACCCTTAATTGTTTGAAAATAGGACACATCAGCAAGAAATGCTGAAGAAGGTCAAAGGCACCTAACTTAGAGTTCAACAAAGGAAAAGAGAAGGTAGATATTAAACACATCAGAGGAGAAATGAATAAAATTTGGTAGACAAAAGATGAAGGTAGCACATCCAATGGAGGGATCACTTCACGTAAAAGGTCAAGTGGTTACACTTCATCCATCTAAGAAAAAAGAGCTATGTGGAACTGATATACAAAAACTTTATCATACATCAATTCTAGGACAAGTAAGTACTAAAAATGATTGATTAGCATGAATTGAGATGCAAAGTTAAAACTTCAAATTTTCACAAGTTTTGCCAAGTACGGAAAGTTTCCTTTAGATGTCGAGCAAAATCATAGTATATGTTGAGTTGTCTACCAAAGTTAGTAGAAGCCAAGTGATTAGTTGTAGCCGAGTTAGTAGTGGATATTGAGTGAAGGAAAATTTATATTGAAGCCAAGTAAGTGAAACTCTAGTGTATGTTGAGTAACTCAAAATTAGTGGATGTTGAGTAAAGAAGAATTACTTAAGGTGCCTAGTGGACAACTGTACATGCATTAAGCATTAAATGCTATGAAAAAAGGGTATATTATTGCATTTTGAATCATTTTCACCATCATGAGAAAAATAGAAAATACAAGAAGAGAGCAAAATGATTTCCAAGCAAAGTTTCAAGCATTTGAGCAGATTTCTACATAGATTCAACATTGTTTCAATGATTCAAGGTATTTATACTTGTGCTGAGCTATGTACTTTCAAAATTTCTTCATGTTTAAACCCTAATTTTAAGAAATGGCCTCTAGCTCTACAAAACCTCAACATAAAGAGCCGTTTGAGTTCTAGTTAGTATCAAATGAAGTCAAGTAGCCTAATTTTAGACCTATCCCTAAAGTTGCATACAAAAATGACCTTCTTGGAGCCCTGTCCATAATTCCTACTAAGGTTGTAATGGTTTAAGATGTTAAGAGATGCTCTAACTATAAAATAGGTGCTATAGGAACCATTGAAATCAGGGAGGCATATGATAAATTGTGTGAAAATGGGGTCTTGAAAGAAGAGTTCCAAATTGTTGAGAAGAAGGGCTTAACCCGTGCCATAGATTTTTGTACTATTTTTTAGGACTGAATGGATTAAAATTGTACTCAATAGGATACATGATGGTAGCTTGTGGTTAGAAGATGGGCTAGTTAAAATATAAAAAAGGATTATTCATAGGGTAACAGGGTATCCAACCTTAGCCCAACCTAAAAACCTAAGGAGTAACTCCAAAGAAGCTATTAAGAAGAATACTTGAGCTAAGTGGTACAAGAGAGGCATGACTATTGATACCATTAAGGATCATCTTATTTATTTTGTTGTTAGAGTCATTTTCCATAAATTTTACCAATCTAGTAGAATCATCAGTATTCCCTGTATTGTAGTAGATGATGGCTACAAACTTGTCAAAAAGGATCATACTTATGATCTAGCTGAACTGCAACTACAATAGATTAATGAGAGCTTAGGAGCTATAAGAAGAACTATCAGAGCTCTATGTACATTTGGAGTAATTTTGATATATATATATATATATATATATATATATATATATATATATATATATATATATATATATATATATATATATATATATATATTCTATGTACAAAATGAATTCCCCTCTTTTGGAAAGGTTAGCTGGAAGACAAATAGTTCCATAGTAGCCTAGGTGAATGAATATATTGAACAAATGGGAGCCAATTTTGAGACACTCATGACCATCTACTTTGAAGATTTCAAGAAGTCAACAAAAGAAAGACTTAGAATTCTAGTCTCGATTGTGGAGCAACATATAAATGATATTTCCTTTCTTGTTGACATTGAGTACACCTACATCTAGGAAACCATACCAAGGGTAAGATGGATAAGGCCACTTGGTTATGAGATAATATTGATGGGGCATCTTCAAAAATTACAACATTGCTTGTAAAAGAGGTAGACAAAAGTTCCAAACACTTTGGCACATATGATGTAGTAAGATCCAAGGTGGATATGGAGCTAAGAACTACTACTACACTCAAGAAAAAGGAAAAATTAGTGAAAAACCTCAAGGCTAAATTTGGAGAATGCACTATAGAAGTAGAGGAAGAAGAAGATGATGAAGAGAAAGGTGAAGATAAAGAGAAACATGGCCAAGAACCACTAGCACTAACCCAAGGCATGGGTGAAGATGCTGAAGAAGTAGAAGCTACTAAGGAGAAGCAAACCAATGAAGCAAATAAGGTAGAGGCAAAGAAGAGAAAGGCACAAAAGTAGCCTACAACACAAATCGAGGGCAAGAAAATAGCTAAGACAAGCCCAAAAAAACCCACCACAAGGGCAGATACAAGGGCTACAAAAAAGGTGGCCAAGGAACAAGAAAAGAAGAAAGCCATAGAATAGGGAGGACCAATAGAAAAGAAATAAAGAAGAAAATATGTGGCACCTCTAGAATCAAATGAGGAGAGGATAGAGTCTGATGATAACAACCAATTTAGAGTGTTAATTCACACCAGTAAATTTGATTTGGAAAACATTTGTGACAATAAAAGAGACAATGCAGACTTGTTAAGGCTTAAAGGCATTGATTTCAATAAGTTGACAAGAGAGGAGCAAAACATAGTGTAAAAATCAATATGCACCATGATGCCAAAGTTCAAGAATGCTCCACTTGAACAAGATAATACTATGCCTAAGGAGCTATATTCAATTGTAGAAAATAAATAGCATTCTTGTCTAAATACAGAGAAGGGAATATGGGAGTCAATACTAGCTTGTGTGATGCCTAAACTCACAAAAGGCCAAATAAGCAAGGCTAATAAGAAGAATGGGAGAAAATTTGCACCCAATTATAGAGCCTTTAGCATATTGCAGAATAAAAAAGAGAATGTTTTGAAGAAGTCTACTTTAATGTGGAAAGTAATCTATAAGCTCACAACTATAAAGGAAGGACTTGAAAATGCCTTTGAGGGAAGAAATAATGATGAAGATGAAGAGGAAAATGATAAGGAGGAAGAAGGAGAAGAATCTAAGGAAGATGTTATAGTGGAGAAAGACACAGAAAAGGTTGACATGGACATTTCTAAGGTTGACATGGACATTGCTAATGAGAACAAAGTGTGCAAGAGACAAAATTTCCACCACCTAGTCCTACACATGTAACACCCACATCTATGGAGATAGTAATTGTAAAAGATGTTCCTAACACCTCTAGTTAGAAAATTAACCCACTAACTATAGAGGGTCATAAAAAGATTATTCACCAGACCATACTAGAAGCATAATTGTGTACCGGTCTAGTCTTGGTGAGTGCAGAGGAACTCTAGAAAGCTTTAGCTAAAATCAAGAAGGAGAAGGTGAATTCACAAGAACCACCTTCACATACCCTAATAGCTACATGTGGGCAAACACAAGAACAAGTAGCACAAGATTCCATAGTCATAGTGACTTCAAATGTTGAGGAGCTAGCAAAGGAGAAAATAGGATAGAAGGATATCTCTATTCCTATAGCACAAGGACATGTGGACACAAGATTCCTATACCCCAATAGCTACATGTGGACAACCACAAGAACAAGTAGCACAAGATTCCATAGTCACAGTGACTTCAAATGTTGAGGAACTAGCAAAGGAGAAAATAGGATAGAAGGATATCTCTATTGCTATAGCACAAGGACAAGGTGCACCTACTTAGATCACAATCATTGATCAAGGTAGAAATAAAGAGGACAAGGAAGAGATCCCTAAGGAAAAGGAACAAGAGGAAATTCAAACATTGATAAATTTTCCTACTACAAGGACTCCCATTGGAAAAACACAATAGCTGAGCACTGATGTAGTACCACTACAAATATCAACAGCAAGCTCAAGCTCTACCAAGGTAGCAAGGGTACTTCAATATGGAGACCCTATACTTGATGATGAGATAGTCATTCCAAGCTATGACTATAAAACAATGAACATCAATTAGATTAATGAAGTGGAAGAGGCACTAGAAAAGAGGAAAAAGAAAGAGATACTTAGGAATGAGTATAAGAAAAAGCAACCATTGATAGAAATTAAGGACATATTTCTAGATTAATTTAGCTTGCAAGTACCTGATGAGAAAAAGACCATAATGGAGCAATTGTCCAACATAGTAGATCAGGTACAGAATGAAGACCTAGACACCGATGCCAGATAGCTTGAATGGTCTGAGAAGAAATTTTGGATGAAGGTAAATGAGAAAATATTTGGTGAGATAGCACTTTCTCATGTAGAGTTGGAAAAGAATATAGAAAAGGTAAAATCAGTACTTGAGAACATATTCCCATTTTACTCCAAACTATTCGATCTCTCAATTTTCACACAAGAGACTAGCCAGTGTATATTGAGCTTGGAAAGGAACCTTAAAATATGTATAATGTAGATACCAAAGGATCTAGCTCAAAGTCAGAATCATTTTACTAAAATACCTGACACACAAAAGGAATTAGTTGTACTCATATCAAATGAGGGATACACCAAGGCCAAACAAATACAAATTCAGTCTACTATAACCTCTCACATGGAAGTTTTGCACAAAGAATTGCCTATGCAAAGAATGTCTTGAAGAAAGATCCTAATCTTTCTACATTGGAAGGCCTAGTACACCTTGCAGCAAAGACAACCTTCTATCTTAAAGCATTGGAACTTGCATTAGACAATTAGGATGCTGCTCTAAAGATCATTATGGAGGTAAACAAATCCTTTTTGGCTAAGTATTCAATTAATGCACATAACCATTTGACACAAGTGTCAAAAAGGCAGAGATAATACATTTTGATGGAGATAATAAAGGAGACCCAAATGGGGAGATACGCAAAGGGGGAGATACAATAAAATAGGGAGACAATAAAATTTTTAGTTTTGAAGAGAGATAAGGTGATAAATCCAAAAGGATATAAAAACTACAAGGGCCCATTTGGTTGCTGGAATACCACGTGAATAGGTATTGAAAATTAGAAACATTTTTTATTCTTTGTTTGGTTAGAAGAATTGGAATGGAGAATAGGATTATGTATTCTCATTTAGCACCAAAATGAGCTTTTATCAAATCTCAAAAATACCTATAATTGGAATAGCCATTCCTATTCTCAATCTAACTTTCCCAATATGAATACTTTTTTCAAGTCCGCTCGGCACCCAAACCTAGTCATCCGGTCATACGTGAAAATGATAGGAGGTATATAATATGGTATTTTTATGTGAATGGAAGGTGTAGAATTTTGTCATGGGTTGTGTAGATTGAATGGGTGCACTAACAGATTATAAAAAGTGAGCCAGCTTTGAGAGGAAGACCAAGATATTCTCTCCTGCATCTAATTTAGAGTTCACCCATAAAAAAATTGTAAAGTTTTGCAACAAGACCAGAGGGGTAGGGGAGGACATGTAAAAGGGTGAATCCAATAAATTTTTATTTATAAAAATGATGTGTTATTGTATATGATTTGTATATACGATGATCGATGCCACTTTCAACATGGAGGCATTTGTTTATAAGAAATTATGACTGATAATTCTTTTGATATTTTGAAACTTGGAAATGAATCTTTGCTCTTCAAACCAAATTTTCTTGTACAAAAACAAAAATGACTTTGACTGTGTGCTCAGGTTGTGATTTAGGAGGAAGGTTTTTCCATTGATAGTGATAGAGTTGGGATAACTGTTGAGAATGAATGCATTGAAGGTGTTACTTAAATTACTGTGAATAGGACAAGGTTGTTTTTCAAGGGAATGTAAAACTAGATTTCCCCAAAGAACCAAACACTAATTAATATATTCCCAATCAAATTCTGATGAACCAAACATGATTACAATTGCAATTTTCCTTTCTCATTCTCATTTTCAATTCTAATTTTCAATTCCTATGCCTGTAACCAAATGGGCCCCAAGGGAATATGTGTGAAAGGGGGAGTTAAAACAAAGTAGACAGAAATAGGGTAGACAAGGGAAGGAATGAGCATACAAAGATGATGAGTATTAGAATAATCAACATGAGACAAATCTAGCATAAGGAGTTTTGGATACAAAAATGGCACATCAACTCAGGGGGAGTTACAAGTTTTGAGGTATATAGTCTTCTACCAAAATCTCAACAAGTTTTTTGAAATTTTTGTACATATTCTAAACAAAATGTATGTTATACTCATAGAGATCAAATTCATAATGATTAGTTAAGTTTTTTTGACACTTATGTCAAAGGGGGAGATTTTTGGTCTTAGATTGGTTTTGACAATAGAGTGTCAACACACTTAAGAAATTTCTAAGTTGATACGAAGTGTAATATAGATGCTAAGCTAGAATATGTGCTAAGCTAGAAATTCAATAGGTGCCAAGTTATTCAAGTGTTGAGTAAGTTTTAAGTTCTAAGTGAAAATGGATGCCGAGCTAGTATATGTGTCAAGCAAGATAGAGTTACTATAGGAGCTGAGCAAGATAGAATTCCTATATGTGCCGAGAACCAGCAATCAATAAGTATTAAGTAACATAGAATAAGCATAAGAGTTAGTCTCTTCACAAAATTAGATGTAAACTATTTTTGTGCTAACTCAAGATGAAACTCAAAAGATATAAAAGATAAGATTGCATCTATTACATTTCCTATTCAATCAACATGCAATTAATCAAAAAAATGGAAAGAGCATGCAACCAATCAAGAAAAATGGAAAGAATTGAGTAGGAAAGATAGATGAATCTCAATCATAGATTCATCCTTGACCCTAAGTCTTGAAACCTTTATAAGGAGAACAAAACCCCATAATTCAAGTGTGAGAGAGAATCATGTGGATTGTATGGAATGCATGAGTGAATGCTAGCAAAGTTTTGAAGGAAGTAAAAGGTGTGTAAAGACTTAGAAGATGAACAACATTGTAGAATCAAGTTGATTAGGATAGAGTATGAACACTTTGAATAGAGTCATATCAGATCAAGAAGGATCAAATTAGATTGGATAGAACAAGGATCTGAATTCAACAATTGAGGATTGTAAGTTAGCAAGTCAACACATTCTATTATATTTTCTAGCCATTGTATTAGGAGAATGAAAATCCTATGATGCTACGTTGGTTTAATAACCATATTGTAAATCCTTTAATAAGGTGACATTCCAAGTGAATGTTTGTAAATCCTTTAGATAGATCACTTTTAATAGGGTGTAAAGCCTTTAACAGATGGTCAAATTTTGTAACCTTGATAAGTTACATATTACTATAGTAATAAGTTGTGGTTGTCATCCCCACCCCTATTTTACCTTCTCATTTTGGAGGGTTTTTGGGTTATCAAATCTTGTGTTATCTATTTTCATGCATGTCCTTACTTTCATGTTAATTAAATGTATTAGATGCATGTGATTGATTTCAGCTAAATTGTTTTAGAGGCTATAGTTTGGAACTTTTGATTCACCCCCACCCCCTCTAAGAAGTTAATCTTCCCAACTATAAATTCCAATACCTCACTTGCTTAGAATATTTCTCTAAAAGTCATTCTCTTCAACATTCAAGGTTCACCAAAGAAATCACATTTTTAGGATAATAATTCAAAGATCAAAGATACTGAGTTCGGACAGATAGATTGGAAAAATTCCTTCTACTTTACAATAAGCCTAAATTGAGGGCTCCGATGGTATTGACACTTATCAAATTTGGGTTGGTGAATGCTATGTCACATCCCACATCAATATAGTCTTCTAAGATCACTATGACTATGGTCGATAACTATGTGTCCGAAGAAATAGTTGTCAAAAGTATCACAGGGGAGATAGTTATAGACATAAGACCAATGAACATTGAGAAAGTATTCCATGTCCCTAGAGCTGATGAATATGTTAAGATAACTTATCATCAAGTAGAAATATAGTAAAGGGAGAATGCAAAGAAGGCCAAAATGATAATAAAATCATCATTTTTTTATTGATAGAACATATCAGTTGTGCCATCATACTTTTTGAGTAGAATTATGGGTCTATCAAGTATTAGGCATTTTTACATGTGGATGTCCATTTCATAGAGACCATCAAAAAAAAAAAAAATGCCAATTGATTGGGCCACCATACTGATTGAAAACTTAGATGAACAACTGGTAGGAGTTAAAGATGAGCCAAAGATTTAGATGATATCGTATTGGAAATGAGGACAAAAAAATTTCCATGATTGTATAAGAAGATAAGCATGCAAGATGCTAATGCTTGGCCTATGTGGTATATCCTCAGTTGGTAAAAAAGAAGCTCTTAGATTAGAGTAAGGAATTTTGGATAGTGAATGATTATTTCCTATTTGTGATCATCTAATTCATAGAGAGTGATTATGCAAAGAGGATATCAATAGAGGTAGCAACAAGGGTCATAGAGATTGAAAACTATTACATCTAGTTTAAAACATTCACATACCTAAGAATAGTTGGTACAACTATAAATCTAAAGAAGCTCCTGAGATATCCATCAAAAAGGTTCATTTTATTGGAGATTACAAGATAGCTCATGTCGTCATATGATAGAGTGAGAAAACAACATAAGAATTCATGGGTATTACCTATTACTATAGGTGCATTTGAGGTAAAGAAAAAAAATATATCATGACTTTTGATTCAAAGTGGGATCAATATCCCTTGGAAGATTACAAATCCCCTCATCACTATTTTTGATAATATTGGTAGAGTTTAACATTTGGCATGGAAGTAGTTTGTGCATGAAGATGCCATTGAAGATCATTGGATGAACACAATAGATGACTATGATATCTAAATAAGGGATTATTGTAGGATGACTCTATATCTAGAAGGGGGTGCCTTAAAGATAAAGGTTCCACTCAACAAGACACTCAAAATGTCTTGGATACCTTGTATAATAGAGACAAGATATATGATAGGCTAATTATGAACACAAAGATTGACAAGGATGAAAATGGAGATATAAACCATAGAGTTGGGCACATAGTTTACTTCATAAAGGATTGGATCAAGAACCCTTTGAACCTTGACCCAATTCCACCGACTATTACATTTCAAGCTACAACACACATGCTACCAACATTACTTGCTCAATCTTTAATTTGGCCAGAAATAATATATCAACATGACAGGGATGTTGGGTACTCTAAAGTAGATGAAGGTAAAAAATAAGAGGAAAAAAGAGGCCCCAAAACAAGTTGAGCCTAAATCTAAAGAGCCTCAAGCACTCGACAATGAAGTTCCTCAAGATGAAGAAATAACTTAGGTTCAAGATAGTGCACAGGTACCCTCACCTAAATATGAACAAGAACATGAACTAGAGTAGGAAGCATAAGAGGTGACACAGGCTATTCAAGAGGAAGAAGCCTCTCCTTTAGCTAATAAGAAATCTAGGTTTGGACCTACTATGAGAAGGAGAAGAATGAAAAATTTACCAAAGAAGGTTATTTGAATCCTTCAAGCACCTAAAACAATCCTTGAGGTGGACAATGATGAAGAAGAAGATAATCTCCCCTTGAGTCAAAGGACTCATTTGGCCAAGGCTACAATAGAAAAAATAAGAAGTAGCTTGACAATAATGCCACTATCCATTCCTAAGGATCCTATTTATATTTCCATTTCTAAAGATGAGCAACATCAGTATATTGAAGAATAGGAGAGGAAAGAAACAAATGTCTTCAACATATCTAATTTCAATTTTATACTTATGTGGAATGAAATGGTGGACAATAAGATATGAGATACACCTATGAGCCAAACTTTGGGAGAGAATTGGAACTAAACGCCACCTTAATGACAAGGGTTTCTAGCTACATCACCCCCACCATTTTAGGACCTGTGTTTCTTGGACAAAGGGTCAACCACTCCTCTTCCACCTAACACTAAAAAAAAGGAACAATAAGTACATGGAGAAGAGCTAGAATAAAGACTCGCCAATGAAGTATTAGAGGAGGGTAAGATACATGAAGCACCTTAAAAAAATTCTCAGGATATAGAGGAAAGAATCATGGCTACAATAGTTACAAAGGCTCCCAATGTAGATCTTTCTCAGAAGGAGAAGACTTTGGAAAGGAGTCATAAGGGAAAAAGGCTTGCAAGGAAAACTCCCTCTTCACCAAAATACATGTCTCCTATGGGCACTATACTAGCCTAGCTAAAGAGAGAATTTATGGTTAGAAAAAAGAAGGAGTTGAATTTGTATGAAGAGGAGAGTATGTATGAGCTAGTGGAGCCATCAAGAAGCTGGAGTCACCTATGAGTGATGCACAAACATTGACCTTCGTAATGAAGAACCAAGATCAAGAATTGTTTCCATAGATTACTCTTGTTGTGGCATTAGATAGGAGAGATAAGGAAAGTGTAAAGATAGATTCATTTTTGGGTTCATGTTAGAAATTGCATGACAATTTTGAGAATAAAAGTGTACCTATTATAGAGGCTAATTTGAAGTTGCTACGCCATGTTCAAACTAATGTGGATAAACTAGTATCCAAATTAGTCTAGGATTTTGGGTTGATGGATGAGGTACATACTTGGAGAAAAGACCTTCAATCATTTTAGATGATAAAGGATTAAAAGTATCATACACTCATAGAGGTGTATATAATGGATGAGATTGATAAACTAGAAGAATTGTATAAAAAATATAGTTGTTAGGAATAAGGTAATGCAAAGATTCCATGAAGACATTCAAAACTTATGAGATTAGACACAAGAGAAGATTTTGGAATCTAAAAAGTATTACAAATGCCTACCTTGATATTTTTAAGGATCATTTAAGGACTAAAGTCATTCTAGTACAATTAGTGGCTCAATAGTTTCAACAAACCATTGGACATTCTTTGTCAGAAGAAGATATTAGACAAGCATTTAGGACTGAAGAGGTTCTATTGCAGTTGCACACTAAACTAGATGATTTTGTAGGTATTCATATGGAGATTAGTAACTACTAGTAGACAGTTAAAGATAAGTATAAAATATTGGAATTACCAAAAGCTTCCCAAGTGATGAAGATTATAGAGAAATTCAAGAGAAAGCATCCAAACATAGCTCTAGTATAAAGGGGAAGAAAGCTCAAAAGCTAGAAATTTAGTTTTGACACTTGGAAAAATCTTGGATTTTTTGAGCCTGTCACCAAGGTGTGCAAGGTGCATTATTCCAAAGGTGCACTGACAGTTAACTATTGGTTCAAAATTGAGAGTTTTTCATGAACCAAAAATACATTCTAATGGTAGTTCAACTCCCATAAATTCTTAGGGAACATCAAGCTTTCTTTTTCTAGAGTTTCCAATGACTTTTAGATCCTCTTATGACTTCCTTCTTCTTATATATTGCTTCTTTCTTTGTTTAAAGACATGTGGCTTATTCCCCCATTAAGTGAAAATAAATAATGGTGGAGTCCTACTTAGCACAATTTAGAGAGTTGGTTTTTACATAATTAGATTTTTTAAAAATTGTTTTAGAAGCATATGTTTGCATTAAGAGATGTATCACTCTCAACACAAATTGAGAATATGATTTCTTATAAATTTAGAAATATAACATGTATTCTAGGCCATTATTTTGATGTAATAATATATGTTATTGGTGCTCTCATTCTAAGTGTAGTTATCCTTGCCAGAGTGTGTTATTTTTGTGAATTCTTTTTCATTATAATACTAGAGCCAATGGTTTTGTTGTGTTGATTTGATTGTGCAATCTTTTACTTCTAGTGTTTGCCACATGTTGAAAATTTTTTCTAACCTACCAAGTTGGAGAAGAGATCGCCCTGGCATTCCTACATAGGTTTTTGTCTCACATTAGCACAAGTTATGTGGCCTTGTGATTCAATGAGAAGTGAAACATCTTTCATTTTTATTCAATTCCCATTGATGATTGTATTCATATATTTGAGGAAGTGTTGCTCCTATTTTCAATGGTTTCCTACTTGATCTTTTTGATGATATAAGTCCCAAATGTGTTGTTACCATGGTTTATGTCCATTAGGAATTTCCCTTTCATGCTATTTTCTTTCATCTCTCATTACCTTAACTTCATTATTGTCTTTACTAACACTTGCTTAAGTTAGGAATTCACATGGTTGCATTGTTAGATTGCATTAATTTTAAAAATAAAAAATATCAAAAACATATCCCTTTTGTGGTTACTTTTGAAACAAGAAGCAGATTGAACATCTTATTTTAAAATAGGTCAAAACCAAAAAAAGTTTTCTTGTGAACAAACACCTTTATCTTTAATTGAGTGGCTTTTAGTACATTGTATGATAGCCCAAAACCTTGGAGTTGATCCCATATTAGCTTTTAAAGAAATAAATTTGAAAGGATTCTTTCCTTTAAGATTCATGCAAAATGAGAACTCAATAGAAGTGGCACTAGAATGAGGGCCTAGAACTATTCAGAATAGAAAAGACAACTTGAAAATTCAAGATTTTGCATTTTTAACAAGTTCAAAAAAATTTCCATCTGTCACTATCAAATGATGCACAAGGTCACCATATTTTTGAGAAAGTGTGTTTTTTGAGAGCATTTCTTTTTCTAGAATTAACACAAATTAGAAGATCCCAATTTGACATCACCATTACAATGAGCTTTAAGATCTTTAGATAGTGAGCCAGAGTTCTTAGAACTTAGTCATTTTTGTAAGCCTTGTAGTGACATAGGATTTCCCACAATTCTCTCACTTCCATTCAATGTTTCATCATCCTTCTCAATTCTGCCTCCAAACTAGCCACCCATCATTCCACCAAATCCTCTACCAATGCCACATTTTGCAAATGATGTAGATTCACCAATCAACTTGATAGGTGTACTCAATGACCTTCCTAAGAATCCTAAGAAATTTTTCCCAAAGTTAAACTATGGAGAGACAAAATTAGTTGAAGATCACATCATGTTTTTCAAATAATTTTGCAATCGAACGAAAATTGCTAACAAGAACGTTGTTCATTGATTATTCCCATACTCATTAGGAGAAATTTCCTTTAACCAGTATGCCAATTTACCACTAGGATGTGTTGGAGACTAGGAAACTTTCAAAAAGATTTCTTGGAATAATTAAAAATAGTTATTAACCCACTTGTGATACATCATCAATTCATATCAATCAAAAGGGACATAGCCAAAATAGTTTCATGCTTCAATCATCACTTTCATATGACATAACGCAAGCTAGAAATGCCATACACTATACCATCTTAGAAGACTTCCTACTACAAATATGGAAACATTGGACAAGGTCTTCTTGAAATTAATTACCTTCAAGAAACAAGCCATTCCTAATGGTGGAGGATCTGTGCTCCCAGCTCAAGCTATAATCATAGTACCAACATATCCTATTGGAGAGATAGTGATGCCTAGCCAATTCATACCAATGAATCCATCTCCACTATAGGAGGCACCTGCTCCAAAAGTTCCAACTTTAACAGACCCATTATATGAACCTCCAAAAGTTGCATTCTTTGCGTAAAAGGAAACAACATCCATTAAAACAAAGAATAACATTGCATTTGAACTTGGTAAAATGAAGAAGACCATGTCTCAAATTACCAATGAGCTAACCCATTTGAGGTTTTTAGAAGGAAAAAATAATACCTTTCAAAGAACAAATGTTGGTCCCTACAAAAACAATAATTACAATTAGAACTAGAATATGAGTTTCAATAAAAATATTAAGGCAACAAACAATAATAGAGGAAAAAATTCCAATCCTCCTAATCACAATAACAATTTCCAAAGACAAAATAATCAATGAAACACTCATCCAAACAATGAAAGTATTCCTGCAGATAATAATAACAACAATACCCAATATGTGGACATCAACCAGTATGAAATTAATAAAAAATGTACCTAACAATGATGGCCCATATTACAATGGAAATCATCAAGTGAATCAAAATTCATAGGGAAATAGTAATGAGTCCCCTATGAAATTCAATGGCATGCTCCTAGAATCTTGTAAATCTTCACAGAATACAGGAATGGAACAACAAGCCAATGAGGAATTTTCTTTTCCATTTAGTAAAGAACCAAATACTCAACCTAAAGAAGTGTTTTGTTTCCAGAATAATATTTAAAATACTTATAATTTGTGAATTCAAAAGGAACCCATGATTGATGGTATTCCTCATGCATTACAACCAACACCTCCAAATCTAAGAGCAAGTAACAATCTAGTACTTATCAGACCCCTATATGGAGGAAAACAAAATTAGAATCAAGGAAATGTGTCTACAATCTTGAAGCATCCTACATGATCTAATGAAAAGTATAGTGTAGTGGAAGATTTGAAATGAACAAAGGCCAACATGTCCATGTTCAACATACTACAAAATTTCCCTAATCAATGGTAAGCATTGACAAAAACTTTCGATCATAAAATGATAACCCCTAATTAAAATATTGTCCCTCAAGAGATAGTGTCACAATAATTTAATTCTTTAGAGGCCATGCCAAGGTGCCTTCCTTTTTCCTTAGAATTAGAATCTATAGGAACAATATTCAAAATTGCCTAATTGATTCAAAAGCTTCTTGTAATGGCATACCACTCTCGATAGTAAAAAGGTTGGGAGTTAGTCCTTAGCTCTCTTATCAAATAGTAATTCAACTCAAAAAAATGGAAGTGAAGGTTATTGGTGTTTTGAAAGGTGTTCAGATATAGTTAACAATTGACCCTCAAATTCAAGACATAGATATACATGTAGTTGAAATTCCTGAAACATATGGATTGCTACAAAGTAGAGAGTAGAAAAAATGCTTAAGAGGATGGTTTTTAACTGATTTTACATAACTATGGCTACCTTGGAAAGGGTTGACTAATTAGATCAAGAATGATGTGGAGAAAAATTTTAAAATGATGATTACAAAATATAATGCACCAAGCATGGAGGCATTTCACTCCATAGTTGCATAGGTGCGTAGGCGCACAATTTTGAGAAAATGTGCTTCTTCTAAAGTGTGCAAGTGTGCAAGTGCACAAATGTGCTATTTTGAGAAAATGTGCTTCTTCTAACGTGCATAGGTGTGTAGGTGCACTGGTGTGCTATTTTGAGAAAATGTGCTTCTTCTAAGGTGCGCAGGCACACATGTGCTATGTTTTGAGAAAATGTGTTTCTTCCAAGGTTTGCAAGTGCGTAGGTGAACTGGTACACTTTTCTAGAGGTGTACTAATAGTTAACTACTAGTTCCAAAAATAGAACTTTCCATCCAAGGTGTGCAAGTGCGTAGGTGAACTAGTACACTTTTCTAGAGGTGTACTAATAGTTAACTACTAGTTCCAAAAATAGAACTTTCCATGCATCAGAAACACATTCTGATAGTAGTTTAACTCTGACAGATGCCCAGTGAAGGATCAACTTCTATTTTAACACTTTCAAACACTTCTACTTTGACTGAACAAAATTTAGGCTCATACAAAGTGATGGCTTTTGATACAACTTCAACTAAGGCATCAGATGATCAAAGTGAAAGGACCATGATTCCAATCCGAAAAGAGGAGATCATAACATAGTTCATTCATAACATGATGGTGAACTTACAATTCCTAGGTGAAGAAGAAAACCCAAGTGTTTTGCTCTTTCCTAGATTTTGTAGATTGCATAAAGTTAGTCATTTTGAGTTTCAATGTTCACATTGCTAAGAAACAATTTCTCAGGTTCTAACTCAGATAATGGAAATAAAGGGGGACCACTAAAAAAAAGAAGTCTATATAGAAAATCAAAGTTCCACATACATATTTGAAGTCGTGGGGAAAGATGGAGAAGATGTAGCAGATCTCAACACATTATATAGTGATAATTCTTCAAATGGTGAAGGTTTATTTTCTCCTCCACTACAAATAATCAAGATGCAAAGAAGGAGACATTTCATAAAAGGCCGAGGTTAGACTTTGGTAGTCATTCTCCTGAGCATAATATTGTCAAAATTAGAGAATTTATTGGTGAAACTAAAGATCAGTAAGAGAAACAAAAATTCCCCATGTCAAAGATAAACAATAAAAAATAATCAAGTCCACCATGGGAGAGATTACAATGGATCCAAAAGAAACAATCCTTTAAGGTTCAAGTAAAAGAAAAGCTACAAAAAAACAAGCATAAGTCTAGGCAGCCCAAAGATAAACCAATTTAGATATTCAGGTTTGATGAATCTAAATGCAAATTATGAGCCAATGCAGGTATTGAATTAGTCAATTGAAAAGGTAGGTCTTTTATGTAGCATATTGATTATAGTTTGTATGTACTAACAATGTTCTAGAGTATGAAACCTTTATTTGTGGACTTCTCTTCACATTAGTGAAGGGAGTCAGAGCTCTCATAATTGAAGCAAAGTCCCAATTGTTGTCTAGACAAGTGAAATAAATTTATTCTTGCAATGACATGAGATTACTCACTTACCAAAAGAGAGTATGAGATATAATGGTTGAATTTGAAGCTTTGAACATAATGTCCATCCCTAGAAGGAGAAACATGGTAGCAAATACACTGACAATTTTGGCTAGTGCATTACAACCCATCAAGAGAACTAAATTGAATAGATTTTTAGTAGAATTTGTTGTTGCCCCATCTATCCTAGAGAACATTATGAACATCCAAGTTTTCCAATAAGACCAAAACATACTTAAATTTATCATGTGCAATGACCATTTTAAAGGACAAGAGATTGATGACCATCTGGATGACAAACTTGAGGATGAAGAACTTGAAGATAAAGACATGATTCTCAATTTGAAAACCAACACTATTCCAAATGGAATGTTTGAGTTAGAATGCATCTTTGATTGCAATGAGTCAACAATTAGCAAGAGAATTATCAAAAAAGGGGATTGAGGCATGTGATTCATATAATCTGTGTATAGATCAAGATCCTAAAATGGTAAGGGTTGGAAAGGTGTGTAATGCTCAGGAAAGGGAAGATATGCTCTACTTTCTTAGGGAATATAAAGATACCATTGCTTGGAGTTATGAAGAACTCAAAACTTATGATCCTAATATCATCACACATGAAATTTCATTGAAACCTAATGTCAAACCCATTTGACAAAGGAAAAGACCTATTAATCCAATTATTCAACCCTTGATAATGATAGAAGTCAAGAAATTTCTCGATGCTAATATCATATTTTCCATTTTATATTCAACATGGGTGGATAAATTGGTTCCAATGAGGAAAAAGATAGGATAAATTTTCCTTTGTATGGATTTTTGCAATTTAAACTTGGCATCTCAAATGGATAACTACCCTTTCCCTTCACTTAATGAAGTATTACAAATTGTTAATGGATCCAAAATGATGTCTCTCTTAGATGGATATTCTAGATACAGCTAGGTGGTAGTTGATGAAGAAGATAGACTGAAGACTGCTTTCATAACAAGATGGGGGAGTTTTTCCAATAGAAGAATGCCCTTTGGGTTGATCAATGTAGGATCCACATTTCAATGAGATATGGACGTGGCTTACAAGGGATTAATAAAAAATGTATAGTCATCTACATGGATGACTTAACTATCTTTTCAAAGGATCAAATTACTCATATTGCTGATTTAAGATAGGTGTTGAATAGGTGTTAGAAATATGGCATATCACTTGATCCCAAGAACTGTTCACTTGGGGTCACTAAAGGAAAGCTTCTAGGTCACATTATCTATGAAGTTGAAATCTCCATAGATCCTAAGAGAATTGAATCCATTATAAAGTTGTCCCCTCCACATAGTCATAAAGAACTAAAGTCTTTCTTAGGAAAGATTAATTTCATGAGAAATTTTATAAGTAGATTTGCTAAGATAGTGGGCTCCCTTAATGATTTTCTCAAGAAGGGAATGAAAACCAAATTGGTTCCAAAAATTAGGAATTCATTTGAGGACATCAAAGTGGTTATTTCCATAGCTCCAGTACTTGTTAGTCTAGATTATGAACTACCATTTAAAATACACTCTTTTGCTTTATAACATTAATGTGCTAGGATTCCTACATAGAAGAAAAAAGGGGATAAAACACACATTTTCTTCATGAGTTTTCCTCTAAAGAATTTTGAGTTGAACTATTCTAATCTTAAAAAACATTCTTTCACTTTGATAATGTTGGTCAAAAAATTCTAGCATTATATACTAAGGAGAAAGGTGTATGCAATTGTGCCTAATCTTGTGGTTAAGACATTACTGATGCAAAATGAATTGGGTGCAAGATGAGGAAAATGGATCATGATATTACAAGAGTTTGATCTAGATATTCAACCAATGAAGTTGGTGAGAGGACAAGGATTGACAAAGATGATAGCTGATAATGAGATAAAAAATGAGAATAAATTTAGATTTGATGATGAAATCAGCACATAAGATCAACAAAAGAAGATGATAGTATCTCAAGTTTCCATTCATCAAGGTATAATAATAGATGTTTGGTATCAAGATATTGTTTAATATGTTTTACAAAATCAAAAACCCAATTGGATGAATAGTTTCTAGTGCAAAAGTGTCAAGATGAAGTGTGAATCTTACATGCTACAAAATAGGAAATTATATAAAAGGAACTATGAAGGAATCTACCTAACGTGTTTGGGAGTGGAAGAAGTAAAATAGGATTTGGAGTAGTTTCATGATAAGTATGGCATAGCCATGGATTAACAAAAGCTATGACCCATATGATTTTAGGATCAAGTTATTTTTAGCCTACAATCTTCAAGGATGGTTTTGAACATATGTGTACTTGCCACATTTGCAAAACTAGTGCTAATAGAGAGACATCTAGTGATTCCATTACAACTAGTGTTTGAGGTATGCCCTTTTTCAAAATCAAGGATAGAATTTATTGGTTTAGTATAGCAATCATCATCGACAAGACATACATTCATTCTCATAGCTACATACTATTGCACATGTTGGATAAAATTTGAAACCTTTAGAGATTGCATGATGAAGGTGGTTATAAATTTAATGGAAGAATAAATTGGTACTAGATTTGGGATACCATTCTTCCTAGTTTGTGATAATGGATTAGCTTTTGCATCAATATTTCTTACCTAGTGGGCATTAGATAATCAAGTTATAATCAAGTTCTCTTCAAATTACTATCCCCAAGGAAATGGTGTGGCTGAATCTACAAATAAGAATTTGATCATAGTGATAAGATGTTTACTAAAGGAAAACCCTAAGGATTGGCATACTCAACTCAAATATGCATTATGGATATATTGAGTCAGGGTCAAGAATTCTTTGGGAAAATCACCATATCTTCTCATCTATGGACAAGAGCTAATGTTCCCACTTAACCTCAAGATTCCTAGATTGAAATTCATGAGTGGGTATACTGAAGATACTGATATGGTTCAGATCAGATTAATGAATCTCTTGAAAATAGATGAACAATAGATAGTTCCTTTAGAGCATATGCTGAAACATTAGGCTATCATTAAATGATGGTTTGATGAGTAGGCCATAATCAATTCTTTTAGAATTTCTAATCTTATTCTTCTATCTAACAAGATGAAAGAAAAGATGAGAAACCACACTAAGTTTCAACACTTGTGGATTGGCCCTTATCAAACTACAAAATTTTTGGAAGAAAATGCTTTTATGATGAGTTCCTTACAAGGGGAATTAGTTCCATTATCGGTTAATGGGAAGTTCCTAAAAGATTACTTTGAGGCTTAAAAGTCGAAAACATTTTAGAATTTTTTTTTTTTTTAAAATCATTTCCTTTAAGTGTTTTTATTTTTGCAAGTGTGTTTTCTATTAGTTTTATGTTTAATTTTAGTTGTGTGTTTACTTTCGAAGTTGTGTCAGTCTACGGGTTAGGTACAATCAAGATTCTATCTTGATGCATTTCAAAAACTACATTTTTCTAGTTTTTACTTTTGTGAAGAGGTATTTTTTTGTCAAAGCATTTGCATAATCTTGTTTCTTGTACCAACTAAAGAATGAATTCTACTTGTAGTAATAAAGGACTTTCAATCTTGAAATCAAAATTGTTGATTGACAGTTCTCAACACTTTGCAAATTTAAAAGATTGACTATCTTGGTGATTTCAAATCAAGGTTGATGGCAACAAGAGATAGTCCAAACCCTATCAGTTCAAACAAAAGGTCTTTTTCAAGGAATTTCTAAGGTTATTTTTTGGCATGAGAGTTTCCATTAGTTCTTAAAAGACTAACACAGAGGTTATCAACTAAAGAAAGAATCTAAGAAATGACACCAATGCCTTGGCTACACAGTCTAAGTGTCGTTAGAGTAATAAAATAAAATAAAAAAGGGAAAGGTGGTGTTAAGAATGAAAGATTCCAAATGGTGTAAGGGAGGTAATCTGATAGTAGGGTTATGCACTCCAAAATGGTTATCTAGTATCTATATAAATTGCTTCATGGAAGAATCAAATAGACACATGGAAGATCCATAAAGTAAAATTTAGAAGATTGCCCATGACCTAAAATGTAAAAGTGATAACCCATAAAGAGCCCTCAGAATAGATTCTCTCATCTAGTCAAATAAGTGATTCATAAAGATGTTTTGTGAGGATTCCTAATGAATAGATCTGTGGGATGAAATATTTTATACAAGTTTCTAGAAGCTCATGATAGACTGTATCTAAGATGTCAAAGTAAATGAATTTACTAAGCACACACTAAACCTAAAGATTTGAGATTCTGATGTTTTGGCTATGAAGAAACTTGAAATATGCTTGAAGTATTTAGAATTCAAATGGTATTTGACACATGTTAGAAGAATACTTGTTGATGAAGTAATACCTTTGTCATTTCTTCCCTTTTGTTCAGGCTATTTGTTGTGCTTCCATAATGCATGCCCCATTTCTCCTAGAAATGCAGACCCCCTAGTAATTTGTTTTATTTTTTTAGGGCATGAGTCATTTTTGGGGCTCTCACTAGAGTCTAGGCCTAGCCTAGTCCTCTATCTAAAAAATGAAAATCCAAAAAATGAGATATTCTGGTCAAAAAGAAAGTTTCTAGTGCTAATGGGGACCCCCAAGTAACTTTTTTTGTTTTCCTAGACCCCTAGTTTGGGGCTTGAGTCATTTTTGGGACTCTTCCTATAGTCTTAGTCCTACCTAGTCCTCTATCTAAAAAATCCAGATCCCAAAAATCAGAAATTTTGGTAAAAAGTGAGTTTCTAGTACTAAAGGGGGCACTTGTGCACCTAGTGCACATTCACAAGTTTGTACTTATCTCCCTTTGGAGATGTACACATGCACATGTACACACCTCCAAAGGTATGCATGTATCAGGCCTATAAAATTTTGGAATCCCCTCCTCTTCATTCCATTATCTCCTCTACACCCTCAAGAATTGCATCTCTGCACCTTTGAAGTCTGTACAAAACCTACACAAACACAAACACACAAACACACAAGTTAAGAACATATAAAAGTGTGTAGGTGCATGCCTATCCAAGGTGTGCATGTGTGCACTTCTCAACCCAAATTATGAACACATAGATAAATGTGTGCTAATGTGCACCTTGTCAAGGTGTGCATCTGCACACTATTGTCTACCCTTAATATTAAGGCCAATTTAAGGATGCACACATGTGTACCCATCAAGGTGTGCATGTCCACACCCTTAATAATTTTTTTTGAAAACTAATTCAATCTCATTCCTTTGCAGATGGTAAAGCATGTGTATAGTAGTGCACATGTGTATGTGCAGACTCCACAAGTGTGTGCACCTATGCAAATGCCCAATTGTGTTCAAAATTACTATCTAAGAGTCATTAAGCACACCTAAAACACCTATCAAGGTGTACAAGGTGCACTAAATTGCCTTGTAAGGCTTTTAAAGGATGTATGAGTTGTCTAATAGGGTTTTGGTGTTTTGGGTTTTATCTTTTGGCAATTAGGATTTGTTTAGGGTTTAATTTTCACTTCTCCAAACTAATGATTTTCCATTTTGTGTAGATAAAATGGCTTCCTCATCATCCTCACTTGCTAAAAAAATTACTCTAAAAATAATTGTCTTAAAGTTTCAAGGTGCACAAGAGAAATCTCATTTTCAAGATAATCATTTAGAGATCAAATATCTGAGTTGGGACTTATAGATTGGAATGCATTCCTTTTAATTTTCAATAATCCTAAAGAAAGGTCTCTAATGGTATTATCACTTATTAGATAAGGGTTGGTGAATGTAGGATCACATCCTATGTTTATGACTCTAGCTGAGAACTATGTGTCTAAAGAAACAATTGTCAAAAGAGTCATAAGGGAGATAGTTTTAGACCTAAGACCAAGGAACATTGAGAATGTATTCCATATCCCTAGAGTAGATCAATATGTGAAGATAACTTATCACCAAGTATAAATATGGTATAGGAGAATGAGAAGAAGGCAATGCAGATAATACAACCATAATTTTTGATTGATAGAACACTAGTGGGGTGTAGAGTAGAAAAGGTAGACATTAATAGGGGATATATGAAGAATGATATTGGTTATGTCATTGTAATTTTGAGAAAAATTATGGGTATACTAGTAATTGGGTTTCTTCACATCTGAATGGTCCATTTCATAAAGACCATGAGTACAAACAAAATAACAATTGACTAAGCTACCATACTAAGTGAAAGATTAAATGAACAACTGGTAGGAGATAAAGCTGACATCAAGTACATTAAATCATATTTGGTGTACTTATTGGTACTGACAAAAACTAACTATCAAGGACTGTATAAGAAGGAAATAATTTAGGATGCCAATGCTTTGCCCTATGCAATATATCATCATTTGGTAACAAAGAATCTGTAATATCAGAGGAAGGAATTCTGAATAGTGAAGATACTTTCATATATTCAATCGTTTGATTCATAAAGCGTGTTTATGCTAAGAGGATGTCAGTATATGTAGTAGTAAGGATAGTAGAGGTTGATGCCTATTACATCCAATTTAAAACATTCACTTACCTAAGGGTACCTAGTATGACAGTGAATCTAAAGAAGCAACTAAGATGTCTATATGATAGTCTCATTTTATTAGAGATTGTAGTATAGTTCACATCTGCATATGATAGAGTGAGAAAACAATAGAAGAACACGTGATTATGGCCTAATACTGTATGTTCATTTAAAGTAAAGTAGAAGAAAGATATCATGACTTTTGATTCAAAGTGGGATCAATATCTGTTTGAAGATTAAAAAATTTCTTGTCCCTATTTTGATAATATTGGCAGAGTTCAACATTTGGCAGGGAAGTAGTTTGTACATGAAGATGTCATTGAAGATCATAGGATGAATGCAATAGATTAATATGATATCTAAATAAGTGATTATTGTAGAATGACTATATATGTGGTAGAGAGTGCCTTAAAGATAGGGTCTTTCTCAAGACTATTCAAGAAGACACTCAAGTTATCTTGGATCCCTTGTATAATAGAGACAAGATATGTGATAGGTCAATTATGAACACAAAGACTGACATGGATGAAAATGCTAATATAAACCAAGAGGCTAGGTACATAATATAGGTGACAAAGGACTAGATAATGAAGTCTTTTTACCTTGACCTAGTATGATAGGCTATTACCTTTCAAGCCACAACACACCCAGTTAAGATTAAAGGAGCAATCTTTATAGTACTAACATCCCTTACTCAATCTCTAGTTAGACTAGAAACAATATGTCAACATGATAGGGATGTTGGGTACTTTATAGAAGATAAAGGAAAAAATAAGAGGAAAAGAGAGTCCCAAAAACAACTTGAGGCTAAATCTAAATAGCTTCAAGAAGAGGCAGCACAAGCACCTTAGAATGAAGTGCCTCAAGATGAAGAAGCAACATAAGTTCAACATACTAGATAGGTGCCCCCACCTAGATAGGAACATGAACAAGAGCCAGGGTAAGAAGCACATAAGGTGACACCACCTACTCAAGAGGAATAATCCTCTCCTTTAGTTGCTAAGAAAGCTGGGGTTGGACCTATTGTGAGAAAGACAAGAAGGAAAAAGTTACAAAAGAAGCTTATTCCCATCCCTCCAGTACCTGAAACCATCTCCAAGGTGGATGATGAAGAAGATGAAGGAGATAATCTCCCTTTGAGTCAAAGGACTCATTTAGCCAAGGTTACAATATAAGAAAGAAGAAGGAGCTCAACTATAACACTACCATCCATTCCTAAGGAACCAATTTAGGTTAACATTTCTAAAGATGAGAAACAATAGTGGATTGAAGAATAGGAGGGGAAAGAGACAAATATCTTAAACATATCTAATTTCAATTTTATGCTCATGGGAACTAAAATGGTGAGTGATAAGATATGAGATACACATATGAACCAAACTTTGGGAGAGGATTGGAACCAAATTCCACCTCAAAAACAAGGGTTTCTAGGTACATCACCCCCACCATTTTAGGACTTTTCTTTCTTGGAAAAAGGTTCAACCACTCCTATGTCATTTGTAACTAAAGAACAAGAACAAGTTGTACATGGAGAAGAGCTAGAGTAAAGGACAATCAATGAAGTATTAGAGGAGGGGTAGATACATGAAGAACCTCATATAACTTCATTGGATATAGAGGAAAGAACTAAGGTTACAATGGATACAGAGAATCCAAAAGTAGATCTTTCTCAAAAGGAGAAGACTCCGAAAATGAGTGATAAGGGAAAAGGGATTGCAAGGAATACTCCTCCTTTATCCAAATACAAGTCTCCTATGGGCACTACACAAGCCTACTTGAAGAGGGATGTTATGATTAGACAAAAGAGAAAGTTGAACTTGAGTGAAGAGGAGAGAATGGATGAGAAAGAAAAAGCCATCAAGAAGCCAAAGACACATATGGGTGATGAGGAAACATTGGACTTCAAAATGAAGAACAAAGATTAAGACTTGTTTGCACATATTTTGGTCCCTACTCCACATGCTAACATCAAGGATTTGACTCTAGAAATTGCCAGATTTAGGAGGTCCTACTAGGAAATCCCACAATAGAGGCTCCTAAAGTTTTGATCACTACAGGTGTAAAAGATGTTTTAAACAAGTGGATAGGTATGAGTTAGAATTGGTTACACTAAGCAAGTGAAATCAGTTCTTGAAAGGCTATTTGCATGAAATTATGGGCCCCATTGACCTAGATAATCTAAAGATCAATCTTGTTACAAAATTAGAGAGAGAGAGATAAGGAAATTGTATAGATAGATTCATGGGTATATGTAGGATCACATTGTGCCAAAAAGTGGCAATATGAAAAATATGTAGTTCTAAATGCCTCAAAGAATTTCAAAGGCTATTACAACTTATTATTTACCCATCTTGATACGAAATGAAAAAAATTAATTCCTTTATAAGTCCTACTATATCTTCTGATACCGACCCTATATGATGAACATTAAAAACATTCCAAAAATATGTTTTTGGCTTGTTCTTGTGTGTTTTTTAATTCAAACATGTAGATGAGAACTTTTTTTTCACCAAAATTTGATAAATGAAAAGGTTTTCTTAAGAATACACTTAGCTTTCAATAAATGTAAGGTTTTTCAAATTATGAGTTCAGTAAGTAATTATTGCTTATTTTCTAATAGAATTACATATAAAGTGTTGATTGACATATTGCTTGAAAAACAACTATAATTTTCAAATGGTACAATAGTTTTGAAATCCAAAAGATGCATCACATTCTATGCTTCTTCTATTATAAGGAAAAATAAGTAAAAATTAAATTTTGCATGGTTTTGAATTAATTAAGGTCGTCAAATATGAGAGTCTTTTTATTCTAGAAATATAAAAGTTAAGAAATTAATAATTAATTAATTATTTAGAATAGAAATAGACAAAATATGTGTCACCTCTAGGCACAAGTATACTTGGTTTATATAGAATATTATTTAGAAATATTATCATTTAATTTTGATTAAGGTGGTCAAACATGCATCTACTTCTTATTTTTGTCCCTTAATTTTTGTACTATTGTATTAAAACTCAAAATTATGGCCAATCATTATTTAGATTTTTTAGATAAGGCCTAGTAGTTTAGAAACTAAATTCAATTTCCTAGAGATTCTTTTCTCTCAAATTTTTGATATAAAATTTATAACAAGTAGAAAATTGCATGTCAAGTTGACATAACCCTGATTTGTTAATTTTTTATTGCCACTTAAGAGCATATTTTGGTTGACCATGATCCTATACATACCCTAATTTTTGGGCACATGTCAGAAATGACATGAAAATTTTGAGAATAAAGGTGAAGAAATTATATAGGGTAATTTGAAGTTGCTACACCAAGTTCAAACTAATACAGATAAACCAGTATCCATAGTGGACAAGGATTTTGGGCTGATGGATGAGGTCCATACTTGGGGAAAAGAGCTTCAAGTACTTTAAATGATAAATGGTCCAAGGTATTGTATACTCATAGAGGTGTATACAATGGATGAGATTGATGAACTAGAAGATTGGATTGAAAAGATAACTGTAAAAAATAAGGTAATGGAAGGATTTTATGAAGATAGTCAAAAGTTAAGAGATCAAACAAAAGAGAATTTTTTTGAATCTAAGAAGTATTATAGCAATGCCTACCTTGATATTTTTCAAGATGAGTCAAGGAGTAAATTAATTCTAGTATAATCAATGGTTCGATAGTTTTGACACACCTTTGAAGATGCTTCTTGAGAAGAAGATATTAGACAAGAATTTAGGACTAGAGAGGTTATATTGGAGTTGGACACTGAACTGGACGATTTTTTAGATATTCATATTGAGATTAGTAACTAATGGTAGATAGTTCAGGATAAGTAAAAAGCATTGGATTTTTCATAAGCTTCCCAAGTGTCAAAGATTATATAGAATTTCAAGAGCAAGAATCTAGACATGGATCTAGTATAAAGTGAAAGAAAACCCAAAAGTTAGAAATTGAGTTTTGACACTTGCAATTTTTTTGGATTTTTTGACCCTGTTGTCAAGATATATACCCTTATTCTTGGGCACATGTCAGAAATGGCATGACAATTTTCAGAATAAAGGTGAAGAAATTATATGGGGTAATTTGATGTTGCTACACCATGTTCAAACTAATATGGATAAATTGGTATCCATAGTGGACAAGGATTTTGGGCTGATGGATGAGGTTCATACCTGGGGAAAAGAGCTTCAAGTGCTTCAAACAATAAAGGGTCAAATGTATTGTATACTCATAGAGGTATATGCAATGGATGATATTGATGAACTAGAAGATTGAACTGAAAATATAGCTGTCAGAAATAAGGTAATGGAAGAATTTTATGAAGATACTCAAAAGTTAAGAGATCAAGCAAAAGAGAAAATTTTGGAAGCTAAAAAGTATCATAGTAATGCTTACCTTGATAGTTTTAAAGATGAGTCAAGGAGTAAATTAATTCTAGTATAATTAGTGGTTCAACATTTTCACACACCTTTGAAGATGCTTCTTGAGAAGAATATATTAGACAAGCATTTAGGACTAGAGAGGTTCTATTGGAGTTGGATACTAAAATGGATGATTTTTTAGATATTCATATTGAGATTAGTAACTAGAGAAATTCAAGAGCATGAATCCAAACATAAATCTAGTCTAAAGGGGAAGAAAACCCAAAAGGTAGAAATTGAGTTTTGACACTCGTGAGAATTTTGGAATTTTTCATGCTACCACCAAGGGTCACAAGGTGCCCAAGGTTTTGAAAGTTCACAAGGTGCACTATTATAGAGGTGCACCAACAGTTAATGGCTAGTTCCAAATTTGGAGATTTCCATACACCAGAAACACATTTTGATTGTAGTTCAACTCCCAAAAAGACCTAGAGAAGGTCAAGCTTCCATTTTTAGAGTTTATAGTGACTTTTAAATCATCTTACAACTTCCTTATTCTTATCTACTATTATTTTTCTTATTTTAAGAGATGTAAAGGCTTATGCAACTATTAAATGAAAATAAAAAAGGGTGAAGTCTTACTTAGCACCATTTAGCGAGTTAGTTTTTACATAATTAGATTTGTTTTATTAGTTTAGAAGCATATATTTTCATTAAGATGTCTCACTAAGGAGATGATTTATTATGAATTGAGGAATGTAACATGTATTCCAAGCTATTATTTTGATGCAATAATATATGCTATTGATGTTCTCATTTTGAGTGTAGTTATTCTTGCCAGAGTGTGTTATTTTTTTGAATTCTTGTCCATGATAATAATGGAGAAAATGGCTTTGTTTTTTTGATTTTACTATCCCATCTTTTAGTTTTGGTGTTTGCATCATGTTGATGAATTTCTCTAACATGTTGAGTTGGAAAATAGATCACCCTATTGCTCCTACACAACTTCTTGTCTTATATGAGGACACTTTCTATGGCCTTGTGATTCAATGAGAAGTGAAACATCTTTTGGTATTTACTAAATTCCCATTGATGACTACATCAACTGATTTGAGGAAGTGGTGCTCCTATTTTCATTATTTTCCTACACAGGCGTTTTGACAATTTAACTTGTAGATATGTTGTTACCATGGTTTATGTTTGTTAGTAATTTCACTTTCATGTTATTTTCTTTCATCTTTCATTACCTTATCTTAATTATTTTCTTTACTAACACTTGGTCAAATTAGGAATTCAAATAGTTGCATTGTTAGATTGCATTCATTTTTAAAATAGAAAAATACCAAAAACGTATCTCTTTTGTGGTTACTTTTGAAACAACAGGTAGATTGAACATCTTATCTAAAATTGGTCTGAACTAACAAAGGCCTCCTTGTGAACAAACACATTTATCTTCAATTGAGCAGATTTTAGTACATCGTAAGATCACCTAGAACCTTTGAGTTGATTCTAGATTATCTTTTCAAGAGAGGAGTCCTCTCGTTAAGCATCATACAAAAAAATAGCTCAACACATACCTTGTGTTTGGATTCTAATTGTTACTTGGTTAGTTATAGTTTCACCTTGGTTAGTTATTTATGTTTTTTTAGATTTTGGAATTGGAGCATTAAATGTGTTCTTGAGATCATTAGGTTAGAGAATTCTCCATTGACTCATATTTAATGGCATATCATTGTATTTATGTATTGGAGAAGATAATCTTCATCATGCTTTATTAAAATGTATTCAATATTGTGGATGTTCATTTTCAATAATAAGAAAGAGAATATCCCATGAACAAGGTGCATAATATTGTGATAATATTATTCAAAGTGATTATAGTTCAATGCTTTCATTAAAATAAATTTAAATAACATAATTTCAAAACCAAGTTTATTTAAAAATACATCTTGTTGTAATATTTGAACTCAATTCTAAAATAAAAATGAGTTTTGATTAGCGTAAATTCATGGTATTTCATGAAGATATCAATTGGAATGAGTATAGATTTCCTTACATTCTTGATTTACACTCAATGTGTAACTAGATATACTATTCTATAGCTACACCTAAAAGTTACCAAATCTATCCAAGGGCTAAATTACTAGATTAAATTTATTTTTGAGACAAAAAATCTTACCTTATAAATCTTCCTCAACTTAGTTGGAAAATAAATCTAACAACACTACCAAGAGATATGGAAAATTTAATAAACTACACATAACTGCATTGAAAAATCTCTCTTTCATTTTCTCTTTCCATAAGAGACCCTAAAAGTCTCTAGAATTTGTATGGGAAGAAACTAAATTCATCCCATACAAATTTTCAACTTTGAATAGTCATTAGCATATATGCTTTTAATACCCACTTGGGCATATATCCTATAAAATTAATATTCAAGGAAAAATAATGTCTTGATGTCTCCAAAAGCATATACAGAAAATAAAATATGGATGGAGGGGATGAGTGGGTCCTCAACCATGCATCACTCTAAACCCATCTTAAATCCATGCAACCTCATATTTCTGTTGAATAGACTAGAAAATAAAACACAAAATTTTAAAACTTTATCCTAACTACCCATCTCCCCAAAACCCCACCCAACCCTTCCACTTTCTCTTTTTCCCCCTAATGACACTTCCTCTCCCATGCATTGGGAACCATTTTAAACCCCACCTATACATGTGTACCCTCCATTGGGATGACCTTAAAGACTAGGGCATTGAATTGGGAAACAAAGGTCGGTAGGTGTAATAAACTGAGTAAGGAATACCACCTTTCCCTTTAACTTAACTTCTTACCATTCCTTTTCCAAATTAAATTTTCACCTATCATTAGCATAGCATCTAATTTCCTACCATGGATACTTTACCACCATCTATACATTGACTTGGCTTGTAAAAAAATTGTGGCAAAAAGAATTTGAGTTTTGCAAATTACTTCCTTCTCCCTTTTTCTCTTGGGAGACACCAAACCATTTATATGGCCTTGAAAGCATACCATATGCTTGAAAAATGAGTTGTAGCATAGGGAGCCACCCATAACCCCTTAGGATCATGTTCTTGTTATCTAGGAAGCACCAAAATTTTGTCTTTGAAACTCCACTTGCCAAATGGGAAGCTTAGACTAGGGTTTAGGGAGGTGTTAAGAGAAGTTAATGGGTGTTTAGGATAGTTAAGTAGGATTTAGAAGTTAGGTAGTGTTTAATGTTATTGGCATATGTGAGATAGCTTAGGTAAGTAATCCTAGTATTTTATCATTATTATTATTAGTTTTATTAGTATAGTATTAAGGAGATAGGATTGCATGTTGCAATTTTAAATAAATAACTTAGTCACCAGTATTTTGTTAAATAGTTGATAGTATATCTTAGTCATTTAAAAAGTATGTCATTAGAATTAGTTAGTTATGATTTATTAGTAATTGGTTATTGTGTCTATAGTGTATGATGTTCTTGTGAGGAGTATTGGGTTCTTTTTAAATGCTTAAATTTTAGAGTTGTTATTATATAGTGTGTTTAGTGGTGCATTTAGGCATTGTTAATAGTTGTCAGTGAGTAGAGCTATTAGATAGAGAATGTGAAGTCATAATTTAATTAAATGAATTAAGTGGGATGTTAGTCTAAATAGATATTACTTTATCTTGTATATATATTTAACAATTTCAAATATATCTATAATTTGTAAAGAGTTTGCATTAATTCCAGATTTCCACAATTAAAGATTTGAAGGATAAATGAAGGGGTCTTGCATAGACAAATTAATATTTGTTAGGGTTGATGTTAGGAGTTGTTTTTAATTTGATCATTGATTAAATGAATTATAGTTAAGGTTGAATTAATCATTAATTATTATTAAAACTTGAATGTGCCAATTTTGTGGTACTTTTCCCATCTTTTGTTGGAAAAGAAAACATGTGATTCAAACCTTACTGAAATTAAATTTATCTATCTCATATTCAAATTAAAACATGGAAACCCTAAATTATTCTCAAACATGATGTCATACCTTAGTACTTATGAAGTTATACTTTTATCAATTGAATTAATCAACCCGTGCTATGTGCTCCTATAGTACTAAGACTTAGGGTTTTAAACTCATGCAATGTGTTGGAATACTAAATATGCATTCCCTTAAAATGTTATCAAAACACAAATGTTGCTAGACCTTGTGATTCAAGACTAACGCATCTTGTTATCATCTTTCCATAACAAATTCTATGTTAGCATGTGTTAATGTGTTGTGTTACCCCTTTCAAAAAATTGTTGTTATTTTCTACATTGATTATTGGGCATAATATTTTAGTATGAGAGCCAAGTTTCATAACACTTGTACAAAAATGGTTCCCTATTCAATGTAGAAGTTTAAGTGTTACTATACAAAGTGCTGCAAAGGACTCCCCTTAATACCATAAACTCATAATAGAAACAAAGAAACAAAAACAAAAATATGAACTTCATGTTATTGCCACAAATGCTGAATTATAGAATTATCAATTACAATATGCTAACCCAAATGGGTGCCTTCATTATGGTAATATGCAAGATAGTGCTGCGAACTATCACCCAGAGTTATCCTAGAGAATCCTTAGGTCTTTCTTAAATAGGTAGTTTTATGCCACTTGACAAGGTTCTAGATGCCTAAACATAATATCTAGGACCAACAGACCCTAAAAATACACATAGATTTGGCCAAATATATCTTTCACAAATTATTTTAGAAATATCGGTAGCTCAACTTCCGAAGGCAATAACTCACAAACTATTTCTCTAATTGGCTACTATAATCACTTTTTAAAAATGCTAGCTACTGATCTACAGACTCGAAACCATGCTAACACCCTTCCATCAATTTTATAACCTCATGTGGGAACTCTAAGGCCTCTAATAGTGAGCCTGAAGACTTTTTTGCAATTTTTTCCACCAAAAATCTGTAATAACTTCTCTAATACTAATGCTTGAGTAGTAAGATTTTTATGGTAGGCTTAAAACTCTAAAATGAACCTTCCTATAAAAAATGAGAACATTTTGCGCTTGTATGACAAACTTACTAAAATAAACTAAGTTCCAATAAATAGTAACCACCCTATCTACTAGTCCTTATTAAAAGGAAAGGCTGAAAATAAAATATTTTTGGGTGATGCAAGATTTCCCTTACACCCAGGATGCTTCTGCATTAGACACCAATGCTAATTTGAGAAGTGACCCCATCACATCTCAAGTGTTCCAAGGAAAACCAATATGGTTGACCTCCTCCTTTGCTAGCCATGATGAATCCTCAACTAGTCTCCCTTTCCATTTGACCAGACATTCCTCATAAGTTCTATGTCTAGTACTTTTCCCAATATGACTATCTATTATCTCCTCAATCTCTTTGGTAGCCAAACTAGCTGCTAGGATGCTCCACTACACTTCTACAACATCATCTCCATCATCTCCTTCATAATACTCTATCAAATCTTAAATATTAAATGCTAGTAAAATATTCAATTCAGCAAGCAACTCCACTTCATACACATTTCAAGAATCGTGCCTGTTCACTATCTTGCACCATCCAAACTTCTTCATCCTCACCTTATTATATGTACCGACTGGAAAATGCTCCTTTCTCAAACAAGCCATGACTTCATCTCCAATCTGAAATTTCGTATATCTCCTTTCCACGTTTTCTTTAGCCTTATACTATGTATTCATCTTTATGATGTGCTTCCTCACCTCCTTATGGATATTCTTTAAATGTTCAACAAAATCTTTTGCTTCAACGCTACTTATCTCTATCTTATCCAGCTTCCTTAATTCAGAAACATTTCTAGGAATAATCCCATATACAATCTAGAATGGTGATTTATCAATACTTCTATTGATAGAATTATCATATGTAAATTCTACCTATGGTAAAATCATATTCCATCATTTTGGTTTATCTCCAACAAAGCATCCCAGGAAGTTTCCTAAACTATCATTCATCGCTTCTATCTATCCATCAATCTGTGGATGACGTGATGAGCTAAACTTCAATTTTTTTCTTGAACTTCTTCCACAATGTATGCCAAAAATACCCAAAAAATTTGGTATCTCTATCTGAAACTATACTCTTTGGCAAACCATGCAATCTTAACACTTCTCTAAAAAATAACTCTACTACATGAACAACATCACTAGTCTTCTTGCAAGGAATAAAATGTGCCACCTTTGACAACCTGTCAACCACTAGAAAAATAGAATCATGCCCATGCTCTATCCTCTATAATCCAAGAACAAAATCCATGCTAACATCCTCCCATGACTTCTCTAGTATTGGTAATGGTTGATAAAAAATTGTATTCTACTTCACTCCTTTCACCATCTAACATACTTGGCAACTTTGTATGAACTTCATCACATCTTGTTGCAACTATGGCCAGTAATAATTTTTAGCAACCAAAGCTATAGTTTTATCTCTGCTAAAATGCCCAACCAATCCTCCACTATGCTTCTCCTTGACAAGGTTCTCTCTCGTTAAACTTCTTGGAATGCACAACTAGCTTCCTTTGAACAACATATTATCTTAGATCATAAAATCCAACCACTTTGTCCTATCAAGTGTAATTGGTTCTGTAAAAGCCTTCCATACTCAACCAAAGTCAGGATCATCTCAATACAATGTACTAATTTCCTTCAACCTAACCACCTCTATCTACATTTCTATCAACAAAAGTTGTCTTCTACTAAGAGCACCTTCAACTTTGTTAGACTTCCCACTTCTGTGTTTCAAAAAAAATGTATATCTCTACAAAAACACAACCCACATTAAATGCCTTTGGTTCAATTTTCCTTGACTATTCAAATAATGCAAATTTTGATGATCAATATACAAAACAAACTCCTTGAGAAGAATATAGTGTCTCCACTTCTTTAATGATTGAAGTATGGCATAAAATTCATGATCATAAACAATTTTTTTATTTTTAGCATCATTCAACCTCTCGCTAAAATAAGTAAAAGATCTACCTTCTTGGCTCAAAATAGCTCCTATTTTAGTACCACTAGCATCACAATCTACTTGAAACACCTTGTTAAAATTACAAAGTACTAAAATAGGTTGCTAAGTAACTTTTTATTTTAATAGATTCAAACTCTTATCTTCTCCTATAGCTCATTTAAACTCTTTCCTATCTCCTCTCATTATTTCAGTCAAGGGTCTACACATACTGCTAAAAAATTCTTACGAATTTTCTATAAAATATAGCCAGTCCATGAAAGGATCTTACCTCTGTTGCACTCCTTGGAGTAGGCCATTGAAGGATAGCCTTCACATTATCTGGGTCCATTTTTAGACCTTCTTTTGAGACTACAAATTCCAAGTACACCAACTCCTTCTTTACAAAATTACACTTCTTCAAGTTTATCAACAACTTTTTTCCCTCAATCTTTCAAAGACCTTGTGAATATGAATCAAATGCTCCTCCAATGTCTTACTAAATATCAATACATCATCTAGGTAAGCAATGAAAAACTTACGTAGAAACTCCTTTAGTACCTCATTCACGAGCCTCATGAAAGTTCTTAGTGCATGGTTAGCCAAAAAGGCATGACTAACCAATCATACAATCCTTCCCTTATCTTTAAAGTAGGCTTCCACTCATCACCTTCTCTAATATGAATATGATGGTACTCACTCTTTAGATCTATCTTTGTGAAATACTATGCTCCACTCAAATAGTCCATAATATCATCCATCCTTGGCAAATGAAATCTATACTTTATTTTGATTTTATTGATAGCACAAAAATCCATGCACATCCTCCATTCTCCATTCTTCTTTGGTACTAACACTGCTAGTATAGCACATGGACTCAAACTCTCTCAAATCAACCCCTTCTACAAAAACTCATGAGCTTTCATGTTCAGCTCTTCACTTTTTTTTTGTGTCATTTTGTGTGTTTCCTTGTTTGGAAAACTAGCTCCTAGAACCTAATCCATCTGGTAATTGATCTTCCTTATTGGGGGCAATCCATCAAGTACATTATTTGATACAATATCAAAAAATTCTTCCAACATATCTTCAACTTCTCTAGATACCTCCTCTACTTCTTCTTTACAATCTTTAAGAATTATAACAAAACACATATGCTCATGCTTCATACCTTTATGAAACTCTTTTCGATCAACAAAAAATATTCTAGCAGCGCTACATACCTTTCCTTCTTTATCCTTCAACAGCCTCAACTTATGTTTCACTCTATCCTAAGTTAGAGTGTAGGTATTTGCTCGCCCATTATGCACAACATGCCTATCAAACTACCATGGCCTACCCAAAAACATATGATATATGTCCATAGGTATGATATCACATAGTACCTCATCCTAGTAACTCCCAATCTTGAACTTCACTAAGCACTACTCATTGATGATAACCTTGTGATCATCATGCACCCAAGAAATATGTTATGGATGTGGATGTTTCTATTTCTTTAGCTTCAACTTGGTGACCATCATTTATGAAACTATTTTTTTAGTACTTTTAGCATCAATGATCACATCACAACACTTATTTTCACATCTACACCTTGTTTGAAACAAACTACTTCTTTGATCAGGTTTATTCTCACCACTTAGTAAGACTCTTCTATTAACTAGGACTTCTAGTCTTTCAACATTTTTAGAATGTGAGGATCTAGCATCTTTATCAACATGTGCAACTCTCACTTGACCTTTTGTTCTTCAATCTATCCTTCCTTGGTACTAGGTACATTCAAATGCTCTATGCCCTTCTTCTTGACAGTGAAAACATTTTCCATGGAAGCCTCCTCTTTCCTTGTCCTTTGCCTCTTCCTCTCTAATCTCTATTGTTTTGATCATGGAAATTATTGGAACTATTTCCAATTTCATTTTGGTCGCTACTTCTGGTATCATCCTTGTTCTTTTTATCATGATTACAACCTCCATAAGATCATTTTCCAGATCTTCCACCATGACCTCTTCCACTATTCTTATTGTCAAACTTCTTGCTCAGTTTCTCCTCACCTCTTAGGGAAAATTGATATGCTTCCTCAATACTATTCATTCAAATGAGACTCAACTTGTCCTGAATGATAGGCCTTAACCAATTAAGACAATGAGTGACTTTCTCCTTATCAACTTTTGCACGACAGGTTCTATTTAGAACTCAATAGAACTCCTTGGTATACTCTTGAACAAATTTTTCTACTTGCTTCATTCCTTGCATCTTCTTCAATAGATCAAGCTCATAATCCATAGGAATGAATTGTTGCTTCATTTTAGTTATTATCTCATCCCATCTAGTGATTTTGACCTTTCTCGTTCTATTTTGTTCCAACAGAACCTCTTGTGACTAGATCTTTAGATGTCCCTTTTATTTTGCCTTCACAAACTTGACCCTATCTAGGTCCTTAATATCTTCATACTCAAAGTACTCCTCTAGTTCATTGATCCAATTGATCATTTCTTCTTAATTAAGATTATTTGAAAATGTGAAAACCTCAAACTTAGGTCTTTTTCTAATCTTGGAGATGGCCCTAAAAGGCCTCTCTTCCTTTGGGTTTAGAACTACCTCTACTTTGACATTTTCTTCTACTTGATCCTCATCCTCACTTTCATTTCTTATGGGAAGATTCATTCCTCTTTGCATTTGTTCTTCAAATTCTTGCATTTGTCTTTGGAGGGCTTGAAAACCCTTAGATGTAACACTTGCAACTCTTCTACCATGCTCTCTTCATGGAGGCATTTTCACACTTCTTCTGAAACCCTAGTGCAAACTACATCACAATCAACAATTTGTCTACCCACTTAGCCCAAACCATAGTCCTGGTGTAAAGTACCTCATAGTCGACAATCTATCCACATGCTCAAGAAATCTAGCTGTGATACCACTTGATGTAGGGGACTCCCCTTAATACCATAAACTCATAACAGAAACAAAGAAACAATAGAAAAATATAAAACTCTTATTATTGCTGCAAATGTAGAATTCAAAAATTCTCAATTACAATTTACTAACCCAAATAGGCTCCTTCATTATAATAATCTGCAAGATAGTACTGCAAACTATCACCTAAATTTGTCCTAGACAATCTTCGGGCCTTTCTTAAATAGGCAATTTTATGCCACCTGAGAAGGTTCTAGATGATTAAACTTAATACCTATGCTCAAAGGACCCTAAAAATATACATAGATTCAGCCAAATATATCTTTGACAAATTATTTTAAAAAATTTAGTAGCCCAACTTTCTAAGGCCATAACTCACAAACTATGACTCTGATTGGCTATTATAACCACTTTTTAGAAATGCCAACTCCTGATCTATAGGCTCAAAACCATGCTATCACCATTATGTCATGTCTTTGGACCTAAGCTAGGCACTCTAATGCCTCTAATGGTGAGCCTAAATATTTTTCTACAAATTTTTCCACCAAAAATCTGCAATAACTTCTTTGATACTAATGATTGAGCAATGAGATTTTTATGTTAGTTTTACAACTCTAAAATGAACCTTCTTGTAGAAAATGAGAACATTCTTAGCTCGTATGAAAAAATTACTAAAAATAGTAAGTTCCCATAATTAGTAGCCACCCTATCTACTAGTCCTTGTTAAAAAAGAAAAGACTGAAAATAAAATATTTTTGGGGGATGTAAGATTTCCCTTACACCCAAGATGCTACTACATCAGACACCTGGGGTAATTTGAGATGTGACCCCACCACATCTTAGTTGTTCTAAGGAAAACCAAGATGGTTGACCTCCTCCTTTGCTAGCCATGGTGAATCCTCAACTAGTCTCCCTTTCCATTTCACCAGATATTCCTCAGAAGTTCTATGTCTGGTACTTTTTCCAATATGACTTTCTAGTGTGTCCTCAGTCTCCTTGGTAGCTAAACTAGCTGCTAGAATGCTACAATGCACTTCTTCAACTTGATCTCCATCAACTCTTTGATAATACTCTATCAAATCTAAAATATTAAATACTAGTGAAATATTCAATTTAGTAGGCAAATCCACTTCATACGAATTTCCAAAATCACACCTCTTCACTATCTTGCACGATCCAAACTTCTTCATGTTTAGTTTATTATATGTACCTACTAGAAAATGATCCTTTCTCAAATGAACCATGACTTCATCTCCAATCTAAAATTCCTTATATCTCATTTTCACATTTACACTCACGTTATACTCTCTATTAATCTTTATGATGTGCTTCCTCACCTCCCCGTGGATCTTCTTCAAATGTTCAACAAAATCATCTGCTTTAGCATTACTTATCTCTCCCTTATCCAACTTCCTCAATTTAGAAACATTTCTAGGACTACTCCCATATACAATTTGGAATGGTGATTTACCAGTACTCTTATTGATAGAATTATTATATGCAAATTTTTCCTGTGGTAAAATCATATCTTATCCTTTTGGTTTGTCTCCAACCAAGCTTCTTAGCTAGTTTCCCAAGCTACGATTCACAACTTTCTATCCATTAGTCTATGGATGACATGATGAATTGAACTTCAAATTTGTTGTCTACTTCTTTCACAATGTATGCCAAAAATACCCAACAAATTTTCTATCTCTAGCTAAAACTATACTTTGGTAGACCATGCAATCTCAATACTTCTCTAAAAAATAAATCTACTACATAAACAACATAACTAGCCTTCTTGCATGGAATAAAATGTGCAATCTTTGAAAACCTGTCAACCACCACTAAAATAAAATTATGGCCATGGTGTTTCCTCGGTAATCCAAGAACAAAATTCATGATGACATCCTCTCACTACTTCTCTAGTATAGGTAATGGTTGATACAACCTTGTATTCTGCTTTACTCTTTTCACCATCTAACATACTCGGTAGCTTTGTACAAACTTCATCATATCTTGTTGTAACTATGGCCAATAACAATTTTCAGCAACCAAAGCTATCATTTTATCTCTGCCAAAATACCTAGCCAATCCTTCACTATACTTCTCCTTCATGAGTTTCTCTCTCATTGAAATTCTTGGAATACACAACTATCTTCCTTTGAACTACATATTATCTTGGATCATAAAGTCTAATCACTTTGTCCTATCAAGTGTAACATGTTTTGTACAAGGCTTCTACACTTCACCAAAATTAGGATCATTTGGATACAATGAACTAATTTCCTTGAACCCAACCACCTCTGTCTACATTTCTATCAGCAAAGTTGTCTTCTACTAAGAGCATCTTCAACTTTTTTAGACATCCCACTTTTGTGTTTCAAAAGAAATGTATAACTTTGCAAAAACTTAGCCCACTGTAAATGCCTTAGTTTTAATTTTCCAAGTGACTATTCAAATATTACAAATCTTGATGATCAGTATACAAAAAAAAATCCTTGTGAAGAAGATAGTGTCTCCACTTCTTAAATTCTTGAACTATGGCATAAAATTCTTGATCATAAACAAAATATTTTCTTTTTGCATCATTCAGCTTCTCACAGAAATAAGCAACACGTCTACCTTCTTGGTTCAAAACAACTCCTATTGTAGTACCACTAGCATTACAATCTACTTGAAACACCTTGTTAAAATTAGGAAGTTCTAAAATAGGCTACTTGGTAACTTTTTGTTTCAACATATTGAAACTCTTATCTTCTCCTACAATCTACTTAAACTCTTTCCTAGCTCCTCTCATTGTTTCAGTCAAGGGTCCAAAAATACTGCTAAAACTTCTTATGAACTTTTATTAAAATGTAGCAAGTCCATGAAAAGATCTTACCTCTATCACACTACTTGGAGTAGGCCATTCAAGGATAGCCTTCACTTTCTCTGGGTCCATTTTTTGACCTTCTCTCAAGACTACAAATCCCAAGTACACTAGCTTCTTCTGTACAAGACTTCACTTCTTCAAGTTTATCAACAAATTTTATTCCTACATCCTTTCAAAAACCTTTTGAATATGAATCAAATGCTCCTCTAATGTCTAACTAAAGATCAATATATTATCTAGGTAAACAATAACAAACTTACCTAGAAACCCCTTTTGTAGCTCATTCATGAGCCTCATGAACGTACACGGTGCATTGGTTAGCCTAAAAGGTATTACTAACCAATCTTATAGTCCTTCCCTTGTCTTGAAATTAGTCTTCTACTCATCACCTTCTTTGATATAAATCTGATGGAACCCACTCTTCAGAACTATCTTTGTGAAATATTGAACTCCAGTCAAATAGTCAGTAATATCATCAATCCTTAGCAAAGGAAATCTATACTTGATGGTGATCTTTTTGATAGCATGAGAATCTATGCGCATCCTCCATTCTCCCTCCTTCTTTGGTGCTAATACTACTAGTACAACACATGGACTTAGACTCTATCAAATCAACCCCTTCTACAACAACTCATGAACTTGCCTATTCAAATCTTGGCTTTCTACTAGTGTCATTCTGTGAATAGCCTTGTTTAACAAACTAGCTTGTGGAACAAAATCCATTTGGTGACTAATCTTCCTCATTGCGGGAAATCTATCAGATACATTATCTAATACAGTATCAAAAAAATCTTCCAACATATGTGCAAATTTTGTAGATACCTCCTCTACTTCTTCTTTACTATCTTTAGAAGGTATAGCAAAACACATATGCTCATGTTTCATACCTTTAAGAAACTCTTTTCCATCAACTAAACATATTCTGGTAGCACTATATACCTTTTCTTCTTTATCCTTCAACGACTTCAACTTATGTTTCACTCCATCATTAGTTAGAGTGTAGGTATTTTCTCGACCATCATGTTAGCATGCCTATCAAACTAGCATAGCCTACCTAATAACATATGACATATGTCCATAGGTATGATATCACATAGTAATCTTGGTAGCTCCTAATCTTGAACTTCACTGAGCACTACTTGTTGACCATAACCTTGTGGTCATATTGCACCCAAGCACTATGGTATCAACATGGGTGTTTCTATCTCTTTAGCTTCAACTTGGTGACCATTATTTCTAACACTAGATCATTAGTACTTTCACCATCAATGAACATATCGCATCACTTATCTTTACATCTACACCTTGTTCAAAACAAACTCCTTCTTTGATCAAGCTCATTCTCACCACTCAGCAGGACTCTTCTATTAACTAGGACTTCTTCTCTTTCAGCATCTTAAAAATGTGAGGACATGGCATTTTCATCAACATGTGTAACACTCACCTAATGTTCTATACTTTGATCTATCCTTCCTTGGTGATGGGTACGTTCAAATTCTCTATGCCCTTCTTCCCTATAGTGAAAACATTTTCCACGGAAGCTTCCCCTTCCAAATCCTTTTCCTTTGCCTCTTCCTCTCTGATCTCCATTATTCTAATCATGGAAATTATTGGAATTATTTTTCCTTTGTCTTTGGTCGCTACTTCTAGCCTCATCCTTTTTCTTCTAATCATCATTATGGCTTCCATAAGATCATCTTCTAGATCTTCCACCATGACCTCTTCCACTATTCTTATTGTCAAATGTCTTGATCAGTTTCTCCTCAACTCTTAGGAAAAATTGGTATGCCTCTAGTATTCTATTCATTTGAACTAGACTCAATTTTTCTCAAATGTTAGGCCTTAACCCATTAAGATAATGGGAAACTTTCTCCTTATCAACTTCTGCATGGCTAGTTCTAATGAGAACTCACTACAACTCCTTGGTATACTCTCCAACAGATTTTCCTACTTGCTTCATTCCTTGCATCTTCTCCAACAGATCAAGCTCATAATCTATAGGAATGAATTGTCACTTCATTTTAGCTATCATTTGATCCCATCTAGTGACTTTTTTCTTTCTCTTTCCATTTCATTCCAACCAAACGTCTTGCCACCAGGTATTTGCATGTCCCTTCAATTTTTCCTTTACAAACTTGACCCTATCTAGGTCCTCAATATCTTCATAATCAAAGTACTCCTCTAGTTCATTGATCCATTTGATTAGCTCTTTTGTGTCAAGAGTTCTTTAAAATGTGGTAACCTCAAACATAGGTCTTTTTCCAATCTTGTAGATGGCCCTAAAATGCCTCTCTTCCTCTGGTTTTAGAACTACCTCTACTTTGACATTTTCTTCTACTTCATCCTCATCCCTACTTTCATGTCTTATTGGAAGATTTATTTCTCTCTGCATTCGTTCTTCCAATGCTTGCATTTTTCTTTGAAGGGCTCAAACACCCTCAGGTGTGTAACACCTATAGCTTTTTTTCCAGTCTCTCTTTGTGTAGGCATTTTTATGCTTCTATTGAAACCCTAGTGCAAACTGCCTCACAATTGATAATCTATCTACACACTTAGCCCAAACTATAGTCCTAGTGTGAACTACCTCATAGTCAACAATCTGTCAACATGCTCAAGAACTTTACTTTTGATACCACTTGATGCAAGGGACTCCCCTTAATACCATAAACTCATAATAGAAATAGAGAAACAATAGAAAAAATATGAACCTCTTATTATTGACACAAATGTGGAATTATAGAATTCTCAATTGTAATATGTTAACCCAAATGGGCACCTTTGTTACAGTAATCTATAAGACAGTGATGAGAACTATCACCCAAAGTTGTCCTAGACAATCTTTGAGCCTCTCTTAAATAGGTAGTTTTATGTTGCCTGAGAAGGTTCTAGATGCTTAAACTTAATACCTAGGGCCGACAGACTCTAACAATACATATAGAGTTGGCCAAATATATCTTTAACAAATTATTTTAGAAATTTCACTAGCCCAACATTTGAAGGCCATAACTCACAAACCATTTCTTTGATTGGCTATTATATCCACTTTTTGAATATAGTAGCTCCTGATTTATAGAATCATAACCACACTAGCACCCTTTCATTGAGTTTTATAACCTCATCTAGGCACTTTAAGGCCTCTAATGGTGAGCTTGAAGACTTTTTGGCAAATTTTTCCATCAAAAATTTGCAATAACTTCTCTAATACTAATGCTTGAGAAATGAGATTTTTTATGGTAGGCTTACAAATCTAAAATGAACCTTCCTATAGAAAATGAGAACATTCTAAGCTCATATGAAAAATTTACTAAAAATAGTAATTTCCCATCAATAGTAACCGCCCTATCTACTAGTCCTTATTTAAATAGCAAAGGCTAAAAGTAAAATATGTTTGGGTGATGCAAGATTTACCTTACACCTAGGATGCTCCTACATCATGAAGTAGGAATACCTCATTGAAGACTTTTATGAAGCTAATCTATTATTTCTAAATGATGACATTGATGAGTAGACCTAAGTAAAACGTAGAACTAGTATTAGCAATTGTAAATGGTCAACCATATTAGATTACCTAGTCTTAATGACCTAAAACAAATGATTAAATACAAGGATAGTGTATTTGTATTAAGGTAGGTTATTATCTCATAAGGTATTCAAAAGTTATATTGAACACAATCATCTTGGGGAAAAATAACTTAAGAAGCCTAAAACAATTTTGTTTTCAATCATGTGACTAGAAATGAGTAAATAAACTAGTAATATGAGAGAAATTTTTTAGCATCATCTTTAATATAAGTTGGATTAGGCATGACCATGCTACTTGTGAAAGTATTGTGGTTCATATCAAGTAGGGAAGTGATCAAGTAGGCTAGTATTGATTTTGACATTATTAAAAAAGTAAAGGAAACATATGATCTTTGTAATTTATATTTTATTCCTTATAATTAAAATATTGTATAGATAAAATTAAATGGTAAGTGAGTAGGAGCATAAGACTTTAAAAGTATAAAATGTTATCAAGATATTGGGATACCTCTAACCTATTACACTATTGAAATGTTTTGGTTGTGTAATCTTTGGGAAGCAAATAGGAGTTCATTTTAAATCTGCAAAAAAAATTTGGATACCTTAGTCAATATGATTATAAATGAAAGAAACTAATTCAATAGGTGAGTTAGTCAAGAACACAAAGAATTTGAGAATCTCAGTCTACTGTGAGGAATAGAACCCTATTCAGGTAACAAAATTATCTAATATGGTTGTATGGAAGTAACTAAACGGTGAGAATTATGTAACGTATAGCACTAAATTTGTAAGATAGAAAACTCAACTACTAAGATAGGGCTATGTGAATCTCTATATGTTAGCTACCTTAATAGTAAGCATGACTGATACTAAATTCTAACTATCAATTTTATGTTCTTAGACCTTAGTACTGAAATAATTCAATCGATTATAACCCTATACTATAGAGAAAGTAAGCTTAGGATGAGATTGTCAACCTAATATGAAATAAAGGTTCAAATTGTAGAGTTAAGTGATTGGAGGATTACAAGACATGAGGCATGATAGGAATGTGATGATGACCTATACCTTGGTAAGGAGAGAGTTTTAAGAGGGGATAAGAAATCATTGATAGAATATCTTCAACTTATATATTGTGGGGAATTCAACCTAAGAAATATTGTGGGTAGAGTTCCCAGTATGTAATTATAGTAAATTGAGGATAAGGGACTTGGTATTATAACTATAACTCTAATTTTAGTAATGTCTTGAAAAGTTTAGATTCTTTGATAGGAGACCCTTGTAACAAACAATGGAAAAAAGGAAACTCATTTTGGTTATCCTCATATTTGAACTATCAGGTGGATTCTAGTCTAGACACACCCCTCAATATAGTAAACCCTAATCGTATAGTGATGTCTATAAAGATAGCTATCCATATGGCATGTGGGATGAATAACAATTTGAGTAATATAGTTTTTAGATCATCATCTAATTTCAATGCAAGATCCCTACAATGTATTGGGAAAACATAATATTCCTTCTTTCCCTTAGTGACCTGGTATAATTGCAATATGTTATTAATGTAAATTTTGTAAGAAATTGGATTTATTTCATTATTTGTCTTATTTTAAAATTTATATTTTATTATTATTTCCTTTTTGCCAGCAATGTGATGTTGGGATACTTAGCCGAATTTATTATTGATGGATTTACTTTTCCTCTAACACATGTCTTTATTTCCCTATTAAAATTTTACTATTGGGGCAACTCTTTATTTTGTTTGTTTCAAATTTTTGCATTGGATATTTTAGCCTTGATTTTGAATTTAAATATTTTGTTCAAGCACCTTGTGAATTGCATTGGCAAAGTCACATATGATAGGCCTACGAAAGGGATTCCTAACAATCAATTGGAAGTATAGCATTAGGATATGGGGTCTTAGTGAAGCTATTTGTACCCTACCTTCTCTAAGGACTTTAATAACATGGCTATTAAATATCAATTGATTATATAAATTAATGAATTGTACCCCAACATAAGATTGGTTATGGTTATGAGTTAACCTAATATACCTTTAGGTGCAAAAGGTACAAGTGTAGTGATGGACTTGTTTAGTTTCCTATCAAAGTAGGAGTACACAATGGCACTATAGAGTAAAAGTGATTAACCTTTGTTCAATATCCAAGTTGCATTTTGAGGAAACCCTATTTGAGTGAGTCTCCTACTATAGTGCCCCTCATGTGTGCATTCTATACCTTATTACATTTTGATTTAAGAGATACTTATACTAATGTCATTATTCCTACATTTGAGATGACCTAAGGGTTGTATTTTATACTTTGATTTCAGTATCATAGATGTTTCACTATTATGTTGTTTACTTTATCATAATTGCATGTTGATGCCATCTTTAGATGATAGTAGGTTTATGATGAAATCAGGTAATTTGGTATTTTGGATATATCTCTAATTTGATTATATGTGGATTTATGCTATGGCAATTTACTTCATTCTTGTTTTATTATGCTTTATATTAATGTGATTGATGTAAATAGATTATTTTAGTAGAATGCAAGAAATGGTTAAATTGGGTAATTAACACATTTATCGCTTCAGTTATGATATTATATGGAATTGCACTTGATCATGTGTTTTACTATGTAGGATTTATATATCTAGTAGTGGCATGTGGAGGTAGGCATTTAGTTATTCATATTTTAACAATATTGTCCCTATATGGGTGACACGTCCTTATTTAATTAATTAATAAAATATTTCAGTGATTATGAAATATAAATTTATTTGCATTATGTGACTAGACCAGTGAGCATGTCTGTGCATTTTAGAGGTTCACATTGTCATGAAAGTTGTTAAGGAAATTTCTCTGATTTTAGATTTTCTGCCTTTAAATTTTATTGAATTAAATTTCTTGTAGCTTTTCCATAGATGAATTCCTATTTCTAGGGATAGCCTATTTTCATTTGGGTTGATTCAAGGTTTAACTAGTCTGGCTAGTTATTTTCCCTAATCGATCATTCAATTAAAAAATGAATAAGTATTGAGAGAGGAATTTAATTCCTCACTTCTCACTTTGGCAATTTGGAAATTGGAGAACCTTTTCTGAAATCCTTTTCTAAATGATTGGTTTTCTATTCAATGTGAGAGCTACAAACATGGGATCTTCGTGAGGACAAACTCATTAGATCCAACTTGGAGAGACCTTGCTTTTCCATCATTTTTGGCCATGTCTATGGGTTATTTATTTTACCTTTTTTTTTTTTTTTTTTGTTTTAGCCCTTTTGGATATTAGGTAGGGCTTTCTCATTTTCATGTTTAAGCTATGTTTATGGTATTATTTATGGTAGCGATTTTCTTGGAGGTTGTGAACTAGTGTTCCCCTCCATTTTTGTTTGTTGGTTCTCCCCAATTGGTTGGGTAAGAACATTTTCCCTATTTTCAAAATGAGGGTTTGGAATTTCATGCCATTATACTAGCCATATTTGCATATGGTGTTTGAACCCAAAGTTTATTGGATTTTATTGGCTTTTGTGTCCAATGACCAAATGGGTTTTTATTTTTGATGTTTTCAAGTTTTGGGGTTTTTACCTTAATTTGTGTGCTGCCAAATTTTCTTAGGTTTTCCTAGCATGTTATTGAACATGGACTTGGGTCATCCATAGGATGTTAGATAGATGATTTTTTCACCTTTTATGTTGCTTTTGGAATTGTGTCAAATCTTTCCACCTGAGCTATGATTCAATTTAGCGATGGTTTTCCTTGTTTTCTCATCCAACACTTGTCTTTGATCTTTATGATGGTGGTGTGCCACACATGAGCACATGAAATGCATTTGTTGGGTGATTTACAAGGCCCAATCTCCCATTTCAATTTTGGTGAAGTTTTTCCATTTGGAGTTGGGTTGGGAATATGCATGACTATGGGCACTCATTGTGTGATGAGTATAGGTATGCAGGGTGAGGTTGATTGAGGGGCTTCTAACACAACCATGGTGTCCTAGCCCAAGTTGGCATTGAGGAGTTTTAATAATCGATCACTTATTTAGTTGATAAAAAATTAAATAAGATAAGAAATTATGGTCAACTTCCCAAGGGTACTCCAAGGGGAATGATTATTTATTCTAGTATGTTAACCTCCCAAGGGTGTATCAAGGGGTGTTACAATTGGATAATGAATATATATAACTGTTGTCATTTATGGAAACACATGATGTACATGCTTGTGGAAAACCTCAAAAATAAAGATGCTTAGGTTTTGGTACCCAAAAAATTGTCTAATTATGAAATTGGTTTACAACAGTGTATTGCTTTGTATATAACTTGTTATTGACATCATATTATGACCAGTGAAATAGGACAATAGAATTAAAGGTAAAGGAATTATTTTATTTATATAATAGTTACTTGACCAATTACAACCAAAATCCTAGATGTTTAGTCTAATTTGAAAATTTATATTGTCGTCTTAGCTGACCTAGCAACAATTTGTGAAAAGGCATGATATTTATGCAAAGGATATCTTGCAATAAGAAGTGTACATTTTGCATTGTGACAATTGATATGAGAACCTTTTGTGAAACAATATATGTGAAGTTTTGAGAACCTAATTTTGTGATCCAAGATATATTTGAGGTTAGAGATTAGCCAAGAAATAAGTTACACCACCTATATACTAGAGGAAAAGTTACTTGTTTAGGTAGTGAGCTCCTCTTGCATCTACTGTACTACAACTCCTAATAGGGTAGGAATCTCCTAACAAGGATTCAAAGTCTCCTAATAGGGACTCTTTTTACTAAGTTTTCTCATTGGCTCCTAAATGGTCCATCCTCTAAAAAGGAACATATGTATCAGTATATTATCTATTAGGTATCATTTCCACTAGGATTTTCCCTTGGCCAAGGTTTCCCTAGTTAACAAAATATGATGTTATGAGCTATCTTTGTGCATGGTTACTATTACTATTCATCATTACTTTTTTACTTTCTTATGTATGTCTCAAAGTAATAAATAATATTTAATTGGTGACTAAAGTTGCTAAATTACCGATTCAACCCCCATCTCAGTAATTCCTATTTCTAACAATTGGTATTAGAGCATAGTTACACAAAAGAGGCTTAACAACTTGAGTAAGATACCTATGGATATAGAACAATTGATCAAGAAGCTTGAAGAAGCACTTGAACAAATTGATCTCCTTAATAAAGAAAGAGACAAGATGAAGGATAGATATGAAGACTTAAAATTATATATTAGACAATTCAAGGACAAGATTGAATGTCTCAAATAAAAAGCCTAAATCTAGTAAATCTAAAACTAGTGATGATGATTATTCAAAATTGAAGATAGATTACAAGATATTGAAACATGAATTAGATATTACCAATCTAAAATTGAGTTTGAAGAGTGATACTAGGAAAGTTGAATCTAATTTGGAGAGTGAAAATTCAGATTTTGGAGCAAGTCTAGCAAATAAGACATCTGAGTTTGAAACATTGAAAGAAAATCATGAAGAATTTCATAAGTACAAAACTATTGTGAAAGGTGAACTAACTTAGTGCAAGAAACAACTTGAAAAGCCTTATTCCTATAGAGAAAAGCTTGATGATTCAATCTCTATACAAAGATCTACCTATGATAAGATTGGTCTTGGTTTTTTATTTAACATGTCTGGAAGGAAACTTGAAAATAGATCCAATCTAATCGAAAAAGATAAATCTAATGATAAGATTGAATCAAGTCAATCTTCTGATAAACCTAAAAATGTTAAATCCCCTAAGGAAATTAGGTATGAATTTAGAGGTAAATGTTTTTCATGTAATCAAATAGGTCATATGAAAATAAATTATATAGATAAGTCAATTAATCATGTTACAAATTTTTATTTTCATAATTGTAATGGTATGGGTCATAGAAAAATTGATTGTAAGAAACCTAAATATGATAATAATAGAAGGAATAGTAGAATGTCTGGAAATACTAACCTTGCAGATAGAAGAAAATCTAATGAGAGGACATTGATAGAGGGAAGACCTAATGAAGAAAGGAGGGAGATCATGTGTTACAAGTGTAATAACTTTAGACACATAGCTCAAAATTTTCTTGCACCTATTGATCAATAAAATCCTAGAAGTAGAACCCTAGTATGTCAATTATGCAAAAAATTTGGACATACAACAAAGTATTGTAGAATGGACAAAAACTTTGGAGATAGAAGGACCAATGGAAGAAACTTTGGAAACATAAGTAACAATGAAAGAAACATCAGAAATGATAGAAGGAATCATGAAAGGAACTCAAGAACTAGCAAATATAATGAAGGTTAAACAACTATAGTCAATGAAATTTGAGAAGAACTTAATGAGGCATTTGTGAAGGGATTTAATATTTCTAAAGAATAGTTAGATATACACAAATAGGAAGATCAAAATCTATAATCAAGTTTAATTGAAATAAGTTGAATTAAGCTTGTTCACAACATTATAATTTGAAACTTCATTTAGAGATTGAACTAGAGGTAGTGAAGTTGGGAAAAGGTGTATTAAGATAAGTCTAGACTATAGCTAAGCTCACTTACAAATTGGAGCTTATTGAAACTTGTCACAAAGGAATTAAAACTTATTGCTATAACAAAGAAAGTTAACTCTATAGCAAAACATTGAGATAATAATGAACAAATATTTAACTATGGCTAGTATGATAGAAAGTGAGTCACAAGTAGTTAGGTGGACAATGAAACAAACCATTGTCAATGTCTTACAAAATCATCTTCAGAATAGAACATTCCATATGTTGGAGTATCAATTAAACAAACAAGTGAGCCAAAGAGACATTAGTGGAAGTTGTGATTACTAAGACAGAAAGAGTTAAGCAATAGGATACTAGACCAAGAAAAAGACAAAAGTCATTGTTGACAATTATAGAATGCAACAAAAAAGAAGAAAAGAAGAAAAAGAAGCAAAATAGGCAGAAAAGGTTACTATTTCTAAAAAGACTGTGGGAAAAGCAAGGGAACCATGGAAGCCGAAGATTGAGAAGATAAACTTAGCCATTGCAAATGAAGGGAACTTTATTCAAATGATTTTTTAATGATTTTTACAATGATGTTGAGAAGGATTAAATTGATATCTCTACTATGAGATATATAATGGCTAACAATCTAAAACTTAAGGATATTGAAGGCATAGTAAATTAGAAATTCGATAAAAGACTTACACAAAAGAAAGCACCAGCTTGAGAAGAGGATATAGAACTTTGAAACACTATGATAAGGACAATGTGCAAGATAGATGATGAGGAAGAGGTCAAGAATTTGTTGAACAATCTCGCACCCTACTTAAGGAACAAGGTGAGACCATTTCTACTTATGGTGGGTGACAAGGATAAAATAAGGAGTGAAACAATGGTATCTATTAGATAGATGATGATAGAATCAAAGAAAACACATACTCCAACACCTAAAACCTCAAAAGTGTCAGTAAGTGGTGAGACTACGTAAATTGACTACACCAATGTTACTATTGACATTAATGACACTACCCATTTTAAGAGTCTCAAACAACTTGAATCTTAGGCCAAGGTTATTCAAGATTAGCTAAAAAAAATTGAAGAGGAAAAGAGGCTATTAGAGGTAGAAAAGAGAAAAATCAAAGAAGCCAAGTAGAAATTTCTTGAGGAAGAAAATAATAGGAAAGTAGAGGAAGAGTAGAAGAAGAGAATAGAGGAGAAAGAAAAGAAAGAGAAGGAAAGAAAATAAAAGGAAGAGAATGAGAAAGAAGAGATAAGAGTTAACGATGTAGCAAACAAGAAGCAAAGGGAAGATGAAATTGTTGGACTAACCACCAATGTTCCCCTTCTAGATCTATGACATGGCTTGACTGCATGCTATGTTCTATAAGTCCAATGGTTGTATTGAGCATTAATAGGTCAATCTTTTGGTGCAACAAAAACTCTATCTTGTAACAAGTGGTATCAAATCTTGGTCACAAGTTCATATCCTTAAACCCTTAGGTAAAACTAAGGGGGAGATTTTTTGAAATTTGTTCACTATTCCCCTCGAGATTCATGAGAAGGGACTAACCACCTCCTATCTAATATAACTTGAGTGGTTGTATTGGACATTGATAGATTAGTCTTTTGGTGCAATGAAAACCCCACTCTAATAGAAACTAAACCATCTAGTTCATCTACTACACTTTCACTTGCTAGCCTACAAGTGATGATGATGATCAAATTGACTTGATCTCATTTCTAAAAAAACTATTGAGAAGAATAGAATAGTGAAGAGCCTACAAAGAATCTTAATGGAGGTAGCTAATAGGTTAATCAATACTCTAGTAGTTAAGCATACAGAGGTAGATCCTGAATAGAGGGCACAAGAAATGTTAAAATATTTTGATGAAGAATTTACAAATTTGTTGAATGTTGCAGAGTCAAAGGTCCATATTTCTCATGATGCTAATTTATATTACACCATTTTTTAGAATATGAAGAATGATTTGTTAAGTCTTGATACTTGTATCAAGGAACTTTAGAGATGTTAACAAGATGTAAAGGTATTGAACATTAAGTGTAACTTATCTCATAAGTTGACCAAGGATATTGATAGTAAGATTGAAGGAAGGTTGTATGAGCTAGAAGCTCTAATGAGATAGATACAAAAACCTTCCAACAAAGTTGATGACTTTGAAGGACATGTGGTTAGTGTTTATAGTGATATCAGGAAATTGGAACTTAAGAAAGAATAAATTTTGTAGAGATTATCAGAATTCAAAGAGTCTATTGCTTTGAAGATAACTACTATTGATAGAGAATTGGAGGGTTGTGTCAAATCCAAGGACACCTATTCAAAGTTCTTATATTTGATCTCAATGTAGTTAAGATTGCATCATATAGACTATGTGCAATTCTCACTTCAACTAAAATAAGCAAGGACACATGGATAAAAAGTTTAGATAGTCTCAAGAATACTTTTGATGATTGCATGAAGATATTTTTAGTTTAAGGCAGAATGAATAGTTTTGATAGTTTTGACATTCTAACCTTTGTCATTAATGTCAAAGGGGGAGAAGATTCATAATAAAATTGTAAGTAAAGTAAGGTATGAAATCATATTGATAGGGAGAACATATGTAACAAGTATAAGTTGTAAAAGATGATTAATGTATTGTTACTATAATGTTTCGGACAAGTTTTTGGTACTTAGACAATTTTCCCTATTTTGTTGCCATCAATGCCAAAGGGGGAGATTTTTGACAATTAGCTAATGATGATATGTAATTTTTTTCATTTATGGAAACACGTGATGTACATGCTTGTCAAAAACTTCAAAAATAAAGATACTTAGCTTTTGGTACCCAGAAGATTGTCTAAGTATGAAATTGGTTTACAATAGTGTATTGTTTTATATCTAGCTTGTTATTGACATCAAATTATGACTAGTGAAGTTAGATAGAGATAATATGCATGTTTATGATGATGTGTATAACCCTAGAAAATAGTATATGCAATACAAAAGCGATATTCATGTTCTACTAGTGACACAGAACAATGAAATTAAAGGTAAAGGAATTATTTTGTTTACACAATAATTACTTGACAAATTAGGGCCAACAGCCTAGATGTTTACTATAAGTTTGAAAATTATATTATGGTCTTAGCTGACCTAGCAAATTTTTTTTGAAAAGGCATGATATTTATGCAAAGGATATCTTGAAATAAGAAGTATGCATTTTGCATTGTAACAAATGATATGCAAACCTTTTGTGAAGCAATACATGCTAAGTTTTGAGAACCTAATTTTTTGATTTAAGATCTATCTGAGGTTAGAGATCAGTCAAGAAATAAGTTACAAAACCTATATACTAGAGGGCTAACTACTTGTTTGGGCAGTGAGCTCTTCTTGTAACTGGAAGTGCATATCTTAGTAGTGAGCTCTTCTTTCATCTATTGTACTACAACTCCTAATAGGGATTCAAAGTCTCCTAATAGGGACTCTTGATGCTAAATTTACACATCAACTCCTAACAGGGTCCATCCTCTAACAAGGAACACATATATCAATATATTATCTAGTGGGTATCATTTGCAACGGGTTTTTCCCTTGGCTTGGGTTTCCCTAGTTAACAAAATATGGTGTTATGAGTTATCTTTGTGCATGCTTACTATTACTTTTCAACATTACTTGTTCAATTTTTTATGGATGGTTCAAAGTAATAAATAATATTCTATTGATCACTAAAGTTTTTAAAATTACTAACTCATCCCCTCCTCTGTAATTCCTATTTCTAACAAGGGGTATAGTTTTCCTTGTGCTACATGTTGGGTTATTTTAAGTTAGTAACTATCCACCAAAGTCCCTACATAGTTATCCATAGAGTGTCTAATCATGGCCTATTGTACTTAAATTATTGCATGGTCTTAGTTTCAATTATCATTACTGTCTGACATGAGTGATAGGCATGGATGCTTTCTTTGGTGTGTTTGTGGTTGGATCATTATCTCCATTAGCATGATGGGAGTGGACCTATAGGTTTCATGTGGTTGGGAGGCATACCTACCTTCACCACAACTAGGGACTAGTGTAGAGAGATAGTTATTTATTCCAATATGACTGCTACTTGTGTTATACTTACTACTTTGGGTTATGGAATATGTTATCTTGTGTTTTATGCTTTCATTGGAATGCTTGGATATCATGATTAGATTTTGTTAGTTTAATTGATGTATTTATGTATTATGATATTTAGCATATGTTAGATGATGAGTTTGATTTGTAGGATTATCTTATGCTTTACTTTTAGCATGTTAGATTTCCTTATTCTTATGTTGTAGTAAATTTTAGTAGTGATGTCCTCATAAGATAGTTCTGATAGTCTAGTTGGTAGTTTTGGATGTTATGCAAAAAGTATGGCTAGGACCTTTGGGGTCTCATGATGCTATTATGGTTGGGAGGAACTACGTACTTATTTTAATTTTTTAGTTCATTTCAATATTGTTTTAGTACATTGTGATCTTACCTTCAACACTTTTGTTCTTTATTTCTTAGATGGTTAGATACAGTTTCATCTAGTAGTTATTGTTTCGAATGTCTATACCTTGACTATGAATCTAACACTCCCCATTGTGGAGGCTTTGAGAAAAAAAATTATCCCCTTGTATTTCTTGGTGCATTTCTTACTTTTCCTAAGCAGCCATGCATCAGGATTGGGTGATACTTTAAAGAATCAGATGCTCAAAGAGGAAGAGTTATGTGATACCGGAAAGTATCTCACTCCCATAGAAACTCTATTGTGTGACACTCTAATGTATCAAATGCCCATTGGAGAAATGTTGTATGATACTTTTGAAGTATCCCATGCCTTTAGGAGAATTGTCTCCCAAACCAAGAAAGTATCACACTCCTTCATTAGAAGGGTTGTACAATACTAGAAAGTATCACACTATGTTGATTTAAAGTATTTCCTGGATTTTGAAAAAAAAACCTATCTAGGTGGACATCAGGCACTTTTTGGTTTGATTAGAAGTTATTCTGATGTGTTTTAGATATCCTTTGTAGTATTCTTGAATACCTTGGAATTGCATTTAGAATTTGGTATGTTTTTAGTTGCAAAATCATTTGCATCCTTTCAAGGTTAGTCATTTTGGTCATTAGTGGCATTTTGAGATCCATTGGTGTTTGGGTGTTTGTTTAGTCTTCCATTGCAATCTTTGTGATCTTCACATGTTATATGTGGTGTGCATCCATACTTATTTAAAATAAAACTTACCTTGACTTATATTTATCCCTAGTCCAAGGATCTCTTGGTGGGGCACTACATCTAATATCAGAGCCCATGTTGCTATATTGGGAACTTTGTGTTATGCTTCCATTATGTTTGTGTTTCTATTGTGTATTTCTATTATATGTCAATATTGTGTTATCTTTTTTGTTCATGCTTGTGTCTCCTATGTTTGTGATGGATGTTTCTAACTTTATGTTTTTTCTTCCATAGTGATGTCTACTGCACATTAGTATAATGGTCAGGGTGGTAACTAATGGGTTGTTCAAGAATACCATGAGGAGGAATGGTAGGATGGTGAGGAGTATAGCGTAACAATAATTAGAATGGCATTGAGGTATTGATGCCAGTTCTTCAAGAGATTCTTTCTCATTTGGGCCCTTGTATAGAGGAACGTTGATGGGATAATAATTAGGAAGAGGGATCTCATCATGGAGATTCCATTAGTTAGAGCATAGACAAGAGGATCATGAATAGGAACATTCTTGATGGTAGAAGGAACCAATGGATAGGTCATGATTATAATGATAATGATAATTTCACTTAGATCAAAATAATGTGGGAACTTTAGAGGTCCAAACCACCATTTTTTGGTGGCACATGGACAAGACTCAAGGCTAAGACTTGGTTATTAGACATGGGGTGTTGTTTCTCCTCACTACCTTGTGGGAGCAATGTGAAGGCCTATTGTATGATCACACACTTAAGGGAACATGGTTCCATTTGATGGGGTATGGAGGGAGAGGGAGAGGGAGAGAGAGAGGGAGGGAGAGAGAGAGAGAGAGAGAGAGAGAGAGAGAGAGAGAGAGAGAGAGAGAGAGAAGCTCCATATTGACATTTTAGATCTCACTGGGGAGATCTTTGAGGAGAGGTTTAGGGAGAAATTGCTTTTGCCACAGTACCATAAGGCTCACATTTGATGAATTCCACGAGCTTAAGAAAGGCTTCATGCTAGTAGCTCAGTATGAAAATAATTTCCTTTATTTGAGATAGTACTTGAGATATTTCCATGATAAGGCTCTCCTCACTCAACATTCCCTTAGCGGCCTTAGGGACTCTATTATTGGGGATGTATGTACTCACCAACCAAGTAAACTTGTACTTGTCGTGAAAAAGGAAAAGATCATTTGTGGCTGGGGGTTTAGTGGAAGATTGAGTTCTTAGAACCAAAGTGCATGAACTTTAGGGTAGGATGCCTAGTTTAATCAGTACTTTGCAAATGGCTAAGCCTAATCAAAACCTTCTCAAGGTGGTAGTAAATTTAATGAGTGGCAACCTCAACACTTCTTTGAAAAGGATGGGCATAGTTTAGTTACTATAGGAGGGAATGGATGATACCAAAGCTATGGGAAAATATTAGAAGGACCATCCCCTCAGAAAATTCAACAAAATTCTAGTAGGGGTAGTGCACCTTATTCTAGTGCTATTTTGGGTGGTCATGGAATAGTTTTCAACTTTGGGGTAAATTGTTATTCTTGTGGTCAGCCCAACCATAAATCTCTTCAATGTTCTATCAAACCATATTTAGGACCTAGTATGAGTGTAGCCATATCTGAGCCTATAGTGGGAGATGTTGGAAGGAATTACTGAGTCTTTGTGGTGGTTGATAACTATCAAGATGAGCATCAAGGTACAACAATCAAGGATATAGGTATGTTGTGTGTATTTTTAGCTTCAGTTTTGTTTGATCCTAGTGCTTAAAATTATTTTATTTCACCATCTCTTGTTTAGAAATGTGGGATAGTGGCAAGTTGAGTTAGCTACAACATCCAAAGTGACTATAGAATCCTTGGTTTTTTGTTGCAGTTTGAACTTGGGTACCTTCATCACCATAGTGTATCTTTGTATCCTACCTCTAGGATCTTATGACATTGTGTTGAGCATGGATTGGTTAGCTTTCACTACAAAAATATAGATTGTATTTGTAAGATAGTATAGTGTATGAATGATAGATGTGGGTAGGTAGAACTTGAATAGGTTGAGAGACTAGCCTCACTTCAGATGATCTTAGCTAATCAGCTGAAGCGAAGTGCATGAAAGGGTTGTCACTTGTTTTTTATTCCTATTAGTATTCTCGAGGAAGCTGAGAATTTTATGGTGACACTTCATGATCACCCTCTCCTTCATGAGTATGCATATGTGTTTCTTGAGGAGATACATATTATGCCACCATAGTGTGACATTGATTTTGTGGATTGATCTTGTACTGGGAGTGGAGCCAATTTCACAACCTCCTTACTACATGACTACTTAGGAGTTGAGTGAGCTTAGATTGCAGTTGGAGGAATTGTTGGCAAAGGGCCACATTCATCCTTGTGTATCCTAATTGGGTACACTAGTCATCTTCATGGAGAAGAAGGATGGGTCATTGTGTTTGTGTGTTGAATACTACTAGTTGAATCAGGTAACTCAGAAGAAATGGTATCCTTTACTAAGGATACATAACTTAGTGGATTAGATTAAGGAAGCATGATTGTTATCAAAGATTTATCTTAAGTTGGGATACCTTTGGCTTTTTATGTAGGAGGTGGACATTCATTGAACAAATTTTCATACATGGTATGGAAACTATTAGTTCATAGTTGTATCCTCTAGGTTGACTAGTGTTCCATCAGTGTTTATGAGTTTCATGAACGGATTACTTCACACATACCTTGATCAGTGTGTTATTGTGTTCTTGGATGACATATTGATCTATTCAAAGAGTATGGAGGAGCATGAAGTCTATTTACATCAAGTATTGTAGTGCTTGAGAGACCATCAATTGTATGGAAACTTGAGTAAATATGTTTTCTTTGAGTCAGAGGTGAAGTATTTGGAAAACATCATCATAGGTGATGGTATTGCAATGGATCTGAAGAAAATTCATGCTATTATGGATTGGCCAATCCCCACTAATGTCTTAGAAGTTCTTAGCTTGATGGGATTGGTGGGTAACTATTGTCACTTCATGAAGGATTTCTCATGAATGGCTCATCCCATCACTTTTCTTTAGCTGAAAGGGAAGAAGCTTGTTTGGTTAGGTAAGTGTGAGGCAACATTTCATGCTCTTAAGGAGTGCTTGACTAGTGCACTAGTCCTTGTAATGCCTAATCATGTAGTTGATTTCATGATTTGTACAAATGCTTCATTAGAAGGTGTGGGTGTGGTGTTGATGCAGGATTGTTGAGTGATTATACATGATTCTAGAAAACTCAAGGACCATGAGATAAACTACACTACCCATGATTTAAAACTTGTGGAAGTTGTGCATGCTCTATTTCATTGGAGTCATTTCCTTTTGGGACACACGTTTGAGTTGCATAGCAATAATAGGAGCTTGCAATATGTCTTCACACAACCAAACCTAAATTCATGACATTGTTGTTAGATGGAGTTCTTGTGTGAATATGATTTTGATGTTCATTATATTAAAGGTAAGGAGAATGTCATGGTAGATGCATTAAGTAGGAGGAGACATAAGGCATTAGTGTTCTCATTGGGAGTAGATTTGCAAAGTCATATCTTGGAGGCTTTTCTTAGTGACACTTGTATCAAAAGGTGAGGATGGAGATTGAGTCTAGACGTACCCTTGAGGGTGGCTTTTTAGGTAATGCTTGAGTCTAATGGACTACTGCAACACTTGGGGCATATCTATGTACCACTATTTAATGATCTTCATAGCACGATTTTGTTGGAAGCACATCATGCACCATATTCCACACATCCCAATGTCAACAAGATACATGTTGATCTTAAATAGTTATAATTTTGGGCAGGGATGAGTTGTGATTTTGCTAATGTTATTGTTCAATGTCTTGAGTGCTCAAGAGTGAAGGCGGAGCATCAGCATCCCATGAGCCTTTTGCAGCCACATACCATATGATATCCATTGATTTTATCACATGATTTCCTATGTCATCATGAAGGCATAATTGTATCATGGTGACACTGGACAAGTTGTCTAAGGTAACACATTTTTCACCCATGAGAGCATCCTATACAACTTCTTCTATAGCATATGTTTTCTTGGAGGATATTGTTTGTTTGCATGTGATTCCTTCTCAGATTAATTTAGATAGATATCAAGTGTTTTTTTTTTCACTATGGATGTCTCTCCAGCATGCTTTGGGTGCACAACTCAATTTTAGTTTAGCTTGTCATCTAGAGACTGCTAGTCAGATTGAAAGAGTGAACCAAGTTCTAGAAGATATGCTTCACATGTATGTGATAGACAAGTAGGTGAAGTGGGAGGATTATTTATACCTTGTTGAGTTTGCACAAAAAAATGGGTATCATAGTTCTTTTGACATCTCACCTTTTCAAGCCTTGTACAATAGACTTTGTTGTAGCCCTTTGAGTTGGGATCGATTGGAGGACCAAGTACTTTTAGGTCCAGTGATGCTTCAAGATATTGAGTAGTAGTTTGTTCCTATTAGAGAGCATTTGGTTACTACTTAGGATAGGAAGATGAAGTATGTAGATGCCCATAGGTTTGATCATCAATTTTGTATTGGTAATAGACTATTTTTGCAAGTGTGTCCAAGGAAGAGCCCCATCCATTATGGGAAATACTCTAAGTTGGTGCCACATTTTTTCAGACCATTTGAGATCCTCAAGAGGATTGGTCCTATTTCTTATTGACTAGCATCTCTAGCTAGACTTTCATGTATCCACCATGTTTTTCATGTTTCTATTTTGAGATAGTATCTTCCCCATGCAACCCATGTTCTTGATTGGGATGCTTTGTAGGTAGTAGAAAGGTAGCTTACTTTGGAGCCCATATGTATCCTTCAACATCAAAGGTTGATTTTGAGAGGTTGGGACATTGAGCAAGTAAGGGTCCAATGGGACCTAAGCGATGAGATTTTTATGACTTGGGAGGATGCTACATGATTGAGAGGATTGTACCCTTTTTTCTATCTTCTAAGAGTAAGCCTATGCTAGTGGGGAAGGATGCGGTGCCTCTTGTGTTTTTTTGTCTTCTATTAAAATCTTTGTGATCCTTGTATGTTGTATGTTGTGTACATCCATACTTGTTTAAAGGGAAAATATCTTGGCCTATATTTATCCTTGTTCCAAGAATATTCAAGTGGGCCATTACATATAAAACTATTACCTCAATGAGTGAGTATATGAAAATTTAGAAAAACTTATGGTATTATTATGAAAGACTTGATAAGAATATTCATATAAGTTTAGAATGTTATATATCTAACCTATATGTTTGAAGGAGTGTTTAACCCTAGAAAGCATAACCATGTTAGAGTTATGGGTTGAACATTTCTTTTAATAAGAGTAATTAGTAAATATATTATTATCTTTGAGTGTATGTTTGAATTATTAATCATTCTTTTTCTATTGGACTATTTTTTGGAATAAGTTTAGACAAGGTCTAGCATGGGATGAATGTCTTAGTTGTGTGACTTCTAGGTGGAAGGAAAAGGATAGTCGGGGAGGATGTAAGACCCCTCCTTATATGTAATTATTTAAATATGAATTCTTTGTTAAATTCTTTATAGGAGATTTAAATGGATATATGAGCAAGACAATGTGATGTTATGAGAAATTGTCATGGTTATTCCTAGAATACCATGTAGAGGACATTATTATAATTGTGACCATCTTATATATAATTAATCGATGATTGTTGAATAATATAATGTAATACATTTCTTCTTATGAATCATTTTAAAATCAAGGAAAAACATTATCAACTCTGAAGAAGTGTCATTAACTAGCTTTATCTTAAATATTAAAACTAAATTATGAAGTGTTAAGGTTGTTAGGGCATCATGTATAAGACATTGTACTTCTATATTGAAGAGTTATTTGGTTGCTCAAAATTATGGTTTAAATCATAAACATTGTGTGTGTTTCTATAGGTACATCTACATAACTAGGTGATAGAAAGTTATGGACTTAGATTATTATGATGATGGATATGAATTAAGGTTTTATATTTTAGGTTTACAAATAGAAGTTGAGATCAATTGATACATTCATGTTTTGAAACCCCATGATTTGAGACTTACTACATTTTTTGACTATTTAAACATTGATTTGTACTAATGATGTTATTAAGTGTTTCACCTTGTGACGATTAGTTTATTTATGTTACCTTGATGATTAGGCTATATGCATTCATATAGCTCATCATGGTTTATTGATGACATTTAGATAGAGACATGCATTATGATGATTATTTAAATATTTTAATTCAAACTAATGAATATGTTATGATGATTGAATTATAAGATTGGTTATTTTAATCTATGTACATAAATGATAAAGTTTATTTAAATTATAGTTCAAATTTTTTGATCAAGTTTATTATATAAATTTGGCTTATATATATAAATGTGATTTTATCAAACTACTTATATTCACATTGACGGTGGAAGAAATTTAAGGAAAAAATTAATCAAAGGAATATTAACCAATCTTGTGTGCAAACTATAAGACCAAGGTTGAATCCAATAAAGTTATTTGAACCTTCTTGTCAAGTGTTTAATTTGTCTCATAATCTGAATGTATGTGTATCATTATATATTTTGTGATGCATCAAATGTTATCATAAATTAAATTGTATGGTGTCACTTCACACCCGTTATGTGTATGTGTTTGGCATGCCAAATAGGGTTGTCAAAGTAACCCATTACCCTATGACTGATTCATGTAGATGTAGATATGATGCTCCTGTAGGATAATTTAGTTTAAATCATAAATAAGGTTACAATTTTAGGGTTTGACATTTATAAAATTAGTACTCAAGGTAAGATAAGAAAGTTATTTAATTATTTTATATATTACGTGGTGTAGGTTTTAGCAAATTAAGATTAAGGTTAAGATGATAGTAAGGGTTATAATTAGAGTTAAATTCAATACAAATTGACATTATAGTTAATCCTAAATGATGCTCAGCCAAGGGATCCAAAGAACTAATCAAAATTTTTACTAAGCAAGCAATAACATACATACAATTTAATTTATATTTATAAAAAGCATAAGTGAGTGCATTCCTTAATGAGCACATTTACATTTCATTTTTAAATAATTATAATTACCAAAAGTAAAGTAAATAACACATCCACATGAAAGAATATTAACTACTTCAGTTTAATCCATTTAAATAAGTTATATACATTTGTTCTGAATGCCACTTGGCAAATTAATTCAGAATGCACAATCATCCACTGTACATGTCACAAGGTATGAAAGGCTGAAAGAATATACATTTATAAAATAGTTTACATCATCCATTTTCAATCCATGAAACAAAGTACAATACAATTTAAGTAAAATCATTTTAAATACTAGAAGTTTTTTGTTTGGATCTCTTGACGAGTTGTTATCTGATTAAGTACTTAGTTATATATGTTTAGAGTTTTATTGTACATAACTATATGGTTAGGTTGAGATTATAGTTTAAATAATGAATTTAGGTCAAGGTTATATTTATTTCTAAAATTACATGTTTAAACAATGAATTTACATCTAATCTAATCATTCAACATTGTAATAAATACATAAATTAAACACATTTCAAAACATCTAAAATAATAATTTTTTAATTAAACATAAATAAACTTTAAATTAAAAGATAATATTATATATTTAGATCTAATATGGATGAAAAATTATCTTCAAAAAATATCTTATTTGTGTATTTAGAGATTCAGAATGATATTAGAGGCTTAAGCATGAACAGTAAAATAAAATATACAAAAAAACATATATTTAAATACTAAAAACATATAAATTTTAACTAAAACAATAGAAAAATGAAAAAAAAAAAAAGTTTCATACCTTTTTCAACGGTTGATAAGGCATATGCTAGTCTCTCTCCAACTTTTGATCGAAATAATGAGGAGAGAAATAGCTTTGCCCATATATATGCTAGCAGATTAGGGTTTTGATCGAAACTCAAAACAAGTTTCGATCGAAACTTTAAAACCCACGCGGCAACCCGCCTTTCTTTTTTCGATCGAAACTTGACTTAGGTTTCGATTAAAACTTTGACTACAAGATAGTTTCAATCGCAAGTTACTTTCGATTGAAAGTAAAAAAATTTGATCGAACCTTTCATGATAAGTTTTGATCGAAACTTTACGGATAATTTGTTGGGTCCACACTTTTTGGGAGGAATTTCTTCCTCCGAAAAAGTGTAACCCACTACTATGGGTTCACCCCTATACTTACAACTTCGATCTAGTATTTCAAAGCAACATTCTTGTCCATCATGAGTGTTCTAGCATAGTCCATTATAGACCTATTTCTCTTGTCACCAATCCTATTTTGTGGAGGGGTTCTAGGGGTAGATGTTTTTCTTTTGATTCCTATATCATTACATAACATCTCAAACTCTTTTGATGTGAATTATCCTCCTCTATATGATCTCAAACACTTCAGACCCTTGCTAAGTACCACTTAAACATTTGAAAAGTATAAAATTTCTATTTTAGAAACATGACTATCATCATTCTAGAATAATCATGAACAAATAACATAATGTTCTTATCTCCTTTGTAGCTTTTCACATCAATTGGTCAACACAAGTTATTATAAAAAATCTCTAGTATTTCTTTAGAGGTATAATTTTTACTCTTAAAGCTTGACTTTGTCATTTTTCCTAACTAACATTGTTTGCACATTGTACTATCAGGTTTCTTCAACTTAGGAAAACCTCCAACTTTCTTCATGTTACTAATACTAACCAAGTTATAGGGTATACTTTAATAAACCCCCCTTTATAAATGGTGTAAAAATTTGGTGAAAGGTGTAAAACACTTGGCAAAAAAATTAATTTTGGTGGCAAAAAGTTTTAGTTTACAAAGAAAAAATTACAATCTCCATTGGCGAATCAATCATAGTCTCTCAAACAATGTGTAAAATCTAGGTGAATTGTGTTGTTTTAAAACCACAAAAATTATATACACTGGCGAACAAAAAATAATTATCATAGTAAAATATTAATTTTGTGGGCAAACATTTCATTATATTAGATGGAAAATATATACATTAGTGCATAATAATAATTTCAAAATTAAACACAAATTTTGTGGGCAAATTAATTCATTATGCTACTGCTAGACATAAAATATATACATAACAATTATATGGTTAAATTTTATAATAATATTACAATAAAATAAACTAAATTAAATTCTTACAAAATAAGTAAATTAGAAAATACATATTGGACAATAAAGAGATTAAAGCCAAAGGGTTTCACAAGCCATGTGTTGAGCAGAATATCATTTGTAGTATGTTGTGGATCAAATAGACCATTCAATAGTCAATACAAAATGCTCACAGGGTTTCAAAGTTTACCAAAATCTAATCTGTGGCAAGTTGTGGATCAAAGAGATCATTCGATAAGAAATACCAAATGCACATAGGGTTTCAAAATTTAACTTCAATTCACAAAATTTAGAATGCAACACCTCCTCTTAATTTCATTTGTCCCTTGTGAAGAAAATTTTGTGTTAGACAATTTGCTATATGTTCAAACCTTCACCAGCTCGGTAACCTAAAAATTGACAATAGATGGAAAGAAGGACATAAGACTTCAAGTTTCCCACCTACTAATAATCTCACTATAGTGGTTTGCTATAATTATTTTGCATTCACTGAAGTTTTATGTAGCTTAAAAACCTTGGAGTAATTAAATTTGTAAGACTATGTGGCACCTATCCATTGAATTCCACTACTCTACCAGCAATGAGTTTCTTTATTTCACTCATTCAATATCTATAATATTCATCTATGAATGATTTTTACCATCCCCTATTTCTATTCTAGGTGGAGAGGGTTTTGAATAGTCTTTTTTCCCATCCAAAAAGCTTTGTGCAACATTCATACCTACCAGCTCCACAACACCTCTAACCCTGAACAACTTGCATGTAGGAAACCACAACAGTGTTTTTTAGTTACCAACAAGTTTAATTTTACTAAAAAAATTTAGGCATACACATGAAAGAAAAATAAAATCATAGCTATTAAAGATCATTTAAATATTTAATCCTCTTTCCCAAAACAAGTGCTTATGTATTGTAAAGATACGTTGGAGTAATTGATGTCTTCCACTGGATACCATGGAAGCTTTTCCTCAAATATTTACTCCCTCCATAAATAGGGGTTGCCTATTGTTTAAAAAAAAATTGAATTTAGACCCAGCTTTGAATTGTTAATTTCTATATGTAGAGACTAATATTTCATGCACTAATAAATAAGAAATTGATAGGAGAATAAACTTGCAAGCAATTAAAATCTTAAGCATGAAATTCTTTACAAATAAATTATTATTACTTGGAGTACCCACCTTTAATCTACTTACTTCTATGCATATAAAATGGTATTTCCAGAAGAGCTAAATTACACCATTCATCTTCACAATCCATTTGTAACTTCATGATGTCTTCAATGCTTGTTTGAAGGTAGTTTCAATGCTTGATAAAAACAAAAGTATAGACAAACATCCACCTTGCTACAAATATAAGCATCCTTGAGATTTAATGTCCAAGCATGCACTTTAACTTTTAAAAGTTGGATAGACAAATGAAAAGGTCAAATATAGAAAACTTTACTAGAAGAAAACAAAGAAGGGTTTGCTAATTTTGATAGCAACAAGCATTCTAATAGTGAAAAACAAATGATCTAATTCCTTTTTGTTAGTCTCAATACTTGGAAAAAGTAATTGCATTATGTACTGATACAAGAATCATAAAATGAGCAAGCATATCATGCAACCCTTGAAGTATTTTCCAATGCTAGATGCAAAACATAGCAAAAAGATGAATTGTGCTAGGCCTATAATGTATCTAGAAAGTTTAGTAACTAGAAAATAACTACAAATTGTCTTTTAGTGACAAGAAATTTCATATGCAAACCTAACTCTACATTGTTAAATATCTCACTATGAACAAACAACATAAACATCCAAACAAAATGGTGATTCTAGAGGAACATATATAGAATGTGGAATTGATAATAGATAGGCATTGGATTACATGAGTCTAGCTCTATAATTCCATTGTGAATAAACCCTATAAACAAATAAAAACATCCAAGGATTATATATTAATCCTAATATATTTAAGCCATCAAGAAAAAGTTTGAACTGGTTATCGAATGAGAATTCACATGGATGAGGAAAATTCTTTTTTGTGTTGCCCATATGAAACATATGCCAAGAAACTTGACTCTGTTGTATTGTCCATTGTAAATTAAACAAACACCAAGATATTTTCATTTTGCTCCTCACACAATAAACATCTAAATAAAATGCTAATCCCAGGGGAACATATATAAAATATGGAGTTGATAAAAAATAAATATCTGATTATAAGAGTTTGGCTCTAAAACTCCATTTTAAATAAACCCTACAAATGAATAGAAGCATAGATGAACTACTAGTCGAGTTTTCTAGTCTGATAAGTTTTTCAACTTTTATTGGCACCAAAAACTCTCCAAATTTTGGGAATGTATTAGGCAGATAGGTCTCTATAGACACTAGATATAGCACAGGTGTCATTTTATCTTGGAAGTGCTAGTAAAATGATTTACATTAGCTCTGCAATGTTCTAGATTCAAAATACTATCATTGGACAAGTAGCTAAACATTGAAGTTAATCATAGTACTCATCGTACTTGAAGACATTTCCTCAAGAAAGAAGAACAACAATACAAATCAATCTTCATGAATGAAATTACATATACCATGGTTAGGTATCAGGCATAGATGATATAATTGTTTATGGAATGGAGAAAATGGGTTGTAATAATCCTAATATTAAGTCAATTTTTCCAAAAAAATAGAAATTGAGGAAATTGGCAAAGGCATGGAGAATAGAAAAACATATATTAGGGAGTGCATAGAAGATTTATGAAACATGTAGAACATCCTTCTAGATCTTGATCAAAACATAACACTACAGATTTATATGCAAATATAATACCATAAAATGTTATATCTATCACAAATAACCATAAAACTAAAAATTTATACTTCATTACAAATATTTATGAATGATCCTATCAAAATTGTCATTTTCAAGACAAAATAGAGTAAAACCAATATTCATTATAGAATATCTCTTTCATCCTATAACTTAAAAGAAATGAAATGATTATATTATACATGACACAATGTCTACTTGTATTATTTGGCTTTGCAACATCTATCCTTCTAATCTTTGGTAATACCAATATGAAACATTTGATGCATGTTTCTCTTTTCACTAAGCTTAGTCACTTTCTTGAATCAAATCCATTGGTAAACACACAATTGAAAGGTGATGGGGTGATTAATGTAGTTTTCATCAAGGCCAACATAACATGAATTAACAAGAAATTCTTGCTAACAAATCCATATGAATTAACAAGTAATTATTGCTAACAAGTCTAGACTGAGAAAAGCCATCACATTCCTACATCAAATACAAAGTCAATGATCATCATGGATCATGCACAAAAAGAAATCAACCAAATTTAGATTATGTAAAGATGCACATACATTATAACTATCTATTGGCATATTCAAATATTCAAATCAAGATGTTTTTCTATATTGATCACATACTTGGCTGCATGTCATATATAAAACTGCCATCACTAAGTTGAGTCAAGAAAAATGTTGGACTAAAGAAGCCAATTGATTGCATAAACTGCACTATTTGGAAAATATGCTTTTAAGAATTCAAAGAAGGCTTATGAATCTCTATGACTGAAATAGGATAACACCAAGTGCTGAATTAGAAACCACACAAATTTAGTTATGTAATTCTGAGTGCTACAACATCATTTAAGACTAGTATATGTAATGTTGAGCACTAAAAATATCATTTACAATTTCGTACATGCAATAAAAGGTCACAATTTCCAATCACTTTTCTTTTAGATTTTTATCAGCTCTTGTATATTAAAAATGAGCACTATCATTTCAAATTTATCACCATTAAGCTGAGAACAACACATTTTAAATAACTAAAGTGTGTGTGGCAACCATTTTTAACTTTATCAAATTATCAAACTACTTTAGAGATATCACTTGCTATTTGAAATTTTTTGATATAATAAAACAATTACTTGTGCATTTTTAAGCCCTAGAATTATTGGGAAGTAAGCAACAAGCTACAATAGTGACGAGGAAGCCTGTTTAATAATGTCATGTTTGTCAGCAACAACAAAAATTGCCAATGCCCTACATTCATATGTAGTAGCAGTGATGACAAGAATCCATAAATTTGCACTTGCAATTCCTCTTATAAGGCTATGTACCTCATTATCTACTTCAAACGATGATGATAAAAATTTATTGAAGTGAATAATTTAGCTGATAAAAAAAAGGATATTAGTTGTCCCAACAAAAATAACTTTATGTCAACAATAGAGTAACAAAAAACTTGAACTCTATTTTTGTAAATTGTAATTGTAATATGACTAAATATGGAAGAACTAAAGTGGAGTATAGCTATAAATATCTTAGAGCTGAATGCTAAATTGCTTCATTGACTTAGTCTCAAATATGATTCTTCTATATCCCATATGGACTCTAGATCTTGAAACTAACTAGTACTAATAGGTTCCTCTTCATTCTGAGTTGGGTATTCAAAATCCATAAAACCTTCATCTTCATTCTAAATTTGAGACCTAAATTCATCATTCATTTTGGAATCAATAGTAGCATCACCATCTTTTGAAGTGTTGGAAAGGCCTCATCTTTCATGTGTGAATTCCAAATAGCCAATGACCTATCATAAGGAAAAGCTCTAACATTTATTGAGTTACAAACAACCTCAAGCAAGTTTCCAAATTTTTGTCTAGTTTTTTTTTTACCTTTGATTTCAGAAACTCCAATGCACTGAAAACTCTCTCATCCTCCACTGAACCTAATATCATTGTTTGACATCAATCAGTAAGTTTGAAATATTCTAATATTAAAGTATGCAATACTTCACTCTGACTTATCCTTTTCTAGAGCCTTGTTATTGCACTAGGATCGAATGGATTCTTAAAGTTTTTCATCTAGTGTTTCATACACTATGAAAAAAGTTTACATTATTTTTTAAGATTATTTGAATCTAAGATTTCTTGTATTAGTTTTCCATTGCAATCTATATGTTTTGAAAACTATTTTATCAACTTGTCAAATTTATTATGAAACAACTTTGGATCACTTGGATTATCTCCTAAGTGTTTCCAAAATTGAGGAAACACACAACTCATGGCTTCAAGAATTTCTTCTCGAGGGAAGCTTTCATGAATCTCACTTGAAATTTGGTAGGAAATAGACTTCACATTTACACTAATAGATTTAACAATCTTGTTAAAATCATCCTTTCCAACTGGTAGTACTCTACCTCTCTTCGTTGTTTTGGATTGGTGCATTGATATTTGAAATTATTTCACAAACACACGTAGCTCATTTTTTGCATTGAATCATAAAAAATTCTTAGCATGCATCAAATCTATAATTATCTCCCACCTTGAGAAATTTGTGCTATGACCTATGAGATTTAAATACAAATAATCTAGAGCCATGCATGTCATTTTATGTAGATCACTATAATCATGAATACACATAGTTCTATCTTGGGCTTTCTTAACAAGGTTTTTCATTAAATCTAGCATGGGGAAAAGACAAGCTAAAGTTAATAGGCTCTCTAGATCACTTAGCTTATTTAAGAAATCAGAGCTTTGTCTATTGTAAGGTATTTCTCATATATAACTCCAATCAAAGATTGATATTCTGCTAGAACTTGTTCTACTAGTCCATTCAAAGGTATTCATCTAGTTTCAATATCCTTGAGAATATTATTTCCTACTATTACTCCCTTAGAAAAAATCTTAAATTCTACAAAACATTTAGAACTTCTGCTAAAGTAGGAGTGGAGCTAACAAATTTATATCTTCAACTTTCTACATTGTAGGAAAACTACTTACAATCTTATATGTTAAATTCATTTAGTGGGCCATGTAGTGCATTATAAGCATGTAAGGTGCAATACTAATTTGTAATCTTGCATAAAGAATAGTCCTTTTCCCTTGCATTAATGCAGCTCCATCAGCTTCAACACACACTAACTTCTTGGCAATTGTCAAGTCATCCATACCAGCAATTTCAATTAAAGCTTTCTTAACTTCTAAATAAAAAATTTCTATAGTTGAATTGGACCTCATTTTATGAACACAAAGTAGATGAGCTTGATAAACATGTTCTTTTAGAGTATATACATGCATATAGAACCAAGCAATGTTATCTACTGCAATGACTTCATCTAAGGATAATGAAATGAACTTGGATTCTTTTACTCTCTCCTATACATTTTTATTTTCCACCTTAGCAAGATAGCTTGCCATTTCCCATCCAACATTTATTGGCCAATGTGACCTAGGATAATGAGGAACTCTTGAAAAAGATAATAAATTACTATATTATAAAAATTCTCTCATAGGACACCCTCTAGATAGAATATGAAAAATAACACCCATTTGAATGGTCTTTGCCAAGTTTGCATCATTAGCTGCATGTTGAAGCCTATCCTTGATTGTATTTCCACTACTACCACTACTAATTACCACTATTTTCTTGAAATTCTCTTCATATTCTATGGCATAATTAACATGAAGGCATTCTTCCTTTGATTTCTAGCTCACTATTGATATGTCCTTTCCATCTATGATTTTCTTTTCATTAAACTTACCAATATGTTTTTCTATAGTATCTAGCTTTAGCTGGAACTTTTTCTCTCTTTTAGTTTTCTAGGTACAAATTGTATACTTGCATTGTATTGGTGGTTCATCATTATTTATGACTACTTTAATAAACTAGTAGTTTGCTACCCAATCAACCTAGAAATTATTTTTCATTTGCCACTCTCACCACAGTTTTACATTCCTTTTTTCTTTTCTTGCTACCACCATCAATATTATCTTCAATTAAAACATCTTCTATTGTTTAAACATTGTTATCCTTGTTTGATGCATTTTGATTTAACTAAATAACAACCTCATCTTCTAGTGGTGGTGAACTATTGTGATTTCCTTGTTTACTTGTAATTGCACAAGTTGGTGGACTAGAAACATTGTTGATTCAAAAGAAAGCCTTTATGGTAGTATTTCTAAGTTTTGGGCATTTTGATGTAAGATTAATCCATTCACTACCCTTAAGGGTCTTACCCTTGTCAACATGTTGCCTTCCATTGACAACCCCTTTAGTTTCACTTCCCTAAGACTGAGCAATATTAGTTAGAGATTCACCCTCCCTTGACATCTCAATCCACTGACAATCTGTTTACTTCCTTGAGAATAAGAAATATTAGTTTTAGCCTAAGAATTGAAATTAATTAATAATAGCAACACTATGAAGTGTAAATAAATCATTGCCTACCTTGGTCCTTTAAAATTTCTTTGGAATTCTGATTTCTATGTAATGTATTTCATGATTGTAACTATAGTATCTTGCCTACCCATTTTCTACCAAAATATACATCAAATTTTTTTCATAAACCAAAATATACAATCCAACTAAAATCGAAAACCTACAAAGAGCTAGTCCACAATAACTAGGATAATTTCTAAGGGATGGATAAAATCTTAATCCAAATTAGAATCATATAATCATTTACAATTCTACTGATGTGGCACTATAATTAGAGGACTGAGATACCATATTAGTATAAGTTATCATAAAAAAGGGTATTTGGGTCAAGTGATGAATCAAAAAGTGTAAGAGATGGGAGTTATGGTTATGAGGTAGATGTCATGAAATAAAGATGTCAACATACTCATGATGCTATATACAAAGATATCAATGGAAGTCATGTTAAATTGTGATGTGCTAAGATAGTAGAGTGCAGTGTCCCAACTCCAAGGCAGATCACTAACATAGAGAGTATAGGTGTCAAGGAGGGATATGAAAATAGTAGGATCCTTGTTCAAGAAACAAATGTTTGGAGGAGGTACATGACGTCCAAATGCTATATTTGGGACTCAAAAAACTATGTGGAAAGAAGGTAAATGTTAGACATATGAAAAAAATAAGTGTCTTCAATGTCTTGGGTCAAAAAGTAGTGACTAATGCTTCTCATAGATTTAAATTAGAATCTCCTTCAAGATCCTTTAAAGAGGAGGCAAGTATATTTCGAGAGGCACAAAAAAAGAGAAGGTCAATGAATAGTAAAAGGAGAAATGAAAATCATTGTTTAGCAGATGAAAAGGTAGGAAAGAAAATGGGGAATCTCTCCCAAGATAAAATAAATGCCACCATCTTTCCCGACAGTGATTTTATGTCAACCTCTCGAAATAATTTTTCACATCACATAGATATGAATGATAAAATCTCTAGTCAAGGTAGAATAGGAGCAATTGCTGAAATTGAAGGGAAAATTTTCACTTTTTATGAGCATGAGATAGGTACACCTAGGAGGCAATATTAACGTGAACTTTTTGGTGAACAAAGCTCAAAATTTAGGGACAAATTTTAAAGAGTGTATAGTAACAAAAAAAAATTGAGGAAAACTTCTGATTTGAATAATTCTAGCCATTTTTTTTAATTTCCTAAAAGCACACTAGATGGAGAAGAAATTATAGACTCATTTCTTCATAGTAGTTATTAGAGGAAGAATTTTGGATGTCACAAGGTACATTGATTATAGATGTGTTTATAGTAATGGAAAGAAATTTAAATCTATATACTATAGTCCTATTTTGAAGAAGCACCCCTACTTTGGGACATTTCTCATTATTAAAGATAAAATGCTATGGCATATGATCAAATAGATTATGATCAATTGGGTATGTCTACAAAAATTAACTTCCCTTATGGTGAACTAGATCCATATAAAAGTCAATTATTGAATCACAAAGCTAGCATGCAAGTTCAATTGGGACAGGTGTTAGGATCTCAAAAATAGCTAGCTATTGAAAGTAAGCTTTATGCTGAGTATTGTTCCAAGAAAAAACTAGCAGAATCTAGGAGTGAAATGGGGGTTTTGGAAGAAGATGAAGCCTCAGCAGGTGACTTTGATCATGAATATCCACAATCAACGAAATATAATAAAGGGTGTGTTTTCACTACAGAAGGCATTCATGGAAATGAGAGAAGTCCTAATGCATTTTTATCTTTGCGGCTTCTTGTTGAGATGTCAAATAGAAACTTTTGTACCTCTCTAAACAGGATAAATTCTTCACTTGAAATTGAAGATAAATTAGTTTAAATACTTCTTTAGAGCAGGTAGACATTGATGATGTGTGTGGTCATAGTGCTACAACTTCTAAAGCTTGGGATGAAAATTGAAAGCCAATGAAGTTATAAGCTTTCCTTGAGATATCTAAACCTCATGTACCATTGGGTTAAAAACTATACTTGTTTTAGTGAATGTAACATGTTAGAAAAAAAAAAATTATCTTCCATTTGTATCCTAGAGTTATGTTATTATAAAATTTAGAGCACCATTTGTTTGTGTCATATTTCATCTATAAATTTAATGGAGGTTAGAAATAAAAAAACTAGGTACACATCCTATTCGACATGCTAGTGTATCTATCAGTTTTTATATCAACAATATCTTCCAGATCATTTTTAAAGGCACTTTGAATTGCAAGAAATTGTTTCTACTACAAGATCTTTATCTCAATCAAGAGTTACAAACCAATTAATGATCATCAAAAAGGTGCCATGCAAATGAGGAATACAAAGTAGACATTTACTACAAAACATCAATTGGACTAGAAAGTCAATATTATAGTTTTTATTGATTTAACTCTTCTATGTATTGCGGATGATGTTTTCTTCTGTCCATTCTACCATTTTATATGATGGAGAGATTATAGATGGATGGAGGTAGGAATTATTGGAATAAGAATGGGGATATATTTAGGTACATAAAATGCTTATAATTACAAGAGGATAATTGAATGAGGAATTAGCACAAAGAGAAATAGAATTCAACATGGATGGATGCATGGTATCTAGGTTTGATCCATCAATAACAAAGAAATAGAGATAGACTTTGAACATAGATCTTGAAAAATCATTAAGATGAACAAAGATGCATATAACATAATTTAATCAATATAAAACATATTTTTCATAGTGGATATAAACAGGAGCACCAAAGAAAATATAATCACTCTTCCCCACATCATCTAACATAGAATGAAGATATAGATATATGATGCATCTATTCTTGAGCATTGGTCACTGTGGACTACTAGCACAACAAATGACACTAAGGAGAAGACTCCACAATGAGTAGCAAAAAAGGAAGATATAGATACATGACCCATCCATTCAACCATTGATCATCATGAACTACTAGCACAATAGATGACACCAAGGTGAAGATTATGGTAGGAATCAAATAGGAAGGAATACATCCCCTATCAAAGGAGTATTGGATGAATTTATAAAAAACCCATTGAATTGAGTAAGGCATGAGACTCTATTGATCTAAATAAATGGGCATCACCCAAACTCTTTGGTAACACATTTATTAGCTAGATTGTATAACAGAAACAAGATCACAATCATCCTAGCTTGGAGAAATTCCAATTCCTTGGATTAGTGAAAGCATTCAGAATCACCATAGATAACATTATTCAATACATAGAAATGCATTGTGGTTGTATCATTTTTTTGGAATATTGCGGCACATCATACTCTAAATTTTTGCAAATTGAGAAAACTAGTCCTGATATTGAACATACAAGTATGAATTTTCTTACAAGAACATATAGCCTACATCTATGTATTTACAAAATTAAGACTAGTGGAAATTATTATAAAAGATGGAGATATACCAGTCCAATAGTAGATCTTGTGTAGAGTGTCTAAGAATCCTCATAGTTTTAATCACATAGGACATGCCTTGAAAGGAAAAAAAAGATATTTAATGCCCAAAATAGACAATACATTGTTTTTCATATTTGGTCCTAATCTAGACCACAATCAACACTCTTTCCTTCATAATACATTTCAATTTAAATGCATTGGTCTCAAGAGTTAAATTTTCAATAAAGTTAAAAAATGTTAGGACAATAAAATATTTCAAGCATTTAAAATGTCAATTTTCTCTGTTATTAAAAAGTAACCCAATGATAAAAGTAGTTGAATAGGAGTGCATTGCCACTCCTTTATAAAGGGTAAAAGAACAGATCTGTGTCACCATTTGTGATACCAAAATATGTTTTGGTCAAATCTCATTGCTCTATCAAAACTCAATTTTTTTCAAAAACTAAAAATACCCTTTTATAGATCTCAGATTCAATATCATCATTATATAGATTTTTGAGTGTTTTGATTAGTTATAATCTCAAAGTATTATAAGTCGATATTTCAACATTTCAGAAGATGCTCCCTCAAAAAAGGAAAAAAAATAGTAAATCATATCAAAAAAATTAAAAAATTATATTTATCTCCAGGGGAGAGAATCCTCTTCACAAATATGTAATTTTTTTTCAAGAAGTTATAGATTTTATAGGAAAGTTTTGATGGGAGCAAAAAATTGTTGGATTTTGATAAGGTTGAATTTGAGTACTTATAACAAAGAAAAATATACATCAAAAATAATTATTCCTTTTTTTGTGCACTAGCTTTACATGTCATCTATAAGATATTTTCAAATCAGAACAAAAAAAGATGATTTGCATATACTTGTTTGACGAGAACTACACCCTATATTTTTTACAGTTAAAAAAGGGACTTCAAAATAAAATAAAATGAATAAATTCCTACTCAAAAAAATTATAAAAATTATAGGTATAAAATTCATCCAATTCTACACATTTCATCAGTTTACATCATCTTCACATTTTAAATACAAATACCATTTTTTTTGTCACTAATGTTGAATTGTAACATTCTGATATCACGTTTCTTTATAAAAGGTGACATAGGTTTGTGCTTTTACCCTAAAACCAAGAAACATTACAAACAAACTAAAGTACAACACAACTAGCTCTAGAGAGAATGCAATCCTTTTAAGTTAAAGAGGAAACTCTAATAAGGTAGATTGATTATAATCTTCACAATGTAGCCTTTGGTGGCAAATGTCAATGAGGATCTGGATTAATCATGGCATATGTATATCTAACATTACCACAAATTTATAGGACACATTCAATCATTTAACAAAAAAATTTCAATGAAATAACATTGTGATTGAGGAGTTCAACTGAGTATATAACTATGTCAGAACACATATAAAGGATCTTCTAGTTAAATTTTAATTATTATGCACTTGATTTGCAATACTTGAAAATACAACATATTTAGTCATAACTGACTAACATATTGATTTGATGGATTTTGTCACTAGAACCAAAGAAACAAAAGAGTAATATAAATGCAACCCACTAAATCCCCAACTCCAAATTACTTTTGTACTAATAATTTTAGATGTTTATGGGATATTCATAAGGCGAATCTGCTGAAATTGCTTAAGGAATCTGTAATATTGTTGGCAAAGATAAATTTAACTCTCTACATCAGAAAATATTCCATATATATTGGCTTTGTGCATTACAAGCATATTTCTTTCTTGAGTAGAATAAATGATAATTAATACAATAATAAGACAAAGACTATGACGAGTTCTACCACACATAATACTTGAAAAACAATCTAGCTTGATAAAAAGGGGTAAAATACAAGTATAATTATTAAGATCACTCAGTAAAATTTTTTTATTAGATCATATTATCAAGAGTTACAAACTTACAAGCTAATCAATGATCATCAAAAAGGTGCACATACCACCAATTGTGGAAGGTGCATCTAGAGTCTAAGTTGTGCCCATGATTTGTCCTACTTGAAATTTAAAGGAATGCCAGTGGTATAGTGAATGTATTATGTTTCAATGCTTGGGAAAATTTGGATTTATACAAATCAATTACCAGGCAAAACAAGCTAACTCCTCCACTTGCCCTAAGGTAAAATGAACTAACTCCTCCATGGAAAAATAAAATTATGTTGGCAAATTCCCCCATACCACATGTAAATTCAACATTGAAACTTGGAAAACATTGCACCTATTACCATTACCTCCTCTACTACGTGAAAGGAAAATACAACTAGGAAAACATGCAAATGAAAAGTTTTCCTTCGCGATTAATAAACTCGACAACCCTAAGTGACTAGGTTAGCTAGACAAAGCTTAGCAACTAGGTAAACCATGGAAGGGATCAAAAATCATAAAAAAAAACACCAAAAAAACTCAAATTTGCCAAAATACAAAAAATTGCCACTCTATTATACCTGAGAAAGTTATTAAAATTAGCATGCCATAGCCTTGTGTTCCATAGCCACACATCATCAAATCTTACAACAAGATAAGTAGCATCCTCTATATCAAGATAGAATAGTTTGATCATCGTTTCCAATCAATTTTCCATCAATGTCATATATCTAAGGAATCTTGTTTTAAAACTCAACCCTACAACCTTACTATTGTGTGCATTTTCCCATTACACCTAACTCCAATGCTCTCATCAATATTTTTCTCCTAGGCATAAATATAGGTACTAGAACTAGGCCTTTCAATTTAGTTTTTTCCTAAGAACTTGAAATTTGACAAAAAAAATCCTAAAATAATCCTATTTTTGGTTACCTATTTGGGAGGACTATCAAGGTACAATGATTTCAATTATGTATTTACTTTTTAAGACTAAAGCCCCAATTTTTCTAAACAATGGTGTTTATGGGTTGATTTCACTAGGGCTTCTAAAATTAGATTTTTTTAGTGGGACATTCAAGAGAAAGAGGTCATTATGGCTTAATAGGGCCAAAAATGCTCCAAAATTTAACTAAAGTCAAAAGTTCAATTATGTTCTTTAACCAAGGTATGAACAATGTGTGAAGTTAACTTGTATATGCATTAAAATCATAAAAACCATGGAAATTCTTTCAAAAAACATTAAATTATAGACCAAAGTGCTCTTACTAGTAATCATAGTTTCTTACAATCTTACGTTGCTCAAAAATTATTGCAAGAAATATCATTAACAAATTATGCAACTTTGGAATTTTGCATTTTTTGAGAACATATGTACAAAATAGTTCTAGACATGTCCGAAAACCTCTAAATGGCTTAGAAATGTGTCAAATCCATCCATACACCTAAAAAACTCTAAATCAAGACTTGCACTAATCCTCGACCAAGGTTGACTTTCATTGATTGATAAGAGACTATGCACAAAATGATGTAACAACTTCTCAAATGATATCATCTCACAACAAAATAAATGTGAAATGCATATTTGGGCCATATGCAACACCTAATGACTTCAAAGCCAAAATCAAATGGGGAAATGACATGATTCCATATGATCTACCAACTTTCACCATTTTTCTTCATGATATAAAAACTCAAGTGTCTTGTGCTACTAAATCCTATATAGTAACTTGATGCTTTATAATATAATGCTCTAGCATCCACAGTGCTTCATCCTAAGGATGATCCTGACTTTTGATAGGATATTCTTTACCTTTTTTAAATCACTTTGGTGTCAAGAATGTCACCTTCCTTGATAATATCATTAAGCATATTATCTCTATTGTATAATGTGGGATCTTTTTTGTTGAAAATGGGTAAACTACCTATATTAGGTGGAATCTTTATTCTATGTGAATTCTCAACATAAATTAGAATGCTTTTGCATGGAGCTATATTCTTAATAATAAACTTATTCTATTGACATTTAGGAATTATTTTCTTCATTAAATAATCAAACATTAGATCACCCACTATGAAATATGTATACTTTCTTGTATGATTTTTTCTTACTTTGTACCTTGTTATTGATTTGTCTAATTAAGCTTTTATTTCTTCATGGATGATATTACTAGCCGCTTCTAAAGTTTATGTATGCCCCTCAATTCTATGGAATCTATAGGATGGAAGCCATATATAACTCCAAATTGAGGCTTACCAGTAGACCTATAAATTGAATGATTGTAGGGATATTGTTATTGGTCTAAAACCATATCTCAACCTACTCAACACTGCATCCATTTATGCTCAAATTATTTAAGATTAAATGATTAATGAATAACATATATTGATATGATTTCTACATGGATCATAATAAGAAGGTGGTAATATGATTACATTGGTAATGCATATTGTAAGAAAACCTTGCTTAAATCTAATGTTATTTGAAGTTATATTGTGCACAAAAAATTCTCTTATAATTTTATTTCCGACAAAGGATAAGGCATTGACCTTACCTGGGATCTTAGGTTTCATTCGAGTTTTTGCAAGATCATGGTGTTCCAACAAGTGACGATGTAAAAAAAATGTAGTTCTAAAATGCTTAAAAAACTATTGACATTTAGGTTAATTTGTCTATCAGTGACTCAAACACTTAGTCAAATGGTTACATTGCTACCATGCTCTACAATTACTATTGAACTTATCATTCATCTTATAGTGTTAACCAACTATTTCAGTTTCTCCTGAGCCAATTAGTCAGAATGTACTATCTACCAAGCACTTGAATCAGTTTATAGTGTTTTCCAAGCCACATAGTGTTTACCAAGTTCCAAGTACTATGTACAATACAAATTGAGCATCACATCTCTAGGCTACCAAGCTATTTAGCGCAAGCGAAAAAGTTCATAGTATTAACTAAGTTCTACTATATCTACCTATCTCATAGTGTTAATGAGTCAAGCAATGTCAATCAAGTGATTGATAAGCTACCAAGTTTCTCAATGTTCACCGAGTCACACAGTGTTGACCGAGTTCAAGCTACTTGGATGTGATTAGTATGGACCAAGATTCAATTTTAGGTGAGTCCCAAAGATTGCCAAGCATTGATAGTATTTTTCATATATCAGAACATCACCAAGTTTGTCTTTTGAACCTAAGTTATAGCACTCGGGTCGACTTTGTGAATTATGATGATAGTTGTCCCCATTAAGTTGTTATTTGGATTGGTATATACATAATTCATTGTATCATATCAAATTATGTAATTAAATAAAATTATGATGTATATGAGTGCAAATTAATGAAAGCTACAAGAAGTATAAAGGATAATAGAGATTTATTTATCATACTTAGGTGATCATTGTAATACAAGGAATCTCATTCAAAAAATCAAAGTTGCAAATCAAAGATCAAACACTAGTTCATCTGAACAAGTGTATAAGTCAAATCCTTTAATAGGGTTGATGTAACGATTTTTGCTATATCTCTTAACCCGATGCATACTTCATTGTATGTTTGTAAATCCTTTAACAAGCTGGACCTCACAATCCTTAATGCTCCTAACTAGGAAGATCACTAGAAGTGGTCAATTGTAAGTCTTAACGGGTTAAATTTATATTGTAGTACTAAATCTTGTGGGTATTTTCCCCACCCTAGTTTTACTTTCTATTTGGAAGGTTTCTAGGTCACCATATCTTGTGTAAAGGTGTTATGAATCTTTTGTTGCTTTCATTCTTTGATGCATGTAATTAGATAAGCATATTAAATGAAGCATTAATTGGTGAAGTATCATAAAAGTTTTATTAGTTCCTAATTCACCCCTCCCCTCTCAGTAACCTTGCCTACCTTATATTTCTAACAATTGGTATTAGAGCTTTTGGTTCTCACTTCAGAATTTGAATATCTTGAGATAAGATCTGAGGAAATGAAGGCATATAGGCTTGATAAGGATATTGAAAATGAAAAGTTAGATCTTGAATTGGCCATTGGACAACTCAAAAAAGAAAAGGAGAAACTCTCTTGATTATTGAAAAGAAGGAAATATATTGTAGTACAAATGGATGACAATCTCTACATTAAAAGTATAATTGAAGACTTATATCCCAAAAGAAATTCAGATGAAGTTGATGTAACAATCAAAAACCTATTGGAGAAGAATTCCAATCTTCAAGAAGAAGTTACAAATATGAAAAGAGAGAAAGAAATACAATCACTCAGATTATGTGAAGTCATGTAAGAGAAATACAAAGCCAAAGAAGTTATAGAAAAGAAGGATAGTGAAATTCAGCAACTATCCCTTCAACAAGAGGACTATATTGATCAACTCACTGGTACAAATGAGAAACTTATGAATCTGAGATCATATAATGAAAGATTGAATAATGATCTCAGTATTGAAAAGAAAACCAATGAAAGAATGATGAAATCTTAGAAAAGAATGAATTGATTGAATAAGAAAAGCCATTATATACACAAAGGAAAAGTTGGATAAGGATATATAGAAGAAGGTGAATGATCTTAGCAAGGAGTTCAAGAGAACAAAAGGCCTACTTGAAATTGTTGGAGCAATGGTAAACAAAAATCTAATGCAAAGTATTATAGTTGCAACCAGAATGGTCATAGAGAAAGTGAAAGCGCAGAGAAACCTAAGCTTGAAGAAAACTATCACAATTTAAAGAAATAAGGATGCAACTCTTCAAAGTACAAAACAAAGAAGTGGAACCAATTAGAACAAATTGTGAAAGCAATATTTCAATGGATAACACATGGTGTAGATGTCACTACTATGCTGAATTTTGACACATTGGAGAATACTATGTGAAACATCATATGAGGAAAAGAGATGCTACAAAAAGATCTTTTTATTTTTGTAGAACTTGGACATCTTTCCAAGCATTGTATGAACATAGATAGAAATGAAGATGAAAAGAAAGCCAAAGTTAACAATTAAAAAAAAAAATGAGGTAGAAATGGGTGCCAAATCTCCAGAGAATGCAAGCAAAAATCATGAAATGAATGACACCCAAGTCATTGAGTTGGGTGGCACAATAATTTCAACTTAGTTTCCTATGAAGATTACTAGAACTATGATTTAGAAGAAGTCATCTAACATTAGTTCCAAATTAGTGTTGGAGATGCACAAGGATCATCAAGTGATGATAGGAAATTTAAGACCTTACCAAGCGAGGTCAAGATACACTAGAACACTACATAAAATTATTGGGTAATGGTGACTCTACTGAGCTATGAATGCTTCTTGATCATTAAGAGCCCAACTAATTGGAGGACAGTTTATCACTAAGTGAGTATACGTGTGAAGCATTAGTGGTGATTGAAAAGGGGAAATTCATTAAAAGAGAAGAAATCCAATGCATTATTTTAACAAAAAATTAGAGCCCTCAAGTGGTTTGGGTATATTTTGTTGAAGATTTCTTGCATTTTCAGAAACCCTACCAAGTAATGGAATCATCAAAAAGCAAAGACAAGAAAGGCTCTAAAATGTTAGCTTGTGGAGTTGATTACAAGGCACCTACTTTAATGTTGAGTCTAGAAATTATAGAGCCACTTGACCCAATTTGTTCTTAGTCTCAAATTCTACCCAAGGTACTAATTGTACGCAATATCTATTCATTCTACCATTGGTCTATTCAAGAACTCAGATTCCTAGAAATGACTAAGGTGTTTAATCAATTATGTGTGGATGGTGTATGCCCAAGTATAAAAATTTGGAAACTAAGGGTTCGATGCATATTTTACATATGCAAAGGGATTTTCAAGTCAATGGATCATACTTATTATATAGAAATTGATTGATAGAATCATTGGACTACCAATTCTAAACAAAGCATAGAGAACCAAAACCCTAGGTTGGGTTGAACTGGCTAAGAGAACTCTTTTCGTGTGGGATAGAAGAGGCATGGAGCTTAATGGCATAATCAACATGTAGATGAAGTTAGACATACATGTAATTTCTCAAAAAATTTAAAGCTCTCGTTGGAAGAATGTATCATGTGAAGTTGTTGATCTTGCATACAAGGTGGTAAAGAATAATCTATCCTTTGACCTTGCCAAGTTATTATTGAACCAATTCAACAAGAACACAGAGAGGATCAGAGTGTCAAAGAACAACCCATGTAAGTTAGGTTCCCTTTTGACATGTCTATTCTTCTTTGTTCAAAAGTGTTTCCCTTCCAAAGGTTTTGTAGTATAGAGGAAGGATGTTCTAGTATTATATCAAATCAATGAATATATAGTAGAAATGGGTGAGAATTTTTACAGCATAATGGATAATTGTTTTGAAACATTCAAAGAAAAGATGAAAAATATGTTTATGAAAGCTAGGGAAATTTAGGAAGACTATGCAAAAGATATTCATTTCATGGTTGACTATGACAAAGTGTACATTTAGGTAGTTAGGCCTAGAGTGAGATAGGTTAAGCCTTTAGAGTATGAGATTAACATTGATGACACTAAGGATATCATTTAAGCTCTATTGAATGCATGTATGGATTCCAAAACCACCTATTTTAGAACATATGATGAACCAAAGGAAAGAATTGAGCTTGAGATCAAGCTACCTCAAGCAGTGAACAAAGGAAGGAAGAGGATTAAAAAGTTAATGAAACATGCAAAGAAAGAAAGTTCTATTCTCAGGTTGAAAAAGGAAAGGGAAATGATTTAGAAGATGATGATGGACATCGAAAGGCAAGTGCACACCATCTGTTACTTGACCCAAGTTATAGTTTAGTACACTTCACAAAGATCAAATCTTTAACAAATCTACATGCATAATTATTGAAGGAAGAAGCTACAACCAGGGGTACACTTGTAGAAATTTAGGGCATGACTATTCCAAACATTGATGCATTGCAGAAATACATTGTACATGTAAAGAGTCTCATCCATGACAAAAAAAAGTCTCCATAGCTGACCACATGATGGAATTATCAACAAAAGTTAAGATTTCCTTACATACAAGTAGGTTATTTACAGGAGAATTCAACAAGACTATGGTACTAATTCTGAAGGTACATTTTGATTTCTTGTCACATTTTTGGCATTAACATATAGATGTTATATACCTTTGTCACTTATGTCAAAAAGGGGGAGACGATATTGTATATTTTATTATTTCATAAAGAGGGAGTATATATGTATGGGGGAGTTGTATAGTATTATGCAGATACTTATATAGATAAGAAGGAAATATCTTTACAAAGGCAATTTTGAAATATCATAAAATAGAGTATGCTACCGAGTTGAAACATCAAGAAATCAAAATTGAGTTTAAGTCTCAAAATAATGATAAAGGAAGTCTTTGACTTATAGTTTTGAATGTTCAAATTTTTGGTTTGATAAGCGTTTTTGTCACTAATGCCAAAGGGGAAGATTGTTGACATTTAGGTCAATTTGTCTATCCATGACTCAAACACTTAGTCAAATGGTTATATTGTTACCAAGCTCTATAGTTACTACTTGGCTTATCATTCATCCTATCGTGTAATCCAACTATTTCATTGCTCCTATGCCAATTAGTCAAAATGCAATATCTACTAAGCACCTGAGTCAATTTATAGTGTTTTCCAAACCACATTGTGTTTACCAAGCTTCAAAGCTATGCACAATGCAAACAGAGTGTAGCAAAGGATATCGAGCTATCTAGTAGAAGTGAAGAACATCCTAGGGTAAAAGCACAGATATGTGTCACTGTTTGTGATATCAAAACCTATTTTGGTCAAATTTCATTTCTCTATCAAAACTCAATTTTATTCAAAAACTAAAAATACCCTTTTATAGATCTTAGATTCAATATCATCATTATATAATTTTTTGAGTGTTTTGATTAGTTACAATATGTTAGAATTTCAAAATATTATAAGTCGATATTTCGACATTTCAGAAGATGCTCACTTAAAAAAGGGAAAAAAATATTAAATCATACCAAAAAAACAAAAAAAATTATATTTATCTCTGGATGAGAGAGTCCTCTTCATGAATATGTAATTTTTTCTCAAGAAGGTGTAGATTTGATTGGGAGTTTTGACGGGAGGAAAAAACTGTTGGCTTCTGAGAAGGTTGAGCTTGAGTATTTATAACAAAGAAAATATAGATAAAAAATAATTATTTCCTTTTTTTGCACTAGATATACATGTCATCTATAAAATATTTTCAATCAAAACAAAAAAAGATGATTTGCATTTTTTTTTTTGACGGGAACTACACCCTATATTTTTTATACTTAAAAAAGGGACTTCATAATAAAAGAAATAAGTAAATTCTTACTCAATTTTTAAAAAAAAAATTATAGGCATAAATTTCATCCAATTCTACATATTTCATTAGTTTACATCATTTTCAAATTGTAAACACAAATACTATTTTTTTTGTCATTAATGTTGAACTGTCGCATTCTGATATCACATTTCTTCATAAAAGGTGACATAGGTTTGTGCTTTTACCCCTTAGTGTTAACCAAGCTTTGGTATGTTAACCAAGTTCTACCATATAGATCGAGCTCATAGTGTTAACAATGTGAATCTAGTGTTGACTGAGTCATGTAGTAAACATTGAGTGATTCAGAAGCTATGGAGTTTGTCATTGTTCACTGAGTGACATAGGGCTAACCATGTTCAAGCTACTTTGAAGTGATTAGTATGGATCAAAATTCAAGTTTAACCTAGTGCCAAATATTGTCAAGCATTAACAATGTTTATCATGTATCATAACATCACCAAGTTTGTCTTCTAAACTTGAGTTATAGTAGTTGGATTGACTTTGTGAATTATTATGAAACTGGTATTGTAGCTGAATCGCTTTTGTCTCTAGTCATATGATGTGAGCACCCACTATCAATGATCCATTTATCATTCTTGTTCACACAAGTCACAAGATTAGTTGTCTCATCTTCATTAGATTTTTCCTTCATTGCAACATATACCATTTCATCATCATGTTCATCAGATTCATCCTTTCTTTCCTCTTCAACAATGTAGCATGACTTCTTGCCTTTATCTTTTTAATCTTTGCTACCATATTCTCCCATGTTTTCGTACTTGTGACAACCTCTATAGTTTTTCTTTTATGTACATCTTGTAGCAATATGACCAGCCACAATTCAGTTGAAACAAATGATAGATAACTTACATTTAAACTTGTCTTTGCCTCCATGGAATCTTCTTCCCAATAGTGCTTCTAGTTGTTCAACATCTTCCTCATCTATATCATTGTCACTATACACATATTTTATCTTTCTCTTCTTCTTCTTTTTCTGCTTCTTTTCATCAGAATCTTTCAATAATAGCTTAGTTTTGAAAGCAGATTCAATGCTCTTAGGTTTGTAATTATCAAAGTTAGATAGGTCAAAAGTAGTGAGTCTACCTACTAGACCTTCAAGGGTTAGATTATTTCCTGGTATACATCTTAGTTCTTCAATTGTAGGAACTCTAATAGCATAGATAGGTAGTAGTGTTCTCAAATCCTTACATAGCATAGTGTTGTCTTCAATATGACCAATAGCTCCTATTATTTCATTAAAAACTTATTTTATCCTTGCATTATATTGAGCAATATTTGTCACCTTCTTCTATTCTCACATCATCAAACTTACCTCTGATACTTTTACCTTTGGCTCTTTGAGAATTAGTGTCTCCTCCATAGAGAGTGGTTCGGGCATCCCACATTTTCTTTGCACTGTAAAGACTTTGATATCACCAAATTTAGCATAGCTTGGGGTATAGGCAATCTCCAACATCGCTTTCTTGTGTTCTTTCTTTTTGTTCATATCTTTAGCAGTTAGGGATCTAGCTAGATCAACATGTTCCACATTAATGGTAGAATCTGCATGATATCCAAGTCCTCCAAAGTGTAGCTTCATCAAACTTTTCCATGTAAGAAAGTTATCTCAATTAAGGTTGGGTACATTTCTTTTCGACATATATATCTTTGTGCTTCTAGTACATTCAAACTAGTCCTCTTAAGTAGATGGCTCTAATATGAATTGTTTGAATTTTTTAGAATAACTAAGTGGGGGGTGAATTAGTTATCCAAGGTCCACATGTATAAATAAAACCTTTTAGAGCTTAGGTTACCCATAAAATATTTATACTCATGCATGCATCCATAAAATTATGCAATCACTTAAAACTTATAAGTTACTATCAAATCAACTTGTAGAAATGTAAAGCATGAAACATAACAAATTCATCAACATGTTTGACATAATGATTTATGCGAAAACCTAATTTGGGAAAAAACACCAGTGACATGCTACTATTTTCACTCTTCTAAATTGATGTCCAATGAAAGGGTTATAATACAAACTGTTAAATGTGTCCCTATTAAAGGATACCAATCACCCCATTAGGAGTGAGCCTTGTCAGAGGACTTTAGATAATTTATTTAGAATTTTACCTAGTTAAAGGATTTACAAATGGCTGTTAGGTCAACCTAAATCTAAAGAATTTACCTTAGACTGATACAATTTTTAGAGAATGACAGTATGGATTTGATCTAATACAACTTACAGATTCTCTTGCAGATTAAAAATCACTATTCAGTCCTCAATTCTACTTGGCCTTCATACTTTGTAGCTCTGATAGCTTTTTCACTCTTCAAACATTCATTTCCATAAGCCCTCTTGGTTAACATATCATTGCAGACTCTTCTCTTAGGTTACTTGATGAAGCAAAACCCTTTTGACTCCTTGTCTTCCTTAGGTTCTCGTACATGACAACCTTACTTCATGACCAACCATTCCTATAAATAAAAAATTAAAATATTTTGTTGCTCATTCTCCATTTTCTAATTTAGCATTTATATGGATTAGGTAGGATACAATGTATATACACCATATTCCATATCTCTTCTAGAAAATTCTCCTATAATCCATTTTGAATTCACTTAAAAAATATTTACCATGAATTTCGTGCCACCAGCTCATCATCATTATCTTCCACTTGGTTCACATAACTCAAGAAAACAAACTTCTCTACTCAGATTCATCAAATTCACAATCTTTTAAATAATGTAGTAGCTTGACATTATCACCCTTTTGATGCTTGACACATATTACGTTGCTTGGCATCCACTATAAATCACTTGGCATGAACTAAAGTTTGTAGCTACTTGGTATCAACTAAACTTTACTCGACATCAACTGTCTTGCTTGACATCCACTAGAATTTACTTTTACTTGGTTCCAACTAACTTTCTACTTAGCTTGCACTGACTTTTCTCGGCATCTACTATCCACTCAATCAAGCTTGGTAAAAAAAACTTTGTATAACTTGTTCTTCTGACATTTCTTAGTGTAGCCAACATTTGTAACATCAAGTAGATTATCATTAAATCATGTTACCATTGTCTTAACTGATTCTTGCACTTCATTACATAATCATAACTCAATTATTCATTTATGTGCTATTATTACATCTTTTGATCAAATCCTCTTCATCAATCAAATAATTGATAGTACTTAAATCTTATAAGAAATTGTCTTAACAACAATTAATAGGTTTGACATCAGTGACAAAACAATGATTGAAACACATAGTCTTCTCCAACAATCTCTCTCAACAATGATCTCAAAAATCTCCCTCAACGATGATCTCAACAATCTCCTTATTTTATTAGTTTCTTCAATCTATTCTTAGTAATTCAACAAATTTTTGGGGAAGGCAATAGAATGTGAGATGCACTAGTTATGACTACACACAAAAACATTGACATGTGTACCTGGGGAAGCATGAATGAGCTTGTAGCTCATATTTAGGAATTAATTATTCAGGATGTCAAGTTATGAGGAAGTTATTTATGATTTTCTTATTTTTAAGTCTTTTTATGTGCAATTATTAGTACGAAGGGTTCACCAAATGGTTACCACATAAGTATTTATTGGGATTGAATTATGATTTAGTAGAAAAGTAGTGAAAATGATGATAAAACATGCCAAATTTGGGGTGCCATTTTTTGTGATATTTGGCGGGATGATGTTAGAAGTGAAGGACAAAGTTTTTACAATTACAAGTACTTGTATTGGAAAGAGTGCAAGTCTTAAATGAGGTGGATAGTACCAAGCATAATGATAAGGCTTTGTGGATTAGGCCTTTTGAATGGTATTATTTCCTTGCAGCATTGCATATGGCTATCTATGATTGTATTTACTTAGGGAAAAATATTTTGGGTATTCTTTTAGGTTTGTTTTGTCTTCATCTGAGTTGGGTTTATGGTAGATACTTCCAAAGATTTCATTGAGTATTTGGGTGGGAGTAGAGTGATGGGTGGAAACCATGTCCATAATGAACTAAACCCTATTGATAATTAAATGGATCTTTCATGAACATATTTTAGAGAAGGCAAGTTCATGTCATCTATGTAATTCATATGATGAGGTAGTTTTTATGTAGTTCATGACATTGTGGAATAATAGGAGGGTGTCCATGGATGGGATCTAATTTGAGATCAACTATACAGTAATAGCTAAAATTGGAAGGAATTCTTTAGAAGGCTAAATGTCAAGAAAAAATCCATTTGCTGATAAAGTGAACCTCGGCCAATTTTCCCAAACTACTGATAGTCTTGTGCATGATCATGATGGGTATTTTAGAATGGAGTTTACAAATCCTTAAAAGGAGGGATTAAATGCTATTATGAGATATGTTACTTATGACCATTTCCCCATTTTGAATCATTTCTAAACCTGGGACCTTATATCTCTTGTGTTCCTTCTTCTTCATTCTATGGAGGATTTATCTTTAGGATTAGGGAGAAGATAAAAATTGGAAGCCTTACATTATTCTTCACTAGGCCTTTATGTATAAATTATATGAATTCCATAAGAACCTCCACCCCATATAGCCCATAAATGTGCATGTATTTTTTCCTAGCTCGATCCTTTCTAACCCTACCCGTATAAACTATACTAAGATTATGTCCACTTTGGATAATAGAACCTCAAAATACACCAAATTTAAACAAATCAAAATAAAGAAAAATATCTAGATTTTGGATCCGAAAGTTGAAATATAAGGTGGCAAGAGGAGGTTCATGAGGAATAAGAAGAAGAAGGTTAATGTGGACCTCAAACCTATGAATGAAGATTTCCCCAGTTCAAACTTCATAGATAGAGGAAAATGCAAACCACCTTAGAAAAAATAGAAGAATAAGAGCTCCTAGAGAAAATAACTATAAGTGAGGCAAATGGTCAAGATCATAGCCACTTAAGTCCCATTCCTTAGCATGTCTCATATACATAGAAGAATAATATCCCTAATATGTTAAGTGTTGAAAATGTGTAGTTTGTCAACTCTGGCCAAAGCATTGCTACAAAAGATGATCATATTCTTGTGAAGGACATGCCTTTGTCCCCATCTATATATGTTTATAATGATGATTTGAGGCTCATTACCAAGAACTTGAAGAAGACGAAAAAAGGGAAGGAGATTCTAGAGAATTTTTTTGATGAGGTTACTAGGTCTTTTGTTTGGGTGATGCACTCGAGGGTCCCTACTCTTCACTTGCTATACATGGAGAAGGACGACCTTAGTTCTATGGTAGGGGTGGAAACCACTAGCTAACTTTATAGGTTCTTATCTGATGACTGACTCCAATAGCTACTATACAAGCTAGAGGAAAAGGAGAAGAACAAGGGAAATTAGTACCTCCTTTTGTTTATGTTATAGTTTTTGCTTTGATTACTATCATAGAACTTGGCCCATGAGGGTTTTGTTTGTGTTGCTTTTATGGAATCCAGTTATCATGAAGTTTGTATATCATAAGTTGTATATTGTTTGTAGTTTTCTATATCATAGTTGGGACACGTTAATATGAGATTTTTTTAATTGAAAGGGTGGGTTGATTAATTATGGACATGCCTATTAATTAGATATTTGTTAACATCTTATATTTTAGGCTAAGCCCTTATTATTGGTTGCTTTCAATTTCAAACATCAACACCTAAGTAATATTTAGATATAAAAAAAAATTACATACTAAATCAAACTTTTAAATATAGATCTCATAAAGTTAATTATAAAACATTAAATTATTTGAATTGAAATTTTGAGGAACATTCTATAAATTTCAATATCAATATTCTACCTCAATTTGTCCTTCAAATATGTTTAGTTTATTAATAATTTGTATGTAAGTATTCTATGAAATTTGTATTACAAAAAATATTATTATTTATTCTAAATAGAATTATTTCATTATTAAATTTTTAGTAGTAAACAACTATTAATAATTATTCATAGTATTGAAAACTTATTAATAATTATCTAGTTTATTTATAGATGTGTTGAAATATATTCTTTTAAGTTTTTAATTCTTTCTTTGCTTATGGACTTTCTAATTGGGTTGATATCCAAATTCATGCCATATATTTTACGGTGGACATATGGGAGGGAAATGAGCTCTGATAGAGTTTGTACGGTTTGTATCTGAGCCCTTTCTACATTACTATCTATCATTATGCAGTTAGTGTGGGAATTGATTTTAGCTTATAATAGCATTGGCCCTCTCTGCCCTAGCAATTACTGTTGGTGTTGGAGTTTTTGTTACATGCAAAAATGGCCCTACCAAGAAAATACACACAAAAATTTGTGCCTAAGCTATTTTACAAAGTAATTCCTCTCTTGACTTGCTTCTAAATATTTCTGCTTTTGACTCTGCTTGCCAAAGTCTAGAAACCCAAACCCTAGGTCACATTACATATGAAAGCACACTACATGAATGGATATCCAAGGCCTAGTCCCCCTAAGGGATTTTCCTTGAAGGGATTCAAAACCTTACCAAGGATTTTTCTTGTTTTGTTTTGGTAACCCCTCCCAAGCTAAGAGTATTTTTACCCATGGGCCGTGGAACTAGACAATTTTTTTAATGCCCATCATCAGTAAAGGGTCTATATTGAGGTCAGCCTTTCTAGGGACTTTAAAGAGACCATGGAAATTTAGATTGGTGCTACAGCCTTTACTCAAAAAGTGTTTTACTTTAATATCTCGAATACTTGTTTTTTCTATCAATTTGTGAGTCACAAGATCAAAGATTGTCCTCTTCTTGAGCACAATTTCACTCCAGTGCAAGAACCTAAGTTGACTCAGACTATTAGAAAAGATGAGTGGACAATGGTTGTCAAGAAAGGCAAGGGTTCTACTAAGAAAAACCCTATTTCTCAAGAACCTAGCTACCCTAGTTCTAGTGTGAGGCTCCTATGGTTGTGTCACCACCCATTTCAAACCCTACATTGTAGGCGACAACAAAGGTAAAAACTACCGGGGTTCCGGTGCCCTAAGTAGCTTCTATGATTTCTTCTTCATCTCCCCATTGCTCTCATAGCCTTGAAGGAAATAAGCTAGTTTATGATGAATTTTCTCTTATGGAATGTGTGCGGGCTAATAGACCTCCCTAGAAAGTATTATATTCCTGATACAAAGCATAGGCTTGGTAATATTAATGTTCTATGTTTACAACAAGTTAATGTCTTTGGGTTTGTTCTCAACTCAGCTTGTCATGTGATATGGCAAAATGGTGTTAGTTTTTCTTCTCAGCATGAAGCTGGTCAAGGTGGTGTAGTCACTCTCCTCTCCCCTTGACTTTTTCCTTTTGTTATTTCCCATGGTTCTAACCCCACGAAGAGAGTACTTTGGATTTTTTAGTCTTTTCAAAATCATTTTTTGGAATTGTCAATATCTATGCCCCTAATGATGCAATTGAGTGCTGATACTTATGGAGGTGGGTAGTTGATTCTTTGCCACCTACCATTTGGTTATTTTGTGGGGATTTTAATATGGTTGAGCTAGTTGTTGATAAAGTGGGCCTTCTACATTTTTGATGGTTAGCTGGTGAGCGAGAAGCTTGTTTCCATGTACATAACAAGTTGGGTCTTTTTTTATCCCAGTGTTCATTGCCACCACACTAATGGCATCTAGTAAACATGATCCAACTTTTGAGAGGGAGTTGAGAGGGTCCTTAAAAGGTTGGACCATGCCATGGTTTTGCTTAGTCCTATTTTTCTTTTTCTTGCATGAGTCTACTACCTATCACTCTACTGCCTGACATGACTCTTTCTAACCATTTTCTCATCCACTTCTTCATTACCTAGCATTCTACCCCTCGTCCTAATTGTAAAACTCAATTTTACCTTAATACTTATGTGATGTCCCATCCACCCACCACTAGCCATATTTTATAAACTTGGAACCTTGAACCTACGCCCCACTCATCGTCTAGGTTGATTCAATGGTGGAATGAATCCATCACTCATAATATGAGGTTTCTTTGCATTTATGGGAGGAAATTAGCCATTTACCACAAGAGATCTTATGAGGCCACTATCAAAGATCTTTGTATGGCCACTGAAGCTCATTCCATGAATCAATTTTATACAGATTTCCAAGTTTGACTTGCCAACCTTTGCCATTAGAAAAAAGTTGTAGATAATTATACTACTTGGGGAGCTCAACTCAAAGCTCGCCTTCACCGATTGGAGGATGGTGATCAAGATTCCAAGGAATTCTTTAATGCATTGAGGGTAGGTCACTCTATTGTGGGGATCAAGCGCATAAGGGAGGCTTAGCATACCCTCTATGAGATTCATAATATTCTTCAAGCCTTTGTTCACCACTATGAAAAAAATTTCATAGTGTAGTGTCCCTCGGTAGCCAAGGATCAAGCATTGTAGGCTTGTTTGGTTGTCATGCCTAAAAGACTCACTCTAGAATATTATGCATTGTGTGAGCAGAAGCTCACTTTAGAGGACCTCAAGGAAGCTATCTTCTCCATGGAAAATGATAATGCCCCTCTTCGTGATGGCTTCCCTTGTGAATTTTAAAATGCATTTTGGGATGAGATTGGTCCAAACTTGCATAAGGTTTATATTGTGGCATGCAATTCCTATTCTTTAGGTAGTTTAATTAACAAAGGGAATATTAAGTTCATACCTAAGGTGGGCAACCCTGAAGACATCTACAATTGGAGGCCTATCACATTGCTAAATGTTTCCTATAAGATCATTGCCAAGGCTCTCTCACTAAAAATATGTCATCTTCTTCCTCAGATCATTTTCCTTAAATAAACAAGTTTTACCAAGCCCTATTATATCTTGGACAATATAATTGTTATGTAGGAAGGGATGGAATGGGCTCATCATTCCAAGCAACATGCCATCTTTTTGAAAATTGGTTTTTCCAAAGCTTATAATAGGATTGAGTCGCATTTCATTTTGGCCATGCTTTAGGGTCTTGGGTTGGGCCCTACCTTTTTCTAGTCTATTCAAATGCTCTTTGGAGATGCCTTTGATTGCATTTCCATTGATGGTCATCAGTCTCAAGCATTTCGACTTTATCAATCAATTTGCCAAGGCTACCTACTAGCACCCTCTTTATATGTTTTGGTAGCAGAAGGTTTTAAGTATTTTCTCACAAATGTCATCTCCCAAACAAAGGCCTGAGGTATTTCCCTTCTAGATTCCCCTGATCACCTTGCGAATGGTCATTTTACAGACAACCCTATCCTCACTCTCATTGATGATGAAGAGAATATTGCCTCCACTTTGTAATGTCTTGACACATTCTGTCTTGCTTCACGATCTACCATTCAATGGCATAAAACCCTTTGTTATAGGAAATCTTACCTTCTTCATCCTACTTGGCTTGAGCAAGGCCAATGGAAATGGGTTCAACATGGGGAAGTCTTTTGTTTCCTAGGTAAGTCTTTCATCTTCCAAACCTCAGTTGTTGAGTTCTAGAATGTGGTTCTTGCCAAAATACAGAAGAAGCTGGAGTATATGATCACCAAACCTCTTTCCCTAGTAGGAAAATTCTAAGAATTATTCCAAAGTGTTGGCTGCCACCCATAATTATTATTCTTCCTATTGGACTCTATCAAGGGCCTCATACCTCAAACTTGAGTGCTTTTTATGTTACTTCCTTTGGGTGTTAGATGCTTCTCACTAGGGCTTTCATACAGTTGCCTTGGAATTCTATTGTCTTCCCATGGAGTCTGGTGACCTTGTCTTGCTATGCAACGAGAAGCAAGGTACTACTTTATGTGCGAAATGGGTGATTCAAGCTCTTTCTGACATTGAAGCCTTGAAGATTTTGTTAAGGCATTGCATTTCTTTAGGCTTTCTGATTCATTGGCCAACTTGGAAGGGATTGGGTTTCAAACCCTTCTATTTGCCCCTAAAAGGTGTTCAAATTTAGGGTACTTTTATTGCCATGAGTATTTTGAAAGACTGGGAAGCTATTAAGCCCTACCTTTGCTGGGTTGGTAATGGATTCAGAGATGGGCTTTCCTTGAATTAGCATAATCTCTAGTGGCCACCATTATTTTCTATTCAATATGTTCCCCTAGCTATGGTGCACAAGGCTAGTGCTCTACATTTTTCTAAATGTGGAATAAGGACCCCTAAAGATCTTTTCTCTAGAGTTATTATGAGCTTGCAGTTGTGGGAAGACATGAGAGTGCAATTCTATCTCACTAGTCTAGATCAATAGACTTTTGATCTTCTAGTTTTCATGGTTCCTTCATATTTGTTACACAAAGTGGGCATTTAGTCTTCTCACCCTTGGTGGAAAGATTGGAAGTGGTATCAAGACACTCTAATAATCAGCTATAAACCTAGGCTGGGTTACTAATGGTTAATTCCTCACCTGCCCATGGTTGATGTGCTCAACCAAAATTGGCATTTACAATCCTCACATCACACTTGGAATCATAGGTTCTCCACTATGTGACACACCATTACTGAACCCAAAATTTCTCATTTCACCTGATTTATTATTTTCTAGAGCTTGCCTTTGGGCTCTAAGCTATGGCATCTAGGAGTTCCTGACCCCTCTTGCCCTTTTTGTTGTCAACTGCAATCATTTTTGCACATTTTTTGGTTCTATAGATGGGCTCAGTGCTGTTGGCAATGGATCCATGATCTCTTTCACCCCTTCCACCCACAACCTTTTTCTTGGCATATGGTTCTTTTGGGTGATAATACTTTGATTCCCTTTAAATACACCCAGCTATGGCATGCTTTTAGATTGGAGATCTTTTGTATCATTTGGAATGATCTTAATGTAGTCATTTATGCTCACAACATAGTTGACATTAATGTGACTATATACTCTAAAGCATGTATTTATAGAAATATCATGTTGTAGATTCAAGTACAGATAGATAAAGTGGCTTTGGAGGTGGCTCACTTATAGGAGGTTTTAGTTCATTGGGGAAATGCCCCTTGTATGGTTGCTTGTGTTCCACTAGATTTGGCCTTTGGTGATCATACCCCTCCTTATTGTCACCCTCAAGGATGTAACAATTTTTCTTGACAGTCACACGTGCCTCACTCTCAGTAGCTCCACTCTCTTAGCAGTGGCACTTTTGGTTGGCACCATGCTTTTGGAGGTTTTTGGTGGTCAGCACCGCTCAACCTCACCTCCCTAGAGGTCTAGTTCAAGTTGGTCCCCAATGGCTCCTCCTACTACTCCTACTACTAGTTGGCCCTCTACTCACTCAGAACCCAAGTGGGTGTTTCCTCGATTGGACTTAGCCATTTCTCCTCCTAGGCCTGAGGGAGAGAAAGATGAAGATAATGATGTTGTTGCTGATGACAGTTGGGCTCCCCCCAAGCCATCTACTAACCCCACTTTCGGGTGGGGCTCAAATTATAAGGATCCTCCTTCCTTAGCCAGCATTGTGCTTGCAGCATGAGGATTTCCTTGTTTTCTATTGTTTTCTAAAGTTTTTTGATGAATAGCTAATTTTTGGCTAGTGGTTGTATGAACTTGTGGGGTGATCATGTATCCCCAAGCCCCTTTTTTTTTGTGAATATGAAACTTTATTATATATTTTTTAATATAAGGGATTATTCATCCAAAAACAAATCATGCCATATAGCTACCAAATTCAACACTCAAATTTGTGAACTAAAATGAGCTTGACAAATCTAAAATCACATAATGATGTGATATATATGTTAAAATAAGACAATCAAAATTATAAATCTCAATATTGATTTCAAAAATTAGTTATGTAACCCATTGATGAAGGTCTAGTATATATTCCACTTATCATAAAAAAGGGTAGTGATGCCTTAAGAGCTTTATATATAGTCTTATGGGATAATAAATTAAACAAAAATTGATGTACTTAAATAAATAACTTTCTAAATTGTTATATGAATACTTCAAAATATTAATAGTATCTATTTTATGTTAATAATTGTGCTCAGGTAATTTAATTCAAAAAATATATATGAATACCAATACAAATCAAATAGAACCTACCACATTGTCTATAGCTCTCTTGAGTAAGAGATCAAATGAGATGTAATTATAGACCCATAAATCACCAATAGCAGATCATTGACGTCCTCTATCTTATAAAATATTTTCCATAGGCATCGATAAAAATATGTAAGACGTGTCAATAGTTTATGAAGAATAATTCAATGAAATATGGCCTTTAGAATACACTAATTAGCACATATATCACAACAGATATTCATGTATGCATCTAGAGTATCTACAACTTGATTATCTCACTGTTAAAAATTTCATCCTAGAATTTGTATTTTTTCTTTGTATTGTGTTTCATAAATGTTCCAATTTATCAACTTCTACCAATAGTGTAGACATTATATACCTATACTCATTACCTTTGGGATAGTATAAGAATCAGATATATTTTGTTAAATAGTGTAAATTGTTAGTTTAGTTAGCTTTGGATAGTTGTTCATCCATATGCTGTTATTGAGCAAGTAATTTTTTTGCTAAGTAATTGGTTAGATTAGAGAAAAATATTAATTAATTGAAAACTTTTGGAAACAACTAGAAACCTACTTGGTTAGGGTTGTTAAATTGTTTAAATTTTGACAATCAATTAAGAATCAATCTTGGTTGTTGGTTTCCCAATACGAGTAGTATAAAAGGAGGTTTGGGGGGCATTTGGAAAAACAAGAAAGAAGTTTGTAAAAAGCATTTGCAGTATTAGCAAATGAGTTTGCAATGATTGCAAACAATCTTATAGTGTTAGCAAGGGCACAATGATAGCATTGGGGATAACAACGGAGGAATATTAGCAAGAGAAATTAGGAGGTTATCTAAGTTCTACTAGTGAGAGGCAAGGAATTTTATATCTCTTGATTGGCTGAAGTTAATATAATTTCCTCGTTTGTAGAACTAGTTTTCCCTCAGGGGTTTTTCCAGAGATGATTTGCCCAAAAACATTTTGTTATTTGTGTTGTGATTTTTTTTTTTTGTATTTTATAAGTGAATTTTCAGTTGTGTTATTTCTTGATATTAGATGGGAATTAATTTTGGGTGGTTTAATAATTGTTCACAATAGGAGATTAATAATCAGTAACTACAATAGGAATTTTCACATGGTATCAAAGAGGTGTTGAGGGTAAAAGAGTTATTTTGTAGGAAATAAATTAAGTGTTTATATAACCTAGATTGATGTTTTTAGATTTATTAATGCTTTAATCCCTTGAGATGGCTTTAATTGGTTTGAGAGATTAGGACAGATTGGATGGTGCCTTGAATTTTGGTGTCTGGAAGGCTAGAAATTCATTATTGTTGGAAGAGAATAGAATTAAAGATTATGCTACCATTGTTGAACTTGTACTAATAGATGTGACAAAGCTTGCATCTTATAAGAAGGATGATGCCAAGGTAAGGAGAATAATCCTTGATGGTGTCAAGGATCATATTGTTCCACATATCTTGAAGCTAGATATAGCAAAGAAGATGTGGGATGCCATTATGAATCTATACTGGAATGCTACCACCAATAAGAAGATTATTCTTAGAGAGAAGTTGAAGAATACCTAGATGAACTAGGGAGAAGATGTCACAAGTTACCTCACAAGGCTTAGAGTTGTCAAGGACAAGTTAGCAGTTGTTGGAGATAGCCCTAGTGATGACAAGCTACTAAGAATAGCCCTAAATGGGTTTACTAAGTAGTGGAGTGCCTTTGTTCAAGTTGTCATTGGATGAGATACATTATCAAGTTGTGATAGACTATGGACTGATTTCACTTAGGAGGAGTTTAGACTAAGTCTTGTTAGTAAGGCCAACAAGAGTCAAAAAAGTGAGGTGGAATAAAAAAATGTTGCTCTAGCAGGGAAAGGGAAAGCAAAGAAGGGGTCTAGAAAAGGATCAAATACACAAAGTGAGAAGAAGAAGAAGGACCTTTCTAAGGTCAAGTGCTTTGGTTGTTAGGAATATGGTCACTATGCCAATGATTTCCTAGAAAGGAAGAAGGTAAAGAAGTAGGTGGCAATTTCAGCAAGTGCAAAAGAACTCTCCAATAGAATGGAAGATGAGTTTGCACTTAAAGCTTGTATGGTGAGCTCAAGCTCAGAGACTATCTGGTATATTGATAGCGGGGTGTCATTTCATATGACAAGATTTAGAGAGTTTTTCTCCAATTATAAAGAGGAGAATACCAATACCCATATTTCTATGGGAAAATTGTCCAAACTCAACCTAGTTGGGAAAGGGACTGTTTAGTTTTAGAGGTAGAATGGGAAGATAATTCTATTTCATGATGTATTGCATGTCCCAAGCTTAGGTATCAATTTGATTTTTGTATCTATTCTTTAGGATAGGGGGTATAATGTACTCTTTAGAGGGACACGTGTGTTGAATAAGAACAAGGATTGGAAATCACCCATAACTATTGGAGTTAGGAGTGGTCACCTTAATAGGTTGTAGTTTGATACTCCTAAGGCACTCAAGAGCAACAATAATCCTAGAGATCTTGGAGAGCTATGGCATAGGAGGCTAGGTTATATTCATCATGGAGCACTAAAATTGCTTCGTGAGATGGTGATAGGTGTTCCAGAAGTGAACCTAGAACATGATGATGTATGTAAGAGATGTGTGTTGGGGAAGTTTTTGAAAGCATCTTTTCCAAGGAGTGATACCAGAGCTAAAGGTGTTCTTGATCTAGTGCATTCATATGTATGTGGAATGATGTCCACTAAATCTCGTCGAGGATATGAGTAATATGTTACTTTTATCAATGATTTCACTAGGAAGACTTGGATATACTTCTTGAAGACCAGGGATGAGGTTTTCAATTAGTTCCAAGAGTTTAAGGCTCTTGTGGAGAACTTGATAGGAAGGAAGATAAAGGTTCTTTTTCCCAACAATGGAGGCAAGTACAAAAGAAAATAACTTCTAGGCATTCTGTACTAGAGAAGGAATTAGAGAGTGGATTACTCCTTACAATCTACAATAGAATGGAGTTGTTGAGAGGAAGAACTATCCTATATTAGAGGCAACAAGAGCTATGCTACATGACGAAGGCAAGCTCTAGTATTTATGGGCAGAGGCATGTAAAACAATAGTCTACATTTAGAATAGGGTTCCACATAAGGCACTAGGGAAGATGACACCAGAGGAAGCTTTCCCATGAAAGAACCTAGATGTTGGCCACTTCAAAATATTTTGGAGCTTGGCATATTGTCATAGTCTAGGAGATACATGTACCAAGTTAGATTAGATTGTAGAGAGGGGGTACTTTTTTGGGTACAGTGAAACCTCAAAGGCATATAGGATTTTTATCTCTCGGACTAGAAGAATTATTATCAAACATGATGTTAAGTTCACAGAGGAAAATGAATTTAGAGGGTCTATAGATTTGCTAGCAAATAATCAGAGTGAGAAATCAATAAAAGCTCCAAGTCCTAGTTAAGGGGAGCAAAGCACAAGTATAGTTACTAGTACAAGTGTAGGATTAGGTGCTGATGTTTCACAAAGCATGGAGCAATAGGTGCAATAGGAAATGCATCTAGAAGACTTAGAGGTTGATATTTCATCCTCTATAGTTGGCAGTAGGAACCATCAAGTTCAAGAGATACAAAGGGATTCTCAAGAGCTTGTGGGAGCTCCTAGAAGGAGTACTAGAGAGTGGAGAAAACCAATAAAGTTTAATGACTATGTAGCATTAGTTAGTCAGTTGTTAGACAATGAACCTTCTAGCTATCAAGAAGTTGCATAGCATTAGGTATGGCAGGATGCTATGGATGAGGAGGATAACTCAATTATGTAGAATGATGTGCGGGAGGTAGTGCCTAGACTAACAAATAGAGCAATAGTTGGATCACGCTAGATATATAAGATAAAGCATAGCTCAAATGGAAGCATCAAGAATTGCAAGGCAAGATTTGTTGACAAGGGGTCCTCTTAGAAGGAGGGAATAGACTATGAGGAGATATTTTCTCTAGTGGCTAGGTATACTTCTATACAAGTTGTGATCTCATTCACTGCATAGTTAGGATGGTAGATCCATTAGATGGATGTCAAGATAACATTCCTTAATAGTGAGTTGAAGGAGGAGGTATACATAGAGCAACTAGAAGGCTTTGTAGTACACAACAAAGAGACCCATCTATGTAGATTGAAGAAAGCCTTGTGTGGACTCAAGTAGGCTCCCAAAGTGTGGTATGACCACATTGATACATACTTGCAAGAACTAGGTTTTGTGAACAGTGAAGTAGATGCTAACCTCTACTACTTGATGGTTGGGGGTGAAGTTCTCATTCTTTTTCTTTATGTGGACACTCTATTTCTTATAGGTGCAATAGGGCTCATAGAGGATTGCAAGAGGGACCTTATAGAAGAGTTTGAGATGAAGGATTTTGGGCTTATGCATTACTTTCTAGGCATGGAACTGTGGTAGATAGATAAAGAGATTTTCCTTGGTCAATGGAAATATTACATTAAAATATTGAAAAGATTCACGAGGGAGGATTGCATTGCCATGTCTACACCCATGATCACAAATTGGAGGAGGGTAGATACATCTAGGTAGAAGGATGTAGATCCCACTCTATACAAACAACTAATTGGTTCACTTATGTATTTGGTCAACACTATGCTAGATATAGCATTTGTAATTAACTCTCTTAGTCAGTTCATGGTTGAACCAAAGAGAATTCTTTGGACAATGACTAAGCATGTTCTACATTACTTGCATGGTATAGATTAGTATGGGATTAGATATGTTTGAGGTGAAGGTATCAAGTTGATAGGCTATACTGATGCAGATTGGGCAGGAAGTACAATGGACAAAAAGAGCACTTCAGGGTGTTGTTTTAGTTTTAGATCATGAGTTGTATCTTCATTCAGTAAGAAGTAGAAGTTTTTGGCTTTGAGTTTAGTAGAAGTATAATACATAGCAGCTAGTATGACAATATGTGAAGCTATATGGATTTGGAAGTTGTTAGTAGCTTTTTTTGGTCAGATGGTTGGGAGTATTGCAATCCATTGTGATAATTAGAGTTGCATTAAGTTGTTTGAGAATCCAATGTTTCATGATAGGTCTAAACATATAGTCATTAGATATCACTTCATCCAAGATTGTGTACAATGGGAGGGTTGTTCAGGTAGAGTACATACCTATAGAGGAGCAAGTAGTAGAAATTTTGAACAAGGCATTGGGAAAGGAAAAATTTACGTTCTTCAAAGATAAGTTAGGTGTCATGAAGAATAGCTTCGTCACTAAGAGGGAGTGTTAGTTTAGTTAGCAAGTAATTGTTTTGCTAACTAATTGGTCAGATTAGAGACAAATATTTGTTAATTAATTGACCACATTTTGAAAAACTAGAAACCTACTTGGTTAGGTTTGTTAAGTCATTCTAATCTTGACCATCGATTGAGAATCAATCTTGGCCATTGGTTTCCCAATAGGACTAGTATGAAAGGAGGTCAAGGAGGCATTCAGAAGAACAAGATAGAAGTTTGTAAGAAGCATTTGTAGTTTTAGAAAATGAGTTTGCAATGATAGCAAACAATATTGCAATTTTAGCAAGGGTGTAGTGATAGCATTGGGGATAACAGTGGATGAATATCAGTAGGAGAAATTAGGAGGTTGTTTGAGTTCTCCTAGTGAGAGGCAAGGAGTTTTTTATCTCTTGATTTGCTGAGATTAATATAATTTCCTCATCTGCAGAACTAGTTTTCCCTTAGGGGTTTTTCTAGAGATGATTTATCAAAAAACATTGTATTATTTGTGCTGTGAATTTCTTTCTTTATTTTATAAGTGAATTTGTAGTTCTGTTATTTTTCAATATTACCTAGGAATTAACTTTTGGCAATTTAATAATAGCTTACAGTAGGAGATTAATAATTAGTAACTACAATAAGAATTTTCACATAAATTAATCAACTGACGTAGACAAAATGGTTGACATAGACAAACAACCAAAAATAGTTGCTCAACACTCAACTTAGTCAACTACATAGCCATTCACTTTACCATCCACCATGAATGCTACATCAAACTTTGTTCAATAGTACACTTCACATTTATTATCTATTTCTCTATATATTGGATGAATTAGTAATTCAATCTCAAAGCTCTTTAATAGAGTTTCTCCTTTGTGCCTTGCTTTTCAACTTGGTATTAGAGCCGATGGTTTTGGTGATATTGGTGGATGTCACTTTGCCTAAAATTGCTTAAAGCTATGGAAACTTTTTTAAGGATGGTGCTGAAACAAGGAGGCAATCATAGAGCAATCTAAAAGTTTCTCAAAGGAAACCATTATTTTAAGTTAGTGCTAAAGTTGGTGATTATAGATCTTATGGTATGTGGAGATCACCACTTTGTAAAATAAAGAGAAAGAATAAATTAGAAGTAGTTTCCAAAGTTTAAATTTGTTGACATATTGAATGGTGCTACCACTAATTAAGCTTTACAAATAAAGAAGAAATCATGAAGAAGTTGAAGCCCCCAATCTATAGGGGGTCAATGTGTTGTTGTAGTCAAAGTCACCATTTGCAGAGTATAGTTGGTCAGTGAAGTATTTGTGGATCAGAGTTAAATAGATTAATTAGTTGTAGTTGAAGTAAAAGAGATCATGAAAAGGGTTGGAGTTGTGTAGATTTATTTTAGATCTGTCCAAAATTAAAATCACTGTAAAGATTCCCCACAGAACAAGGTAAATGTACTTATGTGATAGAATTTTATTTTGGAACAAAGAAGTTAGTGATATATTTTTAATGTTGTAACTTTTTGAGATAAATTTACACAATAAATATACGAGTCCCATTGAGCCCATAAAATCTAGAATCCTTGAGCATAGTAGTGTCACAATTGAAGGATGTGTATTGTAATCGAGCCATTATAAGGGATGCATGATCAGTTGTACTCAACATCCTAAATATTTTTAGATTAACAAATTGATGAGTCATGTAGTTGAAAAAGATTTTTATAGAACTAGAGAGTACAACGGCAGCTAGATACTCATGTATCTCGGTAGATAGATCAGTTTTTATATGGACTCAATAGTTGATGCAGGTACAAGAAGAAGCACAAACATCAGTGAAGAAAGCCTAGAATGATAATCAATATGGTCATGCATTAGAAGCATGTTTTCCTATCATGTGAGGTTTATCATAATCTAAAACCATTTGTAAAGTTCTGTTGTCAACAATGACCACTAGTATGGAAGGTTCGTGGTTAGCCAAAACCACTAGTATGAAAGGTTCATGTTTAGCCAAAACCACTCAAGTGCAAAGTTTATGGTTAGCTAGAAACCATTTGTGTGAAGAAATTGTGGTTATCTAGAAACCACTTGAGAAGTCTATTGGTTATGGGTAAGCCTTGAAAACCCAAAGTTGTTATTATGATGAGGGGAAGCAGTATGAAGAACTTCTTAAGTTATTGTAAATGGGTACCTAAAAAGGCTTAAGGGCAGGACCCAGGGCTTCTAATTTGGGGGAAGATATCTGGAAACAATCAACATAATTAATCTATGGGGGGATGTTAGATGGTGTAAATTAATCAGTTGATACTTACAAAATGGTTGGCACAAACAAACAGCTGAAAATAGTCACTCAACACCCAATTTAGTCAACTACACAGCTGTTCACTATCCACCATGAATGCTGCATCTAACTTTGATCAACAGTACACTTCACATTTATTATGTATTTTTCTATATATTGAATGAATTAGTTAAGCAATCTTAGAACTCTTTTACAAAGTTTTTCCTTTGTGCCTTGGTAGTCCTTGCCGTAAGGAAGGAGACTAAAGTTATCCATTGCATGTAGAGGAATTAGTTTGTAGGTTGGGATTTGCGCTCTTCAAATAATCTCATTTTATACTATGGTTTACAAAATATAATGACATCATTAATATAAATTAATATTTTTCTATTGGTTTCTGCTAATTTTTCTAGCAGTCTTTTCTTTTTTTGGGTAGACATATCACCTAAAAGTTTTAGGAAGACAACTGTCATCTTGCCAGAAAGCTACATGTCTCCTATAACAAATCTCGAGACATGTAATGACAGCAAAGATAAACACTTGTTGAATGAAGTTTGTTTGTATGTAATGAAGTGTATATCATTTCAACTATTTCATACATAAACTCCCGTGAAAAAAAGAAGTAAAAATCAAGAGATATTTTTAAGAGTTTTACCTCTGGATGGATTTCCTTCACTTTTCATCTGCCAATCTTCAGGTATGTCTTTCTAGCGTCTTCAGCTGTTCCATATTATTTTCTTCACTTTGTATTTTTTACATCAATCTGTCAATTTCAGAACCAAGAACTGAATCTCTGCTTCTGATTCCACATATTCCATGTTGCTAGAGTGGACGTTGATTCAAAAGAGACTTCAGTTTTCCACTCCGTTGAGGATTTTCCCAGGAATTATGCTGAGATGGAGCGTAAATTTAAGATTTATATTTACCTGGCAAAGATCCGAACCCAAGAAATCTGACTGGTAAATATTCGATGATCTCTCTCCATTGGTTGGGGCATTTCTTGCAGATGCATATCTTGGCCGCTTCTGGGCTATCTCCATTGGTTCATTACTCTCCTTTTCTGTAAGTAATCCATTATTTTAATTACATGGCCTTGAGCTTTTATTTGTTACACTCTGTTCTATAATTTCCCATGTACATATTTGGTATTTTATCTCTACTACTTTTGAAGAGCATCAATGTCTTTAATTGTACCACCTATAAGTTTTCAAGGGTTTACATCCAATTCAAATGATTGTTTTGTTTCTCAAGTCATGTATATAATTTCATCTCTTCATTTTAACATACCTAGAATTTGTATTGAAACAAACTTTCAAATATCTTTCAACTTTAATACAGTATTGTTCTTTTTTTGAGCATGGAAATTGAGCTGGATTTAACTTCAGGATTGCTCATTTTTTTGAGCATAAAAATTGAGCTGGATTTAACTTCAGGATTGTGCCATATGAGCAGTTTTTCCTTTTCTTCCCAGTTTGTGAGTAATTGGGTGTGTGTTTTATTTCAGGTAATGGCCATTCTAATGCTGACGGCCATTATAGACTCCTTGAGACCACCTCCATGTGGGCCCCAATTACAAGCTTTGGGAACATGTATTGCTCCCACGAAGAATCAGTATGCAGTTCTGTATCTCTATTTTGCCTTAACAATTGCAGCATCTCCAGGGATAAGATACAATTCAGGGACTTTTGGAGCAGACCAGTTTGAAATGGGTAGTGCATAAGGATTGAGATAGAATCAGAGTTACTTCAATTGGTATTATTATGTTCTGTTTGTTTCAATCGTTTTAGCCTCCACTCTAAGTGTGTACATTCAATCCAGCGTAAGTTGGGCATTAGGGTTTGGGCTGTGTGTTCTGCTGACAGGAATATCAATGATATTTTTCTTCTGTGGGACAAAGCTGTACAGTCATGTCCTTCCAGAGGGCAGCCCCTTAATAGGGCTTGCCCAAGTCATAGTAGCCTGCCTCAAAAAAAGGCATTTGCCATTGCCATCCAATGAAGAGGAGTTATACAAGGGAGAAAAAATTGAGTCAGGGCTTCCCCTTACACATTAGCTCAGGAATTTTTCTTCGACCTCTATTTTGTAATAGATTTGAAGAATTTTAATAGAAATTAATTTAAAAGGTCTTAAATTTAAGTCTTCTGAACTTTGACAATAATTAATCGCGATTTTGACCATTAGTCGATTTTGACCCATTAGTCAGGTTTAAACTTTAAGACAATATTATCTTTATTTATTTTTAAATATGCAATCGAAGATAGGTAATGAAAAAAGTTAGGCGCGTTCCTATTAAAGTATGCAATTCTGCAGACCCCAAATATCCTTACCCTAAAAATAATAGGACGCTTAGAAATGATAAGATAGGAGTCAATTTTGAATAAAGGCACCTTATTTTATCCATTGTTGAAGTTCAATGTTTGGGCCATGCATGGAAATTCATGGTTATCAGCTCAACGTTTTTTAATTAAATAAAAATTGATGATAAGGATTCTAATTTTTAAATGTTCAAATAGTAGGTTACAGCAGAGAGATCAATACAATTAAAAAGTATGTTAAGAATAAATTGAGAATTGGCAGAGCCTACAGATGGTTCTCCAAGACAAATGTTCATAGCAAGATTAGCAATGGTTAGAGGCACTCAGTAATAGGTGTTTTGATTATGTTAAAAGTTCTGAAGGATATAACAATAGCTGTAGGTTTGTGAATATATTATTCATTTTGTTGTATTCTAAAATTTTCGTTAATTTTAATTTTAGCAAAAATCTTAGTCTTCAGATTGGAATGACTTAGGTTTATGGTATTATGTATCAGCTGTATTATCTATTGATTTAATAAAAACAATAAATAATAATAATAACAATTCAACAATTCTATTTAAAATATAACTCAAGAGTGGCAATCACTCACAAGTAGCTGTCTTCTTAACAACTTGAAAAATTACATTATTTTATTCTAATTATTTTCAGTTGAAAAATATTGAATATTTAATAGAGAGATTCACTTATACCTGTCTACAAATTGCTAACAAGCTTCTCAACAAAGCAGTTATTAAAACACTAGAGGACTTTTCTTCAGATGGGCAAATAGACCAGAACCCATGGAGACTCTCCACAGTTGATCAAGTGGAACAACTTAAATCCATCATAAAAACGTTGACAATGTGGTCCTGCGCAATCATCCCTGCCATTCTGTATTCCCAGCAAAGCACATTTTCAGTGTTGCAGGCACTGAAAATGGACAGGCATTTTTTGGGTTCCCATTTCCAACTTACATTGTCTTCAATCTATTGGCCTCTGCAATAACATTTTCCATCATGACAAAGTGGTGGTTTGTTTAGTAGAAAGAAAGGGGATAACAATAACACAACAGAGAAGAAGAGGGACAGGAATGGTTATTGGCACACTAGGAATGGGTGTTGCCACCATTGTTGAGAAAAAGTGTCTCAATGCAGAAGAAATATCAGCGCTGTGGTTGGTTCCTCAACATGTGATAATGGGGTTGGCGGAAGCGTTTTTGAGCATAGGAAAAATTGATTTCTTTTATGCAGAATTTCCAGAAACAGTACGAAGCACAGCTATAGCTTTGGTGGTTGCAGGACTTGCAGCGCGATACTACTTGAACAGCTTGTTGATCAGTATCATTCACAAAAACAGCGATCGTCTTGCAAATAACATAAACAAAGGTTGTCTTGGTTACTTTTACGCTCTTCTCTGTGGAATGGGAGTCTTGAATTTTGGCTGTTTCTTAGCATGTGTTGGCTGGTATAAATACAAGACAAAAATCTATGTCATGTCCCCTCCTTGAAAATAAATGGGTTAGGTTTTCCTTGCTTTTCTAAATGGTATTATTCTTGCTACAAGTTCAAATCAACTTGAAATTGTATTGCAGTATATTTGTGAACAGGTGTAGGTTTTCCTTGCTTTTCTAAACGGTATCATTCTTGCTACAAGTTGAAATCAACTTAAAATTGTATTGCAGTATATTTGTGAACACGAAAGATATATAGATTTATAAATTTGACTTAGAAATTACACATTGAATAATTATAACAATATCATAAGATCTTGTTGGAAATTTTTGCTATGTTTTACTGTTTTTGTAATGATGTTTTACTGTTTCTGTATCCACTTCAGCTTTAATTTGAATTTTAACAATTTTGTTCAAATTTCTATAAGATTGTCTACTGTACGCATTGTCTCCACAAAAATCAAAGTTTGATATAATCTCATATATTTATAATCTGAAAAGTAATTCTTTTTTACTGTTAAAAGTTTCTTAGATCCATTTCTCATGAGAGAGAGAAATGAAAAACTGGACAGAGGAAGAATCAAACTAAAAGTAATAATGCTAAATGAGTTCAACTCCGAGCTGGCACATTTAAGCAACTAGAAGTAAAGATTCCACTTGAATTCAAGCAAACAAAATCTATAACTTTCTTTAGCAATTAAAGCTTGTTAGTGCTCAAGGGCATGCCATTGATTGCATACATTTTCATACTCCCCAACAAAGACAGGGACTCGAGCTGCACACAGCCCTTGTTTTTAAAGATATTTGAGAAAAGTGAACTAATAGAAAAATATCTCTTTAAATAAAGTTGCAAACTACAAAATATGCCCAGAGTTTATCATTTTCCCACACTTGAGCTGACTACTAGAGGAATTGTCTCCAAATACTATATCAAATAATAAAATCAAAGCCTGATAGAGAACAAATCAAGGTTTCGGATGGTTGCGTTGTAAACAGATTCTTTAGGCCGATACGCTGGAGTCCTGCAGAAGGGGCAACGATTTTGCCTTCTTTTGAACCAATCTGCAATGCAATTCGTGTGAAATATGTGACCTTCGTAGCACGGCAAATGGCATGGTTCTTCCCCAACTTCATAATCATTCAAACAGATCACACAGTCATCCTTTCGATTCACATGATTATCAGTAATACTTATAGCTGGGAGACCTCCTATCAGTTGTGTCATCTTTCTCTCAAACTGTCTCTCCACTCTCTCTTTCAAATCATCTGACCAGCATTCCCTAATCAAATATCTCATTTCAAAGCTAATAAGATTGAGCTCTTCCAGTGGATCACAATATGCAATGCATTGAGGGCTAGGATTATCGCATTTACAGAAGTCAACTCTCATTTTGTAGTTGTAAAACTCGGTTTGTAATGATCCCAGAAATCTCACCGACATATAAAGCTGAAATGCGAATTCATCAACTCGATTATCAGGGTCAACTTCGTAGAGAATTTTTTGTCTAGTGATTCCAGTTTTCAATTCAGAAGCTTGATAGTTTATGCTTACAATCAATTCGAACTTACCTCAAAGGTAATCCCTGTGAAATATAACGCCTTCACCGCAAGGCAAATGACAACAAGGGAGATCGTCTGCATCCCATCTCTCCTCGCATATCTCACAAAAAAAATCTTCATCGAAAAGATTCTCAATGACAGGTAGGCCTTCTACCATTTGTATTATCTCCCTCAGTGTGCACTTTCTGCGCCCTACATCATCTACTTCATCCTTTGATTTTGCGTAAACAATCCAAATATTAGTCTGCACATCAGTCAAAATCTCATCAACCTCTGCGAGTTTTTCACAGGATATTTGTCTACATTCGTCAGGATTTCCACAAATACAGTTGTCCACATGGAGTTCGAATGAATAAAATCCCCGTTGTAATAGACGCAATTCTTTTTCACAGACTTTAACATGATTTGCAGCTTCATTTAATTTCGCATGAACTTTTGTATCCAATTTGTCAGCTCGAGATTTTATATCTGCAAGACTGTGCTCAAGAGCATTTCGTTCATCCCTTCCCTCAGTTCTAACAATCTGACCTACTTCTGCTTGATCTGCCATTTTTTCACTGCTCTATAAATTTGAAACTTCTCAAAGTTGAACAGTTAGGGTTGAAGGATCTCACACTCCTCCTGTAATGAGCCTAGCTCAAAACTGATCACAAATTGCCTTATTTGTTACTTGTAAAACAGTTCTACAATTACTATGCAAGCTCCTCAATGAAATATTATGCTTTCTTTTACCTTTTAATGCATTTAGATAAACAACTAAGAAAATATGATGTATCTATAGCCAAGACACCTTTACAAGATCTGAATACAAACTATTATTTGTAGCAATCTACTAATTCTCCTCATCCAACACAATGCTAATATCAAACCCAAAATTCTTGTATCATATATATGAATGAATGCTTAAATCTGATAAAGACTTCCACCAACAGCAGTAGCATATAAGATGCATGAATAAACAAGGGAAACCTGGTTATGTTGCGGCCTCCTTAAAATATTCAATTCTTCAGAATGAGGTTGCCGAACAGCTCCAAAATGATGCACTCAAAGTGATGCCCTAATGACAAGTAATAACATGTCCCTGCAACAAGTTCCTATAGCAACCACCCAACTTATTCTTCCTTTCACACCTGGCCCTTGGCCACAAATTTGGTACACTGAAATATCATCTACACTAATTCAGGTGATATTTCATACCCTCAAAATTGCTATCATTTAGAGTTTTTGTTCCTAAAGACAAATTAATTATTTGCAGACCCTTGGCTTCACAAATACACATGCAAATGTCAATATGGAATTTGGATGCCTTCCCATGAGGCTCGCTCATCTATTTATTTTATTCCTACCTACAATCTAGAAGAATCACAAATATTATTTTATTGCACTTTTCTAGAAGCGTCCTCCTTTCCAACAATAATTAGCTATGCTTCTAGAAGATTTCCTTTTAATAGTATTTATTTTAGTCACTTCTTAAAATAAATTAATCACCTTTTAATTTTAAAATTATTTAATGACTTTATAAGAAATTAATTTAGGCTTCACAGAACGAAAGGCTAAGAACTCTATTCAGAAGGTAAAAAGATGGGGACATTATACCTTATTATATATCATAGCAATAAGTTAGGAGTTCCGGTTGTATAGACCCAATTGTTAAAGAAGGCCGGAACATGTTATTAACTTTATAAGGAGTAGTTATAGATTATTGGCCATTTTAAAATGTAACAGAATATCATTGGGACAAAAAATTACAACAAGATAGTGTGGATTTATAAATCTTGAAATACCAAAAAATTATAAATGTTTGGATATGAGTTCTTAAGAAAATTCACAAAAGATTAATCTATTTAAATAAGGAATTTTTTGAAAAATAAAATAAATAAAATTATAGATATTTTTTTTTATAGTTTTTTCAACACAATACTACTACTAATATTAATTATAAGCTTAATGAATATGATGAATATAAAATTAATATTTAAGATATTTAGAAATATTATATATTTTTAAAAAAATATTCTAGAAATATTTTGGAACGTAATCATTTTTGACATATTTCTAATTTACAAAATTCTAGTAAGTTTAATGTTTTAATTTACTATGTAAGTATAATTTTGTAGTAGATGAGTACATTTTATGGTCCAAATTTTGTGTTATTTTATTTTATAATTTGGTAAGATACTTTTCAACATAAAAAATTTGTTGTGAGATTTTGTATCCTTCAACTTTATACTTGAGTAATAGTGACTAGGAAACATATATGCCTAGACATTGATAGGAAAAATGTAAAGTCATTGAAGACTCTATCTTCTAAATGGTGACCTTATCCTTGTGTTATTACATCAAAATCTATGACAAGTCATGACTCATAGATTGTGCAAAAAAAAATTAAAAAATTTAGGAACTTCCATTTATAGATGAATGCTCCGTCTTTTGAATCTTTATAAAAATAATGACATGTTCAGGGAATTGGAAATTTTAATATTCGTAGCTTAACATTTTGGTTCCTTTCTTTGAATTATTCTATATATCTAGATGAACTCCTTGTCATTTGGAGCTTTATGAAGCCCATCATATCATTGGGGAACTAGAAAGGTTATATTCAAAATTTACCATTTTCATTCCGCTCATTCAATCATTTTATGTATCTATCTTTTCTGATGGAGTTTCCTAACATTTGGATCATAGATAGAGTATTTTTTTTAAAGCATTATATCAAACGCTCAAAAACCCCTTCAATAAAAATCAAAATGCACATGTTGTAGGAGGAGGAAGTAAGCATAACCCAATCCCTCATCATATGGTATTTTGGCCTTTAATCAATGAACACTAACCTTAATGAGAATGTACTTTTCTTGTTTAGGATTACTACAGTTTTTAGTAGCTACTTTATCAAGTCTAGTTTAAGTAGAATTAACTCTATGTTACAAAACAATTATAGCTTCTCTTTTTATGACATGTTTTATTTCATATGCTACACACAATGTATGTTATATCATTATGCAAATGCATTCTTCTTAGTTTATTAATTCAATTTAAGATTACTTGAGATACCATTGGGATTATGTGTATAATAGCAAGAGAAGATAAATTTCATCCTTTTGATCACTATGTCCATAATTTTTTTCCGTTATTGTCTTTCTAAGTCATCTTCTTTAACATTTATAGTTTTTAAGAGAATTCTTTTTTATTTAAGATTTCTTTGGATTAATTATCCTGAATAATTTTTTTTTATGATAAGCAAGTCACACCCTCTTAGTTATTTGTATTGTTCAGCACAGTGAAAATAGAGAGAAATAGTAGTTTCAATAAATATAGTTGTTTACATCATTTGTCTTACACAATGCTAATGCAAACAGTTCTTATAAGCCATCCTTCTCTCAAGTACTCATACTAATACCAATGAAAGCCAAATTCATAACCCATGCTTGATGGTTTATTTGATCATATTCCTTGAATGCATTAACTAGGTGCATTTCATACATCCTAACCATAAGTCACATTACAAAACAAGAGTGTCAATTGTAGCAAAAATAAGTGATACTAGTTAAACAAGAACAATTTCTAAATAAGAGAAATAATTATATTATTAAATCAATGAATATTAAAATGTTGTTAAATTAAAATTCATATAATAATTGAGAACATGAATAAGTTTAGTAATCCCTTCTTAGTGCTAACTAAAGTTAAAACCTTTCACCAATCACATATATTTTGTCTCATTCTTTGTAAAATTAAAAATAACGATGAAGAGCTAGACATCTAAGCCATTAAAGAAGACAAGATCATGTGATCTTGTTGAAGTACAAAATTTTAATGCCCCATTAGATGGCTTGATTAGTAACAAAAGTTTCATTAAGGGTACCAAACAAAGATGTCTTGTTCTCCTGAGTAATGATATATTTTCTTCTTTACTGAATATTTTAATTATCACCCATCAATTTATCCTTACTTTATACGAAGAAATGTTAATATTCTTATTAAATTATGTTTATTGGAAAAGAGAGCTATGTATTCTTATAGTGAGGTTAGGGATATCATATAGGCTAGTTTTGTAGAGGATAAAAAATGATGAATGAGAAGGAGACTATTTCAAATATGGATGAAATTTTAGATATTGTCAATGACATAGGGGACCCAAAAAGGCATCACACTAAAAATGTAGAGATTTTGTTCATAATGAGAAAATGTTGAAGTATTTAAAATGAAAAATTTGGAAGCTACATAATTGTGACAATAGCTAATAATAGCCTATTATCTAAAATTTTTTCCAACTCTTTATATAATGGTAATGACCCATTTGCGAGATCAAGTTTGTGATGACTTCTTAGTTTATTACCGAGGCAACTAGCTTGCAGTGCAATAGTGAGAACTAATGCAACCTAAGTACTACTTACCAAGAGCATTTCTTGATCATTCTATGTTTGGTTGTGAAATTTTATAATCGTCAACACTTATAAGTTTGGAAGCATGACCTTATCCTTCAACATTGCAATCATTTTATTCTACTTCAAAATGGACTTCCTACCATTCCCCTCTCTTTTAATCTGGGTGTAATTCAATCATCTAACGGTAGAATATTTGATTATGGCTTTGGAATACTTAACCTACATTTCATTTTTCATGTCATTTAAATTAAACTTGTTATTTGAATCAATCAACACTTCTCGATCAACCTTTCCACTAAAGGCTTGTACTTATTCTTTGACCCCTGCTCTCTTCGATTCTTTATAATATCTAGAAAGAATTTCTCATCATATTCTTATGTATCCATTCCTGGATCTATAGGTCCTTGATCCTATTTTTTTGTATCTGAGTTCTTCTTCTACCTCTTCTAACTCGTCTTCACTATCTATTTCACTATCTTTCATGGGCTTTATCTTGGCCAACATATTTTTCCATCTTTCTCCCCATGTATTGTCAATCTTCTTATGCATTTGTCACACAACTTTCTCAAACTTAACTCCCTAAGATGACATCTTATTTTTCAGACTAACTATACAACCCATTTTATTACTCGCATACCAATTTGACACATGTAAGGTTGATACAAAGTCTAAACTAGACTAGGTAAGTTCTACAAACCAACAATTGATTTCAATATAGACCAATACCCAAGGTAACTATTGAATACATTTTCCCACTACACCTAACTCCAATGCTCTCATCAATATTATGCTCCTAGGCATAAATATAGGTACTAGAATTAGGCCTTTGAATTTGGTTTTTTCCTAAGAACTTGAAATTTCTCAAAAAAAATCCTAAAAAAATCCTATTTTTGGTTACCTATTTGGGAGGACAATCAAGGTACAATGATTTTAATTCTCTATTTACTTTTTAAGAATAAAAGCCCCAATTTTTCTAAACAATGGTGGTTATGGGTTGATTTTACTAGGCCTTCTAAAATTAGAATTTTTTAGTGGGACATTCAAGAGAAAGAGGTCATTATTGTAGACACAACATTCAGATGCCTTAATAGGGCTAAAAATGCTACAAAATTTAACTAAACTCAAAACTTCAATTACGTTATTTAACCAAGGTATGAACAATGTGTGAAGTTAACTTGTATATGCATTAAAATCATAAAAACCATGGAAATGCTTTCAAAAAACATTAAATTATAGACCAAAGGGCTCTTACTACTAATCATAGTTTCTTACAATCTTATGTTGCTCAAAAATTATTGCAAGAAATATCATTAAGAAATTATGCAACTTTGGAATTTCACATTTTTTGAGAACATATGTACAAAATAGTTTTGGACATGTCCAAAAACCTCAAAATGGCTTAGAAATGTGTCAAATCCATCCATACACCTAAAACACTCTAAAATGATACTTGCTCTACTCCTTGACCAAGGTTGGCTTTCATTGATTGATGAGAGACTATGCACAAAATAATGTAACAACTTGTCAAATGATATCATCTCAACAAAAAATAAATATGAAATGCATATTTGGGCCATATGCAACACCTAATGACTTCAAAGCCAAAATCAAATGGGAAAATGACATGATTCCATATGATTTCCCAACATTCATCATTTTTCTTCATGATATAAAAACTCAAGTGTCTTGTGCTGCTAACTCCTACATACTAACTTGATGCTTTATAATATAATGCTCTAGCATCCACACTGCTTCATCCTAAGGATGATCTTGCCTTTTGATAGGATATTCTTTACCTTTTTAAAATCACTTTGGTGTCAAGAATGTCACCTTCTTTGATAATATCATTAAGCATATTATCTCTATTGTATAATGTGGGATCTTTTTTGTTGAAAATGGGTAAAATACCTATATTAGGTGGAATCTTTATTCCATATGAGTTCTCAACATAAATTAGAATAATTTTGCATGGAGCTATATTCTTCATAATAAACTTATTATATTGACATTTAGGAATTATTTTCTTCGTTAAATAATCAAACATTAGATCACCCACTTTGAAATATGTATACTTTCTTGTATGATCTTTTCTTACTTTGTACCTTGCCATTGATTTCTCCAATCAAGCTTTTATTTCTTCATGGATGATATTACTAGCCACTTCTAAAGTTTATTTATGCCCCTCAATTCCATGGAATCTGTAGGATGGAAGCCATATATAACTCCAAATTGAGGCTTACCAATAGACCTATAAATTGAATGATTGTATGGATATTGTTCTTGGTCTAAAACCATATCTCAACCTACTCAACATTGCATCTGTTTACGCTCAAATTATTTAAGATTAAATGATTAACAAATAACATATATTGATATGATTTTTACATGGATCATAATAAGAAGGTGGTAATATGATTATATTGGTAATGGATATTGTAAGAAAACCTTGCTTAAATCTAATGCTATTTGAAATTATATTGTGCAAAAAAAATTCTCTTATAATTTTGTTTCCCACAAAGGATAAGACATTGACCTTAGCTAGGATCTTAGGTTTCATTCGGGTTTATGCAAGATCACGGTGTGCCAAAAAGTGGTGATCTAAACAAATGTAGTTCTAAAATGCCTAAAAAACTATTGACATTTAGGTTAATTTGTCTATCAGTGACTCAAACAGTAAGTCAAATGGTTACATTGCTACCATCTTCTACAATTACTACTGAGCTTATCATTCATCTTATAGTGTTAACCAACTATTTCAGTTGCTCCTAAGCCAATTAGTCAGAATGTACTATCTACCAAGTACTTGAGTCAATTTATAGTGTTTTCCAAGCCACAGAGTGTTTACCAAGTTTCAAGTACTATGTACAATACAAATCGAGCATCGCATCTCTAGACTACCAAGCTATTTAGTGCAAGTGAAAAAGATCATAGTATTAACTAAATTCTAGTATGTTAACTAAGTTCTACTATATCTACCTATCTCACAATGTTAATAGTGTGAATCCAGTGATGAATGAGTCAAGCAGTGTCAATCGAGTGATTGATAAGCTACCAAGTTTCTCAATGTTCATCGAGTCACATAGTGTTGACCGAGTTCAAGCTATTTGGATGTGATTAGTATTGACCAAGATTCAATTTTAGGTGAGTGCCAAATATTTCCAAGCATTGACAATATTTTTCATATATCAAAACATCACCAAGTTTGTCTTTTAAACCTGAGTTATAGCACTTGGGCCGACTTTGTGAATTATGATGATAGTTGTCCCCAGTAAGTTGTTATTTGGATTAGTATATACATAATTCATTGTATCATATCAAAGTATGTAATTAAATAAGATTATGATGTATATGAGTGCAAATTGATGAAGGCTACAAGAAGTATAAAGGATAATAGAGATTTATCTATCATACTTAGGTGATCATTTTAATACAAGGAATCTCATTCAAAAAATCAAAGTTGTAGATCAAAGATCAACCACTGGTTCATTCGAATAGGTGCATTAGCCGAATCCTTTAATAGTGTGATGTAACAATCTTTTGCTATATCTCTTAACCCAATGCATACTTCATTGTATGTTTGTAAATCCTTTAACAAGCTAGACCTCACAATCCTTATTGCTCCTAACTAGGCAAATCACTAGAAGTGATCAATTGTAAGTCTTCACAGGTTAACTTTATACTGTAGTACTAAATCTTGTGGGTATCTTCCCCACCCTAGTTTTATTTTCTATTTGGAAGGTTTCTAGGTCACCATATCTTGTGTAAAAGTGTTATGAATCTTTTTTTGCTTTCATTCTTTGATGCATGTAGTTATATAAGCATATTAAATGAAAGATTAATTAGTGAAGTACCATAAAAGTTTTATTGGTTCCTAATTCACCGCTCCCCTCTCAGTAACCTTGCCTAACTTATATTTCCAACAATTGGTATTAGAGCTTTTGGTTCTCACTTCAGAATTTTAATATCTTGAGATAAGATCTGAGGAAATGAAGGCATATATGCTAGATAAGCATATTGAAAATGAAAAGCTAGATCTGGAATTGGCCATTGGACAACTCAAAAAAGAAAAGGAGAAACTCTCTTAATTATTGAAAAGAAGGAAAGATATTGTAGTACAAAGGGATGACAATCTCTACATTAAAAGTATAATTGAAGACTTATGTCCCAAAAGAAATTTAGATGAAGTTGATGTAACAATCAAAGACCTATTGGAGAAGAATTCCAATCTTCAAGAAGAAGTTAGAAATAGGAAAAGAGAGAAAGAAATACAATCACTCAGATTATGTGAAGTCATGGAAGAAAAATAAAAAGCCAAAGAAGTTATAGAAGAGAAGGATAGTGAAATTCAACAACTATCCCTTCAACAAGAGGACTTTATTCATCAACTCACTGGTGCAAATGAGAAACTTATGAATCTAAGATCATATAATGAAAGACTGAATAATGATCTCACCATTGAAAAGAAAACCAATGAAAGAATGATGAAATATTAGGAAATCATGAATTGATTGAATAAGAAAAGCCAGTATATACATAAAGGCAAATTTGGATAAGGATATATAGAAGAAGGTGAATGATCTCAGCAAGGAGTTCAAGAGAACAAAAGGCCTACTTGCATAATATATGTCATCAATCAAACAAATGTTGGAGCAATGGTAAAGAAAAATCTAATGGAAAGTGTTATATTTGCAACTATAATGGTCATAGAGAAAGTGAAAGCACAGAGAAACCTAAGCTTGAAGGAAACTATCACAATTTCAAGAAATAAGGATGCAAATCTTCAAAGTGCAAAACCCAATTCGAACAAATTGTGAAAGCAATATTTGAATGGAACTATAACACATGGTGTAGATTCACTACTGTGGTGAATTTTGACACATTGGAGAATACTATGTGAAACGTCATATGAGGAAAAGAGATGCTACAAAAAGATGTTTTTATTTCTACAGAAGTTGGACATCTTGCCAAGCATTATATGAACATAGCTAGAAATGAAGATGAAAATAAAGCCAAAGTTAACAATAAAAAAAAAAAAGAGAAGTAGAAATGGGTGCCAAAATCTCCAGAGAATCGAAGCCAAAATCATGAAATGAATAACACCCAAGTCTATGAGTTGGGTGGTACAATCATTTAAATTTATTTTCCTATGAAGATTACTAAAACTATGATTTAGAAGAAGTCATCTCATGTTAGTTCCAACTAGCAAGAAGAGTGATCCAATCAGTGTTGAAGATGCACAAGGATCACCGAGTGATGATAGCTAATTTAAGACCTTACCAAGCAAGGTCAGGATGCACTAGAACACTACATACAATTATCGGGTAATGGTGACTCTACCAAACTGTAAATTCTTTTTGATCATTAAGAGCCAAACTAATCAAAGGATAATTTATCACTGAGTGAGTATACGTGTGAAGAATTGATGGCGATTGAAAAGGGGAAATTCATTAAAAGGGAAGAAATCCAATGCATTATTTTAACAAAAATTCAGAGCCCTCAAGTGGTTTGAGTATTTTTCGTTGAAGATTTCTTGCATTTTTAGAAACCCTACCAAGTAATGGAATCATCAAACAACAAAGTCAATAAAGTCTCTAAAATGTTAGCTTATGGAGTTGACTGCAAGGCACCTACTTTAATGTTGAGTTTAGAAATTGTAGAGGCACTTGACCCAATTTGTTCTTAGTCTCAAATTCTACCCAAGGTACTAATCATACACAATATCTATTCATTCTACCATTGTTCTATTCAAGAACTCAAATTCCTAGAAATGACTAAGGTGTTCAATCAATTATGTGTGGATGGTGTATGCCCAAGCATAAAAATTTTGAAACTAAGGGTTCGATGCATATTTCACATATGCCAAGGGATTTTCAAGTCAAAAGGATCATACTTATTACAGAGAAATTGATTGAAAGAATCATTGGACTACCAATTCTAAACAAAACATAGAGAACCAAAACCTTAGGTTGGGTTGAATTGGCTAAGTGAACTCTTTTCATGTGGGATAGAAGAGGCGTAAAGCTTAATGACATAATAGACATGCAGATGAAGTTAGACATACATGTAATTGCTCATAAAATTTAAAGCTCTTGTTGGAACAATGTGTCATGTGAAGTTGTTGATCTTGCATACAAGGTGGTAAAGAATAATCTATCCTTTGATCTTGCCAAGTTGCTATTGAACCAATTCAACAAAAACACAGAGAGGATCAGAGTGTCAAAGAATAACCCATGTAAGTTAGGTTTCCTTTTGACATGTCTATTCTTCTTTGTTCAAAAGTGTTTCCCTTCCAAAGTTTTTGTAATATAGAGGAAGGATGTTCTAGTATTATATCAAATCAATGAATATATAGCAGAAATGGGTGGGAATTTTTACAGCATAATGGATAATTGTTTTGAAACATTCAAAGAAAAGACGAAAAATAGGTTTACGATAGCCAAGAAATTTTTGGAAGACTATGAAAAAAAATCATTTCATGGTTGACTATGACAAAGTATACATTTAGGTAGTTAGGCCTAGAGTGAGATAGGTTAAGCCTTTAGAGTATGAGATTAACATTGATGACACTAAGGATATCATTGAAGCTCTATTGAATGTATGTATGGATCCCAAAGCCACCTATTTTAGAACATATGATGAACCAAAGGAAAGAATTGAGCTTGAGATCAAGCTACCTGAAGCAGTGAACAAAGGAAGGAAGAGGATTAAAAAGTTAATGAAAAATGCAAAGAAAGAAAGTTCTATTCTCATGTTGAAAAAGGAAAAGGAAATGATTTATAAGATGATGATGGAGATCTAAAGGAAAGTGCACACCATCTATCACTTGACCCAAGTTATAGTTCAGCGCACTTCACAAAGATCAAATCTTTGACAAATCTACAGGGATAATTATTGAAGGAAGAAGTTAGAATCAGGGGTACACTTGTAGAAATTTAGGGCATGATTCTTCCAAACATGGATACATTGCAAAAACAAATTGTACATGTAAAGACTCTCATCCATGACAAAAAAAAGTCTCCATAGCTGACCACATGATGGAATTATCAACAAAAGTTACGATTCCCTTACATACAAGTAGGTTATTTACAACAGAATTGGGACAAGACTGTGGTACTAATTCTAAAGGTACATTTTGATTTCTTGTCACATTTTGGTATTAACATATAGATATTGTATACCTTTTTCATTTATGTCAAAAAGGGGGAGATGATATTGTATATTTTATTATTTGATAAAGAGGGAGAAGATATTGTAAAAGGAGGAGAAGATTACTATACTCTAGATGTATGTATATAGGAGATATATATGTATGGGGGAGTTGTATAGTGTTATGAAGATACTTATATAGATAAGCAGGAAATATCTTTACAAAAGCAATTTTGAAATATCAGAAAATAGAGTATGCTACCGAGTTGAAACATTAAGAAATCAAAATTGAGTTTAAGTCACTAATGCCAAAGGGGAAGATTGTTGATATTCAGGTCAATTTGTCTATCCATGACTCAAACACTTAGTCAAATGGTTATATTGTTACCAAGCTCTACAGTTACTACTTGGCTTATCATTCATCCTATAGTGTAACCCAACTGTTTTAGTTGCTCTTGAGCCAATTATTCAGAATGCAGTATCTACTAAGCACCTGATTCAATTTATAGTGTTTTCCAAACCACATAGTGTTTATCAAGCTTCAAAGCTATGCACAGTGCAATCAGAGTGTAGCAAAGGATATTGAGCTATCTAGTAGAAGTGAAGAACATCTTAGTATTAATCAATATTTGTTATGTTAACCAAGTTCTACCACATATATCGAGCTCATAGTGTTAAGAATATGAATCTAGTGTTGACTGAGTCATGTAGTGTACATTGAGTGATTCAGAAGCTACTAAGTTTCTCATTGCTCATTGAGTGACATAGAGCTAACCATTTTCAAGCTACTTTGAAGTGATTAGTATGGATCAAAATTCAAGTTCAACCTAGTGCCAAATATTTTGAAGCATTAACAATGTTTATCATGTATTAGAACATCACCAAGTTTGTCTTTTGAACCTGAGTTATAGTAGTTGGATAGACATTGTGAATTATGATGAAACTTGTATTGTAGCTGACTCTAGTAAGTTGTTATTTGGGTTATTATATATGTAATGCATTGTATCATATCCAAGTATGTAATGAAATAATATTATGATGTGCATGAGTGTGAATTGAAGAAGGCTAGAAGCAATATAAGGGATAGCTGAGACTTATCTATCATAGTTTGGTAATCATTGTAATACAAGGAATCTCATTGAGGAAATTAGAGTTGTAGATGAAATATCAGCCACCGGTTCATCCTAATAGGTGCATCAATCAAATCCTTTAATAGGGTAGACATAATAATCTTTTTCTAAATCTCCAAACCAAGTGCATATTTCATTATATGTTTGTAAATCCTTTAACAAGGTGGACCTCATAGGCCTTATTTCTCCAAATAGAGAAGATCACTAGAAGTGGTAAATTATAAGACTTAATAGGCTAACTTTATACTATAGTACTAAAGCTCGTGGGTATCATCCCTAGCCTAGTTTTACTTTCTATTTGGAAGGTTTTTGGGTCAACATATCTTTTGTTAAAGTGTTATGAATAGTTTTTTGCTTTCATTCTATCATGCATTCAATTATATCAAAATATTCTATGAAGGATTAATTGCTAAAGTAAGATTAAATTTTTATTGGTTCCTAATTAACCTCTCCCCTCACAATAACCTTGCCTACCTTATATTTCCAACAAAATCATTTACAAAACTATTCTGACTTTTTTCATATCCATCCTAACAAAAAAAAAAATTATTGATACCTTTATAATGCCTAATATTGCTTTGGATACCAATCTTACAAGGGCAACTTAAAAAAATTTCTGAAAACATGTTTTTGGTCTGTTCTTGTGTGTTTTTACTTCAAACATGTGTTTGGTGGCTTTTTTCACCCAAATTTGATGAAATAAAATTTTTTTCTTAAAAATGTTCTTAGCTTTCCATAAATCTAATGTTTGTCAAATTACGAGTTTACTAAGTATTTATTATTCATTTTCTAATGGAATTACACATAAAGTGTTGATTGACACACTTATTGAAAAAGAGAAAATGAATTTCAAATAGTATAACAGTTTTGAAATCCAAAAGATGCATGACATTATATACCTCTTCTACTATTAGGAAAAATATAAGAAAATTATAATTTTCTAAAGTTTTGAATTAGTTAAGGTAGTCAGACATGAGATTTTTAATTCTGAAAATACTATAGTAGAAGATTTTTGATTAATTATTTATTTGGAATAAAAATACCCACAAATATGTGTCACATTTAGGCATGAGTCTACATCTCATATCTAGAATCATATTTAAAAATATCATCATTTGATTTTGATTAAGATAGTTATATAGATGCCTACTTCTTAGTTTTGTCCTAAATTTTTTCTACTATTGCATTAAAATTCAAAATTTTGACCAATCAACTTTTTACTTCAGATAAGGCATAGTTGTTTGGAAACTAAATTCAATTTCCTATAGATTTTTTTCTCACATTATTTTGACTGAAAGTTCATAACAAGTTTAAAATTGTACATCAAGTTGACATAACCCTAATTTGCTGATTTTTCATTGCCACTTAAGTGCAAAGTTTGGTTCACCATGATCCTTTACATAACCATCCATGGTTTTTTATATAATATTCACAATCAAAAGCATACTTCCCTTTATATTTTAGAGCTTAAAGGAGGGCCTTCACTTGGCTTATGGGTTTATAGGTTGTATGATTAACTATTGCACATCTATTTTGTTGATTAAGTAAAGAATATTGGAGGTTCTAATCTACTCTTTTAAGATGAAATTTTATTTTAGAACATGTTATTTGAAGAATCTAAGTGCCATCTTCTAAAGAATAGAAGGAATTATTTCCTTGTTAGTTGGTCCAAGGTTCTTCTCAAGTATGCTAACAATAGGTACTAGCTACACTTAGGCATATTTTGGTAAATTTACTTGGTAGTTAAAATGCTATCAAATTAGGAGGAAACAATTACCATCATTAAATCATTTGATTAGATTTAGGAAAAAAATATTTTTCTATATATTTGAGAAATCAAATATTCCATCCAATCATTTTAGTAAGAATTAAGAGAACATATATTTATTTTTCATAGAAGTTAGATAAGATCCAACTATAGAAAATAAAGTAATGGAATATATTGTAAAACAAAAAAACCTAGTTAGTGTTGAGATCTACATTCACTAAAATAATTAAAATTTTTACCAAATATGACCAAAAAAACCAAGCAAGAGGAAAATGAAAAATAGAGAAAGGACCATCTTTAATTTAAAATTCAAAATTGCTCATTATGTTTACAATCTATACCATTCAAATAAACTTGATTGAATAATCAAAACCTATAATGATTTTTAATTTTTTTTTTGACAAATTGTACGTGATAGGGCATTAATTTGATGCTAAAATAAAACTGGGAGAGATACACATTTGAGATCTGTAAATGTCTCTTTCATAAAGTAAATCAAGAAGAATTACATATGTGTGGTGGACTTTTCTAATAATAAACAAAAAATATAGCTTCCTAGAAATTTTACAAAAATACATGATAATTTACACAAAATAGTAATCAAATCCATTGAAATGGAAAGTATCAATATAATACATTATGAAAATATACAAATAGATCCATATTATGTAAGATACATGATTCAATCAAGAAGTGTCATCAATACCTCATCTATAATAAATTTTAAATAGAGAAGGATGGAGGAGACAAAGAGAGTAAGATAAAGCCAAATTGATATGCAACATCAAAACTCTTTTTACTTATACATAATATATATGGAAGGAGAAGGATAAAGTATACAACATAGAATCATATCTCAATTCATGAAACTATCAAATATGAATATCTTCCACAAAATAAAGAAGCCTATAAATCCTTAAAAGATTTTTTGTAAAAAATTGCCCTCAAACTTAATAATTTTTTATGAAAAAATCTAAATGAAAAATAGAACCAAGATCTGTTGAAGGTTTCAAATCCATCTCCCCATCTCCTAAATGACATGATTAAGTTACACATCATAGTTCAAGTAACCTGTAAATACATATTTATAATATGTAATCTAAAAAATATTAATAATTCATAACATATTCTTATTATTAATCATGAGTGGTGAAGAACATCATATCTCGCATTAAGGAATACTTAATTAAAAAATTACTATATTTTAGCACCGGTGTGTGTGTGTGTGTGTGTGTGTGTGTGTGTGTGTGTGTGTGTGTGTGTGTGTGTGTGTCTATGTGTGTGTGTGTGTGTGTGTGTGTGTGTGTGTGTGTGTGTGTGTGTGTGTGTGTGTGTGTGTGCGTGTGTGTGTGTGTGTGTGTGTGTGTGTGTGTGTGTGTGTGTGTGTGTTTCTATGTGTAGAATTATGTCATATACTAAATACTATGATATATTAGATAATGAAGTGATGGATATCAATAGTAATATTGTGATATAATTCTTCTTCTCATACTATATAATACTTAGAATAAAATCACATGTAATTAAATTGATATAATCATTTGAAGAGGTCATGACTCTTAACTATAAAGTACATATCCAAAAAAAAAGAGATTCAATAAGGTTAACCATAGTCAACAAGGTTAGTTAAGATAACCTCTTGAGAAAGAATGAAACCCTAAAAAATAACATAAGAAATATCATGAAAAGGTCAAATAAGAGATGTAATAAAAAAATTTAGAAGTGTAAGAACACCCTATCAAAGAAGGTCAAATAAGTCAACTAAACAAGCTATATAGAAAAAATGGGTCAAAAGAAGTTACTCATAAGAACCTTGTTACTATTCCTAGAATAACAACTATCAAGGATTTCAAATTCATACTTATTTTTGAATAATAAGATTGATTCGATGTCTTGTACCTATAAAAGTCCATCACTGAGACAAGAAAATAAAATGTGTGTAGGTATGAAATAGAAGATAAGGAGTGATAAGTGTGACATTGTGTATATCATCTTACTAGAATAAAAAACAAAATATATATGATGTGGTATTTAACCAAGCTACACCAATATCATAATTAAATAGAATCATTAATCAAATAATCTAGTTAGTATCAACATACATATTGAATTACTAAAATATCGTTCCAAAATAGCAAAATTATATTATCTAGTTGATATTATTTTCATTGATAATTAGAAATCCATAATATTCCTAAACTAAAGATGACCACAATAGATAGTATGGTTAAGTAGAAGAATAACATCATGCACACAGTGTATTGTCAGAAATTTTATCAAATGCTTTCATTCTCTAAGTAATATTTATGGCCCCAATTAGAAATAAAATATCATGTGCAATCCTATATTCGATCACCCAATAAGTAGAGGCATCCTAGAATCTTACATATATGCCACTATCAACTATATTAGTTGGCATACTATTTAGACCAAGCACTATAGAAAAATAATGCAGCTTCTAGATATCCTTTATCCTAATTAGACCCATTTTTATTCATAATTTTATGCAATGGTTAGAGGGCCATTACACTTCCCATTTTAAACTATGCTTTAAGAGATAATTTTCCTCATACCACTATACATTTTACCTTTTTCTTTTCTGTTAGTCTCACTTGCAGGTTTAGGGGCATGAGACATATACTAATTTACAAACAACAAAATAATACTTCCATGTATAATGTGCTTGTTATTTTCAGTCACAATATTATTTATAGACTTTATGATATATAACTAAAAGGAATCTCTATTTTAGTAGCAAAGGGATTTTGTAAAACAAAACTTTAGCTAGAGACTATAGAATACCTACCATCAAAATCAAAATGTTTAATAATATATGACAACATATTCATCTATATTGGTTTAAACTTCTTGCTCGAGTAGTAATCACCTACATTAATTAGAGCATTCATCTTCTATTCATTCTTAGGAAATTTCAAAATAACCCCATCTATAGTTTGTGTTTCCTTATTAATCTCCATAAATATAGGGAGCACTAGTGATTTCAAAAATAAACTCAATAGTTAAGTTAGAATTAATTCCAAACATATTTATCATGTCACCTTTCCTATATGTTACTCCCATTATTTATAGTTATATAAATCTGACAAAACTATGTGTCAAATCATCTTTGATATTTTTTTAGCTCATTATCAAACTTAATTTCCTTATGTTGAAACATAATATGGTTTCCATAAAGAACCAGATTAGAAATGTGATCAACTAATTTATTATTTTCGTAGTAACAATGCATAAAAATGACATTTTCAATTGAGTCAATTCAAGATTTGGCTTATTTTATAATATTCTTAATTATCCACATACTGGAGGATTCTCCAAGTAGACATCTAAGAATATTGTTATATTGGACATCGTTCCAAAGTTTTCTAAACTAGAGGTCTTTAAATAGTCTTAGAGTTTATAAGGTGTTATATATTTGTCCAAGATGCTTAGAATTAATTCTAAGAGGAACAACCATGAACCCAATATAATTTCTATTTATATCACTTATTATTCCTCTAAAAAAATATATATTTGGGTTTCCGTTGGCAACATAATCAAAATTCCCTCTCTATCCAACCCTCCGAAGAGGAAGATTGGACCACATCCTCCCTATTTCTCAACTTTTTACTTTTGATATTAAATTAGTAAACAAGAAAAGAAGTAGGATTATAAGTTACCTCATATCCTAGGAATCTCACTTTTTCTTAATAGAAACAAATTCTCCTTAATTTCTCTTATAGTCTTCTTTTCAATCACTCAAGAGGAAGTTTCATTATCCATGAAAATAGTTTGATTTCATTCCTTGTGAATATTTTCGTAAAAGTGTGGAGTAACCAACATCCAAAATACCTTAGCATTAATATTATAAGTCAAGAAAGACCATTGTGATAAGAAATCAATAATATTTCAAGAGAATACCCAAGATAAATTCCATCCACAAAAAATTGCTTCCATATCCTTACAAGAAATGGAACATAGAATGCTAATATATATATCACTTAAGACAAGTGTAGGGTTGGCTAGTTCATATATCACTTATTTATTTATTTCAATTATATGATTGGATACAATTATAGGAAGTGTTAATAAATTTAATATAAATAAATAAGGTTATTTTAGAGATATAGCTTAATTAGTCTCTAGTGTAGTTCATGCAGGAACTTTCAGGGGCTTTTTGATGCATGATCTTTTAGTAGTTTTTAAAAAGCTTTTAATTCTATTCTTAGTTTTTACAAATTTGATTTTTATAAATAACCGTGTGTTGGTCTCAAATTGGTTTTGATAATTAAGTGTCAACACACTTAAGAAATTTTCTTAGTTGATGCCGAGTTCTGGTATGTGCCGAGCTAGAAATTCATCAACTATCGAGTCATTCAGATGCTAAGCATATAGACAATGCTAAGCAAGTCAACTATCGAGTGATTAATTATGTCGAGTTAGTATATGTGTCAAGTAAACTATAGGAGCCAAGCAAGATAAAATTTCTATAGGTGCCGAGCAAGAAAAAAATCCTATGTGTGCTGAGCATCAGTAATTAGTAAGTGTCGAATAACAAAAAATTAGCATAAGTGTTTGTACCCTCACAAGCTAAGATGTCAACCATTTTTGAGCTGACATATTAAGAATCTCAAAGGATTAAAAGATAAGATTAAATCTTTTCAATTCCCTATGAAATCAACATGAAACCAATCAAAAAAATGGAAAGATTTGAGTGAGAAAGATGGATGAATCTCAATTGTAGATTCATACCTATCGCTAAGTCTTAAAACCTTTTTAACGAGATCAAAACCCCATAATTCAATAGTGCATAAGAGTGTATGGGAATGCATCAAAGAATGCTAGTGAAGTTTGAAGGAAGTGAAAGAAGTGTAAAGACTTAGAAGAAGGATAGCATTGCAAAATCAATTTATAGAATAGAGTATCAGCACTTCGATTAGAATTATATCAAATCAAGAAGGATCATATCAGAATGAACAAAACATGGATCTAAAATAAGAAATTAAGGATTGTCAGTTATCATTTCAACACATTATACTATACTTTCTAGCCATTGTATTAGGAGAATGAAAATCCTATGTAGATAGGTTAGTTTAATAGCCATTTTGTAAATCCTTTAATAGGGTGACATTCTAAGTGAGTTTGTAAATCCTTTAGATAGGTCACTTTTAATAGAGTTTTGGAGCCTTTAATACAGTAGGCCTCTCACAGGGCAGACCATTGATGATGGTCAAACTTTGTAACCTTAACAAGTTACATATTGCTGTAGTGATAAGTTGTGGGTGCCATCCCCACCCCAGATTTACCTTCTCATTTTGGAGGGTTTTTGGGTGATGAAATATTGTGTTGTCTATTTTAATGCATGCCTTTACTTTCATGTTAATTATATATGTTTCATGTATGTATTGATTTCAGCTAAAAGTTTTATAGCTTAAAGTTTGGTACTTCTGATTCATCCCCCCTCCCCCAGAAGTATTCTTCCCACTTGTAAATTCCAACAATTGGTATCAGAGCCAAGTTCTTACAAGGAGATGCCTTACTGCTTGAAGAAAAGATCTAGAAATGGAGGTCTACAAGCTTGGGAAGATTATAGGGAATCAGGAGATCATTATACATCTCTTTCTACATTCTCTGGAAGAAGCTAGGGAAGAATTGAGTAAATCCATAAAGAGAAGAAGAGAAATTTCTATAGCTAAAAATGATACATAGTACAAGGAGATTGACACCTTAGAAGTATTTTCTAATGGATATTCTAAGGAGTTTGATACAGCAATTGCAGACCTAATGGATAAGAATAGAGCTCTAGTAGAAGAGAATATAACTCTCAAGATTAAACAAGAATCACAAGCCATGATGCTTTGTGAAGTGACTGAACAAAAGAAGAGAGATATTGAAGATAAAGCTATGATGAAATATGAAAGGAGAAACCTTGCCAATAGATTGGAGAAAAAATCAATTAAGCTTGCAAGAATTTCCAACATATAGCTAGACACCCTAAGCCAAATGATGAATGGCCATCATGAACTAAATGTCAAGGATATTGAGATGTCCACACTAAAGATGCAAAATGAAAAATTAAAAAATGACTTGAGAAGAGAGAAAGAAATTGTAGAAAGCTTCAAAAAACCTAATGAAGCCATCAAATACTTTTAATAGCTACTAAAATCACCAAGATCTAGCGATGACACTTCAAGACTAGGATAAACTAGCACTGGAAAAGGAGAGTCATCAAAGACTACAAAAGAAAGAAGTAACAAAGGTAAGAACACAAAACCCACTTGTCATTTTTGTGGTAAAAAGGGACATACCTCTAATGTATGTAAGAGCAAGAATGCCAATCAACATGACAAACCTAAAAGCATGGGACACTATCAAAAGTGCAATAAGCAAGGTCATCAGGCATATGACTGCATGACTAGAACCATCACGGCACCAAGATTTGAAGGTCACTACTAAAATTGCAAGAAGTATGGAAATAGAGCCTTTTAATGTAGAAAAAAACCTATGTAGACACAAAACCAACTAGCAAAGATAAATAATCATTGATGTCACTACAATTGGGACTACAACACTAGGCAGTGTTGTCACTACTCTCAAGAATATGGACACATCCCTAAGAACTACTTAAGGAAACACTATAGTGGAAACTACAATAGGTGGTTGAGTAAAACCACTTGCTTCAACTGTCTAAAGACTGGACATATCAACAAGTATTTCCCAACTAGGTCAAAGGAACCCAACTCAGAGTTCAACAAAGAAAAAGAAAAAGTTGATGTTGAACACATCAAAGGAGAAATGAATAAAACATGGAAAAGAAAAGATGGAAGTAACACATCCAATGGAGTGATCACTTCACCTAAAAGGTCAAGTTGTCACACTTCATCCAATGAAGCAAAAGAAGGTATGTGGGACTAATATTCAAATGCTTTATCATACATTAGTTCCAAGACAAGTCAGTATTGAAAAGGATAGATCAGCATGAATAAAGATGCAAAGTTAGTATATGCCGAGTTGTCTGCCAAAGATAGTAGAAGCTAAGTTAGTAGTGGATGCCGAGTGAAGGGAAATTCCTATTGGTGTCAAGTAAGGCAAACTGTAGTGTATGTTGAGTGAAGGAAAATCTATGGAAGTTGAGTGAAACATAATTGCAGAAGGATCTGAGTGGACAGTTGTATACGCACTAAGCATTAAATGGTATGAAATGAAGGGTATAAGGTCACGTTTTCAATAATTTTTCATCATTGGGAACACTAAGAAAGAGTGAAAAGAGAGCGCAAAAATTGTTTCCATTCAAAGATTAAAGTTTTTGTGAAGATTTAAGCCAAGATTGAACATCTTTTCACCGATTCATGGTATTTACACTAGTGTCAAGATACATAGTTAAGAAATTTTTACATCTTGAAACCCTAGTTTGAAGTAATGGCATCTAGCTCTAGAAAACCTCAGGACAAGGAGTCATTTGAAGTTCAATTGATTAGTAATAAAGTGAAACAACCTAATTCTAGACCAATTCCTAAAGTTTCTTATAAGAACGACCTTGTCGAAGCTTTATCTGTGATTCCACCTAAAGTTGTGATGGCACAAAATGTTAGGAGATGATATAACTACAAAATAGGTGCATTTGGTGATATGGAGATTAGGGAAGTGTAGAATAAATTGTTTGAGAATGGGATTTTGAAGGAAGAATTTTAAATTGTTAAGAGGAAGGGCTTAACCATGCTCTAGATTTCCTTACTATATTCAAAATGGAATGGGTAAGAATTGTGTTGAGAAGAATCCATGATGGATGCCTATGGTTGGAAGATGAACCTGTTAAATTTTCAAAAAGGATTATAGATAGAGTAACTAGTTATCAAACCCTAGAATGGCTAAATACCCTAAGGAGTGATTCTAAAGAAGCCATAGAGAAGAACACTCAGGTAAAATGGAACAAGAGAGGGATATGTTAGGAACCTATGTGTTCCTTCTGTTTATTTTGTTAGAGTAGTGTTGTTGGACGCATATGCTTTGTAAGTCATCCCGTGAGTATATTTTATTATCCCACATGCATAGGTAGTATTACTTTTCTAGATCGTACCCAGTATATTAGAATAGGTTGAGGCCCTTGATGGGCACGGACGAATTTATTGTATTGAGCTTGCTCAAAGGAGGTTACCCCCTCGAAGTGGCCTGCGATCAGTAGATTCATTCTGAGTTCTGCTATCACTTTGTATTCTGTTATTTCGAGCATTCTCACGATATTGCTATAAGGAGGTTCTTCACATCTGGTATCAGAGCACTCTCTTGGGCTCGCTGGGTGGAAATTACATCAAATTTTTTTTTTTTCTGTCGTGGCCTTCAGGTTCCTCTCACTTCTAATATCTCTTGTTATTGCAATAACTCTTTTCAGTTGTTCTGTCTGTGAGTGAATTTTTCTAAGTCGACTGTTCAAAAAAAAAAAAAAAAAAAGAGTAAAAATTTTTCTATTTTTTAGTCGTAGCTTCCTTGTTTGCTTTCTGTTTCTGCTCATACTTCTGCAGAACGTCTGCAATATCATTTCGCATACTTCCTTCCTTGGCGACCCAACCCCAAATTTTACATATCAAAGCCCTAAATCCCTCATTTATCTAATTTTAGGGTTTGCCCTATCTTTTTCACCTCATCCAATCGCCACCAAACTGAGCCACAAGATTCAATTCCTCATTTTGCTCCCTTATCCCTCTTGGACTGTTCGCCTCATTTCGCCTCCCTACCCTTGAAACCCTCATTTTTCTTTTTCCCTTGTCCCCAGATAGTCTCCCACCACCCGTCAAACACCCATTTCCTATATGAGTTTTACCCAAATCCAAGTTTGTCGTAACTAAAAAAGTTTTTGTTTCTCATCTTCTACCCATTCCAAAAAAAAAAAAAAAAAAAAAAACCTTGTTTTATGGTTGTTACGCGTACAGGAGCAAAAATCATGGAAGAGGAAATTGCATCCCTCAAAACCAAACTTCAAGATCTGGATGACAAAATTTTGGGTCTTAACTTTCAGCAGTCAGCCATGACCCGAAACCATTCAGGAGATACTGGGTCCTCTTCTGGCAATTTTCGTGGACCAAAGCTTGATTTTCCATGCTTCGATGGTTCTGATCCGACTGGATGGATCTATAGGGCAGAGCAGTATTTCAGCTTGCATAATACTTTGGATAACCACAAAGTCCCCCTTGCATCTTTTCATTTGGAACATGAAGCTCTTCAATGGTTCCGTTGGTACATCAAGGCTAATGTAGGCCCAACGTGGAGTGAATTGTGCGCCCTCATTTTGGAGCGCTTTGGCCCTAGTTCCTTTGATGATTTCACAGGAGCACTAACTAAACTGCGTCAAACAGGCACTGTAAGAGAATACCAAACAGAGTTTGAAAAATTAGCTAATCACACAAAGGGCTTGTCTGATGAATTCTTCCGTAGTTGTTTTGTCAGTGGTCTGAAGGATGCACTTCGCTCAGAAATCAAAATGTTTCGACCTACTACAATGATGGAAGCCCTTGGGTTGGCTAAGTTAGCGGAAGACAAGATTAGTGCTCTACAACGCTCCAGATCTAATTTTGTTCCATTCAGAAATACAGGTTCTCACAACCCTCTAGTCATACCAGCTCCCAGAACTACTCCGATCAAGCACTTGTCTGAAACAGAGATGCGAGTCAGGCGAGACAAAGGGCTTTGTTATAATTGTGATGAGAAATGGTCTCGGGGCCATAGATGTGTTCAGCAAAAGCTCTATCTCTTGGATGTGGATTCTCCACCGGAACTGGAAGAATATGTAGATGCTCAGGAAACAGTGGATGATGAGGTTGAGCCTCACCAGCCTGAACCTCCTTCACCAGAAGCTCCACCAGAGATATCTGTCCATGCTTTGGCAGGAGTCACTACTCCACAAACCATGCGGGTCCAGGGTTTCTTCAAGAAGATCCCTCTTACTATACTCATTAATTCTGGTAGCACTCATAACTTCATTGATCCACGAATAGCCAAAAAGGCTGATTGCTTTATCCATCCCTGCTCTAGCTTTGAAGTCATGATTGCCAATGGGGGCACTTTACCTTGTAAAGGGAAATGTCGCAATGTGCGTCTCTCTATTGGAGATTATAACATGTGCTCTGACATGTTTGCCTTACCCTTAGGTGGCTGTGATGTGGTTTTGGGTGCCCAATGGTTACGCACTCTTGGCCCCATTCTCTGGGATTTTGCTGAACTTTGGATGCAGTTTTCAGCCGAGGGGCACCAACACACTTTGAAAGGCTTACAACCAGGGTCTCTCAGCATCATCAGTTCACACCGTATGGAAAAACTTCTTAAGAAGAATTCACATGGTGTCATCGCTCAGCTCCATTCCATTCAGATGCAGCCATCAGCAGTCTCTAGCACTCCTGCCGATCTCCAACACATTTTGGACAAGTATTCTGGTATATTTGCTGAACCTGTGGGATTACCTCCTTCTAGTCCAGAGGACCACCGTATTCAGCTCCATCCTGGCAGTGTTCCGCCCAACATCAGGCCCTACCGCTACCCATTTCATCAGAAGACCGAAATCGAGATACTTGTCCGTGACTTACTGAAGCAAGGCATTATTCGCCCTAGTACCAGTTCCTTTTCTTCTCCAGTTCTGCTTGTTCGCAAAAAAGATGGGTCATGGCGACTCTGCATTGATTTCTGAGCACTTAATCATCTCACTATAAAGGACAAGTTTCCCATTCCAGTTGTTGATGAACTTCTTGATGAACTTCATGGGGCTCATTTTTTCTCCAAGTTAGATCTTCGTTCTGGGTATCATCAAATTCGGGTTAATGAGGAGGATATACCTAAAACTACCTTCCGCACACATGATGGTCACTATGAATTTTTAGTCATGCCCTTTGGCCTCACGAATGCTCCTTCAACATTTCAGGCAGTGATGAATAACATATTTCGACCATACCTCCGAAAATTCATTCTGGTCTTCTTTGATGATATCCTCATATATAGCAAAACTTGGGCTGAGCATCTCCATCATCTGGAGCTTGTCTTGCAACTTCTCTCTGATCATCAACTCTGTGCAAAACTATCTAAATGTGTGTTTGGCCAGGAGGAAGTGGAGTATCTCGGGCATATTGTTGCACACCATGGAGTACGGGTGGATCCTACAAAAATAGATGCCATGAAAACTTGGCCGCATCCTAAAACTCTCAAGAGCCTTCGGGGTTTTTTGGGGTTGACTGGCTACTACCGCAAGTTTGTCAAAGATTACGGGAAAATTGCAGCACCATTGACAGCTCTCTTAAAAAAGGATGCCTTCTCCTAGACCCCTGTTGCTGAGACTGCATTTGAACATCTGAAACAGGCTATGTGCAGTACACCTGTTCTCGCGATGCCAGATTTTTCCAAACCCTTCACTATTGAGAGTGATGCTTGCGGCAATGGATTGGGTGCTGTTCTCCTGCAAGATGACCATCCTATTGCGTTCACTAGCAAAGCCCTCTCTGGTAAGAATCTAGCCCTCTCTACTTATGAAAAAGAAATGATGGCTATTTTGCATGCTGTACAGAAGTGGCGACCATACCTCTTAGGGAGTCATTTTTGCATCAGAACCGATCACCAAAGTCTGAAATACTTCCTGGAACAACGGGTATCCTCTCCTACACAACAGAAATGGGTCAGCAAACTCATGGGGTATGATTATGAGATCACCTACAAGAAGGGTAAGGAGAATATTGTGGTAGATGCTCTTTCTCGCACATTTGATAATCAAGCTTCCCTTTCCGCTATTTCTCTGCCCATTCCCAATTGGTTAGCGTCTGATCAGCAGAGCTATGATAGTGACTCTTCTTTATCTCAAATCATTCACCAGCTAGCCAATAATCCTTCTGCTATACCACATTACTCTTGGGATGGTGCTTCTCTCCGCTACAAGGGTCGGCTAGTGCTTCCTCAGAACCCAGCTCTACATCAGGCTATTTTTTATGAACTCCATGCTTCTCCTTCAGCAGGGCACTCAGGCTTCCTCAAAACTTATGAGCGAGCAAGGAGAAACTTCTTTTGGAAAGGGATGAAATAGACGATTCAACAGATGGTGGCTGAATGTGATACTTGCCAATGCCACAAGGGTGAAACGACCCTCCTTCCTGGCTTGCTCGAACCATTGCCCATCCCTACACGGATTTGGACTGATATTTCTATGGATTTCATTGAAGAGCTTCCTAAATCCGGTGGCAAGACAGTGATCTTGGTTGTGGTTGATCGTCTCTCGAAATATAGTCACTTTTGTGCCCTCAGCCACCCCTATACTGCCTCCTCTGTTGCACAAATCTTCATGGACCAGATATTTCGTCTTCATGGACTCCCTTCTTCCATTGTCTCTGATCGTGATGCAACTTTTACCAGTAATTTTTGGACTGAACTGTTTCAGAAAACTGGCACCAAACTGAAGATGAGTTCGGGCTATCACCCACAAACTGATGGTCAAACTGAAATTGTCAATAAATGCTTGGAAACTTATCTTCGTTGCTTCACTTTCGAACAGCAACATCAGTGGGCCAAGTGGCTCCCTTTAGCTGAATGGTGGTATAATACCTCTTACCACACTGCCTCTAAAATGACTCCATATGAAGCAGTCTATGGTCAGGCACCTCCAGTGCTCCTTCCCTACACTCCCAACAGCTCACCAGTCCAGGCAGTTGACATAGTTCTCCGCAGCAGGGATCAGATTCTTTGTACCTTACAGGATAATCTTCACATGGCCCGTAATCGGATGAAACAACAAGCAGATCAACACCGTTCTGAGCGCTCATTTCAAGTTGGGGATACGGTTTTTCTTCGTCTACAGCCATACAAACAATCCTCCCTAAAGCTGAAAGGGCGTCATAAGCTGGCCCCAAAATTTTATGGGCCTTATAAGGTTCTGCAGAAGATTGGTTCAGTTGCTTATAAACTGGAACTTCCTCCTTCTTCCCGCATTCATCCAGTCTTTCATGTTTCTTGTCTAAAGAAAGTTCTGGGTACCACTGTCAGAGCACAAACTACTCTCCCTGAAATGGATACGGAAGGATCCATTATCCTGGAGCCGGTGGCAATCATTGACCAGCGCACTCGCCAGCTTCGCTCTCGCTCCATCTCTGAGGTCTTGATTCAGTGGCATGGCATGCAACCAGAGGATGCTACCTGGGAACCCCTTCTTCAGATTCAACAACAATTTCCACACCTTAAGCTTTGAGGACAAAGCTTTTTTCTAAGGGAGAGGGGATGTTAGGAACCTGTGTGTTCCTTCTGTTTATTTTGTTAGAGTAGTGTTGTTGGACGCATATGCTTTGTAAGTTGTCCCGTGAGTATATTTTATTATCCCACATGCATAGGTAGTATTACTTTTCTAGATCGTACCCAGTATATTAGAATAGGTTGAGGCCCTTGATGGGCACGGACGAATTTATTGTATTGAGCTTGCTCAAAGGAGGTTACCCCCTCGAAGTGGCCTGCGATCAGTAGATTCATTCTGAGTTCTGCTATCACTTTGTAAATCGTTATTTCGAGCATTCTCACGATATTGCTATAAGGAGGTTCTTCACAGGATAACTATTGGCACCATCAAAGATTCTCTTGTAGAATTTTCTATTAGAGTCATATCTCATAAATTCTACCAATCAAGTTGACTCAATAGTGTACCTTGTATTGTAGTAGACATGAGATACAAAAATTGTTAAGGGTCATACTTATGATCTAGCTGAACTACAACTACAATAGATTATGGAAAATTTGGGAGCCATAAGAAGGTCCAAGGGTGCTCAATGTAAATTCGAAGCAATTTTGATATGCATATTCTTTTGTGTATAGAATGAATTTCCTTCTTTTGGAAAGGTAACCTACAAGACAAATAGGTCAATAGTAGCATAGGTCAATGAATACATAGAATAGATGGGGGAAAATTTTTAAGCCATAACAACTAGGTACTTTGAAGACTTTAAGAATTCAATGAAATAAAGACTCGAGATACCTATCTCTCTTGTATAGCAGCATATTAATGACATTTTCTTCTTAGTTGACATTGATTTCACATACATGCAAGCAATAGTACCAAGGTTAAGATAGCTAAGGTCACTTGGATATGAAATAAATATTGATGGGGCATCAACAACAATCACAACATTGCTAGTAGAAGATATTGATAAAAGTGCTTAACCCTTTGGCACTTATGATGTTGTAAGATCCAAGGTGGACATGGAACTAAAAACAACTTCAATATTGAAAAAGAAAGATAGACTAGTGAAGAAGCTTAAGGCTAGATTTGGTAAAGGCATAGTAGAAGGTGAGGAAGATGAAGAAGATGAAGAAGAGTATGATCAAGGGCCACTTGCATTGACCCAAGGTATGGGAGAAGATGTAGAATAGGTAGAAGGTGCAAATGAGGAAGAGGAAATCAAGGAAGCACATACCAAGCTAGAGGCATAGAAAAGAAAAGTCACCTCCAAACCAATTGCCAAGCCCAAGAAAGTTGTTAAGCCTAGCCCAACAAAGCCTACCACAAGAGGTAGTACAAGATCCACATCAAAGAAGGCCAAGGAGCAAGAAAAGAAGAAAACCACTGAAAGAGAACATCCAGTCAAGAAGAAGCAGAGAAGAAAATATGTTGCACCTCCTAAATCAAATGAAGAGAGAACAAAGTCTGAGGACACTAGTCAATTCAGAGTGGTAAGTCACAACACTAAGTCTGATTTAGAAAACATATGTGATAATGTTAGGGATAATGAAGACTTGTCAATTTTAAAAGGTATCGATTTCAATAAGTTGAATAGAGAAGAAAAAAACATGGTTGAAGAGTCAGTCTACACCATGATGGAAAAGTTCAAGAACACTCAACTTGAACTTGACAATTCAATGCCTAAGAAGTTACATTCAATTGTAGAAAATAAATGGCATTATTGCCTTAATATGGAAAAATAAATAAGAGAGTCAACATTGGCTCGAGTAATGCTTGAACTCACTAAAGGGTAAATTATTAAGGCAAATAAGAAGCATGTGAGAAAATTCACACCCAAGTATAGAGCATTTAGTATACTATAAAATAAAATTGAAGATGTTGTGAAGAAGTCCACTCAAATGTAGAAATTGATTTATGGCCTCACAACTATCAAAGAAGGAGAGGTAGACCCCTTTGAGGGAAGAAACAATGAAGAGGATGAGGAAAATGATAATGAGGATGAAGGAGAAAAAGAAAAGGAAGATGTTACAGTGGAGAAGGAGATACTAAAAGATGATATGGTAACTATTGAGGATAAACATCAGGAAAAAAGTGTGGAAGACACATATTTGCCACCACCAAGTCCTCTACATGATACCACCACACCTGCAGTTACAATAACTATTCAAGGTGTTCAAAAAAACTTTGGTCAGAACATAAATCCACTAATTATAGAGAATCTTAACAGGATTTTGTACTAGACTACACTACAAGCACAACTATGTACACATCCAATCTTGGTGAGCATGGAAGAATTGCAAAAGGCTGTAGCAAACATAACAAGGGATAAGGTGAATCCACAAGAACCACCTTCTCACATAAAAACTATCGAGGAGCTAGTAAAGGATCAAATAGGATAGATGGATAGATCTATCTCTACAACACGAGCAAGGGGCACCACCATAGATCATAGTAATTAATCAAGGAAGAATGGAGGAGGAGACCCCAAAGGAGAAGGAGCAAGAGGTAATACAAACATTGATAAACTTGCCTACAATAGGGAAACCAACAAGAAAAACTCAAAAGCTAAGCACTTAGGCAATACCACTTCAAATTTCAACACTAGGCTCAAGCTCTACAAAGGTTGCAAGGGTACTTCACTATGGAGACCCCACACTAGATGAGGGCATAGTCATTCCCAAATATGACTATGAAAATATGAACATTGATTAGATAAATGAAGTGCAAGAGGCACTCGAAAAGAAAAAGAAGTAGGAAATACTTATAAATGAGTATAATCAAAAGCATGCATTAATTGAGATAAAAGACATCATTTTAGATGCATTTAACTTGTAGGTACCTTATGAAACCAAGCCCATTATGGAGTAATTATCAAGTATAGTGGACTAGGTATAGAATGAAGACCTTGATGCAAATGAAAAATTGTTAGAATGGTCTAAAAAGAGGTTTCAAACAAAGGTAAATGAAAGAATATTAGGTGAAATAGCACTATCTCAAGTGGAGCTGGCAAAGAAGATTGAAAGGGTAAAAGTAGTACTTGAGAATATATTCTCATTGTACTCAAAACGGTGTGACCCATCCATTTTCACACAAGAAACTAGCCAGTGGATTTTGAACTTGGAGAGGAACCTTAAAATATAAAGCATGCAATTACCCAAGGATCCAACTCAGAGTGAGAAGCATTTTCAAATTATGCTTAACACTCATAAGAAACTAGCTATGCTAACAACAAATGAGGCAAATACCATGGCCAAGCTAATACAAATTCAATCTGCCATAACCCTGCACATGGAAATATTTTAGAAAGAAATTTCCTATGCTAAAAATGTTTTAAAGAAAGACCCCAATCTTTCTACATTGGAAGGCCTAGTTCACCTTGTAGTAAAGACAACCATCTAGCTTAAATCACTAGAAATTACACTAGAAAATTGGGATGTTGGTCTCAGGATAGTTATGGAGCTAAATAAATCCTTTTTGGCTAAGTATTTAGTTAATTTATAGAACCCTTTGACATAAGTATAAAAAAGGGGGAGATAAGAAGACAAATTTTAAGGAAGAGAAATAGATAAGCCAAAACGAAATTATAACTGCAAGGGAAGATGTGTGGAAGAGGAAACAAAACTACTAGAGTAGATAGAGAAACCAGAGTAGATAGAGAAATAGAGCAAAAAGAATAAACCAGATGGAGAAAGAATGAAATGGAAAGGTAGAGATAAAGAGTATCAGAATCAGTATGAGACAAATCTAGCATGAGAAGTTGTGGATATAACAAAGGCACATCAACTCAGGGGGAGTTACAAATGTTGAGGTATTTTCAAAAATTTTTGAACAATCTTTGAAGTTCAGTATATATGCCAAATAGATGTATATTATACTCAAAAAGATTAGATTCATCATGTATAGTTAAGTGTTTTTGACACGCATATCAAAAGAGGAGATTATTGGTCTCAGATTGGTTTGACAATTGAGTGTCAACACACTTAAGAAACTTTCTTAATTGATGCTGAGTATAATATAGAAGACAAGTTATAGTATGTGCCAAGCCAAAAATTCATCAAGTGCTAAGTCATTCAGATGCTGAGTAGATAGACAGTATTGAGCAAGTTTCAACTATTAAGTGACTAATAGATATCGAGTCAGTATAGGTATTGAGTAAACTATAGGTCCCAAGCAAGACAAAATTTCTATAGCTGTCGAGCAAGACATAATTCATGTGTGTTTCGAGCATCAGTAATCAGTAAGTGTTGAGTAACACAGAATCAACATAAGCATTTGTGTCATCACAAACTAAGATGTAAATCATTTTTGAGCCAACATATGACAAATCTTGAATGATTAAAAGATAAGATTGAATCTTTTTTATTCCCTATGAAATCAACATGAAACCAATCAAAAAAATTAAAAGATTTGAGCAGGAAAGATGGATGAATCTCAATCATAGATTCATACCTAACCCTAACTCCTAAAACCTTTTTAAGGAGTTCTAAACCCTAGAATTTAGTATTGCATAAGAGTGTATGGGAATGCATTAGAGAATGCTAGAAAAGTTTGAACGAAGTGAAAGGGGTGTAAAGACTTAGAACAAGGATATCATTGCAAAATTAGTTTACATAATATAGTATTAGCACTTCAAATAGAATCATATTAGATCAAGAAGGATTAGATCAGAATTGATAGAACAAGGATTTGAAATCAGCTATTGAGGATTGCAAGTTATTAGGTCAACACATTCTACTATACTTTCTAGCCATTGTATTAGTAGAATGAAAATCCTATGTAGATAGGTTGGTTTAATAGCTATTTTGTAAATCCTTTAATAGGGTGACATTCCAGGTGAATATTTTTAAATTGTTTAGATAGGTCACTTTTAATAGAGTGTTGGAGCCTTTAACAAGGTAGGCCTCTCATAGGGCAGACCATTGATGATGGTCAAACTTTGTAACCTTAACAAGTTACATATTGCTGGAGTGATAAGTTGTGTGTGTCATCCCCACTTGTAAATTCCAACACCTTGAAATATTACTTCCACTTTCAAATGTTAGTTGGCTATTCATTTTATCTCATTTTTTGGAAGCTTCACAAAAAAAATCAGCTTTTTATGAGTTGTTTTTAAAAATTACCAAAAATGGCAAAAACTATTTTTTATGAAAAAATTGCCAAAAAATGGTAATTTCAGATTTGTATTTAAATTTCTATTTCTTCTAATTGTAAGGGGGAAGAGAATTGGGAAGATGAATAAAGAATAATTTGAAGTTCTATTGTTTATTTTTGTGTTCTTTCTCTCTTATGTTTCTGTTAATTATTTGATGAATTTTGGCTACATCATCTATTATCAAAGCTCAGAAAGTCTGGGAAAAAATTTTTGGTTTATATTCAAGTGGTTATATTTTTTTTTTTATGCTGGTTGAGAAGAGCAATTAGTTTCCAAAAATCAAAGTAGAAAAGAGAAAAAAATCTAGTTGTCGCAAAGGATGAACTCGTTTGAAGAGCTAGATTTATTGATGAAGTATTTAAAGAGGATGAAACAAGAAAAGAAAATAAAAGAGGAAGAGACGAAGAAGAATTAGGAAGAGATGAGATGATTAGAGTTGAATGAAATATTAGGAGAATTGCAACAAAGTTTTCAACAATTAAGAAAGCTAATGGAATTAGAAATGTAAAAATGGTACCTACCAATCATGAAGAAGATCACATGATCAATTTAGAAGATTATTCAAAAGAAGAAAAGGAAAGAAGAGACACAAAATAAAAAAAGATGCAAAAAATAAGATGGTGAGTATACCAATAACTGTCTTGACATCAATAATTGAAGAAACCGAGATAAACATAATTGTAGAAGAATTGTTCTGTCATTTTTAGCCTTATGTTTATAATGAGTAAACAAAAATGGTTGTTTTTAATGAGACTTCTTATGAAGATGTTTTAATTTTTTTTAACAAGGTATATGAATCTTTCCAAAGGTATTAAGTTAAATGTGGCAATCATGGATATGTTGATATATTATATGTTGAAGACATAAATGATTATGGCACAAAGGTTTATACACAAGAAATGAAATTTTTGATTTTAAAGGCTAAGAAAATATTGAGTAGAATATGGATTGAGAAAAATAAAAGGAAGAGAGATCTAGTGACATATGCAAAGATGAATGATAAAATGTCAAAAAATTGGAAGACCAGGAAGAGGAATAAACTTGCATTCCTCTAAGTTAATAAAATCAATGTTTGATATAATGGAAAGAAGAATTTAAGAAAAGAAACTATAAACATAAAAAAACATCTTATAGGAGTATTTTTATTTCAACCAGAGGAGAATGATGTAGGAGATTTTAGTGGCTTTTTGATGCGTAATCTTTTAATAGTTTTTAAAAAGCTTTTAATGCTTTTGTTAGTTTTTAGAAGGTTGATTTTTATTAATAACCTTGAAATATTAATTCAAATTTCAAATATTAGTTGATAGTTAATCTTATCTCAGTTTTAGGAAGCTTCGTGAAAAAATTCAGCTTTTTCTTAGTTGTTTTAAAAAATTATCAAAAATGGCAAAAAAAGTTTTTATTAAAAAATTGCAAAAAATAGTAATTTTATATTTGTATTTAAATTTGTATTTCCTATAATTGTAGGGGGGAAGAGAATTGAAAAGATGAATAAAGAATAATTTGGAGTTCTAACATTTTTTTGTGTGTTCTTTCTCTCTTATGTTTCTATTAATTATTTGAAGAGTTTTGGATGCATCATTAGTGGTCAAATTTAATGTTTCCTGTGTTCGAGAATGCCTAGAAAATGGGTTGCTACACAAGAATTGGTGACATCCCCTTGGTTTAAAATAAATAAATAAATAAATAAAATATCCTTATATATTAGAACTTTAAGAGATAGTATCATAACTCTTATCTCCTAGAAACTTCCTTCTTTCTTGATAGAATTAAAATTATCTTTAATTGCCCTTATAGTCTTCTTCGCAATAACCCAAGAACAAGTTGCACTTCCATCAAAAACTTTTTGATTACATTCCTTTAGAATATTTTAGCTGAAATGCCGAGTAACCAACATCCAAACTACCTCAACATTGGCATACATTGGAAGTTAGGAAAGACCTTTTGTGAAATGAAATCAACAATTTTTAAACAAGTGCAAGATTGGCTAGTACTTGCATGAATTAAATGCACATTTGAATTATATGATAGGATAAAATTATAGGTAGTGTAAATAATTTTAATATTAAAAAATAAGATTATTTTAGAGATATAGCTTAGCCTATCTAGTATAGTGGTGAAGTTAGACATGTCTTAGATTAAAGACTATTGAAGAAATGACAAGTAGTGGAGACACCCTCTTGGTTAAAAAATAAATAAATAAAAAGAAAATAACTTAATATATTATAATTCTAAGAGATATTTTATTTATCTCAGATATGACAATACATAATTAACAAGTTAATATAAGATAAAATGATGTTTGCAATAAAGATATAATTATTTTCTCAATGATTTTTAAATAGATATAACAATCAAACTATAATCATTTAAAATAATAGAAAGAATCATACGAAATATTATAGGAAAAGGAAAACTAATAATAAAAAGTACACATGCAGCTCTATAATTTATTCTTATCATTCACTTTACTATTTCAAAATTCGATTGATAATTCATTAAATCTTTAATGAAATCAATTAGAATCAAAGTGTAAATTTCAATAATTAAAAAACTAAGTATCATTCTATTTTAACATCATTTGCTAATTTTAATCATTACTACACAAAATACACACTAAAATAAAAATAAGAGCACAGCATAAACTAGTTACGATTTCTACTAATCCGACTAACTAGACATTGTTTAACAACCTTCGCCCAATAAACCATCTGCCTGCACATGGGACAGTGATTTTGTTTCATAAACCACTGTTTAATGCATTCCCTATGAAATATGTGCCGTTTATGGCACGGCATCCGGCGCGTCTCTTCTACCACTTCAAACATAGATAAACAAATGGCACACGAAACATTTTCGTTCTCTTCGTTCTCTGAAGCTTTTATGCTTTGTAGACGTTGCACAATTCTTCTTGTCGCCCTCTCCCTATATCTCTTGTCAAATATTCCTTAATCAAATCATCTGTTGCATCTAAATTAGATTTGAAAATTTCCATTGAAGCCGAGTGTCTGCCAAAATTTGACTTCGAACGGTTGTTTATGCATCTGCTCAATTCGCGTTTGAAAACCTCATACTCGTACCATAGAGATTCCACAATAATTTTAGACTTGTTAAAGATGGTGTGCAAATTTATCAGCTTGAGTTTGTGGGTCTGCTTCGTAGGCCATTTTCTCTATAACCAAATCAATACTCAATTTTAACGTACAATTATTGAAGTTAGCTAAGCTCTCTTTAAAATCAGTACATTTTTTATAGTCGTTACAGTTGTGGTTTTCTGCTGCTTGCTTTCCCATTTCCTTGCTGGTTAATTGGCTTTTAACAATCAAATAGTTTGATTAATATTGTATGATGTTGATTTCGATCATCTGTACATATATCATAGCCAGAAGTTCAAGAGCTGCAATGTATAGACAGGAACTCTTAGATTTTGAGGCATCGTATAACAATCAATTAACATTAACTATAAAACCTTCTATTAGGTAAATTCTGAAGATTAACGCCAAGATTGCTGCTGCTCGGAAATAGAAAATTCCAGTTCCACCACTGTTCACAACAATTAAAATTAGAACTTTCATGGATAGTTGTTAGATTGCATGGTTATCGGCAGCTTTTTAGTAATTTCTAAATTTGATGGTTAATAATGCATGCAATCACGCTGAAGATGCCATATAGAACTTGAGATTAGGTAGTAGTTTTAATTAGTTATTTTCTATATAAGTATACCAGTAGTGGTATTAAATGTAATGGTTTTTTGGAGTAGTATAATCAATAATAAAAAAGGTTGTTTTGATTCTGCTCTAAAAAAATAGAGTGTACTCTATTTCTTCATCGTTGGAGGGTTGTTTATTTTGCTTGTTTATCATCTTTGCTGTTATAGATTGGGTTGTGCAGGTGTTCATATTCTACATTTGGTATCAGAGCTGAAGGTGTTTGGAAGACAGCAGCATGGCAAACAATTTGCAAATTCCAGAGTTTGATGGAGTTGATTACCAATATTGGTCAATCAAGATGAAGACTTTTTTGATTGGAAAAGATTTTTGGGAGATCGTTGAATCCGGATATGAAGAGCCTGCAGATTGGAATACTCTCCAACCTAATGACAGGAGATTGAAGAAAGAAGCTGAGAAGAAGAATGCAATGGCATTGTTTCACATTTAGATGGCTCTTGATAAGAGCTTGTTTCCCCGAATTGCTGATGCACAGACAGCAAAAGAGGCCTGGAAGACTCTAAAAGATGCTTACCATGGCAATGAACAGATCAAGGTTGTGAAGCTACAATCTTTGAAAAGAGAATATGAGAATTTGAAGATGAAGGAGACAGAGAGTGTGGGAGATTTTTTTGTGAGAGTGAAAGATGTGACTAATAAAATGGCCACTTTGGGTAAATCTATTGCTCAAGAGCAAATAATACAAAAGGTATTGAGATCTCTAACCCCAAGATGGAATATTGTAGTAATTGCCATAGAAGAAAGTAAAAATTTAGCTACCATGGAGTATGATGAATTGGTTGGATCTCTTATATCACATGAGGATAGAATAAGGGACACATCTACCAGTGTTAATGAGAAGGCTTTTGCTTCCCAAATGCAAATTTCAAAGAACGATGGTGCTAGCAGCAGTAGTAACAACAACAAAGGCTCGGGAAGGGGCCAAAATCAGAATTTTTCAAGAGGATCTAGAGGAAGAGGAGGTGCTCAAGGAGGAAGAGGTAGAGGCAGATTTAATAAAAGGAACATCCAATGCTATCATTGCAATAAGTATGGACATTTTGAGAGAGAGTGTAGACTGAAATCAGGGAACAATAATGCAAATTATGCCCAACAAGATGAGGATCCTTCCTCGGGTAATTTATTTTTGTGTTATGGGAAAGGTGAAAGTAATGTGAATGATGTTTGGTATTTAGATTCTGGATGCTCTAACCATATGTCTGGTAACAGAGAAATATTTTCAAAGCTTGATGATAGTTACAGATCCAATATTACCCTTGGTAATAACAATACTGTGGATGTTGCAGCCAAAGGAGCCATGGATGTTCAAACAAAGGAAGGTATGAAAAGTGTTCAAGATATTTATTATACTCCCAAGTTGAAGCATAATTTATTGAGTGTTGGGCAGCTATGTGAGAAGAATTATAGAGTGGTATTTGAGAATATGCAATGTACTATCTATGATAAGAATCGGAAAAATAAAGTGATTACAGTTGTTCCTATGACAAAGAATAGGATGTTTCCTTTGAAGTTTGGTCAAAACGACAATCAGATTGTCAATATGGCTTATGAGGATAAAAGTTGGTTGTGGCATCTCAGGTATGGCCATTTGAATTTCAATAGTTTGAAGAATCTAACATCAAATGCATTAGTTCTTGGATTGCCTAAGGTTGAAGAGCATAAACAGATTTGTGAAGGGTGTGCAAAAGGGAAACATTCAAGGGAATCATTTCCAAAAGGCAATGCATGGAGGGCCCAATACCCACTTCAGCTTATTCATTTAGATATTTGTGGTCCAATGCAAACACAAAGCTTGGGTAAGTCATCATATTTCATTACTTTTATAGATGATTACTCACACATGTGTTGGGTATATTTTTTGAAGACTAAAGATGAAGCCTTTGATACATTCAAGAGGTTTAAAGCTCGTGTAGAGAATGAGAAAGGGAACACAATCAGATGTTTGAGAACAGATCGAGGAGGAGAATTTTGCTCAAACGATTTTCAGAATTTTTGTGAGAGGAATGGCATCAAAAGACAACTCACAACTGCATACACACCCCAATAGAATAGAGTGGCTGAAAGGAAGAATCGTACTGTGGTAGAAATGGCAAGGAGCATGTTACAAACCAAGGGTTTGAACAATTCTTATTGGGGTGATTCAGTTGCTACAGCCATATATATTCTCAACAGGAGTTCTACAAGTGCCCTACACAAGATGACTCCATATGAAGCATGGTATGAGAAAAAGCCTAACGTAAATCATTTTAAAGTTTTTGGTTGTTTGGCTTATGTTTGCATCCCTGATCAGAATAGGCAAAAGCTAGATGCTAAAAGTGAATCATGTATTTTTGTGGGCTATAGTGAGGAAAGCAAAGCTTATAGATTATTCAATCCTATTACTAATAAGATTGTTGTTTCAAGAGATGTGATTTTTGATGAAGGGGGAGTTTATGGTCATCAAAAACAACATGTTGGAAAGCCAAAATCAGTTTTGGGTGATGATGATATTGCTGATAATGATAATGAGCAGCTAGCTAATGGTTCTATTTCAAGATCACCAAGCCCACCAAGAAACCCCTCACCAATCCCAAGAGCAAGTCCATCCTCAAGTCCTCCAAGGAAGGTAAGAAGATTGAGTGATATCTATGAGAGGTGTCAAAATCAAGCACATGAAGAAGATCCAATAGGTGAGACAGTAAATTTTGCATTACTTGCTAAAGCTGATTTTGAGCCATCATGTTTTGAAGATGCATGTGCTAATGAGGTTTGGATGCAAGCAATGAATGAAGAGATGGATTCCATTGATAGGAATGAAACATGGGAGCTTGTAGATCTTCCACATAAGAAGAAGAAGATTGGCACAAAATGGGTCTATAAGACCAAGTATAGTAGTGATGGGAGTGTTGAAAGACACAAGGCAAGATTGGTTGCTAAAGGTTTCACTCAAAGGTATGGCATTGATTATGAAGAAAATTTTGCACCAGTAGCAAGACAAGAAACTATTAGGATGCTAATCTCTCTTGCAGCTCAAAAGAAATGGAGTATTCATCACATGGATGTGAAAAGTGCCTTCTTGAATGGGTACTTAGAAGAAGAGGTATATGTGGGATAGCCACAAGTTTTTGAGATTCAAGGCAAAGAAGATTATGTCTACAAGTTGAAAAAGGCTTTGTATGGCCTCAAGCAAGCACCACGTGCATGGTATGCAAGAATTGATGGATATTTTCAGTAGAATGGCTTTCAAAGAAGTAAGAGTGAACCTACCCTTTACTACAAACAAGAAGGTAATGATATTCTCATTGTGAGTTTGTATGTTGATGATTTATTATATATGGGTAGTAGTTCAAAGATGAAAGATGAATTTAAAGTTGCTATGATGAATGAGTTTGAGATGAAAGATTTAGGCCTCATGAAGTACTTTCTTGGCATGGAGGTTTATCAAGGTAAAGATGAAATTTTTATTTGTCAAGAAAAATATGCAAAAGATATGTTGAAGAAATTTGATATGGCAGATTGTAAACCTCTTTCCACTCCAATTGCTCATGGAGTTACATTATGTAGAGATGATGGTGCTAAAATTGTTGATGAGACATTATACAGGAGCATTGTGGGGAGTTTGATGTTTCTAACTCACACAAGGCCTGATATTGCTTATTCAGTTTCATTGGTTTCAAGGTATATGACAAATCCATCAGAGGAACATATGAAGGCAGCCAAGAGAATTTTGAGGTATGTGAAAAGTACGGTAGATTTTGGCATTCACTATTCTTCTAATAAGTTTGAGCTTGTTGGCTTTAGTGATTCAAATTGGGGAGGTTGTTTGGATGACCGAAAATCTACATCTGGTAATTGTTTTTCTTTGGGTTCTGGTTTAATTACATGGAGTTAAAAGAAGCAAAGTATGGTTGCTCTCTCTTCTACAGAAGCGGAATATGTTGCGGTCACTTCAGCTAGCACACAAGCTTTATGGCTTAGAAAGCTTCTTGAAGAAATTGGAGAGATACAGGTTCAGCCTACTGTGATTTTTTGTGACAACATAAGTGCTATTAAATTGGCCAAGAATCCGGTTCATCACAGCAGGACCAAACACTTTGATTTGAAACAACATTTCATTAGAGATTTGGTACAAAATAAAGTGGTTGAGCTGAAGTACATCAGCACAAAGGAGCAAATTGCAGACATCTTCACAAAGGCAGTTGCAAAAGATCAGTTTTTGGTACTCAGAGATCGAATTGTCAGTCCTCTCAGCATCAAGGGGGAGTATGAAGATTAACGCCAAGATTGTTGCTGCTCGAAAATAGAAAATTCCAGTTCCACCACTGTTCACAACAATTAAAATTAGAACTTTCATGGATAGTTGTTAGATTGCATGGTTATCGGCAGTTTTTTAGTAATTTCTAAATTTGATGGTTAATAATGCATGCAATCATGCTGAAGATGCCATATAGAACTTGAGATTAGGTAGTAGTTTTAATTAGTTATTTTCTATATAAGTATACCAGTAGTGGTATTAAATGTAATGGTTTTTTGGAATAGTATAATCAATAATAAAAAAGGTTGTTTTGATTCTGCTCTAAAAAAATAGAGTGTACTCTATTTCTTCATCGTTGGAGGGTTGTTTATTTTGCTTGTTTATCATCTTTGCTGTTATAGATTGGGTTGTGCAGGTGTTCATATTCTACAAATTCATTGAAAAAAAAAAAAAAAAAAGTTTAATATAGACTGTCAAAGACAAGAGCTAATATTGAACACTAAAGTTTTAATTTGAAATTTATTTTCAATAAGTGCTCATATCCTGGAACAGTAACAAAACTAAGTTTTCTTTTATGCATTTTCGTATTAAAAATTTTGGAACATACATTGTCAATTTTCTTTTTGCATTATTGAATTTTATTTATTTATTTTGAATGAAATTATTATGGCTATCCTCTTTATAAATTGCACTACTAACTAAATTTAAAAAATGAAAACACAATAATTTTTTTTGAAATGTTTAGCATTTGATCTTTATGATGTGTATATTTTGTGATCCAAAACAACAAAAATTTTGAGAAAATTTTGCCATGTTTTGTGAATATGAAAAAAAATCATGTTTGACTATTTTCTTAGTTGTCTTTGGTAGATTTTGTTGGAGCCAGTGCCATTATTATCTAGTTATATTAGCAAACTAAGGTTCAGTGATTGTCCAAATATTAATATATATTTTCTTATGTTTTTCTATACTTTTTCTTAATGTTTCCTGAAACATGACATCATAAAATATATACTTTGTATTAAGAAAATTATTAGACTAATAATAACCCATACTTATAATTTAAATTAAATAGATAATTTGATATTAAGTTTAATATCAAATGTCAATCCAATACAATATGAGAAATGTCAACGTAGGAATATCTTATTATAAGTTAGAGTTGGTGCTAAGTAATTATTGAATTTTAAAAATTAAAACTAATATAATGTTGGTGAATTTTTATAATTATAACTTTTTTTTTTAAGCCAAGAGTGTAGACCTTAAATTTGATAAGCCAAAAAAAATAGTAGAATACAAAGTCATAAAAGGATATCCTTTTGGAAAATAGAAAACAAAGAAAATGGTGACAATAGATAGAAAATGTATTATATAAATATGACTACACACAAAACATAGATTACATGGTCTCTATAAATACAAGACTTCCATCAACAAAATAATAATCTAGATCCAATACATTGATGGTGTAGTGTGACACCACTCAACTAAACTTTCCATGTGTTTAATGACTAAGTTTATCATGCATGCACATGTAGAAACATGGTGGAGTTAACTAAAGTTTCAATTAAGTTGCAATAGTAAAGAACACGGTGACAGGAGATAAAAAATAGATCACATGGTCTCTATAAATAGAAGAGTTCCATCAAAAAAAGAAGAATTTAGATCCAATAGGTTGATGGTGTAAAATGATAGAACTCAACTAAACTTGTCATGTGTTTATTGACTTCATCTATCATGCATGCACACATAGAAATGTGGCTGAGTTAATTGAAGTTTCAGTGCAGTTGCAATGGTAGAATTGATCCTGACATTGAGCCCTGTTAGGTACCCATTTACAACATAAAAAATTCAATTCCCCATCTCACTATTAGTTAGTTCCTTGTCCCATTATGATGTGGGCTTTTAACTGATCAACCGATAACCATTTGGGATTTCCCACAACTAATAAAATTGATTTTCCTTTATGTTTTTCACCCAAGAAAGTTGTGTTGGCTTATCACAAACCCTTCAAGAGGCTTAGGTTTTTCACCTAAACAAGTGGTTTGGCTTACCACAAACCCTTTAATAGACTCTATGTTTTTCACCTAAACAAGTAGTTTTGGCTTACCACAAACCCTTTAATAGACTTTGCAAAAATATTGTTTCATTGACAAAGAGGCCAACTCTAAAATTTTCCCTACTTTAATATTACTAAGTCCATATAAAAAAAAATAGATCTATCAAGGCACATGGGTATCCATCTACCATGCTTGCTAGTTCTCTAGGAGTTTTTCTCAAATACATGGTTCAACAATAAATTGAAAACATTTTACGATGTCAAACACTATAGATAATGCATTTCTTACAATACATGCTCTGATTTTCCTTTTGAAAAAAGGTGACATACACTCACACTATTAATAAATATTACATGAACATTTTGTCACTGACATTGCCTCCAAAATTAACTAAGCATTCTCACTGACAACCCATACCCTTTCACCACCAAATTTATAAAGTGGGAACCCATGTGCCTTGGTAGTTGTATGTTCCCTCTCCAATTATGAATTCTTCTAGTGTTGGAATTTGTCTCATACAAAAAAAAAATAGTCTACATTTATTTCCAAAAAAGAAAAAAAACTAGGATTTGTAAGCATACTCTTTTTCACAGATAGAATCTTCAATATTTGAAGAGAAAAATGTTGCTCACTCTCAAATTATTTGCATGTATAAATGAATCATATCAAAGAAAATTGAGTACATAGCCCAAAAATGTGAAAATTAATACTATTACAATCACTGATTATTAATCACCTATTGTAAACGATTATTAAACTACTGAAAAATTAAATTCCCATCTCATATCAAAAAATAACAAAACTACAACTTCACCAATAAAATACGGAAAGAAATTCAAAACACAAGGAACACAATATTTTTGGACAAATTGTCCATGGAAAAACCCTAAGGGAAAACTAGTTTCGTAGATGGAAAATATATTAATTTTAGCAAATCAAGAGACACAAAATTCCTTGTCTCTCACTAGCAAAATTCAAGCAACCTCCTAATTTCTCCTGCTAATATTCCCCACTACTATCTCAATGCTATCAATGAACTCTTGCTAATACTACAAGACTATTTTCCATCACTGCAAACTCATTTGCTAACACTACAAATGCTTCTATAACTCCTTGTGTTCCTCTGTTCTATTCTTTTTCTCCAAATGTCTCCCTTGACTCCCTTTTTATACTACTTAACCAAGAGGTTTCTAGTTGCTTCTTGATCAAGATAACCTAACCAAGAAGTTTCTAGTTTCTTCTCAATTAAAACAACCTAACCAATAGGTTATTAGTGGCTTCTAGAAGGAGTCAATTAACTAATAAATATTTTTCGTAACTCTAACAAGTATTTGCTAATTAATCACATATGGACAAATATCTGTCCAAGTTGTCTAAAACTAACACTCACTCTTAGTGAGTAATCTGTTCTACATGACACCTAACTTATCTTTGAAGAAGATGAATTTCACCTTCCCCAATTCCTTTGTCAAAATGTATTCTACCCACTCCTCTATAAGTATGTACTATAGCTGAACAACCCCCCATTGCACACAAACTCTAATGAAGTGATATCTAATGTCTATATATTTAGACCAATCATGAAATATTGGATTCTTTGACAACTAGATGCAACATAGATTGTCATAATATATCATAGTAGTCTCAACCTTCTAACCAAATAAGGATACTAACAACTTCCAAAGCCATATAGCTTCACACGTTGCCATACTAGCTACTATGTATTCTACTTCTACTAAACTCAGATTCATAGATTTCTCCAGTTCCTATTAAACCAAGAAACAACTCCTAATCCCAAACTGAAACAACACCCTAAAGTGCTCCTTTTTTCCATTGTACCTTCTACCCAATCTGAATCAGTATAGGCCATCAACCTAATATCTTCACCTCAAACATATATGATCTTGTACTCAACTATACCACACAAGTAACACAATACATGTTTGGCTATTGTCCAATGCATTCTCTTTGGTTTAGCCATGAATTGACTAAGAGAGTTTATTGTAAATGCTATATTTGGCCTAATGTTGACCAAATACATAAGCGAACCAATCAAATGTCTATAGAAGGTGGGATCTACATCCATCTCCATAGATGTATCTACCTTCATCTAATTTGTGATCATGGGTGTAGAGATGGCTTTGCAATCCCACATCCTGAATCTCTTCATGTTTTCAATGCAATATTTCCCTTGACCAAGGGAAATCTCCCCATTTTTGTACAACACCTCCATGCTTAGAAAGTAGTTCATAAGTCTTAAGTCCTTCATCTCAAACTCTTCTACAAGGTCCCTCTTGTAGTATTCTATGAGCTCTAGTGAACCTATAAGAAACAAGTCATCCACGTAAAGAACAAGAATGAGAATCTCACCACCAACCACCAAGTAATAGAGGTTAGCATTTTCCTCACTCTTCACAAAGCCCATTTCCTACAAGTATGTGTCAATTTGCTCATACCATGCTTTGGGAGCCTACTTGAGTCTATACAATGCTTTCTTCAATTTGCACATGTGGTTCTTTTTGTTGTGTGCTAGAAAGCCTTATGGTTTCTCTATGTATACCTCCTCCTTTAACTCACCATTAAGGAATGTTATCTTGAAATCCATTTGATGGATCTTTCATCCTATTTGTGTTGCAAACGAGATCACAACTCATATAGAAAAATACTTGGCCACAAGAGAAAATGTCTCCTTGTAGTATATTCCCTTCTTCTGAGAGAACCCCTTGGCCATGAACCTTGCCTTATATTTCTCGATGTTACCATCTACTCTATGCTTAATCTTATAGATCTTGTGTGATCCAAAAACTACCCTATATGTTGGTCTAGGAACTACCTCCCACACATCATTCTGCATTATTGAGAAATACTCCTCAACCATACCATCTCACCATACTTGATGCTCTGTAGCCTCCTAATAGTTGGAAGGCTCACTATCTACCAATTGACTAATTAATGCCACATTTTCATTGAACTTGGGTGGTTGTCTCTACTATCTAGCACACTTCCTAGGAGCTCCCACAAATTCTTGAGTATCATTTAGTGTCTGTCGAACCTCATGGTTCGTATTGCCAATTGTAGATGATGAAATATAAACCTCTAAGCCTTCTAGATGCATTTCCTATTTCACCTATTGCTCTATACTCTTTAAATCTTCACCACCTAAGCCTACACTTGTTTTGGTAATTGTAATTGTTCTCTAGTGCCCTTGACTAGGCCTTGGAGCTTCTATTGGCTATGAACTCTAGTCATTTATTAGTAAACCTTTTGACCTTCTAAATCCCGTGTCCTATATGAACTTTACATGACACCTGACAATAATTCTTCTAGTCCTGGGGATAAAAAAACATATATGCCTTTTAGATTTTACTGTACCCAACAAAGTACCCTCTCTTTGTCATCTAATCTAACTTGGTATGTATATCACCTGTAATATGACAATATTCCAAGCTCCCAAATATTCTAAAAAAGATAACATTAGGCTTCTAGCTTGTGAACACTTCCTTTCGTGGGGTGATCCCACAATAATGGGTTCCACTTTTGGGCCAATTTTGACACTAAAATCAATATTTTTGCAACAAACCTCACATTTGAGTGACTATATCTCTAAAACTATAAATAATTTCAAGATGACATAAACTAGTGATTTTTAGTACTCTATTCCTACATTGAGACCAAATTTTTTAATCTAAAAAAATAAAATTATTTATGTCAATTATTTCATCTCCTCCAAAAAGTGATACATAATAAAATTCAATATTTGGTTTGATTCATTTTGGTTGAATATTTTATAGTTTATGAATTTTTGAAGTGACACCAATCATAATTTAGACATATGTTCATTTTGACACAGATAATTTGAAGTCAATTTATCATAAACCTATATATATATTTTTGAATAGAAAGCTATTTCCTACATATTTTTCAAAAATATATTGACCTAATTTACTCATTTTCCCAAATTGTTAAAGTTGATTGATGTTCAATTAGTAATGAACCTACGATGAGTTAAACTCATATTTGAAAGTCTTAATGATTAAAATATGTATTACAATTATAGTCATTAGAAAGCTTGCTCTGAGTAGCACACTTTGACATTTTTCAATTTTATAGTAAGAGATCATTCTTCTGTAGTTATGAGTGTCCAAAGAGGTAAAAAAAAAAGGGGGCAAAATTTTGTTAGTTTTGGATGTTAGTAGTGAACATGACGTTCGCAGCAAACATATTTTATATGTTCGCACCAAATATCTATTCGCAATGAGCATATGGGTTATAATTTTCTAACAATTGAAAATTTAACAAGATATCTTTGTTCAAACATATATATTTTATTAGGTTCACACAAACATATAAAAAACCAAAAAACTTGATGTCAGCTTCTGACAAGTAGTTTAAAAGTAGTCACAGCGACAAGAAAATCCATGCAACAAAAATTTTATATGATTATTGCACAAAATTTATCATGAGGAAAGGGGTAAATTTTAATTTTAATTTTAAAAAAAAAAATTGGAGAAAAGAGAGGAAGGCAACTAAAATATGCAAGAAAGAGATATAATGAAGCAAAATAAAGAAATGTTTAGAAGACTGCGACACGTTATCATGAAATTAAACAAGGTGAAGGAAATGTTGAATAAGGGTCAAGATCACTCCTTACAGAGGTTCAAGCAACAAAAGTTGGAGAAGGGTCAGAATCTTTCCCTGCAAAATCTCAAACAACGGATGTTGGAGAAGGCTCAAGATTGCTCCCTATAGAAATTCTAGTAATAGAAGTCAAAGAAGGGTCAAGATCAAGTGTAGGAATTGGTATGAATGAACTCCTAAATTTTGCCCAATCTATAAAGAATGCTATTTCTCTAAAAAAAACTAGATCATTTACTTAAAATGGATGTGGATAAATTGAGAAGACTTGCAACTACTATTAAACCATTAAGTTTATCTAAGAAAAGGTCAATGAATAAGAAGATAGAACAAATTATTACTGAATTTGATAAGACTGAAACACTTGAACAACCTCAGTTACTTTAACTTTTGATTACACAAAAGAAGTTGCAAGAGGCATTGAAATTGTTAGGTGTAGACACAACATCAAAAAAGAGAAGATTTTCTAGCATGCGAACTAATCTAATTGAAAATGTTAAACAAGGTTTGCGAAACATAGGAAAATACTCTCGAACTAAAGATAAGTCCATGGCAAGAAAAGTGATGTTGATGTCTATTGTAAATAAGAATATGATCCAAAATAGAAAAATATCTTCAATTTCATCTAAAATGGGTTTTACTAGGAAAACAATGAGAAAATATGTTAAGAGAAGATTAATTGTGGACGATAGTACTATGGAGGGAAATTGGGAAATCATGTGTAGAGCACCTCATTCTGATAGGATTGAAGAGTCATTAAAAAATTTAGTCATATCATTTTAGATTGATAACACTCATCCTTCACCAAATAGTAGAGATGTTATCAAGCATAGGATTGCATTTGGTCAATATGAACATCACACAAAACATTGATTGGACATAACATAGCATGAGTTATATGTGTCATTTTGTAGTGAATATCCTAATGTAAAAGTTGGACAAACATTGTTTGAAAAATTGAGGCCATACTTTGTGAGGTCAAACAAAGTGTTTGAAACATGTTATTGTCATCATCATATTGAGTTTGATCTCCACTATCAGGTATTTTGAATTTTTTTAGAAGACACATATGATTTTCATGCTGCTCTTTCTAGTAGGAGAAGTGAGTTTATATCATCCATTCTATGTGACAAAATAGATGATCCAGCTGGTCAAATAAATTGCATCAAAGGATTATGTGAAACATGTGGTGAATTGGCTCTATTTCTTTTGAAATTTGAAAATATTGATGCAACAAAAAAATTGAATTGCAAAAGTTACAAGTATGTCAAGAATGAAACAAAGTTGGGAAAAGAGACAAAAAGGTTGGAATAAGTTGAAGAGGAGTTACCTATTGTAACATTTATTAACAAATTTAAGAATTTGATTCAACCTTATATTCATCACACATTTTTTGCAAAGTGGCAAGCACAATAGTTTCAAACTTTGATAGATAATTTCCCACTTGCAAAAATTGTATAGGTTGTTGATTTTGTAGAGAACTATTCCTTTGTTCATCCTAAAGCAATTCAATCAGATTATTACTTTTCTAAGTAGGTCACTATTATGGTACATGTTTTTAATAGACATGCACAGTTAGATTTGGATGGTGTTCAAAGTATAGTTCAAGCACAAGTAATTAGAAAGTAATATCATTTCTATATAAGTGATGATAAAGAACATAGCATTCACTATGTCAAACATTACTTCAATATCTTCGTTTCTTATTTGAAAGAAAGAAACATAAATTTTGATAAACATTATGTTTGGTTTGATGGATGTGCCACATAGTTAAAATAATCTAGACCATTTTATGCATTATGTAGATATCATCACAATGAGAATATAAAACATATATGGAATTTCTTCGAGAGTCATCATGGAAAAGGTGAACATGATGGTGTTAGAGCTTGCATCAAATGTGCTCTACAAAAGTATCAAATGAATTATTAGGGAGTTCATGTAAATGATGCACATGATGTTGTTGAATGGTGTAAGACACATTTTGCATTACATGAGGTCGGGACATCATCAACAATGAGTCAATAGGTACCATATAGAGTCCTTTGTGAGATGACGGTATGGATGTGTACAAATGTTTAATTTTTATGCAATTCAGCTATAAAATTTCATTGTTAAGTTTTATTTTTCAATTCATTGAAGTTTACATTTAATTTGTCCATATTTTTAATTTAATGAACTTTTAGGTGTTAATAGAAAAAAATACATGGTTGGAAGAGGATAAAAAACACATGTTCCTTACATTCAGTCATGAGTACATATAATTGTAATTGGGCATTGAAGAAAAGAGAATATTCATGTTTTTGTGATATTTGCATTGATGAAGATTATGAAGAATGCCTCAATCAAACACGTGGATATATAGGTGCATGGATTTCGGTACCACTTGATGTTATTGATACATTTGATAAAGATGATGAAAATTTTGATGATATTCCATTGATTTTTTATGTTTATGATCATATCTCTGCATTGGTAAAAGTGGGTAAGTGTCATAAAAATTAATTTGAACAAGTGTTATTTAATTATCAATTCAAACTGTCATATATATGTTTTGTACACATACACATGTATACTTGTTATGCAAGAGATATCTTTGTAGTAATTACTAAACCTGGAAATTATAAAGGTGTCAATTATTATTTATTGCAATGTATTGCAGAGAGGACAAAGTTATATGACCCTAAAGAAAGTGATGGGATTTTGTTCCCCATAGGTAACTTTATACGAATACACACACACACACACACACACACACACACACACATAACTTTATATTTATCAAAATTTAAAATACTTAAATTTGTGGTGCAGGTTCTATTGTGATAGAGGGAACATATTTGAAGCAAGAAAAAATAGTCCAACATGGAATAGACTTTGTTGATTATAAACCTAACAACAAGGTTTTACAATACAACCACCTAGTTGTTGTTATTGAGCTTTCTCTACATCCAGTCAAAGTTAAGCATGCACATCGCAAGTGGAGACTAGATAGTGAAGATCATGATAAGATATTACATGTTATAAGTGTACATCATGGTTGAATTTACATTTGAGATTTATTTTATAATAATTTGAATATCAACTTCTTTTCAAACTATTGAATTTCATCTTGAATTAAATGTGTTTTTAATTGTATGATCATAGTCTTAGTTATCATCAGTTTATTAGAAAACTATATAAATTAATAATATTAATTGTACCATGGATGAATTTATTAATTTAACAGCTTGATATAAATAGGCTAAGTTAGTTTGAACTTACACAATCAAATTATCTATATATATGTATCAAAAAGAATTTAATATGTTACAATTCTTAAATATCAACTTCTTTTCAAACTATTGAATTTCATCTTGAATTAAATGTGTTTTTAATTGTATGGTCATAAATTTTTAATTATGATTAGTTTATTAAAAAACTATATATTTAATAATAAATTAATTGTACCATGGATGAATTTAATAATTTTAACGACTTGATAAAAATAGGCTATGTTAGTTTGAACTTACACAATCATAGTTTATAGATATGTCTCAAAAATAATTTAATATGTTACAATTCTTAAATATCAATTTATTTTGAAACTATTGAATTTCATCTTGAATTAAATGTGTTTTCAATTGTATTATCATAAGTTCTTAATTATCATTAGTTTATTAAAAAACTGTATAATTTAATAATAAATTAACTGTACCATGGATGAATTTAATAATTTAACAACTTGATATAAATAGGCTAAGTTAGTTCGAACTTACACAATCATTATCTAAACATATGTATCAAAAATAATTTAATACAATTTAGAATTCTTAAATATCAACTTCTTTTCAAACTATTGAATTTCATCTTGAATTAAATGTGTTTTTAGTTGTAGAATCATAAGTTCTCAATTATCATTAGTTTATTAGAACAATACAAAATTTAATAATAAATTAATTGTACCATGGATGAATTTAATAATTTAAATTCATTTATCAACTTTTTTTCAAACTATTGAATTTCATAAGTGAATTAAATGTGTTTTTAAAATTGTATGTGTGTCTCAAGATCATGTTCTATAGCTATAATACAAAAAAAATACACATATACATGTCTCAAGAATAAACATCTACAAATCTAATATATCTCTACAATTGAAGTGCATACATATGCAAACTATAAATCTTGAATGAATACATATACATAGAAAAATATAAAAAGTTATATATACATGTGACCATCTAACTATTGAAGTACTCAATAATCAAATAAATAGTGAAACATATGTATACATGTATATCATCAGGGTACTAAAATACACATGTGTATGTAAACTGTCTCCAATATATAAATGCATCAAAAAAAAATATAAAGATCTACTACTAGGGTTAGCATATGGGTTTACATTTCTATTAGTATTACTTATAGGGTTAGGATATGGATTGACATTGCTATTAGTATTATTTTTAGGGTTATAGTTTGTATTAGGGTTTAAATTTATGGATAGGATTATGATTAGGGCTTATAATTTAGGATAAGGGTTGGGGCTTATCATCTAGTATAAGGGTTTACCATAATTTATGATTAGGGTTAGAATTATGGTTTAGTACACTTAAAATTAATTTATAGCTTTTAGAATTAGAGTTTAGCATTTAAATTTAACATTTTAGGATCTTAGTGTACAAAGATTAGGGTTTAGTATTTAGAGTCATGGTTTAACATTTATGATTTATGATTATGATTGGGGTTCTAGGTTATGGGTTTATATCATTGTTAGAAGTATGGTTAGAGGGTTAGGGTATGGGCTTGTACATCATGTTGTTAGAAGTATGGTTAGAGGGCTCGGATTTGTGTTAGGGATAAGATTTTGGATTATGGTTTTAACATGTAGTTTTAATATTTATAATTAAAGTTAGGATCAAGTATTATGATTTACTATTTAATGTTGGGGTTTATCATTTAGGTCTATGGTTGAAATTGAGATTTAGGAATTATGGTTGAGCATCTAAGATTAGGAGTTATAATTGATGATTAGGGTTAAATTGAAATTAGGATTATGACCAGGTTTAGTATTTAGGACTATTGTTTAGCATTAAGGTTTAAAAGTTAAAATTTAAGTTATATATAATTTTTACATGTTAGATTATATGATGTACATTTTTTATGTTTGTATATAATCAAGTTATGTTCTTATAATTAACTTTTATTAATTAAATGTTCTAACATGTATTCTTTAGGTCATACATGTTCTAAGTTATATGTTCTTATGTATGTATGTACGTTATATTCTTACCTATAGAAATTAATCTACATTCCTATATATGTACAATTTAGGATCTCCCCAAGTTAAGACATGTCATTGAATTATATACTTAGATTAAAGCATTAAAAATAATAACATATACATAAACATGAATATTGAAAACATACATGTATCTGTATTTAACATGAACATATTTACATGTACATTTATGAAATAAAATATACATTAATCTACATTCTTATATATAATTTAGGATCTCCCCTTAAGACATCTCATCAAATATAGTTAATTACACTTAGTTGTAAGACAAATTAAGATCAATAGCTAACATATGTACATATAAAAATGTCAATTTATTGAAAACATGTACATGGCCCTACTTTTAACCATGAACAAATATACATACATCTATGTTCAAAATTAAAAACAAATTTTAATCTACATTCTTACATGTATTATAATTTAGGATCTAGACCCTTAAGACATGTCATTTAATTACACTTCTAAGATTAAGAGATTCAGATGAATCTCACATATACATGTAAACATGAATATTGAAAACATACATGTCTACATTTAACATTAACATATATACATATATCTATGAAATAAAATATGGATATTTTAATCTGCATTCTTATGTTTAATTTAGGATTTCCCCTTAAGATGTATGCCATTAAATATAGTTAATTACATAGTCTAGATTAAGGTGCATAAAGATGAATAACATACACATAAACATCAATAAGGCATTAAGATGAATAACATATACAAAAACATGAATAAAACATATACGTAAACATAAAAGATTATGTATTAAAAAATCAATAACACGTACATTAACATTAATAAATTTATATGAATATTGAAAATATGTTTCTAAATTTTGTTTTCTACACTATTTTTTTAAAAATATTTTAAAATAGTTTTCTACTGTTTTGTAATTTTCAAGACTAATGTTTTTAAAAATATTTTCTAATGCTTTTTCTAATATTTTTCTAATGTTTAAATCCTAATTTATTTTCACATAGTTTTCTAATATAAAATTCTAAATTATTATTTTTTAAATATATTTTCTAATGTTTTTCTAAATTTGTTTTCTAATACATTATATTATTATAAATTTTCTAATGTTTTAAAAATGTTTTTCTAATATTTTTTCTAATGTTTTTCTAATTTCTTTTAAGTTTTTTTTCTAAATTTTATATTATGATTAATTTTCTAATATTTTTCTAAATTTATTTTCTAAAATTTATATTATTATAAATTTTCTAATATTTTTCTAATATTTTCTAATTTTGTTTTAAATTAATGTTTTTTATAATGTTTTCTAAATTTGTTTCCTAATGTTTTATATATAATATTTTTCTAATATTTTATAAATTAATATAATTAAGTTTAATATAAATAAATAATAAAAATATTAAATTAACATTAAAAAATGCTTTGATAACATTAAAAATGTAAAAAATATTAAAATATGCTTTGAAAATATTAAAAAATGCTTTAAAAATATTAAAATAATAATATATAGACATACTTGAAGAGGAGAGTCTAAAGAAAAATGATAGGATGACGTTGATAGAGAGCACATGTTCACTCCAACGATTGAGTGAATAGTGAATGCTATAGAGAAATTGACAAAAACAGGGTTAAAACGATATTTTTAAATGCTGAAAATCGACATTTTGGATGTTCGCTATGAACATATTAATTATGTATGTTCACAGTGAACATACATAATTATATCATACCATGTTCAGTGTCAACATTGTTTTAATATATGTTCACTATGAATATATTTAGTATGTTCATTGTGAACATATGATAAACCCAATTCAATTTTTGCAATTTTTTTTGCATTTTTCTTCATCCCACTAAAGTGGAATACATTATTGTGGGTTCACCCAGTGTAATCCTCCCTAGTACCTTTTGTGAAACCATATTTTGAATGTAGACTATTGTACTACATGCTTCTAGCCATAAGTAGCATGGCATATTCTAGTCATGTAGCATAGATCTTTCCACCTCTGATATAGTATGGCTCTTCTTCTTAGCAACTCCATTCTATTGTTGATTGTAAGGAATAGTCCACTCTCTCTTGATTCCTTCCCTAGTAAAAAACTCCTAGAAGTTATTTCCTTTGTACTCACCTCCATTGTCTAACTGAAGAACCCTTATCTTCTTTCCTGTCATGTTCTCCACTAGAGCCTTCAACTCTTGGAAACAATTGGAAATCTCATCCTTAGTCTTCAAGAAGTATATCTATGTCTTCTTTGAGAAATCATCGATAAAAGTAACATAGTACTCATATCTTTTGATAGACTTTGTTAACATTGGTCCACATACATGTATCTAGATGTACTAGATCAAGAACACCTTTAGATCTAGTGTCACTCCTTGGAAAATGTGCTTTTGTAAACTTTCCCAATACACATCCCTTACATACATCATCATCCTCTATGCTCACCTCTAGAACACCTATCACTATCTCACAAATAAATTTGAGTGCTCCATGATGAATATGGCCCATCATCCTATGCCATAGCTCTCCAAGATCTCTAGGATTACTATTTTACATGAGTGCCTTAGGAGTATCAAACTGCAACCTATGAAGGCAACCACTCCTAACTCCAATAGTTATGGGTGATTTCCAATCCTTGTGCTTAATAAACACATATGTCCCTCTAAAGAGTACATTATACCCCCTATCCTAAAGAATAGATATAGAAATCAAATTCATACCTAAGCTTGGCACATGTAATACATCATGAACTGGAATTATCTTTCCATCCTCCCTCTGAAACTGAACAGTCTCTTTCCCAACTAGGTTGACTTTGAATAAGCTTCCCATAGATATATGGATATTGGCATTCTCCTCCTTATAACTAGAGCAGTACTCTCTAACTCCTTCCATATGAAATTACTTCCTGCTATCTATATACTAGATAGTCTTTAAGGTTGATCTCACCATACAAGCTATAAGTGCAAACTTATCTTCCAATCTATTAGAGAGTTCTTCTACACTTGTTGAAGCTTCCACCTACTTCTTTTCCTTCTTCCTTTCTAAGAAATCACTAATAGAGTGACCATACTCATGACATCCAAAGCACTCCACATTAGAAAGGCCCTTCTTCTTCTTCTCAATTTGTAAATTTGATCCTTTCCTAGACCCCATCTTTTCTTTCCCATTCCCTGCTTGGGTAATGTTTTATGGTTCCACCTCATATTTTTTACTCTTTTTGGACCCATTGACAAGACTTAGTTTAAAGACCTCTTGAGTGAAATTAGTCCATAGTCGATCCTAACTTGGTAAAGTATCTCATCCACGAATAACTTGAACAAAGACAACCCATTACTTTATAAACCCATTAAGGGCTATTCTCACTTGCTCTTCATCACTAGGACTATCCCCAATAGCTACTAGCTCATGCTTTACAAATCCAAGTTTGGTGAGGTAACTTGCAACATCTTTGTCTTGGTTCATCTAGGTATTCTTCAAATTCTCTTTGAGAATCATCTTCCTGTTAGTGGTAGCATTCTGCTATAGATTGAAAATGGCATCCCACATTTTATTCATCCTATCTAGCTTTGAGATATGCGAAACAATATGATCCTTGACACCATCAAGGATAATCCTCCTCACCTTGGCATCATCCTTCTTATATGCTACAAGTTGTGTTGCATCTATTGGTACATGTACAACACTAGTAACATAATCCTTGATACCATTCTCTTACAACAATAAAGAAATTCTAGCCTTCCAAACACCAAAATATGTCCTGATCTCTCAAACCATCTAAAGCCATCTCAAGGGATTAAAGAAATAATAATTCTAAAGAGATCAATCTAGGTTATATAAACCCTTAATTTCTTTTGTAGGGAAAAACTCTTCTACCCTCAACAAAGCTTTGATACCATGTGAAAATTAACACTATTGCAATCACTGACTATTAATATCCTATCATAAATGATTATTAAACTACTAAAAACAAAATTCCAAATAATATCAAAAAATAACACAACTACGACTTCAAGTCAATAAAATATGGAAAGAAATTCAGAATACAAAGAACACAATATTTTTTGAGAAACTGTCCTTGGGAAAACCCCTAAGAGAAAACGAGTTATGCTGATGGAAAATATATTAACTTTAGCAAATCAAGAGATACAAAATTTCTTGCCTTTCACTGGCAGAATTTGGATGACCTTTTAATTTCTTGCACTGATATTCCCCACTGCTATCCCTACACTATCACTGTGCTCTTGCTAACACTGCAAGACTATTTTCTATCACTACAAACTCATTTGCTAAAATTGCAAATGTTTCTATTGTTGGAAATATATATGATAGGCTAAGTTACTAAGAGGGGAGGGGTGAATGAGTAACTAAGAAAACTTAACCCTTATTTTCAATTAACCATTTATGTGTATTCTAATCTAATTGTATGCATGAGAAACTAAAAGCATTAAACATTCATAACACTTTGACACATAATTTGGTGACCTAGAAACTTTCCAAATAAAAAGTAAAACTAGGGTACAGATGATACCCACAATCTTTAGTACTACTATATAAAGTTGGCTAGTTAAGGCTTATAATGATAACTTCTGATGATCTACCTTCTTAGGAGCTATAAGGACTACTAGGTCCACCATGTAAAAGGATTTACAAACATACAATAAAGTATGCACTTGGTAAAGAGATTTACACAAGACTATTAAGTCTACCTTGTGAAAGGATTTAACTAATCCACCTGTTAGGATGAAACAGTTATTGATCTTTGATCTGTAGCTTCCTTTACTGAATGAGATTCCTTTTAGTGTAATGATTGCCTTTTTGTGATGGATAAATTTTTGTCACTCCTTATACTTCTTGTAGCCTTATATTTCACACCTTTTCTTTTCTTTTCTTGTTACATTACTTCCATACTTACTTTGGATGTGATACAATACATTACATATATACCAATCCAATTTACAAATCAACAAAGTTGGCTACAATACAAGTCTACACAAAATACACAAGGTCAGCCCAAACCATATGAACTTGGGTTTTGAAGACTAGCTCAATGAGATTCTGATACTTTACATCCACAGTCAATGCTTGACTTCATCATGCATTTGGTAGGCATAGAAGCTTGGTACATATTGATCACTTTTTAAGTAGTCTAAACTTGGTCTACAATAGTGACTCAATGAATACTATGAAATTCAGCATATAAACTAAATCACTTGATTCATACTACACGGCTTAGTCAATTCTATCATGCCAATCTTGGTATAAACTGAATCACTTGGTTAACACTGAGTGGCTCAGTCAACACTAGTTTTACATTACTGTAACTATGAACTTGATAAGCACTGCATAACTCAATTTCCCCTAAGGAACTTGGTAAACTTTATGAAGCTCAGCCTATACTTCTAATCTCCATTATGGTAGAAATTGTTTCATGCAAACCAAATATTTTCCTTTGGATTTGGTAGCAACTATAGAACTCGGTATAGACTGAAATGCTTGGTTAACTACACAATATGCTTGGTAGATACTTACATTCTAAATAAGTGTATGTCACTAATAACAAACATGACTGTAATGTCAACAATCTCCCCCTTTGGCATTACTGACAAAAAAATTTATCAATCAAAACTAAATTTCAAGAATACCATTTATTCATCAACGTCTGTCTCTAACTCAATAGAATACTCTGTTTGTTTAGATTTTTCAAATTTATTTTTGTAGAATATGTATCTCTGAGTATCTGTGCATATAATGCTCCCCCATACACATATACAATATAATTTACATATTTTCTCATCTTATATACATTTTCTCCCCCTTTTATGTATACTTCCTTTATAATACACATTTTCTATACAATAAACATCTTCTCCCCATTTTTGCCATTAATTCCAAAGATGTATGCTATATACTATATAGTAATGCGAAAATGTGACAAGAACTCTGAATGTACCTTTAAAATCAATTTCATTTTCCTATCCCAATTTTCTTGCAACACCTTGTTGAAAGTTCTATCATGCAATTTGCAATAGAGAAGTTGTTATCAAGTATGAGCATTTTGGCATCTACAATATGTTTCTATCATGCATCCATGTTCAAAAGAATCATGCCCTATATAGCTACCAATGTAGCTCTTATTCTGGCTTCGTCTCTTAGAAATTAACTACATAAGTTAAGAATTTGATCTTTGAATAGTGGGCAGAGCAGTAACTCAGGTCAATTTGCAGTTGTTGTGCACTTGCTTGTAGATCTTCATCAATATTTAACAATTTATCTCTTATTTCCTTGGAGAAAGTTGATGTATCACATAGTTTACTAAACAAAGTAGTCACATTTTTCTAAGAGGTCTCCAATGAGACTAGAATAATAGATAGATCTACTTGATGAATAAGAATTTTCCTTAGGGAAAAATTCACTGAAGACCAAGGAACTCAAACACAAGCACAACAATAGCCAAAGAGAGTATGATCAGAATGACAATATATTCATTCAATATTTGATTGAAAGTACACTAGGAGTACCTATATATAAAGACCTCTAGAAAGCTTCTAAAATGCAAAGAAGTCAGCAACATGATAAGTCATACAACCAGGCACAGGTCCACTAGATATGGGTTATCCTCCATTAAGGATGAGAGTACGTGCGATGATGAGAGGATAATCCTATAAAGGTGTAGCACACAAAATAATGTTATAGAAACCATGTGCTAAATTAGGAGTGTGAATAACTATTTTGTCTACATGAAAACTCAGTTAATGATGTAAACTCTAATGTTGTAAGCACCATGTGCTAAATTAGAGTTGCTTACTTTAGTATTGTCAACATGACAACTTGTAAGAGTGTGCAAACTCCTAAGTGTCTCATCTAAATAAATAATAAAATAATGCATTAACCTAAGTAAACTTAAGTAAAGTGTAAATAGTAAATACTTATTTACACCAAAAACCCCCCTTAAGTGCAACTTTGGAAAATGCACTTAAGTTTGTAAGAACTAGGATGAAATGCATAACGGGTCCTGGCTACTAGCCATGTTAGGTACCCATGTACATAATGAAATGCAATCTTTTTAAAGTGGAGAAAGAGGGAAAACCTCATGGGAAAAACCCTCCTCCAAAAAGAGAAATAAAAAAACTAGATGCATGGATGGATGGAGTAATCAAGATCCCCCCATTATGACATACATCAAGTATATACAATGGAGAAATGTGAGAAGAGCACTATCACAAAAGAGGAAAAGGTTCCCCCCCCCCCCCCACCACAAGATAGAAGAAGAAGAAAGACAAGATAGTCTCCCCCCCCCCCCCCCCCCTAAATGAAGAGTTTCAATTAGTGATAGTTGCTTTGATGTGGAAGCTGATCGAAGATTGTATAATAGTGTTCCTCCCCTTTGGAAGAAACAATATCATAGGTACAAATGAGATGCTTTTGTTGCGTGTGGAAAGAATCCCAATGATCATTGATGCCTTTGAAACCTGCTCAACTATCCCTGTCAAGGATGAATGAAGAACCTATCTCAAAGAACATACTATCTCCTCCACTCATGACGAGACCTCCTGCAACTATTGTACATAAGTATTCACAATCACATCAACCTATGAAGATTATCATGTAGAGAATGGACATGAGGGTTAGAGTGAGCCCTCACAATAACTGAAGAAGGATCTTCCCCATCATAGAGAAGATGTATATCATCAATGATGTCCAAAAAATCCACTATGTATGACTCTAGAAACAAACCTGAAATATCTGCTATATAGTCATCCTCTATTGCTAGAGTTGGAAGACTAGGTGTACCCTACTTTGTTGGACCTATCACCGTGGCAACATATACATGTGGAGTATGTTGATATCATGACCTCTCGCTACAACTATCGATAGAACCTCATGTATCTAAATCTTTTGAAGCACTATCACTGATGTTAGTAATAGTTTCCATGATGTATGATGTGCGGAGAGGATTAGAGGATAAGGTGTGTGAAATTTCCTCAAAGTGTACATCTTTCTCCATAAAGATCTCACATGTCTGAGGATCCATAAGTCTATATGCCTTAACATTGTCTTTATATCCCATGAAAGTGCAAGGTTGAGGTGGTGGTGCCTTGCATCTCCTAGAAGATATATGTGCCCATGTTGGACAACTAAAGACTCTGAAGTGTGTCACAACTAGTTTTCTTCTACACCATGCCTCAAAAAGTGTCTTGCCATCTAAGGTAGGATGAGGAGACCTATTAAGTATGTGATTAGCACTATTGATTGCTTCAACTTAAAGTGATGGATCTAGAGGCTTGGCTTGTATCATGCAACTTGCCATAGAATTCAACGTTTGAATCCTTAATGCTACAACATCTATCTTATGCAGACTGAATATTGGTGGATTTTGTAGATCAATACCCTTAAGTTTGAAAAAGTCTTTAAGTCTTCTATTCACATATATGCTTTCGTTGTCCATCCTTAGAACTTTGATTGATTTCCTTGAATTTTTTTTAACATGAGTCTCAAAGGCTAGAAACTTGTCGAACACTTCATTCTTATGATGAAGAAAGTAGACCAAAGTGTAGTGTGAAAAGTCATCAATGAAAGTAAGTATGTAGCAACCCTAGCTGACTGATGTTACTACAAAAGGACCTGCTTGTAGCATGTGAACCATCTAAAAAACCACTGGTGCTCTTGAAGACTTCCCTTTATGTAACTTCTCCTTTGGATGCATATCCACTAAACCTGTTCAACATTTACCTTGGGAAAAGTTGATAGTAGGTAGACCTTTGACCATTTTGTTTGAGAAAAGTTGCTAAAGATAGCAGAAGGTAAGATGACCAAACTACTTATGCCATAATTGGATGTGTGAATCTGATTAAGTCAAGAAGGCTTGTAAAGGAGACTTGGGCACAAAATGGGAGAAAGAATAAAACCTTTTTTCATGATTAAGTTTTCCCACTACAACCACTGAATCATCTTTTAGACTATGCACCTTTACTAAGTCGGAAAGGAAATCAACTTTGTGACCATCTGCAAGGTGAGTGATTTGGTAAATTGAGGGGAGATTAGAACTTAGGTTTGGAACATAGAGAACATCTCTAAACTCTCCATTTTCAATCTCATGATTTCCTTTCCCTTGAACTTCTAGTTTTGTATCATCTCCCACAAAGATGTGGGGTACCTTAAATTGCTTCAATGAAGAAAAAGCTCCATTTGAAGAACCCATATGAAATGAGGAACTTGAGTCAAGAATCCACTCCACTAAAGAACTTGAATTTTCGATGACTGCTTGCCCTTTTCGCTTTGAATCTGAAGAAGATCCTTCATCCCTGTAAGCATTAGGTAGTGGAACATTATGTTTCTTCATGATGTTCATCAACTCATCAATCTTTTTATGATAACACTCATGTTCTTCATGACCCAATTTCTTGCAATAAGCACAATTTTTGTTGTCCTTATTATTGTCTCCCTTCTTATTTGAATTCAAGGAAGACTCCCTTGTTGATTTGATTACGGTGTTTTCTTTTCTGCATCCTCTGATTTTTTATTCTTCCACTTCCTATTCTTACACTTTCCTTTATTTGAAGATTGACCTATTGAATTTTGAGAAGCCTCATTATTTGCCATCAATGCCTTAGACTTAAGTGAATTGAGAATCCCCATTGATTTCAATTTCTTTTCTTCATTATCTAATATTTCAACATAATGATCAAAAGATACTTTTTGATAAGCAAACCCTATGTTATAAGTAGAAATAAATGTGGAGTACTCAGATCTCAGCTTATTATGAATGATATATATTAACCTATCTTCTTTAATAGGACACCCACAATCATCAAGCTTCATTCTTAATTCATTCACCTTTATAAGAAAATCTTGTATGGAATCAAATGCCTTAGGATCTAAGGAGACAAGCTCATCTTCAATTTTGAAAACATCTTCTTTAGACACTTTACCATATAGGTTTTGGAGGGTATCCCAAGCTTCCTTGGATGTATGAGACTTCTAAATCTAATATATGATCTTGTCTTCCACTCCCAAACAAATATCACCTAGGACTTTCCTATCCATTGTTTGCCAATTAATGATTTCACTGGTAGATACTTGATCACCTATTGGTTTAGAAAGGGTGCCATCTACATATTGAGAAACTCCTTTATGCATTAAATGCACCACATTTTAATGGACCATGTAGCATTGTTATGTGGAGTTAACTTTGGAAACTTAAAATTCCCCATGATGTAGAAAATGAAAGAAAACTACAAAAAAAGAGGAATACAACACTGAGAACACCCCTCTTTTCACTCAATCAAGAAACCCCCTCAAAATAAAATAAAATACTTTTGACACTTTATATGTAGTGCATTTACAATGGCCACTTGCTAATTTTGGCCTTAGTGATCTTCTGAGTTTTATTTTTACAACCTTCTTATTGAGTTCAAAACTAGAACATTACAATGTATCTCGGATATACAAATTTTTTGAAGATATATCAAAGTATTACAATGTAGAAAAGGACCTAATTCTGAAAGTGAAACTTTTGTCCACACAGCCCTATAATCTGATTGTAGATTTGGAAAGTAGATGAAAAATAACACACTTTCTAAAAAAAGAAACCTATTTTCATGTCCAAATGAGCCCTTACAAAGCATTTGAAGTTGCAAAGTGTAGGATTGAATAGGCACAGTCACCAAAAGAGGAAATTTCTAACAAATTCATGCACAAAAATCAAAAAAGAGCTACACCACTAAAAATTTTAGGAGATTATACTCAAAATTAAAAAAATAACACCTAATTTGGAGTCTAGATGACTAAGATATGTCCTCCCAAAGTTAGACTACAAAATCAAAAATCAATCTAGAGAGGGGATGGATCAGCAAAACACAAGGTTAAATTTGACAATCATATGGCCATCACAACAATTCAATTTTTCCCCTAGATGATGGTCCAATGACTGTCAAATTTAGGCTCACAAAGTGATGATGTCAGCATACCTTGGCCCTATGATGACATCTGCATGACATCAAGATGATGTCAGCATGTACAAAATTGAATGGAATTGTATGGATAATATGTACAAAAAAGTGTCCTGTTGAACTAACATACGGATTCTCACGTATGCGCTAACTAGATTACGACTAGAGTACGACTCTATCTATTGATGCAAGGAGTTGACATGATTGATTATGTTGTGGGGTTTACTAATATCAACGCATGTCACTATTGCAGTGGTGTAGGGAATGGCCATGTGTTAGATAGAAGAATGAATTGAGGCCCCACTGGAAAAGGAAACAATGGTGGTTGGTATGTTTGAAACAACACTGGTAATGACTTTGCAAGAGTTGGTTGTGTGTGTAGTTTATCCCACATTCATTGTTTGAAAACTCCATGGGTTGTTTAAAACAAATAGCTTGCAACACTTAAATAACAAAGTCATGGGCATGGAATATGTGATGGCCATATTTTGGGTCGTCAGGTTAAAAAAATGTGGAGTTCGGTCCGATGGTATGAATGCCAAATTTGGTATAAGCACCAAAAAATTATATACCCACTAATTAAATAGAATATTCCTCCCAAATTGCAAAGCTAGGGTGTCACTACCTAGATCTTTAAAAGAAATTTGACTGGGAAATTCTTTTTTCCAAAAATACCCACAAATTTGAAAAAATAATGCAAAGAATAAATTAATTCAAATCTGAACAATAGATTAATAGATCAAACAAAAGATCATACCAAAGTTGCAAATTGGTGCCTTTGGGTGCTGGTTTCCTAAAAAAGAAAAAATTCTTATAGTCAACTTTAGCCCTACATAGGTGAATTTATTGTAGATTTTCATCGAATCGACATTCTAGACATAATGGTGATGTTTGATTTGGTTGTAGATGCTCCCAATTTCTATAGATTCTCTAGATTCAAGTCGAGGTGCTGAAGCATAAATGGTCTCAAATGGCTATGTGAAGATAATTTCCGCAAGCTTTGATACCATTTAATAATTTTTCTTAGGGTAGAATTCGCCCAAGACAAAAGAACTCAACTATAAGCACAACAATAGACAAATAAGAGTATGATCAGAGTGATGATATATTCATTCAATATTCTATTGAAAGCAAACTAGGAGCCCCTATATATAAAGGCCTCTACCAAAAGCTTCTAGAATGCATAGAAGTGAACAACATGATAAGTCAGACAACTAGGTAAATGTCCACCAGATATTGTTTATCCTCCATTAAACAAGACATCAAGTGTGATGATGAGAGGATAAGCCTACAAAGGTGTAGCACACAAAATAATGCTGTAGACACCATGTGCTAAATTAGGAGTGTGAATAACTATGTTGTCTACATGACAACTCAGTTAACAATGCAAACTCTAGTCTTGTCAACCTAAAACCTCATGAGAGTGCACAAACTCCTAAGTGTCTCACCTAAATAAATAATAAAATAATGTATAATAATAAAATAATGTATTAACCTAGGTAAACTTAAGCAAAGTGTAAATAGTAAATACTTATTTACACCAACAAATAGCAATCATTTGAGCAATAAGTTCAAAAACTTTATTCTCAAACTTTTTCTTAGATCTCTACAACAATTTGTCCTATCTATTCAAATCTTTATGGAATTTATGAACTATCTCTTCTAATTGAATCAAAATTGGTTGAGAAGTGTCAACCTTTGCATTTAGTGCCTTTGTTAAAATATTCTTTGCATCTTCAATTATTTGAAATTTCCTTTCTTTCTTCTCTAAGCCTCTACTGCTTAGCTTATTTTTGAAGAAGTTCTCCAAATATTTTCATTTGATCAAGGTTAAGATTAGAGATGTCCCAATTTAGAGTAACAATCTCCTCATCAAGATCAATTTCTTCTTCTTTCTTTTTTCCTATATTCAAAAATCTTATACTCAGTTGAGACTTGGTCTCAACTATCCTTATACTTATTGTTTGCATGCTAGGAATGGAAACAATGGTAGGAATAGTAGGACTAGCTGAAAAAATAGATTCTTCACTTATTGTTGAAATACCAATTAAAATACCTAGTGTAACCAAAATTGATGTAGAGGGAAGTGTAGATTGCTTGGTAAATGAAGTGCTTGACACTATTGTCAATGAAGTATTGAGCCGAATAGGTGCAAAAATTGATTAAGTGTTAGTACTTACATTGTTTGACACAACCAATCGTACAATAGCTTTCTCTAGGCTTGATGTTTTTAATGTTTCACTTTGAGAATGAGGAAGTGAGGTTATGATCATTCTTGTGATTTTCTCAGGGTCGGTCTCCTCTATGTTCTAAACATTAGGTAAATCTTCATTGATAGCTTCCTATCCTTGTTCCTCTTCCTCATCATCTACATTGTCATAATGTGTCACTTCTTCATTATCAATTTCCTCATCTTTTTCATGTTCATCATCATCTTTATCCTTGTCACTAAAATGAACTACAAAATCACTTTTCTTGTGAAGATTGAAAATATTTTTCCAAGTGTTGGTGGCATTCCTTACCACATATTCAAAGTCATTTATTAATATAAGACAAGTGTTAAATCTTAAGGTAATCTTTTCTCCATTCTTCTTTAATTATTCTTTTACTTCCTTGTCACTCAAAATTGGCATGAGTTGCCTTAGGGTCTGCTCATATATGTCCTTAGTAGTTTTCATAGATTTTTTCCATCTTTGCTTGATCTTCTCCATTAGAGAACTCAAAATCTGCTAAACAAGTTGGTCTAGGGAATATTTCCACTTACCCATTTTAGACATTATTTTATCTTCTATTTTCTTTTGTTCCTCTATAGTCCTAGTCTCATACTTTAGTGATTTAAATTTTTTTATGTAGGCTCTAGAGTCCATTTCCTTAAATCTTTCCTAAAAGTTGGGTGGAGGTCTTCTAAAGATCACATCTCCCCCTTCTTCATCAAATTTCTTCCTAGATGCCCTCCTCATGAATATAGTAGTAGATGGTTTGGTAGGCTTGATTATTGTAACTTTTCCTTTATTCTTTACTTGTTCTTCTTCCTCTAATTTCTCTTCACCTTGTGCTTTACCTCCGTCAATGTCTTCTCCTTTGCCTTCAATCAATAGAAAAATGGAGTAGGTTTTCAATTTTGCAATTCTCTTCTTCCCTTTGTTGAGTACTTGAGGGAGTTTAATCTCAAGTTTGATCCTAGTGTTTGCTTCATCATAGGTGCAAAAAAATGAAACTTTAGGGCCAACATGCTCATTAATCAATGCTTCAATAATGTGTTTGGTTTCATCGATGTTAACCTCATAATCTATAGGCTTAACCCATGCAATTCTCAATCTAATTGTCTAAATATATACTTTGTCACTATAAATCATGAAACAAACATCATCTCTGTAATCATCAAATAAGTTTCTTGGGTATCTTGAATCTATTATTCATTTTCTCTTTAAATGCATCAAAGTATAGGTATGCCCTTCCTCCATACAACTATACCTTTAGATGGGAAGAATTTTTGTACGTAGAAAAATAAACAAGTTAAGAGTGAACCAAACTTACAAGGATTTTTCTTTGAAGTTATTATACTCTCCATGTTCTTGTTGAACTGGTTCATCATCTACTTGGAAAGGTTAGGTGACATGTTATTCTTGACCACTTTGTATGCAAGATCCACTACTTCGAATGATACACTATTACGTTTTCTCAAGCTTTATATTTTTTGTGTAATTACATGAATTCTAAACTTTAGTTTGATGTCTATAATACTACTAATCTTCATTCCCCTTCCATCTCACTCGGCAAGGGTTTTCATTTCAAGATCGACCCAATTTAGGGTTTTTGTCATTTTAGCTTTTGCCAAAATAGGAAGACCAATGATCCTATTGATCATCTTCTTGGTTATCAAAATAGATTTTTCTAACCATAAATGACCATTATGTGTATGAATGAGGATGAATCTTATCCGTTTGATTTGGAAATCCTTTGACATTTACTGAATATGAGTCAAACCCTTTGCTTCAAGATATTGATGCTCATGTTTTAAAACACTATTCACACACAACTTATGAAGGGTTTCATCCATTTCCAATATTCCAATATTTTAAATCACATAGCAAAAATGTGAATGGATTTCATTGACCAATAGTACCTTTGGTGGTATTTGCAATTCAGCTCCATTTGGATCTAGGGCTTCCATGATGACAAGACACAACTTTAAGTCTAGTGCCTTCCATTCAAAGCCTCAAACAAGCATATTAGATCCTTTCTTTTATTTTTTGTTGGTGGATGCCATTTTGCTTGGTAGCATTTTAAGGAAACACAAAAATCGCCAACAATGATTCACTTAGATTGCTCAAATACTCTGAAATCACCTTGCACAATTAGCTCTAAAAAATTTGTAGTGACAAATGACTTCAATTTCACCCTTTTATCAAATTTTCCCTTTCAATCATCATAAGTGCCTAGTACAATTATTCACTCAAGTGATATATTATCATCCACTTTTCTTGTATTGAATGCTTGGTAGAGTCATTGATGACTTGATTTCCATGTAGAACTTAGTTACTCCCAACCTTGCTCGGTAGAGTCTTGCAGCCTGATCTTACTTAGTAATGACTAATATTAGACCTTACTTGGTAGTGGCTGGTATATTTGAATCCTGAATGACCCCTTTGCTTCTTGAATGCTGGTATAGATCTTTGATTCTATTGACTGGAACTAGTTTTAGATTTATTTTTCAGAATCCCAGTTCTAGTTCTCCTTAAGAGATCAAGTAGAAATACTTGAGTCACCCAATTATTGAGTGACATGTTCATTATTGCTTAGACTTTTATTTTTAAAAGATGTTGGAATCCACTATTATCTCATTTTCTTTCTGATGATATAAGCTTTTTCCTTCCTTTCATCTTTAATTCTTCCAATATTCATATAGTTCTTCAAAAGATGACCAAGTCCTCTATAGATTAAAACATATTTTGGTGGTGTCTCTTTTCCTCATGTGATGTTTTAGACAATTCATTCCAATGTGTCCAAGTTCTCCATAGCAATGACATTTGCACCAAGTGTTATAGTCCCAACCAAATATAGCTTTTACAATTTGTTCATCTGGGTTCAATATCGTAGTTTTGCATTCTAAGGATTTGTGCCCATGTTTCTTGCATTTGTGACATTTTCCTTCAAATTTGGATTTCTCTTTGCATTCATTAGCATTATGACCATGCTGATTGCAATTGTAGCATTTTCCATTGAATTTAGCTTTCCTATTGCTCTAACATTTGTTTGATGTATGACCAATTTTACCACAGTGGCCACAAGTAGGTTTATGTTTCTTTTGAGCTCCTTGCTTGGATGATTCACCTTCTTTTTTATAACCAATTCCTACTTTAATTCTTTGTTTGAAATGAATTTTCTCATTCAATTGATTAATGTCTACTTCAGATTTCATCATCCTCTCATTGGTTTGCTTTTCATGTTTAGATCATTCAACAACCATTCATTTTCTAATCTTAGATTCATGATTTCTTCATTTTCATTGGTAAGTTGATCGATGAATTTTTCTCATTAAAGGGATCAATGCTAAATTTCATTATACTTTCCTTCTATTTCTTACTTTATCTTTTTTTTCTCTTCCATGTCTTTGTATAGTCTTACTGACTAAATTTCTTGCTCTCTTGTTAGTTTTATTACTTCTTCTTTTCTAATAGTTCTTGGATTGCTTCATTGGCTTCATTTGAATTTCTTGTGGAATGGATGTCTTCAATTATTTCTTCAATATAGAGATCATCATTCATTTGGATTGCAAGATCTTTTCTTCTTTTCAGAGATTGAGAGTGTTTCTCCTTTGCTTTCTTGAGTTGTGCAATTGCCAATTCCAAATCTAAGTTCTCATTGTCAATAGCCTTGTCAATTTTGAATACCTCCATAGCCTTTGATCTTTTTTTCAAGTTTTTAAACTTTTCTTTGAAAACCATGAAGCTCTAATACCAATTGTTGGAAATATATATGATAGGCTACATTACAGAGAAGGAAGGGGTGAATCAATAACTAAGAAAATTTAACCCTTATTTTCAATTAATCCTTTATGTGTATTTTGATCTAATTGCATGCATGAGAAACTAAAAACATTAAACATTCATAACACTTTGACATATAATTTGGTGACCCAGAAGCCTTCCAAATAGAATGTAAAATTGGGGTGGCGATGATATCTAGAAGCTTTAGTAATGCAATATGAAGTTGTCTAGTTAAGGCTTATAATGATCACTTCTAATGATTTATACTATTAGGAGCCATGAGGAATGCTATATCCACCATGCTAAAGGATTTACAAACATACAATAAAGTATGCACTCAATAAAGAGATTTACAAAATATTTTTAATTCTACCTTGTGAAAGGATTTAACTGATCCACCTGTTAGGATAAAAGAGTGGCTACTCTTTGATCTGCAACTTTTTTTGTTGAATGAGATTCCTTTTAGTGTAATAATCACCTTGTTTTGATGGATAAATCTTTGCTTCTCCTTATACTATTTGTAGCCTCTTATCTCATGCTTCTACTCTTCTTTTCTTGTTACATTACTTCCATACTTACTCTAAATGTCATACAATACATTACATATATACCAATCCAATTTACAAATAAAAGAAGTTTACTACAATATAAGTTTACACAAAATAGACAAAGTTGGCCCAAACTATACGAACTTAGGTTCCAGAGACTAGCTTGGTGAGGTTCTAATACTCAACATCCATAAATGCTTGACATCATCATGCATTCAATAGATCTAGAAGCTTGGTCCATATTGATCACTTTCCAAGTAGTCTAAAATTGGTTTGCATTGGTGACTCAATGAATACTATGAAAATTGACATATAAACTAAATCACTTGATTCATACTATATCTCTTGGTAAATTTTATCAACTCAGTATAAATTGAATCACTTGGTTAATACTGAGTGGCTCGGTCAACACTGGATTCACACCATTGTAACTACAAACTCAATAAGTACTACATAACTCAGTTTGCACTGAGGAACTTGTTAAACCTTATGAAGCTTAGTTTACAATGCTAATCTTGATTATGGTAGAAAATGTTGGGTGCAAACTGAATACTATCCTTTGGATTCTGTAGTAATTGTAGAACTCTGTAGAGACTAAAATGCTTGGTTAGCTATACAATACACTTGCTAGATACTTACAATCTAAATAAGTATGTGCCACTAATAACAAAACTCCTTGTGCTCCTTTGTTGTGTTATATTCTTCAAATGCCTCACTTGAGCCCCTTTTATACTACTTAACAAAGAGGTTTCTAGTTGCTTCTTGATCAACACAACCTACCCAAGAAGTTTCTAGTTGCTTCCTAACCAAGAAGTTTCTAGTTGCTTCTCAATTTAAACAACCTAACTAATAGGTTACTAGTGGTTTCTAGGAGTCGATTAACTAACAAATATTTGTTTTTAACTCTAATAGCTTTTTACGAATTAATGACATATTGACAAACAACTGTCCAAGCTACATAAAACTAACAAAAAAATTCTAAATTCTCTGATACCATATTGGAAAATAGAAAGAAAAGAAAATGGTGACAATATATAACAAATGCATTTTATTAATCTAGTTGTGCACCAAAAATAGATAACATGGTCTCTATAAATAGAAGACTTTCATCAATGAAAGAAGAATCTAGATCTAATACATTGATGGTGCTAGGTATGTCCCTAATCATGGTATGCCAAAAAGTGCCGATTTGAAAAATTTGTAGTTCTAAAATATCTCAAACCATTTCAAAATATATTCCAACTTTTTTCCCACCCACCCTTGTACTAAATGAAAACAATTAATATCTTTATAAAGCCGACTATATCTTTTGATACCAAACCTATATGGTCAACTTTGAAAACATCCTAAAAATGTGCTTTTTGCCTATTTCTATGTGATTTTGACTTCAAACATGTAGTTGACAACTTTCTTTTCACAAAAAATTGATGAAATCAAAAGGGTTTCTTAAGAATGTAATTATCTTTCCATAAATGTAAGGTTTATCAAATTATGAGTTTAGTAAGTAATTATTACTTATTTTCTAATGGAGTTACGTATAAAATATTGACTGACATACTACTTGAAAAATAACTATAACTTTCAAATGGTACAACATTTTTTTAAATCCAAAAGATGCATCACATTCTATGTTTCTTCTACTATAAGGAAAAAAATGAAAAATTGAATTTTGTAGAGTTTTGAATTAGTTAAGTTAGTCAAACATGAGATGTTTTTATTCCAAAAATACTAAAGTTAAAAATTAATTATTTATTATTTATTCAAAATGAAATTACTCAATAATATGTGTCACATCAAGGAATGAGTATACTACTGATATCTATAATATTATTAAAAAATATTATCATTTGATTTTGATTAAGGTGGTTAGACATATGTCTATTTCTTATTTTTGTTCTGAAATTTTTGTAATATTGCATTAAAATTCAAAATTTTGACCAATCAAATTTTATTTTTTTGAGAGAATTCCTAATAGTTTAGAAACTAGATTCAATTTCTAAGAGATTCTTTTCTCTCAACTTTTTGATATAAAGTTAATAACAAGTAGAAAATTGCACATCAAGTTGATATAACCTTGATTTTATAAATTTTTATTGCCACTTAAGAGCATGGTTTGGTTGACAATGATCCTGCACATACCCTATTGTGTGATAAGACTTAACTAAACTTTCCATATGTTTAATGACTTAGTCTATAATCGCTGCACATATATAAACATAATGGAGTGAACTATATTTTCAGTTTAGTTGCAATGGTAGAATTGATAAACCTTATGCAAAAGCTAAAATTGGTATTATAGCTTGTATAATTGGTTGTATAAACAAGATGAGAAAACCATTTCCCAAAATCTATACCTAGGAGCATCTGAACCAATTTTAGAAAAATCCACTATTCCTCTAAGATGATTAAAACAACCCCCTACTCTAGAGACCTCCCTAAAGACATGGTTAATCACTATCTCTTCTAATTGGCAGAGCAAGCTCCAAACTTATGAAAGAATATAGTCAATTTGCTAGTTGCATATTTTCATAGAGATGCATGGTTGTAATGTTCAATATGCAAATTTTGAAAATTTATTGAAGCAGCCAAACAAATTTCTTCTAATAGAGTCATACCGTCTGTGATGTTATTGGACAATTTTTGCAATGGTGTATGCAAACTTCAATAAATTTTCTTTCACAATATCTAACATACAAGAAAAAAAATTATCCCTTAATTTCCCCTCGAAAATCTTTCAAGACTTAGTTTGATGAATCCAACACTCGAGAAGACCATTTACCTTTCTTCCCAAACGTAAGCTTTTATGTATTTACATCTAATTGAATGGGATCAGAATAAGAGGTTATGCCTCTAATATAATAAAATCAAAATGAGTGATTAAGAAGGAGGTTAATTTTTCTCTAGAAAATTAATTAGTGGCACTTTTTTTTAATATATTTCTCAGTCAACCAAAAGACTTCCTTGGAAGAAGAAAATTGTTCCCTAAAAACACTAACTTTACATCTATCTGGTAAACTTCAAAATTTGTGTTAGATGTATAAGCAAAAAAATTAACACAATCCCTAATATTAATACATGAGAAAATGTTACTTCAAAATTTATAGCTTCTTCTTGTAAATATCCCTTAAATACCAATCTTGGTTTGTTCCTTACAATTTTGCATTGTTCATTCCTTTTATTTCTGAATGCCCATTTTTGTACCAATAAAATTCTTATCCTTACATCTAAGGACCAATTTCTTTGTATTTTTCTTTTCTATTTTTTCAAGTTCTTCTTTCATTGATATCATCCAAAATACATTGTTATATCCATCATCAATTACCTTAGGTTCAATCTTTGAAATCAATAAAATTTCTTATCTTGGCCTACCTCTTCTCACTAGCCCTCTCATATCACTACAAATAATCTAATTTTTAAGATGGTTACTTGCAACATATTTAGGTGTTCTTTATTCTTCTCTATGTTCTTCAATCTATTCCTATATTTTACTGTCTACTTCAAATTATTATTATTTTAGATATTTTGATTTATCACTAGTATGTGACTTAACTATTTTTATTTTAACTATCATCCAAATCATAGTAAATATTCATTGGTCCTATCATTTTCTTTCTAAAAAATATACTTGTGTCTTAAATTGTAGCATCTATATGGATTGTTTTTTTTAGAATAACAATAAAAAAATGCCTTTGTCACTTCTATGATCAAACTTCCCTATATCATCTTCTTTTTTCATATAACATTTTTGGTCAAAAATTAAGAATTGTCTAACACTAGCCATATAAAAGAATTATGATTCATAAAAAGGTTTTACTAGTTTCTTGACTCATCTGTACTCTATTCATACTGTATACTACAATAGTAATTTTTTTCTCTCCAATAATCATATGATAACCTACCTTCAAGAGACAACACTTCATCTTTTTCACTCTTTTTAATGTTCTTTCTTTATACTATAACATTGTACTTTTGTGTCTTAGGTGCTAAAACTTGCCCACAAATAACATTATCCTCACAAAACATATTGAACTAAGTAGAAAAAAATTCCTAGGAATTGTCATACCTAAAACATTTTATTCTTGTATCAAATTAATCCTCAACATTTATCTTAAATATTTCAAACTTGTCAAAAGCTACATATTTTTCCCTCTTAAATGCAACCTGCATCATTCTAGAGAAATTCTTAATGAAAAGAATTAAATATCTCACATTTTAGAAATTTCTTATTTCTATAAGAGCTCATAGATCTACATGAACAATTATCAACTTCACCAATGTTGTGAATTCCTTTCTAGGAAAAGTTATCTTATTCTATTTATCCATCATACAATAATTCCACATCATGTTAGTAGCTTTCACAATATTTCATAGATCACTTACAACACTATACTATTGCTATATTATTACTCATGTTTGTTATTTTATAAAAAATTCTATAAAAACAAATCTTAGTTTAAATAGATAACTATTATCAAAATTTTAAACTAAATAATTGATCTAAATAGGAATTTATTTAAATAAATTATCCCTTGTTCTTGTACTAGTTCCAATAAGTTTTAACTTGTTATCTTTTACTTAACTTTGTTTGACAATAAATTGGAGATGAAATCCCTTATCAATAAGCTATATCGTTAATGTTAGTTTTACCATCAAGAGGAATGGATCTCTTTCCCTTGATAGGAAAAGGTTCATTTTACTAGCTTTATCTACACCTCCATCATACCTTTTAAACTCAACAAATATGAAATTGTTACATGTCATATGATGTGAGAATCCACTATCTATGATTGAGTTTGACTACTTCATTCCCACCTTTGAATTTTTTTTCTTCTTCCTTAACACGAATCTCTAATTTAATAGAGACATATTCATCCCCACCTTCATCATTACTAGCTATAAAATTAGTGTCTTATCTCATCATCACACATATAGAGAAACTCCTTAAAAGTCCTAGATTTGTAAGCTCTACATTTCATCTTAGATTCTTTCATAGAACATTTATAAGAAAGGTGACCAATCTTCTTGAAATGCCAACAAACATAAGGAGGTTTCTAATCTTTAGGTTCTCTTTATGCAATCAATGAAGTAATCTCATCAATATTATTTTATTCTTCCTAGATATCTACTCCATATATTTCATAATATCCATTGGTTCCTATGCTTTATCTTAGTACTATCCTATCATTATGTACACTAATTTAAAAATAGTCTCAAATATTTAAGTATACTCATCTTAAAATCTTGCAATTTCCCCATCATAGTTACTCTATTAAAACCTTTAAAATGAAGAATACAAGTTCTTAAAAAAAATTACCTTCTTTTCATAAGGAGTCAGGGATCTTAGAATCTTGTAACATGCATTATATCTTGTTATGGTTTAATTATTGCTTTTTGTACGTGTCATAATTTTAGCAATTATCTTGATGTATGCTTAGATAGCTTTATCTTCTTACATCTTAGCACTCTCTAAGTTAGATTTACAATTTTGTTACTTTTTTTTCTATGTTCATCACCTTTATATAAGCTTTATAAGCCAGTCCAAATACCATAAGCTAGATTAAGATATTTTTCCTCAACAAATGCAACTTTTGAAAGTGCAATAGTCAATACTTCCTGATAAATCATGTTACACTAAAATATCATATTTTCTTCATTTTTAATTGAAGATAGACTTTTTTTTAATGAACTTCAACTACTATCTTTCTAATTAAACAATAGTAAATTCCCATACAAATCAAGTTTTCCTACATCATATCATTCTAACTTCTATATGTCTCATTATCAATCTTTTGATTTTTCCTTCTATAATCCATTAGTTACCCCAATCTATTAATTTTTCTTCTGGAAGATGACCTATTCCTTTGATACCAATTATGAATAAGTACAATCCACAAAAAGCTTCAGTGGGGGGTGAATCAACTATGAAAACTTAAATATCCATTGAAAACTTATAAATTTCAATTCCACTGATCTAAAAAATGAAATACAACAAGAGCTAACCACTCATCATAAAATACTAATTTTTTCAATAGGGAAAACTTTGAGAAAAGGGAAAATATTAGTAGGTATGGTACCTAAAATATAGCATACTAATATATAGGATCCTTGTAAAAATATGTGACCTTGTTAGGAGCCAATTATAGTGCATTCAATATAATGGTCCTTTTTAGATTAAAAATCCAAGTTAGGATACCTTAAAAGCTTGTTAAAATATGATAACCCTTTGAAAGGTTAATTAGTAAATAAATAGACCCAATATACTATTTATTCAATAAATTATTAAGATTAAATTTTAAATAACAAAATGGAATCCAGTAAACTAACTAATTCATAACTTGCCTCTAAAATAACTCACTTCAAGCTCAATAGTATTATCCAAATAAATATATTTGTTTATTTTATCATCACAATTTCATCCTTGTAAAATCTAACCTCTTATATTTATACATGATGATTTCTAAGCTGAGGAAATGACTTTACTTTATACATTTACAAATAACTATTTAGTTCATTATGTTAGATCTTCTCCCAATGTAAATTTAATTACATAGAAGAACACTAATGCATACCCTGCATTTTAAAAATCATTAAAAATATTATATTAGGGTACTACATTTTATAATAAGATTATTATATTTTTTATAATAACCAAAATATTTCCTCGTCCTAGTTGGATGCTAGTCAAATGTACTACATCCACAATAGAGAGCAATCTAGAATGATCTCTAATATGTATTCTATCATGAACGCATCATAATTGTCAATTCTTTTACTATAATACAAGCTTGGTGATCATAATTATAACATTCTCATAAGATATAGAAAAATACGATACCAACCATCTTATCCTTATTTTGTTCACTTTTCTTTTGTCTGTCTTTACCCAATGAACTAAAATTGTATCAATACTTCACATAAGATCTAGAAACCATAGGTATAATATCAATACTCATCAATGAACATAATCCTAAGATCATGTAGCTTATCTTATTATATTCCAAATTTGTTGTTTCAACAATCTCACTATCATAAGAAGAATCTTTATCTATCACAATTGAATAAAAATATATTGTCATTGATTAGTAAACCTTTCATTAATAAAATAGAGAAATAGTACATCCATGTACTAGCCAAACCTCAATTTCTAACTATCAAATGATTTCATTAATTTTTTGGATGACATGTTAAATAATGATAACGAATTCATCAAAAAGGTTAACTAGCAATTAAATCAATCAAGAGAATAGAGATCTAATAGATTAATTATAACTCAAAGGCATTGACTCTTATCCTACAAAATATAGTCCTAAATACTCAAAAATTAAATAAAAGATGCTAAAATAAATATGATCAAAGAAATTAAAGAAAACATTAGTCTTAGGAAACTCCTAAATGATAAAAAAAAAAAAAATTCAATGTAAGATAAATGGTATAGTTTGAGCGAAAGAACTTTAGGATGTGTAGGAGAGAGACTGAACATCAAATATCATAAGATTCATATGAAGAGATACTCATATTTCATGATGGCTCATATACTAGTCAACACACATTATGATAATAAGAGATCAAGGGATCACAATAGCCCATGAAGGACTATTGAATGGATTTGATGATACTTAAATATTTAGAACATGTTTTCTAGAGTTCCTATAATGTATCCAACCCTTTATTTATGATGATGATATTTTTATTTTTATTGCAATTTTTATGTCTTTATACATTTTAAATATAATAATGATACTCATCCAAATAATCTAATCAAATAGATGCATTTTCAAGGTAATATCATAGTTATGAAAATTAAAATATTAACCATAGTATTTTAGTAACTAGAATATTTTTTTAAGAACTTAGAAAAAAAAACAAAAAAAAACAAACGTAATAAGAACAAATAAATGATAGAAAAAATAATAAAGTTATAAGAAGAGAGAATTATTCATAATAATGAAATAGGCACATAGAATTTATAGGCTCCTTAAAGGAGACACTAGCTATTGTTGGAAATCTAAATGTGAAACAAGATACTGATAGGGAGGCAGCTGAATCAGGATCTATAAATAATTTCAGTGTTAAAATATTTAACTATATTCACACCTAATCCTTCTCATATTTTAGATCTCATACTGTATAAACATAAAATTATAATTCTTAAATGAAATCTACCCAAGCATGACATTCATTAAAACATCAACTCATAACACAAAGATTTTGGTAACACAGAAACACTTCAAGATGAAGATAAAACTTGGTTGGGGATGAAGCCCACAAATCTAAACTATTGCAAAAAAAATAAAAAATTACCCATTAGGGCTATAATTTGATCATTTTTTATGATTTACTATGTGAGGAGTCTCATCTATTAAAAGATTTTAAGACTTCTAGGTCTTACCTTGATTAAATCATTTTACACTTACAATAAAGTAAGGACTGTAATAGTAGATTTAAGAAAAGTTTTGTTAGAATCACTCTATTAAGATATTTTCCCTAATTCAATTTGTCAAAATTGATTTAGTACATGATCCTTTGGTTTTCTCTCAAAGCTATTTACATATCTCCTCTTTTCAACATCTCAAACTGATCTCCTTATCTAACATGCTTTATTCTACCTTCCAATGCAAGGTTTCTTTGACTAATTTCCTTTTAGACTTAGCCTTCCTTGTTCTATTCTCATCTTTTTCCCTACCTCTGTTCACCATTCATCATAAGTTACAATGTAGACTTAATTGTAGAAATTTCTATATCTTAATTAGCCATCCATATTTCATCCTTTTGTTGTTTTAGCCTTCTAATTCTATGACTGGTTAATTTTATTTTCATGGGATTAATGCCTTTTTCCAAAATACATAATCTTCTTTGTAACTATCTCTAAAATCTTTAAATGTCATATGGAAATCAGCTAAAATGATTTACACAATCATTTCTACAATTATAAATTAACATTCATGTTGGCATTTAAATGTTCTAATGCTAGATAATAACTTACGTTCATGCTCTCACTTGACTTCTTTAATAACATATGTTCAGTTTGTTCTATTTTACATGGCAACTATGTTGACTCAATCTATATTAGGGTGCTTGGCAATCTTTGACTTTCTCAGCATATGAAGAAATATAAAGAAGTCCTATGTAGCTCGACCTTCTCTAGGTGGCTTATTCATAGTGATGATTGTCCAACACTACGTCGTAAATGACTAAGTGTTAGAAACTATTAGGCATGTTGGGCTTAGAGATTAACAATATCCTGCTTTGACATTAGGGGAAAAAATACTTTCTTGTGACTTAGCTATCTATGCAAAACTAATGCCCCCCCTAAGACTATAACTTGGTCTTAAAAACTTAATCTTTGTATATAGTATATATATTTTTGTACAATCTCAAGCTAACTCATCTAATGGTATGATCTGATTAAGGACCAATGGTTCTATCTCTGAGACCACTTGATCTGTAAAACTAATTGAGCACTTACTCGAAATAGTTCACGAGTTAGACTTACAATGATTACATTAGTAAATCTAACACCAAAATCTTTTAATTATTGATTTGAATCCAATATGTAAATTCAAACCTCTAATCTACTAAGCTCAAGAGATAATTGCAAGATTAATCACAAAAGAGTAGAATCGAGATGATAATGGAGTTCATTGAAAATTGGCTACGTCTTCGGATTCACTAGAAAAATGAATCGATCTATTGCCTTCAAGACATGGAAATGCCACAGGTTACAAAAAGAAGTCAGCTTTCACCTTACAAAAGGCTTCAAGAAAGTAGCTTCGCCTATGACAATAGCTCCCACATCAAAAAGATGTCCTTATAGAAGAACAAGAAGAAGCTTTGTAACAGCTTTTACAAAACATAGATTCTTTGCCAAGTTACAAAATTCTTCCAAGGAATGCTTGGCTTACAAGAAGAATTACTACGAGAAGAATTGAGAAGAATTGGGTGATCAACTGATGGATTCCCCCTTAGGAAGACCCTCCTAGTCCCCTTTTATAAATAAAAATAAGCCTAAATTAGACTTAAACAAATTGTTTTAAATATAGGGCCTATTAATTAATTGGATTTCATATTACCCATTTTACCTTGTTATAAAATGGGCTCTAAACCAATTTTAGGGGTCAAAATCCTAACAAATAGCCTTTAATTTAAAAGAGGTTGGTGGGTTGTTAAGATTCAAATAAAAACTACGCCAAAAGCTTATCAAAGTGCTTAAATAGTGCAACAACATCTACCATTTTAGGCATGCTGCCAGTCGGGGGTTCCAACCTCGCTGACAACTCTTTAAAAGCCATTTTCAGCGTAGTAAATGTTAAATAGAAAGTTTTCCTATTCACTTTCAAAGTCAAATGGTGGCTCAATGGTCACCAGTCATGTCTTGGAGACTATAGGTCATGGGTTTGAATCTGAGCATAATTTTTGATAGAACAAACATGTTCCTTTCACCATGTAGGTGCCACGTGGCACATATTTACTTGCCACAACCATGATATGTGTCGTCAAATGATTAGATCCCATTGATGGTACTTGTCATGTCTACCATGTCATATGCTGACTATACATGCCACATGTCATCATTTTCAACTGCCACAACAACATGCTAACATCATCGTACGGACATGACAATCACTGGTCAACTTTTCCTAGGGAAAACTTTGATCGCTCATAACTTTTGCGTATGAATTCCTTTTTCGATGAAAAAAACACCATTGGAATCGTGATGACGAGACCTTTTTTATGATGCCAACTTTGACCAATTTGGTGATGATGATTTTTTCACCTTTTCCTCATCCTCGATCCTTGAGTTGACCAAGCTTTGACTGGCAATATCTTGCACAAATGAACTCATTTTTTGCTTGTTTAGATTGTGCCAGATTTAGAATTCGGTGCTCTACGTGATGGTACTACTTCTGAGACAAACTGGAACACTTGAATTTCAGGTCCTGAAGATCCTCCTGGATCAAACCTCCCCACTAAAGAACTTTTGGTCCTCCAAAAGTGTATAGTTCCTTCAAAACATCTCGCATTTAGCATCCTGCCACTCACCACAATCTGAATCTCTCGAACACACTATGACATCTGCCTAGTGTGGTCGTACACTTTGGCAATGCAGGAATTCACAACTCCTCATGATGCAGTTGAAAAAAAAAAATAGAACTTAAAATACCTAAAGCAAGAAGGAAAAACTGAGTATGATAAATCTATCCCCTAGTGCTTCTCACAAGGAGTTCACATTCTGCATCTCTCACCTCCTTTTGACTTGTTTTTGTTGCTTCTCCAACTACTCGAGCATGGTATCTACTCCTCAGCCTGAAATATTCCTTCACCTTTGTATGTTGGAATAGTTGATTCAGGGCTCCACTATACATCTCGGGTCATGTTCATCTAAAATAATAAGGTCATTGATAACATCCTTCAAGAACTTCAACTGAATTGAGACGTATCATCCAAATGGCCTCAACTGAGTCTTCAAGCTGAAAACATACAAGGTCATTGTTGACCATTCTCAACAACTTTGTCTGAAAAGTGCTCTTCAACTGAAGCTTAGCACTAAAAGAAACTACAAGAAACTACAAGAAACAATTTTCTATCATGTAGTAAGAAGTTTTTGAGTATCTCATTCCACTGATTACAAGAGACAAGGCTTTTATGAGCCTTACAAGTTCTCAATCAGGAAGAAATACAACTTCATAAATAAACTATTATTAACAATTTTAATGAGTTTTATACTCATGAAACCACACTAGCTTATCAACATATTTAACTACAAACACATAACAAACACACACAAGTTGATATACTAGTTCGACGAGTGACATTGCCAAATCTTTCGAAGTTGTTTGAAGGAACTCTCCTTTACTAGCTGCTTAGGCTATGGCTTGGATTTCTCTAGGATTGCTTCATAGGTGGTAGTAACTACTGGCTCTATTGTCATCTCATCAACATGCTAGTGGTTGGGTCTCTCTATGGACCTCGATCGACGATGGAGCTCTGGATGCAGCTTCCAACACTTTGCGTCCCAATGTCCACTGATGCCACAGTGGTTACAAAAATTCTGAATTCTAGAGTATTTTCTTGTTTCCTTTCTAAATCACAATCCTTGGTTCTGTGGTCATTTCTTTGCCTTGACTAGACTGGTGATAGCTTGCTCAAAAACACCAAGGCCCTTTCCTCTAAAACCCATCTTTCCTAGCAGCTTCATTTTGATACCTTTTGTGTGCTTCTCAAAGTGCGCAAAAGAGCTCTGCTCATCCTCTGGTGACTTCTTCTTGTTTGTGGAAGAAGATACTTCAAGATAATTATTGTCACTATCTGGCATATTAAGAGTCGTAACGTACTCCATCTGTCGACAATAAACACACTCTGGTACACTAGGAGAATTTGCCCAATCATGGCCGCAAGAAAACTTGGCCAATGGTTTTATCGCTGAAGAGGCCCCCATACTATCAGGCGGGGTAAGCAGGGAGTATGAGGATGATGTATTCTTAGAATGCAGATAGAACTTGTAAATTTGGCAGCTCTTAGATACAAGAGAACTCTACTTGTTCTGCTCTTCAGTGATCTCTTGTAATAGGATCTCCAACCTTTGCATTTCTGCATTGGCCTCTTCCAACAATCTCTTCAATTCTTCATTCTCTTTCTGCAAATGATGATTTGCCTCCTCTAGCCTCTGCACCTTGTCAAACTTTTCACAATGACCATGAAAAATAGTCTCGATCATCTTCTTCATCTCAAAAAACTCTTGTACCATTGATGATGTCATCACTGTGGATGCTTCACCTGATTTGAATGCCATCTTGTGATTAACTGCAAAAAGAGCTTAGTAACCTAATCTGATACCAAACTTGATCTAATTAAGGACTAGTGGTTCTATCTCTGATACCACTTGATCCATAAATCTAATGGAGCACTTAATCGAAATAGTTCACGAGTTAGACTTACAATGATTACATTAGTAAATCTAACACCAAGATCTTTTAATTATTGATTTGAATCCAATATGTAAATTCAAACCTCTAATCTACTAAGCTCAAGATACAATTGCAAGATTAATCACAAAAGAGTAGAACCGAGATGATAACGGAGTTCACCGAAAATCAGCTATGTCTTCGAATTCGCTAGAAAAATGAATCGATCTATTGCCTTCAAGACATGGAAATGCCACAGGTTACAAAAAGAAGTTAGCTTTCACCTTACAAGAGGCTTCAAGAAAGTAGCTTCGCCTATGACAAAAGCTCCCATGTCAGCAAGATGTCCTTACAAAAGAATAAGAAGAAGCTTTGCAACAACTTTTACAAAACATAGATTCTTCGCCAAGTTACAAAATTCCTCCAAGGAATGCTTGGCTTATAAGAAGAATTACTACGAGAAGAATTGGATGATCAACTGATGGATTCCCCCTTAGGAGGACCCTCCTAGTCCCCTTTTATACATAAAAATAAGCCTAAATTAGGCTTAAACAAATTTTTTTAAATATAGGGCCTACTAATTAATTGGATTTCGTATTACCCATTTTACCCTGTCATAAAATTGGCTCTAAACCAATTTTAGGGGTCAAAATCCTAACAAATACCCTTTAATTTAAAAGAGGTTGGTGGGTTGTTAAGATTCAAATAAAAACTACACCAAAAGCTTATCAAAGCGCTTAAATAGTGCAACGACATCTACCATTTTAGGCATGCCGCCGCTCGGGGGTTCCAACCTCACCGACAGCTCTTTAAAGCCATTTCTAGTGCAGTAAATATTAAATAGAAAGTTTGCCTATTCACTTTCAAAGTCAAGTGGTGGCTCAATGGTCACCAGCCGTGTCTTGGAGACTGTAGGTCACGAGTTCGAATTCGAGCATAATTTTTGATAGAACAAACATGTTCCTTCTGCCATGTAGGTGCCATGTGGCACAGATTTACTTGCCACAACCATGACATGTGTCATCAAATGATTAGATCCTGTTGATGGAACTTTCCATGTATGCCATGTCATATGCTGACTGTAAATGCCATGTGTCATCATTTTAAACTACTACAACACCATGCTGACATCATCGTACGGACATGACAATCACTGGTCAACTTTTCCTAGGGAAAACTTTGATCGCTCATAAATTTTGCGTATGAATCCCTTTTTTGACAAAATGAATGCCGTTGGAATTGTGACGATGAGACCTTTTTGATGATGCCAACTTTGACCAATTTGGTGACGATGAATTTTTTAGCTTTTTCTCATCCCTGATCCCTGAGTTGACCAAGCTTTGACCAAGCTTTGACTGGAAATATCTTGCACAAACGAACTCATTTTTCCCCCATTCAGATTGTTCCAGATTCAAAATTATGTGCTCTACGTGATGGTACTACTTCTGAGACAAACTGGAACACTTCAATTTCAGGTCCTAAAGATCCTCCTAGATCAGATATTAGTTTTCATTTTTGTCTCCCCCTTTGTTACCTCTTCCATTTATGTTTGTCATGATTGGATTTTCCCCTTGTTAGAATATTTCCCCCTTCAATGTATGTCATGATAATATTTCCCTCTTTTTTTGGTCAATTATGACTTGGGGTATACAGGGGTTAGCTTCTATTTATCCAAAAATGTTTGATGACTTGTCAAAATTTCTTCAAGTCCTTTATTCCACATGTATCTTGGTGATTCTATGACTTGAATGTGAATCTTTAGTTGAACAAATAGATCAATTAGGCTCTCCCTTTTTGAAAGATGTGGATCTTTCCTTGTTAAATTATGAGCCACAGATAGTTCCCTCTAAGTTATCTCCAAATGGGATAGTACCACGAGTTGAATAGAAACCAATTTATTCTTTATGCCATTATCTCTCTCCATTAACTTAGCTAATCTTCGATGATCAATTGTGAACTTATAATATGAAGGTAAGCTTGAACATGTGTTCTTTTTTAATGAAATTTTACATGCCTTCATATATACCTATATCAAATAAATAGAGCATTGATTCTCTAATGTGAAGAACACAACATCACAAAGTTTCATATACAAAAAATAAATGATATTCAAAATTCCTTCTAGCTAAGTGGTAAGGTTAGAAAGGTCAACCTCCCTAATTGTAATTTATGTTGAGGCTTTGTACTCAAATTTCTTTTCAAACCATCATATCAATTTACCACTAGTTTCAATATCTCTAGTCTAAACCTTATGAACAATATATATACTAGCTGATCCAAAATTTGATGTTTCTCATTAACATCAAAAATCTAAAATGCATCAACAAAAACAACCTTTATATTGTGCAATACTTGTATCTTTTTGTGCTCTCTTCATAACTGTTCTTTCTCTATCTTGCAGCTTACCATGGTTTGCAATTATTGCATCTACTCTACTATCATGTTGTTCAAGTCATATACAAGAAATGTAATTAATTCATCTAAACTTGGTATCAGAGCCAATGGTTTTGGTGATATTGGTGGATGTCACTTTGCCTAAAACTTCTTAGAGCTATGGATACTCAACTAAGGATTGTGCTGAAAGAAGGAGGCAACGATTGAGCAATCTAAAAGTTGCTCAATCAAAGGAAACCATTGTTTCAAGTCAGTTATGAAGTTTCTGATTGTAAATTTTGCTATATGTGGAGATTACTACTTTCTGAAATAAGGAGAAAGAAGAAATCAGAAGTAGTTGCCAAAGTTTAAATCTATTGACATGCTGAATGTTGCTGCCACTAGTTAAGCATTATAAATAAATAAGAAATCATGAAGAAGTTGAAGTCCCCAGTCTATAGGGGATCAATGTGTTGTTGGGGACAAAGTCACCATTTGTAGAGTATAGTTGGTCATTGAAGTATTTGTGAATCATATTTAAATAGATTAATTAGTTGTGGTTGAAGTAAAAGAGATCATGAATAAGGTTGGAGCTACGTAGATTTATTTTAGATCTGTCCAAAATTGAAATCACTACAAAGATTCCCCACAGTATGAGGTAAATGTACTTGTGTGATAGAATTGTATTTTGGAACAAAGAAATTAGTGATATTTTTTTAATGTTGTAGCTTTTTGAGATAAATTTATGCAATAAATGTGCAAGTCCCATTGAGCCCATAAAATCTAGAATCCTTGAGCATAGTAGTGTCCCAATGGGAGGATGTGTATTGTACCCAAGTCATTATAGGGGATGCATGATTAGTTGTACCCAACATCCCAAATACTTTTAGATTAACAAATTGATGAGTCACATAGTTGAAAAGGATTTCTATAGAACTAGCAAGTAAAACAATAGCTAGATAGTGGATATTCATGTATCGCAATGGATGGATCACTTTTTATATGGACTCAATATTTGATGTAGGTACAAGAAGAAGCAAAAACATCAGTGAATAAACCCTAGAATGATAATCAATATGTTCATGCATTAGAAACAAGTTTCCCCATCATGTGAGGTTTACGGTAACCTGAAACCATTTGTAAAGTTTTGTGGTTAATAGTGACCACTAGTATGCAAGGTTTGTGGTTAGTCAAAACCACTCAAGTGTAAAGTTTATTATCAGCTAGAAACCATTTGTGTGAAGAAATTGTGGTTAGCTAGAAACCACTTGAGAAGTCTATTGGTTTTGTGTAAGCCTTGAAAATCCAAAGTTGTTATTATGATGAAGGGAAGCAATATGAAGAACTTCTTAAGTTATTGTAAATGGGTACCTAAAAGGGCTTAAGGCCAGGACCCATGGCTTCTAATTTATGGGGGGAATATCTGAAAATAATCAGCATAATTAATTTATGGGGGGATGTTAGATGGTGTAAATTAATCAGCTGATGCTGACAAAATGGTTGGCATAGACGAACAGCTGAAAATAGTCACTCAACACCCAATTTAGTCAACTACACAGCTGTTCATTGTCCACCATGAATGCTGCATCTAACTTTGATCAACATTACACTTCACATTTATTATGTATTTCTCTATATATTGGATAAATTAGTAATGCAATCTCAGAACTCTTTTATAAAGTTTCTCATATTGGAGAAAAGTGAACTAATAGATAAATATGCATCTCTCTTTAAATAAAGTTGCAAACTACAAAATATGCCCGTAGTTTATCATTTTCCCACACTTGAGCTGACTACTAGAGGAATTATCTCCAAATACTATACGAAATAATAAAATCAAAGCCTGATAGACAACAAATCAATGTTTCAGATGGTTGCGTTGTAAATAGATTCTTTAGGCCGATACGTTGGAGTCCTGCAAAAGGGGCAATGATTTTGCCTTCTTTTGAACCAATCTGTAATGCAATTCCCATGGAATATGTGACCTTCATTGCACGGCAAATGAAATGGCTCTTCCCCAACTCCATAATCATTCAAATAGATCGCACAGTCATCCTTTCGATTCACATGATTATCAGTAATTCTTATAGCTGGGAGACCTTCTATCAGTTGTATCATCTTTCTCTGAAACTATCTCTCTGCTCTTTCTTTCAGATCATCTGACCAGCATTCCCTAATCAAATATATCATTTCAAAGCTAACAAGATTGAGCTCTTCCAGTGGATCACAATATGCAATGCATTGAGGGCTACGATTATCGCATTTACAGAAGTCAACTCTTATTTTTTAGTTGTAAAACTCGATTTGAAATGATCCCAGAAATCTCACCGACATATAAAGGTAAAATGCGAATTCATCAACTCGATTATCAGGGTCAGCTTCGTAGAGAGTTTTTTTTCTAGTGATTTCAGTTTTCAATTCAGAAGCTTGATAGTTTATGCTGGCAATCAATTCGAACTTACCTTGAAGACAATCCCTGTGAAATATGACGCCTTCATCGCAAGGCAAATGACAAAAATGGAGATCGTCTGCATCCCATCTCTCTTCACAAATCTCACAAAAATAACCTTCATCGAAAAGATTCTCAATGATAGGCAGGCCTTCTACCATTTGTATTATCTCCCTCAATGTGGACTTTCTGTGCCCTACATCATGTACTTCATCCATTTATTTTGCGTAAACAATCCAAATCTTAGTCTGCACATCAGTCAAAATGTCATCGACATCTGCGTATTTTTCACAGGATATTTGTCTGCATTCGTTAGGATTTCCACAAATATAGTTGTCCACATGGACTTCGAATGAATAAAATCCCCATTGTAATAGACATAATTCTCTTTCACAGACTTTAACATGATTTGCACTTCATCTAATTTTGCATTAACTTTTGTATCGAATTTGTCAACTCGAGATTTTATATCTGCCAAACTCTGCTTAGGAGCATTTCGTTTGTCCCTTCCCTCAGTTCGAACAATCTGACCTACTTCTCCTTGATCTGCTATTTCTTCGCTCCTCTATAAAATTGAAACTTCTAAAAGTTGAACAGTTATGGTTTGAAGGATCTCACACTCCTCTTGATCTATCATAGCAATAAGTTACGAGTTCTAGATGCATAGACACAATTGTTAGAAAAGGCCGGAACGTGTTATTAACTTTATAAGGACTTGTTATAAGTTATTGGCCATTTTAAAATGTAACGAAACATTATTGGGATAAAAAATTATAAGAAGATAGTGTGAATTTATAAATCTTGGAATACCAAAAAAATATAAATGTTTGGATATGAGTCCTTAAGAAAATTAGCAAAAGATTAATCTATTTAATTAAAGAATTTTTAAAATAAATAAATAAATAAAATTATTGATATATATATATTTTTTAGTTTTTTCAATACAATATTACTACTAAAATTAATTATCAAGTTTCATGAATATGATAAGTATAAAAATAATATTTAAGATATTTAGAAATATTATATATATATATTTCAGAAATAGTTTGGAAGGTGATCATTTTTGACGTATTTCTAATTTACAATAGTCTAATTATAAATTTTATGTTTTAATTTACTATGTAAGTATAATTTTATAGTAGATGAGTACATTTTATTGTCCAAATTTTGTGTTATTTTATTTTATAATTTGGTAAGATACTTTTATACACAAAATATTTGTTGTGAGATTTTGTGTCCCTCATATTCATACTTGAGTAATAGTGACTAGGAAACATATATGTGTAGACATTGATAGAGAAAATGCACAGTCATTGAAGACTCTATCTACTAAATGGTGACCTTATCCTTGTGTTATTACACCAAAATCTATGACAAGTTGTGACTCATAGATGGTGGAAAAAAATTAAATATTTTCTAGGAACTTACATTTATAGATGAATGCTCTGTCATTTAAATCTTTATAAAAATCATGATGTGTTTAGGGAATTAGAAATTTTAATATTTGTAGCTTACCATTTTGATTCCTTTCTTTCAATTATTCTATATATCTAGCTTTTATGATGAACTCCTTGTCATTTGGAGCTTTACGAAGCCCATCATATTTTTGGGGAACTAGAAAGGTTATATTCAAAATTTACCATTTTGATTCCTCTCATTCAATCATTTTGCATATCTATCTTTTTCAGATGGACTTTCCTAACATTTAGATTATAGATAGAGTTTCTTTCTTGAATCATTTTACCAAACACTTCAAAACCCCTTCAACAAAACTTAAAATGAATATGTTGTAGGAGGAAGTAAGCATAACCCAATCCCTCATCATATGATATTTTGGTCTTTAATCAATGAACAATTACATTAATGAGAATGTGCTTTTCTTGCTTAGAGTTTCTATAGTTTTTAGTATTACTTTATCAAGTCTAGTTCAAGTAGAATTAACTCTATGTTACAAAAAAATTATAGCTTCTCTTTTTACGACATGTTTTATTTCATATGCACATATTAAAATATGTCAATTGTGAAGGCTACATCTAAAACCTAATTAAAGACACACAATGTATGTTATATCATTATGCAATTGCATTCTTCTTAGTTTATTAATTCAATTTAAGACTACTTGAGATACAATTAGGATTATGTGTATGATCATGAGAGAAGATAATTTTCATCCTTTTGATCACTATGTCCATAATTTTTTCCTTTATGGTCTTGCTAAGTCATGTTCCTTAATGTTTATATTTTTTAAGAGAATTCTTTTTTATTTAGTATTTCTCCAAATTAATTAGGTTGAAGAAATGTTTTTTACAATAATTAAGTCACACCCTCTCAATTATTTGTATTGTTCAACACAATGAAAATAGAGAGAAATAATAGTTTCAAACAATATAGTGGTTTACATCATTTGTCTCACACAATGCTAATGCAAAGAGTTCTTATAAACCATCCTTCTCTCAAGTAGTCATACTAATCCCAATGAAAGCCAAATCCATAACCCATACCTAATGGTTTATTTGATCATTCCTTGAATGCATTCACTAGTTCCATTTCATACATCCTAGCCATAAGTAACATTACAAAACAAGAGTGTCAATTGTAGAAAAAATAAGTGATACTAGTTTAACTAGAATAATTTCTAGGTAAGAGAAATAATTATATTATTATATCAAAAAATATTAATTTTTTGTTGAATTAAAATTCATATAACAATGGAGAACATAAATAATTTTAGTAAGCTCTTCCTAGTGCTAACTAAAGTTGGAACCTTTCACCAATCACATATGTTTTGTCTCATTCTTTGTAAAAGTAAAAATAATGATGACGAGCTAGACATCTCACACATTAGAGAAGAGAAGATCATGAGATCTTGTTAAAGTACAAAATTTTAATGCCCCATTAGGTGGCTTGATTACTAAGAAAGGTTGCTTTAAGGGTACCAAACAAAGATGTCTTGTTCTCTTGAGTTATGAAATATTTACTTCTTTACTAAATATTTTAAATATCACCCATGAATTTATCCTCTCTTTATACAAAGAAATGGTACTATTTCTATTAAAGTATTTTTGTTAGAAAAGAGAGCTATGTATCTTATGGTGAGGTTAGGGCTATCATGTGGGATAGTTTTGCAGAGGAGAAAAATGATGAAAGAGAAGGAGACTAATTCAAATATGGATGAAATTTTAGATATTGTCAATGACATAGTGGACCCACAAAGGCATCACACTAAAAATATAGGGATTTTGTTCAAAATGAGAAAATGTTGATGTATTTTAAAATGACAAATTTGGAAGCTACATAATTGTGACAAGAGGTAATAATAGCCTATTATATAAACAATTTTCCAACTCTTTATATAAAGGTAATGACCCATTTGTGACATCAAGTTTGTGATGAACTCTTAGTTTATTACCAAGGCAACCAGCTTGTAGTGCAATAGTGAGAACTAATGTAGCCCAAATATGACATATCAAGAGGATTTCTTGATCATTCTACTTTTGGTTGTGAAATTTTATGATTATCAACATTTTTAACTCTAGAAGCATGACCTTATCCTTCAACATTACAAGCACTTTACTATACTTTAAAATGGACTTCTCACCATTCCCCTCTCTTTTAATTTTGTTGTAATTCAACCATCTAAGGGTAGAATATTTGATTATGCTTCTGGCATACTTAACCTACTTTTCATCTTCCACATAATTTAAATTAAACTTGTTGTTTCAATGAATTAGCTCTTCTCCATCAATATTTCCACTAAAGGCTTGTACTTATTCTTTGGAACCTCCTCTCTTTGATTTTTTTATAATAGCTAGAAAGAGTTTCTTATCTTATTCTTATATATCCATACTTGGATCTATATGTCCTTGACCCTACTTTTTTGCATCTTTGAGTTCTTCTTCTACCTCCTATCACTCTTCTTCACTATCTGTTTCACTATCTTTCATGGCGTTCATCTTGGCTCACATTTTTTTCCATTTTTTCCTATTTATCCTCAATATTCTTTGCCATTTCTCTGACAACTTTCTCAAACTTCTTAACCCCCTAAGATAACATCTTATTTTTCAAACTAACTACACAACTTGTTGTATTACTCACATACCAATTTGATGAATGTAAGGTGGATACAAAGTCTAAACTAGACTAGGTGAGTTCCACAAACCACCAATTGATTAGAATGTAAACCAATACCCAAGGTAGCTATTGAATACATTTTCCCATTGCACCTAACTCTAATGCTGTCATCAATATTTTGCTCCTAGGAATAACTAGAGGCACTAGAATTAGACCGTTGAATTTTCTTTTTTCCTAAGAACTTGAAATTTCTCAAAAAATCCTAAAAATTCCCATTTTTGGTTACGTATTTTTTAGGACTATTAGGTTATAATTATTTTAATTCTACACTTACTTTTTAAGACTAAAAGCCCCAAATTTGCCAAATAATGGTGGTTTTGGGTTGATTCTGCTAGGGCTTCCAAAATTAGAGGGTTATATTGACCACCACACAAATTGGCTATTCCTACAACTCAAGCACAACTCTTATAATATAGTCCCCACTTTTTATGATATCTCACACCTTAGATAAACCTCTTGTTCTTTAATATAGTATGTTCAAAAGGCTAGTAATATGCAACATATGTAGCCAAAATCATATCATTTTATGTAGGTAATACAATGGACATGAAAAATGGGAAGAGAATAAATTAATAAACACGCATACTACTCTCTAACCAAAAATTAGAATTTTTTAGTGGGACATTCAAGAGAAAGAGGCCATTATTGTAGAAACACCAATTAGATGCCTTAATAGGGCCAACAATGCTCCAAAATTTAACTAAACTCACAAATTCAATTCTGCTATTTAACCAAGGCATGAAGAATGTGTGAAGTTAAGTCATATATGCATTTAAATCATAAAAACCATGGAAATGCTTTAAAAAAAAATTAAATTATAGATCAAAAGTCTCTTACTAGTAATCAAAATTTCTTGCAATCTTAAGTTGCTCAAAAATTATTGTAAGAAATATCATTAACCAAATATCCAACTTTGAAATTTCACATTTTTTGAGAACATATGTAGAAAATAGTTCTAGACATATCCAAACACCTCTAAATGGCTTAGAAATGTGTCAAATCCATCCATATAGCTAAAACACCCTAAAATGAGACTTTCACTACTCCTTGACCAAGGTTGGCTTCCATTGACAAATGACAACTTGTCAAATGATATCATCTCAATACAAAAAAAAATATGAAATGCATATTTGGGCCATACACAAACACCTAATGACTTCAAAGCTAAAATAAAATGGGGAAATTACATGATTCCATATGATGTACCAACTTTCATCATTTTTCTTCATGATATAAAAACTCAAGTGTCTTGTGCTACAAAATCCTACATAACAACTTGATGCTTTATTATATAACACTCTTACATAAACACTACCTCATCCTAAGGATGATCTTGCCTTTTGATAGGATATTCTTTGTAGGTGTCCCTTTTTTTAAAATCACTTTGGTATCAAGAATGTCACCTTCCTTGATAATATCATTGAGCATATTATCTCTGTTGTATAATGTCGGATCTTCTATGATGAAAATGGGTAAAATCCCTATATTAGGTGGAATCTTTATTCCATATGAATTTTCAACATACATTTGAATAATTTTTCTTGGACCTATATTATTCATAATAAACTTATTTTATTGACATTTAGGAATTATTTTATTCATTAAATAATCAAACATTAGATCACCCACTTTGAAATATGTATACTTTCTTCTTTGATCTTTTCTTACTTTGTACTTTGCCATTGATTTCTCCAATTAAGCTTTTATTTCTTCATGGATGACATTGCTAGTATCTTCTAAATTTTACGTATGCCCCTCAATTCCATGGTATCTCTAGTATGGAAGCCATATACAACTCCAAATAGAGGCTTAACAATAGACCTATAAATTGAATGATTGTAGGCATACTATTCTTGGCCTAGAACCATATCTCAAGGTACTCAACATTGCATCTATTTATGCTCAAATTATTAAAAGAATTAATTAAGTGATTAATTAATAACATATATTGATATGATTTTTACATGGAACATAATAAGGTGGTAATATGATTAATTGGTAATGAATATTGTAAGAAAACATTGCTTAAATCTACCATTATTTGAAGTTGTATTGTGCAATTTTCTTTCTTATAATCGGATTTCCCAAAAATGATATGAATTGAACTTAGCTAGGATCCTATGTTTCATCTAGGTTTGTGCAAGATCATGGTGTGCAAAAAAGTGGTGATCTAAAAAATATGTAGTTCTGAAATGCCTAAAAGCTATTGACATTTAGGTTAATTTGTCTATCAGTGACTCAAACACTTAGTCAAATGGTTACATTTCTACCATGCTCTACAATTGCTACTGAGCTTTTCATTCATCCTATAGTGTTAACTAACTATTTCAGTTTCTCCCAAGCCAATTAGTTAGAATGTAGTATCTACCAAGAGCTTGAGTTAGTTTACAATGTTTTCCAAGCTTCAAGGACTATGCATAGTGCAAACTGAGTGCAGTAGCCCAAGGCTATTGAGTTATTAAGTAGAAGTGAAGAAGATCATAGTATTAACTAAGCTCTAGTATGTTAACCAAGCTCTACTATATCTACCTAGCTCATAGTGTTAACAATGTGAATCTAATGATGAACAAGTCATGTATTATCAATTGCGTGATTAATCAACTATCAATTTTCTCAATGTTCACCAAGTCATACAATGTTGACAGAGTTTAAGCTACTTGGATGTGATTAGTATGGACCAAGCTTCAAGTTCAATTGAGTGCCAAATATTGCCAAGAATTGATAATGTTTTCCATAAATCAGAAGATCACCAAGTTTGTCTTCTGAACCTGAGTTATAGTAGTTGGGCCAACTTTGTGAATTATGATGACAGTTGTCTCCAGTAAGTTGCTATTTGGATTGGTATATATGCAATTCAATGTATCATATCAAAGTAAGTAATTAAATAAGATTATGATGTACATGAGTGTGAATTGAAGAAGGCTACAAGCTAGTATAAGGGACAATAGAGATTTATCTATCACAGTTAGGTGATCATTGTAATACAAGGAATCTCATTCAAAAAATCAAAGTTGCAAATCAAAGATCAACAATGGGTTCATCTTAATAGGTGCATTAATCAAATCCTTTAATAGGGTCGACTTAACAATCTTTTGCTAAATCTCTTAACTAAGTGCATACTACATTGTATGTTTGTAAATCCTTTAACAAGGTGGACCTCACAATCCTTATTGCTCCTAATAGGGGAGATAATTAGAAGTGGGCAATTGTAAGTCTTAACCGGTTAACTTTATACTATAGTACCAAAGGTTGTGAAGATGCCCAAGATCACCTGCATGTGAATAACCTATCAAAGATAAGCCAAGGAAGGAAGAGCATAGAGCAAGGAAAAAAACCTAAATGCACATGATAGAGAAAATATGTAAACACAAGAAAATATGTATTTACAATATGCAATAATGAGATGTTGAAAATACAATGAGGGAGCTCGAATATAAAGAGCTCAAGGAATCTCCTAGAACAAGCTAGAAGACGCTAGGAGATAAGTGTGACAACTAAGCATACATCCACATGAGGTGCAAAGTTCTCAAACAATGTGAGAGGATAAGTATGACTTAGGAGAGAACAAACTCCAATACTGTCAACAACTTATAACTAACTCCTAGGCTACAACTAATTAATGAATGCATTTACCTAAGTAAGCTTAAGTAAATAGAATAAATAATTAGTAATTAATTATTTACTGTAACAACCCCCCTTAAGTGCAACTTAGGGAAATGCCTTAAGCTCACAAAACTAAGAAATGCAGAATGGGTCCTGGCAACGAGGCAATGTTAGGTACCTATGTAAAAAAGCAAAATGCAACCTTTAAAAATGGGGAAAGAGAGAAAACCGCGTGGGAAAAACCCTCCCCCAAGAAGAGGTAAGAACCTAGTGAAGAACTAAAGAAGCCTCCAACTAGGGAAATGTCCTCGCGAACAGGAATAAGGAGTGATCATGAAGAAGCATTAGTTAAGCATGAAGAAGCTGCAAATTTTTCCACCAAAAAGAAAACTACTAATCTAAAGATCCTTCATGGAAGAAGAAGGCACAAATTGAGCATGTCTATATGGTAGATGATCCATCTCACTGAAATGCATAGGTAGCCAGCTACTGCAATCACCTTGTATATAGGATCAACCACTGAATACATAGTTCACACTATCAAACCATCAACTCATGGATGCATTAGACCAACAGAATAACTCCCCCTTAATGCAAATGGGGTGAGATGACAGGCAACTAAGAAGGTGAGCCAAAGTCTCCTGCAGATGAACCAAGAACAACGAGAGAGGAAGAGGTACAAACACCTATAAAGACACGGTCACATTGATCCTACATGGGGCTAATGTCATGGAAGGGACACTCACTTGACAAAGGGAGAATACCTAAAACAATAAACAACTATCCCCCCATGGTGCTTTATAAAAATAGTGCATGTACAACTGACTCAAAACAACATTCGTGACTCCCAAAATGTAAGAATGGCACTTTATCTTAGTGCGATACATAAAAGCTCTTCAAAATGATAGCTACAATTATCAAAATTGGAAACAAGCTACAACAAAACAAAGTACAGCCCAAAACAAAGGAAACCATGCCACAAAAATGATCCTCAGACCTAAAACACACAAGATATCTACCATATAGAAAAAATGCCAAAATAATGATAGAGAGAGCATGGGGGAAAATATATGGAAAAGGACCACATTTCTAAAAAGATGACAAAACCAGCTTTCCAAAAATATAAAGTTTTCAAAAAACCAACATGGGATGCAAAAGATATGCTTTTCGGAGTCAAAAAAATATAACTTTGGACTTCAACTAAAAAATGGGCAATAAAACTACATCAAAACCTAGAAATACCTACACCAATGTCTTTGCCTTAGAACTAGCTTTCTGGCACTTTTTTTGGATTAGAAAAATAACTCTGTATGCTCTAGTTATGGCCAAAAAATTGAAGGTAAGTCAAAAAGGACCTAGGAGAGGTGCAAGGGATGATGCAGTGCTAATGTCATGCTAACATCATCATTTCATGGGATTAAAATTGATGGCTTAATGGCTGTTGCAGCAAAAAAGAAAGCCACGTGGCAGTGCCATGTGGCAAAATGCTCATGTGGGAGGGGCCATGTGTCAAAGTGCCACATGGCTGCTCTACCAAGGGTCATGCGTAGTGTGGCACTAACTGTGTAAGGACCTCCATGCGAGCAGGTGGTGCTAAAATAGTCAGAGTGACATTGGAGGTAGTAGGACCCAGGCAGAGCAGTGGGATCTGGCACAGCGCCTAGCTGAGCGATGAGGAGGGTGGCACCAGGGTGGCTTACCATTGGAGGTTGGGCCACGATGCAGCTGGCTTCGGCCACTACGAGAGGTGTGGTGGCAGCTCTGTGGTGGCAATGTGGTGGCTGCCTAGTAGCACTATTTTTTTTTTAAAATTATTTTTTGATGCGCAAATCGTTTGTACAATCATACGTCAGGGCCTATAATGAATTTTTTTTGCCTCTCGGAGCCTTGTTTCCAAAATTGAAAAATTTTATATGGATCCTAGCTAAAAAGCACCTTCTAAATCCAATGGTAGTGTCCATTTTGGCTGAAAGTGCTCCAAAAATTGGTTGTTCTCCCCATTTTTAAAAAAATGCATAAACAAACTAGGGTTTGTGACGTCAAATCATGGCTTCAAAAATTCTTCAACAAAGTAGCAGCATGAAGGCTCTGATACCATGTTGGAGTTGATGAAATCCAAATTTAAAGATGCCCAAGATCACCTACATGTGAATAACCTGTCAAAGGGAAGCCAAGGAAGGAAGAGCATGGAGCAAGGGAAAAAACCAAAACGGACATGAGAGAGAAAATATGCAAACACGAGAAAATATGTATTTACAATATGCAATAATGAGATGTTGAAAATACAATGAGGAAGCTCATATATAAAGAGCTCAAGAAATCTCTTAGAACAAGCTAGAAGATGCTAGGTGATAATTGTGACAACTAAGCACACATCCACATGAGGTGGAAAGTCCTCGAATAATGTGAGAGGATAAGTATGACTTAGGAGAGAACAAACTCCTATATTGTCAACAACTTATAACTAACTCCTAGGCTACAAGTAATTAATGAATGCATTTACCTAAGTAAGCTTGAGTAAATAGAATAAATAATTATTAATTAATTATTTACTCTAATAGGTGTCATCCCCACCCCAGTTTTACTTTCTATTTGGAAGGTTTCTGGGTCACCATATCTTGTGTCAAACTATTATGAATGTTTTATTTCTTTCATTCTTTCATGCATGCAATTAGATAAGAATATTAAATGAAGGATTAATTAGTGAAGTAACATAAAAGTTTTATTGGTTCCTAATTCAACCCTCCCCTCTAAGTAACCATGCCTACATTATATTTCCAACAATTAGTATGAGAGCTTTTGGTTCTCACTTAGGAAGTTTAATAGCTTAAGATAAGATCATAGGAAATGTAGGTATATAGGCTAGATAAGGCTATTGAGAATGAAAAGTTAGATCTAGAATTGGCCATTGGACAACTCAAAAAAAAAGAGTAGAAACTCTCTTAATCATTGAAAAGAAGGAAAGATCTTGCAGTACAAATGGATGAAAATATCTACATTGAAAGTACAATTGAAGACTTATGTCCTAAAATAAACATAGATCAAGTTGATTTAGCAATTAAAGACCTATTGGAGAAGAATTCCAATCTTCAAGGAAAAATCAAAAAGATGAAAAGAGAGAAAGAAATACAATCAATTAGATTATGTGAAGTCATTGAAGAAAATGACAAAGCCAAAAAAGCTATAGAAGAGAAGGACAATGAAATTCAACAACTATCCCTTCTACAAGAAGACTTTATTGATCAACTCATTGGTGCAAATGAAGAACTCATGAATCTAAGATCAGAGAGTGAAAGACTGCTAAATGATCTTAGCATTGAAAAGTAACCTAAGATCAAAGACACTAGATAAAGGTGACTCTACTGAGCTATGAATGTCTCCCAAGCATTAAAAGCCAAACTGATTGGAGGACAGTCTATCACAGAGAAAGTATATATGTGAAGCATTAATGGCAATTGAAAAGGGGAAATTTGTTAAATGGGAAGAAATCTAATGCATTATTTTATCGTGAATTTAGAGCCCTTGACCGATTTGAGTATTTTTTGTTGAAGATTTCTTGCATTTTTCGAAATCTTACCAAGCAATGGCATCATCAAGTAGCAAAGTCAAGAAAGGCTTTGAAATGTTAGCTTGTGGAGTCAACTGCAAGGCACCTACTTTAAGGTTGAGTCTGGTGATTGTAGAAGTGCTCAACCCAATTGGTGCTTAGTCTCAAATTCTACCCAAGCTACTAATTGTGCATGATATATGTTCATTCTACCACAATTTTGTTCAAGAACTTAGATTCCCAGAAATGAATGAGGCATTCAATGAATTATGTGTGGATGGTTTCTACCTAAGCATCAATATTTGGAAACTAAGGGTTCGATGCATATTTCATAGATGCCAAGGGATTTTCAAGTCAAATGGAGTAGACTAATTACAAACAAAGTGATTCACAAAATCATTGGATTGCCAATTCTAAACAAAGCAAAGATAACAAAAACCCTAGGTCAGGTTGAATTGGCTAAGTGAACTCTTTCTGTATGGGACATAAGAGACATGAATCTTAACGACATAATAGACATGGAGATGAAGTTTGACGTACATGTAATTGCTCATAAAATTTAAAGCTCTAGTCAATTGAATAGTGTGTCATGTGAAGTTGTTGATCTTGCATAGAATTTGGTAAAGAATAATCTATCATTTAACCTTACCAAGTTGTTGTTGAACCAATTGAACAAGAGAATGGAGAGGATTAGCGTATCAAAAAACAACCCATGTAAGTTAGGTTCCCTTTCGACATGTCTATTCTTCTCTATTCAAAAGTGTTTCCCTTCCAAAGGTTTTGTAGTATGGAGAAACGATGTTCTAGTATTATATCAAATCAATGAACATATAGTAGAAATGCATAAGAATTTTGATAGCATCATAGATAATTATTTTAAAAAATTCAAAGAAAAGATGCAAAATAGGTTTAGGATGCCCAAGAAACTTTTGGAAGACTATGCAAAAGATATTTGTTTCATGGTTGACTCTGACAAAGTATACATTTAGGTAGTTAGACCTAGAATGACATGGGCTAAGCCTTTAGAGTATGAGGTAAACATTGATAACACTAAGGATATCATTGAAGCTCTACTCAATGAGCAGAATTGAGCTTAAGATCAAGCTACCTCAAGTAGCGAACAAAGGAAGGAAGAAGATTAAAAAGTTAACGAAAAACAAAAAGAAAGAAAGTTCTATTCTCATGCTAACAAAATAAAAAGGAAATGATGTAGAAGATGATGATGAGGATATGAAGGAAAGTGCACAATATCAATCACTTGACCCAAGTTATAGTTCTATACACTTCACAAAGATCAAATATTTAACAAATCTATAGGAGTAATTACTAAAAGAAAAAGTCGAAATAAGGGCCACACTTGCAGAAATTTATGGCATGATTCTTCCAAACATGGATGCAATGCAGAAACACATTGCACATGCAAAGGCTCTCTTCCATGAAAATAAATTCTCCATAGCTCACCACATGATGGAATTATCAATAGACGTTTAGATTCCCTTAAGGTATTATGAGAGAATGGTACTAATTTTGAAGGAACATTCTAATTTCTTATCACATTTTGGTATTAACATATAGATATTATATACCTTTGGCATTTATGTCAAAAAGGAGGAGAAGATATTGTATATTGTATTATTTCATAAAGAGGGAGAAGATATTGTAAAAGGAGGAGAATATTAATATACTCTAGAGGTATGTATATAGAAGAGATATATGTATGGGTGAGTTGTATAGTATTACACAGATACTTATATAGATAACTACGAAATATCTTTATAAAAGCAATTTTGAAAAATCAAAAAATGGAGTATGCTACTGAGCTACAACATCAAGAAGTCAAAACTGAGTTGAAGACTCAGAATGATGATAAAGGAAGACTTATAGTTTTGAATGTTCAGATTTTTTTTTTTTTGATAAGTGTTTTTGTCACTAATGCCAAAGGGAGAGATTGTTGACATTTAGGTTAGTTTTTCTATTAGTGACTCAAATAGTTAGTCAAATGGTTACATTATTACCAAGCTCTATACTTGCTACCGAGCTTATCATTCATCCTATAGTGTTACCCAACTATTTCAGTTGCTCCAAAGCCAAGTAGTCAAAATGCAATATCTACCAAGAACTTGGGTTATTTTATAGTGTTTGCAAAACCACATAGTGTCTATCAAGCTCCAAACCTATGTATAGTGCAAAGTGAGCTTAGAAAAGGCTACCAAGCTATTCAGCATAAGTGAAGAAGATCTTAGCGTTAACCAAGATCTAGAATTTTAACCAACTTCTACTATATCTATTGAGCTCATAGTGTGAACAATGTAAATCTAGTGTTGACCAAGTCATGTAGTTTCCACTAAGTGATTCAGAAGCTACCAAGTTTCTCATTGTTCACCGAGTGACACAACATTGACCAAGTTTGAGCTACTTGGAAGTGATTAGTATGGACCAAGCTTCAAGTTCAACCTAGTGCCAAAGATTATTGAGCATTGACAATGTTTACTATGTATTAGAACATTGCTGAGTTTATCTCTGAACCAGAGTTATAGTAGTTGGGCCAACCTTGTGAATTATGATGAAATTGGTATTGTAGCCGACTCCACTAAGTTATTATTTGGATTTTTATATATGTAATGCATTATATCATATCCAAGTATATAATTAAATAAGATTATGATGTACATGAATGTGAATTGAAGAAGGCTACAAGTAGTATAAGGGACAACTAAGATTTATCTATCACAGTCTGGTGATCATTGTAGTACAACTAATCTAATTCATGAAATTAGAGTTGCAGAACAAAGATCAGCCACTGGTTCATCCTAACAGGTGCATCAGTCAAATCCTTTAATAGGGTAGACTTAATAGTGTTTTTCTAAATCTCTTAACTGAGTGCATACTTCATTATATGTTTGTAAATCCTTTAATAAGGTGGATCTCATGGTCCATATTTCTCTTAATAGAGAAGATTGCTAGAAGTGGTAAATTGTAAGCCTTAACAGGTTAACTTTATACTGTAGTAATAAAGTTTGTGGGTATCATCCCAAGCCCAGTTTTACTTTCTATTTGGAAGGTTTCTGCATCACTATATCTTGTGTCAAAGTGTTATGAATATTTTGTTTCTTTCATTTTTTCATGCATGCAATTAGATCAAAATATTAAATGAAGGATCAATTGGTAAAGTAAGATTAAAGTTTTATTGGATCTTGATTCAACAACCCCCCCCAATAACCCTACCTATCTTATATTTTTACAAATCTATTCTAACTTTTTTCCCACCCATCCTAATACCAAAAAAATATATTGATAACTTTATAAGGCCTAATATTGCTTTCAATAACAACCTTACATGGTCAACTTAAAAAAAAAAGTCTCGAAAACATGTGTTTGGAGACTTTTTTTGACCCAAACTTGATGAAATGAAAAGGGTTTCTTAAGAATATTCTTATCTTTCCATAAATGTAATGTCTATTAAATTATGAGTTTAGTAGGTAATTATCATGCATTTTCTAATGGAGTTACACATAAAGTGTTGATTGACATGCTAATTGAAAAAGAAATATGAATTTCAAATGGTAAACCATTTTTGAAATCCAAAAAGATGCATCACATTATCTACTTGTTCTACTATTAGGGAAAATATAAGAAAATTTTAAATTTTATAAAGTTTTGAATTAGTTAAGGTGCTCAGACATCAATTTTTATATTCTAAAAATAATATAGTAGAAAATTCCTAATTAAATATTTATTTGAGATAAAAAAAACCCAAAAATATGTGTCACATCTAGGAATGAGTATACATATTATATTTAGAATCTTATTAAAAAATATTATCATTTGATTTTGACTAAGATAGTCAGACATATGCCTACTTCTTATTTTTGTCCTAAAATTTTTGTATTATTGCATTAAAATTCAAAATTTTGAACAGTCAATTTTTTTCTTTAGATAAGGCATAGTTGTTTGGAAACTAAAATCAATTTCCTATAGATTTTTGTCTGACATCTTTTTGATTGAAATTTCATAACAAGTTCAAAATTGCATGTCAATTTGACATAACCCTAAGCCACTTAAGCGCATAGTTTGGTTGACCATGATCCTACACATACCCATCCATGGTCTTTTATATAATTGTCACAATCAAAATCATATTTCCCTTTATATTTTAGAGCTTAAAGGAGCGCCCTCACTTGACTTATGGGTTTATAAGTTGTATGATTAGCTATTGCACATCTATTTTGTTGATTAAGTAAAGAATATTTGAGGTTATAATATACTTTTTAAGATAAAATTTTATTTTAGAACATGTTATTTGATGAATATAAGGTCCACCTTCTAAAGAATAGAAGGAATTATCACCTTGTTAGTTGATCCAAGGTTCTTCTCAAGTATGCTGACAATAGGGATTAGTTACACTTAGGCATATTTTGGTAAATTTACTTGGTAGTTAAAATTCTCTTAAATTAGGAGGAAATGATTGCTATCATTAAATCATTTGATTAGATTTAGGAAAAAATCAGTTTTTCATAGTTCATAATGAAAGTCTAAATACTAATCTATCTTTTATAACTCGTGATAGGGAATCAAAACTTTTCTTACATGATATGAAAATAATGTTTACTATATTTAAACGTTTAAATAAATAAATAAATTTTCAAAAGTCTCTTAAAACTTACAACACGTTAACAACTTCAAAAATTAACTTATTTTGAATAATGATTAAATGCCAAGAAAAATCATCAATGAAGAAAAGAATACCGTATATTCAAGAAATCAAATATTCCATCGAATTAATTTTGTATGAACTAAGAGAACATATATTTATTTCTCATAGAAGTTAAATGAAGATCCAACTATAGAAAATAAATTAATGGACTATATTGTAAACAAAAAACCCTAGTTAGTGTTGAGATCTTCATTCACTAAAATATTTAAAAGTTTTACCAAATATGACAAAAAATAACCAAGCAAGAGGAAAATTAAAAATTAGAGAAAGGACCATCTTTAATATAAAGTTCAAAATTGTTCATTATATTTACAATCCATACCATTCAAATAAAAATGATTGAATAATCACAACCTATAATGAAAAAAATTTAATTTGACAAATTGGACATGATAGGGCATTAACTTGACCCTAAAAGAAAACCAAGACAGATACTCATTTGAGATCTCTAAATTTCTCTTTCATAAAGTAAATCAAGAAGAATTGTATATGTGTGGTTTCCTTTTCTAATAATAAACACCAGATATAGCTTTCTAGAAATTGTACAAAAATACATTATAGTTTACACAAAATATTAATCAAATGCATTCAAAACCCATTGAAATGGAAAGTATGGATATAATACATCATGACAATATATAGATAGATCCATATTACATAAGATACATGATTCAATCAAGAAGTGTCATCAATAACTCATCTATAATAAATTTTAACTAGAGAATAACAAAGAAGACAAAGAGAGTAAGAGAAATCCAAATTGATATGCATCATCAAAACCCTTTTTACTTATATAGAATATATATGGAAGAAGAAGGATAAAGTATAAAACATAGAATCATATCTCAATTCTTGAAATTCAAAGATATGAATTTTTTCCACAAAATAAAGAAGCCTATAAATCCTCAAAGAATTATGCTAAAAAATTTCCCTTAAAGTTCATGATTATTTCTCTGAAAATCTCAATGAAAGATAAAAGCAAGATCTCTTAAAGGTTTCAACTCCATCTCCTCATCTCTTGAACAACATGATTAAGTAACCAAACATAATTCTAGTAACTTGTAAATACATATTTATAATATGTAATCTTAAAAATATAAATAATTTGTAACATATTCTCATTATTAGTCATGAGTAGTGAAGAACATCATATCTCATATTAAGGAATACTTAACTAAAAATTGCTATATGTTAGCTTAGTCCTTAAATATAAATCACTAATATATGAGTGCATATATATATGTACACTAGTGTGTATGCATGTGTGCATGTGTGCATGTGCGTATATGTGCATGTGTTTGTGTGTGTATAGAAGAGATATATGTACGGGGGAGTTGTATATTATTACATAGATACCTATATAGATAAAGAAATATCTTTACAAAAGCAATTTTGAAAATTTTGAAAACATAGTATGCTACCGAGCTACAAGATCAAGAAGTCAAAACCAAGTTGAAGAGTTAGAATGATGGTAAAGGAAGTTTTTGACTGATGGTTTTGAATGTTCAGATTTTTATTTTGATAAGTGTTTTTGTCAGTAATGCCAAAGGGGGAGATTGTTGACATTTAGGTCAGTTTTTCTATCAATGACTCAAACACTTAGTCAAATGGTAACATTGTTACCAAGCTCTACAGTTGCTACTAAACTTATCATTCATCCTAAAGAGTTACCCAGCTATTTCAGTTGCTTCAAAGACAATTAATCAAAATGCAATATCTATTGAGCACTTGTGTTAGTTTGTAGTGTTTGCAAAACCACACAGTGTCTACCAAGCTTCAAAGCTATGTACAGTGCAAACTAAGTGTAGCAGAGGCTACCGAGCTATTCAACAGAAGTGAAGAAAATATTAGTATTAATGAAGCTCTAAAATTTAATTCAAGTTCTACTATATTTACCAAGCTAATAGTGTTGACTGAACCATGTAGTGTCAACTAAGTGATTCAAAAGCTATTGAGCTTCTCATTGTTCATCGAAACACACAATGTTGATTGAGTTTGAGCTACTTGGAAGTGATTAGTATGGACCAAGCTTCAACTTCAACTTGGTGCCAAAGATTTTAGAGCATTGACAATTTTTTCTATCTTTTAGAACATCACTGAGTTTGTCTTCTAAACTTGAGTTATAGTAGTTGGGCCAACTTTGTGAATTATGATGAAACTGGTATTGTAACTGACTCTAGTAAGTTATTATTTGGTTTTTTATATATTTAATGCATTGTATCATACCCAAGTATGTAATTAAATAAGATTATGACGTACATGAGTGTGAATTGAAGATGGCTACAAGCAGTATAAGGGACAACTAAGATTTATCTATCATAGTCTAGTGATCATTGTAGTATAAGGAATGTCATTCATGAAATTGGATTTATAGAACAAAGATCAGGCATTGGTTCATCCTAATAGGTGCATTAGTCAAATCCTTTAATAGGGTAGACTTAATAGTCTTTTTCTAAATTTCTTAACTGAGTGCATACTTCATTATATGTTTGTAAATATCTTGACAAGGTGGACCTCATGGTCCTTATTTCTCCTAATAGAGAAGATCACTAGAATTGGTAAATTGTAAGCCTTAATAGGTTAACTTTATACTACATTACTAAAGCTTGTGGGTATCATCACAAGCATAGTTTTACATTCTATTTGGAAGGTTTCTAGGTCACAATATCTTCTGTCAGTGTGTTATGATTTTTTTTAAAATTTTCATTCTTTCATGCATGCAATTAGATTAGAATATTATATGAAGGATTAATTGGTAAAGAAAGATTAAAGTTTTATTATTTGTTGATTCAGCCCTCTACTAACAGTAACCTTTCCTATCTTATATTTCCATCAAAATCATTTACAAATCTATTCTGACTTTTTTACCACCCATCCTAATACCAAAGCAAAATATTGATACTTTTATAAGGCCTAATATTGCTTTGGATACTAACCTTACATGGTCAATTGAAAAAAAAAAAAAGTCTTGAAAACCTGTTTTTGGTCTGTTCTTGAGTATTTTTTTTATTTCAAACATCTGTCTGGTGACATTTTTTCACCCAAATTTGATGAAAAGAAAATGATTTCTTAAGAATATTCTTATCTTTCCATAAATTTAATGTTTGTAAAATTATGATTTTAGTAGATAATTATTACTCATTTTCTAATGGAGTTACACATAAACTGTTGATTGAAACACTAATTGAAAAAAAAATATGAATTTCAAATGCTAAACTATTTTTGAAATCCAAAAAGATGTGCCATATTATATAGCTCTTCTAATATTAGGGAAAATATAAGAAAAATGAAATTTTCTAAAGTTTTGAATTCGTTAAGGTGGTCAGACACAAGAGTTTTTATATTCTAAAAATACCATAGTAGAAAGTTCTTGATTAATTATTTATTTGTGATAAAAATACCCAAAAATATGTGTCACATCTGGGAATGAGTCTGCATCTTATATCTAAAATCTTATTAAAAAATATCATCATTTGATTTTGATTAAGATAGTTAGACATATGCCTACTTCTTATTTTTGTCCTAATAATTTTGTACTATTGCATTTAAATTCAAAATTTTGACCAATCAATTTTTTCCTTCAGATAGGGTGTAGTTGTTTAGAAACTAAAATCAATTTCCTATAGATTTTTTTCTCACATCTTGTTGATTGAAATTTCATAACAACTTTAAAATTGTATGACAATTTGACATAACCCTAAGCCACTTAAGGGCATAGTTTGGTTGACCATGATCCTACACATACCCATCCATGGTTTTTTTATATAATCCTCACAATCAAAATCATATTTCCCTTTATATTTTAGAGCTTAAAGGAGGGCCCTCACTTGACTTATGGGTTTATAAATTGTATGATTAGCTATTGCACATCTATTTTGTTGATTAAATAAAGAATATTTGAGGTTATAATCTATGTGTTTAAGATTAAATTTTATTTTAGAACATGTTATTTGATGAATCTAAGATCCACCTTCTAAAGAATAGAAGGAATTATCACTTTGTAAGTTAGTCCAACATTCTTCTCAAGTATGCTAACAATAGGGACTAGCTACACTTAGGTGTATTTTGGTAAATTTACTTGGTAGTTAAAATTCTACCAAATTAGGAGGAAACAATTACTATCATTAAATTGTATGATTAGATTTAGGAAAAATTCAGTTTTTCATAGCTCATAAGGAAAACCTAAATACTAATTTATCCTTTATAACTCGTGATAGGGTATCAAAACTTTTTGTACATGATATGAAAATTTTTTTACTATATTTAAGATTTAAATAAATAAATAAATTTCCTAAAGTCTCTAAAAACCTACAACACATTAACAACTTCAAAAATTAACTTATTTTCAATAATGACCAAATGCCAAGAAAAACCATCAATGAAGAAGAGAATACCATATATTCAAGAAATTAAATATTCCATCCATTTATTTTTTTAAGAATTAAGAGAACATATATTTATTTTTCATAGAAGTTAAATAAAGATCCAACTATAGAAAATAAAGTAATGGACTATCTTGTAAAACGAAAAATCCTAGTTAGTGTTGAGATCTTTATTCACTAAAATAATTAAAAGTTTTACCATATATGATAAAAAATAACCAAGGAAAAGGAAAATGAAAAATTAGACAATGGACCATCTTTTATATAAAATTCAAAATTTTTCATTATATTTACAATCCATACCATTGAAATAAACTCGATTAAATAATCAGAACCTGTAATGCAAAATAATAATTTGAGAAATTATACATGACAGAGCATTAATTTGACCCTAGAAGAAAATTGGGCGAGATACCCATTTGATATCTCTAAATTTCTCTTTCATAAGGTAAATCAAGAAGAATTGTATATGTGTGGTAGAAGTTTATAATAATAAACACCAGATATAGCTTGCCAGGAATTGTAGAAAAATACATGATAATTTATAGAAAATAGTAATCAAATCCATTCAAAATCCATTGAAATGGAAAGCATCTATATCATACATCATGCCAATATATAGATAGATCTATATTATGTAAGATACACGATTCAATCAAGAAGTGTCATCAATACCTCATCTATAATAAGTTTTAACTAGAGAAGGATGAAGGAGACAAAGAGAGTAAGACAAATCAAAATTGATATGCATCATCAAAACCCTTTTTACTTATATATAATGTATATGGAAGAAGAAGGATAAAGTATACAACAAAAGATCCAATAAGGTTAACCATAGTCAACAAGGTTAGTTAAGATAACCTCTTGAGAAAGAATGAAACCCTAAAAAATAACATAGGAAATATCATGAAATGGTCAAATAAGATATGTATAAAAAATTTAAAATTGTAAGAACACCCAGTCAAAGAAGGTCAAATAATGTCAATTAAACAAGCTATATTGAAAAAATGGGTCAAAAAAGGTTACTCATAGGGACCTTGTTACTATTCCTGGAACAACAAATATCAAGGATTTCAAATGCATTCTTCATTTTGTATAACAAGATGGAGTCCATGTCTTGTACTTATAAAACTCCATCACTAAGAGGAGAAAATAAAATGTGTGTCGGTATGAAATAGAAGACAAGAAGCGATGAGTGTGACATCATGTATATCATCCGACTAGAATACCAAACAAAATATATACGATGTGATATTTAACCAGGTTACACCAACATCATTATTAAATAGAATCATTAATCAAATAAATTGGTTAGTATCAACATGCATATTGAATTAATAGAATATCATTCCAAAATAGAAAATTTATATTATCTAGTTTATAACCATTTGGGATTTCCCCCAACTAATACAAATAATTTTTCTTTAGGTTTTCATTAGAGAGAGTTGTTTTGGCTTACCACAAACCCTTCAATAGACTTTAGGTTTTTAACCTAAACAAGTAGTTTTGGCTTACCTCAAACCCTTTAATAGACTTTGTAAAAACATTGTTTCATTGACAAAGAGGTTGACTCTGACCTTTTCCTTACATAATGATTGATTCCATATGAAAAAAAATTCATCTACCAATGCACATGGGTACACAGCATGAATTATCAATAAATAAAAAATGTTTTCCTATGTCAAACACTATTGATAATGCATTGGATATTATGTGAACATTTTGACACTGAAATTGCTGCCAAAATAAACTAAGCATTCTCATTGCCAACCCATACCCTTTCACCACCAAATTAATAAAATGGGAAACCCTGTGCCTTGGTAGATGTATGTTCCCACTCTAGGTATGCATTGTCTAGCATTGGAATTTTTCTTGCACAAAACAAAAATAGTTTACATTCATTTCAAAAAATAAAAAAATCAATATTTGTAAGCATACTCTTTTTCACAGATATAATCTTCAATATTCAAAGAGAAAATTGCTGCTCACTCTTAGATTATAGTGTGAAAGTATAAATGAATCATACCAAAGAAAATTGAGTACATAGCCAAAAAGAAATCTAAATGCTTCTATATCATATTGGAAAATAAAAAAAAAAGAAAATGGTGACAACAAACAACAAATGCATTGTATTAATTTGACTGTGCACCAAAAATAGATAACATGGTCTCTATAAATAGAAGACTTTCATCAACAAAGGAAGAATCTAGATCTAATATGTTGATGGTGTACTGGGATAACATTCAACTAAACTTTCCATGTGTTTAATGACTTAGTCTACCATACATGCACATGTAGAAACATGGTGGAGTTAACTAAAGTTTTAGTTTAGTTGCAATAGTAGAATCGATCAGCCTTATTCAAAAGCTAAAATATCAGCCTTATTCAAAAGCTAAAATATCACCCTTATTCAAAAGCTAAAATTGGTATTATAGGTTGTATATTTGGCTGCATAAACAAGATGAGAAAACCCTTTCCAGAAATCTATACCCAGAAGCAACTGAACCAATTTCAGAAAAATCTACTATTCCTCTGAGATGATTAAAACAATCCCCTACTCTAGTGGCCTCCCTGAAGATATCGTTAATCACTATCTCTTCAAATTGGGAGAGCAAGCTCCAAACTTCTGAAAGAATATAGCCAATTTGCCAGTTGTATTTTTCATAGAGATGAGAGAATTGATTAAGATGTGTGTGTAACGTTCAATATGCAACTTTTGAATATTTATAGAAGAGGCCAAACAAGTTTCTTCTAATAGATTCATACCCTCTGTGATGTTATTAGAAAATTTTCTCAATGGTGTACGCAAAACTAAAATAAATTTTCTTTCACAATCTCTTGGCACACAAGAAACACCGTTGTTCCCTTAATTTCCACTAGACAATCTCTCAAGATTTAGTTTGATGAATCCAACACTACATGAGACCATTTACCTTTCGTCCGAAATGGATGCTTTGGTATGTTTACATCCGATTGAACAGGATCAAAATAAGGGGCAAGGAATCTAATATAGTAAAATCAAAAGGAGTGTTTGAGAAGGAGGTTGATTTTTCTCTAGAAAATTAAGCAATAGCACTTTTTTTTATATATTTCTCAATCAATCAGAAGATTTCCTTGGAAAAAGAAAATTGCTCCCTAAAAACACTGACTCTACATCTATATAAACTTCAAAATTAGTTTTACATGCATAAGAAAAAAAATTCACACAACCTCTAGTATTAATACAAGAGAAAATATTTCTTCAAAATCTATAGCTTCTTGTGAATATCCCTTAAATACCAATATTGCTTTGTTCCTTACAAATTTGAATTGTTCATTCCTTTTATTTCTGAATGCCTATTTTTGTACCAATAAAATTCTTATCTTTAGATCTAGGGACCAATTTCTATGTATTTTTCTTTTTCATCTGTTCAAGTTCTTATTTCATTGATATTATCCAAAATACATCATTATATCTATGATCAGTTACCTTAGGTTCAATCTTTGAAGTCAATAAAATTCCTTATCTTGGCTTACCTCTTCTCACTAGCCCTCTTATATCATTACAAAAAATCTAATTTTTAAGATGGTTTCTTGCAACATATTTAGGTGTTCTTTGTTCTTCTCTATGTTCTTTAGTCTATTCCTATATTTTATTGTCTCGTTCAAATTATTATTATTCTATGTATTCTGATTTATCACTAGTCTATGACTTAACTATTTTTATTTGAACCATCATCCAAATCGTAGTAAATAATTCATTGGTCCTATCATTCTCTCTCTAAAAAATACTCTTCTATCTTAGACTATAGCATCTATATGCCTTTTTTTTTCTAGAATAACAATAAAAAATGCCTTCGTAACTTCTAGGATCAAACTTCCCTATATCATCTTTTTTTTTTAGATAACATTTTTCTTTCAAAAATTAAGAATTATCTAGTTCCTAAAAGGTTTTTGTGAAATCCTTAATGACACCTATATCATTGTAGTGAAATCCTTAATGAAAAAAAAAAAAATCTCACACTTTAGAAATTTCTTTGTTTTATAGGAGCTCATAGATCTGCATGAACAATTATCAACTTTACTAATGTTGTCAATTCCTTTCTAGGAAAAGTTATCTTATTTGATTTATCCATCACACAATAATTCCACGTCATGTTAGTAGCTTTCACAATCTTTCATAGATTACTTACAACACTATATTTTTACTATATTATTATTCATGTTTACTATTTTATAAAAAATTCTATGACAAAATCTTAGTTTAAATAGATAAACATTATAAAAAATTTAAACAAAATAATTGATCTCAATAGGAATATATGATTACCTATAAATCCACCAAATGAGAAGGTAAAACTTGGGGTGGGGGGGGGGGATGACACCCATAATTATTCATTATTGTAGCAATAAAGTATCACCAATTATGGTTACAAAGAGGTTGACCATGAGACATGATCTGCCCTATTAAAGGCTTACAAGGACTGTTAAGTCTCACCTTGTTAGAGGATATCAAGACCCTATTAGAAGTATGTCTAGATAAAGGACGTTAGAACATCCACTTGGAATGTCATCCTATTAAAGTATTTACAACAGTCTGCTAGGACTACTCCACCTAGGAGATTTAAATAAAATCACCTGTTAAGATGTTTCAGCATAGATCTTGTGATTAGGTCTGGTAGCCTGATTAAAGATCAAATCTGTATAGTGTTCTTCTTGATCCTTTCTGATCAAGTATGTCAATATTGTATCCTCTATCCTTGTTCTTCTCAAACTAATTCTGTAACTCACTCTCTATATCTTCTAAGTCTCCATGAATTCTCTACTTTTTACATGCAAGCTTCACTATTCTCCTCCTTCAATTCCTTACATGCTCATTATCAAGTTTAGGGTTTCATCCTCCTTAAGAAGACTAGAAGACTTAGGGTTAGGTATGAATCTATGGCTGAGATTCATCCTTTCTGTCACTGAATCCTTCCCTTTTCTAATTGGATGCATGCAATTTGCATAGGGAATCTACATATAGATTCTTCCTTATCTTCAAAAGATATTATTCCATCCTTAGGTCAATTGAAAAATGGATTACATAGTTATTTGTGCAATCGCAAAAAAATATGTCCAATCTATGATGCTTAGCACTTGAAGTTAGTGATGATCAACACATACTGTAATTCTATTTCTGACTCAACCAAACTACTTAGCATCTACTATTTTCTCAACACTTGAATCACTCAGCATGTATTGTCTACTCAACACTTGAGTGACTTAGCACATGAGTGCCTCAACACTCATTACAACTTGGCACATTCTTGTATTTACATATCATACTCAACATGCACTACAAGTTCAACATGATCTTAGTAAATGACTTAAGTGTGTTGACACTCAATTGTCAAAACCAATCTAAGATCAATAGTGGTAACCAAGTTTACTAAGATATTTCTAGTATTGATATGTTTCTGTTAATGCCAAAGAGGGAGATTGTTGCAAACCTCCAATTACAATAATTTTTGTTTTGTTGTTGATGTCAGATCTATTGATAAGACATATTGCTTCCTAATCTAAATGTCATATCTATTTTGATCGATGAAGCAGATTTGCTAAATTTCTCATAAAAATAATACCTAGAGAAAAGGTTGTGTTATGAAAAGGATATCAAAATGGACTGTTGATTATATAAAATTTTTAAGAGCAAAGAGATTGTTTAAATCAAGAAAGTTAAGCTAAGCTAAGAAATAGAGTAAAAGGTTAAAGAATGTTGAGTGATGATAGTGTCACTCGAGCCACAATTAGTGATAAGAAATTCTAGTGTTGATTGAGCATTAGTATCGAGCAAGAAAGATACTTGATCTTGAGCCTTAAGATTTACAATGACCAAGTAATTCAATGATGACTAAGTGTCAGATACTAGAGATAGATGAGTGATAGTGTTGAGAATGAATTTGAGGAAATAATGAGGTCTAGCTAACTCATTTGATTTCTTGGGAGATTTAAACCATGTTGAAGATAAGATTGATGAATTGGATCATTAAATTTAATGATGAGGAGTAGGGAAAACCCTAGTATTGGATTCCAGAGAAATTTCTATAGGATGGTCAAGAAGTTGGAAAGATAAAATGAATCATGTTGAACATGATCATAAACCCTAAGGCTTATAGTGATCATGGAAAATAGTAAAGAAAGAATTAATTTTTTAAAGAGGTAAAAAGCCAAACAAAATGGTGTAGTTTGGTGCATATGAGAAAAAGATATACTAACAAAGGTGGATAAGATATAGACAAAGGTGAACACAATAGTGTGTTAGTGAATGTGAAGCTAAAAGAGATAGCTTACATAGATGCTTCTAATATTGATAAATGAGTCCAAGAAAATGCCTTAAGGGTATTTGCAGATCATGGTGTGCCAATAGTGGTGACCTAAAAATTATGTAGTTCTAAAATGCCTCAAAACATTTGAAGATCTATTGCAACATTTTTCTTAGACATCCCGATACCAAAACTAAAACCTAATACCTTTATAAGGCCTATTATATATTTCGATAGAAACCCTACATGGTAAAATTTAAAAATTTCCCAAAAATGTGTTTTTCACTTGTTCATATGTGGTATTTTTACTTCAAACATGTACTTGAAAACATTTTTTTCACCCAAATTTGATCAAATGAAAAGGGTTTCTTATGAATGTTCTTAGATTTACATAAATGTAATGTCTATCCAATTACGAGTCCAGTAAGTAATTATTAATTATTTTCTAATATAATTACATATAAAGTTTTGATTGATGTCAGAATTTGCCTTAGGAAAAAATCACCCAAGATCAAGGAACTCAAGCACAAGCACAAGAATAGATCAACAAGGTATGATTAGAATAACAATATCCAAAATTGATTTATTGTCATTCAATGTTCTATCATGTACATACACACTAGGAGTGCCTAACTATAAAAGCGTCTGAAATGCTTCTAGAATGTTTAGGAGTCAACACACTAATAAGTCTTACAACAAGGCACATGTCCACTAGAAGTGGATTATCCTTTATTAAGCACAAAAGTAAGTGCAATGATGAGAGGATAAGCCTACAAAGTTGTAGCACATAAAATTATGTTGTAGACATCACGTTCTTAATTAAGAGTGCAAATAACTATGTTGTCTACATGACAACTTAGTTAATTATTCAAACTCTAGTGTTGTAGACACCATGTGCTAAATTAGAGTTGCTTACTCTAGTGTTGTCAACATGACAACTCATAAGAGTATGTAAGCTCCTAGGTGTCAAACTAACAAATAATAAAATGATGCATTGACATAAGTAAACTTAAGTAAAGTGTAATAAGTAAATACTTATTTACACCAACACCCCCCCCCCAAGTGCAACTTAGTGGAATGCACTCAAGCTTATGAAAGCTAGGATGAAAGGGCATGATGGGTCCTAGCTACTAGGCCATGTTAGGTATGCATGGACTAACAAATGAAATATCTCATAAAGTAGAGAAAGAGGGAAAACCTCATGAGAAAAACCCTCCCCCAAAAACATAGATGAAAAAATAAGATGCATGGATGGATAGAGTAATCAAGACAACCCCATTACAACATACATCAAGTATATACAAAAGAGAAGTATGAGAAGGAAAAAAACCCATAAGAGGAAAATGTCCCCTACATAAAATAGACGAAGGAGACAAGGTAGTCCCCCCCCCCCCCCCAAAAATGTAGAGTGCCAAATAGTGAGAGCTACTCCAATGTAGAAGTTGATCAATGACTACTGAATAATGTTCCTCCCATTTGGATGCAATGAGAGAGGTACAAATGAGATGTTTCCCTAATGTGTAGAAAGAATCCTGATGATAAATGGTGTCTCAAAAACCTGCTCAACTATCCCTATGTTGATACTGATGGTTGCACTTTCCAAGACTGTTAAAAAGAAAAAGTGCAGATCTAGCAAGGATGGATGTAGAACATGTTTGAAAGAACAAATTATCTCCTCAAATGATAAAGAGACCTCCTACAACTATTGTACATAAGGTTCCACAATCACATCAACCTGTGAAGATTGATCATGTAGATAATGGATAGGAGGGACAGAGTGAGCCCTTGTGGCAACTGAAGAAGATTTTGCTTCATCAAGGAGAAGATATAGATCATCAAAGATGTCTCCCAAATCTGCTATGTATGACTCCATGAACAAACCTAAAATATCTATCAAGAAGTCATCCACTAATGTTGGAACTAGAAGACAAGGTGTACCCTACTATTCTAAAGTACATGAACCTATCACTATGGAAATGGATGAAGTATTCACCAAAACAAAGAGAAGAAGAATATCATTGATTATGTCTCCCAAATTTTCAATGTGAGACTCCACAAACAGACGTCCAATATCTTGAAGGAAGTCATCCCATGAAGTTGAAGTAGGAATACATGGAGGCTCCTATTTCATTGAATCAGAAGCTTTTGTGGTTAGAACTAGATCAATAGTAGCAACAAGAGCATTAGGAGGTGTGATGTCATCTGGAGAGGATGTAGCTACTATTGGAGGCAAAAGATTTTTTGGGAATGGAGGAATGTATAGATCTCCATACATATCCCAAAGATAGATCCAAATATCATATAAATCAGTTGACTTCATGTCATCAAGTGAATCCATAAACTCCATATCCATATGTAGAAAGAGGGGACAACAAATGATCAAACTAGTATCACCATTGTATGAAAGTCCTTTCTCATAAGGTAATGCATTATGCTGAGTAAGATAAGTGAGAACTAATTGACTCCACTTCTTACAATTTTTTGTTATTAAGGTAATTAAATCTTCCTCATCCATGAAGTACTAATCAATGTATCCCCAAAATTTTTTAAAAAATCAACCCTCCCTAATGTATGATTTTGGCACTTTATATGTAGTGTGTGTATAATAGGGGACTTGTCAAAATGTACAAAGTGGGCTTTTGATTTTGCTATTTACAATTGCCTTTTGAGACTCAAATCTATCAATAAGCACTATAGCTTAGATGTACAACAATGTTGTAAGGCAATCAAAGTAAGACAATGGAGAAAAGGCCCTAAGTGTAAAAGTGATATTTCTATCTAAAAAACCCTATAATATGATTGTAGATCTAGAAAGTTGATGAAAAATTATGCACTTTCAAAAAATTGGAACTTGATTTAGAGTCTAGATGAGCTCATACTAAGCATTTGAAGTTGCAAAAGTTGAGATTTGTGACTTGCAAAAAAATTTAGGATTAAAGATCTCAAACATCCTACAGCAATTTATAGATCATGAAATTCCACCCCAAAACAAAAAAAAAAAATTTCTCGCAAAACGGATTCCATATGAGGGAGATATCATTGTTTGAAAATCACCTTTGTAATTATTTTTCCTGAATTGCCGCCATCATGCCTCCAAAAATTAAATGAATCTAATTTTCACCTTAGATTTTTTATTTTGGTGAAACAAAAGTCAATTTGAGGGTTTTTTGACTTTCTAAATGTGATTCCAATATTTGATTAGTAGTAGCAAGCTCCAATCTTATCCTACAAAAAATCTCTCCTCTACAGACCTGACGACAAAAAAATTTCAAATAAAATACCCAGATCCAAAAAATAATGTAGAGAAATTGTAGAGACTAAAATAATAAAATATGTAGATTTGAAAATTAAATTAAAACATTTGAAATAATCATACCAACATTGCAAATTGAGCCTTCAGGTGTTAGTTTACAAGAAAAATTGCCTCAAATTTTACTATTGCCTAGGGTAGGTGAATTTATAGTTGATTTTCATTGAATTGACATTTTGGATGCAATGGCAAGGTCTAATTTGGCTCTAGAAACTCCCAATGACTATGATACTCTAGATCTAGGTTGAGGTGTCCTTAGAGAGGTGAAGCAAGAAAATGGTCTCGAACAACTATGTGAAGAGAATTTTTCTCAACTCTGATACCATGCAAGAATTTTCCCTATGGAAAAATCACCCAAGATCAAGGAAGTCAAGCACAAGCACAAGAATAGACCAAAAAGGTATGACCAAAATAACAATATCCAAAATTGACTTATTGTCATTCAGTATTTTGTCATGTACATACACATTGGGAGTGCCTAAGTGTAAAGGCCTCTGAAATGCTTCTAGAATTTCTAGGAGTTAGCACACTGATAAGTCTTACAAGAAGACATATGTCCACCAGAAGTGGATTATCCTCCAGTAAGCACATAAGTAAGTTTGATGATGAGAGGATAAGCCTACAAAGGTGAAGCATGCAAAATTATGTTCTAGACACCATGTGCTTAATTAAGAGTGCAAATAATTGTGTTGTCTACATGACAACATAATTAATTATGCAAACTCCTAGGCATCAAACTAATAAATAATAAAATAATGCATTGACCTAAGTAAACTTAAGTAAAGTGTAATAAGTGAATACTTATTTATACGAACAATTGACACAATGATTTAACAATAACTATAACTTTCAAATGGTATAATGCATTTAAAATTCAAAAGATGCACTACATTCTGTGAGGCCTCATCCCGACCCTTCGTAGTATAGTTGATACCTTATTATTTTGATACTTATGACTCGATACATCAAGACATTATTGGGTACATGAACATATTATATTATTTCATGTTGTGTGATGTTTACTTTCAGATATTTGAGTTTTTCATTTAATGCTTTATGAACATGTATGTTAAGGAAATAAGTAAATGCAGGATTAACACTTTGATTAAGAGATTTTAATGATTAAGAATATGAGTAGGATGAGAGAAACCCTGATTGATTTATAGATGTATGTTTTAATTTATGTGATTCCCTGATACGTATATACATATGTGCATATGATTTTATGGGACTACTGATGTGTGCAATGCGTGTGCAAGATATTCTAGCCGAGAAACCCAATGGAGGAACGAAACTAATCCCTATGTGCTATTGTGGAAACCTTGTTGTTCGTAACTATATTATATTGTGAGTTGTATGAATGTATCCCTCCATGATTAGTAAATGTTAATGTTCGTAACTGTGTTCTTAGTGTCACTTGACACTCATGAATTGTTTATGCTTTTCAGCATGCTAGCTGGGTTAACTATGTAACCTTTGGACCTAAGTTGGATTAAGTTAGTGTCTTTTTGCTAATTTTTTTCTTAATCGAGTTTAGTCACCCTTAATTCAGATTAGTGCTTAATCTGCATTTTGGAGTTGTTAGTTGGTCCTAATTATTCCTAGCTTTTGTTTGGTTCCAAATCAATTTCTAAGACCTTTAAAACATGAAATTTTTATACCCAAGGGGTATGAGTATGGGTTGGGGGTATTTTCCACCCCCTAAGACCTTTTTATTGACTTTTGAGGTCACTCAAAAAGTCTTTTTTGCCTTTGTGCGAAAATTGTAAGTGGTTACCATGAGTTGCATGACCTCAACTCCACTTAGTGGCTAACCTTAGGATTGATTGAGTTAGAAACTTCTAGATTTGTAGGTGGGTGGGTGAAGTTATTGACCTTTGTGGTGGTTGAATTTGGATCTTATTTAGAAGCCCTTCTCAGAGTAGTTTTGGTGGTTACCCAATCTCTACTTTTAGAGAGGAGTTTTGGAAGATTGAAGGCAAGGAAGGGAAAAGCTCTTCTCAAATTGATCATTTACCATTACCTCTTTGTGAAGGTAGGAGTTCTTCATTTCCCTTGTTCAAATTTTTATGCTTGTTTCATGCTTAAATGCTATGGTGTTGTTATTTGGATGCTTGTATGTATGTTGCATATGTTGGGAAGGATTGCAACCATGTTCTTCAATGCTTTTCTTTCATGTTCTTGTTTGAATTTTGAAGTTTTCTTGTATGGGTGTTTTGGCAATACTCACCCTTGGATAGGGCAAAAGTGGCCAATTTCAAGAAAGGTCTTTTTAGTGGGACTCCAACAGTGTAGAGTCTCTTCTCAAGATGAGAAGAGGGAGAGATGGCAGGGTGTTATGGGCCCCTACCTATCAGCACAAATCTTGTATGCATTTTGGAATGTTAAAATGGAAGAATGGAAGTTCTTGACTTATAGCTGCAATTGGGCATCAAATTGGGTGTTGTGTCTGACATCTCCTGTTGGAAAAATCCACCTTTCCGTAGTTTTAATTCATTGTGAATCATGTTGTGGAAACCTAGTATGAATATGCATGTTTGATTTTGTCTCTTGGTAATGCTTGTTTGACACTTGATCAGATTCTGTCTCTCCATGATTGTAGAAATATATTGCAGAAAATGATATGGATCCCTTGGTAAGGGACATGAAGGAAATTATTGGATTGTTGAAATTTTGGGATTGGATTCCTATGTAAATTGTATTTTAAAACTTTTTTATTATGGCAACAATGTCGAGTTTTCTTCTTGGTTCTTTCCCAACCGAGCCTTTGAATCAGGTTTGCCAATAAAATAGTGATTGAGTATTATTGCTTCTCATGAGTTTTCTTTGTAATTTTTCAGTTATATGGATGCACATCAAAATTAAGATGAAATGATGATGTTCAATTAAGCAAAATTTCAAGTTTCTTGTATGTTGAAAAATGAAAATTATGTTATGAATGAAGGTTCAATTTTGTGATTATTGTAAACCAAAAAACAATCTTGCAATGTTATTTTAAGTAGTTATTCAATTCTTGGTATATTTAGTTGTAGCAAGTCCTAATAGATTTATTCTGAAAAAAAAATATAACCCCTTTTGGTTAAAAAATCAACTTCAAAATTTATACTTAGAAAAATAAAGACAAAAAAAAAATGTCCCAAGAGAGTAAAAACTCTCTAGTTTTTGTATGAGGAACCAATTTAATTCTCCTCTTAGTAACAGAGAATCTTTTAAAGATTCCCCTAAATATTCTTATTGAATAATATAAATAACTTATCAAATGGTTAAATAAAGATAAAATAAATATAATCAATGAAAAAAAATTATTAAATATATTAAACTATCAAATATCTTTCTTTGACCAATTTAACTTTTTGCATTCACTTCTTCCTTCATTGGCGCCAGCTATTGATATGGGTTTGAAAGGAAATTTTAAACAAAGTCCAAAAACATATGTTTTGGGGTGACGTCACCCCACCCTCTTTCCTCTCCAACTTGGGCACAGGACATCATTTATTGGGCTAGGCACTGATTAGAAAAATTGTTTATTTTTATGAACAAACAAATTTGACTTTCTTACCTTGGGTAGTTTTGATATGATAGGGACCTTTCTCTTTGATGTTTCCTTTGGTTGACGTACAACACAAGGGAGAAGTTGATGATGTGCTAGGTCAGCGCTTAGGGCAGCGCACCTCATTCTTGAAAAGTGCTTGGGGTGGGTAGAGTTTGTGGGGTGGGTTAGTATTTAGGAAGGATGTTAGTTGTTGGGTGGGGTTAGTGTTAGGTATGTTTAATGTTGTGGTTAGTTATATTAAGTTTAGATAGCATTTTATTTAGTAAATGTTAATAAGTTTAGATTAGTTTAGGTTAGTGTTTGTTACTTTTTTATTTGTAGTAGTATTGTTGTTAAAAGTTAGTTATTAATTATGTTAGGATTAGTTTTAGTATAGTTTGTGTCATTTAAATTTTTTAAGTTAAGTTTAGTTTAGTTTTAAGATAGTTTAGAATTTAGTGAATGGTAGTTAGTCATTAATTAGTTGGATTAATTTTTGCATATAATTTAATTATTGTGTTGCTTTTAAATATTAGTTTTGTTTAATTATTTTACTAAGTTAGTGTTACATTGTGTTTATGTATCCTTAAATGTTAGTATATAATAAATGTTAGATTTTTATTTAATATTTGTTTTAATTTTGATGTATTTTTAGTTTATTGTTATAATTATGTTAGTTTAAATTTAATTTAAATTAGTTTATCTTATTAGTATTTAATTTTAGTTAAGAATTTTTATTAGATAATATTTATTTATTTATTTTTGTTAGTTTTAATATTAGATTTATTAATATTAATAAAGTAATATTTAGAAAACGGCTTGTTTGATTATCAGTTAAAAAGTTATAAAATTAATATTAGTTGTAAATTTATGTGAGACTAATAAGAAAGGTTGAATTGTTTTGTTTTAACATTTCATGAAATTTAAGTTTATTTTATATTGTTATTAAATTAAGAATGTTAATTTCAAAAAAAAAAGACTCATCATGGATTTAAATAAAATTGTAATTTGAATAAAGTAAAATAAAGTATATTTATGTGTATGTTAGATGGGACTTTTATCTTAATTAGTTCTTGATTTCATATTTCAATTAATTAGACCCGTATTCATTTAAATGGTTATTCAATAATTTTAAATATAATGTTGTATCAGAAAGAAATTAACAAAACAAATGTCATTATCAAATTAATAACGAGAATTCGAATTTAATGTATTTTTTCTCCTCAAGACATTAAACTTAAGATGTAATGTAGAAAACCTTTACTTTAACTGTGAACACAACCATATTAAACTTGGAGCATTTTAATTATCAAGTTCGATATGTTTGCGATCGCAGTTTAAGTAAAATTTTCCCTACATTACGTTTAAAGTTTATAAACTCTTGTGGAGGAATACATTGTTAAGATTTTGAAACTTTCGTTATTAGATTTATATCAATCATTAGTCATGTTATTTTATTAACTTCTCAACAAGATATGAAGATTATTTAAATTACAATCTAAATGAGTTTCGTTTTAAATTATTTGGAAAAATATCAAATCAAGAACTTATTAAAAGAAAAATTACATTTGTCCTTACTCACATATATACTATAGTTAATTAAAAATAATTATAACCGTTAAATTTAAAATAATTAATATTCAAAAAAACTAAATTAACATTAATATTAAAACTAACTAAATTAATTAACAAATAACAAAACAATAACTAACTTAAAACTTAACTACATTTTAAATAACTCACTAACATTTTAAACCAAACTTAATTACATTAGAAACTAATTTTAATGCAAACTTTATAACATTTTAAAAATTAAAATAACATACTAATATCTTAAATTACATTTAAAAATTACATTTGTCCTTACTCACATATATACTATAGTTAATTAAAAATAATTATAACTCTTACATTTAAACTAAATAATATTCAAAAAAACTAAATTAACATTAATATTAAAACTAACTAAATTAATTAACAAATAACAAAACAATAACTAACTTAAAACTTAACTACATTTTAAATAACTCACTAACATTTTAAACCAAACTTAATTACATTAGAAACTAATTTTAATGCAAACTTTATAACATTTTAAATATTAAAATAACATACTAATATCTTAAATTACATTTAAAATTAACTAATTAAAATAATTAATTAACAAGAAAAAGTAACTACCAAACATAATATAATATATACTAACTAACTTAACACCTATACTAACATGCTAAAGTTAAAATAACTTAAAATTTAAACTAATTTAACACTAACCCCTAACACTTAGCTCCTATTACTAACACTAACCTATACTAACATTTAAACCCTACTCTAACCCCCCCTACACCCCCTAGGCCTACGCATGCATTGCCCAAGGCCTACGCATGGTAGGACGGGACCTGTCCTTACGTGAGAGAGATGTCATGCAAGCCCTAGTCTATGCAAGGTGCAGACCAAGTTACAAGATGGGGAATAAGATAATTAAACCCTTATTAAATCTCCTCCTTCCAAAGTTAGCAAAATGGTAAGGATGAGACAAGGATGATGTCATCATAATGATGACAAAATAACTTTGCAATAAACTTTTTAAAACAAAACTTATTTAAAAGCATCATGGGAACTGATGTGCAAGGAGAGAAGGTAATGCATTGATGATATAAAGTTTTATAGGTAAGAATATAGATATTTAGGATATTTAGCTTAGTTAAAATTTCTTCTTTTTATTTTTCTTTGTTTATTTAATTAGTATTTTTAATTTTAAATACAATATTCAAAAGCAAAAAGGATAATAAGAGAATCTCTTAGATTCTCTATGTCAAGGGGAGAATTTAAATTGCTCCCCATACAAAATCCAGAGAGTTTTTATTGTCTTGGCACACATTTTTTTTGTCTTATATTTTTCTAAGTATAAAATTTTCAGTCGATTTAATAACCAAGGGGGAATTTTTTTTTTTAAAAACATTGAGTAGATCTTCTTGCAAATAGATAAACCAAGAGATTTAGATAATTATTTAAACAACAATGCAAGTATTGATTTAATTCCAATAATCACAAAAACTAATCTTTCATTCATAATAAAATTTTCGTTTCCAACATATAAGAAAACTTGAAATTTGCCTAATTGAATCAAAACCATTTCCATCCTATTTTTCATGTGCACCCATCTAATTTAAAAATTATGATTAAATCACATTATAAACAATTATGCTCAATCACCAATTTTATTGGCAAACCTGATTCAAAGGCTCGGCCGGGAAAGAACCAGGAAGAAAAGTTGACGTCATTTCCATTACAACAAAGTTTGAAATACAAATTACATAGGATATCAATCCCAAATAACAAAAGTTTAATTGAATTTTCTTCATGACCCTCATCAAGGGATTCATAACTGTTTTTGCAACACATTTCTAGAACCATGGAGGGAACAAAATCTGATCAGGTGACAAAAAGCATGACCAAGAAATAGTTCAAACATGCATAATCATACAAGTTTTTCACAATAGGATTCACAATGAATCAAAACTAGGGAAAGGTGGATTCTTCCAATAGGAGAAGTCAAGCACAACACCAAAATAGATGCCCAATCGGAGCTATAAACCAAGAACTATTATTCTTCCATTTTAACATACCAAACTCATACGAGGTTTGTGCTGATAGGTAGGGGCCTATAACACCCTACGCTCTCTCCCTCTTCTCATCCTGAGAAGAGACTCTACACTAGTTGGTGTCCCACTAAAAAGACCTTTCCCAAAATTGGTCACTTCTGCCCTATCCAAGGGTGAGTAATACCAAAATACCCATGCAAAAAAATCTCAAAAATTAAACATAAACATGAAAGGAAATCATTCAAAATGACATGGTTTTCAAAACATCCCAAAATAACCACAACCATACAAGCATTCAAACAACAATAATGTAGCATAAGCATGAAGCAAGCATGAAAATCTAAACAAGAGAGATGAGAATTCCTACATTCACAAAGAGGTAATGGAAAATGAACAAGTTTGAGTAGATGTTTTCGCTTCCTTGCTTCAATCTTCCAAGACTCCTCTCTAAATGTAGAGATTGGGTAACAACATCCACTAGTCCACGAAGGGCCTCTAAATAAGCCTCCAACTCAACCACCACAAAGGTAATAACTTCTTCCACCCACCTAAAAATCTAGAAGCTCCTAACTCAACCCACACTATGGTTAAACACTAAGTGGCGTTGAGGTGATGAAACTCATGGTAGCCATAGTCAATTTTCACACAAAGGCAAAAAGAGACTTTTTGAGTGATCTCAAAAGTCAACAAAAGGGGCTTAGGGGTTGGAAAAGACCCCCAACCCATACCCATACCCCTCGGGTATAAAAATTTCATGTTTTGAAGCCTAAGGAAAGGGTTAGAACCAAACAAAAGCTAGGAAAATAATTTAGGACCATCTAACAACTCTAACAATGTAGATTAAGCACTAATCTGGATTAGAGATGACTAAACTCGATTAAGAACCAAATTAATCAAATTGAACTAACTTAAACCAACTTAGGTCCAAAGGTTACACAGCTAACCTTAATCAGCACACTGAAGAACATAAACAATTCACGAGTGTCAAGTGACATTAAAAGAACATAGTTACAAATATTAACATTCACTGAACATAGAAAGATACATACATACATCTCACAATACAATACTTGAATTACGAAAAACAAGGTTTCCAAAATTAGCACATAGGGATCAGTTATGTTCCTCCATCAATTTTCTCGGCTAAAATATCTGTACACTCATTGCACACATGAGTAGTCCCAAAAAATCACATGCACATATGTATTTATGTATCGAGAATTCACTTAAATTAAAACATACATAAATCAGAGTTTCTCTCAATTCTTAACTATTAAAATCTCTTAAATCAAAGTGTTAATCCTTCATTTACTGATTTCATCAACATACATATACATAAAACATTAAATGACAACATCAAATATCTAAAAGTAACATCACATAGCATGAAATAACATAATATGTTCTAAGCATCAGATAATATCTCGACATCTCAAGTCGTGAGTATCAAAATAATAGTAATTTATCACTATGCTATGATGGGTAGGGGCGAGGCCTCACATTTTGGGCACAACACATTCTATGCTTCTTCTACTATAAGGAAAAAGAAGAAAATTTAAATTTTCTAAAGTTTTGAAATAGGTAAGGTGGTCAGACAAGAGATTTTTTTTTATTCCAAAAATACAATAGTAGAAAAATAATAAATAAATATTTATTTACAATAAAAATACCCAAAAATATGTGTCACATCTATGAATGAGTCTAATTATTATATCTACAATCTTATAAAGAAAACATTATCATATTATTTTGATTAGGGTGGTTAGACATAGATCTACTTCTTATTTTTGTCCTAAAATTTTTGTACTATTGCATTAAAATTAAAAATTTTGACCAATCAATTTTTAATTTTTTTCAAATAAGGCCTAGTATTTGAGAATCTAAATTCAATTTCAAATAGATTCTTTTCTATCAACTTTTTAATAGAAAGTTCATAACAAGTTGAAAGTTACACGTCATGTTGACATAACCTTGATTTATTGATTTTTCATTGCCACTTAAGGGTATATTATGGTTGACCATGATCCTACACATAACCTTAAATATTGTTGAAAGGAGAAGGTTTATTTCTTAAATGATATCTAGGTGAATCAAGAACAAAGATGACACTGGGGAGCTTATTAGTAAGTTAGTACATGGACTAAATAGAGATCTCAACTTGCAAAGTGAGTTGTAATCAAACATATATGAACCTATTGTTTTCTTTTTAATCATTGTAAATAATTTGTATTGAAATAGTTTTAATAAAAGTTTACCTAATATTTATTTTGAACACATAACAGTTTGTATAAATCCTTTAAGTAGGTGACATTCTAAATGGAATGATCAAAGTCCTCTAACAAGATCTTTCCTAACAGGTGATTAAATCCTTTAACAAGGACACATTTAATAGTGTGTATTGTAAACCTTTAATAGGATTGGCTCCTAACAGGGCTCACCTTGAAAGACCAGAAAAGTAGTGACATGTTGTTGGGGGTTTCTTCAAAATAAGGTTTCCACATAAAATCCTAGTGTCAAAACTGTGTTGAATTTTTATATGTTTTTACATTTGATAATGTTTTTATTAAGAAAAGAATATTATTTTTGAGATAGTAATTTTAAGGTTATAGTAGAGATTGGGCAACAACGTTATTTAAGTAGAATAGTCAGTGTTTATGTTTTATTGTTCAAATGGTACTCAAGGACCTTGAGTAACTGATTCACTACCCCTCTCATTTATTTTAAAAATTTCTAACAAATGTTACATTGATCTAGGAGACTCTATCATAGGTGCAATACATTCTTCATTTAGGGAGCTCTTTTCTTATTTTATTCCTACCTTTTTTTTTGGGTAAGCACATTTGGCTTTTGAAATTGATGCACATTCTTACATTGATTAGTTAGTATTGGTTCCTTGTTTTCACCTTCTTCTATTGAATTTGGTCTTGATTGGTTTGTCACATCATCATGTTTGAAAAACATGGTGACACATCATTAAACTTTACACACTTCATACTTAATTTGGATTTCCCTTTATTATTCCTTCTACAATGGGAAGTGCTCTTTAATTTATAATTGGTTTATCTTCTTCCTAAGGGGAGAAATTTTGTTCGTAGGCATGCGACAATTTTTTTTCTTCAAGCCATCAAGATTATTTTAGGATATCATTCATTCTTAGGTGATCTTGTGTCTCCTTATTTCCTTCCTATGGAGAGATTCTCGATTATATATGCATGATGTATTTTGTATTAGGGGGTTCTTGATTACTCCATCCATGCACATATATTGATTTGTGGGAAGGTATTATCTGACAAGTTTTTTCTTGATTCTCTACTTTATGAGAGATTTATTTTTATTCCATAATGTAAATGGGCACATATCATGGCCTATTCATTAGGACCCATGATGCACTTTCATCTAGTTTTTGTAATCTCTAGTGTATTTCCCTAAGTTACCCTTAACGAGGCTTTGGGTGTAATTAAAATTTACTTAACTTTGTTTAAGATGATGTATTTTTACTTTAGGTGCCATGTAGAAACCTAGGACTTTGCATTATAATTTAGCATATAGTGGAAGAAAAATCCACCTCAATATAGTTATTGTCTCACAACTCATTGTTTGTGAGATTCAATTTTCTATTTTTAATCACATTATCATCATCTCATTATTGCACTTGTTATAAGCACTTTGTTAAACAATGAATGATGATATATCTTCAGTGGACATGGGCTTACACCTTGAATAATTGATTTCTTATCTCTCGTTTGACAATTGCTTCTCATGGAGAAAATCTAAATCTTTTAAATCGTAACCTGCTTCTAAAAAATCATCAATTTCATCACGAGAGAAAATTCGAGGGTTTGGAGACACACCTGTATTGAACGCATGATTAGAATGTGCACCTAAATTTTCTTGTATTTGGTTCTCTTCTTTGACCTCTTCATCCATCGTGGTATCCTCAATGTCTTTCTCCTTTGAAACATTGTTCAAGTCTCTAATTCTATGTCTTCTCTCTCATTGAGATTGTGCTTCATTCTCTTTATTTGTTGCAATCTCCTCATCTGTCAGAACTCTTGCTTTCTTCTTTCTTCATTGTTTTGATCCCATTTTTGCACCAATTTTGAATTAGAATTAGTAGCCTACAAATTGTATAAGAGGACAAGAAAATAGAATAAGCATGACAAAATTTGGTGTTGCAAGTCGAAACTATTGTTCAATCATTTCAATCATTGAAATTGGGTCAATGGGGAAACTTTTGGGACCCAATGGGTACATTAGAAATCGGTACCTATTTATAAATTGGGTACCCAATTTTTAAAAAGTTAGGTACAACGGTTCAAAGCAATCGAGCACCCGATTTTTGAATTACAAATCGGGTGCCGACTCCCAACTTTTGCATGGGATTTTGCCTTGGACAAAGGCATGGCATAGGCTTGGTCCCACCAAGCCATGTCTTTGTGATCCTTTTTTTTCTAAGGCATTTAGTTGACAATTTCTGGTATTGTCATAATTTTTTTATAGTCATTCCTATTGAATTTTTTTATGAGACAAAAACCCATTATAGGTCTTACTATTATGATTTCAAAAATATAATTTTTATGGTGTTATTATTTTATTTTCTATTTTTCCATTATTTATTAATCAAAACTATCTCCTAAACATTAAAAAGTGACATTCACTAAAACTTTAATAACTTTTTAATTTTATAATTTTTCTTAAATTAATTTATATGTCATCAATCTACATACAATTCTTTTGATGTTAAAAAAAAATTGAAAAACGTGAAATTTTGATCAAATTATGTGGTCGATACATGAGAGGTTTTAAAATTTACATTTATAGCCAATTAATAATTAATAATAATAAAATTATTCAATAAAAAATTAAGAAAAAATATTTTCATCAATCTTAGGTGTATTAGGTAACTCCCTTTAAAAGGATTTGCAAAAATTCATTTATTTGTGTCAAACTATGGTGTCCGTACACGAGAATGGTATGGTCCTAAAATAGGCATTTTGAAAAAGTAGTTTTAAAGATCCATACCAAAAAAATAATCTATCATATGGGTGCACAAATAAATTACATATTCAAAAACTAGATTCTGAGCACTAAAAATTTTATTTCAGGAGTTTTTTAATATTCAATCTCTAAATACCTCAAATTTTGACATCAATTAACAAAAAATTTCAAAAACAAGAAAAACACTTCCACTTTTTTGCCAAAAGTGAGACCCAACTTCTTAAACTAACCCTGCAGATGAAAACACCTTATATCTCCTAATAACTCATGCAATAACATAGATCTATAGTAGCAAATTGCAATCTATGAAATCTATAAGTTGAGTGAGGGTTAATTGCTTTCAGCCCACTACAAAACATGAAAAATTGAATTTATTTGATTAAAATGATTTTGTGCAAATGACATTCATATCAGCTTGCATCGGATTTAGTGATTAGTGCATTATCCATTGAAACATAGAGTCATTACTAGTAGGATGACCTGACTTACTTGCATTACAATCAAGTTTATCAATTGAAATATCCAAATCCCATACTTATGTAATATCCCCTTCATGCACCCAGAAACCCTACTAGAATGATGAAGTGTTTACTTGACTGCTTGAGTCAAAAGCAACAAAGATCTAACATACAACTCTTCCAAGCTGCCTTAAATCAAATGAACATTATCCATTTAATTCCAAAGTTAATAACACATGAAGAATTAGGAGATAGGATAAGAGAACTTAGATAACTCATGTAAATCCCCTTTTGTATCTGTCCCTTGAAAGACTATATACACAAACTAGTAACACAAAATGAAACTCTAAACAATTCACATGATCTAGCATCAAATTCCAGTACATCAGAATAACAATACATGACAATGAAATGAAAATCTAAACATAAATAGGTGTGTGGCCTCCACTACTAGGGCTCAACTCAATATACAGGAAGCAAAACCATCAACAACCCCGGTTTCAATAGTAGAATTGGAACCCTACTAGTATTACCTAGAGCAAACTACCAGCAACCTTGCAAAAGAGAAGATGGAAGAGAGATATAGGAAGGAAGCCATTCTTAGATTTAATCCACAACTGAAAAGTGTCCCTTTAGAATTCCTTCCCAAGAAGATGAAAAAGCTTCTCTCTACCTTCTCTCTATAACTACATATAAAATCCCCATGATTCTGGCTTTCAAGTGCATCAAATATCTTAGAAATTTGGTAGAAAAGATAACTACTTTCTGATATCAAATTGAACTCAAAGTAAAAAGTAAAAATCAGTTAACTGGCCTTCAGAATGCAAGATAATCTTTTCTAGCTTAATTTTACCAACCCCAGATTTAAACAATTTAGCTCTTCCTAGTTCTGGTGGTATATTAGAGTGCTTATTTTCGATAAAAATTGCTCTAGATATGGCCTTTTGAAGTTTTGAGTCTTGTTCATAGCTCTGTGGCAAGTTTATATTAAAAATAAAAAATTTGAAAAATTTAAACAAGTTCTATAGTTCAAACTATAGAATATCAAATTTTTTAACATTAGATTTTTCAATTTTGAATGAACGTGCACAGAGATATTTTATTTTAAAATAATCTCCTCATATTCCCTCAACCAATTAGGAGATGCCATTTGTCTGATTAGCATTGGCTCTGATCTGTAGTAATGCCAAATGTCATATTTGGACTAGCCATTGGATGACTAGGTGGGACACACCTCATATGCTTCTAGATTCTTCAAATTTTCTGGCAAGTCACCAAGTCGCTTGCTAAAATTTCTCAACTTTTCTGGTGGTGACTAGGCCACCACCGAATTTGATGAGATTTTTTGACTACCTCATGTGTCCACATTAGCACCACTTCACCACATGCCACATCATCATCACTACTTTACTATGGTTATCTTGCAAGCATCTTCACTTAGTGAGATAGCAATGATTAGTAGATTGTGCACGTGGCACCATCTCATGCCTTGGTCACCACATCATCCTTCTTGCATCTTTATTTAAAATACTATACCTAACAACCTTGAACTGGCTGCATGTGGGGTCCTCACATATAACTTTCCTTCTTAAAAGGCCACCTACCTTTAAGATGTTTTAGGCTATGTGTAGAATTGTATTTAAATACTGGGAAACACGATCACATAAGAAATGTGGGATAAAAGGCTTTTTATGTTTTCCCTCTATTTTTGTTGCAACTTGGTCTTTATATTCTCTCTTTTTGCACATAATCATTAAAGGCATTTTGTTTCATTGACCTGGTAGATTTCACAAAAGAGCACATCCATGAGGATGGTGGCCCTACATATTTTCCCTTCTGATTTCTTGCCTCATTCTATCAAGCTCTAGCCCTCTTTTGCATCAAGAAATTATCCCTCACCTCTTCCCTCTCTGCCAAAATCATCTCCTTGTTAACGAATGGTCCATTGGCTTTCAGGTGCTCATCCAAGGAATCATCACTATTCATGGGCAAAGTATCAAGCTTTTTACTGACTACTTTAGCTGAAATTTGTGAGACAAGGGCTTATCATCTTTGAAATCATTTTTAGACCCTAAAAAGAGTCCTTAACTGACTTGGTTTCAGTGTCATTTGAAAACTCACATCTTGGTCCTTGGTCTAAATAAGCACACTTGTTTGCGGAATGTGAAACATGCTTAAATGAGGGTGACTTTGATGCAAAAGTAGTTAAACTCATGAAATAGGAATCGGAAAATTACGAAGGTGATGACCTTGAAACAAATGCTTTGTGGGAACTTATGGCAATCTCTTGAATGGGATGAGATGATGCTGCCTAAAAATAATCTTTTTAAATTGGAGAGGTAAATGAGCCAGTTTCTCATTATCTTTTACATTTGTATCTCTATGTTTTGCTATTAGCTGACTCCCCTATTGTTCATGTGGATCCCCTTCTCATGTCTTCATTCCTTGAATGCGTGGGCAGCAAATTCTCGCCCCGCAGTTTCCTTTTGATTTGGCTTTTTTCTTTTTTAAGTGTTGCTCACTAGTGTTGACTGTGGGTTGCTCTTTTTATACTTCGACTTGCATAAGCTTTGGCTACTTCCAATTTTGGCATGGTATCTTTTCTTATGTCGACCTGTTACTTTTCCTTGTATGAGTGGAAGGCTTCTTTTATGCCTACTCCCTGTCTCAACATGGAGGTCCTCCTACCAACTGTTTGTTCTTTTTCTCTTCATTAGCGGCTTTTACTTGCATATAACAAAGTTTGCCTCGTTGCTTCTTAATTCAGCTTCATGCTATGAATAGAGATCATCCTACAAAGTTACTAATTTATAGCTTCAACTAGTGGCTTGGGCCTCTTATTTTATCCCTTTTATTTCTGTTGCCACCTCCTTTGATACGATAGGTCTATGTTAACATGTCATTGGTTGCCTTGCTCTATTATGTGGCTACAACTTGTTTAAAACCTCTTCATATGCCGTGTGGGTACCCTGCTATGGCTTAGTCTTTTGATCCCATGTTGCCTTTATTTCATAGGATTCCTCCTTGTCTTTTAATGTGCCTTTCTCTATCTCTTGCTGATGAAATTGAGATGAACAGTGAGTGGGTGCTCTATTTTTGTTAGACGCTTTCAATGCATGATGCTCCCTTTGTTTCAAACTTTACAATTTCTCCTGCTACATGTGTACTCTCTTAAAATGTCGCTGCTTGCAGCTACCCTCTTTTTTTCGGTGGCTTCAAGCATTATTACTACAATAAGAAATTTTCCACTATCCTCATCATTTATGGTTTCTAATAAATTTTCTTCATCAATCATCAATGCTTTACACTAATCCATACATTAAAAAATATTCACTTGACTTTTTAATGATTATGTTAATCTTCATTTCCGAATATCTTATTAGTCTGGCAGAATTAGCCAGGCCCCAAAATGGGTCTGGCTAAAAAATTTTCATTTGCGAACAACTAAATCTTCAAACTGGCCCATCAACCTTTGAATATCCAATGGAATTGATTTCAAGCATTAATTTGATCATTTAAAACTCATTTACCCACTTCTTGCAAACTGTGAATCTGGTGCTAGAAGGTCCGTTGACTAGCCTTAAAAACTAACTCAAACCTCTGACCAAGCTCTGAAAACTGGCACACTGAATCTTTGTTCTACATACTTTCACCTTGTTAGATCTAGTCTTATGAAGAATTCCCAGTCAAAAGATATTCACTATCGAAGTTGCCTTCTCAAAATTACCTGCAATAAAACACATCAGAAAATAATAAACTAGGTTCAGATTTAGCTTTGAAAATTGGGCAAACAGACACTTGGAAAGATGAAAACTAGGACATTAGTTCTCTGTCATGAGGACATTATGGATCTATGATTTGGGCTCATGATGAATAACAGGACGCAAATGGCGAGTGGTCAAAGTGGGCTACCTGGATTTTGTAGAGTAGGAGCACAGAAAAGTAATTTTTGCAAATGGAATTGACCTGGGAAAGTATGCAAATGGATTTGACACGACTTAAAATTGACACACTTGGAGTATTTTCAGAGGACAACATAGGGGTACAATCTATTCGATCTTACCAATCACGGATCTCAAGTTATAACATCTCGAATAGGGCTACCAAACAATCTACTCCTTCTGACACCAGTAAAAAGATAAAAATTGTGTTCGGAATCACATTTGAAAACTGATCAAATGGATTTTTCATAACCTAAAACTTAAAATGTAACAAGTCTTTGACATTTGTAATGTAACGTAAAAGGAAATCTATCATTTTGATCAACTGGGTCAAAATTATAACTTGTCAAACAGGACTTCCCATAATTAGGTGCAAAGTGTGTCAAAATGAAAATAGTAAATGACCAACTTTGAGGGATTCAAAACCTAGTCAAATGAACTTGAAACTACTCAAAATCTGAAACATAGGTTCTCAAGTATGGAAACTAGATATTTTCAAAGTGGCTGGTCATGACACAATTTAGGGTGCAAGATATTCAATGAAAAACACAACCTCCTTTCACTATTTGACACTTAGGTGAAAATGCAGAATTTGAATTTGCTCAAAATGGGACTTCATGGAATAGCTCAGAATGATAGTTTAACTTCATGGAAAATGTGGACACACTGAATGGAAGGTGTTAGAAACATTAAACACCTCATGGGGCTCAAAGGTACAACCAAGTACATATTCATCAAAAAGCATTTATAGGACTCAATTTTTTCAATTTTTTCAACATGTGACTAAAAATTAACCATGCAATTTTTAGTCCCAACAGGGTGCATGACATAAATTGTGTGAAAATTTTGAGAATAAAGGTGTACAAATTATAGAGGCTAATTTGAGCCTATTACAACATGTTCAAACTAATGTAGATAAATTGATATCTATAGTAGACCAGGATTTTTGGCTGATAGATGAGGTACATACCAAGGGAAAAGAACTTCAAGAATTTCAAAAGATAAAGGGTCAAAGGTATTTTACACTCACAAAGGTGTTATAATGGATTTAACATAAGCTTGCCAAGTGACAAAGATTATAGAGAAATTCAAGAGCAAGCATCTAGACATAGCTCTAGTATAAAGGGAAGGAAACCTCAGAAGCTATAAATTTAGTTTTTCTTAATGTGAATCATAAGACTTTAGAAAGAGCTATAAAGAGAATGGTTAACTTTGAATGTGATCCAACAAATATTTTATGGACTTCTAGTGGTAGACTCCCGAGATGTGATATGAAACTTACTAGTGAAATCAAAAGTTTGATTGAAAATTTTTGGCATGATAATACAAGAGTATCACCTAATTCAAGATATTTTCTTAAATTGAAAATTGGGTAAAAAATATGTGATCCACATCCTAAACACCTTTTGGACATGACTCAAACTGAATTGTTTACAAAATTTGTAGATGGTAAGGTATTAAATATTACCATTAGTTAAAGATCTTTTGAAAAGTGTAAACCATGGTATGTAAGGATTAACAAGGAAAGAATCACATGTTGTTGTAAAACTCATATTCAATTTCATTACCATTATGATGTATTTCAATCTATATGTGGTACCATGCATAGTAAAAAAATGTTGCAAGAATGTGGTATAAAAATACCACCTCAAACTATAAAATATTTCATATCAGGTTTGTTTTGTAAGCTACCTAATGATCAATACTTTCTTTTCAATGCATGTATTTCTACTACATGTGATATGTGCGGCAATCTTTCTTTGTTAGATGAATTTTTGCATGAAAATTCTTTGACTACTTTTGGACAACAATTATTTGAGGTAAAAATATTCAAAACTATTGAATATCCATTGAAGGATGGGAAGATTGGAAGAAGGTGTGATCTAGTTACAGATAAAGCTAGTTGTTATGCATTTATGGATGAGTTTAAGAGTGTGATCATACCAAAATAAGTTAAACACTCTCAATATTCTAGATGGCTTGATGGAGAATTTTGCATATGTTAGAATACATTTCCAATTGGTACTATACTTTTAGTTGTTGACTTTGCAGAGAACTACATGCTTGTACTGCAAGAAGATGTACAACCACAATATTACAATTCAGTGCAAGTAACAATTTATGTTCATATAGTTTATAGGCATGCACCTGATAGTACATAGGAGGATCAAAAAATATTGAGAGAGTACCATTTTTATTTAAGTGATAATAAACTCCATTCATCTGAGTTTGTCCAATATTGTTTCAAGCTCTTTTATGATAATTTAAAAGAGAGACAAATTCAAATGACACAACATTGGATATGGTAAGATAATTATACAGGACAATTCAAGAATGCTAGAATGTTCTATTTGTTGAGTAGGACACATAAGCAAACTAACATCCAACATGTGTGGAGTTTTTTTGAGGCTGGACATGGTAAAGGAGAACATGATGGTGTTGGTGCATGTGTGAAGAGAGCACTTAGTAGAGAGCAATTAAAATTTGAGGAAAAAACTAAATTCAAAAATGCACATGAGATTGTCAAATGGTGTAACAAATATTTATACACGGGATCAAGTCAAAACTCTACAATCAAATGTTTCTTCTACCTAGTTGAAGAAAATAATATCCCTTCAAGATATGATTGTGATACAATTACTGGTTCAGCTAAATGGCATTCATTTAGGAGTTTAGATTCTAACACTTGGACTATATGGATTAGGGAGCTTGCTTGTTTTTGTCAATTTTGTCTTGCAGGTGAATGGGAAGAATGTGAGAATACAAAATGGGTTGAAGATTGGAAACAAAGATCATTAGAACCTATTGACACGCATTTTGAAGATGATATAGTAATGAAGGCCAGAATGTTACTTTTCCATCAGAAGACTATGATCATATTTTAGACCTCATAGAACCTAGTATGCACAATTTAATTAGATTTTTTTGCGATCTCATGCTTCAATTTATATAATTTGCATATGTACACTCATCTGATTAAAGTTTTTCTATACTTTATCTTATCTTGTAGGACATGTTTATGTTGTTATTGCACCTACTGATAATGATGAACAGACTGATTATTGGCCAGCTAGATGTGTGGAACCTAAGAAAAAATTGCCATGTCATCAAGTAGATGATGATGGTTTTGAGTATCCAATCGAGTATGTTGTTCTAGCTGGCACCTGGCTACATAGATACCTAACAAGAAGAAATGCTTTGCCAGCATTTGAAGACTACCAAATCAAAAAGAAGATTTTACACTATTCTCATTTGGTTGTGGCAACAAATATCAAATTAGAAAGATATAAAGGGAGACCTGCCAATCAGGTATTATGAACAAGCATGAGACAATCATAGATGCATTGCAAAAGATAGAGGATTCAGATGGTATAGTGGAATGACTACATTTAAATCAAACACATGTAAGTTTTTTCATTATTGTATTTTTTTATATATATGTACTTATATAATTTAATTATGATGCAGGAGCATCCAGAGGTATAAGGGCAATCCTGTGTCAACTAAAAATATGTACTTAGACCCACTTTCTATTTCATGTGTTATCATTTTTGGATACCCATTTGGGTAAAATAAAAGTTTCAACTCTCAGAGTTCCACTATTAGTGTTCTAGGATAGAGTATTTGAACACTTTGAGATACGTGTAAATGCCAAAAAAAATAGGAGTATGTAATTGTGCCATTATTTTGGAGAACTAGAAGGTGTAAATTGGCTAGATGAATGTAATTATAATTTAGAGCATTCCAAAAAAAGAATCAGGTCAAAAGGCCCCACGGTTTGAAAGTTATTGCAATTTTTCAGTTTTTGCCGACCTCCTAAGAATGCTTCAAAGTTAGCTTAGGGGCATTGAATGACCTTGGAAAGGGCTAAAAAAATGAGGATGAGAAAAGATGGTTCATAGGGCTATAGAGCGCTTTGAGAGCTTTCAAAAAATGTAAACAGTTCGTCAATCGGAGCTACGGTTCAAAAGTTATGCCTCTCGAAAGTTCGGTTACCATTTTTGGATTCTTCTAGATTTGTGTCGACTTTTAAGGCAGCTTCTAGAGCCTTCTATTTGGTCAATGGATGCCAAATAGAACTTTCTAGAATGTATTCCTAATCCTTAACCCTCTGGGGTCTATTTAAGAACATTTTTGGCATTGTAAAAGGAAGTTCAGAGTGGAGTTTGAGAGGAGGTACTGAAAGGAGAAATTATCTCTAGATTTATATTATTGTAAGCCCATAGGGGATGTTTTGAAATCTACTTTCTCTATACTGAATGTATTAGCTTATTTACAAAGTTAATAAAATTTTCTCTTTCTTATTGTGTCCATTTTGTGCTTGAGTTATGTCCCCATCAAGTGGTATCAGAGCAGGTTTTCTTAAATGTGTAGACAAAGAGCCGACTGTAAGGCAGTTTACACTAGGACTGTGTGGTTGTGGGTTTGAGTTAAGAAGATTCCTCCACAAAGAGAGCGTGGTGGAAGAGCCAGAGCTATTAGTCCTGAGAAGGTTAGAGCCCTCCAAAGGCAGGTACAAGCATTGCAAGAGGAGCTCCGTAGAGGAAGAAATGTCACTACAGGCGAAGAAAGTGAGGATGACAATAATGAAGAAGAAATTGGACCAGAAGGGGAACTTGATGGGGAAGTTCTAAATTAACTAGAGGAAAGGCTTTTTAGGGCCATTACTAAGTTTGGAAAAAGACCTACAATTGATGTGGGTGTATTTTCAGGAAATTTGAAACCAGATGAGTTGATCGATTGGATCAATGAACTGGAAGAATACTTTGAGTATGAGGATATCAGGGACCCAGATAGGGTTAAGTTTACAAAGGCCAAACTAAAAGGACATGAAAAAATCTAGTGGCCAAAGGTTCAATTGGAATGAAATAGAGGAGGAAAGGAGAAGATCACAAGGTGGGATCGTATGGTGGACAAATTGAAGAAGCAATTCATTCCTATTGATTATGAGTTTGATTTGTTTAAGAAGAATCATAGGTTAAAGCAAGCAGGAAAATCAGTTCAAGAATATATAGAGGAGTTTTACCGACTTCTGACTAGAGCAGGGCATGCAGAAGAAAATAAGGAGAAGGTTGCTTGTTATATCAGTGGGTTGCGACCTAGCATCAAGGAGGAATTAAGTCTGGTAAGAATGACTAGCTTTGAAGAGGCATACTAGTTTGCCCTACGAGTTGAAGATAAGATAAATAAGAGGTCTGAAGGGAGACAAAGAGGGTGTGGTCAAGGAGGAAGGGGTAGTGGTAGGTCATCTAGAGGCCGAAATGAAACCCAAAAGAAAAATGAAGATGTGGGTACTAGTAGGAACCAGAGGAACAAGGGTTTCAACCGCTCCCATGATAAAGACTTTGGAAATCAGAGAGGAAGAGGTAGAGGACGTGGAAAGGGAAGAGGAGGCTTCCATGGCACCTATTTTCATTGCAATGAAGAAGGTCATCATGCCTTTGAATGCCCTCAATGATAAGGAAGGACAGATAGGAGAGTTGAGGGTCAAGCTAGGGTTGCTCATGTGGATGAGGATGCACAATCACCACATTTAGAAGATGTAGAAAGAGGAGAGACTTTGGTAAATGAAAGGGTCCTACAAAGTGGTGAGATTGAACCCAAAAAAAGGAGGAGTTTATTCTATACCAGGTGCAAGTGTGAGGATAAATGTTTTGATGTGATCATTGATGGTGGTAGCAATGATAACTTGATATCAAAGGAGATGGTTTCTAAGCTGAAGCTCAAGAGGGAGAAACACCCCCAGCCCTATCAGATTGGTTGGGTGAAAGATGATCATAAGGTCCTGGTAAGTGAACAATGTTTAGTGAAATTCAAAATTGGGAGTTACCGTGATGAATTTCTCTATGATGTTATTCCAATGGATGTTTTCCATCTATTGTTGTGTAGACCATGGCAGTTTGATAGGCATGCAGTACATGATGGTCATGCAAACACATACTCTCTAACAAAGGATGGAGTTTGCCACAAATTGAAGCCCATGAAAAAGGAAGGTGAAAAGGTATGTAGCAGTGCTAGGATTTGTCTTGTTGATGGAAGGAAGTTTTTAGATGGCATGAAACATCAGCGTATGTGCTATGCTTTAATTCCTAGGAAAGATAAAGAAGGTAGTAGTGAAATACCACTTGAAGTTTCAGATTTACTAGGTGAGTTTGGAGATATTATCTCTGATAATGTACCAGAAGGATTTCCACCAGTAAGGCAAATCATTCATCACATAGATTTAATTCCAAGAGCTAGTTTTCCTAACAAGGCTACTCATAGGATGACTCCTACTGAAACTAAGGAGCTAAATAGATAGGTTCAAGAGCTATTGAGGAAGGGCTTGATTTGGGAGAGCCTGAGTCCATGTGTGGTACCTATAGTACTAGCACCAAAGAAGGATGGAGAGTGGAGGATGTGTACAGACTCTTAAGCTATAAATAGGATAACCATCAAGTATCGATTTCCTTTTCTAAGAATAGATGATCTTATGGACTACTTGAGTGGAGCTCAGTACTTCACAAAGATAGATCTCAAGAGTGGCTATCATCATATAAGGATACGAGAAGGAGATGAGTGGAAAATAGCCTTCAAGACCAAGGAGGGTTTTTATGAGTGGTTAGTCATGCCCTTTGGATTGAAGAATGCCCCAAGCACCTTCATGTGGCTTATGAATGAGGTACTTAAGAAGTTCTTAGGAAAAATTTTTATTATCTATTTGGATGATATTTTAATTTTTAGTAAGGCTTTGGAAGAAAATTTATTGCATATTCATAGTATCCTTGAAAGTTTAAGGGAAGAGAAACTGCTAATTAATCTAAAGATGTGTATCTTTGCAAAAAGGGAGTTAGTCTACTTGGGTTTTTTTATATCACTTGAAGGTCTTAAAATGGATCCAGAGAAGGTAAAAGCCATCTTGGAATCACCTACTCCAAGGTCTGCTACTAAGGTAAGATCATTGCAATGTCTAGTTAGTTTTTATAGGAAGTTCATTAAGAATTTTAGTGGCATATGTGCACCCCTGACTGACACAATAAGAGCAGATAGAAAAGAGTTCAAATGGATTGCTGCAGCTGTGAGAAGTTTTGAATCGCTGAAGAAGAAGGTGAAAGAATAACCTATGTTGGCACTTCCAGATTTTAGAAAGGTGTTCCAGGTGGATTGTGATGCTAGTGGCAGTGCTATTGGAGCTGTATTAAGCCAAGCAGGTAAGCCTATTGCATATTTTAGTGAAAAAATGAATGATGCAAAAAAGAAGTATTCTATTTATGATCAAGAGTTCTATGCAATAGTTTAGGCCTTAAAGAAATGGAGGCATTATTTATTGCCAAAGGAATTTGTTATGTATACTGATCATCAGGCATTATAGTACCTAAATAGCCAAGGTAAATTGAATCAGAGGCATATGAAGTGGGTAGAGTTCTTGTAGAGCTATACATTTGTGTTGAAGCATACAAGTGGAAAATCTAATAGGGTTGTAGATGCAGTAAGTAAGAGACAGTTGTTGCTTACAGTAATGCATGTTGAAGTAGTTGGGTTTGATGAACTCAAGAATCTATACCCTGAGGATCCTGATTTTGTTGAAGCATGGAAAGCTTGTACAGAGCCTGTTGCTATAGACAGAACAAGTGGTTAGACTATTTGATTCAGGATGGTATGTTATTCAAGGGTAGTCAATTATGCATTCCAAGGAGTTCCATGAGGGAAAATCTGATTAAGGAGAAACATAGTGGAGGGATGGCAGGACATTTCGGTCGAGATAAGACCATTCCCATTCTCAAAGAACATTATTTTTGGCCTCAAATGTCACAGGATGTGAAAAAGTTTGTACAGAGTTGTCAGATTTGTCAAGTTGCCAAGGGATTTAGTCACAATACTGGACTATATCAACCATTTTCTATTCCATCAAAGCCATGGGAGGACATAAGTATGGATTTTTTTCTTGGATTGCTAAGGACAAAAAGGGGTAATGACTTAGTATTTGTGGTGGTTGATAGGTCCTCCAAAATGGCACATTTCATTCCATGCCACAAAACTCATGATGTTGTGCATATTGCAGACTTGTTTTTCAGAGAGGTGGTAAGACTACATGGTCTTTGAAGGAGTATAGTTTCTGATAGAGATACCAAATTTGTGGGGTATTTCTGGAGGACATTGTGGAAGAAGTGGAGAACAGACTTGAAATTCAGTTCCACACATCACCCATAGACTGACGACCAAACAGAAGTGGTAAATAGAAGTTTGGAAAATTTGCTGAGATGTTTAGTTGGGGATAAGCCCAAGGGATGGGATTTGATTCTACCACAAGAAGAGTTTTCTTACAATAAATCTGTAAATAGGAGTACTGGAAAATCACCATTCCAAATTGTATATGGAAGTAGCCCAAGGACTGCACCAGAATTGAGGAAGATAGAGCAGGGGGAGACGACAAGTGCTGGAGCTGAAGAATTTGCTGAACATATCAAGCATCTACATGGGGAGGTTCAGGCACACATTACCAAGATGAATCAAGAGTATAAAGATAGGGCTGATCAAAGGAGAAGACATAAGGAATTCCAAGTAGGGGATCTAGTTATGGTACATTTAAGAAAGGAGAGATTTCCAGCCGGTACTTATAACAAGCTAAAAATGAAAAAATTTGGTCCCTGCAAAATTCTGAAGGAACATGACTCAGGAAATGCATATGAGGTGGAGTTGCCAGTTGGTGTTCACATTTCTCCTATTTTCAACATTTCAGACTTAACGGAGTATCATGATGATGGTGCAGATGAGGAGCTAATGTTAGAGCCATGTCCAATTCCTACTTCTAACAGGGAGGAGATAGAAGACATTCTAGATCATCGTGTGGGTAGGAGTACTAGAAATAGGCAATATGAAGAGTATTTGGTCAAGTGGAAAGGACGGCCATTAGAGGACTCAACTTGGATTTTAGTAGCTAAGGTTTCCCATTTGGGATTTCATCTACCATTCATAAAGTGACAGTCATTTTTCAATCTACCCTGGGTGTCTGATGCAGGAGCATCTAGAGGTATAAGGGAAATCCTGTGTCAACCAAAGAAATGTAGTTAGACTTAGTTTCTGTTTCATGAGTTTTCATTTTTGGATACCCATTTGCGTCAAATAAAGGTTCCAACTCTCACAGTTCCACTATTAGTGTTCTAGGATAGAGTATTTGAACACCTTGGGATATGTGTAAATGCCAAAAAAAAGGAGTATGTAATTGAGCCATAATTTTGTTGAACTAGGTGTAAATTGGCTAGATGAATGTAATTTTAATTTAGAGCATTCCAGAAAAAGAATCAGGTCAAAAGGCCCCAAGGTTTGAAAGTTATTGTAGTTTTTCAACTTTTGGAGACCTTCTAAGAATGCTTCAAAGTCAGGTTAGGGGCATTAAATGACCTCATAAATTTCCAAGAAATGGAGGACAAGTGAAGCTGGTCCATGGGGCTATAGAGTGCTTCGAGAGCTTTCTAGAAATGTAAACGGTTCGTCAATCAGAGCTATGGTTCAAAAGTTATGCCTCTCAAAAGTTCAGTTACCATTTGTGGATTCTTCTAGATTTGTGTCTACTTCTAATGTATCTTCTGGAGCCTTCTACTTGGTCAGTGGATGCCAACCAGCACTTTCTAGAATGTAATCCTAATCCTTAACCCTCTGGGGTCTATTTAAGAACATTTTTGGCATTGTAAAAGGCAGTTCGGAGTGGAGTTTGAGAAGAGGTACTAAAAGGAGAAATTATCTCCAGATTTATACTATTGTAAGCCCATAGGGCATGTTTTGAAGTCTATTTTCTCTGTACTGAATGTATTAGCTTATTTACAAAGTTAATAAAATTTTCCCTTTCTTGTTGTGTCCATTCTGTGCTTGGGTTGTGTCCCCATCAAATTACATGTATGTTTGTGTTTTCAATACCAATTTAGAGAACTTATATACCTCTTATTTAGGTCTCAATTACAATTTATGCAAATTTAAATGTTAAAGTGGATCAAACATCAACATTTTGTGCAATTTCACATAGTAAGCACATACAAATTACACATATATATTTACATAGTTCAAATACCTTGAATATTAATTTATGTGTTTATTAACATGTGTGTTTTTGTTTTACATTTTTATTTTACAAGACCTCATTTGAAGAGATGTGTTCAACCAATTTTATGTTTCAAATGAGTTCAGTAAACTATAAATATATCATTGACATTATCTTACATATATTGTGAAAAATGTTGTACAAACTAATTCAAAAATGAGAGTTTACTTCTATTTGAAAGTTAAAGGTATGTGCACTTGATAAATTATAAATTAATTGTCAATTTAAGTAATGACCACCTATTTTGTTCCATTACTTTTACATTCAAGCATGTTTAAATTAATGTTTGTTTGAAGTTTCAAATTACTATTGATTGTAATATTAAAAACAAGTCACTTGCACATGATAATTTAAAGATCATTACTCATTGTATTGATTATATGTTAGATCATTACTCATTGTATTCATTGTATTGATTATATCTTACATTACAAAACAACACATTAAGATCACTTATGATGTACATTGTTAGGTATGTTATCCATACATGTGTGTCTTAAGGGGACATGGGAGTCCTAATAGCTCATGTTATGTATGTTATAGGCTATGATAGGTATTCATATGTTTACTACCACATAATAGGTCTTATTAGGTGATAATGAATCTTACATTACCAAACAACACATTAAGATCACTTCTGATACATTTTTAGGTACATTATCAATATGTTTTTTAATCTAGTAGGTCGATTTTATTTTTATGAATCTCACTGCATAGATTTGATATGATATTTATCCAATAATGCTCTATAGATAGTTAAAATTATTGTTCATCTTGCATATATACTTACAAAATGTGTCATATGTTCATGAATAAAATATGTCAGAATAAATAAAATGGTTTGAATATACTTAAAACATGGTGAAACATAGTAATATATGTACTACATACAAAAACATGATAAGAAGTTGTAAAAAAATAGTACATGGTCTAACATACATCATAACATGATCTATGAAGTGAAAAAATACATGGTCTAACATATATTTTTAACTATCCTAAAACAAAGTGTATACATCATAAATAATATATACATCATAAAAACACAATCTATAGTTGCCAACAAGACCTAATCTATTTGATCAAATATCATCTTTTCTCCACATGAAGAGGACTCAGATGGATCATCATGTGTAATATGAGTCATCTCATCATGTCAGACACCCTGTGAGGTAGATGTATCACCCTGTGTAACATGAGGCATGCCTCATCATGTACATGCTTAATTGAAATGGGTCTCAAAATCTAGCTTGCAAATAAATTAAATATTCACTACATAATAAAATAAATTATATCACATGACATGGGTGTTCCTCAGTAACAGGAGGCGCACTATCAAAACTACCAAATGCAGTAGTGGTGAGGTCTTGTAATTTACAATACATACATTTTTTTAATTTGATTTTAGAGCATAATGAACTATACATTATGTACATAAATCACAATACTGACCTCAAATGACGATGTAGGTACCTCCATCTGGCTAAGTCTTGTGCTCTCAGCAACACTCGTGGTGACATAGTCCTAAAATTATGGATATAGAAACGTTTAGTCAAAATTAAATATACATGAATAATTACAAAGTACATAATTTTTACACTACATTTTTTATACACTATAAATTTAACATGTATATATAATGCATATATCATACCTAAGTGGTAGCCAATGTCACAGATGTGTCTATAGGTATGCTACCATGATAATGATAAGATGGAGTCAAAAATAGACTATATCGAGGCCTGTATAGATGAGTATGATATCCATGCTCCTATTCGTAAAATGAAAACACATAAAATATATATACACGTGAGTCAAAATTGTTCAGATTATAAGTTAATAATAATGTACATTCATAAAAATAATACAAATTATTTGTCTTTCGTCAAAAGTTCATATCGCATGTATTTGAGGTTGTGCCTCAGTGGTAATTGGAGTAGGACTTGTACTAACATCAATATGTGTAGATGCAAACAATCCCTACAAAATCAAATAAAAAGAACATATGAGCACTTGGTATTAAATTAAAATTTGAATGTACATTTTTACAGTGTAATTGAAAGCGCATACCGTATAAGGGATGGCAACGTCTGTAGGTCTCAGAAAAAGACTATACTACCTCCTAGGAGGAACAATATCATCCATCCTCAGTTATTTGAAAAGTAAAAATTAATATAGTTAATACAATTACACATGTATGTAGAACGTAAATAATTATGTGCACTTTATATTTATATTGAAATTAAAATTTTACCTGCTGCTCTTGACTCTCTCCAGGCTCTCCCTGCTACATGAGGACAACAAATGATGACACATCTATGTCGTCACTACCATCACAACGGGTAGCATATACGTCATCATTAAAATTTGCACCCTCAGCATAATGGACATTGTGTGCTACACCAGGATCTCTCTGGAGGCATGTGCATATGCCTCCACAGCTAGTAGAAACATGTCCAAGTGGAGGAGCATGTACCACCTGCATCCACTACTATATTAAATTTCCCGAAAGGGCACTCAAATGGGTAAAAGCAGATGAAACTACATGATGATGGTGAGGAGTAGGCACAACAGGCATAGGAAGAGGTACAAGGGGCTCAGCTCACCTGCGATTTCTCATTCTGTCACTCAGCTTTGCCCTAGGCCTATTTCGAGGCATCCCTCTACCAACCCCCTGAAATGTTTTCATCTAAAAACAATTGGGTTTCAAACCCAACTCAAACTCAACCCATAAATTCCTAAGGAAGTACATGGGCACCTCATGGTTAGTGTGTGGTGGATGGTCAAATACCATCCACCACCACTCCTAAAAATGTGCTGCTATGCACGGATGTGTACACCACCTAATGGAAATGCGAGGCTTCTTATCACAAATTGGTTCACCCATCTTAGGGTTTACAAAATGATGTTGAAAATTCCCTTTACCTATATGTAGGTTATAAACCTCTTTGTATGATAAGCCATCAGAGTAGAAGGCATGCATGCTTTACCTCCATGATCTAAATGAATCGATGTTTAAATCAAAATGATGGATGGAGTCAACCAGGCCTTGCATTCTATCTGCAAGATGTAGTAGGTGAGGGGGGGTGCCTCTCATGTCAGATAGCCTCTATATCACTCATGAGGTCATTGAGGTTACTCCTCATGGTCTCACGGAGCTCATCTATCGTGGGTGGTGGAGATGTGGGTGGAGGTGGAGGTGGAGATGGAGGGGGCAGTGGTGGGGGTATGGGAGGGGGAGGGGGAGGGGGAGCAGGTGGTTGTGGGTCCATAAAATATAATCTGCATATATATTTAAACAACATAAAACATAAAACATGACAAAAATACATCACAACATAATAAATGACAAAATTAATATTTAATAAAATTTAAATCTAAAATTTATCAACTAGATCTATATAAATGCTCATATCTTTATTAAAATCATATCAATTAAATAAATAAAGTTAAACACTTAAGTAAAATTAAACATTAAATACTAAAGTTTTAAGTCTAATCATAAAATAATAGTCCAAAAAAAATATCTAGGTTAGTTCAAGGTTTCTTTTCTTAAAATAGGAGCCACCAAGCTAATTTTACTTTCATGTACACTTATTTTGTGACATTGGGGGATTGTATGAACTCATTATGGACTATACATGTTCATGTCTTAGGATGAAACAAAGTTAAGATTATGACAAGGTTATGGTTTACAATTTTGTTATGTTTACAATTTTCATGATGGCTAAGCTTAAGATTATTATAATGATTGTGATCCTTTAATGTTAGGAAACTTACCTAGGATTATGGTTTTAGTTAAAATTATATTTACCTATTTCAGATATTTATTATGGTCCTATTGTTTATAGGATATATAATAGATGGCATTAAGAATAGAGTTAAGGTTACAATTATCTAATGAAAGCTTAGAGATAGAATTATGATTTGATTAAAAAATATTTATGATTGTAGTTTGAATCCTAACAATTATCCACTTTTTATTGCAAACTATAAGTGTAGATCATGTCAGGTAATGAACTAATACATGTCAACCCTATCCCTAACCATATAATAATCCTAATTTTAGTCATAATCCATAATTCATTACCTTATGAAGCTTTAGCTATCCATTTTATTGCCAAAGTAATCCCTTGGCTATCCACAATATGTTCCTAATATATTTATATAGAAGACAAAATTGATTTAAATAAAATGAGTAGGAAGAAGAGAAACTTACACCCAATATTCAAGGAAAGAATCTTTTAACATACTTGAATTCTACCAACCAAAGTGAGATAATTAGAGTTCCATTTGTTGAGTTTTCCAAAGATTTTCTTGTTGATATAAAGACACATTTAATTTATATGTTAGGGTTTACTACAAATGGAGTCCCTAGGTACCTAACCACTTAATTATGAAATCTCCATCCAATACCATATTTACTACACAAGGTAGTGGACTCAATATTTAGCCCCAATAAGATAGATGTAGAGACATAAATCTTACTGCCTGATACAAACAAAAGAGGTCCAATTTGATCATTAAATTATTCATGTTGCACTCTTCTAGCTTAAAAAGAATACAAATATATTATCAACAAACTATGTACATTAGATACTTATTAATTATTTGGGGAGTAGATCCTCTAACTTTTAGAGACAACTAGTTATCTCTAAGGAGATAATGTAATGAGTCAATGTTCAACAATAAAAAATAAAGAGGAGGCAAGAGGACACCCTTTCATAATTTATCTAGAGAGTCCTAAAAATTATGATCTAACCCCATTAATTTCTTTACTAAAATACTGACACAAATCATAAGAGAGGACACCATTTGACATTTAATATTGGATGGAGGGCTTGCAACATCATCATAGTGAAACTCCATTCCACGCTTTTGTAGACATTTTCATAACCAATTACTTGAGCATGCCTACACTCTATCCTAGAAATGTTTCTCAATCCAATGTCTTCCAATAGGTTATCAAGTTCTCCAATATGCATAAATATCCTTAACAAAACACTTTTGTGTAGGGTTAATGATCTTGGGTAGGATATCTTCTAGTCTAGAGGCTAAGACCTTGGCAATAATTTTTTTGTATGATATGTATTTAGGATTGTCATGTCTCTAATTTTTAATGAGATTCTTATCTCCCCTTTGGGATCAATTGATTACTTGACCTAGGGATTTTATGAGCCCTTCGTTGATCACTTGATCAATTTTATGAGCCCTCCATTGATTACTTGACGTAGGGATTTCTCATTACTAATTTTTTGGATGGAGGAGTTGATTTATGATAGAAATTGGTTTATCACTTGGAATAATGCATCTTCATTCTAGGAATGATGGTTCTCATTTTATCCCTATCTTCTAAATCATTTTGAACTATCATCGTCTTCTAACGAAAAAAATTGATATTAAAATTAGGAAAAAGATTTTACTATATATATCACTAGGGGGTGGGTATTTCTTTTTATAGAATAAGGCAATATTTTTTTATGTGGCCTTCCATTCTACAAAGGTAATAAACATTTATGCTACCCATACAGGAAAATAAGAAACAAATAGGGGAATCTGCAGTCTCCAAAAAAAACTTTTAGGCACTTCCAACCCAAGATAAATAGAAATTAGTCCACCCTAACATAATTATCTAGTTAGGGATTGGGGTGTTAGAGTGCTTCAATACCCTCCTAATTAGATATTACAAGATTAATACTTACTTAGGATATAAAGGTTTAGGCATCCAGTGGAAAGACAAGTTATTCACTTCTTTAGATATATTTTTAGGCATCCAGGGGTCTAGTCCGGGCTCCTACTCACACTGATGTGGACACCTCCACCTCTTGATGGTCAGGGAGGGTTACTTAATTAGATCCATGATTCATTCAAGTGTCTTCTAATTTTTTTATGATGTATCATTTTGAGACCTTGATATCAATGTTTAATTAGTTTAAGGATTAGGGTTCAATTTGGTTTGTATTGTTTGATTAGGTTTACTTGCTTAGGTTTCAATTGGGACAAGAGTAAATAAATTGAATTAAGTTTTAAAGTGCTAAATTTGGTTTTAGATATAGAATTATAGTTAGAGCTTTTAGATTAAAAACCAACATTAATTCAAAAAAGTTACGTTTGAATTTTGTTTTAAAGTGTTGAATATATTATTGAGTTCTAGTTTAGGGTGATTTGGTTTAGTCTTAAGGTCAACATTTAACTTGGTTCAATCTTCTAGGGTAATGGTTCAATTTGGTTAATGGTTGGGGAAAGGATTTTTAAGGTTAAATTCAAGGTTTCTACTCTTAAGTTGGGATATATAATTAGGTTTATGATCATGGTTTAATTCAATTTGGTTTATAGGTATAATATTAATTAGTTAAGGGCCAGGGTTACCTTTCAATCTTAGGGTTTGACATTTATAAAATTAGTACTCAAGGTAAGATAGGAAAGTTATTTAATTATTTATATATTACCTGGTGTAGGTTTTAGCAAATTAAGATTAAGGTTAATATGATAGTAAGGGTTATGATTAGAGTTAAATTCAATACAAATTGACATTATAGTTCATCCTAAATGATGCCTAGCCAAGAGATCCAAAGAACTAATCAAAAGTTTTACTAAGAAAGCAATAACATACATACAATAATTTACATTTATAAAAAACATAAGAGATTGCATTCTTTAATGAGCACATTTAAATTTCATTTTTAAATAATTATAAACTACTAAAAGTAAAACAAATAAGACATCCACATGAAAGAATATTAACTACTTCAGTTCAATCCATTTAAATAATTTATATACATTTGTTCTGAATGCTACTTGGAAAATTAATTCGAAATGCACAATCATCCACTGTACATGTCACAGGGTATGAAAGGCTGAAAGAATATACATTTATAAAATAGTTTACATCATCCATTTTCGATCCATGAAACAAAGTACAATACAATTTAAGTAAAATCATTTTAAATACTATAAGTTTTTTATTTGGATCCCTTGGCAGGTTGTTATGTGATTAAGTACTTTATATATGTTTAGGGTTTTATTTATATGGTTAGGTCAAGATTATAGTTTAAACAATGAATTTACATCTAATCTAATCATTCAACATTGTAATAAATACATAAACTAAATACATTTCAAAACATCTAAAATAATAATTTTTTAAATAAACATTTACGAAACTATATTTTAATTAACAAATACAAAAATTTAAACATCTAAGTTCATTAACAATATAAATTTATAATTTTACAAACATATTAAACGTGAAAAAGCTATAAATTAACATACGCATTAAATTAAAAATTGAAAAAGATAAAGTAAAATAGTATAAAACATATTAAAATACCCGGTGTATCGAAAACTAGCAGCAAGGGGGTTGTCGGTAGGGCTGAAAATTGGGCTCCTGTATACGTCTCTAATCGGGCTCCCATTTTTGAGGTCATGAAAATGACCTCAAAAATTCCAAAAAAGCAGTTATATAAACTTTTACAAATTGGGTACCCAATTTTTTAAAACTTAGGTACCTGATTTGTAAAAAGGTTAGCGTCCGATATTTGAGCGGCTCAGGCACCCAATCCGATTTTCAATATCAAGTACCCGATATTTAAAATTTGGCTCAGGTGCTTGAAGCTTAATTTTAGAAATGGGTACTCAATTTTTAAAAAATCGGGTACCCATTTCTAAAAAGTACAATTTTGCAGATTTGACTTCCGCAAAATTGTGACCCAACTTCTTGCAGTCACCCTACAGCAAATAGGTTTAGATTTATGTTTTAAATCCATTGGTACCATATCTCAAAATCTCAAGGTTAACCCACATAGGTCATGCAGAGCCTAAAGTGAAGAATGAGTTGTGCCTTATATAGTTGGCTCAAGACTACAATCAGATGTATCTATCTGTATTGGGCTAGTTTCTTGGTTATTTTCAAAACTATTAAATTAGGAGCCAACACACCCAAAGATTAATCTATTTGTACACTTTCCTTATCTCTCCTATCTAATTTAGTAGCAAGACTAATCTTTGGAAAAAAGTCTTGATCTTGGTTGTTTATTATAGAGGCCAATGTTTGTGCATCACTCATAGGTGACTCAAGATTCTTGATGGCTTCTACTAGCTCATCCATACTCTCCTCTTCATTAAAGTTTAACTCCCTCTTTTGTCTAACCATAACCTCCCTCTTTGGCTAGGAAGGTGTGGTGCCCATAGGTGACATGTATTTGGCTAAAGAGGGAGTTTTCCTTGCGAACCCTTTTCCCTTATCAGTCCTTTCTAGAGTCTTCTCCTTCAGAGGAAGATCTACATTAGGATTTTTTGTATTTTTTGTAGCCAAAATTATTGCCTCTATATCCTAAGAATTTTTTAAAGGTGCTTCATGTATTTTACCCTCCTCTAATACTTCATCGGCAGTCCTTTGCTCTAGCTCTTCTCCACGTACTTCTTGTTCTTTTTCTTTAGTGATAGGTGGAAGATGAGTGGCTAAACCTTTATCCAAGAAACAAAAGTCCTAAAATGATGGGGGTAATGTAGCTAGAAACCCTTGTGATTCAGGTAGCATTTGGTTCCAATCCTCTCCCAATGGTTGGCTCATAGGTGTATCTCATATCTTATCACCAACCATTTCATTTCACATGAGCATAAAATTAAAATTAGATATGTTGAAGACATCTATTTCTTGCCCCTCCTATTCTTCAATATACTAATGCTTCTCATCTTCAAAAATGGTAACCTGAAAAGGTTCCTTAGGAATGGATAGCAGAACTATAGTCGAGCTCCTTCTTATGTTTTCTATTGTAGCCTTTGCTAGTCCTCTCACTCAAAGGGAGATTATCTTCTTCTACTTCTTCATTGTCTACCCCAAGGATGGTTTTAGGCATTTGAGAAATGGGAATAACCTTCTTTTGTAACTTTTTCCTTCTTGTCCTTCTCACAATAAGTCCAAACCTAGATTTCTTAGTAGCTAAAGGAGAGGCTTCATCCTCTTGAGTAGGTGGTGTCACCTCTAATGCTTCCTACTCTGGTTCATGTTCATGTTCCTATTTAGGTGAGGCCACCTATGCAGTATCTTGAACCTAAGCTACCCCCTCATCTTGAGGCACTTCATTGTTAGGTACTTGAGGCTCTTTAGATTCAAGCTCAAGTTCTTTTGGGACTCTCTTTTCCTCTTATTTTTTTCTTTATCTTCTCTAAAGTATCCAACATCCTTGTCATGTTGATATATTGTTTCTGGTCTAACTCGAGGTTGAGTAGGGGATGTTGGTTCTATAACTTTGGCACCTTTACTCTTAATTGGGCATGTTGTCCTGAGATAATGGGTATTGCACACATTGCATAATATTTTTATATTGTATTATTTAATTTTATTATGTAATGTTACATCTAGATGGACCTGGAACATGTAAAGATTCTCAAGAGATATACTTGATGAGTTGTATTGTAACATTGTGATAATATTTCATGTAATTATTTAATATTGGAAAAAAGAATTAAATTTCTAATATTAAATGAGGGGTCAAGGGGTTAGGTAGCACATGTTTTTAGCACATGGTTTATTTAATATCACTTGGTGGTTTTGTGGGACTTGCCACTATATAAGAAGCCACAAGGGTAGTTGTTGGAATGAGAAGAAAGAAGAAAAAAGGCAAGAGTTGAGGAGGACAAGGCTTGATAGGTTAGCCAAGGAGGCATTTGTGAAGGTTGGAAGTATGGCATGGTATGTGTGGATTCATGCTTGTTCACATGGATTTCTTTGTGGTAGTTATGGCTTTGAAGGCTTTCACAATTATATTGCAATGGTATTTTTGCTGAATAATACATGGTGATGGATGTTTTTGGAGGCTACATTTTTCCCTCAATAAGGGTTTCCCAGGGTATATCTTGCGTCACATAATGTGCGTATGTTGTCTAATCTCTTGCATGTGGATCATAATTGGATATTTATTTTAGATCTATTATGGGTTATGCGAAAATGGTTATATTATTTCTTGCAAATTTCTTTACAATTGGTATTAGAGCCATGGTTGTATTGTTGTAACCCTAGATTGAATCCATGAGAATGCATGAGAGGATAAAAGAAAGGGCAAGATATATGACTGATTTACTGTAGATTTGAGGGTTTTGGGTTTTTTGTTATGATGGGATGTTAAAACATTTGGGCATGTGAAATTTTTGGTCAAAAGTATTTTTTTGATGTTTCTTTTAAATGAGGGCTTTATGGGGTAGCTTGTAGAAATGACCTCCTAGGTAAAAACAGACCTCACCATTAGATCTAGGTTGATGTTTCAATAAATTTTGATATATAATATGCCCTAGTTTGGCCATGTTTAGTGGAAATGAAAGAGCTTTTTAGTTTCAGCCCATGATGGCTGTCAAATTTAGTCCTATTGGAATTTTTGTCACCAAAAAACTGGTTGTAAAAATGGTAAAAAGAATTTCTTGGTTAAAAAACCATAACTTTATCTCAAGCTATCAAATTTTGGAGTTCTTATGGGCATTGGAAAGCTAATTCAGAGCACTACAACTTGGTGTAGGTTTGGTTCTATGATTTTGAAACTTTGTCAAATTTTAAGATCTTGAAACTCAAATGTTATTTATCTAGAGCACAGATATAGGCATAACTTGGGCATACGAAGTTGGATTTTGGACTTCGAGTAATCATTAAATGCTCTTGGAGAGCTCTACACATTGGTTTAGATTTGGTATAGATTTGGCATGATTTATTGGGTTATATATTGATTTGAAAAGTTTATAGATATATTTTAACTATGGTAACATTGTGAGTTTATGACATTGAAGATTCATGATTTGATGTCATTGTATGCTCAATTCATATTTTAGATTGGTCTCATGATGATATAGTTATCATTTTTTGGGTTTGGATATGTATGATGATTTGTTGGGTCTAAAAATTGTGTAGTGTTGTAAGCAGTCTATACTTATAGGTTGCATGTATGGCTTTAAAATGGGTTGTCTTTGCCCATTGATGTTTCATTATTGATACTTATTCAAATTGGTGACTTGGATTTGGTTTGTTTATGCCCTAATTCACATGATTTTCTGATTTTTTCTTTATGTAGAAGGGATGAGATGTTGTTACTAGGCATAGTCATGGTGGAAGATTGTGGTTGACTATTTTATGCTTATAGGTTGGACACATTGAAAGTTAGATACTATGTTCATGGATGTGATCATGGTGCCATATATTTTGGCATGACATGATTGGATATATAGTTACATCCTTGATATTCAATGGTTTAGATACATCCTTGATATTCATTGGTTTAGATTCTTGATCCGATTATGGGAGTATATATTTTGGTTGAGGATCATAGTTATTTGGTTTCTTTTGAAGAGCTCATGATGTGCACTTTGAGTTCTTTGATGGTTTGATGCCTTGGTTGATTCTCATGTTTAGAGGATGTATTTTTCATCATGATGTCATAGATAGCTTGGATACACAATTTATTGGGAGCTTGTGACAGTGACGAGGTGACTGTGCAAGATTAGTTCCTAGTTTGGTTTGTATCTTCTTAGGTTTGGAGATCTTGGTTTCACTTGGTATTGACACTTTGGTTGTGTGGGTGTAAACTTGGAGGATATTCATGTAAGAGATGGATTTTATGATGGTATAGGTGACTTGGTACCATGGTTGAGTGGGAGTTTTTGGAATTGATATATTTATTAAGTGTTTGCAGATGTTGGAGATTTGTCTTAGATCCTGTTGCTATAGAAGCATATTTGACATTTGTATGGTGTACTTGGTTATATTCATGCTCTGTGAAGATGGTTAGATCTTGAGGACTCATGGAGTTCTTGTTTATCTTTATGGTGTGTGGAGATGGTTGCATCTTGAGGACTCATGGGGTTTTTAGTAAAGGTGTGGTTTATGTTTTCATTTGACATGATATCCTTGGTATTAGGATGGTTTCATTTTCATGTCATAGCATACTCTTTATATGAATTTAGAGTTTTGACATGTTATAGTATGTTCATATGGAGCATGTTATCTCTTTGGTTAAGATGGTTAGATCATGTTGTCATGTTTATGTTCTTGAGGCCATGGTCAAAACTTTCACATTGAACTTTGTTTAGTTTCTTGTTATTGAGTACATTGATCATAAGTTGGATACTTCATGATATTTCTATGTTGCATTTGGAGTTAGCATGGATTGATTGGTTACATGATCTGAATTAAAGATTCAGATTATAATACTTGGTGTGAAATCTCCGGTATTGAAAAATAATAATAATGAACAATAAGATTGTCAACCAAAAACTTCCAACTCCATTCTATTCGAAATATGAGTTTATAAAATATGGAGGATCTCAAGGGTCACCAGAATCCCCTCAGAAATGAAAATGAAGAGTCATTGAATGTTTAATACAAATAAACTTATTCAAACTACCAAGACTATCAAAAAACTATATAAAAAAATAGGTCCACTTGGATAAGGCATAACTTTCTAGTCCTAGCTCCGATTTGTAAATCGTTTACTTCGTAGGAAAGCTGGTCAAAAACTCTAGAACCAAAATTGGGACATCAAACCAAGAAGATTGTCCTAGAAATGCTCTGAAGACCTTCAAAAATGCAGTTTACTGAGACATAGAAAAATACAGAACAATTTTATTATTTTTGTATTTTTCCACTGCCAACTTGATCATTATAGGTGATCATGGATACTTAGAGATATTGGTGATGCTGACTTATCTTGGATTAGAGATGCATTTTTTGGGACAATTGTCTAGTTTCTGTAGGAAGTCTAAGGGGTATTCACCTAATATGTATTTGAGAGGAGATTTTTCTTAGATGAGTCTTGGTTGGAGACTTGGATATCTTGATGAACATTCTCATTTCCCGCTCTCAATATATTTGGCAATTTACTACTTGAGAGGTATAGCCCATAATTTTTCTCAGATGCATTATATTTATGCTTGTCTTTCATGGATATGGATCTTGAGCTAAGGTACATGAGTTAGTTCTGGAGGGTTCATTTGAGAGATGGTTTAGCATTGGCTATCTCCATTTGCATATGTTGTTATGGTAATTGAGTTTGGGAGATGGTTTTATATTGGGATATTCCTTGGATTACGAATGGTTTATGAGTTTGATCTTCTTGTAAAAAGTTTACATCCATGATGAGTTATATGGTATCATTTCGGTGTTATTGTGGCTTCTTGTTGGGGTTTTATAGAGGAGATCATACTTGCACAATCTACATCTAGAGGTGTGTGTAGAAGGACATGATACATGTTATTATTTGCAAGGTTTTTCTTTGGTCTTGGTTATCTTCCTAGATGTTTAATTTTTCTTACATTGGATTTGAGATTGGTTAGAAATTATGATCACTCGTTTGTGCTCATGTATGTCATGTGAGAGATGACATGGTTATTCCTTTATCTCTTTCCTTTGTTGATTGTGGAGAACTTGGGAGACTGTTAGAGACTTTTTTACGAGGGTTGTTCTTGTAGGTTATTGGTTTATGTCTTGTGGATGTCCTTGAGATTACATGGATTCACTTCTTTGAGATATTGTGAGTGGATTTGTTATAGATTTGACATTATCTTTTGCAGTGGGAGCTTCTTGGTATAAATGTGATGGGTATTGCTCTTAAGGCTTGTAATTGTAAGTTATAGATTAGATATGTTGATGATGTGAGATTCACTTGGTATACCTTTGGAGGTATGGATATTTGGATGGGTTTGGCACTTGCTATGGGTGCTATTTTAGCTATGGATATTTGACAAATATGGATACATGTCATTTCCTTTGAATCAAGTTTTTGTGCTTGGCATTTAAGGTGATACAAGATTTTATTATCTTTTAATGTGATAGGTTGGCTGGCTTTCTCTTTGGATGGATTCCATGTATGTCTAGTGGTAGTGGCGTAAAAGGAGGTGAAATCATTCATACTCAAGAAGCTAGATACTTTGATTATTTTGCAAGTACCAAGATGGAACACCTCATGTTCTCTGATCCATGATGGTGGATGTGCTGGGAGGAATTATTCTCTTATTTATTTATGTGGCTACAGATTGACCCTATGCAATGTATAAAACAAGTGGGAGATTGTTGAGATAATTTGTGTTGCACACATTGCATAATATTGTTACATTGTATTATTTAATTTTATTATGTAATGTTGCATCTAGATGGGCATGCAACATGTAAAGATTCCCAAGAGATATACTTGATGAGTTGTATTGTAACATTATGACAATATTTCATGTAATTATTTAATATTGGGAAAAAGAATTAATTTTCTAATATTAAATAGGGGGTCAATGGGATAGGTAGCACATGGTTTACGTAATACCACTTGGTTGTTTTGTAGGACTTGCTACCATATAAAAGGCTACAAGGGTAGTTGTTGGAATGAGCAAAAAGAATAAAAAAAGCAAGAGTTGAGTAGGACAAGGCTTGATAGGTTAGCCAAGGAAGCATTTGTGAAGGTTGGAAGCATGGCACGGGATGTGTGAATTCATCCTTGTTCACATGGATTTCTTGGTGGTGGCTATGACTTTGAATGCTTCCATGGTTGTATTGCAATGGTATTTTTGCTAAATAACACATGGTGATGGCTGCTTTTAGAGGCTGAGTTATTCCCTGAATGAGGGCTTCCCAGGGTATATCTTGTGTCACATTTTGTAGGTATGTTTTCTATTCTATTGAATGTGGATTTTAATTGGATATTTATTTTAGATATATTATTTGTTATGTGGAAAGTGTTATTTTCTTGTTGTCCAGTTTCCTTACATGTTATAGCTTAAAAGGTAATAGCCTATAGAACTAGGTGAAGGTTAAAAGGCTTCATGATCTAGTCTTTTGTTAGCTAAATTATGTGCCTAGCCTTGTGATTTATATCTACATTTTCATCCCTATTAATCTCCATGATCATAATCGACCTATCATATATCTTGTCTCTATTGTACAAGGGATCCACACAACCTTGATTAGGACCTTTATCTTTAAGGTACTCCCTGCCACATATAGAGTCATCCTACAATAATCACTTATTCAAATATAATATTCATCTATTGCATTCATCCAATGATCTTCAATGACATCTTTGTACACAAACTGCTTCCCTACCAAATTTTGAACTCTGCCAATATTATCAAAATAGGGACAAGTAGATTTGTAATCTTGCAAGGGATATTCATACCACTCTAAATCAAATTTCATGATATCTTTCTTTTTCTTTACATTAAATGCACATATATTAATAGGCCATACTCATATGTTTTTATGTTATTTTCTAACTCTACCATATGCAGATGTGAGCTATCTTGCAATCTCCAAAAATGAGACTATCAGATAGATATCTAGCAAGCTTCTTTGGATTTAGCATCATACCAGGTACCCTTAGTTAACTGAATTTTTTAAACTTGATGTCATAGGAGTTGACCTCTATGATCCTTACTACTACCTATACTAACATCGTCTTAGTATAAACACCCTCTATGAATTAGATGATTGCAAATATGAAAGCATCATTCACTATTTAGAATTCCATCATCCGATATTAGAGATTCTTTGTTATCAAATGATAATATATTGCATAGGGCCAAGAATTAACATCCTACATTCTTTCTTTCTTATACAGTCCTAGATAGTTACTTGTCCTTGATACTAATAAGTACACCAAATATGATGTCACATAAAGCTTGGGATCAGCTTTATCTCCTACCAGTTGTTCATCTAAGTTTTAACTTAGTATGGTGGCCCAATCAATTGGCATTTTAGTTATTTTGATGGTCCCTATGAAATGGACCATCTAGATGTGAAAACGCCTAGTTGCTGGTAGACCTATAATTTTTCTCAAAAGTACAATGGTATAACTAATGTGTGAATGAACAAAGTTGGGTCACAATTCTATAAAAGTCAAATCTATAGAATGAGACCTCTTAGAAATGGGTACTTGATTTTAATAAATAGGCACCTATTTCTTGCTCGGGTACCTGACCGTAAATTTAAAAAATGGGAACCCATTTTTTTAAAAATTAGGTACCCACTTTTTAAAAGTAAAAAATGGCTGCCCATTTGTAAACAAATCATTTATTTTTTTTGTTTTGGGGGGATTTTACATGCCACTTATAGTTTTTCAAAATGGGTACTAGCTTTTTGAATTTCAAATAATGGTTGCCTATTTCTTACAACATGAGGTAGGATTTTTTTTTTTGCCTCAAATTTTGGTTTGGAATAGGCTTGGTGAGACTAAGCCTATGCCTTGGCCTCTCAAGATTTGGCTAAGGCATTGAAGAAATAAATTCATGCCTTTCCATACATTTTAGAGGGTCTTTGCAATCAAATATTTTAATGAAACAGAAATCCATTAGATCTCTGACTATCCTAATTTCAGAAATACAAATTTTATAGTGTTATGATTTTATTTACTATTTTTGTATTATTTATTAATCAAAAGGGGTACCTAAATGTAAAATAGTGACTTTCACTAAAACTTTAATGACTTTTTTATTTTATTATTTTCCTTAAATTAATTTATATGTCATTAATCTACATTAAATTCTTTTGAAGTTAAAAAAAAATGAAAAAATTAAAATTTTGATCAAATTATGGTGTCTATACACGAGAGGTTTTAAAATTTACCTTTATAGCCAATAAAAAATTAATTTAAAAAAAATATTCATTAAAAAATTCAAGAAAAATATTGTCATCAATATTTGGTGTGTCAAGTAACTCTTTTTAGAAGGATTTAGGGAAATTCATCTATTTGTGTCAAATTATGGTGTCCTTACACAAGCCTGGTATGGTCCTGAAACAAGCATTTTGAAAAAATGGTTTTTAAAGATCCATACCAAAAAAATAATCTATCATATGGGTGTACAAAATAAATTACATATTCAAAAGTAGATCCTAGGCACTACAATTTTTATTTTTAAAATTTTTCAATATTTAATCTCTAAATGGCTCAAATTTTTGCATCAATTGACAAAATATTTCAAAACTAAGAAAAAAACTTCCACATTTTGGACAAAAGTGAGACCCAACTTCTTGCACTAACCCTAATATCATTCTTCATATATCCCCTAGTCATGTCTACCTATCCTACTCTGCATCCCACCAGTGTTCTATCAATAAAAATTTATGGTTGTATTATCTTTGTTGCCTTCTTCTGATTCTCCCTATACCATATTTCTTCTTGATGATAGGTTATCATCACATATTGATTAGCTCTAGGGAGAAGGAATAATTTCTTAATGTTCCTTGGTCTTAGGTCTAGGACTATCTCCCTTGTGACAACTCTTTCTTTAGACACATAGTTCTCGACTAGAGTAAAAATGAGCTTAAAAGACTGTACTGATGTAGGATGTGATGCTGCATTCACAAACCCTAATGTAATAAGTTCTAACATCATTAGGGACCTCTCCTTAGTCTTACTGAAAATTAAAAGCAACTCATTCTAGTCTATGTGTCCTAACTCAGATCTTTGATCTCTGAATGATTATCCTAAAAACATGATTTCTTTTATGCACCTTAAAACTTGAAGACAACGAGTTCCAAAGAATTTTTTAAAGAAAGTAGGGATGATAAGGAAGTCATTTTATTTGCACAAAATAGAAAATCATTAGTTTGGAGATTTTAAAATTAAACCCTAAACAAACCCTAATTGCCCAAAAATTAAACCTAGAACACCAAAACCTTGAAAAATAACTCAAATCTCCTTTAAAATTCCTAGAAGGTAATTTAGTGCACCTTGCGCACCTTGATAGGTGTTCTAGGTGCTCTTAATGATTCTTAGATAGTCATTTTGTGTGTAGTTGTGCACCTACATAGGTGTGCACCCTTGTGGAGTTTGAAAATGTGCATGTAAACTATTGGGCACATGCTTTACCATGTGCAAAGGGAGGAGATTGAGTTAGTTTTCAAAAAAATGCACTAAGGGTGCAAACACATGCACCTTGATGGGTGTGCATGTGCACACCCTTACTTTGGCATTAATATTAATGGTAGACAATGGTGCACAGATGCACACATTGACAAGGAGCACATCAATGCACCTTTATCTATGTATTCATAGTTTAGGTTGAAAAGTGCACACATCCACACCTTGGATAGGTGTGGATGTGCACACCTTGGTTAGGTGTGCACCTACACACCATTATATGGTCTTAACATATGTGTGTGTGTTCTTGTAGACCTTCAAACGTGTAGAGATACAATTCTTGAGGGCATGAAGGAGATAATGGAATGAACAGGAGGGGGTCTCAAACTTTTATAGGCCTAAAATAATGAATGCCTTTGGAGGTGTGCACCTATGCATGTGCACATGTGTACATCTCTAGAGGGACATAAGTGTGCACTTGTGAATGTGTGCTAGGTGCATAAGTGCACCCTTTAGTACTAGAAACTCACCTTTTTACCAAAATTTCTCATTTTTGAGATTTTCTCTTTTTAGATAGAGGACTAGGCAAGACCCACACTCTAGGTAGAGTCCCATAAATAACTCAATCCCCAAAATAGGCATGTAGGAAAATTTAAAAAATTACTAGGGGGTCCCCATTAGCACTAGAAACTCTCTTTTTGACCAGAGTTTCACATTTTTGGGATCTAGGTTTTTTAGATAGATGACTATGTTGGACCCATACTCTAGTTAGAGCCCATAAATGACTCAGGCCCTAGACTAGGGGTCTAGGAAAATAAAACAAATTACTAAGGGGTCCCCATTTTTAAGAGAAATGGAGCATGCTTTGTGGAACCATAACAAATAGCCCCAACAAAAGGGAAGAAATGACAAAGGCACTACTTGCATCAACAAGCATTCTTCTGACATGTTTCAAATACCAATTGAATTCTAAACACTTCAAGCATATTCCAAGTTTCTTCATAGCCAACAATTCAAAATCTCAAATCTTTAAGTTTGGTGTGTGCTTTGTATATTCATTATCAATCAATTATCTAAGCAAATGACATAATCTATTCTAAGGGCTCTTTATGGGTTATTACTTTTACATTTTAGGTCCTCAGTAATATTTTGAATTCTGCATCATGTAGCTTTCATTTTCCCATTTGATTCTTCCATGAAGCAATTTGTATAGATACCAGATAGCTATTTTAGAGTGCATATCCATACTATTAGCTTACCTCTCTTAGACCATTTGGCATCTTTCATTCTTAACACCACCTTTCCTTTTTTTATTTTCATTTTGTACCCTAACCACACTTAGACTATGTGGCCAAGGCATTGGAATCATTTCTTAATATTTTTCTTTAGTTGATAACCTATGCATTTCTCTTTTAGGAATTTAATTGAAACTCTCATGCAAAATAGTAACCTTAGCAATTCCTTGAAAAGGACTTTTTGCTTGAACTGATAGGGTTTGGACTATCCCTTGTTGCCATCAACCTTGATTTGAAAACTCCAAGATAGTCAATCTTTTAAATTTGCAAAGTGTTGAGAACTATCGATCTAGAAATCTGATTTCAAGGCTGAAAGTCATCTATTACTACAAGTAACATTTTTTCTTTAGTTGGTACAAGAAACAAGATTGTCCAAATGCTTTGAGAAACAAATAACTCTTCACAAAAGTCTAAACCAGGAAAAGTAGTTGATGAAATGCATCAAGATAGCATCTTGATTACACCTAACAACCAGACTGATACAACTTTGAAAGCAAACACATAACTAAAATTAAACACAGAACTAAAAGAAAACAAACATGCAAAGAATAAACACACTTGAAGGAAATGAATTTTTTTAAGTTTATTTTTCTGAAATGTTTTCCTCTTTTAGGCCACAAAGTAATGTTTTAGGAGCTTTCCATTGACGAAAAATAGAACGAATTCCCCTTGTAAGGAACTCGTCCTAAAGCATTTTCTGCTAGTATTTCTACAATTTGATAAGGGCCAATCCTTGACTTTTATTTTGCCTTGTCCAATACAAGAATAAGGCTAGATATTCTAAATGACTTCATTGTGGCTTGCTTGTCAAACTGTCATTTAATGACATACTCATGCTTTTCCATATGCTCTAAAGAAACTATCTAATTTTCATCCATTTCCAAGAGATTCATTAATCTGATCTAAACCTTATCAGCATCTTCAAAATACCCACTCAAGAATTTCAAAATAGGGATCTTGAGCTTAAGTGGGAACATTGGCTCTTGTCCATAGATGAGTAGATATGGGGATGTTCCCAAAGAATTCTTAAACCTAACTCGGTCTATCCATAATGCATATTTGAGTATGCCAATCTCTGTGGTTTTCCTTTAGTAAATGTCTTATCACCGTGATCAAATACTAATTTGTAGATTCAGCCAGACCATTTCCGTGGGGATAGTAATTTGAAGAGAACTTTATTATAATGTGATTATCCAATGCCCAATGGGTAAGGAATATTGTTGGAAAAGCTGATCCATTATCATAAACTAGGAAGAATGGTATCCCAAATCTAGTAACAATATATTCTTTCATTAAATCTGTAACCACCTTTTCCATGCAATTTATAAAGGTTTCAACTTCTATCCAACACATGCACTAGTCTGTAGCTATGAGAATGAATGTATGTCCTATTGATGATGATTGTTATACTCGACCAATAAATTTGATCCCCCACTTTGCAAAAGGGTGTACCTCAAAGACTTGTTGTAATGCCTAGATGTCTCTCTATTAGCATTAGTTTGAAACACATGGCAAATACACACCTGTTCAAAAGTATCCTTGAAGATTGTAGGCCAAAAACAACTTGATCCTAAAAGGGTGAAAGCACAACCTTTTGTCACCCTTTTGTAAAGGAAAAGGCTAACAAAAGTATAACTGTTCATGTTCAATGACATAAAATTGGTATTACTATTTTGAATTTGAAATGAAGTAAACTAGTGAAATTTATATAGATCAATGAAGTTTAGGATTATAACTTTTAATAATTATTTGGAATAAGACTGGATATATTTTCCTAATCTTTAAAGAAAATTTTTTAGCTACTGAAAAATGCTGAAAATTGGGGTTCTAGTTCCCATGACAAAACTATAGGGGAATAAATTTATTTCCTTTTGATCTCAGAATGTTTTATAGATAACATATATAGATAGAACAATCAAAAATAAAAATTAGCTTTAGACCTATATTTTCTCTTGAATAATGATTAAAATTTCAACTCACCTAAAATTGATAGTTTTCATCTCTCACCATATTTTTTAAAAAAAAATCTATTCTAACCAAGAGAAAAATTATACATTCTAGAAGAGGACTCTCTCTTCTAGAATGTCATAATAGTTTCAAATTTTTTTGATATGATTTAATATTTTTTTTTTCTCAAAAATTACATCTTTTTTAGTGCTAAAATATGTGCTTGTAGAATTTTTTTATTACAATATACTATATCTAACTAAAACACTTAAACTCTATATGAGAATATTATAGACTCTAAGCTCTATAAAATGGTGTTTATATGTTATTAAAAAATTTCATTAAAAAATAGTAAGAGTTATTGAAATGCTACTTTTCTAAAATAATTTTATTTCTTTAGTAATTGGATACAAACTCGTATAAAACTTGCATTTATTAGCTATTTTCAATTGGAAAACTGCAAGACCCTATATAAGTTAGCTAGAATAAATTTATTTAGATCATGTGTTTTAACAAAAATGATTTTTGGATAGAAATACTCAAATTCAATTGTTCTGATAAGTCAGCCTGAAAGGTAACACAACTTTGTACTTTTAGTCAAAATCATATGGGTCGTAGCTTTTGTTGATCCATGTTATGTGCCATACTTATCATGAAACTACTCCAAAACCTCTTTTACTTCTTATTTTCCCAAACACTTTCAGTATATTCCTTCATAATTCCTTTTATAAAATTTCTTATTTTTCATCATGTAAGATTCACACTTCATGTTGAGGCCTTTGTGTTAGGAACTATTTATCCAATTGGGTTATTAATTTTGTAAAAGATAGTAAACAATATCCTAATACCAAACATCTATTATTATACCTTGATCAATGGAAACTTGAGATAGTATAATCTTCTTTTGTTGATCTTATGTGCTTATTTCATCATCAAATTTGAATTTATTCTCATTTTGTATCTCGTTACCAGCTATCATCTTCATCAATCAATGTCCTCTCACCAAATTCATTGGTTGAATATCTAAATCAAACTCTTGTAGTATTGCCATCCATTTTCCTCATCTTAAGCCCAATTCATTTTGCATCACTAATGTCTTAATTGTAATATTAGGCACAATTGCATACACCGTTCTACTTAGTATATAATGGTGGAATTTCATGACCACCATTATCAAAGAAAAAGAATGATTATTAATATTAGAATAGTTCAACTCAACATTCTTCATAGGACAACTTATGAAAGCAATGGGTCTTTCATCCTCTTTTTCTTTCTTCTACGTAAAAATCCCAACACATGAATGTTATGAAGAAAAAGAGTATATTTTAAATGGTAGCTCATAATCTGAACTAACAAGTACTGGAGCTATGGAAATAGCCACTTTTATGTCCTCAAATTATTTCTTAATTTCTACAACCCATTCAATTTTCACTCCCTTCTTGAGAAAATCATTAAGGGAGCACACTATCTTAGAAAATCTACTTATAATCTTTCTCAAAAAATTAAGCTTTCCTAAGAAAGACTTAAGTTCTTTATGATTGTATGAAGGTAACAACTTTAAAATAGATTTAATTCTCATAAGATCAATGGAGATTCTAGCTTCAGAGATAATGTGACCTAGAAGCCTTCCTTTAGAGACCCCAAATGAACACTTCTTGGGATTAAGTGATATGCCGTATGTCTGACACCTATTGAACACCTGTCTTAAATCAGCAATATGAGTGCTTTGCTCCTTTGGAAAGATATTTAAGTCATCCTTGTAGATGACTATACATTTTTCGATTAGTCCCTTGAAAGCTTCATCCATAGCTCATTGAAATGTGACCCTTGTATTGATCAATCCAAAGGGAATTGTTCTATAGGAAAAAGTCCCCCATTTTGTCATGAAAGGAATCTTTAGTCTATCTTCTTCATCAACCATCACCTGGTTCTATCTAGAATATCTATCCAAGAAAGACATCATTTTGGATCCATCAATATTTTTTAATACTTAATCAAGTGAAGGAAAAGGGTAGTTATCCTTTTGAATTTCCAGGTTTAAATTTAAAAAATCCACACAAAGGTGAATTTATCTTTTCTTTTTCCTCACTGAAACCAAATCATCAACCCAAGTAGATTAGAAAATGGGAAATATGATCTTAGCATCAATAAATTTCTTGACTTCTTTAATTATCAATGGTTCAATAATGGGATTAATAGGTCTTTTCCTTTGTTAGAAAGGTTTGGCAGTAGGTTTCAACAAAATGTAATGTGTGATGATATCAGGATCATAAGTTTTCAGTTTTTCATAACTCCAAGAAATGTTATCTTTATACTCCCTAAGAAATTAGAGCATATCTTCCCTTTCCTAGTGTTACATGCCTTTCTAACCCTTACCATTTTAGGATCTTGATCTAGACCCAAATTATATGAATCACATGCCTTGATCCCCTTTTCTTCAATTGTTCTCTTGCTAGGTGTTGACTCATCATGATCAAAGATGCATTCTAACACAACTAATACCTTTGGAATAATGTTGTTTTTCAAATTTATAATCACATATTCATCTTCAAGTTGTTCATCCTTAGGTTTGACATCCAAAGGGTCATCAATCTTTTATCCCTTAAAATGGTCATTGCACATGATAAACTCATGTATGTTTTGGTCTTCCTAGAAAACATGGAATTTCATAATGTTGTCTAGGATAGATGGGGGGTAAAGGCACAGATCTGTGTCACTGTTTATGGTACAAAAACCTATTTTGGTCAAATCTCATTTCTCTATCAAAACTTATTCTTTTTAAAAAACTAGAAATACCCTTTTATAGATCTTAGATTCAATATCATCATTATATAAATTTTTGAGTGTTTTGATTAGTTATAATATGTTATAATCTCAAAATATTATAAGTTGATATTTCAACATTTCAGAAGATGCTCCCTCAAAAAAGGAAAAAAAATAGTAAATCATATCCAAAAAATTAAAAAATTATAATTATCTTTAGAGGAGAGAATCCCCTTCATGAATATGTTTTTTTTTTCAAGCAGGTGTAGATTTGATAGGGAAGTTTTGACGGGAGGAAAAAATAGTTGGATTTTGATAAGGTTGAACTTGAGTACTTATAATAAAGAAAATATACATCAAAAAATAATTATATCTTTTTTTGTGTACTAGCTATACATGTCATCTATAGGATATTTTCAAATCAGTACAAAAAAAGATGATTTACATATACTTGTTTGACGAGAACTACACCCTATATTTTTTATAGTTAAAAAGGGGCTTCAAAATAAAATAAAATGAATAAATTATTACTCAAACAAATTATAAAAATTATAGGCATAAAATTCATCCAATTCTACAAATTTCATCAGTTTACATCATCTTCATATTTTAAACACAAATACCATTTTTTTGTCATTAATGTTGAACTATCACATTCTGATTTCACATTTCTTTATAAATGTGACACAAGTTTGTTCTTTTACCTTGGGGAGAAACCCAATTCTACTAAAAGTCTATTCAATTTAGTTCTCTTGATGGGTTGTAATGCACTATCCAAAATTTCTAGGATATCTACTACCATATTTATCCTTCTAGTGATGGGATTTATGTTCAAAGCTTCAAAGTCATCCATTAGATCCCATACTTTCTTTTGGTAAGTTAGTAATATCATGTCATTGTAAGAATAAATTGAGTAAGAATAAATTGATTTCACTTTTCTAGTCATCAACTAGGAGTCTACTTCGATTATAAGAGCTCTGACTTCCTTCTCTAATGTGAAGAGAAGTCCACGAATAAAGGTTTCATACTCTACAACATTGTTAGTACATATAGAATATAATTGATATGTTGCATACAAGACCTAACTTTTGGGTTGAATAATTCAATACCTAAACCATCTCCTAATTTGCATTTAGAGTCATCAAACCTAAGTGTCTAGATTGGTTCTTCATTGGGCTTCCTGGACTTATGCTTGTTTGTCCGTAGCTTTTCTTTTACTTGAACTTTAAAGGATTATTTCTTTGGGATCCATTATAATCTCTCCCATGGTGGACTTGATTATTTTTCATTTTTTATCTTTGATATGGGGAATGTGTGTTTCTCTTGCTGATCCTGAATTTCACCAATAAATTTGATAATTTTTTCAACTTTACTCTTAGGATGAATGACTACCGAAGTCTAAAATTGTCCTTTTATGAAATGTCTCCTTCTTTGGATCTTGATTATTTATGGTGGAGGAGAATACAAACCACCATGTGAATAAGTATCACTATATGATGCAATTAGATCTTCTACCTCTTCTCCATCTTTCCCCATGACTTCAAATATGTATATGGAACTTGGATTTTTTGTGGGGACATCTTTTTTTTTGTGGTCCTTCTATATTTCCATTATTTTAGTTAGAACTTGAACAACCACTTCTAGGAAATGCGAACATTCAAACTCTGAATGACTAGCTTTGTGCAATCTACAAAATCTAGGAAGGAGCAAAATACTTGGGTCTGCTTCTTCACCTAGGAATTGTAAGTTCACCACCATGCTATCTATGAACTACATTATGATCTCTTCTTTTGGGATTGGAATTATGGTCCTTTCATTTTGATCATTTGATTCTTTAGTTGAAGTTGTATCAAAAGCCATCACTTTGTAAACACCTAAATTAGGTTTTAGAAATGCCACCTTTTTTGTTGCATTGTATTCTATAATCATCATTTTCAATTTTGTATCCACATCAATCTTGATCTGATTATTCAACCCTTTGCAAGGTAGCCACAATTGAGTAAGATCAGTTGAAAACCATCCTCTTAAGCTTTTTGTCTACTCTCTACTTAATAGCAATCCATATGTTTTATGAATTTCAACCAAATGTATATCTATGATGTCCTAAATTTTAGGATCAACTATTAAATGAATCTGTACATCTTTCAAAACACGAATAACCTTCACTTTTATTTTGTTGAGTTGTATCAATGTTTGATTAAAGGGCTAAGGACTAACTCTCAACCCTTTTACTATCAAGAGTGGCATGACATTACAAGAAGCTTCTAAATCAATTAGGCAATTGTTAATATTCTTCTCATAGATTCTGATGCTAAGAAAAAGGGGGGTACCTCAACCTTGTCTTTAAAGATAGTTGGCATGGCCTTTGAAGCATTAACTTGTTGTGACACCATCTTTCAAGCAACAATATTTGAATTAGGCATTACCTTTGTATGATCGAGCATTTTCATCAATACTTCCCACTGATTGGGGTAATTTTGTACCATGTTGAACATGGACATGTTGGTCTTTTTTCATTTCAAATCTTCCACAAAACTATAATTTTCATTAGATCATGTTGGATTCTTCAAGATTGTAAGCACATTTCCTTGATTTTGATTTTATTTTCCTCTATACGTGGGTCTAATAGGTATTGGATTGTTACTTGCTTTTAGAACTGGAGGAGTTGGTTGTAATGTAGGAGGAATACCATCAGTCATGGGTTCCTTCTGAATGCAAAAATTATAAGTATTTTGATTATCATTCTAGAAAGAAAACACTTCTTTTGGTTGAGGATCTAGTTCTTGATTGAATGGAAAACAAAATTGTTCATTGGGTTGTTGTTCCATTCCCATGTTTTGTGAAGAATTATATGATTCTAACAGCATGGCATTGAATTGCATAGGGGGCTCATTACTATTTCCCAATGAATTTTGGTTCACTTGGTGATTCCATTGTAATATGAGCCATCATCATTAGGTACATTTTGATTTATGTCATACTGGTTGATGTCCACATATTAGGCATTATTGTTATTATTATATAGAGGAATACTTCCATTGTTTGGATGAGGGTTTCATTATCAATTTTTCCTTTGGAAATCATTTTTGTGATTAGGAGGATTGGAATTGTTTCCTCTATTTTTATTTCTTACATTCTTATTCCTACTCAAAATCTTATTGTAATTCTGACCGTAATTGTTGTTGTGGTGACCAACATTTTCTCTTTGAAATTTATTATTTTATCCTTATGATAACTTCAAATTGGTTAGCTCAATGGTAATTTGAGACATGGTCTTCTTCATTTGACCAAGTTCAGATGCAACATTATTCTTTGTTTCAACGGATGCTATTTCCTTTTTCTCAAAGAAAGAAACTTTTTGAGGCTCATATAATGGGTATGTTAAAGCTAGGGCTTGTGGAGTGGGTGCTTGCTATAGTGGAGTTGGATTCATTGGTATGAATTGGTTAGGCATCACTAGTGCTCCAATAGGATATGTTGTTATTGTGGTAATAGCTTGAGATGGGGGCATTAATCTTCCACCATTAGGACTCGCTTCTTTCATGAAGGTAATTGCTTCCAAGAAGACCTTGTCCAATGTTTTCATATTTGTAGTAGGAAGTCTTCTTACAAAAATGGTTGTAATAAGGTATAGTGTATGGAATTTCTAGCTTATGATATGCCATATGAAAGAAATGATTGAAGCATGAAACTATTTTGACTCTGTCCCTTTTGATTGACATGAATTGATGATGTATCACAACTGGGTTAATAAAGTTTTGAATTATTCCAAGAAATTTTTTTGAAAGTGTCCTAGTCTCAGATGCATCCTTGTGGTAAATTGGCATACCAATTAAATAAAATTTCTTCGAATGAGTATGGAAATAATCAATGAACCAAAGTCTCATTAATAATTTTCTTTTTATTGCAAAGTTATTTGGAAACCTTGATGTGATCTAGAACTATTCTTCTCTCTCTCTGTAGATGAACCTTTGGAAAATTTTCTTAGGATTCTTAGGAAGGTCATTGAGTACACCTGTCAAGTTGATTGGTGAGTTTACATCATTTGAAAAAAATGTCATTGGTAGAGGATTTGGTGGAATGATGGGTGGTTGGTTTGGAGGTGGAATAAAGGAGGGTGATCAAATGTTGAATGGAAGAGAGAGAATTATGGGAAATCATTTGTTACTAAAAGGCTTACAAAAATGACTAAGTTCGAAGAACTCTGGCTCACTATCTAATGGTCTTAAAGCTCATAGAAATGGGGATGCTAAATTGGGATCTTCTAGTTTGTGTCAATTTTCGAAAAAAGCACACCTCTCCAGAAGCAAACCTTTTCAAAAATATGGTGCACCTTGTACACCATTAGTTAGTGACGAGTGGAAAAAAATTTTAACCTGTAAAAAATGCACAATTTTGAATTTTCAAGTTGTTTTTTGTATTCAAAATGGTTCTATGACCTCCTTCTAGTGCCACTTCTATTGAGTTATCATTTTGCATGATTCTTAACGATAGGAATCCTTTCAAAGTCCTTTCTTTAAAAGAAAATCTAGGATAAACTCCAAGGTTTTGGGCTATCATGTGACCTACTGAAATCTAGTCAATTAAAGATAAATGTGTTTCTTCATAGGGAGGCCTTTATTGGGTCTGACCAATTCTAGATAAGATGTTCAATTTTCTTGATATTTCATAAGTAACCACAAAACAGATATGTTTTTGGCATTTTTTACTTTTAAAATTAATGTAATCTAACAATGCAATAGATGTGAATTTCTTATTTAACCAAGTGTTAGTAAAGAAAATAATGAAGATAATGTAATGAGAGATGAAAGAAAACAAAATGAAAGGGAAATTCCTCAAAAACATAAACCATGGTAACAACATGTCTAGGAGTTAAATCATCAAAAAGATATGGTAGGAAATGACACAAAGAAGGATAGGGAAAATGAGGGCCAAAGGCACACCCAACTATCTAAAACCACCTTGCAAGAGTTAACACAACATAAATCTAATACATAGAATCAACAACCAAAGGAGGAAGAGAAAACACTTTAATTGATTCTTCAAATATTCAACATATATGCCTAGCTATAAGGCCTTTTGGGTTATGACTAGATACAAAATGCATTCATATTCCAAGATCCAGCTTCAAATTCACACTTTCCAGTTCTTCTCTCCAATTCTCTCTTAAAAATTGTCCTAGCTCTAAGCCTAAACACTCTATTTATACTAGCCAAAATGTCTTACAGATCATTCTAGAACATAGAGAAGCCACAAGTTTTCTTTTCAGAAAATGTGAAATGAAAATAAACCTAACATTAAATTCTTAAAGAGTCACAAGTTGGCCTACATCAACACATAAATGTCTAGAAATTGATGTTCAAGAAAAAATGTGATATCTCCTAGATCTGATAGAATTAGAACTCATGCTTTGAACTATGGGTAATGGTTTAGGTCCTCTACAACTCCTTAAGTGAAAAAAGGCTGATTTAAGGAGGAAAAGTGTGGATCCAACCTGAAAGTCAAGTAAAAATAACTATTGTGTAGAACTGGCAAAAATTGATACTCCAAGAGAATTGCAATATGTCCCAACTTATAAGGAGTTATAACTTTTTCCTTATATAATAGATAGGACACTAGACCCTCTTCAACTTTTTCTATGCACAACCTCTCCTTCGCTATGGAAAATTAGTTACATAGTCTACAATAGGCACCTAGAAACTACAAAACATAGTTTTAACATAACATAGTTTCAGCAACAAGATAAAAATTGAAAATACACAAGATAGAACTTCAACCCCGAATGCTCCTATATCATACAACCAATGTTGGAAGAAATGATTCTACTAAATCATTGAGATGTCACAACCTAAGCTAAATCCAAGTCAAATTTAGAAATCCACGAAGCATCTTCCATAGGTTTGTTCTTCCACTTCATTAAATATTCATAATAATCTTTTCCTCTTGTGCTCTTACCAATTCTTTGATCCAATACTTGTTCAACTTTGTAAATATAATTTTTAGGATAGTTCTCTAATATAATAACTTCATCATCTAACTCATGATACTTGTATAAATCAACAACATTGAATATAGGAGATATATCCATATCATCATGTAACTCAACTTCATAAGCATTTCCACTATCCAACTTCTTCAAGATCTTACAAGGTCCAAACTTCTTCATCTTCAGCTTACTATATTTTCTAAGAGTAAATCTTGACACAAGGAAGGATAGGGAAAACTAGGGCCAAAGGCACACCCAGCTCTCTAAAACCACCTTGCAAGAGTTAACATAGCAGAAATCTAACATGTAGAATCAACAACCAAAGGAGGAAGAGAAAACACTTTCATTGATTCCTCAAATATTCAACATACATGCCTAGCTATAAGGCCTTCTGGGCTATGACTAGATACAAAATATATTCATATTCAAAGATCTAGCTTCGAATTCACATTTTCCAGTTCTGCTCTCCAATCCTCTCTTAAAAACTATCCTAGCTCTAAGCCTAAAATTTATATTTATACTAGAAAAATGGCTTAAAAATCATTATAGAACATAGATAAGACACAATTAATCTCTTAGAAAATATTAAATGAAAATAAACCCAACATTAAATTCTTGAAGAGCCACAGTTCGTCCTGCATCAACAATTGAATGTCTAGAAATTGATGTTTGAGAAAAATCATGATATCTCCTAGATTTGATTGAATTATAACTTGTTCTTTAAGTTGTGGGTTATATTTTAGGTCCTCTACAACCCCTTAATTGAAAAAATGCTGATTCACCAAGGAAAAGTGTGCATCCAACCTAAAAGTCAAGTATAGAAAGCTATCGCTAGAACTACCAAAAATTGATACTCCAAGAGAATTATCATATCTCCCAACTTATAAGGAGTTAGAGCTCATGACTTGAATAATAGATATAAATATAGGATCTCTTTAGTACCTAAAGTCAAAATCCTCTCAGTCATTATTAAAAATTAGTTACATAGCCTACAATAGGCACCCATAAACCAAAAAATATAGTTTTAGTAGAACATAGTTTCAAGAGCAAGATAAAAATTGAAAATGTCCAAGATAGCAATGTAACCTAGGATTATTTTGCATCAAACAACTAGGGTTGGTAGAAATGATTCTCCTAAATAATTTAGATGTGACAACCTAAGTTGAATCCAACTCAGATTGAGAAATCCACTAAGCATCTTCCATAGGTCTGTTCTTCCACTTCACTAGATAATCATAATGATCTTTTCCTCTTGTACTCTTAGCAATTCTCTAATCCAATATGAATTCAGCTTATTCAATATACTTCTTAGGATAGTCATCTAATATAATAATTTTAGCATCTAACCTATGATACTTTTATAAATCAAAAACATTGAATATAGGAGATATTCAATGTCATTAGGTAACTCAATTTCATAAGCATTTCCACCATCAAACTTCTTCAAGATCTTCAATTTATTATATGTTCCAATAGGAAATCTTCATTTTTTCAGAGAAACCATCACCTCATCACCAATTTAAAAATCATGATGTCTTCTAGATTGATCAACATTCTCCTTATACTTCTGATTACTTTGTTCTATCCTCAACTTCACTTTCTTATGTAAAGACTCCATAAAATCATCAAATTCTTCTCCTATAGCACTTATCTTTTCTTCAATAGCACTATCTCTATCAATATTTCTTAAATCTAATACTCCTCTAGGCTTCATTTCAATAACAATCTCAAAAGGTGTCTCCCCTATACTCCTATTGATAGAACTATTATATACAAATTCTGCTTGTGTCAATACCATCTCCAAATTACTTGGCTTATTCCCAACTAAAAATCTCAAAAAATTATGCAAGCTTCTATTCACAACCTCTATCTATCCATTTGTTTGTGGATGGAATGTAGAACTAAACTTCAACTAAGTACCCATATTCTTCTACAAAGTCTTACAAAAATAACCAACAAACTTACTATCTTTGTCAGAAATAATACTTCTTGGTAATCCATGCAATCTCACAATCTCTTTAAAGAAATGTTTAGCAACATGCTCCTTATTTGATGTCTTCTTATATCATATGAAATGATTCATCTTAGAAAATCTATCCACTACAATAAATATTGAATCATACCCCTTGACTGGTTTAGGAAATACAAGAACAAAATCCATACTGATGTTACTACAAGGTTTCTTGAGAATAGTAATAGGTTATACAAACTAGTATTTTGAATCACTCCTTTTGTAACTTGATAAAGACAAAAAATCTTTATGAATTTTTGAACATCCTTATACATTTGTGGCCAATAATACTTCTCTTTTGGAAAACTTGATGTCTTATCAATTCCATAATGTCTAGCTAATCCACCAGTATGCTTTTCCTTAATCAGATTCAACCTCATTTAAATTCTAGGAATATAGAGCTAAATACCTTTGAATAGCATACCTTCTTGAATGACTTATGCGATCTATTAGATTTGGTTCTTTGCAACCTCTACACACCTCCAAAAAATTAGGATCAATATCATACAACTCTTTCATTTTATCAAAACCAAGAACTTCCAACTTTGTTTCAATCAACAAAGAACATCTTGTACTCAATGCATCATCAACTCTGTTAGTAACTCCACTCTTGTGCTTAAAGACAATTGTAAAATTTTGCAAATACTCAACCCACTTCATATGTCTTTGATTCAATTTATGTTGACTTCCCAAGTATTGTAAAGCTTTATGATCAGTATAAAAAACAAACTCCTTAGGAATCAAATAATGTCTCCACTTCTTCAATGCTAGAACAATAACATAAAATTCTTTACCATAAATAGAATACTTCCTTGTAACATCATTTAATTTTTCACTAAAGAAAGCAATAGGTTTACCTTCTTGACTTAATATAGCTCGTATTGTATTACCACTTGCATCACATTGAACTTGAAATACATTTTTGAAATCAAGCAAAGCCGATATAGGTAATTTAGCAAAATTTTGTTTCAAATTCTCAAAACTCTTATTAGCTCCATGTGTCCACTTGAATTACTTTTTATCTCCTCTCATTGTCTCAGTCATAGCATTACAAATAGCACTGAAATTATGTATAAACTTTATATATAAAATATCCAAACCATGAAATAATCTTACCTCACCCACATTCTTAGGTGTAGGCGACTCCAAAATTTCTTTAACCTTCTTAGGATCTATCTTCAATCCATCAACTAAAATTACAAATTCGAAATATACAATATACTCTTGCATAAAAGAACACTTTTTAGGTTAATCATCATTTTTTTCTATTTCAACCTCTACAATACTTGTCTAATATACTCAAGATATTCTTCATTAGTCTTACTAAATATATAAATATCATCCAAATAAACATTAGCAAAATTATCCAAAAATCTTTTCAAAACTTCATTCATCAACCTCATGAATGTACTACGTGCATTAGTCAAACCAAAATGCATAACCAACCATTCATACAAACCATCTTTTGTCTTGAAAGTAGTCTTCCATTCATCACCTTCTCTGATTTTTATATGATGATAGCCACTCTTCAAATCAATCTTGGTAAAATACTTTTCTCGACTCAAACAATCCATTCTGTCATCCATCCTCAACATAGTAAACTTATACTTTACTCTAATCTTGATAATAGCTCTAGAATTAGTACACATTCTCAATTATCTATTCCTTTTAGGTGCTAATATAGTAGGTACAAAAAATAGACTCAAACTTTCTTTGATTAATCCTTTTTGCATCAATTCATGCACTTGTGTGTTAGTCTCTTCATTCTCTATAGGTGTCTATCTATATGCCTTTTTTTAGTAGACTAGCTCTAGGAATCAAATCCATACAATGACTTATACTTCTTACTAGATGTAAACCATCAAGAATATTGTCATCAACAATATCTTCATACTCAATCAGCAATTCTGCAATTTCTACTATCACTTTGTCATTACCAACTTCTACTACTTGGTCATCCCTACCAATGCTTGGTCCTCTAGGAACTATCACAAAACAAACATGATTCTTCTTTACTTCCTTTTCAAATTGCTTTTATTTAACCATGAAAACTTTTATTGTAGTACAACTAACCTCATCTAGACTTTTAATCAAAGACAGTAATATTTGTTTCTTCCCATTTACCCAAAGAGTATATTGATTCAATCTTCCATCATGTACAACATATCTATCATCTTGACAAGGTCTACCCAAAAAAATATGACAATAATCCATGGGCATAATATCACACAAAAATTCATCAAAGTAATGTCCAATTTTGAAATTCACAATACATTTCTCACTTACCAATAATTTATGCTCATCTTTGATCCATAAAATATGATAAGGTTTGGGATGTTTTATCCTCTACAACTATAGCTTTGTAACTGAATCTTCTAATGCCAAATTTGTAGAACTTTGACTATCAATGATTACCTTGAAAAATTTTCTAGCCATCTTCAATCTATTCTTGAATGACTTCTTCTAAGGATAGACTCTTGGTCACTTCCCTTATTACATAAGGTTCTTCTCACTATCAGATTTTCTCTAGCCTCCGGTCCACTTGGTGAACTCTTAATGTTTCCTTGAATCAAAACATTAGTATTATTTTTCCCACTTTTAGAACATCTACATTTAAAAAGATATATACCCTTCTTTATTACATCTAAAATAGTTACCAAAAAAACTACGTCTAGAATAAGAATTACCTCTTCTTCTATAAGATCTAGTAACTCCTTGGTATGAACTACCACCTTTCCACTTGGTCTTGTCTTTGTCATCATTCTTCCATTTAGGTTTTTCTTTATCATGTAGAGAACTATTAGATGTACCGCATTCTCTATAAGATCTATCTTTGCCTCTTTGGAATCTACCATCTCTAACTCTTTGTCTTAGTTCATGCTTCTTTGTCAAGATTTCCTCAACTTTCAAGGGATATTGATATAATTCTTCCACACTTTCCAACTTCACAAAACTTATTTCATCTTGAATTCAAGATCTCAATCCATTTAGGTACCTTGCAATTTTCTCAACATCATCATCTAGATGTCTAGATCTGATGTCCAATCTATATAATTCATGGGTGTACTCTCTCACTATCATGTCCTTTTATGTCAAATTTTGTATCTTTCTCAACAAGCTAACTTGGTAATCAGTAGGAAGGAATTTTTTCTCTACCTTGTTCACCATCTTGTGCCAAGTTCTCATCTTCTTCTTTCCTCTCCTTTGTCTATTAGTTTGCAAATGCTCCCAACATAGTGATGCATGATCTTTCAACCTAGTGACTACAATCTTCACCTTCTTATTATCAGTGTGTTTTCATACTTAAAGAACTTCCCCATATCTATGGTCCAATCCAACACAACATTGGTATCCAATTTTCCATTATAAGGAACAATTTCTACAATAGGCTTTGAATTTTCCCTAGATAATACTCTCAATAATCTTTCCTCATCTTGATCTTCTTTAAGTTTTGTGTTATAGTTTGGTGTTGTTGCCTCATCATCACTTACATCATCGAGATGTGTTCCTTTTCTCTAAGTTGTCCCAATAGCATCTATCCTGGCTGCAATTTGTCTCAATTGATATAGTATAGAATTATCAGTATTTCCTTTGCCACGAACTATCTTTACAAATTAGGTTCCTACAAGATCATAACCCTCTACAAGTTATAGGTCAAATCCACAGATCTGCAACTCTACAACCAATATCCAAATAAGGTTTCTACATGATCTAATCTACACAAGGATGAACCTCAAGCTTTGGTTCCACCTAATGCAAGGAATGATAGGGAAAACTAGTGCCAAAGGCACACCTATCTCTCTAAAACCACCTTGAAAGAGTTAACATAATAGAAATATAACACATAGAATCAACAACCAAAGGAGGAAGAAAAAACACTTTCATTGACTCTTCAAATATTCAATGTACATGCCTAGATCTAAGGCCTTCTAGGTTATTTCCAAATACAAAATAAATTCATACTCAAAGATCTAGCTTCAAATTTGCACTTTCCAGTTCTGCTCTCCAATTCTTTCTTGAAAACGATCATAACTCTAAGCCTAAACACTCTATTTATACTAGCCAAAATAAATTATAGATTATTCTAGAACATAGAGAAGCCACAAGTTGGATCTCAAAAAATATTAAATGAAAATATAACTAACATTAAATTCTTGAAGACCCACAAGTCAGCCTACATCAATAATTAAATGTTCAAAAATTGATGTCCGAGAAAAATTGTGATATCTCATGGCAATGATTGAATTAGAATTAACACTTTGAATATTGGGTAGTATTTTAGGTCCTCTAAAAAACCTTAACTATTAGAAGGCTGATTCACCAAGGAAAAGTGCATATCCAACATGAAAGTCAAGCATAGAAATCTATCATGTAAAACTGCCATAAATTGATACTCCGGGAGAATTGCCATATCTCCCAACTTATACAAATTTAGAACTTGTACCTTGGATCATAGATAGTACTCTAGGCCCTCTTCCATCCTTGACATTTGAACCCTCTCAATAATAATTTAAAATTAGTTATAAAATCTTCAATAGGCACCTAGAAACAAAAAAACACAGTTTCAGGAGAACATAGTTTCAGCTGCAAGATAAAAATTGAAACATGCAGGATACCAGTGCAACCCAAGCTGCTCCTGAATTATGAAACCAATGAAAATAAGATTATAACTTCCTCAAATCGAATAATACAATTTTTAATTTGAATTTAATCAAAATGAAAGATGCCTCACTTCTCATTGAATCATAAGGCCACATAGAGTGCGCTCATGCGAGACAAGGAGCTATGTAGGAATACTAGGGTGATCTCTTCTCCAACTTGGTAGGTTATTAGAATTCATCAGCATGAAGAAAAAATTAGAAGTAAATTATTTCACAATCAAATAAACATAACAAAACCATTGGCTTCATTATTATTATGAACAAGAATTCAGAAAAATAACACACTCTAGCAAGAATAACTACACTCATAATGAGAGAACTAATAACGTATATTATTGTGTAAAAATAATCACCTAGTATACATATTGTATTCGTAAATTTATAAAACATTGTATCCTCAATTTGTGTTGAGAGTGAGACATCTCTTAATGCAAACATATTCTTCTAAACTAATAAAAAAATTAGAATTATGTATAAACTTACTCTCTAAAGGGTGCTAAGTAGGACTCCACCATTATTTATTTTCATTGAATGGGTGCATAAACCTTTACATGTCTTAAGAAAAAGAAAGAAGAAATAGATAAGAAGGAAGTTGTAAGAGGATCTAAGAGTCATAGGAAACTCTAAAAGTAGAATCTTGACTTTCTCTAAGCATTTATAGGAGTTGAACTAGAATTAGAATGCATTTATGGTTAATGGAAAGCTCTAAATTTGGAACTAATAGTTAACTATTGGCACACCTCTAGAACAACACACCTTGCATACCTTGGTGGCAAGCTCAAAAAATTCAAAAAGTTTCCAAATCTCAAAACTAAATTTCTAGTTTCTAAGTTTTCTTCAACTTTATTATAGAGCTATGTTTGGATGCTTGCTCTTGAATTTCTCTATAATATTCATCACTTGGGAAGCTTTTGTTGAATCCAATGCCTTATATTTATCTTCAACTATCTACTAGTAGTTACTAATATCCATAAAAATATCTACAAAATCATCTAGTTTAGTGTCCTACTCCAATAGAACCTCTTCAGTCTTGAATACTTTTCTAATATCTTGTTCTGATATTTTGTTCTAATGAGCAAGTTCAAAGGTTTTTCAAAACTATTGAACCACTAATTTTACTAGAATGAATTTAGTCCTTGACTCATCTTCAAAACTATCAAGGCAAGCATCACTGTAATACTTCTCATCTTCCAAAATCTTCTCTTGTGTTTTATCTCATAAGTTGTGAATATCTCCATGAAATCCTTGTATTTCCTTATTCCTAAAAGATACATTTTCAATCCATGCTTCTAGTTTATCAATATTGTCCATTATATACACCTATGTGAGTGTATGATACCTTTGACCCTTTTTCTTTTGAAATGTTTGAAGGTCTTTTCTCTAGGTATGTAACTCACCCATCAGCAAAAAATCTTGTTCTACTATGGATACTAGTTTATCTGCATTAATTTGAACATGTTGTAACAGGTTCAAATTAGCCTCTATAATTTCTACACCTTTATTCTCAAAATTTTCATATGATTTCTGACATGCACCCACAGATGAATGTATTTGTACACTTTTTGTATCTCTCCTATGTAATGTCGCAGCAAGACTTATCTCTAGAAATAAGTCTTGATCTTCGATGTTCATTATGAAGGCCAATCTTTTCACATCACCCATAGGTGACCCAAGCTTCATGACTTCTTCTACTAGCTCATCCATACTCTCCTCTTCATTCAAGTTTAACTCTCTCTTTTGTATAACCATAATTTCCCTCTTTGGCTAGGCTAGTGTAGTGCCCATAGGAGACATATATTTGGCTAAAGAGGGAGTTTTCCTAAGCCCTTTTCCCTTATCACTCCTTTCCAAAGTCTTCTCCTTCTGAGAAAGATCTACATTGGGAGTCTTTATATCTATTGTAGCCACAGTTATTGTCTTTATATCCTAAGAAGTTTTCTAAGGTGTTTCATGTATTTACCCTCCTATGATACTTCATTGGAAAGCCTTTGTTCCTACACTTCTCCATGTACTTCTTGTTCTTTTTCTTTAGTGATAGGTGGAAGAGGAGTGGCTAAACCTTTGTCCAAGAAAGATGACTTCTAAAATGGTAGGGGTGATGTAGCTAGAAACCCTTGTGATTTAGGTAGCATTTGGTTTGAATACTCTCCCAAAGGTTGGCTCATATGTGTATCTCATATCTTATCACCCACCATTTCATTTCACATGAGCATAAAATTGAAATCAGATATGTTGAAGACATCTATTTCTTGCTTCTCCTATTCTTCAATCTACTAATGCTTCTCATCATTTGAAATGGTAACTTGAATAGGTTCCTTAGCAATGGATAGTGGCATTATAGTCAAGCTCCTTCTTATTTTTATATTGTAGCCTTTGCTAAATGATTCCTATTACTCAAAGGGAGATTACCTTCTTCTTCTTCATTATCTACCTCAAGGATGGTTTTATGCACTTGAGGGATGGGAATAACCCTCCTTAGTAACCTTTTCATTATTTTGTTAGCATGAATGCTGATGCTATGGGAGGGGGGGTTATAGAATAGTATTATTATTGTATTTTTCATTGAAGACAACATAGTAATAACTTTGTAAAACACTGACAGAGTGGTAGATTGAGATTTATGCATTTAAGACATCACATTCTGTATCTACCTATGTGTAGTTACTAGCATATACTACAACATGTATTTGACATATGGGCAATTGTGAAAAACATGAATCAACAATGTACAAAAGATATTAATGGTTTATAGAGAACAATATGGAAAGAAAGCATTGAGAAAATAGTTTCCATTGTATGATTGATATAACACATTGTGTTTAGAATGAAGGGTTGCATAGGTAACTAGATTTAGTAAACTAATTACTAATGACATTAGTGAGTGCGCATGTATGGAAGTCACACGTGTGAAATTTTTTATATAACTATGCATTGACAAGATTTAATTGATATGTATTTCATTTAATTAACTTATGATAAAGTATGGAGCTGACTCAAGGAATTAATATTGAGTATGGTATAATGGAAAGATGTTTTCTAAATTTTAGTCATAAGGATTGGAGATTAAGAAGTAGAGAAGACTTGAAAATTGTGAAGTAAAGGAGCAGAGCAATCTTCTAATGCATGTAAGTGACCTCAAGGGTTACTATTAATGGATACATAGTTCTAGATCTAATTGCATGAGCTAAAGGTGAAGTATTCCAATGTACTAGATAGAGGAAGAAGCATAAGTCTATCACACATCTATTATTCTAAAAGGCATAGTACTAAGGCTAATTGGACAATGGGTTCATTGATCTAATCCTAAAGCTATTTGGATAGTGGGTTCAACTACTTTATTCAACTCCGAATAGGGTTGGAATCTCCTAACAAGGAATCAAAGTCTCCTAACAAGGACTCTTTGTACTAAGAATTGTAATAGACTCCAAATAGGGTCCATCATCTAACAAGGAATATTTAGATTAGTACATTATCTTGTGGACATCATTCCCATTAGAGTTTTCCCTCTGATCAAGGGTTTCCCTAGTCAACATATCTAGTGTAATTATGTATGCACATTTCTTTATAGTTTTTTTTTTCTTTGGTTAAATGATTAAGAATTGTTTAAGAGGTTTAATATTTCAAATTGCTACATAACAAATTCACCACAACCCACCCACCCCCCCCACCCCCCTCTCAGTTATACTAGTGAACTATTATTTCTAACAATTGGTACTGTAATTTTAGGTCCTTGAAGGGAAGTTTAACAACTTTAGGAGATCCATGGTAAAACTATTTAGGAAGGAAAATCCTAGATTCAATGGCACAAACTACAATAGCAGGAAGGATAAAATGAAGACTCATCTCTTGTGCATGGGTCTAGGATATTGGCTTGCAACCAAGACATCAAAGAACATTCCTGTAGAAGTCAATCTTGAAACTTGTATTGAGGAACAAAGAGAAGTTTTTATGTGCAACATAAGGGCAAGAGAATCAATATTGTAAGCTTTACTAGTGAGTACAATTAGGAAAAACTACTCAAAATATCTAATGATATTTATTGTAGAATCTAATTATAAGGGTGATACACATGCAAAAAGGGTTAGATTGCAAAATTTGTATTATACATTTCAAGATGCTAGAATTGTGGAAGATGAATCTATAAGAAGCTATGTTGGGTCAATATATGAGATTTTTGTAGGAATCACATCTCATGATGGAAAGAAGTCTAATGATAAAGTGATATGGAAGATTTTGAAAAGTATTACACCACCTTTCAAGATAGTAGCATAAATGATTCAGCTAACAATACCTTGTACTACTAATTTTACCAAAGAGACATTGCTTGGTAGATTGGAAGCTACAAAATTTGATCTAAAACAATCTGGAGAATTGGCAAAAGTTGAGACAACATTCAGTACACTAAACATCAAACTTGGTTTAGCAAGGAATACAAAAGTGCAAGTATACTTTGCCAAAAACAACAAATCCATTGAAGAAAATATCTAAGAGGGATTAGCTCTTCTTGTGGAAAGAGAAAAAGATGGTAAGAATATCTTCAAATGTTGGACATGTAATGAACATGGTCATTATGCATCTAAGTTTCCTAAAAGAGAAAGAAAGTTTAAGGGAAGGTTCGAGCCTAGAAGATCTAGAAATTTTTTATATTCTAATGAAGAAGAAGAAGATGATGAATATGATCAAAACATGAGTGAAGATGAATTAAGGTTTGTAGCTATAAAGGAGGATGATCTTGACAAAGAAATTAGAGAATAAAGTGCATTGATCTCACCATTTGAAAAGAAAGATTGGATCACTGATAGTGGTTGTTCACATCAAATGACTAGTGATATGAGAAAGTTTGTCAAATTTAGAAGCCATGATGGAGGATTTTTTAGAATAGGGAATAATATAGCCTATCATATTATAGGAGTTGGATCTATCACACTTGATCATAAAACATACATAGATGATGCTTAGTTTGTTGATGGACTGAAGCATAACTTGTTGAGCATTGGACAACTTGTGGACAAAGGATACCAACTATACGTTGGTAATAACACATGCATCATCAAGAGTAAGGAAGGGAAACTACTTGGTACTAGCACTAAATTTAGATGTAATGTATTTTAGTTAAACTCTACTGAAATAACATGTTTGGTAGCAAAGATTGGTAATAGGTGGTTATGGCACTGAATATTTTGTCATATTAACTTTGATAACATTGTGAAGGCTAGTAATACACTTGCTATAAGGGATTTACCTAAGATCACTAGACAAATTGATACTATTCGTAAGGAATGCATTTTGGCTAAGTAGAAGAGAGTCTCATTTCTAACCAAGTAGTTTTGCACAACACAAAAGCTAGAATTGGTTCATATAGATCTGACTAGTCCTACAAGAACAAGAGGATTCTATGGAGATAGGTACTTTATGATTTTTGTTGTTGATTTCACTAGAATGATGTGGTTAGCTTTTCTTGAAGGAAAATTAGAGGCATTTGAGAAATTCAAGATATTTAAGAACAACATTGAGAATGAATTTGGAGACAAAATCAAGAGTTTAAGATCAGATAGAGGAAGCAGATTCACCTCTAGAGAATTCAATATCTATTGTGAAGAGCATGGCATCAGACGATAGCTATATTCACCCCATACACCTAAGTAGAATGGGATTGCTGAATGAAGAAACAAATCAACTACTGAAGCAACAAGAGCTATGTTATTTGAGAATGATGTACCAAAGACTTTTTTGTAGATAAACGGTCAATACAACACCATACACACTGAACAGAGTACACATTAGGAAAGCTATGGAAAAATACCCTATGAATTATGGTGTGGTCACTCACCATCTATCAAGTACTTTAAGATATTTTGAAGAAAATTTTACATCAAGAGAGATGATGATATCAATAAGTTTGATCCAAGGAGTGATGAAGGTATGTTTCTTGGCTATTCATTAAAAATTAAAGCCTATAGATGTTTCAACTAGGGAACAAAAACTACAGTAGAGTGCACAAATGTTAAAATTGATGAAAAATTTGGCACTAAGGAAAAGAAAGTGTACTATAACTCAGATGGAGAAGATTACTTTGGAATGACTAATAGAAGTAATGAGTTATTTCTCAAGACTAAAATTTATTTGTAGAACAATGTCCAAATTAAAGATGGTAGGGAAGAATAGAGCACAATGCCTAAGATAAGAGTTGAAGAAGCAACTCCTACCCCAAATAGGAGCTTGATAAGAAATCATCCTAGTGATCAGATAATAGGAAATAAAGAAAAGGGAGTAATGACAAGGAGTAGAATTAATCAAGAACTATGTCTGATATCTCAGGTAGAACCAAAAAGCACAAATGAAGCAATCAAGGATGTTCATTTGATAAGAGCAATGAAGGAAGAAATATAGAAATGAATAGGGAGAAGTGACAAGAAACAAAGCAAGACTTATATCCAAAGGCTACTCTCAGCAAGAAGGAATGGATTATGAAGAAACATATGATCAATAGCAAGGATGGAAGTAGTTAGAATGCTCTTGGCATATGTGAAAAATAAGAATTTTAAGGTATATCAGATGGATGTTAAGCCAACATTATTGAATGGAGAACTAGAAGAAGAAGTATACATTGAACAACCAAAGGGTTTTCCTTTAAAAAAAGAGAAGGATATGGTTTTCTAACTAAAAAAAGCATTATATGGATTAAAGCAAGCACTAAGAACCTGGTATGCAAGGTTGGACAAATAATTAGCAAAGCTTGGATTTGCTAAAGGAACAGTAGATAGTAACTTGTACTTAAAGAAAATAAGAGATGATTTGCTGATGATCATTGTATTTGTTGATGACATCATTTTTGGTGGAAATGATGAAGCTAGTAACAAATTTTTAGAAGACATGAAAGATGAGTTTGAGATGAGCATGATAGGTGAAATTAAATTCTTCTTAGGAATGCAGATTGTTTAGAACAAAGAAGCTATCTTTGTCTCTCAAACTAAGTACTTAAAAGATTTGGCTTAGAAAATTATAAACCTATTGGAACTCCTATGGTAATTGGTCATAAGTTATCAAGCAAAGATGACACCCCTACTATTGAACAAAAGAAGTACAGATCCATGATTTGAGAATTGTAGTATCTAACTAATAGCAAACCGGACATAGCTAATGTAGTTGGAATGGTGGCAAGATTTCAAGCTGATCCAAAAGAATATCACTATGTAGCTGTAAAGAGGATATTCAGATATCTAAAAGGAACATTAGATTATGACATTTTTTATGATAGAAGCAATGACTTTACTCTTTATACTTATACAGATGCTAATTGGGCTAGAGATAGGGATGACAAAAAAAGCACTAGTGGAGGAACATTTTTCCTTGGAGGAAGACTAGTTTCTTGGCTTAGAAAGAAGTAAGATTGTACCTCACAAAGTACTATAGATGCAAAATATGTTGTAGTAGCAAACAACTATAATCAATTCATAAGGATGAAGTAGATGATGAAGGATATTGGTATTACATTCACAAGATCTATTATCATTTACTGTGATAACACAAGTACAATTAATATGTTGAAGAATCCTATTTTGCACTTCAAAACTAAACACATAGCAATAAAGTATTATGTGTCAAAAGAGAAAGTCTTAGAGAAAGAAATTAGACTAGAATACATTAACACTAAGGAAAAAATTGAAAACATTTTCACAAAAGCCTTACCAAAAGATATACTTGAGTATCTGAGAGGTATGCTTGGTGTTATGCCCCTACCTAGCTCAGAGTAAAAGATACAAATTTGCATTAGTCCAGGGTACATAGAACCATTTTTAGACTAGATTGAATGTTGATGCTTCCTCTATGGGGGAGTATCGGTGATGAAAAGAGTAAAACAAGACTCTTGGTGAATGATAATTAGTGTACAATAGTGTCTTTGGACACTTGTGTTGTTTATAGAATTATATGCAATAGATTGCCTTGTGGTCATGCTGTTAGATTGTTGAATGTTCAATTTTTTCTACTACCTTTGACATTGATGTCAATGGGAGAGAGAGTGACATGAGAAACATTAGAGAGATTTTGTACTATGGGGGAGAAGTGTTGTAATAAAAGATTTGCATGAAGCAAGATTTGAGTGATGAAGAAACTTGTTGGGTTTTTTGGAACTAGATGTTTTTCATCTATGTTTCCATCAATGCCAAAGGGGGAGATTATTAGCATGAATGTTGGTGCTATGGGGGAGCATTATAGAATAGTGTTATGACTTTATTTTTTATTGATGACAACATAGTAATAAGTTTGCAAAAGATTGACAGAGCAACAAACTGAGGTTTAGGCATTTAAGAAATCACATTGCATATATACCTATGCATAGTTACCAACATATACTGCAACATATATTTAACATATGGGCAAGTGCACAGAACCTAAATTGACATCATATAGAAGATATTAATGATTTACAAAGAACCGCAGGGAAACATAGCATTGAGAAAATAGTTTCTATTGTATGATTGATATAACACATTGTGCTTGGAATGAAGAATTGCATAGTTAACTAGAAGTAGTACATTCACTACTAATGATGTCAGTGAGTGTGCATGTATGAAAGTCACATTTGTGAAAGTTTATATATAATTTTTGGCTAATAGCATTTAGTCAAAATGTATTCCATTTAATTAACTTATGATAAAGTATGGAGCTAACTCAAGGAATTAATATTGAGTGTTGTATAAAGGAAAGATGTTTTTTGAGTTTTAGTCATTAGGATTGGATATTAAGAAGTAGAGAAGACTTGTTAATTGTGAAGTAGAGGAGAAGAGTAATCTACTAATGCATATAAGTGACCTCAAGGGTTAGTGTTGATGGATATATAGTCCTAGATCTGATTACATGATCTAAAGGTGAAGTAGTCCAACATACTATATAGAGGGAGAAGCATAAGACTATCAAACTTCTATTATTCTAAAAGGGATAATATCTTGGTCAATTAGATAGTAGGTTTGTTGAAAAAATCTTGAAGCTATTTGGACAATGGGTTCAACTGCCTTCTTCAACTCCTAATAGGGTTGGAATCTCCTAACAGGGATTCAAAGTATCCTAACAAGGAATCTTTGTACTAAGTATTGTAATAGACTCTTAACAGGGTCCATCGTCTAACAAGGAATATTTAGATTAGTACATTATGTTGTGGGCATCATTCCCACTAGTTGTTTTCCCTCTGATCAAGGGTTTCCCTAGTCAACATATCTAGTGTAATTTTATATGTACATTTCTTTATGGTTGTTGTTTTCTTTGGTTGAATGATTAAAAAATATTTAAGAAGTTTAATATTTCAGATTGTTGCATAATTGATTCACCAACCCCCACAACCCCCACCCCCCCCCCCCCCCCCCCCCACCAGTTATACTAGTGAACTACTATTTCTAACATCTTTTCCTTCTCACAATAGTTCCAAACCTAGATTTATTGGTATATAAAGGAGAGGCTTATTCCTCTTGAGTAGGTGGTGTCACCTCTTATACTTCCTACTTTGGTTCTTGTTCATGTTCCTATTCAAGCAAAGAAACCTATGCAATATATTGAACCTGAGTGACTTCTTCATCTTGAGGCACTTCATTGTAAGGTACATGAGGCTCTTCAAATTTAGGCTTAACTTTTTTTTAGTACTCTATTTCCTCTCTTTTTTTCCTTCATCTGATGTAAAATACCCAACATCCTTGTCATGTTGATATACCATTTATGGCCTAAGTAGAGACTGAGTAGGTCATGTTGGTAGTGTGTGTTGTAGCTTGAAGGGTAATTGTCTATGGAAATGGGTCAAGGTTAAAAGGCTTCTTGATCTAGCCCTTTGTGAACTCAACTATGTGCCTAGCCCTATAGTTTATATATGCATTTTCATTCCTGTCAATCTTTATGTTCATAATTAGTCTATCATATATCTTGTGTCCATTATAAAAGGGATCTAAGACATCTTGAGTATCTTGTTAAACAACCTTGAGTGGGACATTTATCTTTAAGGTGCCCCCTTCTAGATATAGAGTAACCCTACAATAATCCCTTATTCATATATCATAGTCATCTACTGCATTCATCCAATGATCTTCGATGGCATCTTCATGCATAAACTAGTTCCCAATGAAATGTTGAAGTCTACCAATATTATCAAAATAGGGACAAGGGGTGTTGAAATCTTCCAAGGGATATTGATCCCACTATGAATTAAAAGTCATGATATCTTGCTTTTTTCTTTACCTCAAATGCACCTATAGTAATAGGCCATACCCATGTCTTCTAATGTTTTTTTCTCACTCTGTCATATGCAAATGTGAGTTATCTTGTAATCTCTAATAAAATGAGCCTATCTGATGGATATCTTGAGAGCTTCTTTGGATTTACAATCATACTAGCTATTTTTAGGTAAGTGAATATTCTAAACTAGATGTAATAGGTGCTAATCTCTACAATCCTTGGTGTTCCCTCTATTGAAATACTCTTAGCATAATCACCCTCTATGAATTATATGATTGTAAATATGAAAGCATCATTCACTATCTGAAATTCCTTGTTTTGATCCAAGAGATTTTTTTTTACCAATTGAAGATATACCATATAGGGCCAGGCATTTGCATTTTGCATGCTCCTCTTCTTATATGATTGTGGAAAGATATTTTCCCTCATTTCCAATAAGTACACCAAATATGATGTCATGTAAATCTTTGGCTCAAATTTAACTCCTACTAGTTGTTCATCTATGTTTTTAATCAGTATGGTGGCCCAATCAATTGGTATTTTGGTTGTTCTTATGATCTCTATGAAATGGACCATCTAGATGTAAAATTTCCTAACTCTTGATAGATCCATAATTCTACTGAAAACTAAAATGGCATAACCAATATGTTCAATCAATAAAAAATTATGATTGTATTATCTCCGTAGCCTTCTTGAAATTCTGCCTATACCATCTTTCTACTTGATGATAAGTTATCTTGACATATTGATTAATTCTAGGGACATTGGATATATTCCCAATGTTCCTTGGTTTTATGTCAAGGACTATCTCTCCTATGACACTTTTGACATCTCCTTCTTTGGACACATAGTTCTTGACTAGAGTCATAGTGAGCTTAGAAGACTGTACTAATGGGAGATGTGATGCAACATTCACCAACACTAATTCGATAAATGTTGATACCATCAGAGCCCTCTCTTTAGGCTTATCATAAAGTACAAGGAATTTGTTCCAATCTATGAGTCCTAACTCAGTATTGCTGATCTCTGAATGACTATCCTAAAAATGTGATTGCTTTGGCACACCTTGAACCTTGAAGACAAAAAGTTTTAGAGAAATCATTTTAGCAAGTGAGGATGACGAGGAAGCAATTTTATTTGCACAAAAAAAAAATCATTAGTCAAGAAAAGTGAAAATTAAACCCTAAATAAACCCTAATTTCCAAAAAAATCAAATCCAAAAAACCAAATCCCTAAAATAATACTCAAATCACTTTCAAAAGCAATGGAAGGAAATTTAGTGCACCTTGAGCACCTTGATAGGTGGGCTAGGTGCACTTAATGACTCTTAGATAGTCATTTTGTGTGTAGTTGCAACTTACATAGGTGTGTACCATTGTGGGTTGCACATATGCACATGTGTGCTACTATGCACATGCTTTACCATGTGCAAAGGGAGGGGATTGAGTTAGTTTTCAAAAAAATGGGCTAAGGGTGCAAACATGTGCAACTTGATGGCTATACATGTGTGCACCAATACTTTGGTCTATGAACCTTGCCAAGGTGCAGATATAAGAACCTTTATCTATGTGTTCATAGTTTGGGTTGAAATGTGCACACATCTACACCTCGGATATGTGTGTATGTGCACACCTTGAACTTAGGTATTTTGTAGGTTTTGTGAGGATTTGTTAATAAAGTTGTGAATGTGTGCACCTTTATACTATCTTAGCTTATGTGTGGTCTTACAGGTTTTTCTCGCCTTCAAAGTTACAAAGATGTGGCTCTTGATGGTGCATAGGAGATAATCAAGAGAAAAGGAGAGGCTCCTAGGATTTTATAGGCCTAAGAAAGTGTACACCTTTAGAGGTGTACGCATGTGCATGTGTGTAGGTGCACATCTCCAAAGGGAGATAAGTGTGCACTTGTGCATTTAGCACACCTACACAACTTGGAAGGGTCTACATGTGCACTAGGTGTGCAAGTGCACTGTTTAGCACTAGAAACTCACTTTTTGACCAAAATTTATCATCTTTGGGTTTTGGGATTTTTAGATAGATGACTAGGTATGATCCCTCTTCTTATCATGATAAGAGACTTTTTAGTAACATGAAGTCCAACTAACCCATTCCACTTACATGGCCACTTTTGCCCTATCTGGGGGTGAGTAGTTCCAACACTCTATTCATAGTTTTCCTAACAAAACAAAGAAAAGAACATAAAGAAAAAGCAAGTAAAAATCCACACTACCCATCCCTCACATAATAACAACACAAAATAGAAATCCAACACATGAAAGATATTTACACACATGCACTTAAGAAATGAACAAAATGCACATATCCATGGCCAAGGAGAATTTTTTTTCACAAAGGTTATGGGAATAATGAGTTTTGAGATGAGCTTAATCCTTTCCTCCTTCCAATTCCAAAGCTTGATTTCTCTAAAAGTAGAGATTGGGTGAACACCCTCCAACTCTTCAAAGTGCCACTAAATAGCTTCTAAACTCACCTACCCAAAATAGAAATAACTCCAAACTTAACTATAAGCCTCCTTTGATCACCTTACCCCTAGAATAAAGGAAAATTCTTAGTAATAGTGTAAAATACTTCATGAAGATGATCCATTTTCGTAACAAAGGGAAATTAGGATATTTTAAGGGTCATAAAACTTTTGAGGAAGTTATAGAGGGGTGGAAAAGGTTCCCAACTCATAACTATGCATTTTGGGCACTTGAATTACATTAAATTTGTCTTCTAGGATCAATTCTTGCCCTGTACAAGTGGCATCAAATATTTGATCTCCAAAATTTTAAGGATGTAACATTTCCACTAAACCCTAATCAAGTAAAACTATTAATCAAGGTTACTAACTAAATTACTCTTAGGTTAACTGGTTACATTTACAACCCTGTTTGACATGTCAGTATATATATGCATATAACGAGTGTCAAGTGACACCATAAGATTTACTTTTACATAATATTTGATATCTCACAAAATACAAAATGATACACATAATTTCAGATTATGATACAAATTAAATAGTTGAAAATGAGGTTTAAATCACTTTATTTGATTCAACCTGGGTCTTACACTTGTCACATAGGGTCGGTTAATATTTGTCTGATTAATTCCATGGGTACATCTCTTGCATGCTCAATGTGAATATAAGTAGTTTGATAAAATCACATTGATATATATAACCAAAATTTACATAATCAAATTGATTGAAACATTATAAGTTTCAATTAAATAAACTTTTCTCATTTATGCACATAGATTAACATCACTAATCTTATAACTCAATCATCATAACATTTTCATTAGTTCAAACAAAAATATGAAAATAACCATCATAATGCATGTATCTATCTAAACATCATAAAAATCATGAATATAGCATAGTAAGCTATCTGAATGCATATAGCCTAATCATCAATGTAGCATAAATAAAATCCTCATCACAAGGTGAAACACTTCAAAGCATCATTAGTAGAAATCAATGTTTAAATAGTCCAACAACATAGTAAGTCTTGAATCATAGGGTATCAAAACATGAAAGTATAAACTAATGTCAATTTTCATTAAGATGCATAGACTATACAACTTTAACTCATATCCATCATTATAATCATCTAAGTCCATAGCTTTCTATCACCTAGTTATGCAGATGTATTCTTAGAAAACACACACAATGTTTATGATTTAAACCATAATTTTGGGCAACCAAATAACTCGTTCCAATATAGAAGTACAACCTCTTTTACATGATAGTCTAACAACCTTAACACATCATAATGTAATTTTAATATTCGAGGTTAAACTACTTATGGGCACTTCTAGAGAGTTGATAATATTTTTCTTCGAGGTTCAAATGATTCATTAGAAGGTACATATTTCATTATATTATTGTAACAATAATCAAGTCATTATGTCTAAGATGGTTAGAATTATCATAATGTCCTCTACATGGTTTTCTAGCAATAACCATGCCAATTTCTCATAATCTCACATTGTCAGGTTCATATATCCATTCAAATCTACTATAAAGGATTTAACAAATAAAATCATATTTAAATCAGTACATACAATGAGATATCTTACAAAAACACTTGAGTGTTAAGTGATGACTGAGTGTCAGAGCTTAGTGATTACCGAGTAATACAATTGAAGATGAATTTGAGGAAATCATGATTCCTAGCCGACTTAGTTGATTTCTTGGGAGATTCAAACCATGTTGAAGATAAGAGTGAAGAGTTGGATCACTAAATTTAGGGTGAGGACTAGTTAAAGACCTAGTAGAAGAATTCTAGAGAATTTTCAAGAAGATGATCAAGAAGATAGACAAATACAATGAATCATGTCAAATTTGATTGTAAACCTCAAGATCTATAGTGGTGGTACAAAATGGTAAAAAAAGAATTTCCTACTTAAAGAGGCATAAAGTCGAACCACTATGTGTGTGTATACAAGTATGATCATGTATGGATTCTAGTAAGTGAATGTGAAGTATAAAAAGAAAGGTAGACCAGAGGAAAACAAGTGTGAATGTGAATACAAAATTGGAGAAAGAAGGTTTTAGTGTTGTTGAAGGGATAATACTAATATATTTGTGGATTGCCAAGTAAATCAAGAATAGAGATGACAGTGGAGAGCTTACCAACAAATCAATTGCTAGAATAAACAAAGATTTGAACCTACAAAAATTTGTTGTGATCACATAGATTGAAATGCTATAATTTTCTTTCTAATCATTGTAAATAGTTTGTATTGGAATCCTTATAACAAAGATTGGCCTAATAGCCATTTGAAAGACTTAATAGTTTGTGTAAATCCTTTCACAGGGTGAGATTCTAAATGGATTGATCAAACTCCTTTGCTAAGGCCACTACTAATAGGGTGATCAAATTCATTAACCAAGTCACATTTAATAGTGTGTTTTGTAACCTTTAATAGGGTTGGCTCCTAACAAAGCTCACTTCAACATAGAGAAAGTTAGTGACAAGTTGCTGGTGGATTTTCCCAAATTGGGTTTCGATGTAAAAAGCATAGTCTTAAACTATGTTAAGTACTTTATATGTTTTACATTTTATATTCAATAAAGCATGTTATATCTAGAATATTAATTTTGGTTTATAGTAGAGACTTGTTGTGGTTTCACAATGCATGCCACATTTTGACTAGAAATTGGGACCCCCTACTTTATTTTTTCATCTTTCCAAAACCCTATTTTGGGGTCCAAGACTTTTTTGAGGTTTTGTATAGTGTCCTTGGTCAACTCTAGGTCCCAATAGGAAAACCCAAGTTTTGAAAGTTAGATTCTAGAGAGAGATAAGTCATTTTGCAAAGAAAAAGGTGCACCAGTGCACCTAATTAGATGCGCTAGTACACCAAAGTCCTCAATCAAGGGTATCACCATTAGTGATGCACAACAATGCAGCTATGCAACACCAATGGGTTCTCAGGACCCTAGGTCTATATAACCTAGGAACCCCCCTTCTCTCCCTTCATTTGCATTCCAAAGAGCTTTCATTGTGCAACACAACACCTATTAAGGCGTGCATCCTCCGCTCCCTATGTTTGCACTCAAATACAATAAAAAAGAACACTAAACCCTAAACAAGGTGCACAGTAGCACACCTTTGTAGGTGTTCTACTGCACACCTTATTTTTTTGCTAAAGAAAATTAAAAACTTTAGAAACTTTAAATTAAAACCTTATTTAAGTTTACAGTAGCACACCTCATGAGGTGCACTACTACACACCATTAAATAAGAAAATATTTATGGTCTTAAGTGATGTGAGTGATGCCATGAATGCGACATTTTAAAGTGGTAGAAGGTGCAATAGGCACACCTCCTAGGTGTGCCATGTGCACCCTTTTTTGCATTCAAGGCATAAAATTATGTGTTTTGATGTTTTTTGGAAGATTAGGGTTTTGTACTTTTTTTGTGTCTAAAGTAGGGTTTAGGTTTATTGATTTTTCTTCAGCTTGAAACTAATAAAAATTATTTTTGTGCATATTCATCGACATCTTCATCATCCTCCCTTGTGGAAAAGATAGTTCCAAAGCCCATAGTGTTAAAGTTTCAGTGTGTTTTGACTAAGTCATGATTTCAAGATGATTACTCAAAGATTCAGGACACTGACGTAGGTCATGTAGATTTTTGTGCATTCATTCTGTTGTGAAATAAACCCATTGAAAGGTCTTTGATAATATCCACATTGATCCAATTAGGACTTGTCAGTGTAGCATCACACTTAGTGTCAGTGCAGTCCTCATAGCTAATTAAGACACTCACTGAGAATTATGTTCCTAAAGAAAGGGTTGCAAAGAGCATAATTGGAGAGATCATCCTGGATCTTCAACCCGAGAACATTGAGAAGGTGTTCCATCTCCTAAGGGTAGATCAATTCATTGGATTAACCTATCATGAGGTAGAGAGATGGTATAGGGAACATATTGATGAGGCTTTTGAGATCATCCAATCTTCATATCTTATTGAGAAGACTCCACAAGGGCAAAAAGTAGGAAAAGTGGATATGGCATGAGGATATATGAAGGAATATATTTGATATTCAATCATACTCTTGAGTAGAGTTATGTATTTTCTAGTAGCTAAACACTTGAATATTTCTGTGGTACATTTTATTGAGATGATAAAAATAGTGGAGATGCCAATTGATTGTTTTCCTATTCTTGGTGAGAACATGAGTGAGTAGTTGGTGGCAGTTAAGGATAACCAAAAATTCTATATGGCATCATATTTGATCTACTTGTTAGCTGATAGGGTGAAAAACTATCTAGGCCTATTTAAAAGGGGTAGTATTCAAGATGCAAATGCATGGCCATACATAAAATAACCTTAGCTAGAAAAGAAGAAGCTTCAGGAGAATAGCAAGGAGAAAAAAATAGTAAATGATTCTTATATGTTCACAATAATTTGGTTCATCGAAGGAGATTGTGTGAAGAGGACGTCAAAAGAGGTAGAAGCTAGGATTTCAAAAGTTGGATCTTACAATATTCAATACCAAACATTTACATATTTGAGCGTAGTATGTACAACTATCAACCCTAACAAGCTCCATAGGTATCCTACTGATAAGCTTATACTATTAGAGATTGCTTGACAACTCTTGTCTCCATACGATAGAGTATGAAGACAGCATAAAATAACTTGGGTGTGGCCTATTGTTATAGGGCTATTTAGTGTGGATCAAAGAAAAATATTCCATCTTTTGAGTCTAAATGGGATTTGTATCTGTTTGAAGAATATAATTTTCCATGGCCTTATTTTGATAACATGAAAATAGTACAACACCTAGTTGGTAAGACATTTCAACATGAGTATGTGATTGAAGAATGACCTATCATGAATGTTAAGATTGATAAGGAAGAAAATGTAGACATCAATTATAGACAAAGGCATTTCATCAGATTGACAAAGAATTGTATCAAGAGACATTTCAAACTTGATCCAATTCCTCAAATAGTTGTCTTCCATGCCAAAGCCCACCTAGCTAAAGGTCGAGGAGCTATGGTTATAATACCTACATTTACAACCTAGTCACTAGTAAAACTACAAATAGTACACCAACTTGATAGACTAGTTGGGTATTATAGGGCTCAAAAAGGTAAAGTTAAAGGAAAGAGGAGGAGGAATTTTCCTCAACAAACTAAGCTAGAAGAGAAATAAAACCAAGCACCTCAATAGATAGAGAAGATGTGCAAGGATCAAAGAATGTGGAAGCTACACAAGCTCAAGACAATCCTCAAGTGCCACCAGCTAAACAAGGCCAAGGAGAAGTTGAAACTGAAGTACAAGAAGTGCCTTCACAAGAGGTACAAACCTCCCCTTTTACTCCTAAGAAAAGAAATATTATGACTCCTATTATAAGAAGAGAAAAGGTTATCATCAGTCCCTAAACATATCCTAGAAGAACTAGAAGAAGAGGATGATAAAGACAAAGAGGATACTTTACCTTTGAACTAGAGGACTCGTTTTGCAAGAGCCACAGAATCAGAATAGAGAAGAAGCTGCACAATCACGCTATCACCCATTCTTGAGTAGGCTATGTAGACTACAATAGTAGAAGATGAGATGCAACAGTGGTAGATGAATAGGATGTTGAGGGAACTGATGTATTTAAGATGTTAGATTTTGATTTTATGCTAGTGGGAACTGAATTGGTGGGAGAAAAAATTAGATATACTTGAACCAATTAACCTCAATAGGAGGATTGGATTTAGTTTCCACCTGAGCCACAAGGTCTTGAAGTAGCCCCGCCATCCCTAGTGCAAGTTATATTTTCTGTAGAAAAGGGATTAGCTACTCCTCTTCCTCCAAACAATGAAGAAGAACTAGTACAAGTAGAACAAGAGGAAGAGCCACAACAAGTATCCACCATTGAAGTGTTAGAAAAAGGAACAATATTTAAGAATCCTCAACAAGTTTCCCAAGATACAGAGGTGAGAACTGTGGACTCCACAGATACAAAGACTCTTGGTATGGATCTCTTGCAAAAGGGGAGGACTCTAGAGAAGGGAGATAAGGGTAAAAGTATTGTTGACCAGACTCCATTAGCAAAAGGAAAATCTCTAATGGAGCATATCCCAAGGTTTCTAAGGAAGGAAGTAATAAGAAATAAGAAGTAGAAATTCACCACTAAAGAGGAGGATAGAATGGAATTGATTAAGGTTCTATGGAAACTGATTCACCACCAACGGATGCATGGGCATTAGCCTTCATCGTGAGTAATCAAAAATAGGACATATTTTCACACATGGCTATCCCTCCTATGCATACATATGTTGAAGAATTGACTCCAAGAGAATTATTAGATTAGGAAGGTCATACATGGGAAGCCTACCTTGGATATAGCTAAGCTAATGCTTACAACAAGAATTAAAGAAGTGTTCAAGAGCTTAGAATAGGACGGGACAAAATTGATAACACTTTGAAGGACAAATGAGATCCTAAAAGGATATCTAAGTGAAGTCTTTGGTCCCCTAGACCCTAAAAATCATGAGGAGACCTTGAACACAACATTGGAGAGAAGGGATAAGGGTATAGTACAATTAGACCCATTTTTGAAAGCTTGTCAATAGTGGATAGAAAGCTTTGAGGAAAAGCGTGTAGAAATTATACAAGGGAATCTAATGTTGTTACACATTATAGAAGATAATGTGGATAGGCTTGCAGCCATTTTGAATCAAGATTTTGGTCTAATGGATGAAGTACATACCTACAGTAGAGATTTGCAGGCATTACATTATATCAAAGGACAAAGGTATCAGATGTTAATGAAGGTATATACAGCTGAGGAATTAGACAATATTGATGATTTGATTGAAAATATTGCAAATGGTAATATATTAATGGAAACATTACGTGCGAAGATTCACAGGCTAAAGGGTCAAACCCAAGAGCAAATTTTGAAAGCTGAGAAGCATTATAGACATGCGTGTTTAGACATTTTTGAGGATGATGCTTGGAAGAAATTAATAAAGGTGGTAGTAGTAGTAAAAGTATTTTGGAAAAATTTTGAGGAAGCTACTCATGATGATGATATGAGGCAAGCATTTAGAATAGAAGAAACCTTATTAGAGTTGGATGTAAAACTCAAAGATTTTGTAGAGACTTGTATCAAGGTGGGAAACTATAGCTAGAAAGTGAAAGATAAATATGAAGCCTTAGATTTTATAGATGTGGCTTGAGTCACTAAAATCATTAATAAATTCAAGGAGAAATACCCAAACATAGTGGTGGTATAAAGGGGAACAAAACCTAGAAGATAGAATTTCAATTTTGACACTTAGTGAATTTTTTGAAGCATTATAGAGGGTGTATTTAGACATTTTTGAGGATGATGCATGGGAGAAATTAATAAAGGTAGAAGTAGTAGTAGAAAAATTCTAGAAAACTTTTCAGGAAGATACTAATGATGATGATATCAGGAAAGCATTTAGAAAAGAAGAAGCCTTATTAGAGTTGGATGTAAGACTGGATGAAATTAATAAAGGTAGAAGTAGTAGTAGAATGATTCTAGAAAACTTTTGAGGAAGATACTAATGATGATGATATTAGGCAAGAATTTAGAATAGAAGAAGCCTTATTAGTGTTGGATGTAAAACTGAAAGATTTTGCAGAGACTCATATCAAGTTGGGAAACTATAGGCAGAAGTGAAAGATAAATATGAAGCCTTAGATTTTCTAGATGTGGCTCAAGTCACTGAGATCATTGAGAAATTCAAGGATAAATACCCATACATAGCTCTAGTATAAAGGGGAACAAAACCCAAAAGGTAGATTTTCAATTTTGACACTTGGCAAACTTTTTTCATTTTATGGAACCTACTTCCAAGGTGTACTAGTGAGCTAGGTACACAAGTGCACTGGTGTGCTAGGTGCATTGATGCGCTAGTACACTATGTTTTCCACAAGTTTTGAGAATTTAGAGGTGCACAGATAGTTAACTACTAGTTAAAAATTTAGAGCATTCCATGCATCAAAAATGCATTTTGATAGCAATTTAACTTCTACAAATGCCTAGTGAAGAAGGATCTCCTATTTTTGGAACTTCCAAACACTTCTACATCATCTCAAGGCATTCTCTTTCTTACTTTCTCATGCTTTCTTTTTTTTATGACATGTAAAGGCTCGTGCATCCAACTAATGATATAAATATGGATGGAGTCCTACTTAACACTAGTTAAATAGTCAGTTTTTACATAAGTAGAGTTCTTTTATTAGTTTAGAAGCATGTGATTCCATAAAGATATCTCTCACCCTCAAAAAAAATTGAGGAGAATATTTCTTATAAATTTAGGAATGTAATATGTATTTAAGGCTGCCATTATTTTGATGCAATAATATATGTTGTTGGTGCTTACATTTGGAGTGTAGTGATTCTTTCCTGAATGTGTTATATTTTGTGGATGTATGTTCATGGAATGTAATTGAGCCAATAGTTTTATTGTGTTGTTTTGGTTATGCAATATTTTAATTCTAGTATTTTCTATGGGTCTACAAATTCTATTGACATACTTAGTTTGAGAAGAGATCATTATATTGTTCCCACATAGATTTTCATGTCACATGAGTGCACTTTCCATGGCCTTGTGATTTGATGAAAAGTGAAACATCTTATGTTTACTAAATTCCCATCAATGATTGCATCAGTGGAATTAAGGAAGTGATGCTCCTATTTTCATTGGTTATTTACCAATCTTTCCAAAAACTTAACTCACAGACGCATTGTTTCCATAGTTTATATCCATTAGGATTTTAATTTTCATGTAATTTTCTTAAACTTCTTTTTACCTTATGTTTGTTACTTGCTTTACTAACCCCTTGGTTAATTTAGGAATTCATATAGGTTCATTTCTAGATTCCATTCATCATAAAACATAAAAATACAAAAGTAAATTTCTTTTATTATTTTGAGACAGCAAGCAGATTCAAAATCTTATCAATTTTTTTTAGAACTAGGAAAGACATCCTTGTGAACATTCACATTTATCTTCAACTAAGTGGATTCTAATAGTTTGCAAGATCACCTAGAACCTTGGAGATGATCCTTGAATTAGCTTTTCAAGAGAGGAGTTTGAAAGGATTCCTTCCATTAAGAATCATGCCAAATAGTAGCTCAATAGGACTAGGTAATAGTAGAGATTGACCAGCATCAAGATAATCAGAACACTAAGAGTTTTTATGTTTAATTGTTCAAGTGGTACTTAAGGACCTAGAGTAACTAATTCACCCCTCCCTCCCTTCTAATATACTCTAAACATTTCTTAAAAATATCAAGGAAAAAAGAAATTAGTTACCCTATATTATGTTTTCTAGGCTAGCTATTTGTGCTAGTGTTTTGTTTCTAGTCTCAATGCTCATGTCAGTTTCTAATTTTTTTCACATTAGATCTTTTTCTTTGCTAATCTAGTTTACTTATTTCTATGTTTTCTATTTTTTAGTGTCTTACTTCTTGTGAACCATTGTCTTTCTATATATAATGATGTGGGTTTTATAGTTAACTGATTATGGTGAAATTGAATTGACCAAATTTGAGATTTTAACAAATCATAATTATTTTATCATTATAAATATTTAATGTTAATCAAGAAATACTAAAACAAATAACTTAAATTTTTCTTTTTAAAATGGATGTAAACATGTAATATGACAACCACATGATGTTAACCATGTCATTTGACCATCTGAAATGTTTTTTTTTTGTAGCTAATTGAGAGATATATATTCTATATTTCATTTATCAATATCACAAATGACTAAGAGATCACATGTACTTCTTATTGACATAAGTGACAATAACAAAAGACCAAATAGAAATGGTTTAAAATATTTTTTTGTTTCAAAATCACAACGATTGACCCCTAAAGAATACAAAAACATGTCCAAAGTGTTGGTTATATTGGATAACTCAATTATTTGGTTGCCACTTTTTTCTATAATAAGATGAATCTGAACTTCAGCAAGAAATTAAAAATACTTCAACTGGCTATTTAAATATATGATAAAAAAAAAGATTTAGCCCTTGGAATCTAGTTTCTAAACTACTAATGTTTTTGTTAAATGGTGGATTTTAAGAACATAGTGTCATGTGTACTCCTCCTAAAATATTATATTTAAATTTAAAAAAATAAAATTAATCACTCGTGTGAGGAGATCGATAAAACTACATAGTTTATCCCAATTTTTTTTGGTAATATTTTACTCTATATTTAATTTATTATGAATTTTTTATGTGGAATCATCTCAAAAACATAAAATTTTGTTGTGGCACTCCTAGAAATCATTGAAGAGTAATAAAAAAAAAATTCATTTTTTTAAGTGTATAGAATGGAGTCTAGTTTATAAAAATATAATTTGTTGCAAAAAATAAAGAAAGAATGAGAAGCTATCCTTGCAATACTACAAGTTGGTTTTTGACAAAAAAAGGATATAAATATTTTTTTTTAAATGTTGAAAGACTTAACATAATCCAATTTTTTTTTTTTAAACTACATGGTTAGATATCTAGCAAGGAGATAAATAATCTTGTGTGACCCAATTCTCTTGTTATATAACTAGAAGAAAACTTTATGGATGTCACATAACCAAACATGCATAATTTTGTGTATACTTGCTAGAACTCATAGCTAAAACTTGTTTCATATTCCAAGGAAAATCCAACCCTTAAGATTGGCAATCTTCAATGAAGACCATAGCATGTATCTTCTATAGTATGTATTTAAATTTGAAATTTTTTCACTTTGTTACTATTTTTAAATACGACATATGCACTACAACACATACACAATTTAAATTTGAGAAATTGATACTTTTTCCTATTTTAAAATAGTTCATATATGTTATATGTTGTAATTATTTACAATAACTATGGGGGGGGGGGGGGTTGGGGGGTGAATCAGTTATCAAAGGTTCAAATGTATAAATAAAACATTTCAATGGTTAGTAGATCCATATACATAAAACCTTATAATGCATGATTCCATTAGATCATACAATATTTAAACTTTGTACATCACTATCTTAGGTCAAAACAACTTTGCAGAAATGTAATTATGAAACACCATAAGAACATTAACACAATTTGACACAAGGATTTTACATACAAACCCAATTTGGGAAAAATCACTAGTAATATGCTACTATTAAAGAGGTCAAATTTCCATAATCCATTATACTACAATGATTCTTTTCTACATTTGATTGTGTAAAGATTTTTACGTTCAACATTTCAAATCACACTACGTGGTTCATCAAGAGGATGAAAGAGAGCAAGTGATGCAAAACCCTTAACATCTCTATCAGTTTGGACTTGAAATAGAGTTCCCTCCCATGAAGGGTGTCAATTAAAGAGATCAAATTTCCACAATCTATTATATTACATTAATTTATTTTTTGTATTCAATTGTGTAAAGATTTTTCCCATCAATGTTTCAAAGCACACTATGTATTCCATCATTAGGATCAAAGAGATAAAGAGATGCAAAATGCTTACCATCTCTATCTGGTCAGATTTGAAATAGTGTTCCCTCCCATTAAGGGTGTCAATTAAAGCGATCAAATTTCCAAAATCCATTGTACTATATTGATTTTTTTTTGGATTTGGTTGTGTAAATATCTTTACCATCAACAGTTTTTAACATGCTACATGATCCTTCATTGGGATGAAAGAGAGAAAGAGATGAAAAATCATTAACATCTCTAGTTATTTGGATTTGAAATAGAGTTCACTCCCATGAAGGGTGTTAATTAAAGAGACCAAATTTCCACAATCCATTGTATTACATTGATTTGTTTCTAGATTTGATTGTGTGAAGATATTTACCATCAACATTTTGAATCACACAATGTGAACCATCATTAAGATAAAAGAGAGCAAGAAATGAAAAATAATTAACATCTCTAGTTGTTTGGATTTGAAACAAAGTTGCCTCCCATGAATGGTGTCAATTAAAGAGATCAAAATTCTACAATCCATTGTATTGCATTGATTTGTTTCTAGATTTAATTGTGTAAAGATCTTTACCATTAACATTTTGAATCACTATCAAATCTAGAAACAAATAAATGTAATATGATAGACTGTAGAAATTTAATCTCTTTAATTGATACCCTTCATGGGAGTAAACTATTTCTCAAATCCAAGAAGCTAGAGATGTTAATAGTTTTGCATCTCTTTCTCTCTTTCATCCTGATGATGGATAAGAAAGTGTGATTCAAAATGTTGATGGTAAAAATCTTTACACGATCAAATCGAAAAAAAAATCAATGTAATACATTAGATTGTGGAAATTTGATCTCTTTAATCAACATCCTTAAATGGAGGGAACTCTATTTCAAATCCAATCAACTTAAGATGTTGAGGGTTTTGTATGTCTTCCTCACTTTCATCCTAATGATGGATCACATAGTTTGATTCAAAATATTGATGGTAAAAAAAATTACACAATCAAATCCAAGACCAAATCAAAGTAATACAATAGATTGTGGAAATTTTTTCTCTTTAATTGACACCCTTCATGGAAGGGAACTTTGTTTCAAATCCAAATAGCTAGAGATGATAAGGGTTTTGCATCTCTTGCTCTGTTTCATCCTGATGATGCATCACATAGTTTGATTCAAAATATTGGTTGTAAAAATATTTACACAATCTGATGGGAACACTACCCAAGCACAGAATGGATACAATAAGAAAGGGAAAATTTTATTAACTATGAAAATATGCTAGTACATCCAGTACAAAGAAAATAGACTTCAAAACATGCCCTAAGGGCTTACAATAACATAAATCTAGAGATAAATTCTTCTTCCAGTACCTCCTCTCAAAATCAACTCCTAACTGCCTTTTACAATGCCATAAATGTTCTTAAATAGACCTCGGAGAGTTAAGGATTAGGAATACATTCTAGAAAGTGCTAGTTGGGATCCACTGTCCAAATAGAAGGTTCTAGAAGTCTCATTAGAAGTCGGCACAAAATTAGAAGAATCCAGAAATGGTAACCAAACTTTCGAGAGGCATAACTTTTGAATCGTAGCTCTGATTGATGAACCGTTTACATTTTCGAAAAGCTCTCAAAGTGCTCTATAGCCCTATGAATGTCCTACACACGTCCCCCATTTTTTGGCACTAATCAAGGTCATTTATTAACCCTAACTTGAATTTGAATCATTCTTAGGAGGTCTCCAAAAACTAAAAAATTGCAATAACTTTCAAATCGTGGGGCCTTTTGACCTGATTCTTTTTCTGAAATGCTCTAAATTACAATTACAATCATCCAACCAATTTACACATTCTAGTTCACCAAAATGATGGCTCAATTACATACTCCTATTTTTTTAGCATTTATACATATCCCAAGGTGTTCAAATCTTCTATCCTAGAACACTGATAGTGAAACTGCGAGAGTTGGAACCTTTATTTGACCCAAATGCGTATCTAAAAATGAAAACACATGAAATAGAAACTAAGACTAAGTACATTTTTTTTGGATGACATAGGATTACCCTTATACCTCTGGATGCTCCTGCATTAGACACCCAGGGTAGATTGAAAAGTGACCCTATCACTTTATGAATGGTACAGGAAATCCCAAATGGGAAACCTCAGCTGTTGATATCCAAGTTGAGTCCTCTATTATTCGTGCTTTCCACTTGACCAAATACTCTTCATACTACCTATTTCTAGTACTCCAACCCACATGATGATCTAGAATGTCTTCTATCTCCTCCTTCTTAGAAGCAGGAATTGGACATGGCTCTAACATCTGCTCCTCATCTGCACCATCATCATGATAACCTATTAAGTTTGCAATGTTGAAAATAGGAGAAATGTGAATACCATCTGGAAACTCCACCTCATATGCATTTGCTAAGTCATGTCTCTTCATAATTTTGCAGTAACCAAATTTCTTCATTTTTAGCTTGTTGTAAGTACCGAATGGAAATCTTTCTTTTCATAAGTGCACCATGACTAGATCCCCTACTTGGAATTCCTTATGTCTTCTCCTTTGATCAACCCTAACTTTATACTCTTGATTCATCTTTGTAATGTGTGCCTGAACCTCCTCATGTAGATGCTTGATATGTTCAGCAAATTCTTTAGCTTCAGCACTTGTCCTTTCCCCTTGCTCTATCTTCCTTAGTTTTGGTGCAGTCCTTGGGTTACTTCCATATACAATTTAGAATGGTGATCTACCAGTACTCCTATTTATAGAGTTATTGAAAGAAAACTCTACCTGTGGTAGAATCAAATACCACCCCTTGGGCTTATCCCAAACTAAACATCTTAGCAAATTGGCCAGACTTCTATTTACCACTTCTGTTTGGCCGTTAGTCTGCAGGTGATGTGTGGAACTAAATTTCAAGTCTGTTCTCAACTTCTTCCACAATGTCCTCCAGAAATATCCCACAAATTTAGTATCTCTGTCCAAAACTATACTCCTTGGGAGACCATGTATCTTACCACCTCTTTGAAAAATAAGTCTACAATATGGACAGCATCATGAGTTTTGTGGCATGGAATGAAATGTGCCATTTTTCAGAACCTATGAACCACCACAAATACTGATTTGTTACACCTTTGTGTCATTGGCAATCCAAGAACAAAATCAATACTTATGTCATCCCATGGCTTCAATGGAACAAGAAATGGCTGATATAGTCTAGTATTGTGACTAAATCCCTTGGCAACTTGACAAATCTGACAACTCTATACAAACTTCTTCACATCTTGTGAAATCTGAGGCCAAAAATAATGTTCTCTAAGAATGGAAATGGTCTTATCTCAACCAAAATGTCCTACCATCCCTCCACTGTGTTTCTCCTTAATCAAATTTTCCCTCATGGAACTCCTTGGAATGCATAATTGACTGTCCTTGAATAACATACCATCGTGAATCAGATAGTCTAACCTCTTAGTTCTGTCTATAGCAACAGGCTCTTTACAAGCTTTCCATGCTTCAGCAAAATCAAGATCCTCAGGGTATAGATTTTTGAGTTCATCAAACCCAACTACTTCAACTTACATTACTGTAAGCAAAAATTGTGTCCTACTTAATCCATCTACAACCCTGTTAGATTTTCCACTTCTATGCTTCAACACAAATGTATAGCTCTGCAAGAACTCTACCCACTTCATATTCCTTTGATTCAATTTACCTTGGCTATTTACGTATTGTAATGCCTTGTGATCAGTATACAAAACAAATTCCTTTGGCAACAAATAATGCCTCCATTTCTTTAAGGCCCGAACTATTGCATAGAACTCTTGATCATAAATAGAATACTTCATTTTCACATCATTCAATTTTTCACTAAAATATGTGATAGGCTTACCTTCTTGGCTCAATACAGCTCCAATAGCACTGCATCTAGCATCAAAATTCACCTGGAACACCTTTCTAAAATCTAGAAGTGTCAATATAGGCTGTTATGTCACCTTCTTCTTTAGCAATTCAAAACTTCTCGCAGTTGCCGCTATCTATTTGAACTCTTTTCTATCCCCTCTTATCGTGTCAGACAGGGATGCACAAATGCCACTGAAATTCTTAACAAACTTCTTATAAAAACTAACCAAATCATGAAATGACCTTAGCTCAGTAGTAGACCTTGGAGTAGGCCATTCCAAGATGGATTTTACCTTCTCTAGATCTATTTTGAGACCTTCAGGTGATATAACAAACCCCAAGTAGACTTACTCCCTTTTTGCAAAGATACACTTCTTTAGATTAATTAACAGTTTCTCTTCCCTTAACCTTTCAAGGACACTACGAATATGCAATAAATGTTCTTCCAAAGTCTTCCTGAAAATTAAAATATCATCCAAATAGACAATCCAAAGGGCATGACTAACCACTCATAAAGACCATCCTTGGTCTTGAAGGCTATTTTCCACTCATCTCCTTCTTGTATCTATATCTGATGATAGCCACTCTTGAGATCTATCTTTGTGAAATACTAAGCTCCACTCAAGCAATCCATTAGATCATCTATTCTTGGCAAAGGAAACTAATACTTGATGGTTATCCTATTTATAGCTCAAGAGTTTGTACACATCCTACACTCTCCATCCATCAAACCATTTCTCAATAGCTCCTGAACCTGTCTATTTAGCTTCGTAGTTTTAGTAGGAGTCATCCTGTGAGCATCCTTCTGGAACATTATCAGAGATGATATCTCCAAACTCACCTAGTAAATCTGAAACTTCAAGTGGTATTTCACTACTACCTTCTTTATCTTTCCTAGGGATCAAAGCATAGCACATACACTAATGTTTCATGCCATCTAAAAACTTCCTTCCATCAACAAGACAAATCCTAGCAGTGCTACATACCTATTCACCTTCATTTTTCGTGGGCTTCATTTTGTGGAATGTGTTTGTATGACCATCATGTACTACATGCCTATCAAACTGCCATGGTCTTCCCAACAATAGATGGCAAACATCCATTGGAATAACATCACAGAGAACTTCATCATGGTAAGTCCCAATTTTGAACTTCACTAAACATTGTTCACTTACTAGGACCTTATGATCATCTTTCACACAAGAAATCTAATAGGGCTGGGGGTGTTTCTCCCTCTTGAGCTTTAGCTTAGAGACCATCTCTTCTGACACCAAGTTGTCAGTGCTACCGCCATCAATGATCACATCACAAAATTTATCCTCACACTTGCACTTGGTACGGAATAAACTCCTCCTTTTTCTTGGTTCAATCTCACCATTTAGTAGGACCCCTTCATTTACTAAAGTCTCTCCTCTTTCTCCATCCTTTGAATGCGATGATTGTGCATCCTTGTCCACATGAGCAACCCTAGCTTGACCCTCAGCTCTCCTATCTATCCTTCCTTGTTGTTGAGGGCATTCAAAGGCATAATGACCTTCTTCGTTGCAATGGAAACATGTACTAAGGAAGCCTCCTCTTCCTTTTCCACATCCTCTACCTCTTCCCCTCTAATTTCCAAAGTCATGATGATGGGAGCAGTTGAAACCCTCATTCCTCTGGTTACTGCTAGTACCCACATCTTCATTTTTCTTTTGGGTTTCATTTTGGCCTCCAGATGACTTACCAGTACCTCTTCCTCCTTGACCATGCCCTCTTTGTCTCCCTTCAAACTTACTATTTAGCTTCTCTTCAACTCGTAGGGAACACTGGTATGCCTCTTCAATGCTGGTCATTCTTACCACACTTAATTCCTCTTGGATGCTAGGTTGCAACCCACTGATATAATGAGAAACCTTCTCCTTATTTGCTTCTACATGCCCTACTCTAATCAGAAGTCAATAAAACTCCTCCGTATATTTATGGACTGATTTTCCTACTTACTTTAACCCATGGATCTTCTTAAACAAATCAAGCTTGTAGTCAACAAGAATGAACTGCTTCTTCAATTTGTCCACCATATGATCCCACCTTGTGATCTTCTCCTTTCCTCTTCTATTTCTTTCCAATTGAACCTCTTGCCACCATATTTTGGCATGGCCTTTTAGTTTGGCCTTTTCAAACTTAACCCTATCTGGATCCCTCATATCCTCATACTCAAAGTACTCTTCTAGTTCATTGATCTAGTCGATCAACTCATCTGGTTTCAAGTTTCCTGAAAATACACCAACATCAATTGTAGGTCTTTTCTCAAACTTAGAAATGGCCCTAAAAACCCTTTCCTTAGCCTCATTCAAAACTTCCCTCTCAAATTCCCCTTCTAGTCCAGTTTCTTCTTCTTCATTATCGTCCTCACTTTTGTCGCATGCAGCAACATTTGTTCCTCTACAGAGCTCCTCCTGCAATGCTTGTACCTGCCTTTGGAGGGCTCTAACCTACTCAAGATTAATAGCTCCAGCCCTTCAACCATGCTCTCTTCCAGGAAGCATCTTCTTAATTCAAACCCACAACCACATAGTCCTAGTGCAAACTGCCTCATAGTCGACGCTCTATCTACACACTCAGGAAAACCAACTCTACTACCACTTGATGGGGACACTACCCAAGCACAAAATGGACACAACATGAAAGGGAAAATTTTATTAATTGTGAAAACATGCTAGTACATCTAGTATAGAGAAAATAGACTTCAAAACATGCCCTAAGGGCTTACAATAACATAAATCTAGAGATATATTCGTCTCCCAGTACCTCCTCTCAAACTCCACTTCTAACTGCCTTTTACAATGCTAGAAATGTTCTTAAATAGACCCTAGAGGGTTAAGGATTAGGAATAAATTATAGAAAGTTCTAGTTGGCATCCACTGACCAAATAAAAGGTTCTAGAAGTCACATTAGAAGTCAGCACAAAATTAGAAGAATCTAGAAATGGTAATCAAACTTCTGGGAGGCATAACTTTTCAACCGTAGCTCCGATTGAGGAACCATTTACATTTTTGGAAAGCTCTCAAAGATCGCTATAGCCTTGTGGAAAATCTTCACTCATCCCCCTTTTTTTTCCCTATTTGATGTTATTTAATGCCCCTAACCTAACTTTGAAGCGTTCTTAAGATGTCTCCAAAAATTGAAAAACTGAGATAACTTTAAAACTGTGGGACCTTTTGACCTGATTCTTTTTCTGAAATGTTCTAAATTACAATTACAATCATCTGACCAAGTTACACCTTCTAGTACACCAAAATGATTTCTCAATTACATACCCCTATTTTTTTAACATTTACACGTATCCCAAGGTGTTCAAATACTCTATGCTAGAACACTGATAGTGGAAGTGTGAGAGTTGCAACCTTTATTTGACCCAAATGGGTATCTAGAAATGAAAACACATGAAACAGAAGCTAAGTCTAAGTACATTTTTTTTGGATGACACATGATTGCCCTTATACCTCTAGATGCTCCTACATCAAACACCCAGGGTAGATTGAAAAGTGACTCTGTCACTTTTTGAATGGTAGAGGAAATCCCAAATGGGAAACCTTAACTGCTGATATCCAAGTTGAGTTCTCTATTGGTCGTCCTTTCCACTTGACCAAATACTCTTCATACTGCCTATTTCTAGTACTTCAACCCACATGATGATCTAGAATGTCTTCTATCTCCTCCTTCTTAGAAGCAGGAATTGGACATGGCTCTAACATCGGCTCCTCATCTGCACCATCATCATGATACCCTATTAAGTTTGCAATGTTGAAAATAGGAGAAATGTGAATACCATCTGGCAACTCCACCTCATATGCATTTCCTCAGTCATGTTTCTTCAGAATTTTGTAGGGACCAAATTTCTTCATTTGCAGCTTGTTGTAAGTACTGGCTGGAAATCTTTCTTTTCATAAGTGCACCATGACTAGATCCCCTAATTGGAAATCCTTATGTCTTCTCCTTTTATCAGCCCTAGCTTTATACTCTTAATTCATCTTGGTAATGTGTTCCTGAACCTCGTCATGCAGACGCTTGATATGTTCAGCAAATTCTTCAACTTTAGCACTTGTCCTCTCCCCTTGCTCTATCTTCCTCAATTCTGGTGCAATCCTTGGGTTACTTCCATATACAATTTGGAATAGTGATCTACCAATACTCCTATTTACAATTTTATTATAAGCAAACTCTTCCTGTGGTAGAATCAAATCCCACCCCTTGGGCTTATGCACAACTAAACATCTTAGCAAATTGCCCAAATTCTATTTACCACTTTTATTTGGCCATTAGTCTGTGGGTGATGTGTGAAACTGAATTTCAAGTCTGTTCTCAACTTCTTCCACAATGTCCTCTAGAAATATCCCACAAATTTAGTATCTCTGTCCGAAACTATACTCCTTGGGAGACCATGTAGTCTTACCAGCTCTTTGAAAAGCAAGTCTGCAATGTGGACAGCATCATGAGTTTTGTGGCATGGAATGAAATGTGCCATTTTGGAGAACCTATCAACCACCACAAATACTAAGTCATTACCCCTTTGTGTCCTTGGCAATCCAAGAGCAAAATCCATACTTATGTCATCCCATGGCTTCAATGAAATAGGCAATGGCTGATATAGTCCAGTATTGTGACTAAATCCCTTGGCAACTTGACAAATCTGACAACTCTGTACAAACTTCTTCACATCTTGTGAAATCTGAGGAAAAAAATAATGTTCTCTAACAATGGCAATGGTCTTATCTTGACCAAAATATCTTGCCATGCCTCCACTATGTTTCTCCTTCATCAAATTTTCCCACATGGAACTCCTTCGAATGCATAATTGACTACCCTTGAATAACATACCATCTTGAATCAGATAGTCTAACCACTTAGTTATGTCTATAGCAATAGGCTCTTTATAAGCTTTCCATGCTTCAACAAAATTAGGATCCTCAGGGTAAAATTTTTTGAGTTCATTAAACCCAACTACTTCAACTTGCATTACTATAAGCAACAACTATGTCCTACTTAATGCATCTACAACCCTATTAGATTTTCCACTTCTATGCTTTAACAAAAATGTATAGCTCTGGAAGAACTCTACCCACTTCATATGCCTTTGATTTAGTTTACCTTGGCTATTTAGCTACTGTAATGCCTAGTGATCAGTATACAAAACAAATTCCTTTGGAAAAAAATAATGCCTCCATTTCTTTAAGGCCTGAACTATTGCATAGAACTCTTGATCATAAACAGACTACTTCCTTTTCGCATCATTTAATTTTTTACTAAAATATGCAATAGGTTTACCTTCTTGACTCAATACAGCTCCAATAGCACTACCACTAGCATCACAATCCACCTAGAACACCTTTCTAAAATCTAGAAGTGCCAACGTAGGCTGTTCTATCACCTTCTTTAGCAATTCAAAACTTCTCATAGCTACCACAGTCCATTTGAACTCTTTTCTATCCCCTCTTATTATGTCAGTCAAGGGTGCACAAATGCCACTGAAATTTTTAATGAACTTCCTATAAAAACTAACCAGATCATGAAATGATCTTACCTCGGTAGCAGACCTTGGAGTAGCCCATTCCAAGATGGATTTTACCTTCTCTGGATCCATTTTGAGACCTTTAGATGATATAACAAACCCCAAGTAGACTAACTCCCTTTTTGAAAAGATACACTTCTTTAGATTAATCAACAGTTTCTCTTCCCTTAACCTTTCAAGGACACTATGAATATGCAATAAATGTTCTTCCAAAGACTTGCTGAAAATTAAAATATCATCCAAATAGACAATAACAAATTTTCCCAAGAACTTCTTAAGTACCTCATTTATAAGCCGCATGAAGGTGCTTAGGGCTTTCATCAATCCAAAGGGCATGACTAACCACTCATAAAGACCCTCTTTGGTCTTGAAGGCTATTTTTCACTCATCTCCTTCTCGTATCTATATCTGATGATAGCCACTCTTGAGATCTATCTTTGTGAAATACTGAGCTCTACTCAAATAGTCCATAAGATCATCCATTCTTGTCAAAGGAAACTGATACTTGATGGTTATCCTATTTATAGCTTGAGAGTCTATACACATCCTCCACTCTCCATCCTTCTTTGGTGCTAGTACTGCAGGTACTGCACATGGACTCAGGCTCTCCCAAATCAAACCCTTTCTTAATAGCTCCTGAACCTATCTATTTAGCTCCTCAGTTTTAATAGGAGTCATCTTTTGAGTAGCCTTGTTAGGTAAACTAGCTCCTCGAATTAAATCTATCTGATGACTGATTTTCCTTACCGGTGGCAATCCTTCTGGAACATTATCAGAGATGATATCTCCAAACTCACCTAGTAAATCTGAAACTTCAAGTGGTATTTCACTACTGCCTTCTTTATCTTTCCTAGGGATCAAAGCATAGCACATACGCTGATGTTTCATGCCATCTAAAAACTTCCTTCCATCACCAAGACAAATCCTAGCATTGCTATATACCTTTTCACCTTCCTTTTTCATGGGCTTCAGTTTGTGGAGAACTCCATCCTTGGTTAGAGAATATGTGTTTGCATGACCATCATGTACTACATGCCTATCAAACTTCCATGGTCTTCCCAACAATAGATGACAAACATCCATTGGAATAACATCACAGAGAACTTCATCATGGTAACTCCCAATTTTGAACTTCACTAAAAATTATTCACTTACTAGGACCTTATGATCATCTTTCACCCAAGCAATCTGATAGGGTTGGGGGTGATTCTCCCTCTTGAGCTTCAGCTTAGAGACCATCTCTTTTGACACCAAGTTGTCAGTGCTACCGCCATCAATGATCATATCACAAAATTTATCCTCACACTTACACTTGGTATGGAATAAAATCCTCCTTTCTCCTAGTTCAGTCTCACCACTTGGTAGGACCCTTTCATTTACTAAAGTCTCTCCTCTTTCTGCATCCTCTGAATGTGATGATTGTGCATCCTCATCCACATGAACAACCCTAGCTTGACCCTCAGCTCTCCTATCTGTCCTTCCTCGTCATTGAGGGCATTCAAAGGCATGATGACCTTCTTCATTGCAATGGAAATAGGTACCACAGAAGCCTCCTCTTCCTTTTCCACATCCTCTACCTCTTCCTCTCTAATTTCCAAACTCTTAATCATGGGAGCAGTTGAAAACCTCATTCCTCTAGTTCCTGCTAGTACCCACATCTTCATTTTTCTTTTGAGTTTCATTTCGGCCTCCAAATGACCTACCACTACCCCTTCCTCCTTGACCATGCTCTCTTTGTCTCCCTTCAAACCTCTTATTTAGCTTATCTTCAACTCGTACAAAAAATTGGTATGCCTCTTCAATTCTGGTCATTCTTACCAGACTTAATTCTTCCTAGATGTTACGTCGCAACCCACTAATATAATGAGCAACCTTCTCCTTATTTTATTTTGCATGCCCTACTCTAATTAGAAGTTGGTAAAATTCCTCTGTATATTCTTGGAATTATTTTCTTGCATGCTTTAACCCATGCATCTTCTTAAACAAATCAAGCTCGTAGTCAACAGGAATGAACTACTTCTTCAATTTGTCCACCATATGATCCCACCTTGTGATCTTCTCCTTTCCTCTTCTATTTCTTTCCAATTGAACCTCTTGCCACTAGATTTTGGCATTTCCTTTCAGCTTGGCCTTTGCAAACTTAACCCTATTTGGATCCCTCATATCCTCATACTTAAACTACTCTTCCAGTTCATTGATCTAGTCAATCAACTCATCTAGTTTCAAGTTTCCTGAAAACACACCCACATCAATTGTAGGTCTTTTCCAAAACTTAGTAATGGCCCTAAAAAGACTTTCCTCTTCTTATATTAGAACTTCCCCATCAAATTCCCCTTCTGGTCCAATTCTTCTTCTTCATTGTCGTGCTCACTTTTGTCACCTGCAGCAACATTTGTTCCTCTATGGAGCTCCTCTTGTAATGCTTGTACCTACCTTTGGAGGGCTCTAAACTCCTTAGGATTAATAGCTCCAGCCCTTCCACCATGCTCTCTTCGAGGAGGCATCTTCTTAATTCAAACCCACAACCACATAGTCCTGGTGCAAACTGCGTCATAGTCAGTGCTCTGTCTACACACTTAGAAAAGCCAACTCTGCTACCACTTGGTGGAGACACTACCCAAGCACAAAATGGACACAACGGGAAAGGGAAAATTTTATTAACTATGAAAATATGCTAGTACTTCTAGTATAGAGAAAATAGACTTCAAAACATGCCCTAAGGGCTTACAATAACGTAAATCTGGAGATAAATTCTTCTCACAGTACCTCCTCTCAAAGTCCACTCCTAACTGCCCTTTACAATGCCAGAATTGTTCTTAAATAGACCCTAGAGCATTAAGGATTAGGAATACATTCTAGAAAGTGCTAGTTGGCATCCACCGACCAAATAGAAGGTTCTAGAAGTTGCATTAGAAGTTGACACAAAATTAGAAGAACCTAGAAATGGTAACCGAACTTCTGGGAAGCATAACTTTTGAACCGTAGCTCCAATTGACGAACCGTTTACATTTCCCATTTTTTGGCCCCATTCAATTTCATTTAATGCCCCTAAACTGACTTTGAAGCATTCTTAGGAGGTCTCCAAAAACTGAAAAACTGCGATAACTTTCAAACCATGGGGCCTTTTGACCTGATTCATTTTCTAGAATTCTCTAAATTATAATTACAATCATCTGACCTATTTACACCTTCTAGTTCACCAAAATGATGGCTCAATTACATACTCCTATTTTTTTGACATTTATATGTATCCCAAGGTGTTCAAATACTCTATCCTAGAACACTGATAGTGGAACTGTGAGAGTTGGAACCTTTATTTGACCGAAATGGGTATCCAAAAATGAAAACACATGGAACAAAAACTAAGTCTAAGTACATTTTTTTTGGATGACACAGGATTGCCCTTATACCTCTGGATGCTCCTACATCACAATCAAATCACAAAAAGAAATTAATATAATGGATTGTGAAAATTTATTCTCATTAATTGACACCCTTTACAGGAGGGAACTCTATTTGAAATCCAAATAGCTAGAGATGTTAAGGGTTTTTCATTTCTTGCTCTCTTAAATCTCGATGATGGATCACATCGTGTGATTGATTGTGGAAATTTGTTCTCTTTATTTAACACTCTTCATGGGAGGGAACTCTATTTCAAATCCAAATAGCTAGAGATGGTAAACGTTTTTCATCTCTTGCTCTCTTTCATCCTAATGATGCATCACATAGTTTGATTCAAATTATTCATGGTAAAAATCTTTACACAATTAAATGTAGAAACAAATCAATTTAATACAATGGATTGTTGAAATTTGATCTGTTTAATTGACACACTTCATGGGAGGGAACTCTATTCAAATCAAAACAGCTAGAGGTGTTAAGCATTTTGCATCTCTTGCTCTCTTTCATCTTGATGATGGGTCATGTAGTGTGATTTGAAACATTAATGTTGAAAATCTTTGTACAATTGAATCCATAAATTAAAAAATGTAATACATTTGATTTTGGAAATTTTATGTCTTTAATTGACACCCTTCAGGGGAGGGAACCCTAATTCAAATCTAAAAAGCTATAGATGTTAAGGGTTTTACATATCTTTCTCGATTTCATCCTAATGATGGATCATGTAGTGTGATTGGAAATGTTGATGGTAAAAACATTTACACAATCAAATCCATAAAAAAAAATAAATGTAATACAATGGATTGTGGAAATTTGATCTATTTAATTGACACCCTTTATGGGATGGAACTCTATTTCAAATCCATATGGCTAGAGATGTTGAGGGTTTTGCATCCCTTTCTCTCTTTCATCCTAATGATGGATCACATAAAGTGATTCAAAACATTTATGATAAAAATATTTACATAATTAATTTCTAAAACAAATTAATGTAATAAAACAAATTGTGGAAATTTGACTCTTTCATTGATGTCCTTCATGTGAGGGAACTTTGATTCAAATCCAAACAACTAGAGATGTTAAGTGTTTAGCATTTCATTCTCTCTTTCATCCTAATGATGAATAACGTAGTGTGATTCAAAATGTTAATGGTAAAAAACTTTACATAGTTGAATCAAGAAACAAATCAATGTAATACAATGAATTGTGGAAATTTGATCTCTTTAATTGACACCCTTCATGGGAGGGAACTCTATTTCAAATCCAAATAGCTAGAGATGTTAAGGATTTTTTATATCTTCCATCCTCATTATGGATCAAATAGTGCAATTCGAAATGTTGATGGCATAAATATTTACAAAATTGAATCCATAAACAAATCAATGTAATAAAATGGATTGATGAAGTTTGAATCTCTTTAATTGACACCCTTCATTGGAGGGAGCTCTGATTCAAATCCAAATAGCTAGAGATGTTAACTATTTTGCATCTCTTTCTCTCTTTCATCCTAATGATGGAACACATATTGTGATTCAAAATATTCATTGTAAAAGTATTTATACAATCATATCTAGAAACAAATAAATGTAATAAAATGGATTACAAAAATTAGATCTCTTTAATTCACACCCTTCATGGGAGGAAACTCTATTTCAAATCCAAAAAACTAGAGATGTTGATGGTTTTACATCTCTTTTTCTCTTTCATCTTGATGGTGGATCACATAGTGGATTTGAAATGCCAATGGTAAAAATATTTACACAACTAAAATAAAGAAATAAATCAATGTAATGCAATGGATCATGGAAATTTGATCTCTTTAATTAACACCCTTCATGGGAGGGAACTCTATTTCAAATCCAAATAGCTAGTGATGTTAATAGTTTTGCATGTCTTTCTCTCTTTCATCCTGATGATGGATAACGTAGTGTGACTCACAATGATGATGGTAAAAATATTTACACAATCAAATCCAAAAACAAATCAATTTAATATAATGGATTGTGGAAATTTCATCTCTTCACTTTACACCCTTCATTAGAGGGAACTCTAGTTCAAATCCAAACAACTAGAGATGTTAACGGTTTTGCATCTCTTGCTCACTTTCATCCTAATGATGGATCATGTAGTATGATTCAAAATGTTGATGGTAAAAATCTTTATACAATCAAATCCAAAAACAAATCAATGCAATATAATGAATTGTTGAAATTTGATCTCTTTAATTGACACCCTTCATGTGAGGGAACTTTATTTCAAATCTAAATAGCTAGAGATGTTAAGGGTTTTGTATCTCTTCCTCTCTTTCATCTTTTTGATGGATCATGTAGTGTGATTTGAAATGTTGATGGTAAAAATATATACATAGTTGAATCCAAAAATAAATCAATGTAATACAATGGATTGTGGAAATTTGATCTCTTCAGTTCACACCCTTCATGAGAGGGAACTTTGTTTCAAATCCAAATAGCTAGAGATATTAAGGTTTTTGCATGTCTTGCTCTCTTTCATCCTAGCGATGGATCATGTAATGTGACTTGAAATGTTGATGGTAAAAATCTTTACACAATAGAATCCATAAACAAATCAATGTAATACAATGGATTATGGAAATTTGATCTCTTTAATTGACACCCTTCATACTAGGGAAACATGTTTTAGATCCAAATAGCTAGATATGTGATGGATTTTTCATCTCTTTCTCTCTTCCACCCTAATTATGGATCACATAGTATTATTCAAAATGTTCATTGTAAAAATCTTTACACAATCAAATCTAGAAACAAATCAATGTAATACAATGGATTGTTGAAATTTGATCTCTTTAATTAACACCCTTCGTGGGAGGGACCTTTGTTTCAATTCCAAACATCTAGAGATGTTAAGGGTTTTGCAACTCTTGCTCTCTTTCATCTTGATGATGGATCATTTAGTGTAGTTTGAAATGTTGATGGTAAAATCCTTTACACAATCAAAACCAAAAATAAATCAATGTAAAATGATACTAATTCTCACTCTTCTAAAGTAATGCTCTCTGAAATTCCAACCCTATTAAAGGTTACAATAAACACTATTAAATGTGATATGGTTAAAGGATTTCAATCACCTTCTTAGGAGTGAGCCTTGTTAGAGGACTTTGGACCATTCCATTGGAATTGCACCCATTTATAGGACTTACAAATGACTATTAGGTTGACACTAATCTAAAGGATTTATGCTAGATTGATATAATTATTAGAAAGTAATACTCAAGCTTAATCTGATAATAAATCACAACTCACTTATAGATTATATATCTCTATTTCATTCCTCCATTATGCTTGGAATTTGTACACTTCAGCTCTAATAGCTTGTTCACCCTTCAGGAATTCATACTCTTCAACCTTCTTTCTTTGTATACCAACTACAATCTCCTTTGTTCAACCACTAAATGAAGAAATAACCTAGACTCCTTGTCTTCATTTGGTTCTAGAACATGACAACATTTTCTTTTAACTATATATCTCTATAAATAGAGAATTTAGATCTTTAGCCTCTTAACCACAATCATCCATTTTAGTTGTAGGTAGGATTAGGTAGGATTCAATGAATATACCCTCTTTTCAACTTGGTTCCTCTACAAAATTCTTCTTCAACGATCTTTGAATTCATGTCTAAATGGTTTACCTTGAATTTTGTGACACCATCTCATCATAGTTATCATCCACATGCTTCATGCATAACTCAAGAGATCAAAACAGTCAACTTAGATTCATCAAATCTTTGATTTAACACTGTTTGTTGTCACTTGACATCTATAATGTTCTATCTCAGTCAACACTAGTTCACTTGGAAAACACTAAAGTTTAGTGATGCTCGACACCAACTAAACTTTTCTTTCAATATGCTAACATTCACTTAGCTTGAACTATTTCTCATCTTTTCTTGGCACCTCTTGATTTTCACTTGACTTCTACTAATTTCTAGTTAGCTTCCACTAAGTGCTTAACAAGGCTTGTCAAACACTTTTCTTACTTGATCTTCTTCTAGTTTGAACTTTAGTAATCTTTCATTTCAAACTCTAAGTAGATAAATAATAAACTATAGTATCAATGTCTTACTTGGTTTTAGTTCTTCTTTTATAAACAAAATAATTCAACCTTTCTCTAGGTGCTCTCGTTGTCTCCTTTTTTCAAAGCCTCTTCATCAATCATCTAAATGATAGCTTTTAGACCAAAAAGAAATTGTCTCACCAATAGGTAGCAAGTTTGTTGTCATTGAAAAAATAATGGTTGTTCTATTATAGGTTCTTCACTTTAAAATAATTTCATATCAATAAACTCCCTCTTTTGCATTGATTGCACACCAATACCAACAACAATACAAAAAAGAACCTAATACCTTTGGAATTTCCCCCTCTATTAGTATTTTTCTTTCATCCGTATAGGGTAATGTAATATTTGTCAATCTCCTTCAATGCATTTGTCTTATATCTCACTTTGTAGGATAGTTTTCTCTTTCTTATATCTCCCTCTTTAGACTATATCTCTCTCTTTCTAATATTCAAGTACTAATCTCCCTTTTTCTTATATTCATGTATCTATCTCCCTCTTTAACAATAATGCCAAAGACTTTTCCTTTATTTATTCAGATATAGTCAATTTATGTTCTCTCTCTCTATCACCTTGCATGTGATTGTAAGTATTCTAATTTAGCTCATTTTTTACTTTAAGAAGATCCTAAAGTAAGATCTAGTAAATCAAGTTTTAAGATACAACATTCAACTTAGTTGATGTAGGGCACTAATCATGCTTCTTAATTAGCTTTAAATAGGGGTATCACCCCTAGTTTACCTCTTAGATACTCATGATCATCATTAGGTAAATATTTTGTGAATATATCAACTATATATTCTTTTGTATTTACATATTCCATCCTCACTTCTTTGTATTTAACCAACTCTCTCTAGCAATGATATTTGATTGCAACGTGCTTAGTCATTGTGTGCATTATAAGTTGGTCTAGGTACTAGAGTCCATGTCTTGTTCTTCTGATTCTAATCAATCTCTTCTCTCATGGCTTTACTCCAATCCTCATTCTCTAATACATATTTTACTAACTTAGGCTCATACATGCTCAACAAACATGTATCATTTCATATAGGCTATTTCTTTTCATGGGTGTAGCTTCTTTATCTCCAATAATTTGTTCAGTAGGGTGATGTCTTCTAATATACATTGATAGTCTTGGTTCTACTCTTCTTTCTTCAATGGGTCCATCAACTTTAGAATCACTGTGTACTTCTCTATCATGTAGATTGACATTCCTTTCATGTACATTTATTTTAGAATTAGAACATACCTTAGCTTCTGTCTCCAACTCAGCTTTTGTCTAGATCTTAGTTTAGGATCCAATGTATATTCAACTTCATGTACCAATTTATATTCTTCAAACTTCACATTTTCTCTTTCCACAACTTTATCAATGTTAGTATCCAAACTCTTATAAGTTGGTCTTCTTGTGGAATAGCCAAGGAATATACCTTCTTCACTTTTAGCATCTATTTTACCATTCCTAAAATCCTTAAGAATATAGCACTTGCTTCCAAATATGTTAAATTTTTTTATAATTGGTGAGTATCCATACCATAGTTCAAAAGGTGTTACCTTTCTTAACTTGTGCTCAATTCAAGGTATAGATAGTTGTACTTATAGCTTCTCTCTAGTATTTCAAAGCAACATTCTTCTAAATCATGAGTTTTCTAGCATAGTCCACAATAGATCTCTTCCTCCTTTCAACAATCCCATTTTGTGGAGGGGTCCTAGGTGGAAAATTTTGTCTCTAGATTCCTATATTATTACAAAAAATATCAAACTCATTTGATGTAAATTCTCCACTTCTGTCAAATCTTAGAAATTTCAAGCTTCTACCTATCTCCTTTTCAATTCTAGCTAAGTAACACTTAAACATTTGTAAAGCATCATGTGTTTTTTTTCAAAAACATAACTATCATCATCCTAGAATAAATTATCAACAAATAAGATAATGTACTTGTCACCTTTGTAGCTTTGCACATCAATTGGTTGACACAAATCACTATGAACTAATTCTAGAATTTCTTTAGAGGTGTGAGTCTTAATTTTAAAACTAGATTTTTCCATCTTGCCTAACTCACATTTTTTGTAAATTATATTGTTAGGTTTCTTCAATTTAGGCTAACATCTGACCCTTTTCATGTTATTGATATTTTCTAAGTTATCAAAGTTAAGATGACATAACCTCTTGTGAAATAGCCACACATCATCAAATTCCACAATAAGACAAGTAGCATCATTCATATCAAGATAAAATCGATTACCTCTAGTCTAATGACATTTCACAATTATTTTCCCATTAGTTTCATAGATCTTTGCTATCTTGTTCTCAAACTCAACTTTGCAACTTAAACTAATTAGTTGTGATGCACTAAACAAGTTATATAATTTAAGTAATACATAATAACCATTGTCACACATGATCTTTTCTATGAGTTTGATTGATCCTTTACCTTTTATCAGATAGGGGGCATCATTAGCAAATCGTACACTATTTCTATTGTAATAATCAAGGGTAATGAACTTACTTTTATCTCTATTGATGTGATGAGAAGACCCACTATCAATGATCCATATGTTACACATTTTCACACAGGATACTAGTGTAGATGCATCATCCACACTAGAATCCTCCTTCATAAAAAAATACACCACTTCATCATCATGGTTGTCAGACCCATCTTTGGTTTCCCCTTCAACAATGAAGAAAGACTTATTTCCTTTATCTTTATAATCTTTGCTATTCTCATCTCTTTTGCTCATGTATTTGTCTTTGCTTCTATTGTTCTTCTTCTCTAGAAATCAATCAGCAATATGACCAACCTCATTGTAATTAAAGCACATGATGGGTAAATTAATTTTGATTTTTCCTTTGCCTCTATAAAATATCCTTGCCAACAATGCCTCAAGTTATTCTACATCCTCCTTATTTGTATCACTATCACTAGAAATATATTTGACCATTTTCTTCTCCTTAGTTTCCTCTAATGATGGTTTATCTTTGAAAGCATATCTTCAACATTCTCAAATTTGAAATTATCAAAATTAGAGAGTTCAAAGGTAGTGAGTCTACCTATCAATCCTTCAAGGGTCAGATCATTACTAGGTGTGAATCTTAGTTCTTGTATGGTAGAAACTCTAATAATATCAATAGGCAATAGGGTTCATAGTAACTTGTTAATCACAATCTCATCTTCAATTTTACTAGTTACTCCTCTAATAGAATTAACAACTTCTTTTACTTTGGCAGAATATTGAACTATATTCTCACCTTCTTGCATTCTCATATCATCAAACTTACCTCTAAGACTTTTAGATTTGGCTCTCACCACATTTTTGTCTCCTCCATAGATATTTTCTATAGCTTTCCACACCTTCTTAGCAAAATCACTTTATTTGATGCCATTGAACTCAGTGTAGGTTAGGGATGAAATTTCTAACATAGCCTAATTGTGTTCTTTCTACTTTTTTAAATCCTCAGTACTAAGGGTTTCAATAGGGTCAACATACTTAGTGGTAATGGTAGATTGTGAATCATCTCCAAGTCCTCCTAGATGTAGCTTCATCAAAATTTTCCATGTAATGAAGTTCTCCTTGTTAGGCTTGGGGTACCTCTCTTTTGGACATCTTGATCTTTTGCTTCTAGTACCTTCAAACTAATCCTCTCAAGCACTATGGCTCTGCTATCAATTGTTGGAATTCTTTAGAATAACTGGGCGGTAGCGGGGGGAGTCATTTATCCAAATTCTAGATTTATAAATAAAAAATTTCAATGCTTATTAGAACCATATCCATAAAACATTATCATTTATGCATTCATTACATCATACAATACTTAAACTACATAGGTTACTCTCCTAGGTTAGAATAACTTTGTAGAAATGTAAACATGAAACACCATAAGGATATTCAAACAATTTGACACAAGGACTTTATGTGGAAAACCAACTTGGTAAAAAAACAACCAATAACATGATACTAATTCTCACTCTTTTGAAGGGATTCCCTATGAAAGGCCAAACCTATTAAAGGTTAGAACACACACTACTAAATGTGACCTAGTTATAGGATTTCAATTTCCCTATTAGGAGTGAGCCTTGTTAGAGGACTTTAGATGATTCCATTAGAATGTCACATAGTTAAAGGATTTACAAATTACTATTAGGTAAATATCAATCCAAAGGATTTACTCTAGGCTGATACAATAATTAGAAATTAACAGTAACACTTCATCTGATTACAACAACTCACTTTTAGATTAGAGATCTTTGTTTTAGTCCTCCATTCTACTTGGAATTCATACTCTTTAGGTCTTATAACTCGTTTACCCTTCAGACATTCATACTTTCAATTCTTCTTGCTTTGTCTGTCAACTGTAGTCTCTTTTGTTTGGCCAATGAATGAAGAAATGCCCTAGAATCCTTATCTTCCTTGTGCTCTCAAACATGACAACCTTTTCTTCTAACCAACCATCTTTATAAATAGATAATTAGATCTTTTTCCACTTAACCATAATCATACATTTTCGGGTTAGGTGGGGTTAGGTAGGATTTAATGAATCTACCCACTTTTCCATTTGGTTCCTCTAGAAACTTCCTCTTCAATCATCTTTGAATTCATCTCAAAATAAGTTACCTTGAATTTTGTGCCACTAAATCATCATAGTTATCTTCCACATGTTTCACATAATTCAAGAAATCCAATTACTTGGCTTAGATTTGTAAAATCTTTGATTTCACACTATTTGTTGTCACTCGACATCTATAATATTCTATCATGTGGCTAGCACTAGTTCACTTAGAAAAAACTAAAGTTTACTAATGCTCAACACCAACTAAACTTTACTTGGGATTTACTAACATTCAATTAGCTTGCATTGTTTCTCATTTTTCTTAGCACCTCTTGATTTTCACTTAGCTTCTAGTGATGTTTGCTTAGCTTGTACTAACTACTTGGCAAGGCTTGGTAGATACTTTTCTTACTTGATCTTCTTCAATTCTTAACATGAGTAAAATTTTATTTTAGGCCTTAAGCAGATAGATGATACAATATAGTATCAATGTCTTACTTGGTTCTAGTGTTTCTTTTATATACCAAATAACTCAACCTTTCTCTAGGTGCTCTTGTTATCTCATCTTTTGAAATCTTCTTCATCAATCAACTAAATGATAGCTTTCAGACCAAAAGTAATTGTCTCATCAATAGGTAGCAGCTTTGACATCATTCAAACAATAATTATTTTTCCACTATAGGTTCTTCACCTCAAAACAATCTCATATCAAATGTATAGTGTGTACATCCTATGTTTTGGCTTGTCTCGAACTATGGCTCAAGAAATAAAAAGCATAGTGCATACACACTATGTCTTAGATTCGAGAAAAAAAAATGTGACATTATTTTGGTCCACCTCTTTGTGCACATGCTTTATTCAAGGGTTCTAAAAATGAGTGTCATTTATACCTATAAATCCTAATTTAAGGATTTTCTTGTTAACTTAGTCAATAATATAAACCAAATGTAAAAGTATAAATTTTCATTGTATGTCAAAAAGGGTATCCAAATAAAATTTTTTTAATACCTATTTTTAGGTCTTTTTTACTTCTATTTGAAAACATAAAAACTGAGGGCTTAATTGTACTAGGTCTTCTAGTAGGTGAAATAGATAAGAATTGTCTTTATGGGGAAAGAAAATTATATCCAAAGATTTTTTTATTATTGGTTTAGGATGTTAGGACAATGAACAACATCCAAAATCCATGTAAGGAGTCCTTATAGTGATTTTTTTGATTTTCAAGGATTAGGTTTCAAGGTGCACTTAGGAAGGGTTAACTTGGAGTTGGTAGTTGTGACCCCTTAGGAAATCTAGATAAGTTTTTCATTCTTTGGGTCCTTATGAGTTGAACCAAAAACACTAAATAGGAAGAATGATACATCTGAATATGTTGGAGAAGGTTAACCATTTGCTGGTGTCTTGAAGAATTAAAAAATAAGCAAGATTTTGCAGAAGAAATCTAAGTAACCTTTGACCTTTTCCATCAAAATAAGGAAACAGACCCATCTAGAGAAACATGGAGAATAAATTCATAAAGAAAGAGACATCATTGGTTTGAATTAGATTCCCATGTAATGGAAAAAACCAAGGAGGAAGTAAAGAAACTAAAACTGCATAAGTAGATGGAATAAATGCATACAGGGAAAAAATGGATCTAACAAATCTTTCTGTATGCACCAAACTATACCAGGAAAAGAGTGTAGAAACATAGCTAGCCAAAACCTATCCACAAATATACTAGAAAGTAAGGAAAATGGTTAAATGAAAATGTTCCTTCCAAGAACCACATTAATTGCAAGTGCAAATGACATCCTTGCACTATGTTAGGACCAATTAGAAAACCCTTACTAAGTTAGTTCCCTTTTATGGAAAAAAATTCACCTTGGATTAAAATAAAAAAATTACCCACATAGTATAATATCTAATTAGTCAAAGTAGAGAGAAGAGGAATGCCCACCTAAAGAATATCTAAGCTAGAAAGAAATTAAGCCCATAATTAATGGAAAATTAACTCAAGAACATGGGAAGAAATAAAAATAGTCATGATATGGTTGACAAGACACACTCAGTAAACAATTTAATAGAAGCATCCAAAGAACCCACCATTTATTTTGACAAAAAAAAAAGCTTTCTAAAACAAAGGGTTCCATTATAGAGCAAGATCCCAACCATAGATAAAATAATGATAGGCATAAATATGCAAGCTTGATAAAGGAGAATATTCATAGGATTGCTGAATTTTTCCATGTAGTAACAAACGATACCATAAAAGATGTAGATGTGCAATTTTTTCAAAGCTTCATCAATATGAAATGTTTCATTTGATTGAGATGTACCATTTAGGTTTAGCAAAATATTGTCACATTTCTACCCTTATGATCAATTATTCTTCATGTTACTTGGTGAGGTTGGATCTAAACTCCTTGTATACTTTTATTGTAATAGTTGTTGATCATAGTTTTCTACATAGTATATTATATACAAAGATAGTCATTCAAACTTGTTGACTCACTTGACCACATATAATTACAAATCTTATTTAACTATTCCTATACAATCATCTATCATTGTTAAACTCTCTGATATCTATTCGCCCATTTATGCTTAAATATAGCTAGTCTATGAAATATCAACAAAGTTACACTCTCTCTTATCTATTCGTCCATTCCTTCTTATGAGAGCTAGACATTTATAACAATTCCTTTTTCTCTACATGAGTACATTTCAACCTTGCATGCCAATTACACATTGATAATTTGAACGTTTCTAATATTATATGACCTTAATTACAAGCCTTTAACAATCATTTGTGTCTATTTATTCATACTTGTGTATTCTATAATTCTGCATTTGTGACAATAATAAGAAGTCCATATTTTGCTCTCATATTTGTTCTTGTTTCTTTTTTTATGTTATGAGTTTATGGTATTCTGAGGAGCACCCTTCATCACTTTCTAAAACAAAGGGTTTTATTAGAGCAAGAGCCTAGACATAAATAAATAAATGATAGCAGGGAATGGAAACCCCCCACCCACCCATATTTCAATTATCTTTCTCCATACAACCAAGAATTGATAGCCTAAGAAATGATGACACCATTTTCATGTTCAACTAAATTAATATCACTATGGTTAGTTTCCTTGAGAACCCTAGATGAGTTCTACATCTTGCATGCCATTGATAATTGTGACTTTCATTATCTATTAGTAAGTTCCATCCTTGCCTACTTTTATTTTGACATTGGATTTTCACCATTGTTAACTCTTATTATATATGACCATATGTAGAACACCATGTATTAGTGTTTTGTACTTTATCCTAGATTGCATGCATTAGTATATGTAGAACTAAATTCTTCATTAATAGATATACTTAATGAATTCAAAATTCAAAATTTATATAATTTCAACTTAATGAATCAAAATTCAGCCCTTGATTGTTCAACCATGAACATGAATCTTCATTTCATCTCATGACAAATGATTTTATAAACAAACCTTTGTCATCTAACAAATTACAATTACAATTTGAAATTTATCTTTTTGTTTGTAGTAAAAAATTGATTCAACAACTCAAATCAAGATGTGGATAGAGTATTAGAAGGCATAATTTATTGACTAGGCCTATTCTTGAATCTTTCAATCTTCCCAAATTTGGATGTTCTTTGATTGTCTTTTACAAGGTTGTCATTTTTGTCTCAAAGTTTAAAATTTGTAGCTAGCATCGATTAGGAAAACAAACATGTCATTCTAAAGAAATTCAATCTTCTTATATAATTTATTTAGAGTTTGGTGATGAAGTGACTAGAGTAACCAACTTTTACACGTTTGGGATCTAAGGAACATATTTCACAACGGAGACAAATTTATCTACTTAAAACAAATAATTGTCCTTTTTCATAACATTTAATTCAAATTAGTGGGCTGACTTGCTTTAAATAGAACTTGTTTCTTGCTAATTTATATGTTTCTTAATTTAATATATGATTTAACCAAGCTTAATATACACTGAGAATACAAATCTTTGATAAAAATTAGAAAAATCAATGTAATGTTAGAGAAAAAAATATTGTTCACTTATCATAAACTACAAGGTCTTTTTTAGAATTGACATTATAGTTGCCAAAGATAAAATAAGATTTTGTCATTATATCTCTTAAAATCAATTTTTTAAGGTCCTTTTTAATGTTAAAGCTGGTAAAGGAGATCATTTAGAAGATTGCTGACTTTTTCCATATATTAACAAAGGATACCATAGACAAGATACACATGCTATTTTATAAGGCTTCATCGATATGTAATGTTTCATTTTGGTGAGATGTATCATTTAGGTTTAGAAAAATGTTTTCAATTTCTATCTTTAATATTAATTATCGTTGGTGTTAGTTAATGAGATTGGAACTAAACTTCTGATATATATATTTTTTATTTATAATCAAAATTGACCTAGTCTTCCTCATTTTAATTTTCTCCTTAATATATTTTATGTAAAGATAGTCCTTCAAACTTATCGGCTCACTCGACCACATATAATTACACTCTCTTTTATCTATTCCTATACAATCATCTACCTAGTCTGCGATACATACTTAAACTCTCTGATATCTATTCGGCCAGATATACTCAAATATAGTTAGTCTGTGAAATATCTAGAAAGTCGCATTTCAACCCTGCGCGCCAATTAGTCGTTGCTAATTTCAACGTTTCCAACATTATACGACCTTAATTACAACCCTTTACTAATCATTCGTGTTTATTTATTCACAACTCTTAACCTTTTCGTTTGATATGTATAAGGGCACGTAAAATCAAATGCTGATAAAGCAGTTAAGAGTCCACAAAATAGTTTAAGAAAAATGGCAGAGAGAGCAGAAGCAAATCATGATGTCATTAATAGTGTTGTAGGAGACAGTTCTATGGAAAGATATGTTCTCGAGCGTCGTTTCGTTTTCTTAACTGCTTGTAAATTGAAAAGTGAAATTATTAGACAAAAAGTTGCGTACAAGAAAGACCCTGATAAACAAGTTGATAACTTTGCAAATTAATCTCAAAACATGTCGAAAGGATATCTACTCATTGGAGGAGAAGTTTTACAATTGTGATGATGAAGTTGACAAATGTTGTATATGCGACAATCCTGACCCTGAATGCAGTAAATACTGTCGTGCATGGGTAAGGACTGATAAACTATTCATGAGTTTGAAAAGATTAATTTGGGAAAGCTGGTTAAACATTCTGAAACGAGAAGGAAATAAACACGTATTTCTGAGAAACGTTATAGAAGTGGTACAAAACCTACCAGCCATAAAAATTACTGAGGATCATCTCAACGAAAATATTAGATGTCAGATTTGTTTATCTCATCGTTTTGAAGTTCAAGAAGAGGCGCGCCATTTAGATTGCAATAAAGCTCACATATTTCATAGGCCATACATTGAGGACATGTGCCTATGGATTTCCCACATAAATGATCAAGTTGGTGATTTGAGAAGTGAAATCATGAGACAAAAGGCTGCCTACGAAGCTGACCCCGATAATAAAGCTGATAACTTTGCATTTCAACTTTATTTGTTTCAGGGACATGTCGAATATTTGTTGGACAAGTTCTACGAAATCAAACCCAGCATTGATAACTGTATATGCCATAGTTTAAGCCCTCAATGCAAAAGCTATCGGGATCAAGTTGGAAGAATGAATCTTTTTTTCGCTGATGTAATAGATTTGATTTGGGAAGGCTGGTTAAGTGTTCTGAGAGAAAGGGTGGAGAGAAAGATAGAGATGGAGATGATAAATGTTGTAGAAGGCCTCCCAGTCGTAAAAATTACGAAGATTCATAGATATGAAGATGTTGTATGTGCGATTTGTTTATCTGTTTTTGAAGTTGGAGAAGAACCATGTCATTTGCCTTGCAATGAAGGTCATATATGAAATATGTTTCACAGCAATTGCATTGAACCATGGTTAATTAGGAAGAATCGTTGTCCCATCTGTAGAAATCGAACATATTGACCAACACATTATTTTAATCCTGCAGTGCTCGAAAGACTTGAATGGTTGGAAAGAAGGTTGGACAGAAGACCTGATTTATTGATAGACTCTTAAGATCATTAGCACTATTCGTATAAAATTTAGTTCGAATTGTATAAACTAATAAACTAGCATTGGCACTCGAAAGTGGTGCAATATATTAGCTGATAGCTAATTAGAGTTGGTAGTATATTATCTAGACACTACAATCGATAGAACTGTACTTATATGTTTGTCGTTTATTTCCTTCTGTGGCTAAAACAAATGTTGAATAATGGGTGAAGTCAATTTGTCAAATAAGCAACTTTTAGTCTTCACTTTATTGTAATGAAAAATTCTTCAATCGAACTTCTTCCTTTTTACGTAGATCTGGTGATACCTAAATTGTCAACCTAAGCTCAATACATTGTTGACTATTGTAATACAAACTTCTTCCATAGCAGTTTCAATCTCCTTGGCACCATCATCCTACCTCATCAAATATTATAGTTTGGAATGCTTGGGCAAATATGATTGTTTCGAATGCTTTGGGGGAGCTCTCTAGTATCATGTGCCCATATCTATTAGGGTGCAAAGTTTCTTTACCAATCTTTGTCTGGTTATTCACGTATGGTCCAAGATACCGTTCTGCATCAGAGAAATTGTGCATCTTTCTCCAAACTGATAATGTTATAATTGATTTTGTGAATCTTTGTACATCTGGTAAAATGGGCATTTTAATCAACTATGTTTGGTCTTGTGTCAAGAGTCCATTGAAAATAACTTTCTTAGCACTCCTCTTTGGCTGCTTTGATTGGCACTCATGTTTGACACCAACTCAGCACCTCTCTCAGTGAGAATAAAATTAGGCAATAACATTAGTTAATGAATTCATCATATATATTTTTTTAGTTAAATTTAAAATTATAAATATCTAATAATGTTTAACAGGACAGGAAATAATTTTTAAATTTATTTAGACATTTTTTGTTTCTTATATTTTTTATATATATTTTTAGATTGTAGAACTATTTGATTTAATTTCCATGTAGTAGTTAGTATTAATCAATTTGATTAAATTGCACACTATACGATCTGAACTACATAATATTTTGGTGATGGAAAATGGAATATAATAAACACCTATGGTTTGTATGACATGACATCCAGCCATGTTGAACCAACAGGTTGCCATAGCCATTGATGTAAAGAGATGACATACCAAGTTCATCCCTATAGTCCAAATAGCTTGTGACTGAGGAAAAATATGTTATAGGTAAACCATAGAGAAATAACTAGAAACATATGTAGACAAGGTCTACTGGGTTCCACTACATAATTTAATGGTAAAATGGTTAGCTACAAACATATTTTAAAAATGTTCGAGTAAAATATGTCTACCTGTAAACATCACACACTAAGACTTAATTTATTAGGTGGATATGGGTTTGGTTTTACTCACCCATTCACTCCCAATTAGTTTTATCTCCACTATATCTATTGTGTTATTCCCCTTTCCAACCACACGTAGTTGTTATAGCGTGACTTTTTCAAAAGCTACGGACTTGCTATCAAATGAGTTCTAAGTAGAGAAGGATTCCTATGGTTATTTCTCTATATAATTATGAAGTTCATTAAAGGATCGGGCCCATGCTAATGATCTTCATATTATGTTAATATCAAGTAACATATCTAGCATCAAAATTGTGGTAAATAGTTCCTTCAATAGAGCCAGCATGCTCAAAATTATATTATAACTTTGTGGGTCCATTGCACATGCCATTCATTTTCTATTCTAACAATAGTCGACTTTAACTTCTATTGGTTTGCTATTATGAGTATAGTTGACTTTCATTAAATTTATTAATCAATGGTGTTAATGAAGCCTTTGAAACGTTCAACATGTATTACAAACAACCATTGGACATATTTATTGACTGAACCTATTTTATATTGACACCAATTTTGAGTAACATTGTGAATCAACAAATCAAAAAATTTGGATATCAATTAAGGTCTGCAAGCTCTAGATTAATGCTTATTTACAAAGCTAGTGCTAGCATTCTTAGGTGCATGAAAATTTTGTAAATTTTTAGGCATCATAGGAGCTGATCAAATGAGTTTGGCTTGCCATAGGTAGTACCTTTTGCTCATTCAATGTTTGTAGGACATATATATTGTGCATTTTTGTGCATCATAGTAGTTGGCATCAAATAAGTTTGGGAATGTTAGGAAACCTTCTCTTCTTATTCAAAATACTATGCAAGCATGAAAATCCACCACTGCAACATCGCAACATGATTTTTTATCCTTCAAAATAGACCTATGATGTCACACAAGCACAAAAATGCACTAGTACAGCATTGTAACATGATTTTCCTTGCCTTGGGACATGGTTACTTTCATGTCAAAAGGTCAAAAAAACGCTGTTGCAAGATCACAACATGAAACCTCTTCTTTCATTAAAAACTCATGATGCTATGTAAGCAAAAAAATATACTTTAGTTTTTACTTTCTCAACATTGCAGCAAGACATTCATCTCCTCAAATTTATCTTGCAATCATGTGAAAATGTTGAAAACTCATAGATGTAGGATTGCAACATGTGCGACTTCAAAACCTTTGCAAGATCATAAGATAATATATTTTATGTTATCGTGGGTACTTTTTGAATGGTTTTTCTTGTGGTATAATTTATTTTGTTTCTTATTTGACATTTGTAGGTAAAAAATCTAGTGCATTTTCATGCCTACGTAAGATCACAATTCAATTTGAAGAGAAGGGACTCTTTAGTGTGATCTAGTAAGATAGAAAATACTTAGTGTAATGTTATGCATTTTCAAGTATTTTAGGAGTTTTACTTGTCATAGGAAGCCTTTTCTACTTATTTGACATATTTTTCTCATTCAATGTGTACACAAACAAAAATGTGGTATATTTTTCTATTTTTGTGACATCTAAAGTATTTTGTGCAGAAAGAGGTTTGATATTTTATATTGCACTATAGGATTTTTTTGTCTATTGCATGAATGCAGATGACTATGAGAAGATGGAAAACATCATTTCAATGGTGCAAAAGTTTACTCTATTGTGTATTTTTCATGTTTGCGTAGCATTTTATGTTAAATTAATCACATTGAAAATCTTGGTGTGATGTTACAAAAGACAAAAATGATGTATGTTTTTGAGCATCTTAGGAGATGGTATCAAATTAATTTAGGCTCACTCTATAATTTTTTATTTTATTTAAATGTGGGTTGAAACTTACAATATTTTCATGCTCTGTGCAACATTGCGAATCTTTTGTGCAAGAAGAACTTTCTTGCTGTAAATTTGTGCTAGTATATTATTATGCCTACATAGGATTGCAAGTCAATTATGAAGGATAGAAAATCACAGTGTGATGTTGTGCCAATGTATTTTTGTGCCTACATGACATCATAAGGTCAATTTGAAGAGATGAAAGGTTTAGTGCAATGATTCAAAAGTCAATTTTTTTTTATTTTTTCATGATGCCAATCCCATGAGAAAGAAGGGAAATCTTGTTGTGATGGTGCGAAAGCCTTAACAAAAACACATACCTATTATTGTGCATTTTATGGCATTGTAGAGGCTAGTTGAATGAGTTTGGCATGTTTTAGGAAGTCTTTTCTGCTCATTCATTGTTTGTAGGTCAATAACATTGTGCATTTACATTAGTTGTAGGAGTTGGCATCAAATGAGTTCGGGTATTGTAGGAAGTCTTTTCTTCCCATTTGACATATTTTTCTCATTCGATGCACACATAAACTGAAACTATTATGTGTTTTTGACCTTTCTTCATGATCTAGTGTGTTTCGGAAAGAAGGAAATAATAAATGTGATGCTTTTATTTGCAAAAATATCATGTGTTTTCATTCCTATGTTAACTTTTTCTAGTAGTTGTGATGCAACACAAGAGATCAATATTTATTGCCAATTTTTTTTTTTGAGCATTTATTTTGCATGACAAAAAGGTGTTTACTTTCTTTTCTACCACTTGAAGAGGACATGGGGATGATTTTCTTGATAGGGGAAGCATTTATAAGTGGAAGCCAAAATCTAATATTTTATAAATAGTAAGTCAAAAGATGATCAATGAAAATTTAGAACATCTTGTATTCGTCCCTTTGACATGAGAAAAAATATAAATATTTTCTTTTTTATAAATACGCATCACATACTGAGCATAAAAACTTATGTATTTTGATAATATGTTGGGTATGGGAGTTATTAATTAGTCCAATGAAAATTTGGTAATACCTAAAATTCATTTCTGGCTAAGCATATCTCTTCAACCTCTATAATCACCCAAAGAAGTGTCTTTTCTTTGCAATGTGGTTCACCTAGGTAAAATTTTAAATCCTTTTCAATAAACTAATTTTTGGTTATTATCCCACAAATAGACGTCCCACTACAACATTGTACCAAATAGTTTAGGTTCCCACATTTTTCATATTCTATTGTAATCATATTTTGTAAATTTCTTTAAGGAATGGGTAAGAGAAAGAAGATGAGTTTCAATTTTGTGGAATTCATTTTCATGTATTGAGACTTCTTCTAAATTAGGTATTTAACTTTTAAGAATTGTGTGCTTGTTTTAGTTCAGTAGCCCAATCCATTCTCAAAAATTAAGAACAAGATTCTTGAGTTTGGATCAAGCTGTTGAACTAAAATAGGTGCACAATTTTTAAAATCAAGAACCTGATTTGTAAAATCTTATATCACAATTTTTCAATCATTTTTTGTCATTTTGAAACTGCATATAGTGATATTTGGAGATATGAGTCCAATTTTTAGAGCCCTACCAATGATGCCAAGTGATTTTTTCACTCTTCAAGTTATTTTAATTTTTTTTTCTTTTATCTTTTTTTTATTACTTTTAGTTTTTTGCTTTAAAATTAGGTCAATTTTATGGCTCTTTTGTTCATGATTATTAATTTCATATATTTAAATAGATTTTCATTGTATTTACTTTCAAGAAATTATTTTCTTTTAAAAAATTAGTATATAAAATGTACAATAGATAAACTATAAACAAAACCATAAATGATAGGTCAATTGATACTGAAAACATAAACTATAGGTTTAGTTACAATTAAAATAAATAAATATTAGTGTTAGGTAAAATAATAAAAATAAAACACATTAACACTAGGTAGAAAATAAAAATAAAACTTCATCACAAAAAGAAATCTAAATTTTAAAAGTCTAAACTTCAAAAAGCCAAAAACTATAAAATTTGCATTCATAACCTATTGTCCTTGAGCACCTCCCTTTCTCTCATTTCATCCACATTTGTTACTTTTGAAATATCTTTTTTTCTCTCCTCCCTCTCTTTCTCTCTCATTCCTCTCTATTTTCTCTCTCCTCCCTTTCCCTCTCCTCACTCTCTCTTTCTCTCTCCTCCCTAGGACTTATATTAGTGATGAACTTCTCATATAAGTCCATGTATACAAATGAAGAAATTCACTTGTCATAACTATTCATTTTAAATTACATAGAGGATTTTGAGCTACGATCCATAAAAGAATCTAAAATAATCCAAGCATTTAATTTTTTCATGTGTGTTAGTTTATTCATGATTCATATGTAGTTTCCCTTCCCATTTTCATCTATGATAGGTGATGTAAGTGACAAAAATAAAAATCTTAAACATTTACACCTTGATTTTATATCCATTGAGTTTTGTAAATTTACATTCACATAATGGTAGTTAGATGGCTCACAATAATAGGTGACAATATTGAGCATGTTATCAATAATAGTATTAGCCATTATGTTAGTCAACACTAGTTAGATGCATATGATTATTTTTACCTTGACTATTCCATATGTATATCTCTACATCTCTACTAAGGTCACATCATGACCTAGCTACAAAAATTGAATCTTGAAAAATAATGTTCCCTAGGCTAAGTTTTATAGAATTTTATTGTTGCCCTTTTAGTTTGAACATTGAGGACTTTAAGTTGATATACCAAGGAACTAAATGTATAGATAGTCCTATGCAATTATTTATAATCGAAAGATCATCTTCTTGAATGAAAATTACACATAAAAAATTAACATACACTAGAATAATTAGATTTGAAACTATGTCATAATATCACATCCTAGGAATTATATTTAATTTTTCTTCATCTCTTTATATATTATATACTAAAAAAAGGGTTTGACCAATATGAAGGATGCTAACAATCTCCCCTTCTCTTTATAGTATCCATCATATATATTTTAGTGTCAAAAAAATAGCATATCACATCGATTAAGGATAAACACATGGAAGGATAATGTATCATGTGAAGGAAAATCATAACATATTATATTGTGTGTGCAAACTTAACTTGTATCAACCAAAAGTCTCACTAAAATTTATGATGTTTAGTAGATTACACATCTAGTTTTTTAATGGTTTAGTAATTCAATACAAAATAATAAATAGTAAAAGCACAATAATTATGAAAATTATTTAATACAAATTTAAACTCTTAGGAGAAATATTACTAGAATTTATATAGTTTTTATTTCATGTCTTTCAAATGTATTATTGATCTTCAAAGTACGAAACAATATTGATTTTTATTATATTTATTATGGAAATATTCACTCTACATGCTTTAAAAGAAATTGTTTCTCTTTAAGTGATCTCAAACTTCATTAATCGAATAATTATAGTTAGTGTTGAGGGTTTGACAATGTGTAGAAGGATCAATGGGCACCAAAGAAATCTTAGAAATCTCATTTACTATGTCTTATAAGATACATTTAACTATGGTTCTTCCCATTTAGGTGTTTGATAGTGGTTTTCACTAGTTTTTTCTTAAAAATTATTAAATCTTATTTAGATATTAATTTAGAGAGTTTCCCATATAACCATGGTGAAAGAATGGGTGATGGTGTAGGAGCACCTATAGGTCAATGAAGGCCGATAAAGTTCCTAGCATGAATATTATAATTGAAAGTTGTATTTTAAGTTCCTTAAGCCAATTTTATATTGTAAGGGTAATTAGGATCATATAGGTCAACCATGATTAAAGTAGGTTGAATAATTTATATAAATAGATAATCTTAGTGCTATTTGATATGCATCTTAGTCCCCTGCTCTCTCTCTCTCTCTCTCTCTCTCTCTCTCTCTCTCTCTCTCTCTCTCTCTCTCTCTCTCTCTCTCCTATAGGACCTATGTTAGTGATGAAATTCTCCTATTTGATGTGCATCTTAGTCACTCTCTTTTTTCTTTCTCCTCCCCACCATTCTTCTTTCTTGTCCTTCTCTTTTGTGTCTCCCCTCTCTTCTTTTTTTATCTCTCCTCTCTTTCTCTCTATTCACTCTCTCTTTCTCTCTCCTCCCTAGGAGCTATATTAGTGATGAACTTCTCATATAAGTCCAAGTCTAGAAATGAATGAATTCTCTTATCATAATTGTTTGTTTACTATAATATAATCCTAACTAGAGTCAGATTGCCAGTTTTAACTATAAAAAGTACATAATGCCAAACCCTTACCCTAATTATTAAACTAATCTTAAACCTCAAATGTGTAGAAGTACATAATAACCCCATTTAGAAAGCTAACCATAAACCTCAAATGCATAGAACTACATAACAATCCTACCATCATGTTTGTCTTCTCCTCCCTTTCTCTGTCCCACTATCTTCTTTCTCTCTCCTCTATTTCTCTATCCTTTTGTCATTCTTACACTGACCCTATATGTCAAATGTGTAGAACTAGACAATAATCCTACCATCATATTTCTCTCTCCTCCCTTTCTCTATCCTCCCTCTTTCTCTCTCCTATATCTATCTTTCCTAGTATCATTCTTCAACTAACCCTAAACCTCAAAGGCCTAACTCTAGATGACCTAAATTAGTACCAAGGTAGATAACAAATGAACATTTCTAGTTTCAACCCTAACTAATACATAATCACAAACCCTTACCCTAAATATGATATGTATTTTAATTAGTTTAAATAGTTTTAAAGACATGTAATTATATTAATAATTTATTTTTTAATTAAATGGTAACTTTATGAATTTTTATGTTCTATACATATATACAAATTATATTTCATGAATGACACATTTGGTGAGGACCTACCCCCTTCATCTCCACCCCCAGCTCCACCTTCACCTAGTCTACCTCAATCACATATCCCTAAGGAGTTATGAGAGAGCTTGAGACCTCTATGACCTCATAATGATGCATCAACTTTCGGCATTTGTAACTTTTGACTTGGACCTGGGTTCTCTCTCAAATTTTTTATAGTGGTTGCATTACGAGGAGTTTGGTGGTTTAAAAATTGAACCCTTCTCCATTATGTCTAGAAAATTTATGTTTAGGTCCCAAAAAACCTATCTAGACCCCCAAAACTTAGTTTCTACAATCTTTGTGACTTTTTTAGAATTTGTGTTTTGTAATAACTTCAAAAGGGTATTTCCAAATTCAAATATTAGTTGACAGGTCTAGTTGTCATAGTTTAATGAAAGTATAGTTTTATTTTCAACAATCTAGGAGTTAATTTTAGAGGTTACAAAAAATGGAAAATTTCAAGATTTGTAAAAATTTGCCAAAAATTTAATTTTATATATTTTTTAATTGTGGGTGTTTATGTTTATTTAAGAAGTTGTAAAACCATGTAGAAAGGATGCATTGCATCTATATTTTTATCATTTATGTTTTCTTTCTATTGAATGTAATGTTGTGAGCAAATATTTAGTACAACGTCATTTGGTATTAGAACAAGATGATGGAAAGGAGAGGAAGAGGAGGAGGGGGAGGACATGTCACCATCATGGAAAGATTTATGTTGGATATGTAGAGGAAGATTGAATGACTCAATGGATGAATGGGTCATCAAGGAATGACATGAGGGCATGAATCTAATGAAGAGGAAAATTAAATAGGTGTTAATCCAAATGAAGAGAATGTAGAAGAGAGGTAACAAGAACTAAGATATGAACATAGAGTTCTTAGGATTTTAGGAGGTAGAAGCAAAGCAATCAAGATTGAAGTTTTAGACTATGCTGGTAGTCTTAAGCCATAAGAGTTGATAGATTGGTTGATGTAGGTTGATAATTTTTTTGATTAGAAAGTTATGGCAGAGGAAAAGAAGATGAGCTTTGCACAAAATAGTTAAAAGGATATGCAATGATATGGTGGGATCACCTCTAGAAAGAAAAACTAGAAAAAAATAAACAAAAGATTAAAACACGGAGCAAGATGGAGAAAAAGATAAGGGTATAGAACATCAAGAAGATGATAAGAAGGTGCCTGCTAGGTACATAAAAGGTCTAAAATTCTCTATCCAAGTTGAATCGAGCATCCATTGTATCAATAGTATGGAGGAGGCCTATGAACTAGCCCTAAAATCCAAAGAAAAGAAGAATAGATAGTACAACAAGAGGAATAGAGGAGGAAGTAGAGGTTCCTCAACACCATTTCATGGAGGTTCTAAATATGGTTGAGGAGAGTTCTCCAAGGACATGAAAGAAATACAGACACCACAAAAGATTTTGTAAACTAGGAAAGATGAAGGGGATTTTAGAGATGATGAAGGCATGAAATTGGAAGAGGTTAGGAAAAACAATAGAGGCCACTCACCTATTTTAGATGTGAAGAAGAAAATAGGGCCTTTGAATGCTCAAATTATAGCATGATATAAAGAAATCAAGGAATGCAACCCAGAGTGAACCTAGTATAGACAAAAGGGGAAGAGAAAGAAGTTTCACCAGATGTGGGAGAAGCCCTCCCAAAAAGGAGATCAATGATCATTCTAAAAGGGAGTAAATTTCCTAGAAAGAACTTTGATGAATCATGGCTTCAAAACTTGATATCTTTAGAGCTAGATGCACTTCTCATGGAAAGGTATGTCAAGTTATTATTGATGGGGGTGGTTGTGACAATATGGTTTCTAGATAACTAGTAGAGAAGTTGAATTTACAATGTGAAAAGAATCTTGATCCTTACTGTATTGCATGGTTTTAAAAGGAAATGAAGTAACTATAGATAAAAGATGCTTTGTCAAGTTTACCATAGGTAAATTTTGTAAAGATGAGATGTGATGTTATCCCTATGTATGCTTATTGTATATTATTGGGAGGACCATGGTAGTACGATAGGAAGGTCATGCATGGTGTTGGGGAGATACTAACACATTTTGGAAGGATGGATCTAAAGTGATTCTTCTATTGATTACGGATGAAAAGAAGAGTAAAGCTATGTTGTCTACAAAAGAATTTGTCAAACAAATGAGATTGACGGGATGTTATTATGCATTAGTATTAAAAAGAAGAGAAGAACAAGAAAATTTGGTTCCACTTGATGCAATGAATATATTGGATGAAATTGTTGACATTGTGCATGATGAATTATGTGATATTCTACCACCAAAAAGAGATATTCAACATGATATTGAACTTATTCTTGAATAAACTCTACCTAATCAAGTAGCATATTGGTTGAATCCAATGCAACATAAAGAGATGAGTAAATAACTACCATAACTAATGTAAAAGGCTTGGTTAGAGAAAAAATGAGCCTATGTACAGTACCTGCAGTGTTGAATCAGAGAAAGATAGCACATGGAAGATGTTCACTAACAATAGAGTCATTAATAACATTACCACTAACTATTAGTTTTGTATTCCTCAGATAGAGAACATGTGATGGATGAATTTTTGGGGTCTAAGTACTTTAGCATGGTTGATCTCCAATGTGGCTACTACTAAATCCACATTCGAGGAGATGAATGTAAGACAATATTTAAGACAAGAGATGGTTTTTGGGTGATCCCACAATAGTGGGAGCCACTTTTTGACCAATTTGGACATTGAAATCAACATTTTTGGAATGAACATTACATTCGAGTGATTATATCTCTAAAACTATGAATAATTTGATGCTGACATAAACTAGTGATTTTGCATACTTTCTTCCTACTTTGCAACAATTTTTTTTTATTAATAATAAATTATTTAATTCAAATTTTTCTTCTCACCCTAAAAGTGGTACGTATGAATTTTTTTTTTTTTTAAAGAGTTACAGTCCACTTGACAAGCAAAACCCTTTTTCTAAAAATAATAATGAGCTAATTCTTTCGATGTTGGACTTGTTACATCAACATCTAGAGTATCCATTTGGTTTGATTCAATTCTTTTTGAATATTGTATAGTTTATGAAGTTTTGAAGTGACATCAATCATAATTTAGACATATGTTCATTTTGACAAGCATAACTTGAACTCAGTATATCATAAATCAAATTTTATTTTTTCAATAGAGAGCTAACTAAGTAAGCTATTTCTTAGAGAGATTTCAAAAAAAATTGACCTAATTTACAATTTTTCATGAAGTGCTAAAGTCAGTTGATGTTCAATCATTGATCAACCTATAATGAGTTAAACTTCTATTTGAAAGTCTTAAATAATATAATACCAATTAAAACTATATTCTTTGGAAAGCTTTCTTTGAGAAACATAGTTTTTCCTTTTTAGATATATAGTTGGAGGTCATTTGATCCTGGTTTTGTTGGTCAAAAGGCCATTTTAATTTTTTTTTTGTAAAAATGAACAATGATTTTTTTTTTAAAAGCCCATGTTTGCGTGAACACAATGTTTGCCTGAAAATATATTATATTTTTGCATGAACATATATTCATAGAAAAATATTCTAAAAATTTATGTATAAAGTTGTGAACATTTTTTCAATACATGTTTGTGTGAACACATAAATTATGTTGGCATGATCCATAAATTATGTTCATGTGAACACATAATGAAATAGGGTGCATGCTAACATAATTTATGTGTTCAGACAAACATAAAGAGTTTGTGTGAACATTACTTATTTGATCACATGAACATAAGGAGTTCATGCAAACAATCTTAATTTGATTTTTTTTAACAATGCTAATTTTGTTCGTGCCACAAAAGTGGCACCCACTATTATGGGCTCACCCTTTTATGAATGGATGGTTATTCCATTTGATATTTCTAATGTACCTAGTACATTTATGCGGTTGATGAATATATTGATATGAGCTTACATTGGTAAGTTTGTTGTAGTCTATTTTGATGATATCTTGGTCTATAGAAAATGCAAAGTTGAACACTAACAAAACTTGAGAATCATCTTGGGTGTACTAAGGAAAGAGAAACTCTATGCAAATCTAAAGAAGTGAAGATTCATACAAACTAATTTGACCTTTTTAGGCTTTTTCGTCTCTAAAGTTGGTGTTCAAATAGATCCAGAAAAGATCAATGAAATCCTAGAATGGTCTAGTCCTTCAAATATAACAAGGGTAAAAAGTATTCATGGATTGACAACTTTCTACCGAAAGCATATTTTAAAATTTAGTGGTATTGTAGCACCCATAACTGATTGTACCAAAGGAAGCAAATTCACACGGATAACATATGCTGAGGAGAGTTTCAAATTGTTGAATACAAAGGTAACTAAAGCTCCTATATTGGCACTTTTAAAAATTGATAAGGCATTTGAAGTCGAGTGTGATGCTTCTAATATTGCAATAGGTGGTGTCCTTACCCAAGTGGGTAAGTGTGTAGCTTTCTTAAGTAAAAAATTGAATGAAGTAGGAATTTATTCTACTTATGGTTTTGATATTTATGAAATTGTTAAAGCACTAAGTCACTGGAAGAACTATCTAGTTCCACAAGAGTTTCTGTTATTTACATATCATATTGCTTTGAAATATCTTAACAGTCAAAAGAAGTCAAATAGCCCACATGCCATGTGGGTATCCTTTTTATAGGGATACACCCTTTCTCTTAAACATAAGTTTGGAAAAAAAAAACCAAGGTGTTGATGCCTTGAGCAAGTGTGCTACACTATTAACCACCATGGAAACTAAAATTACTAGTTTTGACACTATTAAGGCTTTATATGTGACTGGTGATGATTTCTAGGAAATTGAAGAATAATTAAAGGATTCAAGTGCTACTAAGTTAGATCAAGTGAGAGGTGATTATTTCATGCAAGATGGGTACATCTTTAAAGGTAAATAACTATGTATACTAGGGGGATCTATGCAGAAAAATATTATTATGGAATTTCATAGTGGTGGACAAGCTGGACACTTTTGCAAGGACAATACAATTATCTTAGTTGAAGATAAGTATTATTGGCCCAACATAAAGTGGGACATCACTAAATATGTGGAAAAGTGTAGAATCTATCAAGCAGCTAAAGGAAATTCACAAAATACAGGACTATACATGCCTTTACCAGTAGTGATTTTGTATTGGGTCTTCCACATACTTAATGAGGTAGTGATTCTATTTTTGTAGTTGTTAATCAATTTTAAAAAAAAATTCTCTATTTATTACATGTAAGAAGACCAATGGTGCAACTAGGATAGTAGAACTATTCTTCTCAAAAGTCATCTATTTACATGGTCTTCCAAAGACCATTACATATAATAGAGATACTAAGTTCTTGAGTAACTTTTGGAGGACTTTATAGAGGAAATTGGGAACCAAGTTATAGTTTAGTAGTGCCTATATTCCTCAAACAAATGGGAAAAAAAAGGTTTTGAATTAAAGCTTGGGAAACTTGTTACACAACATTGTTGGTAAGAACCCTAAATAGTGGGACTGGGCATTACCCTAGGCTTAATTTTCCCACAATATTTTTGTTAACGGATCAATAGGAAACTCTCCATTTTAGATTTTCTATGGTAGGAAACCTCGAGGTGTTCTAGATCTTGTGGCACTTCCACTGGGTGATAAGATTAGTGATGGTGGAGTAGCTTTTGCTAAACACCTTCACCAACTCCAACAAGATGTGACACAAATATTACAGGACACTATTGCAAGCTACAAGATTGTTGTAGATGCTAATAAAAGATTTAAAAAAAAAATTTGAAGGTGATTTGTTGATGGTTTACTTGAGGAGTGAATTGTTCCTTATAGGCACATATCGTAAATTGAAGTGTAAAAAGATTGGCCCTTGCAAAATAATCAAAAAGATCAATAATAATGCTGATGATGTTAGCCTATAATAAAATCATGACATCTCTCATCTATTTAATGTTTCTAATTTATATGCATTCCATGGATATGTTCCAGAGATAGAGGATGAATAGGACATGGATGGGCTACACTACCTTCCCAATAGGAAGAAGGAAAAGATTGGAAAAATTCTTAACAAGAAGACTACATCCACAATGTATGGAAAACATAATAGATACTTGATACAATATGATGGGTTACCTAAAATAGAGAGTACATGGTTATCTAACTGGGCAGTGATGTAGTTAGATCCAACAAAGTTACAATAATTCACAACCAGTTATAACTTTTGACTTAGGCCAAAGTTTTGTGTAAATTTTTTATAGTGGTTGCATTAGGAGGAGTTTGGTGGTTTAATAATTGATCCTTACTACATTGTGTCAATTTTTTTTTATTTCTTAGGTACAAAAACAAACATTTAGACCCCAAAACTAAGTTTTTGTAACCTTTGTGCCAACTTTAGAATTTGTGTTTTGTAGTAACCTTGAATGGGTATTTCCAAAATTGAATATTAGTTGGAAGATGTAGTTGTCATAATTTAAGGAAAGTATAGTTTTATTTTCAATTTTCTAGGAGTTAATTTCGAAGGTTACTAGAAATGAAAAATTTCAAGATTTGTAAAAATCTACCAAAATAGGCAATTTTCTACTTTTTAGGATTGAGGGTGATTCTAGTTATTTAAGAAGTTGTAGAATGGTGTAGAAAGGAGGATGGTGAATGGAAAAATATCAAGTTTTGGAAATTATGTATTGCATCTACCTTTTTCTCTTTTGTGTTTTCTTTCTATTGAATGTAATGTTTTGAATGGATATTTGGTACTACATCACATATGGGACATTGAGAGCCTTAGAGATTAGACACATCTTCCTCCCTAGCTACTTCACCGTTCAGATTGTATACTATAGTTGTAGACATAGTATCTCTTAGACACATTTATACTAGTTGTGGGGATATACATAGAGGCCCCTAGAATGATGTAAATACAACACATGATGCATAGCCCACTAAGGGTGTTGATTTTTGTGATGAGGTGTATGCTTCTCATGGTGGTGGTGTTGATGAGACATATTATTCTCATGGTCTTAGTGGTGATGATATTGTTCTATCATCATATATTGACCTTCTTTGTATGGATGAAGATGATAAGGAGTAGTTATTAAAAAATTTATTTCAATTTATGAAGTATATAATTATTTGTACCTTCTACATATGCATAATTATATTAGGCATAATGTTTGTTGATTTTCAATGAATAAAGGATGGAAGATATTATTCCTCCTAGGAGAGAGTATAGTATTTTTTGAGACCTTCAGGTGTCAACATCCCTCATTTTATATGCACTTTGAATTACACTGAAAATAATGTACATTAGAACTTGAATTTAATAGTATGTATTAATGAATTTTTTTTTCTAATTTTGTAGGGATTGTCATTAGTTACATAGTTAGATACTTCTACAGGTCTTGATCCATCCACCAATAAGGCACAACTTCAAATACCTATGGTATGAACGTTTCAAGAAAAAAGCTTTATACTATTTTTATGTACAAACTATTATTAACTTCTCTTGAACTTTGATTTGTGGATAATAATGTTTGTTTCTACTTTCAAATTTTAGGATTTGATTGTGTATAGTTTTTTTTTACATTAACATTTTTTATCATACTCCATGATCCATAATCAAGATGCTAGAGAGAAAAGGACATCCTCTTCTTTTTTCTAAAGAGAAAAGATCATACTACCATGTTCTTTTCTCTCTAGCATCCTAATAATGGATCATGTAGTATGATCCAAAATGTTGATGTAAAAAACACTATATACAATCAAATCTAGAAATTAGAAAGCATTAACATGGATTGTGGAAATATAATAGATCTCAATTTTTGTTGGTTTTAAGAATAGGGGATGGATGGTATTATTCCATCTAGGCCTTAGTACATCATGCCTTTGAGACCTTCACCTTTCAAAATTTTTGGACATGTTAGTGCTTCTAGTAGTGAGGCTCACCCTCAAATACCTAATGTATGTACTTTTTCAATATTGTTTTGTTACATATGTATGCTTAATAACTTATATCTACAATTCTAATTCATCATTTTTCATTAGGCTAAGAATTATTCTGAAGAGGTGAAGAGATATTGATTGATGTTGTGACAAGAAAATGAGAGACATAGATAACAATGGAGGCTAGTCAATGGATTGACATGTGAACCAAATTTTGATCTATATTTGCAAAATGATTTATATTTTTATGATCAAGAATACTATTACTTTCTAACCATTGTATCAATATTGATATCCTTTAGTCAAGGTTGACCTAACTGTCATATATAAATCCGCTAATCAAGGTGCCATTATTGTGGAGTGTTCTGAAGTCCTCTAACAAGGCATCTGTTAATAGGGTGATTAAATCCATTAATGAGATCACACCTAATATCGTTTCTTGTAACATTTAATAGGGTTTGTTCCTAACTAAGCTAAATTCCAAAGAGTAAAAAACTCACAATATATTACTAGTAGCTTTTCCCAAATTATGTTTCCAAATTAAACCCTAGTATCAACTTGTGTGGATTTCATTTGGGATAATTTACTATTAACATTTTACATTTAGCAAGTTTATTATTATTAGGATAGTGGACTACTAGTCGATGTTACTAATAATCTTCTATAGAGGTCAAGCTATTAAATACTTAGATCTAGACTAGATGAAGTGTTTCAAGGTTGAATTGGTATATATAGTATGAAGGAAAATTAATTTATTAAGGAATTTTATATAGTGAATAGGTCTTAATTGATTCTTTTGTGGAAGTATCTTTTTCGCATTCTCTTCAAGTGAGTAATGGTATACATGATGCATTGGAAACTATGGGATGTGATAAATATATCAACACTCATTAGTTTGCATAGATAATTTGAATAAATTCCCTACTTATTGCAGTCATTGATAATGATTTGAATGATTTGTAAAGTGGTCTTTTATGTTGCATAAAGGGATTCTAAAATAATAATTTTATTAATAAGTAGAGAGTTTTTGTAATTACTCTCTTATGCAAAAATTTAGGGAAATTAAATTTGAAATTGATGTTGTACATCAGCTTAGTAGAATTATTCTCAGTTAGCTAGGTTCTCAAAGTTTAATAGTGAATAAGTAAATACACCATCATATGTTTAGTTGCTCTTTTTTGCTTGAGATGTACAAATCTTTCTTTAATGCCACATAATCCATTCAATCATTTCTTAAAGGTATCATCTCTAAGAAGAAGGGATGTTCTTCTTATGATTTTGAAAGAGAATATCTTAATCTATGTTATTACTGATGGATTATCTAGTGTGTGTTGCATTTCCCTTTAGCATTTCAGCAACTTTTAAGAGTTGGAATACTACCTCCCCACAAGGAAGTGCAAATTACAAATGTTCACTCTTCCAAGGAAGTTTAATATCTATTAATTTTTTTTAGATACATGTTCAAATCACTTTTATATGTCTCTTCCCGTGGCACTTGTTTTCTTTTTCTAAGCCTAGCAAGGCATATTTTCCTAGAAACTATCACATTTGGCTGAAATTCTATGATAGGGAAAGGCTCCTAGAAGAGGAGTTACTCGACAAGTAGATGGCCCAAGACTTAAACTGTTCATGTCCTCTTTGCTTTAAAGTGGTAAAGATCATTCTTGGTAAGGGGGATATTTTCCTTGTGGAGAGTAGATTTATTTTTCATTCACAAGCTGTATCCATCTTCCTTTCGAATGTGATGGACATGGTTCAAAATTGAGAAAATCTAGAAGATATTATGTTGCTAGTTGTAGCTCCACAAATTAGGGTAAATGTAAACTTTCTCAAGGTTGTTAACAATTTGACATTTGGAATGGAGAAGGGTGGGTGGTTGGTCTTTTTCAACAACAATATCTTTTACATAATGAAGAATCTAAAAATATTCTTGAGGAAGGCTTTGTAAATGAGGTTTTAAGTAGGATGGGTTTAATAATGCAAGAAATTACATGGTTAAGTGTACTCAAGTTGGAATAGTATTGGGATAGGTGATGTCATGTCCCAATGCATCACCTTTATGATCATCACCGGATCTAATGAGTGCTAAGTGTTCCATTTATTCTTATGAGAGATCGATTCATGTTAAATTACTACACATCTACTCATGAAATATGGGTCATTCAGTTTGATTTAGAACATTAGAGAGTTAAATCCTGATAGAAGTATCATAATTCAACTTCTTGTGAAAATGATGTATTACTTATTATTCTTGATAATGTCAAAAAAAGGTGAAATTTGAGTAAGGAGTTTTTACCATGTACAAGATGCAATACAGAGTTTCTTTTAGAATGGTGTAGTACAAATTTTGAAAAGCTTCATGCAGTTCTTATTGTTTTGGGCCACTCATATCATGCAATTCCATTTTCTTGGTTGGGAGTTATAGGGGACATCAATGTAACATCATTTATTGTTGGATTTTCTTGTACATGTTAGGGAGGTTTTGGTTCCCATAATTATCATGAGACAACTATTGGTGGGTTAATTTAAGAATTTGCTAGCTTTTGCATTTTAGAAGGGAGAGAGAAGGAGGTTTTGAATTAGTTGAAGAATAACTATATTTTTTATTTTTTTAGGGAAAAGGTAAACGAGGTACCATTATAAATATATATATAGTAATTAGATTTAGAGGTTCATTAGGGAAAGAATCAGGAAAGAAAATTTCAATTGACGGTCAATACAAAAGGAAAATACAACATCAATAATAGTTATAGTGGATGAGAGTATTGCTAGGGAGCAACATTATAATCTTTATTTATAGCATTTCTAAGTCGAGAAAGACATTCACATAAATATTAATTCTAGTGGAATCATTGCTAGGGAGCAACATTATAATCTTTATCTGTAGCATTGCTAAGTCTGAAAAGTCATTCATATAAATATTAAGTCTAGTGGAATCAGATTCATACCATTAGATCCCCATTTAGCTAATAAATCAGTAGTAGCATTGCCTTCTCTGTAGATATGAGAAGTCTAGTAAATTTCAAAATAATCAATTAAGTTCTAGATTTTAACCATATTATGCCTTCAATATGTTTCACTTTATGATTCAAGTTCTTGGCTAAAACCAAACCATAAAGTAAACCAAAAGATTCTACAAAGAGAGACATTTGAAAGCAATGACATCACCCAAATGACTATGTAAACACATTCCACAACCTGCTTTTCCTAGATTACCCTTCAAAGAACCATCAAAATTTATTTTGATGAAGCCATTACATAGGGGCAGCCATTTGATTTGACATCTATCAACACTGTTGTTAAGAAGTAAAATGAGGAATAGAAATCTACTCTCACTCTTTAAGAATGGAGTTGTCCCATTGGGTGAAGTTGTACTTGGTAATTTTATCTTTGACACGTGTTGACTCCTAAAATTGATTTTTCTAATCCCTTAAGGACCAAATCCAAAGGAGTATTCACATTTCTAAAAATCCATTTGTTTCATTCCTATGAAATAGCCTAGATGATAAGTGCAAGGAAACATTTCCATATGCAAGCAAAAAATGAATTAGAACAAAGAGTCCATGAAGATTGAAACAATTGCCACAATGTGGAATGAAGAGGCATCATAAGACTAAGCTTTTACATAAAAAAATACTAGCATTGTTGAGCATAAGAGCATTGAACAAAAAGATATTCAACATTTTCCACCGATTTGTTACATAAGACACATGGAAAAGGCTATGAGATATTGAGATTGTGAAGCCTAACACTAGTTAAAATTCTTTTCTGAGCAAGCCACACAAAGTAGCCTACCTTAGGTTAAACAACATTGTTCTAGTAGAAAGAAAAACATCACTATTTTGTTTCATACTACTCCAACAATTTAAATGCTCTATAACCAATCTTTATGGACTACTCACCATTAGGAGTAGGAGCCCGAATCAAATCATTATCACAATTTAAGAATATTGTTCTCTCTAACAATATTTTGAATAATTATTTCTTATGACTATGAGAAATTGGTAAAGTGAAAGGGTATTTCCATAGAACTTTACTCAAAAATCTATCAACAACTAAGACATAGTCTATCAAATAATCACCCCAAATGTCTTGAACAATGACAATGACATATTTCAAATCATTTACAAGCAACAATGGGGGAAAACCAGACCAATAATCCTCCTACAATTTTATAGATTCCCCATTGTGCACCTCCCAAGAGACAAAGTTTGTAATGATGTCTCTAGAGGAAATCATAAAATTCCACATGGCAGAACCATTTGGAGGATTAGAAATGGTTAGAATCCTAATAAGATCCAAGGAGTCAAGATATTTTTCTTGCATAATCTTACACCATTTGCTATTGGACTTCCTAAACATCTACTAAATAAGTTTGGCACCAAAAGCCATGTTTCTCTTGCTCAAGTCATGTAAGCCAATACCACCACTGTCTTTATCAGAAAAAATATTATTTATAGATATCAAAGGGACTTTCTTTAGATTAGTCAAATTTGTGTTCCAAATAAAACCTTTGATAATTTGTTCAACATGTCTACTAATACCAACTAGGGCTTTAAGAACAGACATATAATAGTTTGGAATAGAAGAAAAGACTAATTTGACCAAAAAAATCTTCCCAGATAAAGTAAGACATCAATATTTCCAATTATAAATCATATTCTTGATCTTGTTCACAATCAATTTCTAGAATATAGCTTCGTTAGTACTAGAAAATAAAGGGATACCCAAATATACAAAAGGTAGTAGTTCTTGGTGAAAGCCAAGAATGTTCAACAATTTTCTAGAAATCACCGGATTCATAAAGAAAAATAAAACTTTAGACCTTTGAACATTCACCTTTTGCCTTGAAACTTCCAGCTATAGATCTAAATTTTTTAAAATTTCCTTAGCTTCCTGAATATTAGGTTTAGGAAAATTTTAGACTTTTGAACATTCACCCTTTGTCCCAAAACTTCTAGATATAGATCTAACTTTTTTAAAAATTTCTTAGCTTCCATAATATTGGCTTTACAAAATAGAAAAGTATCATCCGTAAAAGAAGAGTGAGAGACTACAACAGAAGTACCTTCAATATGAGTACCAATCCATTTTTACTGATCTTGTTTAACTTTGATAATCTTACTAAAGGACTCAGCCATAATGATGAAAAGTGTTGGAGATAGTGGATCACCTTGTCTAGATTGAAAAAAACCAACTGATTCACCATTAACTAAAACTAAAAAGAAGGCACCAAAGATACATGACCTGATCCACTTACACTATTTTGGGTCAAAACCAAGCTTCTAGATAACTTTAAACAAAAAGGACCATTGCACTTGATCATAAGCTTTCTACATATCAAGTTTCATCATCATAGCAGAGACTGATTGGAATGGATAGAATATAAAACCTCATGCACAATAATGACCCCTTCTATTGTTTCTCTACTTGCAACAAAGCCTCCATGTTTGTTTATGAATAACTTACATTGATAGAAGTAATTTTGTTATTTTGGGATAATGTTGTTTTGGCTAATATATTCCCTCCTTGGTGACTAGGAGAGAGAATTTTTATTGGTAGTTTCTCAAAACTTTTCTATATCCCTTCTATGGAATGCTAGTATTGTACAACTTGTTGCTCAGTTGGGCAAGTACCAAAAATTTTGGGTGAACAGGTTTGGAGGTGGTGTTCATAATTTGTTGATGATGGTTCCTAACAATAGTGGTTTTTATAGAGTGATTTTTATTATTATTTATACATGTACAAATCTAACAAGTAAGGACTGAGGGGAGAAGATCAAAGTGAACAAGCAAAATTCTAGCAGAGCTATGTTGAATTTATCCTTTATGGAGAAATTTATATCAGCCATGGTAAATGTGACATATAATGCATACAATAATATATATATATATATATATATATATATATATATAGGGATAGCTAAAAAAGTCATGATAAATCGATTGTGATTTTTTCATTTGGGTACTGGGATAATGCTAGTCATTGTTCATTTGATTACAATGACCATTTTGATTGCTGGTTTGATTGGTGGTTTTTTTACTTTGTAGTTCCTAGTTTCTTTCTACTTGGGTTATCTTGATAGTTTTTCATAACAATGTATTTATATTTTCCATTGTATTTGATAGGGACTAGGCATTTTCTTACTAGTTCATTTCCCATGTACCTTGAGCCAGTCTTATAAATAAATATTTTATATAGTGGCGTGCCACTTTCACCAAATAAAAAACCATATTTCTCTACTTACCAATGTCTCCCTATCTTTTCTCTTTAACTTGTATCGAGGATATTACACAATATGGAGATTATCTATCATCATTGATCTTTTCTCATAAATTTAAAAAATAGTTTTTTTGAAAAACTCGTTCCCAAAGACATTGTGGGTATGATTCATCAAATCTTTATAACTTAAATTATTGGTGTAGCACAATTTATGTTACCTTGATCCCCAAGAAGGGTACCAATATAACTAATTTTGTGTTTCTTTGATACCTTATACATATACATATATAATGTTTAGGGTTATTTTCAAAAGAGTGTTTAAGTTTGATTATCTTTTCAATACTAAATATGATAATTCAAGATTGTAAATAAATGTTGTGTGCTAATAGGAACAATGGTCAGATTGTACAAAGAATTTTCAAATACTTTCTATGTCCAGTATGTAATGTGCACCGATCTGTATAAATGTTTGTTTGGACTACACAATATTCATTTTAGTTGGATATGCAACATCTAATGTTACTAACTACATTTGAATTGAATTAGGGGGTGCATTCAATGGATCACTTCTATTTACTTCAAAATCATGTTTAAATCATACTTTACATGTGAGGAAGGTAGACTAATATATGATTTGTATTTCCATCGCAAAAGATTAACTTTTATCAATGCCAAGTGCTGATTTATCAGTCTTTTTTTAAGTAAACAAACTATAAACAATATTTTTTTAGATACACATAGGTTGCAAAGAATTCCATAGAAGATTACAGACTATAATTGATGACTTTGGGTCATTTGTTTATCTTCATTTTGTTTGCAAACATGAAAAAATTGGCTAAAATGAATAGAAAAGTATGGCATATGGTTCGGGCAGCTAATCAAAGATTAAACTCACCATTTTATACTCATATTCAGCTTCAAAAAACCACCTTAATAGTTTGCAAGTGAATTTTATTTGGGGATTTCTCTATTATTTGGGGAGGCTAACTCGGTGGCTAATTGGTTTGTTATGAAGTAGTAAAGAAAGAAAGAGACTGTGATGATATGGAATATAGGTAGAAAATTCTAGTAGACACAAAAAGCATAATCAATCAAGAGAGGATCCAGGGAGGTATGGATAAAATCCTAAGTTAACTATGGAAATTAATGCAATTATGGGTGCAAGCCAATGCAATTATGGTAAATATAGAAGGAACAGGTGGATGACATTTTCCATGTCAAATCGATATGCTTTATGGGTCATCCATTTCCTTTACCATTTTTATGGAATTGAAAGACAAAGTGATGAAAGACACAATGGCTTTGATCAAAGTATATAGTGGAATGAGGAAGGGAAACAAAGGATGACATTTATGAGAACAAAAAACATTCAGGCTAGAGAGATGGTGGGTGAATGGAGTAGGAAAGAATCAGTAGGTGAGGTGGACAAATGGAAGCAATAAACCAAAGTTTGGGAGAAGCTTGATAAGAATGGAATCACAAATTATATCACCAAGCTTCATGGATATGACCTAATGATTACCAATCTTGTGGTAAATTTGTGGAAGGATGGTAGGGTCAAAGTGGATGGTGTGTCGTATCAAGTTACTATGGAGGTCATTGCCCATGTCATTGAAATTCTAGATGAGGGATTAAAGTTCTATAGAGATAAAAAGGTGTTTGTGAAAGCAGTTAAGGATTTCACCAAGAACACAAAAGAGAAAAAGGAACAGGTGAAATGTGAGACCTACTATGAGATAAACTCAATTAAGAAGCTTTGGGGGTATGTGCTAAGGGCCATTATTGAGTATATATCTCTGGATACAAGATTTGATAAGGTTAAAACCCACCATTTTGTTTAGCTTAATCATTTTCGTTATGGGGTAAAGGTTTCCTTTCCATTTTATTTTTATTCTTCCATGAACAAGAGCATTCTGGGCACAAGAAAAAAACCTACTTCTAATCAAACCCTACATGAGAGTTTACTTCTCTTGATCTATGATCATTTTAAGACTCAATCTAGGAATAAATCCCTATCTCATGCAGTGGTTTCTTATGAGGAAATGGGGAGCTCTAAGTTTTCTTTAAATTTAGAAGATGTTCAGAGTATAAGCTCAAAGGAGGAAGAAGATTATCTATCATTTGGAAACAAGGAAAGGGGAAAAGAAAAGGAAACACCTACTTCAACTAAAGTTCCATGTAGGAAAAGCTCCAGGGGCCTTGGGCCCAAAATTGTTGGTTGGGGGGAAGAAGAGTATAATGAGGAAGGTGATGACATGGATACAGATGAGGAGGATAAGGTTGAGGAAGATGAAGATATAGAGGAGCCAGTTGATAACCCCATAAAGAAGCAGAGGGGGATGAAAGAGGAGTACATACCCTTAGAGGGGGAAATTGATTCGAGTCTAGAGATTTCAATGCTTCCTATCTCTCTAAGGCCCCCATAAGAGCATGAAAAGGAGAAAATAGAGGAAGGAAGCAGTGAGGTGGTTATTAAAGATAGGCATATGGCTTGGAAATATTTCAATATCAAAACTTCAAAGATGGTGATTATGAGAGAAGTCATGAATCCCCAAATCTTGGAAGATAAAGAGAGGAAAGTTTCAGATGGAGGAACTTATTGATCTGGTGTTGGTGGCCATCACTGACAATGTGAGGGAAGTGGGAATGAATCTACTTAAAAATGTAAGAAATAACACAGTAGACAATTTTAGATAAATTAAATGGTTGTTTCATGAATTGGAGGAGGTAAAAGAAGGAATGGGATAGCTGGAAAGCTAGGGGAAGAAGTTTGACAAAGGGAATCTGATAGGTTAGTGGGATGGTATTAGGTTCGTTAAAAAAGGATAAATTTTTTTGGAGGATTACAACCATAACTTGGCTAACTAGATGATCTCTATTCTAAACTCTCTCAGTGAAAAAATTGTTACTCTTTTTGGAAAGCTGAAATCTAGGGGTTTTTTGGAGGATAATGAGGGAAAGGACAAAGCTGAAGATAGGATGGATGAGGAAACCATAATGAACATAACCCATAGCCAACTAGATCAAATTTTCCTAAAGAACCAAGAGAAAATGGCTAAGGAGTTTCAAAAAGTCTATGAAGTAGTTGAAACTATGCAGGAACTTGAAACAAAGGCAGATGAGTAAGTAAAGGATTATCAATTTTTGTCTTTTCGTTTCTTTGGCTTTTGTAGGTTTTTTAGTTTGGCCTTCTGCCTATCTTTTGTTCTTGGCTTTTTGTTGGCCATAGTTCTATTTTTACGCTTTTGTTGTTCTATTTACGACCCTCTGAAATGTAACAACTTTTGGGTTTCAAGACCCTTGTAAAACCTATTTTTCTTATCAAAAATGTTATTAAAGAATTATGATTTCTACCTTCACTAAATATCAATTTATAATCATCGTGTCTATCATAAATTGATTTAAATATGCATTTGGTCTTTGTCTGGTAGTTTATGCTAATTGTAAAATATAATTTTTATAAGTATCAAAGCTCTTACAATCTTTTGTTGCCCATCTGTATGTTGTGCATTTTTCTCTATTTGGCATTTTTTGAGATGGATATGATTAATGTATTCATAGAACTGGGAGAATGCAGGTTCTATTATCTTTTCATTTAGATATACTATATTTATATCTAATACTCTCAAATTTATAAATTTATCAATAGGGATTACCGATAAGAAGATATTAATGTCTAAACTTGACCACTTTTTAAGGAAATTTTATATGTAATACCCTTGTAAAAAATTATTAAAAGACATCATGGTAGCCTTCAAATTTGTATGAAATAATTTGAATATGCATAGACTATGTGATAGTAATCAAAGTGACATAGGAGTATTTTAGTATAAAGAAATTATGGTCCAAAAATGTTGACTTGAAATGATTGTACATCTACAAATATATACATACTATAGACTTGATTAGTTTTAGTATGCATCAAAATGAATTTCTAGAGAATCCAACTGTGATCAAGTGCTTGATCATATGTGATACATATGATCATAGAGAGAAATTACCTTTAATGTCCCAGATCTGGAACTCTTAATTTTTCAAAAAAATTTGTGTTCCAATAGTGACTCTTTCTTGTGGACACATGCTCTTTGTGAGCATAGAGAGATCTTAGTTATCATTGAAAAAATAGACTAAGTATCCATATTGGGTCCCTCACACCCCAAAATAAATATCAATATTTTCCTTTGTCAAATACTTGAGTCTGATCATGAAATAATGTGCACTTTATGAAAAAACTATTGCCATCAACAATTTTTCATTATTTATGATTACTTTATAATAATACTTCTCATTAAATTGTATTTCATTATATTGGTAGATAAAGCATTATGTTTTCTTGATATCTTGTACTTGTGTTTCAAATATCTCTTATGGTTAAATGATATTCATTTTGAAACCCTAATATTTTCCTACCTTTTTTTATTGGAAATTTTGGAAACAAATCTTTAGTATTGTATATAAAGTTTACCTCATGGTAATTCTTAATATCTGTAGTGTCACATTTATTATCTATATCACCTTTTATTTCATAGGTTTCATCTATATTATTTTTTAAAAGGAAATATTCTTGGATTGATTTTTTTGTGGGTCATTTTTTGTGAAATATTTATGTCCTTGGACATAGTATGCAAGATGGGCTCCACCAATTTTATACAAGAGTCATAATCATTATGATTGATGAAGGGTGCTCCCATTAATACCACAAATGCACAATAGAAACAAAGAAATAATAATAGTTGGCAAGAAGATAATGCAGGTTTCATATAATTGCCACAAATGTAGAATTACACAATGTTGAAATACAATATGTGAAACCACATGGGCACCTTTCTTATAATAATTTGCAACACAGAGCTATGAACTAACACCCTTGAGTTGTCATAAACAATGTAAATGTATTCCTTATGTATTCATTTTTACACCAGTCAAGAAGTTTCTAGAAATCAAAACTAAACCCTTGAGGCCAACTAACCCTCAAATTACATATAGAGTTGGCTTGAGATGCCTTTGACACTTATTTTGGATATTTTTGTCAGCCAAACTTTAGAATGTCATAACCATTGAACCATTGCTTTGATTAGCTATTATAACCTTTTTTCAGAATTCACAACTTCTAATCTATAGGGCCTCACTCATGCAAGCTCTTACTAACCCCATTTTGGAGCCCATCTTAGGCTCCTAAGGTCTTCAAAATTAAGAATAATTTTTTTATATCAAAATTGCATACAAAAAATGTACAATAAACTCACAAATACTCATGATATAGAACTGAACCTAAACTGGTAGGCTAATATATCAAAGATGAACATCCACCTCCTAAATTAGAACATGCCAAGCTCATATGACTAACTTACTAAGTAGCAAGCCTTAATATACAAAAAGTAGGTATGTGTAGGATCATGGTGTGCCAAAAAGTGGTGATCTGAAAAATATATAGCTTTGAAATGCTCCAAATTATTTCAAAATCTATTTTAACTTTTTTCCCACTCATCTTGATACCAAACCAAAATATTAATATCCTTATAAGGCATAATATTTCTTTAGATACTAACCTTACATGGTGAACTTAAAAAATATCCCAAAATGTTTTTTTGGCCTATTCTTGTGTGTTTTTAACTTCAAACATGTATCATATGACATTTCTTTTACCCTCATTTGATGAAATGAAAAGAGTCTCTTAAGAATGTTCTTATATTTTTATAAATGTATTGTCTATCAAATTATGAGTTCAGTAAATAAATATTACTCAATGAAGTTACATTTGAACTATTGATTAACACACTAATTGAAAAATAAATATAACTTTTAAATGGTATAACATTTTTTAAATCCAAAAGATGTGTCACATTCTATATTTTGTCTACTATATTTTTGTAGAGTTTTGAATTAGTTAAGGTGGTCAGACACAAGAGTTTTTTAATTCCAAAAATACTATAGTAGAAAATTTATAATTATTTATTTATTTTGAATAAAAATACACAAAAATATGCATCACATATGGGCATGAGTCTACTTCTTATACCTATAATATTATTTAAAACTACTATCATTTTATTTTTATTAAGGTGGTCAAACATACACCTACTTATTTTTGTTCTAAAAGTTTTGTACTATTGCATTATGAAATGTCCCTTTTCTGATTTTTATATGATATTTCCAACCTTTAATCAGATCTTTAAGATCAAACAACTAATATCACAAAGATCCTCCAAATTTCTCAAGAAACCCCAAATCGGGTATGCCAGAAATGGTGCCAAAAGCTTCACAGCTTCACCTATTATTAATAAATCTGAAAGTGGAAATTTTTACAGAAATTTCAGCAGAATAACAACCTACAAAATGAAATTTCCAGATCTATATAGCCTTTACACAACAGCTCACAAATGTAGGACAAAAACTATGCTCATCGGGCTCCCGAAATTAACACAAAATGCCCGGAAACACCACAAAAACACTAATAAACTATCTCAGAAGTTTAATCATGTCCCAATACATATATTCAGCTCTATTTTAACAGCTTAAAGTTTGAAATAAAGCAGCAACCAAAACTGATATGAAATGCTCAATTGAAAACACCAAACTCATGCAAAAAACACACCCAAAAACCCACAAATCTACACTGTTCAGCACAAAGGCAAACTCTGTATGAGCATGCACATGGAATGGCTTCAAACTCCCATCCTTAGCCTTCATGGAAACCTGCAAACTCCCGTTCTTGGGTCTCCCTAGAAACCTGCAAACTCCCGTTCTTGGGTCTCCTTCTCCACAGGTTTGGCAGCCTCTGAAGAATAACAAAGAATGAGCAAAAATCAAGTCTGGAATCCTCCCAAAATGCCTCCAAACCTCTTTAAAAAGGGCATAACTGTAACTCACATCCAAGAGAGGTTAATGAAACATATTTTAATAATTATTATCATTTACTAGTCCAACGGTTTCCAAAGATTAACTCCCTTTTTCCGAAACTTCACTTTCTTGGGCCTGCCTGTCTTAGCAAAGATTATTATTTTTTAATTATTTGAAAAGGGGAGATGACACATTAAAATTCAAATTTTTGACTAATCAATTTTATTTTTCTTCAGATAAGGCCTAGTAGTTCCAAAACCAAATTCAGTTTCCTAAATATTATTTTGTCATAGATTTTTAATACAATGTTCATAACAAGTTCAAAATTGGATGTCAAGTTGACATAACCATGATTTATTGATTTTTTATTGTCACCTAAGGACATAGTTTAGTTAACCATGATCTTGTGCATACCCATCACTGCATTGGGACAACCTCTATACAATAAATAAAAAGAAAATATTTTTGGGTGATATAAGATTTCTCTTAGATGTAGGATGCATCACACACCCGAGGTAAGTTAAGAAGTGGCCCTTTCATAACTCAAGTGCTTAGAGGAAAACCAAGACTATTAACCTTCTCCCTTTCTAGCCATGATGAATCATCTACCAACCCCCTTTCCTTTCAAGAGCATTTTTTCTTCATAATTTTTATTTCTTGTAATTTTTCCAACAGAAATATCCAATATCTCCTCTATCTCCTTTCTAATCAAACTAGCTCCTAGAATACTTCACTACACTTTTGCAATTTCATTCCCATCACTTCCTCCATAATACTCTATCAAATCCAAAAAAATTAATACTAATGAAGTATTGAATTCAGCAAGAAACTCCACTTCATGGGCATTTCTAGAGTCATGCTTCTTCACTAACTTGCATGGTCCAAACTTCTTCACTTTCATCTTATTATATATACCCACTAGAAACTGTACCTTTTACAAATTAATCATGACTTCATATCCAAACTATAATTCATTAGACCTTATTTTCACATCTGGCTTAGCTTTGTACTATGTATTCATCTTAACAATGTGCTTCTTAAACTCCTCATGGATGTTCTTCAAATGTTCAACAAAATGTTCTGCTTTCAACACTACTTATTTATCATTTATCAACTACCTTAATTTTGAAGCATTTTTGGGACTACACCCATATATAATTTAGAATTGTGATTTATCAATGATCCTATTCAAAAATTATTTTATGTAAATTCTACTTGTGTTAAAATTAGATATGAACTTTTGGCTTATCTTCAACTAAACACCTCAATAGATTTCTGAAACTCTAATTCATAACATTTGTTTCTCCATCAATCTATTAATGTTTTGATAAACTGAATTTCAAATCTATATTTAATTTATTCCATAATGTATGCCAGAAATAATGTACAAACTTGTTATCTTGATAAAAAAAATCTCTTTGTCAAACCATGTAGTCTCACTTGTTCTTTGAAGAACAACTCCTCCACATGAACAATATCTCTAGTCTTCTTGTAGGGAATGCAATGTGCCATTTAAAAAAAATGTCAACTACAATAAATTTATGCAATCATGCTCTCACTACGTCCTTGGTAAACCAAGAATGAAATCCATGATGAAATCCTCCCATGACTTCTCTAGTACAAGTAATGACTGATACAATTGAGCTTTTTCTTACTCCTTTCTCTATCTGACATACTCTATAACTCTACACAAACTTCTTTAGATCTTGTAGCAAGTATGACTAATAATAATTGTAAGAAAACAAAGAAATGGTTTATTTCTATGAAAGAATCCATCCAGTCCTCTATAATCCTTCTTATTGATGAGATTTTATCTCACAGGACTTAAAAGAATGTACAATCGACATCCATTAAACAACATACCATCTTGGATTATAAAATCCAACTTCTGTACAATATTTACAAGCCTCACCAAAATTATGATCATCTAGATACAAATTCTTTAGTTCCTTGATACTAGCGATATCAATCTATATTTCTATCTCCAAAACTTGTCTACTACTAAGAGCATTCAAAACTCTTTTAGACTTCCCACTCCCATGGTTCAAAAAAAATGTATAACTCTACAAAAACTCTAACCCATTTTAAATGTCCTTGATTTAATTTTCATTGAGTACTCAAATATTTCGAATCTTGATGATTAGTATACAAAAAAAACTCCTTAGGAAGAAGATGGTGCCTCTACTTCTTGAACACTTGAAGTATGGTATAAAATTCTTGATCATAAACATAATATTTTCTTTCAAAATTATATCATCCTAAAATAGAAGCACTTCCATGTTAAGAGTGTTTCACCCTTTGAGTATGTGGCCTGAGGTAATGTCAAGTGACTAGAGTAGGTCTTTGCATGGATCTGGTTGTTTTTGTTTGATACAATTGATTAATTGTGTATTGTCTTTGATGTAACACAAAATTTAATATCATTATCAGCTAGTATATGTTGAGCTCACTCGGGCATTGAAGATAGTTTTCTATAGCTACTAGGCCATCTAGAGTTTGTCTTATTCAGAAGATAGTGTCTACTGAGTTCACTCAGGCATCAAAGGAAAGCCTACAAAAGATGAGTTTCAACCAAGCTCACTTAGTTAATAAAGGAAATATTTGATTAAACTAGTTTTAACTAAGCTCACTTGGTTATCAAAGAAACTTTGCAAGTATGCAGTGTTGACCAAGCTTCACTTGGTTAACACAAGAAAATCATTTCTAAGTTAGTTTCTACCAAGTAGGGTCGACTAACAAAGGATTTTTTTATTTTGGGATATTGAGTTCAATTGATTTATCTATTAGTTCTAGCCAATAGAGAAGATGAACATTAAATATTCTAATTTGTATTTGAGCCAACTTGACAATATGAAAGATATATATAAAAGGTCAAGTTGATAATTTAAAAAGATGGAAGTGTGAGGAGTGTATGTGTGATTTGATGATACCAAGTGGGAGTGAACCAAGAGGATAAGAAAAATATCCTTGTGGAGCTGAAAGGATACATTCAATCAAGAAGGATTAAGTACAAGGTAGAATTGAGATTTTTAATCAGCAATTTAGTTGCATCAAAATTAGGTCATCTCATTGTTACTCTCTAACCATTGTAGTAGTGATCTAAGTCTCTTAACATAATTGGCTTAACATCCATTTGTAAATCTTGTAACAAGGTGGTAGTTCTATTGAATTGTGTAAACACCTTTGACAAGGCCACTCCTAACATGGTGATTAAATCCTCTAACAGGGTTACACCTAATAGTGTGTTTTGTAACCTTTACCAAGATTGGCTCCTATAAGGGCTCATTTCAAAAGAGTGAAAAAAATGACTAGTTGCGATTGATGGTTTTTCCTAATTTGGATTTTCATGTTAAAATCTTTGTGTCAAATGTGTTCATGTTATTTATTTTCTATGTTTGCAACTAAGTTAAGGTAATGATAATCATAGATAACATCTTAAAATTTGCATGATGATTAAGTACCGAGCATTCTTAGTATTTATTGAGTTACAATATTTGTTTGTTTGTCAACCATCGATAGAATTATTTTGTACTGACATCTAAGGGATGGGCATGTGCAGGATCATGGTGTGCCAAAAAGTGGCGATTTGAAAAATCTGTAGTTCTGAAATATTTTAAACCATTTCAAAATCTACTCCAATTTTTTTTCTCACTAACCCTGATACTAAATGAAAAAAAAAATTATCTTTATAAGGTCTACTATATCTTTTGATACCAAACCTATATGGTTAACTTTAAAAAATCCTAAAAATGTGCTTTTGGCCTGTTTTTATGTGATTTTTACTTCAAAGATGTAGCTAACGACTTTTTTTTCACCAAAATTTGATGAAATGAAAAGGGTTTCTTAAGAATATTCTGATCTTTCCATAAATGTAAGGCTTTTCAAATTATGAGTTCAATATGTAATTATTACTTATTTTCTAATGGAGTTACATATAAAGTGCTAATTGACACACTACTTGATAAACAACTATAACTTTCAAATGGTACAACATTTTTTAAATCGAAAAGATGCATCACATTCTATGTTTCTTCTACTATAAGGGAAAAAAATGAAAAATTGAATTTTGTAGAGTTTTGAATTAGTTAAGGTGGTCAGACACGAAAGTCATTTTATTCCAAAAATACTAAAGCCAAAAATTAATTTATTATTATTTATTTAGAATAAAAATACCCAAAAGTATGTGTCACATCTAGGCATGAGTTTACTACTTATATCTCAAATATTATTAAAAAATATTATCATTTGATTTTGATTAAGGTGGTCAGACATACGTCTACTTCTTATTTTTGTTCTGAAATTTTTGTAATATTGCATTAAAATTCAAAATTTTGACCAATCATTTTTTTTTTTTTGAGATAAGTCCTAGTAGTTTAGAAACTAGATTCAATTTGCTAGAGATTATTTTCTTTCAACTTTTTGATATAAAGTTAATAACAAGTAGAAAATTGTAAGTCAAGTTGACATAACCTTGATTTTCTGGTTTTTTATTGCCACTTAAGAGTATAGTTTGGTTGACCATGATCTTACACATACTTGGATCTAAGATTTATTTTTGTAGTAACTGATTTACCCCTTCCCTCTTAGTTACTCCTCTTATATTTCCAACAATTGGCATCAGAGCTCTTGGTTCTTGCAGAGAAGGTTTCAAGGACTAAGCTAAAGATTAGAATATCTTATGGAAGAGATATTCCCAAGTTGAATAGAGACAACTTTACAGCATGGAAAGGGCTTATGAGATTACATTTAGCTACTATCAGTGGTTCAAATTGTAAATATCTTGATGCTAAATACAAGACTCCCATTGGCACATTAATAGTTGGAGACATTGTTGAGAAGAAGAATCATAACATTATGATGATTGATATTGCATCTTCTCTCAGTTATGCTGAATTTGATGAAGTAAAACACTACAAAAAAATGCATGAAATGTGGACAAAACTGAAAGAAATTTATGGAGGAGATTACAATGTAAGAAGAGTTAAAGAAAAAAGTCTAAGAGGTTATATTTATTAGATGAAAATGAGAGAAGATGAAAAAATTGCAAAATATGTGGAAAGAATCAAAGCAAGTGTGAGCACAATCAAAGCATCTCGAGGAGACATCGATGAAAAAATAGTTGTAAGCAAGGTACTCAAAACTCTTCTTCCTATTTATGTAATTAGAGTATCAATTATTCAACAAATGAGATGTGATCCAAATAATAAAATATCTTCAAATGCTCTAGTTGGAAGATTGACTACTTTTGAGTTGGATAACTATAATAACTATGTTCCTAGTTCCAAAAATGTTGATTCTACATTTGAAACCAAACTCTCACTCAAGGAAAAGAGCAAGAAATCAAAGGGAAATCAATCTAGAAGTGAAGAAGAAAAAGAAGAAAGTTCTAACAATGATCTCCAAATTGTTGAAGCCCTACTTGCAAAGAAATACTCCAAAGGCAGAGGAAAGTACAAAGGCAAGATTCCTCTAATCTACTTTTCTTGTGAAGAAGTTGGTCATATTGCTACTAGGTGTCGAAAATAGAGAAAATAATGATGAGACAAAAAGTAATAAGTACAAAGGCAAGAAGGAATTTAATATTATAAGAACTACAAGGAAAAAGGTAAGAAATCTTGTTTTATGGCTAAAGATTCTGATAAAAGTCATAAAAGATGAATTAGATGACGAAGGAGATAAGATGGTACTTATCTTTCATATTAGCAAAGGTAGTAAATTGATTATTGACAATGGTTGTTCACGTCATATGACTAGAGATAAAACAAAATTTGAACACATGGAACATTATGATTGGGGTAGTGTAAGATTTGGATACAATGAACATTATTGAATTAAAGGAAAGGTCATTTTTCATTAACCAATGAACTTGTATGTGATAATGCTTGTTGAGCTGAAGGACTAAAGCATAATCTATTGAATGTGGCATAGTTGAATAACATTAGATTCAAGGTAGAATTCATGGATGGAAAGGCCAAAATATTGGATGGTAAAGGAAATATGGTTGGATCTAGCAAGTAAACAAAAGGTAACTTATTCTATCTTGATCTCAGTGTAAGTTCATGTTTTACTGCACAAATAGAAGAAAGTTGGTTATGGCATAAAAGATTATGAAATGTAAAATTTGATAAACTAGTTAAGATAAGAAAAAATAATAGAGTAAGAGGTATTCCTAGTTTGAAGAAACCTTATATGGGTCTATGCAAAAATTGCCAAATTGGAAATATGAGAAAGACTAGTTTGAAAAGAAAAAACTATCATTCTCTAAAACTCTTAGAGCTTGTGCATACAAACTTCTGTCAAACTATTGGAATATAGAGTTATAGTGGAGAAAATTTTTTGATTCTTTTTGTTGATGATTATTCTAGAATGATAACTATAATGTAACTAAAAGAAAAATCTGAAGCTTTTCAAAAATTAAAGTGTTACTTGGGAAGAGTAGAGAAAGAAATTGGAAAGAAGTTAAAGTGCTTAAGATTAGACAGAGGCAATGAATTCATCTCCAATGAATTCAATGAATTTTGCATTGAAAAATGAATTAAAAGACAAGTATTAGCCCCTGCTACACTAGAGCAGAATGGTATAGCTAAAAGAAGAAATAGATCCATCATGGATTGTGTAATAACATTGATGATAGAAAAGAATTTTGTAATCAAATACTAGAAGTAAGTTATTAGTGGTACAATTCATACCTTGAATAGAGTACAACTGAAGAAAGACTCAAATCAAACTCCTTATGAACTATGGTATGGCTACAAACCTAATGTAAGATACTTGAAATTATTTAGTATCAAATGTTACATACTAAAAGAATCTAGAAAAAAAAAATTTGATGTCAAAGGTGATGATGGTATATTTATAGGATACTCCTACATATGTAAAGGATACAAATGTTTGAATTTGTTTACTAATAAAATCATAGAAAGTGCACATGTCAGAATAGATGAGTTTCTAGAAAAGAGTGAAGAAGAAAGTAGTAAAGAGCCTAAGGATTACAAAAGATTTGTTTACTACGAACATGATACCCTACCAAATCTATCCAAAAGAAAGGAGGCTTCACCTCCTGAGTCCCCAAAATCTTCAACAATTTACCAAGTTGCAGATAGTGCAACCTAAGTCATAGTTTGAAGGACTTGAGTCATAGTCAAAGGCTACCAAGCTACTTCAAGAGAAAATTGAGTCTAATGGACTTGAGTCATAGACATTCAGACCTAAGCTTGACACTAAAGTTAATAATGAAATCAGTAAATCCAAATAACCTATTTTAGCAAGATATGTTAGAAGGCACCATGAACTTGATTAGATCATTGGAGATAAATCAGATGGAACAATCACAAGAGGAAAATTTAAAGGTACATGTTTCCTTGCTGAGTTTGAACCTAGAAATGTTAAAAATGCATTGGATAATGAAAGTTGCGTTGAAGCAATGAATGAAGAAATAGAACAAATAAAGAAGAAAAACACCTAGACTCTTGTTCCTAAACCCAAGGATAAAAATGTAACTGGTACAAAGTGGGTGTTCTAAAACAAGCTAAATAAAGATGAAAAATTATCTAGAAAAAAAGAAAGGTTGGTATGTAAAGGTTAGTCTCAAGAAGAAGGTATTGATTATGGTGAAACTTTTACCCCTTTAGCAAGATTAGAAGCTGTTAGAACTTTACTTACATATGTAGCTCACAAAGGATTTAAAGTTTAATTAGTGGTGTTAAATCTACATTCTTGAATGGAATTCTTGATGAAGAAGTCTACATTGAATAGCCAAAAGTTTTTGTTGACCCTACAAAAAGAGACATGGTTTGAAAATTACACAAGGAATTATATGGTCTCAAGCAAGCTCCCAGAGCTTGGTATGAAAGACTTCATGCTTACTTGGTACAGATTGGCTTCCAAAAAACAAATGATAACAGTAGTCTATATGGCAAAGAAGAACCAGACAAGAAGATTGTGTTGGCTGGAATATTTGGTGATGACACATTATTGACAAGAAATGATGACTTGTGCAAGGTATTTTCAAAAGAAATGAATAAGAATTTGAGATTTCTATGTTTGGAGATATTAAATTATTTGTTGGATTACAAATTCAGCAAAAGAAAGATGGTATCTACATTACTCAATCTAAATATATCAAGGAGATACTAAAGAAATTTAGAATGGAAGGCTTAAGAATAGTTGGAACCCCTACGTCTACTAGGCATAAGTTTTCCAAAAATGATGATACCAAAGAGGTAGATTAGACAACATATAGATCAATGATTGGAGAATTGCAGTATTAGTGCATATAAGACCTAATATTGCATTAGCAATTGGTATGGTGGCAAGATTCTCTGCAAATCCCAAAGAAAATCATTTGAGATATCTGAAAGGTACTAAAGAATATGGCTTATGGTACAAAATAGGAGTCAATTTCGACTTAAAATTATTTATAGATGTTGATTGGGTAGGAAGTATTGATGATAGAAAAAGAACTAGTGGTGGAGCATTCTTTCTTGGTAAAAGACTAGTGTCTTGGACAAGAAGGAAACAAAATTGTATCTGCCAATCCACAGAAAAAGTAGAATATGTAGCAGCAATAGTTAATTGTTCTAACATTGTTTGGTTCAACAAAAAATGATAGGTATGAAGGTAGAGGTCAAGGATCCAGTGGTCATATACAATGATAACACTAGTGCAATTAATATATCAAAGAATCCAGTGATGCATACCAGAACTAAGCACATTGCTATAAAATATCATTTCTTAAGAGAATTGGTGCAAGATAAAGAAGTCATATTGGAATATGTGAACAAAAAAGAATGTATTGTAGACATAGTCACCAAACCATTACCTAAGGATGCATTTCTATATCTAAGAGGTAAGCTAGGGATCATTCCCCTATTTGAAGCTCAATAAATGAAGTTTAGTGATGCATCAACCAAAGCATATTAAAAATCAATCAATTGATGTAGTATTGGCAAGGGCATATTGCAAATGAATTAGTACTTAAGGTAAATTGACTTTCACAAAGAATTGCCTTTGGCATGTGCTATCAAAGAGGGAGAAGTTTAATGTCATATCTTATAGAAAATTTAGTTATATAAAAGGAGAATTTTTCTATCATAAGTGAAGAGATGTCAAAGAAGGAGAATAAACTTTGTAGAAAAGATCTAGGAGACAAAAGTTCTTTGAAAAAGGGAGAAACTAAAGGTAGAAAGAGTTCACATTGATAGAAGGAGTTCTCATGGATGAAAATTAGAATGAAACTAAGAATATGTTCCTTATTTTATTCTTGCTCCAAAAATTTCATTATGCTATGACATATTGTGTTGCCATTAATGCCAAAGCAAGAGATTGTTGGATATAATTGATTAATTGTGTATTATCTTTGATGTAGCAAAAAATATCATATCATTATTAGTCAGCATATGCTGATCTCACTGAGGCATTGATGAAATTTTTCTATGGCTATGGAGCAATCCATAGTTTCCCTAGTTTAGAAGGTAGTGTCTACTGAGTTCACTCAAGTGTCAAAGGAAAGTCTGTAGAAGATGAGTATCAACTAAGCTCACTCACTTATTAAAGGAAATATTGGATGTAATTAGTGTTAACCAATCTCACTTAGTTACTAAAGGAAGTTTACAAGTATGCAGTATTGACTGAGCTTCACTTGATTAACATAGGAAAATCATTTCTAGGTTAGTGTCTACCAAGTAGGGTCAGCTAACAAAGGATTTTCTTATTTTGGAATATTAAGTTCAATTGACATATCTATTGGTTCTAGTATTAAGTTCAATTGATGTATCTATTGGCTCTAGCCAATTGAAAAGATGAACATTAATTACTTTAAGTTCTATTTGAGTCGACTTGACAATATGAAAGATATATTAATAAAAGGTCAAGTTGAGAATTTAAAAGGATGGAAATGTGATGAGTGAATATGTGGTTTGATGATGCCAAGATGAATTGAATTAGAAGGATAAGTAGAATATCCTTGTGGAGCTAAAAGGATATATTCAATCAAGAAGTGTCAAGTACAAGCTAGAATTGAGATCTGTAATTAGCAATTTAGTTGTATCCAAATCACATAATCTCATTGTTATTCTCTAACCATTTTAGAAGTGATCTAAATCTCTTAACAGAATTGGGTTAACATCCATTTGTAAATCCTCTAACAAGGTGACAGTTCTATTGAATTATTTAAAGACCTCTTGCACGACCACTCCTAACAAGGTGATTAAATCCTCTAATAGGGTCACACCTAATAGTGTCTTTTGTAACCTTTAATAGGGTTGGATCCTAACAGGGCTCACTTCAAAAGAGTGAAAATAGTAATTAGTTACAATTGGTGCTTTTTCTCAAATTGGGCTTCCATGTTAAAATCTTGGTGTCAAATGTGTTCATGTTATTTCTTCTCTATGTTTGTATCTAAGTTATAGTATTGTTAATCATAGATAACATCTTAGGATTTTTGTTGAGTAATTACCAAGAATTCTTGGTATTTACAAAGTTACAATATTTTTTTGTTTGTCGAGCATCAACAAAATCATTTTGTACTAACATGTCAAGGATCTAGTATTTATTTTTGTAGTAACTGATTCACCTCTCCCTTCTCAGTTATTCCTCTTATGTTTCCAACAATTTTTCCCCTATTTTGCTTCTCTCTCTCTCTCTCTCTCTCTCTCTCTCTCTCTCTCTCTCTCTCTCTCTCTCTCTCTCTTCTAGCCTATTTTAGACATTTTCTCTATGAAGTTGAGGACTTTGACATTCTGGGTCAAGGATGACCTTGTAGGTCAAGATAAACCTCAAGCTTGACCTATGTCACATATGATGTTAATGCTAACCTAGGATAGGGTCGACCCTGTCCTTGAACAAAGGTCCAATTTTCAATTTTTGGGAGTTTCAAGATATTGGGCTTCAGAAAGTTTCATTTTCCTTTTTTTGGGTCAACTGTTTTAGGTTTCAAAATGGTAGACTCTTAGATTTCATTTAATGTAGGTCCATTTATAGGAGATAAGGTTAATTTTAGATTTAATTCTCCCATGTTGGCCTTCTTTGGGAGTTTTTGCCCTCGATCTCTATATAAGGAAGCCTTCTTCCTTCATTTTCACATCCATGATTCATAAGTGCATCCACAATCTATAAGAAAATTTATTATTTACCTTTTATGAAACATGTCTACTATCCATTATCAAGCATTCTATCAATCAATCATTAAAGTTTTCCATTGAAAATAAAGGATTGAAGCATTCAAGCCTTTGAATAGATTTTTTTGAAGCATTCAAGATTTATAATTCAAACCCTAGATCTAGCCATCATGGTGGTGTGATCTTCCTTCAATATCCTTTGTTCATCTTAAAGATATATTCATTCTTCTATCAAAGTGGATTCCAAGCATACAGTCATGGAGGTTTTAGTTTACATTTTCTAATGTTATGTTCAACCTTTCATATCAATATACTTGTTTACATTTCAAACACAGTTGCATAGCTATTTAATATCATAGGTCTATAGTTAGATTTAGTTCTACTTGTTGCTAGCATTCCTTATTTTAATTCCATTATTAAGGTTGATTCCAAACTAGGATTTGACCAAGGAAAATCCCTCATCCAAACAAAAAAACCATTTTTCTTGTAGATACAAGTGTGGAGTAGTGAATTGAGATGCATGGTTGGATACCCTTTTCATCTAACTTGCAGTATTCATCAATAGAAATTTTTTTACAGTAGTGCAGGACAAGGTAGACTTTTTGGGTACAATTGTGCCTTGGGGTAAGATTGTGCCCCTCTATCTAGGTCAAGGTCAACCTCCCTTCAAAAGAACAAAAGTTTGTGCGGTTTTCTTCATCCTAACATTTCCAATGTGGAATAGATTGCAGAGATCTCCAAAACTTTACACAGACATAAAAAATCAACATTTTCCAAATTTATCCTACTATAAGGTTAGTATTTGTCTTCTATTTATTTCATATTTGAAGTACTTACTTCTCAAATAGGAAGACCATGGGATCTCCTTTCTCCCTATTCTCTATTACTTGATCCATTTGTGCATTGATCACTTTCTTGTGCTTAATCAATTTGGATCATTCCTTTTGGGAATTTCGGTTAAGGATAGGTCATATTTTCTTCCTATTTATTTTGGTGAACCCGACACACTTACCCCCTATCTTTTGTGTAATTAGATGCCCTATTATGTTTTACGATGTTACATTTCATTTCATATTTGTTAGGTCTTTTCTTGCATTAATATTAGATTTAGTTTATGCTCTTGCATTTTAAAATTCAAAATTACAAATTTAAAATCTATATATTAAAAATACAAAAACATTTCTTACATTTATTTACTATGAAGATTATGAAGATTCTTTCGTGTATGTTTATGTTTCTTATTACCCTTCTTTTAGAATCAATTTACCATAATTATAATTTTTCTGAGAGTATCATTCACTTTATTATGTTTCATGAACTTTCATTTTATTCAAACTTATGCTTTTGTGAATTTAACCAATACTAGTCTTCCTACATTCAAAACTTTCATTAAAGATTCATGTGGTAGACTTATTATTCTTTTGGATTATGTGAAGGATTTAGTCAATGATACACCATCTCCTAATCTTTCTAATCTAAATCTTATTATTCCTAATCTAATGTCTAGATATCCATCTATCAATCCTTTTTCTTCCCATGCTTATGATGTAATTCAAGCTACAGTTTAGGATGCAAATGTGAAAGACTTCTTTGAATTACCTTCTCTTCTAATTCATGATGATTTTAAAGGAAAGGGTAAAGACACTTTTTCAAAACCTATTATTTCATCTTATAGAACTTTTTCTCATGAACATGATAAACAATCACCTCCTGTAGAAGCTTTACATGATATGTACATTATAGGATATAATATGATAACTAAACAAGGTTATAAAGGTTTAGAGTGTGGAGTTAATGAACATGGTATTAGGTATCCCACTCATATATGCTCTAAACCATATTTGTATGGGTTGGTTGTTCAAAATCTCAAGTTAATGGAGGGGGTGTTAATCATCGTCATCCTCTTCATAAACTACTTCCTACACCTACTTTAGATAACTCTTATATTCATCAAGAGCTGGTTAAACAAGTGTATATAGAATTAATGAATTTTAAAAAATAAATCTTTAAACCTATACTTAAATATGCTTTGCTGAAGTAAAAATTTCCTTTTCATTATCATAATAAGCATTTACTTGTTGATTGTAGACATTTCAAATTGTATGTTTGTGAACAAACTGCTTTTAGAATTTTATCTCATTCTCGTGTAGTTTAACAATTACTTCATAATTTTGATATAGGGGATTCCCTTCTTTATGATATAATGTATATTTGTTCTCCTCTTATCTCTAGACTAAGCGGCAAGAGGTGTATTTCTATCCAGTCTCCTAGGATCCATTAGGTCTTTTATTGTGCTTAATTGGTATTCTTTTCTCCTATTTTTCTATTATTTTGTATTATGCTCCATTCAAGATATTTTTTCTAAGATATATTTTTGTAAAGTATCCCTTATCTTCCTCCCTATGGGGTAAGGCTTTCCCTTCTTTCTCTTTCTCTAGAGAACTACTTTCCTTAACTTAGTTGTACTTATTTATATTGCAATATTATTTCTTCATACTGATACATAATTTGAGTATGGATTATCTTTTTACAAAAGAGGTTTTTGTCCTAGGTAATCACCTATTCTCAATGTTGAAAATTATATTCTTTATAAAATCTTACTTGTTCTTTGGAATTAGAGTTGTTTTTCTCATTCCAAAGATTCATTTTCCTCTTCTCTATAGGAGGCTTGGTGATTGAATCTTTGTTACCACTTGGTTTGTCGTTGAAAGATGAGATTTTATCTAAATGTACTCCTCTATGCTGAGGGTCTTGGTTATAAGATCTCTTTCTTTGAGGATCCCTTTTCCATAAGTGACATATTGTTTTTCTTGATTAGCTATGTTCTTGGTTGTAAGGATCAATAACCTTTTCTAGGAATATGCTATATAATGTTGTTAAACATGATATTTCTTTCCATTGTGGAGTAGGTATCCTCTTCCTCTTCCTCTTCCTTATCATTTCTAGTAGACAACCACAATAAGGATGGGGGAATATATATGGTCTCTCTTTTGTTATAGTTTTTTATTTATATGCTAAGTCTTAGAAGATAATACACATAAGATGCCAAATCCTAAAGAGAGACACATTTTTCAATTTTTTAATACTAAATCCACTAAATGTAATGTACATAAGTTGCTAAATCTTGAATAGATGCACATTGCTAAATCCTCTATAGGTAATGCACATAAGCTTCTAAGTCCTAAAGAGATACACATTTTTCAATTTTTCAATATGCTAAATCTTCCTAAGGTAACACACATAAGTTGCTAAATCTTGAGGAGACATGCATTTCATATTCATAGTAATACAAAAAGGTAGATCTATGGGTATTCTAGAAGTTGTGAGAAGGAGCATTTACAATTGGAAGCATAGTTTATTAGTGAACTATTAGGTTTGGCCACTTGTTTGGTGATTCATGGAAAGGTGGGCATCTTACTAGATGAGGTAATCACTTCTTCTTTTCTTTCTTTTTGCTTTTATGCTAGTAGGACAGAATCATGAAGTTGTGTTATTTATAGTGTTTCTCTTATATTTATTATGTAATCATTTATTTTTTTATGATAGTTTTATAAATATGATATTAGTATGAGAAATATCTCTTAGCAAGGTTTCTTGTGCTAGTTAATTTGGGTTTGTTTTGTACTAACCCTTTTTCTTTTATGTTTTTTTTTGTGTTTATTTTCACACAATCATGCTTATATGTAGAGTTAGAATCCTTAGCATGGAGTCTTGTGTCCTTAGATAAGTTTTATTTTATCTCATTATGAATCCACTTAGATATCTTCTTTCTTCTCCTTTACCAAGATTTTTCATTGAGTTCATATTCTTGCTAAAGTGGGGACTAAATTTATTTTCTTAAAATGGAAGCACTTCCTTGTTAAGAGTATTTAGCTATCTGAGCAAGTGGTTTGGGGTCATGTCAAGTGCCTTGAGTAAGTCTTTCCATGGATCTGGCTATTTTCCCCCTATTCTACTTCTCTCTTTATTTCTAGCTAATTTTTGACAACTTTCACTATGAACCTATTGACTTTGACTTTCTGGGTAATGGATGACCTTTTAGGTCAAGGTTGACCTCAAGCTTGACCTAGGTCAAAAAATTTATCAACCTTGACATAGGGTAGGGTCAACCTCATCCTTGAACCTAGGTCCAATTTTCAATTTCTTAGAGTTTTAGGATATCAGCCTTTAGAAAGTTTCATTTTCCCATTTTCAGGTCAACTATTTTGGGTTTTTAAATGGTAGACTCTTAAATTGCATTTAATCTAGTTCCCTCATTTTGAGATCCATGGTTCATAAGCACATCCATGATCTATGAGCAAAGTCATTATCTACTTTTCAAGAAGAACATCTAAAATCCATTATCAAGCATTCTATCATTCAAGCAGTCAATTTTTCCATTGGAGTTCAAGGATTGAAACATTCAAGACTTTGAAGAGATCTGGTTCAAGCATTCAAGATTTATCATTCAAATCCTAGATCTAGCCATCATGGTGGTGTGTTCTTCCTTCAAGATCCTTTGTTGAACTTCAAGATATATTCAGTCTTCTATCAAGGTAGATTCTAAGTATACAATCATGGAGGTTTTGATTTACATTTGCTAATGTTATGTTCAAGCTTTCCTATCAATATACTTGGTTTCATTTTGAATATAATTTTATATCTATTGAATATTGTAACTTCATTGATAGATTTACTTCTAGTACTTGCTTGCATTCATTACTTTAATTCCAATATTAAGGTTCATTCCAAACTAGGGTTTGACCAAGGAAAACCCCTCATCCAAAAAAAAAAACCATTTTTCTTTTAGATATAGGTGTGGAACAATGAATTGAAGTGCAGATATTGTCAAACTTTCAAGGTCCATGAACAAAAGTTGTCAAAGTAGTGTAGGTCAAGGTCAACTTTTTGGGGTACAATTGTGCCACGTGCTAATATTGTCCCCCTCTATCTAGGTCAAGGTCGACCTCCCTTCAAAATAACAAAATTTAACTAGGTTTTCTTTGTCTCAACATTTCTAGTCCAAAATAGGTTACAAAGATCCCTAAAACTGTGTATAGACAATAGAAATTAACATTTTCCAGATTTATCCTACTTTAGGTAAGTATTTGTCTTCTTTTTATTTTAGATTTCAAGTACTTATCAAATTGTAAGACCATAGGATCTCCTTTATCTCTATTCTCCATTTCTTGACCCATTTGTCCATTGATCACTTTCTTGTGCTTAATCAATATTGATCATTCCTTTTGAGGATTTAGATTGACATTAGGTCCTATTTTCACACTATTCAGGAATTATTCAACTTCTCACTAAAATAAGAAATAAGTCTACCTTCTTGACTCAAAATAGGGCCTATTGTAGTACCACTTTCTTCACAATCTACTTCAAACACCTTATTAAATCTACAAGTGCTAAAATATGCTACTCTATAACTTTCTACTTCAATAGATTAAAAATATTATCTACTCCTACAACCTTGTTAAATTATTTCTTATCCCCTCTCATTATTCAGTCCATGGTCTAGAAATACTACTAATACCTCATATAAAATTTCTTAGAAACTACTCATTCTATAAAAGTATCTTACCACTATTGTGCTCCTTGGAGTAGGTCATTCAAGGATTGCCCTCTCTTTCTCAGGGTCCATTTTTTGCCAGTTTGCTAGAACTACATATCCGAGGTACATCAACCCCTTCAGAAAACTACTCCTTTACATTTATCAATAACTTTTATTCCCTCAAATTATGAAAGATCTTATGAATATTTATAAAATTCTCCTACAATTTCTTGCTAAAGATAAAAATATCATTGAGGTAAAGAATGAAAAAATTACCCAGAAAATCCTTGAGTGCCTCATTCATGAGCCTCATGAAAGTGATTGGTTCATTGGTTAGCCAAAAAATCATGAATAACTACTTGTATAATCTTTCCCTTGTCATAAAAGCACTCTTCCACTCATCTCCTTGTCTAATGTGAATCTAATGGTACCTACTGAGATACCATTTTTGTATGATACTTAATAGAAGGAATCCTTTCAAATTCCTCTCTTGAAAAGATAATCTAAGATCAACTCCAAGGTTTTAGGTGATCCTATGACCTACTGGAATCCACTCAATTGAGGATAAATGTGTATGTTCATGAGGAGGTAGTCTTTGCTAGTTCAACTAATTTCTGATGAGATGTTTGATCTTCTATTTTGATAAGTAACCACAAAAGAGATTTACCTTTTTTGTATTTTCTATTTTATGGTGAATGAAATTGATCAATGCAATTATATGAATTTTATTTTAACCAAGTGTTAGAAAATAAAATAACAAAGATAAGGTAACAAGATATTAAAGCAAATAACTTGAAAGGGGAATGCGTAATGGACATAAACCATGGTAACAAAATGCCTACAAGTTAAATTATTGAAAAGATTAGGTAGGAAACTAATGAAAATAGGAAAAGCACTTCCTCAATTCCATTGATGCAATCATTGATGGGAACTCAATAATAACTGCAAGATATTTTACTTCTCATCAAATCACAAGGACATCAAAAGTTCTCTCATGCAATGCAATAAGCTATGCAAGAACAATCAATGATCTTTCCTCGAACTTGGTATGTTAGTAGAATTCATTACCATGAGGCAAACACTAGAACTAAAAGGTTGTACAATGATAACAACACAATAAAACTATTGGCTCCATAATTATTCACGAACATTCATTCACAAAAGTAACACATTCTGACAAGAATAACTAAACTTAGAATGATAGAACCAATAGAATATATTATTGCATCAAAATAATAGCCTAGAAAACATATTACACCCATGTATTTATAAGAAATCATCTTCTCCTTTTGTGCTAGGAGAGAGTTCTTAAAATACAACTCATGCTAAAAACTAATAAAACAAATCTAATTATATACAAACTGACTCTCTAAATGGTTCTAACTAGACCTCCACCCTTATCTATATCAATTAATGGTTGCATGAGCCTTTACATGACTTAAAGAAATTAACTTGAAGAAGTATATAAGAAGAAGGAAGTTGCAAGAGGATCTAAGAGTCACTAGAAGCTCTAAAAATGGAAGCTTGACCTTCTCTAAATGTTTCTGGGAGTTGAACTATGATTAGAAGTCATTTTCACTATATGTAAAGCTCTTAAAATAGGAATTGGTAGTTAACTATTGGTGCACTACTACTTCTTAAAAATTGTCATCACACCTTTGAGAATAGCGCACCTACACACTTATGCACTTCCATGACAGGTTCCAAAAAATGGAAAATTTTCCCAAGTGTTAAATTTAAACTTCCAACATCTGGGTTTTCTTCCCCTTTACACTAAAATGATGTTTGGATGTTACACCTTGAACTTCTCAATTATCTCTGTTACTTGGGTAGCCTCTCATAAATCTAAAGCTCCATACTTATCCTTTACTAATTGTTGGTAATATCTAACCTCTATCTAAGTTGCTACAAAATTCTCAAGTTTGGTTTCCAGCTCCAACAATACCTCCTCAGCCTTGAATGCTTTCTTGATATCTTCATCTAACGAAGCATCTTTGAAGGTTCCTCAAAATTTTTGGACCACTAATTACACCATATATTGAGGTTGGTTTCTTGATATATCTTTAAAAATTTCAAGGCAAGTAGCGTTATAGTACCTTTTGGCTTCCAAAATTTTCTCTTGAGTTTGGTCCCTTAATCTCTAAATATCCTCATGTAGTCCTTGCATGACTTTATTACTATCAGATATCTTCTTGATCCAATTATCAAGCTTATCAAGTTCCTTAGTTGTATATACTTCAATGAGCATATGATGCCTTTGACCTTTTATTGATGTCAAGGCTTGAAGGTCTTTTGCCTAGGTATATACCTCATCCATCAACCCAAAATCTTTCTTCACTATGTACACCAACTTATCCACACTCGACTAAATATGGTGTAACAAGTTCAAGTTCCCTAGTATTATTTGAACACCTTTGCCCTAAAAATTGTCATGCCATTACTAACATGCATCCAAAAATTGGTCTAACTATATTGTTCCCTTCTCTTTTTCTCTCTAATGAATCATCAAGAGTTATCTCTATATGATCTAGGTCTATTGGTCCCACAACCCCATGAAAATAACCTTTTAGAAGATCATTCTGTTTCCTCAACATAGTCAACTTTGACTCATCTCAGTCCATGTGCATTAGCACATCCTTCATGCCTATAGTGATCATGACTTTTGTGGTATCTACCATGGGCCTTCCCAACATGACCTTGTTGATTTGGTAATCCTTAGGAGTTAGTTCCTCAGTGTTAGCATGTCGAGAAGGAATGTCAATATGTGTAAGAAAGTCTTGATCTTGGTTTTTCATAATGAAGGCCAGTGCTCATGCATCACTTGTAGGTGGTTCAAGTTTCTTGATGACTTTAATCATCTCTCTCATTCCCTCATCATCAATTAAATCCAACTTTTTCTTTTGATGAAACATAACCTCCCTCTTTATCCATGCCTGTGTGGTGCCCACTGGGGACATGTACTTGACCAAAGAAGAAGTTTCTATTGCAAGCCCCTTCCCATTATTAATCCTCTCTATAGTCTTCTCCCTTTGTGAAAGATCAATTTTTGGAGTCTCTATATCTACATGGGATAAGGTCCTAGCCTCTATATAGTGAGGAGTTTGTTGAGGCTCTTCAGGTATCTTCCCCTCCTTTGATACTTCATCAGGTTGTAGTTGTTGGGGTTCTATTTCCTTTGCTTATTGTTGTCATGTTTCTCTAGCATGAGAAAGTGGTGTTGTTAAGCCTTTATCTACAAATGAAAAATTTGGTGATGTCAATGGTCATATTTCTAAAGGTCCTTGAGATAGAGGCATCATTTGACTCCATTCCTCTCCTAAGCATTCACTCTTGGGGGTATCTCTTATCTTTTCACCCACCATTTCAATGCTTAGTGTAATGAAGTCAAAATTAGAGAGGTCAAAGACATCTATTTCTTGCCTCTCCATATTAGCTATCCATAATTTTTGCTTATCCTCTGAAGTAGACACCAAAATAGGCTCTTTTAGAATAGATCGAGGATTTTTAGTTGAGCTTCTTCTTCTCTCCTTTTCCATATCCCTAGCTAAGAGACTCCTTTGACTAAAGGAACATATTCAATATCTTAATCCTCCTCTTCTTATACTTTAGCTTCAAGAATTTTCTCAAGAACCTGAGGAATCAAAGTAGTTTTCTTTTTTAACTTTCTCCTCTTTGTGCCTACCACTTGTATCTCAATTCTTATCCTTTTAAGTGTCAAGGGGGGGGCTTCTTCCTCTAAATCTGTAGGAAGCAATTGATTTTCTTCTTCTTCTAGTTCCTACAATTATTCTTCCTCTTGGGCTTATGATGATGCTTGCTCAGTTTCTTGAACTTGATCTACTGGGTTGACTTGGGGCTCTTCTTGTCGAAGCTATAACTATTCTTATTGAGAGGTTTGTGTAGAAGCCATTTTCTTCCTTCCCTTTGTCAGAACTCTTTTCCTTTTAACTCTTCTATTAGCTTCAAAAACACAACCTCCTGCTCATGCTGATGCACCATTTTTGACCTCACTAGGGATTGAGCCAGGAAGGTTGTTACTGTGACTTTTGCAGCTTTACCCTTTAGAGGGCATATTATGGCTTGAAGAGGAACAACCTGGGGAATTGGATCAGGCCAAAAAGCTTTCTTGATTGATTCCTTTGTCAATTGGACTATATGGCAAGCTTTATGATTAATATTTAAGTTCTCATCCCTTCAAATCTCTACATTCATTATAGGAATGTCAAAGATTTTATCCCTTTTATACAATGGATTCAATACGTCCTTAGTATCCTTCTCAACAACCTTTAATGGGATCATTATTTTGAGAGACTTCTCTGCCGAATATAGAGTCATCGTAGAATAATCCCTTATGTAGATATCATAGTCATATGCTACTTTCATCCAATCATCTTCTAGTACATCTTCATGTACAAATTTCTTCCTTACCAAATGTTGCACCATCCCTATGTTGTTGAAGTAGGCGTGAGGGGTGTTGTACTCTTCTAGGGGATATTGATCCCATTCTGAATCAAAGGTCATTATATCATGTTTCTATTTGACCTCAAAAGAACCAATGTCATGGGCTAGACCCATGTCTTCTTATGTTGTCTTCTTATCTTTTTGTATGTGGATATAAGTTGGCATACAATCTCCAACAAAATGAGCCTATCCAATGGATATCTTGAGAGCTTCTTCAAGTTTTCCAATGTACCAACTACCCTTAGCTAATTGTATGTTTTAAATTGGATGTAGTATGTGTCGATCTCTGTGATCCTAGCCACTACTTCTATTTACATCATGTTTGTGCATTCACTTTCAATAAACCTAATGATTTAAAAGATGAAACCTTCATTCACTACCCTATATTTCACAGTTTGATATAAGACTTTTTTCTTCAACAGTTGTGGATACACCACATAGGGCCAAGCAGTAGCATCTTTCATGCTCCCCTTTTTTTAAAGTTTTGGGTATTCGATGGTCCTTTTTGCTAGTAAGTACACCATGTAGGATGTCATATAGAATCTTGGATCAACTTTCATAGCTATGAGTTCATAATGTAGATTATTTCTAAGGATAGTAGCCTAGTCTATTGGCATTTTGGTCATCTTGATGGTATCAATAAAATGGACCATCAATGTGTAAAGATGTCCAACCATAGGGAGTCCCATTTCTCTACTCAAAAGCACAATCACATAACCAATACCATCCTTCATGTACTCTCGTGTCATATTGAATTTTCCAACTCTATGACCTATTGATGTTCTATCTATTAGGAAGGAAGATTGAATTGTTTCTTTGGCTTCCTTTTCATTCTTGTGATATCATCTTTCTATCCAATCATATGTTATCTTCACATATTGATCAACTCTTGGTAGATGGAACACTTTCTCAATATTCCTAGGTTTAAGGTCTGGGACTATCATCCCTATGAAACTCTTAATGATGTTTTCTTAAGACATAATGTTTTGCCAAGGTCATAATAAACTCTAAGGATTGTACTGAAGTCAGGTGTAAGGCTATGTTGACTAAGCCTAAAAAAATAAGTATGGATACCATAATAGACCTTTCCTTAGGCTTATTAAAAATGGTTAAGAATGTGTTTTAGTCACTATGTACTAGCTTGGTATCTTTGATCTATATATTCCCTTCTTGAAACTAATATTTCCTTGGTGCAACTTGTTACTTTAAAATAATGGGCTTGGGAGGAATCTTTTCTCCCATTGACCTTCATTTTCAAATCCTTGGCCTCTACCTTTTCCACTTCAATCTTTATTATTCTAATCATGAGGATGATTGGAATTATTTCCACTATAGTTGTAAGTGATACAACTAGCCTCATCCTTGTTCTTTTGATAATTATTTGGGCTCCATAAGACCATCCACTAGATCTTCTACCACAGCCTCTTTCACTACACTTGCTATCAAACTTCTTGTTCATATTTTCCTTAGTATCTTCCTCAATAGATCTTTTGACTTGCCTTAATGCTTGCATTTTCTTTAGCAGATCAAGCTCATGATAGACTTCAATTTAGCTATCATTCAATCCCATATGGTAATTTTTTCATCCCTCTTCTATATTTCTCTAGTTAAATCTCATATGGCCAGATCTTTGCATGTCCCTTAATATTTTCCTTTGCAAACTTTACCCTATTGGGAAACTCAATATCTTCATACTCAAAGTATTCATCCCATTCACTTATCAAATCAATTAGTTCCCCTAAGTTAATATTTCCTCAAAATTTGGGAACCTAAAACTTTGGTCTTTTTCCAATCTTGGCGATGGCATTGAAATTTTCTTCTTCTTATAGGTTCATAACCACCTCTACTTCAACATTTTCTTCTTCTTTATCCTCATAATTACTTGCATCTCTTATGATGGGATTTATTCATCTACACATTTGTTCTTCGAATTCTTGCACCTCTCTCTAGAGGGATATAAGAGGCTTAAATGTAACACCTACATCTCCTCAAATTCACTCTCTTCGTGGAGGTATTTTTGCACTTTCATTGAAACCCTTGTGAAAATTGGCTTGCAATCAATGATTTGTCTTTAGACTCACCACAAACCATAATTCTGGTGTAATTGTTGCACAATCGGTGATATATTTATGGACTAAGGAACTCCTTCTCTAATACCACTTAATGAAGGATGCTCACATTAATACCACAAATACACACCAAAAACCAAGAAATAACAACCATTCATGAGAATAAAATATGGGTTTCTTATTATCGTTACAAATGCAAAATTATAAAATTTTGAATTTCAACATACAAACCTAAATGGGAACCTTCCCTACAATAGTTTGCAACAAACAACTATGAACTATCGCCTCAAAGCTATCTTAGGCAATGTGCATGAATTCTTTAAATAGGCATTTTTACACTGCCAAGGAATTTTATAGACATCAAAACTAAACCCTTTAGCCTAACTAGCCCTAACATTACATATAGAGTTAGTTGGAGACAACTTAGACACTTATTTTGGAAATTTTGGTTACCACAAATTTGGAAGGCCATAACTATAAAAGTGTTTCTCTAGTTGACTCTTAAAACTATTTTTTGGAATCCACAACTTCTCATCTACAAGGCTTGAATCATGCAAGCTCTAGCTAACCCCATTTCAAAGTCCATTAGGGCCTCTATGGTCTTCAAAATTGAGCTTGAAGTTTTTATACCATAAATTTACATTGAAAACTTCCAATAACTTCATGAATACTCATGATATGACACTGAGCATCAACTATTTTGATGATATATCCAAGATGAAAATCGACCACTTAAATTACGATATTCTAAGCTCATCTAACTAATTTACTAAGTAGTAAACCTTCACCGAAAAAAAAATTGCATGGAGACAACCCTTATTAAAAAATTAAGGAAATATTTTTTAGTAATGCAAGAGTTCACTTACAGCCAAGATTCTTCTGCATCAATAATTTTCACCATATCATATGATATTATATCCTTACACTTCCATAATACTCTATTATTTTGAATTGATGAATTAGATTGAAATCTATTTCAAGCTGAATTTTTCATCACAAAAAATTGTTATCTATACTATGATCCCCTTCCTAGTATTTTTACATTATTTATTAATCACTTATTTTTTCCTAGTTCTCATTCTATGGGACACAGTGTCTATTGAGTGATCAATATGAAGTGAACATGGCATATCAACCAAGTTCTAGAGTTAGGCAAGGTGACAGTGTTTCATGAGTATCTTCACCATCACCTGAGTAACTCATCAGAACTAAGTTACAACATTGAGTTGACTTGGTAATTATGTTTGGAACAATTTTTGTTGTGGCCAACCTATGAAGGAATTTTTGAATGGATATAAGTATGAAGTATTTTATTAATCCAAATACAATGAACTACATCAAATACATCAATCACACCATGAGTTGAAGAACATTAGTGAATATGGAAGAGAAGATTATTTCGAAGGCTACAAGCAATTCCAAAAAAGGAAGAGACTCATCTATCTAGTCAACTGATTCATTTATTTCAAAGGATCTTCATTAGAAATTAGAGTTGCATATCATAGATCAATCTATTGATTCATTCTAATAGGTGCATTAGTCCCAAATCCTTTAACAAGTTGGACCTAGTAGTCCTTTGCAAAAAAATCCTAACAAAGTACATACTTAATTTTATTGTATAAATCCTTTCACACGGTGGACCTAACAATACGTATTACTCTTAAATGAGTAAGATTGCCAGAAGTGATTATTTGTAAACATTAATAGATCAACTTTGTTGCTATAGTAGTGAAGCATTGTGGGTGTCATCCCCACCCCAATTTTACCTTCTACTTGGAGGGTTTATAGGTCACCAAATATTGTGTTATGGTGTTGTTACTTACTATTTTATATTTCTTTCATGCAAGTGGATTTACAACTTAAGGAAATGGAATAAATGAATAAATTCTAATTGGTTCTTGATTCAACCCTCCCCCTTCTTAGTCACCTAGTTTTTATGACATTTCCAACAACTATGTGTTAATTCATCTAAGTCAAAAATACATTCCAACTCTACCATCCCCATAGGAATGGTATTGTTTTTCAAATTTATTATCTCATATTCATCTTCTAGATCATCATCCTTAGGTTTTTCATCAAGAATATCATGAATTTCTTGTCTTTTGAACATAACATTAAACATAATGAACTCTAGAACATGTTGATCATCTTGGAATACCTAGAAGTTAGTAATATTTTTTTTTGGAATAGACAGAGCATCCAAAAATTCAATTGAAAACCTTTTGTGTTTTATTCTTTCAATAGGCTGTAATACCCAAAATTACAAGGGCATTGGCTATAATATTCTTCCTTCTAGGAATAGACCTTATGTTTGGGGCCTCAAAATCTTCCATGAACTCTAAAAAACTCTTTTAGTTAGAAAGTAGTTTTCTATCATTGCAAGAATATTTTTAATTAACATGTCTAATCAGCAACTGATAGTCTCCTTCAACCATGAGATCTTTGACATCCTTCTCTAATGTGAAGAGAAGTCTATGGATCAAGGCTTCATATTGTGTAACATTATCAATAAATCTAAAATTTAAAAGATATATAGTAGGAAAGGACCTACCTTTTGCATTAACTAGTTGAATACTAGGGCTAACTCTTAATTTGCATTTAGATCCATCAAACCTGAGTGTCCATACAGGTTATTCTTTTAGCTTCCTTGAGTTGTGTTTATTTATTTGAACCTTTTGTTTAACTTTTACTTTTAAGGACTATTTCTTCAGGATCCATTACATTCTTTCATGTGGTAGATTCAATGAGTTACTATTTTTTACATCTGATATGGGAATCATCTTCTTATGTTGTTCATCTTGAATTTCCCCAATCAACTCTATGATTTTCTTGATTTGCGGTTTAGGTTGAACAACTACTGAGGTCCATCCTTGACATTTTAAAAAGTGTCTTCTCCTTCGATACTAGTTCATTTCCACTTTTTTTTCGACAAATTTTTTTTACCAAGGCTATGATTTCATCTTTCTTCTTTTTGTTTTTATCCTCATGTTGGTCAAAATTTTGACCAGATGGGGGTCTTATGCCAAGTTATGTTTTCCCATGTTGGTCACAATTTTGACCAACTTAGGTCATAAAAAAAAAAATGAAATATATTATGTTTTATGTTATATTTTGAGACACAACAAAAAGATTAGGGCTTCATTTGAGTAACATTGATTTTTGTTGGGTGAGTAGTATTGGGGCTTTTCTCATCTTTTCACTTTGTGAAAATTAGCTGACATATCTCAATAATATATATGCATACATTTGTTCTTTTAGATCTTCATCTTTGGATTTTTTTCAATTGATTTGTGTTTCAATGTCATGTAGGTTGGATTGGGAATGAGCAAAGGCAACAATGAGGGATCGCCATGATGATATCTCATCTTAATCCAAGCATGATAAGATGATCCCATTTCTCTCTCATTTTGATATTTCCAAACTTCACCTACTATTTTTAATAATGTTTCCCTATTTTATCAATAGTGTGAGGAATTGTGTGATAATGTAACTAGCTGCTGCTAGCAATTTTCTTTTAGGTTTTATTCTCTTGGCACAACCTATTTTAAAGTTTGTCAAATATTAAAACCATTGATGTTGTTGTTTACTTTTCTTCTAAAAATCATGGTGAATTTGTATACCCATGATTTCTTTAACCCATTGAAGGGCTCTCCATTTATTAGACCTTTATTTTTTCTATTATGGAAAAGACTAGCTTGAACAATGTATGTGTGACAATCTTGACACTGAATGTAGAGGACACTACTAACAATTTGGCTCACATGAAAGAAATGATTTGGAAAATTTGGATAAATGTTCTAAAAGAAAGAGACAACAAGACTTTTACAAGTAACTAATAATGGAGAAGTGGTAGATGGAATGAATGAGCAAATGGTTGGAGAGTGCAAATTCAACCATGCTGGCCCCACTACTATGAGGCCTGCAAGTTAAGGAGTAAGAACCTAGATAGGAAGTGATGACATGGCAACGATTTTTTCCCTTACCAATCCTCACTATTTCTACATTTCATAAAAACACGTCTCTTAGAATTCATTTCTATGCAAGTTGTTGATCAATAAAGGTTTGACAACTCCTCATCTTCAATCCCTCTCATTTAGAAATGTAAAGGATTCAACATTCCTTCTAAATATCTTCTCAAATTGGTCAAACAGATCATTATCCCTCTTTGTTACTACTCCAACAGTAAAATTACATTGCTGATATATTCATAGCAATGTCATTCCATATTTGTTTATCTTAATTACTTCCTCATAGCATTCCAAAACAATTCTTTTCATTTCTCTTTCTCTACTTGAGTGTTTCTTATTCCTCTTATTCATCTAATTCAATCTTGAGAAAATCATCCAATCTTTAATTAAAAGAAAATGTCTTCTCAAGTTTGCTTCACCTTCCTTCATTAATGCTTGTAGAGATTCTCTTTGTCCCTTTTCATTCTCTCTTCTTGTCATGTTGCTCACTTCATTTCTTCATCTTTTTCCAGTTCTATTTCTTTTTAATAATGTTTTTTACATGCTACCCAACTATTTTTCTGCATTTGATAATTGCCATCTTCCTACCCCTCTTATTTCTTGTTAGACACATTGTGCCAATCTTGATTTTGGAACTCAATTTAATGGGTCTAATTTATTTTAAATTAGGTTTACCATTCACATTACCAAACTCAACCAAGCCAAAAGTATATTCACATAATATCTCATAGCTTGATTTCCATGTATTCATTGAAGAACATGCATATTATCTATGTGACTATATGCAATATTGATACGAGTAATGGTGGAGATGATACTTGTTTTTTAATAAAAAAATTCTCAACTAGGCTAGGATTCTTCCAAGCCTACCTAAGAATAACATATATTATCTACTTCAATTCTCTAAGGTTAGAGACAAGGTGAATGACGTATTCCTTGTGCCACTTTTAGCTATTCTAGTTGTCTCTACCTATACCTTCAAAAAAAATTCACACAACAACCTCTAACACCTCACCACACAACACCTCCATCACCTCACACCTCCAAGATCTTTATCAACACCATATCCCTATAATCTTCCAAAGGAATAAACACATTGCAATACAATACCTTCACTATTCATAAGGTTCTAGACACCTTGGAGGCTTAACAACACCAATACAAATTAGCCTCCCTTGGAAGGTAGATTAAGAACTCAAATTCTCCAAAAAACTTCTCAAACTAAAGGAAGATTGAGATATCTCTTGCTGATATTGAGATAATTCCAAAACTATAGATTCCCACTATTTAGTTAAATATATAATCTGTAGGCTGAGTCTAAATAGAGAATCTTAACAACACATCTATTCTTTCTAACCTCACTTACTATCCAAAAATAAAAATGCAAAAACTTCCAAATAACATTACCTTGTCAAAGTCAATGTCAAGCTTCTAACTTTTGGGCTTCCACTCATTGGTAGATGACAAAATTCACAAACCCATGTAATTGTGAAGATTTCCTTATTGAACAAGGTAACTACCCCCATGATTCCATTTATTTTCTTCTATACTCTCCTCAAGGTTCCTTTGTACTCTAATAATGTATAGTAGTCTTCATATGGGCAACTCCATCCAAGACATTATCGCAATTTTTTTTCTAGAATGTTGATTCACAATTTTTTTTATTGCATATGATAGCAATTAATATGTTGATTCATATCTTAAGAAATCAATATAAGGTGTCTAATTGATGGAAGGGAAATCTAAAAAACCCACATGCCTTTTAATTTCTCCCAAACTTTATATAATAAAAGTATGCAATTGCTATGATTAACAATTCTGAAAACTGTAAATAATTTGTTGCTCAACCCATAAATACAAAGAACATATTACTAACTCATGATATGTTGCATTCATATTGATCCACACATTCAATAACCTTCACAAGGAAGTTTAATAGTCACTAAAACCATGAGAAAGTAAGGAAAAAAATAATGTTGTAAGCAAATATCAGAATATGCAGATTTCCAAAAAATAATAGGCTTGTATTATACAAAATTATCCATCATAATCTACATGTTACTATTTCACATCTCTTCTTCTACTCTATACCCTTTTTCCAAATGAAATTACATTGCTTTATATAAAAAAACAAGCCCCTTCACCTCCCTAAGAAGTTTGAACAAGATAAATGACTGTTCACCTTCTAGACTTTGTTAATTTTGCAAAGAAAATGTTGACAACATTTCTTGGCAATTTTTACATTTTTTCATATTTCGTATTTTATGTTCTAATATACTTTCCTAGGTACCTTAAAAGGTTTATCATCATCTTATGATGTCTTGACAGTATCATATATTCCATTTATACATTTGCATGGCATTTTCCCACTTTTTACTCACTGTGACTCATAATACTTAAAACATGAAATTGGTCAACATGACCTTAATTTGAACACCTAATAACATGATATGAAACAACTAATTTCTAGTGTATCAAGACTCAAAATATACTAAATAAGCCTCAAGATTCCATGGGATATGATCAGAGTACCTTGCATTAAATACACTAGACATTACAAGGTTCAATTTGTTCTTTGGTGCATGAATAGTAACGTATACTTCTGCAATGAGATAATTCCCTTGATTCTAGTATGATTTAACTTGTCATTTTATCACTCAAATAAACTTCAAATAAAACCATTGAAACTTAAATATGTAAAGCAACATGAAAATGTAACTCTCATCATGTAGATGTTTTAGACACATCAAACACAATTTCATGGTTACTTACATTGCATTTCATATATGTAATCCATTAATAATACGAACATCACTACCAATCCATCCAAGAGTTACATAATATATTGATCCTTCAAAATAAGGAACATAAAGTACACATGTTCCAATCAATAGGCTAAGTATATCCTCCAAATTAAACACTAATGCTATCAACAAGGTTGCACATGGATGAGTGTTACATTTGGCTAATTTGAGACCCGATTCTAGGTAGAAAGGACTACCTTTAACAAAAGAACCTGAATGGGAATGTAACATGATCCCTACACTATCTAGCTTGAGTTATCAATTAATCTTAGTTGATTATACTTATTTTTTATCATCCACTTGATGGGTTTCTTGATTGAATTAGTGATGACATTAATCAATTATGTTGACATAAATTACTTTTGTTGGACCAAGGAAACCATCAAGGTCTGCAAATCCCAATTAAAAAATGTCTAGTCAGAGTAGTCCACTCTTGATAAATATGAATCTAGTTCTTCCAATGTTTAAAAGGAATCTAATTCTTCCATGTTAGGATAGCTAAAGCTAAAGCTATTTTAGGATAGCAAATTCTAACATTACATTCCGGATTTTGGATTTTCTATAGGGTTTATCCACCACACACATTAGATTTTGGATATAATAGGTAATATGTTTCTTGATCTAAATATTCTCATTCTGATATCTTTTAATTTGGTTTTATAACATGGCTATGTACAAATTTTCAGCAATAATTTATCCTTTGCTATGTTCTAGGTTATACAAGATTAAAAAGAACCCTTAATTTAACTTTCCTCTCACTACTTATGATTTATTTCTATTGTTACAGAATCCTTCTTTGGTCTTTAGCGCTTATTTCTCCTAGTTCATGTTTCATTGGATCTCTGCTAGGTAAGTACAATTTTTTTGTAATCTTTTATCCTTTATTTTGTTTTATTATTTAGGTTATGCAAGATAACAAACCCCTTTATTACTTTTGAATTGTATTTTCCAAGCTATCCTATGCATTTTGTTTTAAGCATTGCATTGTTTTTGAAGGGCTCTTACTTAGTGATTCCTTTTTGTTCTTGAAGCTAATATATGGTTGATCATTGGGAGGGATCGATCAGTGGACTAATGTGTGATAAGGAATGATAGCATTGATCATGGGTGCCATTTTAGGTAAGAAGAAACCATTTTGCATTGAGTTTCCTTTCATGCCTTTGTTGTTTATTTTATTGGGAGTTTCCTTAGGTGTCTTTGTTGTTTATGTTTGCATTTCTCATATGGTTTTAAGGTTGATCGAGTTTTCGTTGTAGATGTTTGACAAGTTTTAGTTTCCATTGCAAATTTGAGTTGCCATTACAGATGATTGAAAGGTTTTGAGTTGTCATCGCTAAGTGGTAGAAATCTAAAACTTTTCTTCTCACATAATGTATTTGCGAAGAGTTTCATCAAATTAATAAGCAATTTTTTTTCAAAGCATGTATTTGGTAAGGGTTTCATCAAAATGATATTATGCCATTTATAATTGGTTGTCTTGTTAATAATTGTACAATAATTGCACAAAATAAAACTAATTGTAATGTATGAAGACTCTATCATATCACTATCCACTCACTTCAAAGATATTCAAGTTACACATTGTTGAGTGTACGCATTGTTGGATGTTCTTTTGTCGGTATTGATATAGTCATGATCACTTGTATTCATGAGAGAGGAGAGGAGAGGAGTCATGACTCAAATCTCTGTCATTAGGTTTTATTTCCTTCTGATTTCTTTCATAGCTAACTAGGAAGCCATCTCATATCTTAGTTGTTACAATGTTTCTCTTTCAATTGAGAAGTTGCTTCAAAAGGTTCATATGGAAGGTTGCTTCAAAATATTCATAATGGTGTATGCTTGTGAAAGCCAACTTTTCTACTACTTTGCACTCTTTGTTTTTCTATTGTGTTATTATCTCAAGAGTGTCCACCTTCAAATATTGCTCATATTTACACTCTTTTAGAGAAACTTCTTGGCCACTTCACAATCTTTGCTACATAACAAGTTTTCTTTTTTCTTACAATCCCTATCATTGTGTGATGCATCTCTATTTTTGATAGTCCATCCACTTTGTCACACTTCCTTAGTATCAAAAAAATTTGAAAACAACCTCCACCACATTCACTATTATGTTGCAATATTGTGGGGTCATGTCTATTAGGTTTTAAAACTCAAGTTGTTAGAGAATTAAGTGCATCATTTTTTTACTATATCATGTTGTGATTGATTGAATCTATAGCATTTTTAAAGGTAATTATAACTAATGTACTTTTTGATTTGTTCCTATTCTTAGATAGATGCCATCTATTTAAGAAAATTTCATTTTTGTGTGTTACAACCTTCCATTTTTTTTTGTAGACTATTCTTTGAATGAAATGGTTGCTTGAATATTGATTCTTGAAGTTGAAACTTATAAATTTGGATCTTTGGTTGAATTAAGTCACTCTTGGCTGATGAAATGGTGCGGATATGTTTCTAATTTATGTAGCACTTTAACTTGGGAAAATGTTGTCATATAAATACCTGAGAAAGGGATTCATTCATAGAATTATAACAACACACATGTGTGATTTTGATTAGTTGACATTTAAATGGTGCTTGATTGGCCTGCATGAATTTGAGTATTGCTTGTGTAATACATTGAGAAAATACTATGTGCACTATTCTAGCATTTAATATTTGTGTCACTAATATTGCAATTTTTTTTTTCCCACCTAATTTTTTTCTTTTAAAGAAGAACACCCTATGAATACTTTTTTTTTTCCTTGCTTGATTTTGAATATAAATCCTAACACACTTTTAATACTAGCAAAGTTAAAGTACTATTTTTAGTAGCTCGTACTAGTATGCATGCCATAGAGCACGGTCTTGTTTTTGTTGTTCTTGGTGATTTTTTAATTAGCACATGTAAATAGTAATTAATAGGAAATTGAAAATATTGTATGATTAAATTATTGAAAAAACTATTGTGCTTCTTGACCAATTGGCCTACACAACCTTGATTATTTCCTGTTTAGTAAATTTAGAATATTGTGCAGATTGGTGTAGCATTTGATTACATTGTTCACTAAATGTTGCAGTTGACTTTTTTTCTTGCTAATGTTGTTAAATTAGAACACCATATGAAGGTTTTTGTCTTTCCTTGATTTTGAATATAAATTTGAACACACTTCCAATACTAGAAATTTTGAAGCACTATTTCTTTATAGCTTCTACTAGTATGTGTGTTGTAGAGCATGATCTTATTTTGTTTTGTCTTGTTAATTCCTTAATTACAATCTAATTGGTGAAACTCTTTATCTATCTTCAAATCTTGAAAGAGTGTAATGCCATCACAAGGCTACTAGAAAAATGAGTCTTTGACAATAATTTGTCATGGGTCATACTATTATAATTTATATTTACATGTGAGGATTGGTTGAGAGTATTGAGTTATGACTAAATGCATGCATCTTTGGAATATTTTTGTTACCTTCAAAAATAGATCCTTTTAAATACGATTTATGAAGTTTCTTTTAAAGCTAAAAATAGTTGATCTAGATAATTAAGTCATTGAATATTTTTCTAGGTTGAGCCATCACCAACAATAGCCAATTTCCCACTTGTTCTCATCAAACAAGAGAATGCAGATAAGGAAGGTGGATTAAATTTGGTCTTCAAACCATATCCAAAGGTTGGTACCTCCAACCCCCCTTTGGTTGTCTTTTGAAGTCTTGTTGGCTATTCACTTATCCAACCTGATTAGAGTTATATTTGTTTTATACAAATTTATATACTGATAATTTAGATTCAATTTTCACTATTTCTCAAGCAATGTAAATAAACTTTTTGTTTTCATTTTTTAAAAAATTTGTTAAAATAAATAATTTGAAGTGTAGAGAATGTAAGCTATATGTATAATTTTTGAAATCACACATTACGAGTTCATTTATAGGTAATGTGTGTAGAATCTAGATATAGACACTTAAAGATAGATACTTGGTCACTAGGCTTTGAATTAGTCAGGTGATTTTCATATGCCCAATCTAGAAAGTTAACCATGTTAGGCCATACTATGATATCTAATGAAGAAATTTTCAGCACATAATTTCAAAAGCTTCTTTATAAATCATCCATTTTGCAACAAATAGTATGGTTTTGCATACATGAATGGTCAGTGTGTTTTGAGTTAATCAAGTAAATATAAATATGGCCAATCTAAAAAAAATTATGTTATGAAAATCGTCTATTATATCAGATGAATAAGTTTTCAAAATTTAATTTTACAGGCTAACTTATAAATCATTCCATTTTTTAAAAATAGTTTATGGATATCGAACCTAACCTTATATGCATGTTTTCTTATTTCCTTTTGTGCATTTATATGTATTCATGCACAAGTTTTTCAATAATTATTTCCTACTCTAGTTTTCTGCAATTTGAGATCTTCGTGTATCTCTAATGTTATGCATTTCAAAAATGGGGAGGTTTTTTAAAACTTTGATAGTTAGAGTAAAGCGACTATGAATGTTCAATAAAAAAAAGTTTTCCAACATACAAATTTGACTTGTACAAGCAACTATGTTCTATTACAAAACTTGAAGTAATGAATATCATTAAAGACTGTAGTGCCTACCCCTGGTTTGCATTTTGTTATCATTGCTGAACTCTTTTAGAGCTAGCTTTATGTTGTTGGTCAGTAGCATTCTTTTGACATTATTAGATATTGTGTTATGGATTCAGTTTATTATGTGATAAGATTACTTAGACTCTACATTTCATGTATGTATGATGATTATTTTCAGTGTTTGCAGTTATTAATGATGATTAGTAAGATGATTTATTATTATATGTATTTTCTTATGGATACTTACCCCATACTTGCATGTGTATAGTGTGCGTGTTTGCTTTTGTATGGGATGTCTAGTGTGGTTAAGGAAGGGAGTTTTAGTCACCTGCTAGTCGGGATCTACATAATGCACCACTTCCTACCATTGCCTGTTTAGTTTAGTATATATATTGTGCTTGCACATGCTTGGTTTCTATGTAGGTTGCAGGTACCGGGTATCACTTCTCTGAATTGCCAAGATGAGCGTACCCTATCACATTATCTCAATGATAAGAGAAGGGAGATAAATTCTCAAGTCCAAATCTCAACCCTTTAAGCCATTTGTTCTAATTAAAAAATTAGAACAAGTATCCAAGTTGAGTACCCTTCAAATATGTCGGATGACATAATTCATGAAATAAACCCTTGGTTTGATTTTGTATGTATTTTGGCTATGATGGGTTTTCATATTTTTACCTTTGTGAGTCTTTAGTGTATTTTCTATTAATTAAGCCTAATCAAAAGATTTAATTAATGGTTTAATTAAATAAAAATTAATATGGTATTTAATATTTATTTTATTTAATTAATTGAAAAATTAATTAAATAAAATAATTAAATTTGAAAATAAAAGTTTAAAGTTTAAATTTGGAATGTGACAATATTTATTTTAATAATAATATATTTGGAGCTCATTTTTAAATAAATGACTAAATAATATTATTATTAAAGCTAATAAATATTTTAGCAATTAAGTTTTGAAAATGAGACTTAAAAGTGGAAAATATGTTTTAAATTATTAAAAGATTCTAAAATTCATGTGATTAAAATATAAATATATTAAGATTGAAAAGGGGAATTATTAAAGTTAGTGCATGATATTTAATAATAAATAAATTAAATTGGAAAGAGTAAATTAAATATTATGTTAATTAATGTGCATTATTTTAATATTTGCTCACATAAGAGTTAGCAAATTCTCGAGAGTTGTCATGTAGACAACACAGGAGTTTGCACTCTAAGAATGCACAAGTTGTCTACACTTAGAAGTTAGCATTTTATTTGAGCACATGGTGTCTACAACCTTAAGACTCATCTAGAAGGCTGGAGAAGACCCATGCTTGGTTATCATGCTTATCTTTGTGTTGTTTCTAGAGACACTCTAGATGCATCTTAGAGGCCTTTAAATAGAGGCTCTTCTTGTGTGTTTGGGCAAGCTTTATGGAAGCTACAAGCTACAAGCTTAATGGAAGCTACAAGCCTCAAGCTAAAATAGAAGCTTTAAAGCTGACATGCATTGGAGAAGTTCATATTCTCATATGTTTTAACATGCTTCTAGGCTTCTTCTAGCACTTCTAGTCACTTGGAGGATTTGGTTGGCTTGGATCATGGAGGAATTACGAATGTTGGAGAAGGAAGAGATTTTCTATGGATTTCTAAGGTAAAGAAAATTAGCATCAGTGACCAGGTGCACTCATGATATTCGCATATTCTCTTGCACTATTTCTCTTCCTGTCTTCATCATGCCTATCTGAATACTCTTGTGTTTGAATCTACAATTAAATTGAAATCTAGATATTTATGGTTGCAAAGAAAATAATAGAAAAACCCTAGATCCAATTAAGGAAGAAATTAGATCTAAATGGGTTTGGGTTTGAATTAGAATAAAATTGAAATAGATTTGAAAATGGTTTCAAAATTTATGGCCAAATCTATTAGTGAAATTATTGGATGAATTTAGAGAACAATTACCTTTTAAGAGAAAATTTTTAATTCATCACAAATTGTCCTGTCGCCCCTTGGATAGACCTGAACTCAGTGATTCATAACTTTTTATTGTGATCAAATTTATTCGATCGCTCTAGTCAGAATTGGCTCTAACATATTTCAATTTCAGCTCGATCCAATGGTTCATTAGGGAGATATGGTCATCGTACTAAGACTATTTTATTCAAGGACAGATATTTTGCCATTTTCCATAACCAAGAGTTCTTTATGCTTAAACTTCACAAAAATAATATATCAAAGCATGGAATGAATTAAAAATATTATTGTAATCTTTCCTTATTCGAATCTTATTAATATGTATTAGTTTTATATGGTTTATTATCTAATCTAATTAAATCAAATTTATTTAAGATTAGTTAATAGTAGAAGAAGTGTAATTAATTATTAGTCAATCTAAGTAAATAGATTTTTAAATGAGAGAAAATTGAAAGAAAAGAGATTTTAATATAGTTTATATATTTTATAATATATATTAAATACTATTTAATATATATTAAATAATTTAGAGATGGTAATTTTATATTACATTTTTAAATGAGAAGACTTTAATGATAATAGATTAAGATTTAATTGACATGGAGTCATTATTATAACATTACTATGAGTAGAATTGTTATTATTAATACGTTATGTATTATTAGATAACTTGTCAATATACCTTAATGGTGATTAGAGTTAGCCAATGAAGTTTTATGTAAAGGTTCTATAGATCGAGTATTTATAGTTTGATGAGTTCATTATTTATTAATGTTTGTAAGGACTAGCAAACTATTAATAAATAATGGTTTGAATAGTTATCAATTAATACGATCAGAGTTAATCTAGAGGAAATTAGTTAATGATTGAAGTACTATAAAAGATATTAATCAAATTGAATTGGTTAATTATTTAGAGGAGTATTAATTAATTGAATCAACGTACATAGGATAAACTTATTTGAGATGATAATGCTTGGTATTGTAGATTTATTATAACTTATTATTAAAATATAAATGGGAACATTGTTGTAGAGTGACGAATGTAGTTATTATAGATTTATTAATAAGATTCCCAATATAGCTTGTCATTAAATATTAGCAAGTTATTATTATTGAACTATGAACATGAATAATTGTGTATGGCTGACTTTTAGTTATTAGTCAGCTAATATTCATTGGGTTGATGGTTTGGTTGTGAAATTATTAATTAAATCAATTAAGTAGAGTTAATTGGATTTAATTAATAATTAAGTTATGTAATGGAGATTTAATTGATATAATTATTTTAATGAGATTGTAGAAATACCGGTATTAAAGTTGATAGGTCTTATTCCAATGACTTGAATAACGACTTTAGATATTTTAATGGTGAAGACTTAGTAATATATAATTGAGAATTATTAGAGTGATAAAAAGTCAAGGATTGTGAACCGATATTAATTGATCATTCTAATGAAATTATAATGTCTTAGATGAATAATGATCCTTGATTATGTTGAAAAGTTGAAGTAACATTAAAGAAGAGTTAATCAATTAGAATATGGATCATGGTTAAAAATAGAGAACAATTTAATTAAAAGTCAATGATGATTAGTTTAGTGAATATTTATCCTTAAGTTATTCATAGAATATAATTCTTAATAATGGAAGGATAATGCTATCAGGGAACAATTGGGTTGACTTGTATGTCAAATTATTAAACTTAGACACTTGAAGTATACTTGAAACGAAAACTGGAAACCCCTACACATTATTCAACTATGTGAATTTAGTAAACTAAAACATGTGTTTGCATAGTGTATTCTATATGCTTCTTGTTTTGGGTTTTGGATTGACTAATGTTGACCAGTCCTAGGTTGTTACCAGAGGCTCGGGGGTTATGAGATGTGTTGGCATGTTGATCTTATTTGGTCTCAATTTTTATCAGCCCAACCATGGTAATGTGATCGTATGCTCTATGAAATGTTTGTATTTACTAATTATTATTGTTCATCAGTCTTTATGTGTGAAGATGAGATGTATCTGTATGAGACACTTGAGCTAATCATTTTTGAGTCATCGATCAATTATCCTTGGTTATTTTCTAGTCGCCATGATGGGACTGAGATGTGGATTTATTTCTGGATGATGTCATGTTGTGACATGTTTTGACTCAACCATTTTGGAGTCTTCGATCAGTATGATTTTGAGATATTCTTGTTTGCTTCTTGAGAACCAATGGATACTGTAATCTATTTTGAGATATATTTTGGTTATTGAGAACCAATGGATATTTATGATTATCAGTGATGCCTTCAGTTGCCAATAGAGAACTATTGTGGTCATGATTTTCTATGGATGCTTTTCCAGATGCTCGTGGAGATTTGATGATTCTTATCTTAGTGATTTGATGATTCTTATTATTGATATTTGATGCTTATATTGTGGATATTTGATTTTTTTTTTTTATGAATTATCTTTTAGATTTTCTTTATAGTCGCTTGTACAGGACTGTGGTAATTTTATGATTTCATGAGCTTAAGGTAGGTAATCTACTTGTAGTGTCAAAAAGTGGCTTGCAATGGGGGTCGAGGCCCTAAGTGGCTACCGGGGTAACTCATTGTAAGTTTGGTTAATAAGTGATAACATTTACACACTAAATGGGGATTAAATGAACCTAAAAAGATAATTGTTTTTGTTCTTGCCCATGCCTCGAGTGCTTGTATAGGCTAGGATGGGAGTAGTGAGAATGCATGGTTGTGACCTTGCATTCCATAGTATGCCTCATCAGTATGAGAGGATACTAGTGGCCGCATGAGATTAGTATGGACTCGTGGAGTTTAGCTAACTGCCAGGGTAACTTGTACGTGATAAATGTGATGACAATTTACTGCTTGCAGAATAGGTTTCCTACATGTCATTATGTGCTTCTGGGAATTAGATGTCGATTTTGTGTGATGGAACCTTTGAGTTAGTATAATTTTAAGATTCTTAGACTTTTAGAGATTTATGATATGTGGTTTTGATAGCCTATTTGGGACTTGAGATTATCTCCTCAGCATGGTGGGAGTGGACCATTTAGGTTCCACGCGGTTGGGTGGTAGTGTATTTTTCACTCTTATCATTTGAGATCCATCTAAGACACCGTGGCTGGAGTATTCTTGGTTAGTATTTATCTTCATTATATTCTTGGAGCATTATGATAGATGATATACTTTATGATGGATGTATTTATTGGTATGTTTCTTATATTGATGATTTGCATATGTTAGATGATGGTATCCTATGCTTTACTTTGTATGTTAGTAGGATGTTTTAGGAGTGACATTCCTACTATGTTAATGGACGATGATCTCTTTGGTGCTTTGGAATGTTACGCACAGAGGGATGGCTAGGATCCACAATGATCTAATGATGCTATTTACGGTTGGGAGGAACCGTGCACTTAGTTATTTATGTTTGTGATATATGGTTATCTCTTATAATGGATGTTTATTTCTTTTGTGATGATGTATTATCTATGATATGTGGTTTCATTTATGTTATTGCATCATGGATTAATATTGGATGATGATATAGTTTAATTTCATGGATCTATATTCTTTTAAGCTTTTCATATTCTGTGATATGTACAGTGGATGATTGAGCTAAACTATAATGTAACTACTATAAAGGACACTTTTATATTGTTTAAGAACATTGGATGTATCATGGTTATTTTATAAGGATGTGATGTTAGATGAATAGTTAATTTAGATGTGTTTCAAGGTTAAGGGATCTTTAAAAAATGTAATCTATTATGTTATGTCTACTTTCAGTTGGATGTTCTATTTCTTCCGCTATCATGAAAATGTTATGAATGGTTTTACTTTCATGTTTAAAAAAAAAAAAAATTGGTAAACTTAGTGTAATTCTTTGGATCCCTTGGCGGGGCATTGCATTTGGTATCAGAGTCCAAGTTTCAACATTGGGAGCTCTGGGTATATTGGAATGCCATTAGTGTCAATTAGTTGAACAAAATGAAAACTTTGAACTATTAAGTGTCTCTTTCAAACTGAAAACTTGAAACTAGGTAAACTGAAATAGAACTTAAAACTCTTACTTGCATATTTTTCATACTTCAACACTTAACTTCCAAAACTGAAAATTCTACTGAAAACTTAAATGAAGGCAAAATTGAAAATTGAAACATATTCTAGTTGTAAAACATGTATCTTGTATCTATGTTTCAAGGTAGTATGCCCTTGATTATCTTTGCAAGCATTAAGTTGCTCTTGTTTAGAATGTATTAGGCAATCTATTTTAGTAGTTGTTAAAAGAACGAATGTTGGATCAATGTGATTTTTGGTTTACCATTAAACCAGAATCATATTGCTCTAAGTGTGTTGTAATATTTCTAGTGGAATCATATCCCCCTGTAGGGAGGAAAAGAGTTCAATGGGACCCGCATAGTGAGTATCTGAGCTTCTCATTCTTGTAGGCTTCTAAGAGTAAGCCTAATTCTAGGGGGGGTGGATGTAGTGCCTGCCCCTGGTTTGCATTTTGTTATCATTGCTGAACTCTTTTAGAGCTACCTTTATGTTGTTCGTCAATAGAATTCTTTTGAGATTATCAGATATTGTGCTATGGATTCAGTTTATTATGTGATGAGATTACTTAGACTCTACATTTCATGTATATATGATGATTATTTTTAGTGTTTGTAGTTATTAATAATGATTAGTAAGATGATTTATTATTATATGTATTTTCTTATGGATACTTACCCCATACTTGCATGTGTATGGTGTGCGTGTTTGCTTTGCGTGTTTGATTTTACATGGCGTGTCTAATGTGGTTAAGGAAGGGAGTCGTAGTCACCTGCTAGTCGGGATCTACACGATGCACCACTTCCTACCATTACCTGTTTAGTTTAATATATATATTGTGCTTGTACATGCATGATTTTTATGCAGGTTGCAAGTATCGGGTATCGACTTCCCTGAATTGCCAGGATGAGCAAACCATATCACATTATCTCAATGATAAGAGAAGGGAGATAAATTCTCAAGTCCAAATCTCAACCTTTTAAGCCATTTGTTCTAATTAGAAAATTAGGACAAGTATCTGAGTTGAGTACCCTTCGAATATGTCGAATGACATAATTCGTGATTTAAACCCTTGGTTTGATTTTGTATGTATTTTGGCTATGATGAGTTTTCATATTTTTACCTTTCTGAGTCTTTAGTGTATTTTCTATTAATTAAGCCTAATTAAAAGATTTAATTAATGGTTTAATTAAATGAAAATTAATATGGTATTTAATATTTATTTTATTTCATTAATTGGAAAATTAATTAAATAAAATAATTAAATTTGAAAATAAAAGTTAAAAGTTTAAATTTAGAATGTGACAATATTTATTTTAATAAAAATATATTTGGAGCTCATTTTTAAAAAAATGACTAAATAATATTATTATTAAAGCTAATAAATATTTTAGCAATTAAGTTTTGAAAATGAGACTTAAAAGTGGAAAATATATTTTAAATTATTAAAAGATTCTAAAATTCATGTGATTGAAATATAAATATATTAAGATTGAAAAGTGGAATTATTAAAGTTAGTGCATGAGATTTAATAATAAATAAATTAAATTGGAAAGAGTAAATTAAATATTATGTTAATTAATGTGCATTATTTTAATATTTTCTCACATAAGAGTTGGCAAATTCTCGAGAGTTGTCATGTAGACAACACAGGAGTTTGCACTCTAAGAATGCACAAGTTGTCTACACTTAGAAGTTAGCATTTTATTTGAGCACATGGTGTCTACAACCTTAAAACTCATCTACAAGGTTGGAGAAGACCCATGCTTGATTGTCATGCTTATGTTCTTGTTGTTTCTAGAGACACTCTAGATGCATCTTAGAGGCCTTTAAATAGAGGCTCTTCTAGTGTGTTTGGGCAAGCCTAATGGAAGCTACAAGCTACAAGCTTAATGAAAACTACAAGCTTCAAGCTAAAATAGAAGCTTCAAAGCTCACATGCATTGGAGAAGTTCATATGCTTATATGTTTTTACATGCTTCTAGGCTTCTTCTAGCACTTCTAGTCACTTGGAGGATTTGGTTGGCGTGGATCATGGAGGAATTGCGAATGTTGGAGAAGGAAGGAATTTTTTATGGATTTCTGAGGCAAAGACAATTAGCATCAGTGTCCAGGTGCACTCGTGATATTTGGATATTCTCTTGCACTATTTCTCTTCCTGTCTTCATCATATCTGTTTGAATACTCTTGTGTTTGAATCTATAATTAAATTGGAATCTAGATATGTATGGTTGCAAAGAAAATAATAGAAAAACCCTAGATCCAATTAAGGAAGAAATTAGATCTAAATGGGTTTGGGTTCGAATTAGAATCAAATTGAAATAGATTTTAAAATGGTTTCAAGATTTATGGCCAAATCCATTAGTGAAATTATTGGATAAATTTAGAGAACAATTACGTTTTAAGAGAAAAATTTTAGTTCATCACAAATTGTCCTGTCACTGCCCCTTGGATAGACTCAAACTCAGTGATTCATAACTTTTTATTGTGATCTAATTTATTCGATCACTCCAGTCAGAATTGGTGCAACTTATCCCTCTCCAACATATTTTAATTTCAGCTCAATCCAACAGTTCATTAGGGAGATATGGCCGTCGTACTGAGACTATTTTCTTCAAGGACAGATAGTTTTCCATTTCCCATAACCAAGAGTTCTTTATGCTTAAACTTTACAAAAATAATATATCAAAGCATGGAATGAATTAAAGATATTATTGTAATATTTTCTTATTTGAATCTTATTAATATGCATTAGTTTTATATGGTTTATTATCTAATCTAATTAAATCAAATTTAATTAAGATTAGTTAATAGTAGTAGAAGTGTAATTAATTATTAGTCAATCTAAGTAAATGAATTTTTAAATGAGAGAAAATTAAAAGAAAAGAGATTTTAATATAGTTTATATATTTTATAATATATATTAAATACTATTTAATATATATTAAATAATCTAGAGATGGTAATTTTATATTACGTTTTTAAATGAGAATACTTTAATGATAATAGATTAAGATTTAATTGACATGGAGTCATTATTATAACATTACTATGAGTAGAATTGTTACTATTAATATGTTATGTATTATTAGATAACTTGTTGATATACCTTAATGGTGATTAGAGTTAGCCAATGAAGTTTTATGTAAAGGTTCTATAGATCGAGTATTTATAGTTTGATGAGTTCATTATTTATTAATGTTTGTAAGGACTAGAAAACTATTAATAAATAATGGTTTGAATAGTTATCAATTAATACGATCAGAGTTAATCTAGAGAAAATTAGTTAATGATTGAAGTACTATAAAAGATATTAATCAAATTGAATTGGTTAATAATTTAGAGGAGTATTAATTAATTGAATCAACGTACATAGGAAAAACTTATTTGAGATAATAATACTTGGTAATGCGGATTTATTATAACTTATTATTAAAATATAAATGAGAACATTGTTGTAGAGTGACGAATGTGGTCATTATAGATTTATTAATAAGATTCTCAATATAGCTTGTCATTAAATATTAGCAAGTTATTATTGTTGAACTATGAACATGAATAATTGTGTATGGCTGACTTTTAGTTATTAGTCAACTAATATTCATTGGGTTGATGGTTTGGTTGTGAAATTATTAATTAAATAAATTAACTAGAGTTAATTGGATTTAAATGATAATTAAGTTATGTAATGGAGATTTAATTGATATAATTATTTTAATGAGATTGTAGAAATACTGGTATCAAAGTTGATAGGTTTTATTCCGATGACTTGAATAATGACTTTAGATATTTTAATGGTGAATACTTAGTAATATATAATTGAGAATTATTAGAATGATAAAAAGTCAAGGATTATGAACTGATATTAATTGATCATTTTAATGAAGTTATAATGTCTTAGACGAATAATGATCCTTGATTATGTTGAAAAGTTGAAGTAACATTAAAGAGGAGTTAATCAATTAGAATATAGATCATGGTTAAAAATAGAAAAAAAATTAATTAAAGGTCAATGATGATCAGTTTAGTGAATATTTATCCTTAAGTTATTCATAGAATATAATTCTTAATAATGGAAGGATAATGCTATCAGGGAACAATTGGGTTGACTTGTAGGTGAAATGATTAAACTTAGACACTTGAAGTATACTTGAAACAAAAATAAGAAACCCCTACACATTATTCAACTATGTGAATTTAGTAAACTAAAACATGTGTTTCCATAGTGTATTCTATATGCTTCTTGTTTTGAGTTTTTGGTTGACTAGTGTTGACCAGTCCTAGGTTGTTACCAGAGGCTCGGGGGTTATGAGATGTGTTGGCATGTTGATCTTATTTGGTCTCGATCTTTATAAGCCCAACCATGGTAATGTGATCGTATGCTCTCTGAAATATTTGTATTTACTGATTGTTATTGTTCATCAGTCTTCATGTGTGAAGATGAGATGTATGTGAATGAGACACTTGAGCTAATCATTTTTGAGTCATCGATCAGTTATCCTTAGTTATATTTTAGTCGCCATGATGGGACTAAGATGTGGATTTATTTTTGGATGATGTCATGTTGTGACATGTTTTGACTCAACCATTTTGGAGTCTTCGATCAGTATGATTTTGAGATATTCTTGGTTGCTTGTTGAGAACCGATGGATACTATGATCTATTTTGAGATGTACTTTGGTTATTGAGAACCAGTGGATACTTATGACTATTAGTGATGCCTTCAATCGCCAATAGAGAACTATTGTGGTCATGATTTTTTATGGATGCTTTTCCAGATGCTCATAGAGATTTGATGATTCTTATCTTGGTGATTTGATGATTCTTATTATGGATATTTGATGCTTATATTGTGGATATTTGATGATTATTTTTTATGAATTATGTTTTAGATTTTCTTTACAGTCGCTTGTACAAGACTATGGTGATTTTATGATTCCATGAGCTTAGGGTAGGTAATCTACTTGTAGTGTTAGAATGTGGCTTGCAATGGGGGTCGGGGCCCTAAGTGGCTGCCAGGGTAACTCATTCTAAGTTTGGTTAACAAGTGATAACATTTACACACTAAATGGGGATTAAATGAACCTAAAAAGATAATTATTTTGGTTCTCGCCCATGCCTTGAGCGCTTGTACAGGCTAGGATGGAAGTAGTGAGAATGCATGGTTATGACCTTGCATTTCGTAGTATGCCTTGTCAGTATGAGAGGATACTAGTGGCTGCATGAGATTAGTATGGACCCATGGAGTTTATCTAACTACCAGGGTAAATTGTACGTGAGAAATGCGATGACACTTTCCCACTTGTAGAGTAGGTTTCCTACATGTCATTGTGTGCCTCTGGGAATTAGATGTCAGTTTTGTGTGATGGAACCTTTGAGTTAGTATACTTTTAAGATTCTTAGAATTTTAGAGATTTATGCTATGTGGTTTTGATAGCCTATTTGGGACTTGAGATTATCTCCTCAGCACGGCAGGAGTGAACCATTTAGGTTCCACGTGGTCGAGTGGTAGTGTATTTTTCACTCTTATCATTTGAGATCCGTCTAAGACATCGTGGCTGGAGTATTCTTGGTTAGTATTTATCTTCATTATGTTCTTGGAGCATTATGATAGATGATATACTTTATGATGGATGTATTTATTGGTATGTTTCTTATATTGATGATTTGCATATGTTAGATGATGGTATCCTATGCTTTACTTTGTATGTTAGTAGGATGTTTTAGGAGTAACATTCTTACTATGTTAATAGCTGATGATCTCTTCAGTGCTTTGCAATGTTAGGCATGAAGGGATGGCTAGGATCCACGATGATCTAATGATGCTATTTATGGTTGGGAGGAACCGTGCACTTAGTTATTTATGTTTGTGATATATGGTTATCTCTTATAGTGGATGTTTATTTCTTTTGTGATGATGTATTATGTATGATATGTGGTTTCATTTATGTTATTGCATCATGGATTAATATTGGATGATGATTTAGTTTAATTTCACAGATGTATATTCTTTTAAGCTTTTCATATTTTGGGACATGTACAGTGGATGATTGAGCTAAGCTATAATGTAACTACTAAAAAGGACACTTGTATATTGTTTAAGAACATTGGATGTATCATGGTTATTTCATAAGGATGTGATGTTAGATGAATAGTTAATTTAGATGTGTTTCAACGTTAAGGGATCTTTAAAAAATGTAATATCTTATGTTATGTCTACTTTCAGTTGGATGTGCTATTGCTTCCACTATCATGCAAATGTTATGAATGGTTTTACTTTCATGTTTAAAAAAAAAATTGTTTGGTAAACTTAGTGTAATTCTTTGGATCCCTTGGTGGGGCATTACAAAGACCTTGAAATAATCTCAGGCAAGTTGTGCCAGCTTGCCTTTGATTTCAATCTTTAGATTTAAATCAAGACAACCAACAGATTCTTGTCATTGATTTAATGATCAGTTATTGTTGGATGTTATTTTATCAGATGTTTGATAGTAATATGGTAGTAATATGCAAGATAATAGACCCCTTTATTACTTTTGAATCATATGTGGTGAGCTATCCTATGCATTTTCTTATAAGCATTGCACTATTTTTGAAGGGATCTTACTGAGTGATTTATTTATTTTGTTGAAGCTAATAAATAGTTGATCATCAAGAGGGGTTGATCAATGCACTGACATGTGACATGGAATGATTACATCAAGCACATGTGCCATTTTAGGTAAGAAGCAACCATTTTCCATCAAGTTACCTTTCATGCCTTTGATGTATATTGTATTCTAAGTTGCCTTAGGTTCCTTTTCTATTTATGTTTGCATTTCTTGCATGGGTTGGAGGTTGATTGATTTGCCATTATAGATGATTGAAAGGTTTCAAGTTGCCATCGCTAAGTGCTACAAGTCGAAAAATTTTCTTATCACATAATGTATTTGCCAAGGGTTTCATCAAATCAATAGGTTTTTTTTTTACAAAGTGTGTATTTGGTAAGGGTTTCATCAAAATTATACTATGTCATCTATAATTGGTTGTCTTGTTAATAATTGCACAATAATTACACAAAATCCAACTAAGTGTAACGTATGAACCCTCTGTCATATCACTATCCATTCACTTCAAAGATTTTCAAATTACGCATTGTTGAATATACACATTGTTGGATGTTCTTTCATTAGTAGAAATGTTGTCATGACTTTGTACACTAACTCCTCTCCTCTCTCCATGGTCAAGCTTGTACAAAATCAAAATTCATGTTTAATGCATATGCAAAAATGTTATAGTTTCTTCCAGTGTTATAGGAAGTAGCTTGAACATCTTTGAATAAAAAGATTAGAAATTGAGTCTACATTGATATTGTTTAATTTGTTAATGGTCATATGCATTTTTCTTTTTCATTTTGGTAATTTCAATTTGTTTCCTTTTGTTTATATTTAAAGAAATGACTGTGTTGGTTTTGTTGAGAGTCTAGATAAGACAATGCTACCTAATAAGCATTAGCAAAACTATCATAATCCAATTAGTCTTTGAAACTATATGCTTAAAGAATTGGGGCTTCTATTTTACGAGTAGAAATAGTTTCCCCCCAATCTGACTAAACCTACAAATCTCTAATAAATTGAATCACCCACCTCCTTCTTTAATACAATAATTATTCTGTAATTGAGTTATCTTTCTTCACCTATATCCTCTAGGATCTTAAGTCACCACACACCTTAACATATCATTCTTTAACCTTCTACAAGGTTTATTGGCCAACTGACAGGTCTAGCCCTTCCCAATATTTCAAATTTTTCTTTCAAAACCATATATATAGCTATAAACATTAAGCACAACATGTCCAATTTTTTTTCAAATAATATACACATTACTTAGATCAAAATTTTCTTTTAAAATGATATGTGCAGATATAAACATTAAGTACAACATATCCAATTTTTTTGTAGATATATTTTCATATGAAGAAAGACCATGCCTGAAAATATGAACCTAGAACAAAATAATGAGATAATGGCTACATTGTGTTCTCAGTTCCAAAGAAAACCTAATAAATGTAATTTTCGTTGTAAAAATTGTAAGGGCTTAAATAATTGAAGAATTCTAATCACAACAACCTAGAGTCATTGTGGGCAACATGGTCACGTTGAAGTGGGCCACAATTTTCATCCATTGCTGAATGTGGATTTCCTAATGGAGGAAGATGGAGGTGTGAATATCTAAGCTGAGGATAATACTCCCATGGAAGAAGATGATAATGTGCCAGAGGACATCATTGGGGAATATGGTATTGGAATAGCTTATGAAGAAGCTCACGATGATGGTACTAGCACATCTGATAATGAGATCAAGATGGTCTTGATATACCTTTACTTGAGAAGGAATATGATGTGAGGCCTCGCCCCAACCCATCATAGCATAGTGATACATTACTATTATTTTGATATTCACAACTCGAGATGTCGAAACATTATCTGATGCTTAGAACATACTTTATTATTTCATGTTGTGTGATGTTACTTTCAGATATAATTGATGATTGTCATTTAATGTTTCATGTATATGTATGTTGATGAAATCAGTAATGTAGGATTGAGACTTTGATTTAAGTGATTTTAAATGGTTAAGATTTGATTAGGATGAAGAAACCCTTATTGATGTATGTTTCAATTTATGTGGATTTCTGATACGTATACATATATGTACATGTGATTTTATGGGACTACTGATGTGTGCAATGAGTGTGCAGATATTTTAGCTGAGGAACCCTATGGAGGAACATAACTGATCTCTATGTGCTAATTTTGGAAACCTTATTGTTCGTAATTCACGTATTGTATTGTGACATGTATGTATGTATCTTTCTATGTTCAATGAATGTTAGTGTTCGTAACTATGTTCTTTTAGTGTCACTTGACACTTGTAAATTCCTTATGTTCTTCAGTGTGCTATTTAGGGTTAGTTGTTTAACATTTGGACCCAAGTTGGTTTAGTTAGTGTCAGTTTTCTAATTAGGTTTTTAATTGAAGTTAGTCATCACTTAATCTGGATTAGTGCTTAATTTGCAATGTTAGAGTAGTTAGATGGTCCTATTTTATTCGTAGATTTTTTTTGGCTCTAAAACTTTTTCCTAAGGCTTAAAACATGAAATAATTATACCCAAAGGGTATGGGTATGGGTTAGGGGTCTTTTCCAACCCCTAAGCCCCTTTTTTTGACTTTTGAGGTCACTCAAAAAGTCTCTTTTTGCCTTTGTGCGAAAATTGACCATGGTTATCTTGAGTTACCTCACCTCATCTCCAGTTAGTGTTAACCATAGTGTGGGTAGAGTTAGGAGTTTCTAGAATTGCAAGTGGCTGGGAGAAGTTATTGATCCCTTTGGTGGTTGAGTTTGAAGCTTATTTAGAGGCCCTTCTTGGACTAGTGGAGTTTTGTTATCCAATCTCTACATTTAGAGAGGAGTTTTGAAGATTGAAGGAAGGAAGTGGAAACTCTACTCAAACTTGTTCATTTCCATTACCTCTTTGTGAAGGTAGGAATTCTCACCTCCCTTGTTCAACTTTCATGTTTGTTTCATGCTTATGCTACTTTGTTCTTGTTTCTATGTTTTTATGTTTGTGGGTATGTTGGAAAGATTTGAAAACCATGTTATTTTGGATGATTTCTGTTCATGTTTATGTTTGCAATTTTGAGATTTTTCTTGCATGGGTGTTTTGGTATTACTCACCCTTGGAGAGGGCAGAAATGACCAATTTTGGGAAAGGTTTGTTTAGTTGGACTCCAACAAGTGGAGTCTCTTCTCAGGATGAGAAGAGGGAGAGAGGGTAGGGTGTTATGGGCCCCTACCTGTCAGGACAAACCTTGTATGAGTATGGCATGGTTAAATGGAAGAACGGAAGTTCTTGGTTAATAGCCCCGATTGGGCATCTGATTTGACGTTGTGCTTGACTTCTCCTGTTGGAAAAATCCACCTTTCCCTAGTGTTGATTCATTGTGGATCTTATTGTGAAAACCTTGTATGAATATGCATGTTTGAATTGTTTTTGGTCATGTTTTTGGTCACCTGATCAGATTTTGTTCCCTCCATGGTTCTAGAAATGTGTTGCAGAAAACATTATAAATCCCTTGATGAGGATCATGAAGAAAATTCAATTAAATTGTTGAAAATTGGGATTGATATCCTATTGTAAATTGTATTTTAAACTTTGTTGTAAATGGTAATGAAGCCGCATTTTCTTCATGGTTCTTTCTTGGCTGAGCCTTTGAATCAGGTTTGCCAATAAAATTGGTGTTTTGCATATAATCGGTCATCATGTGATTTAATCATGATTTAAATTTAGATGGATGAATCTCAAAAATAGGATGGAATTGATGATGTTCAATTTGGTAAAATTTCATGTTTTCTTTTATGTTAAAAATGAAAATTATGACCATGGATGTAGATTCAGGTTGCATGATTATTCGAATCAACAAGCATTGCATTATTGAATAAAATGGATAGTTCATATTCTTGGTATGTTAAGGTTGTAATTAGGCTTTATGGATTTTCATTTAAATGAAATTATTGACAAAGGTTGAATTATTCCAATTTAAGATTTATAGGAGATCAAATGATTTTGGTATCAATGTTTTAAATCTATTCAAAAAAAAATACACCTTGGGATAAATATATATATATATATACATACTTGCCTTGTAATTTCTATACTTAGAAATTTTTCGTCAAAAAAAAAATGTCTGTTGTAAGAGAGTAAAACTCTCTGCCTTGTATGGGAGAAGAAATTAAATAGGTTTGAGCAACATAGAATATTCCTTAAATGATTCCTTTTATTTAAAATTTGGAATTAAACAAAATAAAATAAAAACATTAATATACTTGTTAAATTTACAAAGGAAATTCAAAAAAATATATATTTATAACATCATATATCTAATATCCTAAAACTTACCTATAAAACTTTATTCCATTAATGCCTTACCCTCTTCCATGGACGTCAGCATGGTGGGAGGAATTAGAAAGTTTAAATTTTCTTGCAAAATCCTTGTGTCATCATATCGATGATGTCATCCCTGCACTACCCCACTTGACTTTGTGCTCGTCACAATCTCCATAGAAAACCATGGGCTTTGGAATGAAGGGATGAGCTTATGTTTAAAACTTACTTTTCCCCCATGTCCCATCCTTTCATGTTTGAGCGCTCACCTTCCTTTTTGTGCATTAACTTTGTTATGATATCATCTCTATCTTCAAAAAGGTGGTCACACATTTTTCTTTGGAGGCATGCCTTGGTGTGACCTTGCGCAGAGCATTGTCCCAAGTGCAGCGCTTGGGAAGCGCTCATGCCTATGGTCTTGGGTCGATTTGACCTTGGTGTAGGGTGGGGGTGGGAGGGGGGAGGTAGGTGTTGTAGGGGTGGGTTAAGTTAGTTTTAATGATAGTTAGTCTTTTTTATATAGATTTATTTATAAATAGTTTTAGTTGATGGTTTTTAAATTAGTAATTGTTAGTAAATGTTTTATTTAAGTTGTTTTGGATTTTCACCTTTATTTTTTTTAAATTGTTTAGTTTGAAATTAATTTAGATGGGTTGCTTGTATAAAGTATTAAATTTAGTTAGTTTCTTTTTATAATTTAAGATTAATAGTATTTATAGTGTTCGTTAAGTTATGGGTTATTATAAGAAATCAATTAGATTTATTTTAAAAATATAAATGGAAGTTTGTTTGTTTTTTTGAATTCTTTCAATTTTAGATCTAGATAGTTAGTTGTTAGTAAATTAAATTTATGACTAGTTTATTTTCACATGTTTGTTAAGCAATGTAATAACGAATCAAATAAACATTGATATCAACCTTTGAATGAAAGTTTCAAAATCTTAACGATGTATTCATCCACTATAATTTTTAACTTAAGATGAATTGTAGTGAACCTTCACTTCCCTTGCAAGAGATCAGTTTAAAACTTAGAGCATTTTAATTATTAATTTAATTTTAGAAAAAATTTGTGTGTTTTTTCCCTCGTAGTTTGGGCATGACACATGAGCCCCTATACCAAGGCTCCCAAACAACTCTTCTCTTGGCCATAGTGTTGTTGGTGAACTTAAAGGTTATGAATGGTTTATCCAATGTAGTAATGTCACATATGCTAAGGGATGCCACTTTTGTCATCTTCAATGTTAGCATATAATTACTATTGATTATATTAACAATGCATAGTTGTTGTTGTAGGTTGATAGGTGAGTTTTTGTTTCCACCATCAAATATTCTACCTTATTTGTACCAAGAATTATCTACCATTATGAATTATATTGGAATGAAGTATCAAACAATACATGCATGTCCTAATGATCGCATTCTATATCATAAATAATATGAATTTGCAATAGAATGCCCTTATTGTCATATTAGTAGATATCAATCAAATCAAATAATAAGAAAGGTGCCTCACAAGGTTCTTTGGTACATTCTCATTATTCTATGTCTTCAACAATTATTGAAGTGTACTAGCTTGGCACAATTTATGGATTACCATGCATGCAATTGAACTCAAAATGACATTATGTAAATGCTTATAGATAGTTTTGCATTTAAGGAGATAGAAAAAACATGGTCACACTTCAAAGAAGAACCTTGTAATTCAAAGCTTTCATTGGCAATAGATGGTGTCAATCCATTTAGATATGTGAGATCTGTTTACTTAGTGTGGCCTATTTTTGTTATTAACAATAACATTCCTCCTTGGATGTTCATAAAGATAGAGAAAATAATATTGTCAATGATTGTGCTAGATAGTTTTTTTATTTAATAGTTATCTAAATTAATTTATAAATAGTGCATGAAAATGGTTCTAATAATTATCTAATGTTTATGTTCATTCAATTACTAGGTAAGTACCAAGTTAAAGATATTCCTTGCTTACTAACAGAGTAGCAAAGTGATGCATTAAAATAAGTCATTAAAAAAAAATTACCATAGCATTTGCTACAAATATAAGCACTCTTCTATCAAGAAAAGGTGATTTTGGGCCAGGGTTATTAGTATACCTTCTTTGAGGTAAGTCATGTTCTCTACTTATAATATATTTGTAAAATTGAATGTACTACCTATTGCATTATTTAATAATATATTGAAATGATCATTTTTTAATGATTGTAGTAAATCCTACCTCTATCACTCCCATAATAGTTTGACAATAGTATTTAACAAGTTATATATAATCTTGAAAAATACACAAGGTTAGAAGTGTTTTTTATTAGATTTGTATAATTTTATCTAAATTCTCATTTATATGTTCTTGTGTGTTGAATCTCTTCTAGGTGGTTATCATCTAAAGAAATTGATAAAAAAAGATGTAAAATATTAGAAGAGAAATGTAACGCTCTGCCAAGGGATCCAAAAGAATTAACCTAAAGTTTTACTAAGTTTGCTAAACATTTTTTTTTTTTTAAGTAAGAAAGTATAACATACACATAGTAGCGGAAGCAATAACATGTAATCATCAACAAACATACCTAACAGGTTACATTCCTTAAGGATCCCAAGACATTCAGTCACATTTAAATTTAATTAATACTATTTCTAAAAACTATCACATCCACATGAAAGAATAATGAAAAGTCCGAAGTCCATATTATACTTTTTTTTCGAATGCCTCTTGGAAAATTAATTCAAAATGCTCAATCATCCACTGTACATGTCACAGGGTATGAAAGGCTAAAATAATATACATATGTAGAAATAATAAAGATACATAATCCTCATTGAATCCATGATACAAAAACAATAAGGTAAATGAATCTAATAACATACAGGATACATCTATCCACCATAAAGATATAAACATCCAACATGAAATACAGATATCCATCAATCATAAAACACAACTAATCTAAGTGTGTGGTTCCTTCCAAACGTCAATAGCATCATTAGACCATCATGGGTCCTAGCCATCCCCCACGCATAACATCCCAAATCACCGAAGAGATCATCGGTACTATAGTAGTAGGGACATCACTCCTAAAACATACTACATCATATGCATAAAGAAATCTAACATGCTACCACATACGCATAAAGAAATTTAACATGCAAGAATAAAGCATAAGATGATCCTCCAAAGTAGATGACATCACCTAAACATTATGAACAAGCATCCCAAGAAGCTCCAGCCATGGTAGCAATGGACGGATCTCAAATGGTAAGAGTGAAAAGCACTACCACCCGACCGTGTGAAACTTAAATGGTCCACTCCCACCGTGCTGAGGAGATAGTCTCAAGTCCCAAACCGGATATCAAATCACATAATCACAAATACTCTCTATGTATAGGAAATTCTAAAAGTATACTAACTCAAAGGTTCCAACACATAGATCGACATCTAGACCCAGAGGCACCACAAAGACATGTAGGAAACCTACTATGTAAGCAGGAAAGTGTCATCGCAAAAGTCATGTAGAAGTTACCCGAGCAATCCCTTAGGAATCTCGAGTCCCTAGTGATCACTGTGGCCACTAGTATTCTCTCATATTGACAAGGCATACTACAGAATGCAAGGTCGTAACTAAGCATTCTCTCTACCCCATCCTAGTCTGTACTAGCACTCAAGGCATGGGAGAGAACATACAATTAATCTTATTAGGTTCATTTTACTCTCATTTAGTGTATATGTTATCACTTATTAAAACAACTTACAATGAGTTACATTGGCAGCCACTTAGGGCTCTGGCCCCCATTGCAAGCCACTTCCCGACACTACATATAGATAACCTACCCTAGGCTCATGAAATCACAAATCACAAAATCACCTCAGCCCTATACAAGCAACTACAAAGCATCAAAAGATAAGCCACAATAATCACATCAGATCTCCACGAGCTACTGGAAAGCATCAAATAATAATCATAATGATCACAACAACTCTCTATCAGTAACTGAAGGCATCAGTGATAAATCACAATATCCAATGGTTCTCCAACGAGCAACCAACAAGTATCCCAATAATAAACCACAATACTGATCAAAGACTCCAAAATGGTCAAGTCAAAACATGTCACAACATGACATCATCAAGAGCAAACCATCCAAACATCTCAGTCCCCTCAAAGCGACTAGAAGGCAAATCAAACATAACTGATCAATGACTTAAAAATGGTAAATTCAAGTATCTCATAAACATACACCTCAGCTTGACACAAGGAAACTGGAAAGCAATAACAACCAATAAATACATCATATCATAGAGCATATTACACATCACCATGGTTGGGTTTAGAAATATTGAGACCAACTCATCATACTATCACATTCACATAACCCCCAAGCCTCTGGTAAATGTCCTATAACTAGTCAACAATCTACTCAACCCCAAACAAAAAAAATCCCAAAGCATAGACAGAACATGGAAAGCGTAATAGTCTAATAGTTTGGATTTGAAAACATGTTGTTGAGTAGAACAATAAAGTTTAAGTTTCCAGTGTTACTATGAGTTCCTCAATTAACCCATTCAATTAAACCCTGTCTCGTTCTTAAAATAAAAGAAATCGCATCATGACTTAAAGGTATTAATAATCATTTATTGAATTATTATAATATTAATAACTGATTACAAAAATAATCTCAATTTCATTAATAAATGAATTTCTAAATAATCAATATGATTTTTTCATTAATTGTTGTTAGTTCTAATATCCATTTTCCTTTCTAAATTGATAATTATTAATTATTTAATAATTAATAATTAATTAATATTCAATATCTATTAACAAATTTATTTAATAAATAGTATCTGTTAATCATTAATTAATCATATTTATTAATTATTAAACTTATTAAATAAGTATTAGTAAATTATTTAATAAATATTAATAAATTATTAACAAACTTTATTAATAAACATTATACATTAAAATAATAATTAAAATATAAATAAAACTATTAACAAATTATTTTAATTAAAATATTAATAAAAGTTTATAAAAACTTTTCATGTATCTTACTTTAATTAAAATATAATAAAACTTTATAAAAAACTTTAAAGTTTATTATTTAATTAAAAGTTTATAAAACCCTTAATATATCTTACTTAATCTAAAGTCTTAATAAAAACTTTATAAACTTAAACGTATTCTTTATAAGATAGGTCGCCGGTTTTAAAGCACCCCGTGCTCACGCCGACCAATCAAGGTACATGGGGTATTTTAAAAAATATATTATATTATTATTATTATTTTATTAATTAAAAACTTCTTCTATACGATTCCCCCCCATTCGTATGTAAAAATTCATTCGTTTTAAAATATTTGTTTTAATTAAATTAATTCATCTAATTAGATTCTATAAATACATTCTTTAAATAAAATCACACATATATATTTATATATTTAAATTGATTTCAAGTAAATTTATTTTATTAAATTTTATCAATTATAAAATTTAAATAAAACAAATCTTCAATGATAAATATATGTAATTTATTTTTTTATTTTTATTTTTATTTTAAAGTGATTGCAATTGTAATCTGATAGGAAAATTAAGATGAACTAATCGATTTTCGATCTAGGATTTTCATCTCGAAATTTTAAACCCTTTTCAAATTTAAATTTCTCAATTTTGTTTTAATTCAAACCCTAAACCCGATTTAATTCTGATTTTTTTTTTCTGTTGAAGAACGAGGTTTTCCTAAATAGTTTTTCAAACTAGATTTACAGATGAAATCATTTAGCACAAGATTCATGCATCAAGATCTGAGAAAACAATTTCCTACAAGCAGGAGGTAGACAGAACATATTGAATTTCATGAATCAATTATTGGTTAAAACACAAGACCCTACCTGATCCTGATGCTAATATGCAACTACCCAAAAATTGTAGGAAAGTTCGCTTCCAAATTTGTTCCCAGAATTTCATTAGAGCTCACACCCAAATTCCTCTCTTGAAATTCATGTCTCCAAAATTCATGTCTAAAACTCGTGTCCAAAAATTCATGTCATCAAAATGAACCTTCCATTGTTAATAAGGAGTTCTCTTTCCTTAAATCGGGAAACTAACCGTGAGTTCACCGGAGAGAACTCCGTGCTAACAAGACTCAACTCTAAAATTAGCTTTTATTCATCTTTGTTTTATCTTTTCATGCACATTAAGTAGATTTTTAAATAACTTTATTTAATTTTCACTTAACTTCTATTTTTAATTCATGCACGCATCATGCGATCTAAAATCCTTTAATAATTTAATATCTTTTCACTTCTTAATTTATTTTAGAAACAATTGATAAAATATTTAATTAACTTAAATAACAATAATATATAGCATTTATTTTAAAATGAACTCTAAATATATTATTATTAAATTACATAAATATTATCACATTCTAAATTTATCTTATAACTTTATCTTCAAATTTAATTCTTTTTATTTAATTAATTCTCAATTAATTAAATATAATTAAACATTAAAATGTCATATTAATTTTCCATTAAATTAAACCATTAATTTAATCTTTTAATTAGACTTAATTAATAGAAAATACACCAAAGACTCATAAAGACAACATACAAAAACCCATCATAGAAAAACACATACTAAATCAACAAAAGGTTATAATCACGAATTAACATCATCCGACTCATTCAGAGGGTACTGACTCAGATACTTGTCCTAATTTTTAATTAGGACAATGGCTTAAAGGTTTAGGATTTGGACTTGAGAATTTAGCTGCCCTCTCTTACCATTGAGATAATGCGATAGGGTACGCTCATCCTGGCAATTAGGGAAGTCGATACCCGGTACCTGCAACCTACATAAAATCCATGCATGTACAAACACATTATTCTAAGCTAAATAGGAAATGGCAAGAAGTGGTGCATCATCTAGATCCTGACTAGTAGGTGACTACGACTCCCTTCCTTAACCACATCAGAGACGCCATACATAAAGAAAACAAACACGCACACCATACACATGCAATATGGGGTAAGTATCCATAAGAAACACATATTATAATCCATCTAACTTATCATCATCAATAACTGAAAAATATTTCATAATCATCATACATACATGAAATATAAAGTACCAAATAATCTCATCATAAAATCCAACTGAATCTGAAACAATAACTGATAAACTCAAAGTAATGCTACTAATCATAAACGTAAAACTAGCCTAAAAGAGTTCAATAATGATAATAGAAATGCGAACTAGGGGCAGGAACTACAAGAAAAAATTCACATGTGTGAGATGCAAAATTTTCTACTTTCAACCTTTTTCAATGCTCAAAAACACTACCTCATACATCAAGTTGAAGAGATTAAATTGTGTGGACCTATACAAACTAGATCAATATGGGTGGTTGAATGGCACTTGAAATTTATGAAGGGCTTGGTTTGACAAAGAGCACATCCTAAGGGTTCTATGGTAGAGGGATATATGGTATACCAAACCATGGCGTACATTAGTGAATATCTTCTAAATTTTGCAGCAATTATCCATGTAGATCACATTTGGGATGCCAACTCTATTCACAAATTTGAAGGGGAGTACTAAACAAGGAAAGGTAGATTGAGAAAGCAAGAGGTAATTATAAATTATTTTTTATAGTTAATTAATTCTTATCCATCATCAATATAATTTGTTTCCAACTAGTCTAATTGTTTTCTTTATAGTTGGTTGTGAGTGGGATGCACTACATTTGTATATTGCAAACAATCTTGATTGGATGATGATATGGATTGACTAGTCTCAAGAAAATGGTTGCTCATTAACATGGGATGTTGTTGCATCGTTGGTTAAAGAAGTTCATCATAATGGAGATCCCAATGTTACGCCAATGGTACTTGATCTAGTATATGGCTTAAGAGATACAAAGGTATGTAGAAGATTACTAATCATGAGCTATGAGTTTAATATCAACTCACAAATCGATGCAAATAATCTTAACATGTTTGAATAATTATAGGTCAAACACCACAAATCTATGTACTACCGTGGCCATAAATTTTGTATAAAAAATTCAAATGAAATGAAGAAAACATGTGATTTCGGGATAAGTGTAGTCTTTGTGGTCACCAATATTTTGTCTACAACTAACATACATTCTCAGCAATTGGAAAATCGATACTATGGCATTTTGGATCATATACTTAAGTGTGTATTTAATTCATTCAAATTAGTTCAATATTTCATCAAATGGTATAGGCTATGCTAAATCAAAATGATCCTAATAGGACTATTATTGAACATGATAGTGGATTTACAATGATTAATACAATGTCATTTGATCAAGTTAGAGATGAGCCCTATGTTCTTCCAAGTCAATGCGACCAAGTGTTTTACTTTGGTATTCTACAAGAACTAGGTTAGTCATTTGTTGTTAGACATGAGACAATAAGAAGTTTGGTAAAGTATAATGTGATGGAAGAAGAAGAAACTGAAGAATCACAAGATGAAGTAAATAATGATCAAGAATGATTGTTACCCAATGATGAAGAAGAAGAAGAAGATGGTGATTTTGGTCATGTTAATGATAATGGTGATGATGACGATGATGATGATGGTGATGATGATGATGATGATGACGATCATGATCATGCCAGTGAAGATGGTGATGATCATGAAAATGATGGTCATGATGATGATGGTCATGATAATGGTGATGAAGATGATGATGATGGCAATAAAGATGGTGGTGGTGATGACAATGATCAAAGTGACAAGTGCGATGATGGTGATAATGGAGAGATGAATGAAGATGATGATCAATGAAATTTCTTTCAAGGTATGATCAATGTCAAGTATGGTGGGGTCATGATTTTTATTTATTCATGATTTTGATGCATGAATCATTTAAATTTTTTCTTCTACGTAATTTGTATTTTATATAGCATTGTAAGCAGACAACTTTTCATTCATAACAATATGGGTGAATTTGATAAGCGAGGTGACCAACTTTTTCATTCAAAACCATATGTATAGATATAAACATTAAGTAGAACATGTCAAATATCTTTTGAGATATACACATTAATTACACAAATTTTTTGGCTAACCTAAGCTAAATGGTTTACATATGTAGGTTTTTTAATGTCTTTGACTAAGATCTTGCACAGTCACATGGATCGATAGGTATCTATCAATAGACCCTATAGATACAATTTTTTATTTTCATATCTTCTCTTTACAATCAACATCAACTTTTTTCCTAGTGTGTCTCTCATTTTATGGATTGCAGGTATCACCAAATAGGTATTTTTCTAATTTGTCTTCCTTGAGTGAGGAAAATGTGGTAATAGAAGAAAAAAGTAAGACATCTAGTAGGTATAAAATAGGGAGATCAACTAGAGGTCAAAAGACTAGTAAAAAATTCAACAAACAACTACAATTTTTTCTTGCTAAGGGGGTTTCATGTTCTTATGATAATGAGAGCGAAGGCGATAGGGAGGTTACCTTAAGGTACACACATCTTTAGAAAGAATGGGTACCCAAGGAACTACCTCTAGTTAACATTGATTTTTCTGTTAATGAAAGGATATATCACGTAGCTTCATCTTCATTGCATGGTTTGGGCCTATTTTCCATGGTTTGTTACAATAAAGTTGTTGAATTGATTGAGTATGTAGGACATTATTACAATTACAACAATTGGATGCAAACTGTGAAATATAAAAAAAGTATGCATAGGTATGCATTGTCACCAAATTATATAAAATGCAAAGAAAGTGATCAAAGTAAAAAATTCTCTATGTATATTGATGGAAGTCCAAAAGCAATAGTGAATATTGTAAGATTTATAAATATTTCTCGACCTGTGTCAACTAATAAGTTGAAAAATTGTATATTCAAGGCACACAAGAGGAATCATGTTTTTGTATGCGCAGTAAAATCAATAAGTGTAGGGGAAAATCTTCTAATATATTACAATTTTAATCATATAGATAAAAAATAATTCCCTATCATGGGACTAGTAAGTATAACATTTAAACCAATTTCCACCAATGAATATTAACTCCAATATGCAGTCTATTTTATTAATAGAAATTTTTTAGTAAGTACATTACTTTCATTTTCTACTAATTGCTAAGAATTTCTATTTTTTTCGCAAGGCAACATGGATAGACCACTACACACAAGTAAGGATGCACCATCTCACACACCATCTCCAGTAGAGGTAAACCTTAATTATTCTAATTGTTCAAATTGTATATTAAAAAATCATATTATTATGTTCTTTTCATTATGGATTTGAAGTTGTTTTGATGGAATTTTACTAATATTGAATTTTGTAGATACACACATTAGTTACACCAAATTTTTCTTTGAAAATAATAACTACAAATATTAACATTAAGTATTGCAACATGTCAAATACTTGCATTTCTCTACTGATTGCTAAGAGTTACTAATCTTTTTCATAGGGCAACATGGATACACCACCATGTCACATAGGTAGGGATGCACCATCTCACACACCTTCTACAGTAGAGCTAGACCTTAATTATTGTAATTGTTCAAATTATATATATAAAATGTCTTATTATTATATTCTTTTTGTTATGGCTTTGGAGTTATTTTGATGGAATTTTACTGATATTGAATTTTGTAGATACACAAATTAGTTACACCAAATTTTTCTTTAAAAACCATATATGTAGATATAAACATTAAGTACAACATGTCAAATACTTTCATTTTTCTACTAATTTCTAAGAATTACTCATCCTTTTCATAGGGTGACATGGGTAGACCACCATGCACAGGCAGGGATGCACTATCTCACACACATTTAGTGGAGGTAAATCTTAATTATTATAATTCTTTAAATTATATAGAAACAAATTTCATATTATTATGTTCTTTCCTTTATAACTTTGGAGTTATTTTGATGAAATTTTACTGATATTGATGTCACAAATGATAGGAAAAAGCTAGAATAACAGCAGATCAAATGCAATCTGAAATATGAGCATCATTTTTACATGACATCACCCTTAGTGTTGACCCTATGTTCATGGCCCAATAGCTGAAAAAAATATATAGTGATCAAATTGTTAACATTATCATCGACTGTGATAGAAGTGAGGAGAAAGAGAAACTAAAAAAAGAATTGGACCATAGGGTCAAATCTTTGAAGGTAAGCAATAATTAATATGAAGCAATAATAGAAGTTCAATAGATGTTTATATTTTATAGTATCTTATGGATCATGATCTAAAATATTATGTGTTCTTGTATAGAAACATGTGATAGTTATCAAACCATGTGGCGAACCTGGTGAAGGTTATAGTGCACAACCTTCATGTGAGTAACACTTTCTTTGTTTATTTTCATCAATATTATAACACTTAACTTTTATTTTTGGACACTTCTAGCTAGTATCACATTTTATCTTTATACATTACAAATGTCTTTGTTAGCAATATTGTATTCTTCAACTCATGATGAACTGTGAATGCCTCCTTCGCTCAATAGTTTGATATTGCCTTGTGTATTGTTAGCAACAAGGAGCATGCAAATATCCTTGTATATGCCCACTACAAATGGTAAAACCTTATTTTGCTATATTTTGTAATGTGCTAATACTGCATTTTTTTTTGTTGGGTGGATTTTGTACTTGTATACCTATTCTTTGCACTAATAGATAGAACTTCACTTGATAGAGCAATAGAGACTAGTACTACTAAAGCTAATACATTTCTTGTAGTAGTCAATGTGACTAGTACTGGTTCATTTGTACGCACATTGTTGTTGAACAAGAAAACTATATTTTTGTTAAAATTACAAAAGCTTTAAGGTGCTTTAAAGTTGTTATTATTTAAAGTGTAATTTTAGTTTAATTATACATAACTTGTTTTGGTATAATAGTCCCTTTATGTTTTTGTAGGTAATAATGTTTTCTTTGATCATCTTTTTGTCATGACATTGAGGCTATTTGGACCCACCATACATAAAAGGTACATAGTTTCATATCATTGTTATAAAAAATTTATTTTCTTCCATTTATTGTACTATATTAAAGTTATTGATCTAAAAAAATTATTTTTTTAAGGGTGGAATGAACAGGGTTCTAAACTAAAAAATCAACTGATTACATCTTTTGAAGACCTATTTGGAAAAAATAAGTTTGACAGCACTCTACTTCTAAAAAAGATCATCAAGGCATCTAAATAGTATGAGGGGCTAATATAGAAGGGGTCTAAAAAAGAACCCAAAGTATGATCATCCTCCTATAATTCCATTGATGGAGTGGAATGAAATAATAGAAGATGTAAAGGAGAAAAGATTATGTAAAAATAGATGAAATGAACTAGCATAGGGAAAAATAAGGTATGTCATGATAGTATTAAGTACAATGTAATCATGCACTAATTAGTGATTTTTGTAAATATATAATCTAACATGTTTGAAACTGTTCATAGACTACAAGACACATTTGTGGCTACAAAGTGAGACTAGAAAAGGTTGGCCAACACAAACTTGGCTCTGGTGGCTATATGAATCTCCAGTCTTGACTTGTAAGTAGCAGCAATGAAGTTACATATAATTTTTTTAATAAAATATTGCAAACAATTTTGTTTAGTGAAACCATACATGCAAAACAAACAATATTAAGCAAAAAATATAGGGCACAAAATTCAATGTGGAGCTCATGGATGAAGATAAAAAAATTACCTTGAAGGAAGGCTATAAAGTCATGGTTGTATGCCTATGCCAAGAATCTAAAAGCCTTGCCTAAGAATCTAGTGCACCAAATGAGAACTCATAAGTAAATTGGTCAGATGAAAAGTAAATCAAATTGAATAGTTGAGAAATTTCTTGTTAGGTGTTAGTTTTGAACATAAATTGATTGCATAACAATGTGCAGAATATTTCACTAGAGCCTTCATATCCTATCATAGAACCTACTTATGATGAAGGCCATGATGCGCATTATAGTGGTCGAGGTAGTAATTTTATATTGGAAATTAATTATGCAATTATGAATACAATTTAACATCTTCAATTGCAATTTTATGTGCATCTTTTTTCTGAATATTTTAGAGCATGTTGAACATCATGGTGAAGGAGTGGAGCGTGTTCCAAGTGTTCAACATGTTGACGTGGTTGCAGATCAAAATGTTAATGTACATGATGTGGCATTGTCAGGTAATAAAAATGTATATTATGTTGTACTACTTAATTAAATACTTGTAACAGTTAAAAAAAAAGAAAAAGAGTATGCCAATTAAACCCATTTACTTGTTCTTGCCACAAAGCCCCCTTTAGTGTAGCAGCCTCTTGCTCCTCCAAATAGGAGGCATCATAATTTGACATTACATGTGCCACAAGAGGACAACAATCAGGAAGATATTGATGTTCCTATCAACCTTTTTCTTAATAGAGCTAAGAAAAACAAAAAGAAGAAATGATGTTTTAAAAATGCTCTTTGATAGATCTTGTTGGATAATGAAAGAATTTTGTTTTAAGTAATTATCTATAAATGTTGTATATTAATATTGTTATGTGTTAATGATGTCTTGATTAGTATTGTATATTAATGAAATTTATATCATACTAATGAATGTTATGTGATTGTATTGCTTGAATCTTCTAGTTCATAAATGGATGAGTAAATGAATGAAGTATGTAATTAGATGATAATGGGTAAATTAGATTGATGTTAAGGGGAGAAGGGTGAGGCTAGATGATCTTCCACCTTCACATGGTTGGCCTTGTTAAGTAGAGAATATTAAAGTATTTTTGAAACTAATTGAAGATCAAACTAACATACCAAGGAATCTTAAACCCAATTTATCTACCTCTCATCTTCTCATCCAATTAAGTCATCTTTTCCACCACTTTTTTTATATTCAATATTCTATTATTCACAATATTGATAATGGCAGTCTCCATCTTCTCGATAAGTTCTTCCTATCCTATCCTCTCTTTTTTTAAAAATGTTTCTATTTCTCTCTTACCATAACTCCCATATGACAATAGATGGTGTTGTAGTCCACAAGCCACCATACAAACAGTCCTTATTTTGAATAGATGTTTGTCTTTGGTCTCAACTATTTTCAAATTAGATAAGTAAAGCCCTCCTTAGTGTTCTAGTTTCTAGTAGTCATTTGACCATTGCTCTGAACAACCTCAACCCCATAAGAAATCTGCAAACCATAGCTAATGAGGACTACTAAAGCAACCTTCCTTACTGCATCCACACCAAGGTAACCCATTTACATTGTATTTGTATACCATGGAAAGACTTGTAAAATTATATCCATATTCCAACTTTATTAAACTAATTTCTCCTCTTTCTCTTTTGGTACTTAGAATTGGTATTGATATTCAAAGATGGCAGCAAAGAAAGTAGCGTGTGAGTATGCATTGTTTAAAGGTATCCTTCATTTGATAACATTTCAAGTTGCTTTTAATTTGAACAATGAGCATATCAACCCATAATTGGCTGAATTTGTTTTTACTAATGTTCTTCACTACATTTCCCATTCAATGTGTTTGTAAAGTGAACGAAAATGAAGATCACATCACATTTTAGGGGTTTATTCACCTTTTACATCTTTGGAAGAGTAGAAAAAGGTCACAATATGTGACGATGGTCTAAATTCAGATCCTCGTCAAACTTGAGATGAATCAATATGCATTCATGTTTCATTGTGCATAATGTGGAAATGAATTAGTGTAGTGTAAAAATATATTCTAATCACATAATAAAGATCAAACATAGAAGTTCAACGAATTTAATAGTATTTGGTAAAAATGTTCATACATTTCTATTCTCTCCAAAATCTTCTATTCTCTAAAAATCATATCAATTCATCATAAGCTGATATGATTTTACACCTTTTTCTTTTACAAAAAGGGCTTTTGATAGAAAATATGAATACTTATTTTTTGTAATCATTGGAATGACAATGGTCATGGCTGCTGCAACTAGCATTTCCATTGGTGGAGATTACATAGATGGTATGTGGCCATCTTAATTTGGTTTTAATTTTTCTTATTATTATATTTGACATGCTACCAACACTTTACTTTTGAGAAGAATTTCTACTAAGTAATCTATTTCTATGTTGGATAATGATGAGCTAGTTCTCACACAAAATTTATATTGCTCCCAGTTTATTTCATGTTGAAATCTATGAAGCTCTCAATATATTACTAAAAAATAGAGGTGCTTGGCATGTAGGTCTTTTCTATTCTCACTCTGCATGTGTAAAGAGGGGTAAACCAAATCAATTAGAAGTAGGTCATCGACAATTCAAACAGTAATAATACAATTTCAAACAATACTATAGTTCATGGCAATTATATTTATAGTAGTAGGAAAAATGAATAGTCCTCTATAAGTTGGTTGATGGAGGTAGACTTATTTACAAGGTACTTAAATTACACATTATGAATATCACATGTTTGATTATTTTCTTCAAACTTTAACCATACTTTACAAAATAAAAAAGGTATATAATTTTAAAATAATAACTTAGATAATATATGGATCTTTATATCATTATTATCAATGAAATTAATCAATTTTTTAATTCAAGATTAATATAAATATGAATTTTAAATATTTAAATGTAATTATACTTGATCTTCATATAATAATTTTAAGTCTAAAATGGTGAATGACTTATATCACCATAACTATATCCTATCCAACACATAACTAAAATCAATTTTGAGTCACGTGTTCTTTTATTTTAGAAATTAAAAGAAGTAAAAAATGGGGGCTAACCAAGAGAAACATAATGTTGTAGAACAACTATAAGTTAGATTTGTTGGAAATTTTTTTGGCACTCTTCTTAGGATTTGTGATAAAGTATAAACCTCCTCTCATTTACTATAAGTTGAGTGGTTGCATCAAGCATTGATATATTGTTAGTTTTTTGCAATAGAAACCTCTCTTTAACAAGTGGTATTAGAGTTTGGTCACATGTTTGAATCCTTTGAACCTCAGGTAAAATTGAGGGGGAGATTGTTGGAAATTCCTTCATCTCTCCCCTTGGGATTTGTGACAAGTGCTTAAGTATGTCTTTTGGTGAAACAACAACCCCACTCTAACAAGATTTACATTTTAACCTACCTACCTTCTTAATTTGAAATATATCCACATTAGAGTGTCCCAACCACAAAAGTGAGACCTTCTTTCTCCACTTGAAAGAATTAAAGTAAAGAGTTGATGCAGTTGACTACATCACCTCAATTGAAAACCTTGTAACATTATCAAATTGTTTCTCAAGAATCTCCTACCTCTCCTCATGCTTCTTGAATCACCTATTAATGTCCTCCATCCCGTCTAGATTTTTTTGGTTTTCACATGCAGAGGTTACCAAGGGGTCCTTATCAAGGCCTTACTTTCCTTATCCCTATTGATGAGGGGGGCAGGTCATAGTCTCACCTTTTCTACCTCCTTGTTTGTGTGGATCAAGGGGGAAGGTGATAGTCTCACCTTTTTCACCTCCTTGTTTGTGTGGAATAGGGCTTAAATGACTTCTTTCTTTTCATTTTCCATCACTAGTCATATCCTCATCCTGATTGAACTTATCTTTCTTCTAGAAAGCTTTAATTTTATGTCCTAGGAAGTAGGGCTCTCAAGTTATGATATTATAATTATTTTAAAAAAAATTAAAAAAATTTAAATGCTCAACTACTTGTCAACTTTTTTGGAAGTAATATCTATCCAAAATGTAATTATCAAATCATATATCAACACATACCACTATTAGTCATGAATCTAGAGGGAGGATTAACAAGATGCAAGAAGCAAGAAATGTTTAAATTAACAATGTACTCTAAAACAAAACAAATTTTAAATTTTAAAAATAAAATGCTTCTCTTAAGAGATGGAATTTAAATTTTTTATGATTAAATATAAGCTCATGTCAATTGAGCAAAAACAAAGAGATATTATTCGAGATCTCCATTTGAGAACGATAGAGGGCATACCAACTCTAAACAAGTTATTTCTATCAACATTTCTTCTAATGACTGCCATGGTTAATAAATGGAAATACTCACATTAATAAACCTTACACACTATCAAAGATAGAATACAAATGATACCAAATTCGGCCTAGAGTAACCATTATGGAAAACAATTGATGAGATAAAGCATTCCTTTAAGCTTTTCAATCTTCTTCGACTTATATGTTGCAATTTGTGACAAGAAAAATTGTAATTACTACTACAAATGATCAAAAGGATTATCAAAATTCAATAACATTTGGAAATTTTCATTTTCATGCAATTATGATGAGAATATACAAAAATGGTGTGGTTGAATTGAGAAAAATGCACAAATAAAATGATACAAAATATAAAGTAGGATTCTTCAGCTCCTCATACCCTGGCCATGTTGAATAGCTTTTTAACTACTGTAGTAGGATATTTGTTTTTGGACCTTATAAAATATTCTAATGCATTAAAAGTTTGTAGACTTCATAAAACATTCAACTAAACTTCTTTTACAAATTTAGAAATATAACTTTTTATTCATTAAAAAGAACAAAATATTTAAATTCTAGGGGCTTAGGTTATCTCTACCTTCCCACTCTATTGTTGGTGCATTTTACATTTTGTAGATGAGACTTTTCCAGTGTTGGATAAAATATAAAATAATCAACTAAAAGGAATCAAAGTGACAAATTATGAATATCAATGTTCTTTTATCTCTTTAATAAGAAGGTTTAATTTAATTCTAAATTTCCAAAGCTTTACCTACATTTATAAATAATGTATCTTCTATATAATTACCTCTAAATTTAGGCTCATCCAATTCATACATCTTGATATCGGATTTTAACTTCCTTTTAGGTTCCCGCCTTCTCTAATCATTCATGTCTATTCATTCGCAACTATTAATTTATGTGTATGATATATATAGAATGGTGCATGAGATCGGTCATCAATTACTATTCAATTAATTCAATTATTTGTTATTTCACAATCATAAAGAACGTAAGAAAATGGCAGAGCAAGGAGAAGCAGGTCAGATGATAAACAATAGAAGAGATGCTCTCCGGCGCTGTTTAGCTGACATAGACCATCGTATTTTTCATTTGGAATTGGATATTATAATACAAAGGTCAGCGTATGAAGTAGATCCAGATAACAGAGCTGATAACTTTGTATATCATTTGAAAGCCTGTCGAAGGGCTCTCAATTTATTAGACCTGGAGTTTTACTATTATGGAAAAGACAGTGAGCTTTGTATATGCGAGGATATTAATCCTGAATGTAGAGGACACTGCCCCGCACTGCTTATGGTCAATAACAATTTGTCTCGTGTGAAAGAATTTATTTGGCAAAGTTGGATAAAAGATCTGAAAGAAAGAGGCGAGAGACACTCGTTGTTGAGAGAGGCAACAAGAGTTGTAGAAGGACTACCTGTTGTAAAACTAACTGAAAATCATTTGAATGAAAATGATAGATGTGGACTCTGCTTTGAAATCGTAGAGGAGGCATGTCATTTGCCCTGCAATGAAGGCCGCTTATTTCATAGGGCTTGCATTGAAGCTGCATTTAAAGAGAGTGCCGACATAGTCGATCGAGCTTGTGATTTAAGAAATGAAATTATCAGAAAGAAAACTGCCTATGAAGCAGACAGTGATAATCAGGCTGATAATTTCACATCTCAACTTAACATCTTTCAAAGAGTTCTCGAATCATTCTACGACAACATTTACTTTCACGAAAATGACATTAATACCTGTATATGTGAGAGTCCGAGCCTTCAATGCAAGAGATACATCGATGTACTGAGAAGTGTTGATCTTATTTTGGTTGAATTAAGAAACTTGCTTAAGGAAAGTTGGTCAAGCGATCTAAGAGAAAGAGCGGACAGAGTGGTAGCTGGCCTTCCAGTACTAACAATTACTGAGAGTCATATAAATGAAGATGTTGTATGCACGATTTGTTTGTCTAAGCCTGAAGTTGGACAGGAGCTATGCCATTTGCCTTGCAGTAAAGGCCACATATTTCACAGGAATTGCATTGAACGATGATTATGTATGAATAAGCATTGCCCCGTCTGCAGGAAGCCAGCATCTTGGTATCGGTGGAGAGAGGGCTTCGATTTCATGATGTAGACTAAATTTGCAGGATAATTCAAGTAGGAGTTAGTTAAGTTTGGGTGAAAATGATATAAAATCTACATATTTTAAACATTAATTTTCCTTAAAATATTTCAACAAATTTTTAAATATTTTTCCATGTTTACATAAAAGATGTGAAATTAATTGATATATATATTATAAAATGCATATTATTTTAACTTAAATAATTAATATCTTCAAATGTATAATGTTTTCATTAAGAATCTTTGAATGGAAGAAAACATTGTTTTTCTTTACGAGTCTTAAATCTTAATTTGAATTTTCTTAGTACTTGTTATCCAATGGAGACTGTTGTTATCCAATGGAGACTGTTGTTATCCAATGGAGACTGATGTTTTCAGAACTTTATTTTGTATTACTCATGGGCTTGGGCCCTATGCAAAGTTCAAAATATAAATGGTATATACTAAGCTTTAATATGATAATTTATTAAACTAAATTTTGTGATGTAAAATTTATGTTTACTCATTGGTTCTTTTGTTATATCTAGGGCATGACTTTTATTAGTATATTATGAAGGATTCCATTTTGGTCTGCTAAACACTATTATTTTACATCAAATGTATTGTCCTCAAATCATTTATGTGCATAAGGTTGATCTATTTATGTAGTTTTGATTTCAATTAATAGTTTGTTTCTCTATTTTGAATATTGGATCATTATTTTAGGTTAAATTTTTATTTGCCTTCATACCTCCCATGTACTATATTTGAAGAAATAGGGGTTTATTTTAGTTGTCATTTATGCAAAATGGGTTGAGTGCTCAACTCAATTGAAATGCATGTCCTCTAATTGTAATAGGACATATTTATTTGTTACTCAAATTTAGCTTTTGCATGATTGAATATACGTTCTTTAATTATGATAGAATATATATTGACATGAATTTCATCTACAATAAAAACTATGTTTACCTTTAAATTGGAAAGGCACATGACTATCCAATAATTCAATGTAAAATTTAATGTGAATTTAATATTTCCACTCTAAATTTCCGTATTGGTTTTTAATGTTTATCTTCATTTTTTCTTCCCTCCTCTCATCTACCCTAGTCTTACTGAGAAATAAGGCTTGAGCTTGAAATTAGGGTTTTCTTTACCTTGTTTGAGAATAAAGCTTAATATGTTGTAACTATCAAGAGAATTGAGCTAATAAAAAACCTATCTTGAGTAGGGGTTAGAGTTATTTTATACATGATAAATATAATTTGAAGGAATGAGACACTTGTACTTCTGACAAAGGGAGCCCAAATCCAAAAAAATATGATTACAGTTCATATTTTTCTTTATCCATAGAAAACTCATCTTATTGGAAAGCAAAATTGAACTTAGATATCATAAGCCCATTTCATTAATTTATAAAGCTAATGGACCAAATACATAAACTAATATGCCTACAACAAAGTAAGAGTTTAGATGCTAGATCAGCCACTCTTGTTAATACATGGGAAGGAGAGACTTCAACTATATGCAAAAGTATAGGAAACATAGAGTTGTTGTTGACTACATTTTGGTTGAAACAAACTACACACATAGATACAAAATCTTCCAATACTCCCCCTTAATGTTCTATGACTTATAGCAAAAATTATTAAAAAAATTCAAATAGAATAAGTCCTTATATTAAGCCTTTTTAGGTACCCATTTACAATATAATTTTATTTTTTCCTTAATCACTATTACTTTAGAGATTTTGTTCATCTTGTCATTATACTTTGCGTTTTTAAGCAGTACACCCATAACTATTTTGGGTTTCCCCCAATTAATACAATTGCTTTTGCTTTACATTTTTATAGGTGAAAGTGGTTTTGACATACCACAATGCATTTAATAGAATTTAATTATTTTCACGTAAACAAATGGCTTTGGTTTTCCAAAAGCACCTTCAATATACTTTTAAGATTTTTACCTAAACAAGTGGTTTTGTCTTACCAAAAACCCTTCAACTAATTTTTTAGAAATTTTATTGCAAAATACAACTAAGAAAAATGGTGACAACAGATTAGAAAAAATAGAATTGAATGTACATAAAGAAGTAACAAGGAACTGCTACAAAAGAAATAGGAAACAAATACATATTTTATTGATCTGACTATAGATAAAAATAGATTATAGATAAAAATAGATTACATGGCCTCTATAACTTGAGGACTTCTAACATGTGCACATAAGGAAAAGAAGCCTCTAGAATGAAAATGTGGATTATAAAATAAATGTAAGATAGGGTTCATTATTGAAATTTGTCCATGTGTTTAACTGATAGAGATATTATAGGAAATTTGTGAAGGACTACTAACATGTTAGTCGTTTAGTTGAAAAGACTCATGACATGGAGGAAGGGACTTTAGTTTTTTCAATACCTTCTCTTAATTTCTACTTTTAATAACATTGTATGGGTGAGAATTTATTATAATAAAAATTTCAAATAGGATGGGTCCTAGCATTATGTCTTCTTAGGTACCCATCTAAAACATTAAAAATTTGTTCTCCCTATCACTATCACTCTATTCCTTGTGTCATTATGATCTGGGTTTCTTAACCAATTCACCCATAACTTTTTAATTTCCCCAAACTAATACAATTTATTTTTCTTCGAGGTTTCCACTCAAGCAAGTGGTTTTGGCTTATCACAAACTCTTCAGCATGCTTTTAAAATTTTCACCTAAACAAGTAGTTTTGGCTTACCACCAACCCTTCAAACATCATAAACACATTTTTCTATTAATGGGAATGAACTCTAAACTTTTCTCCTCGACAATAATTATTAGTTTTATGTGAAAAATAATCCATCTAACAAGACACATGGGTAACCAACATTGTGCTTTCCAATCCTTTACAAACATTTTTCGAATATATGATTAATAGTCTTAATCAATCTCAATCATATATTGCATGACTACTTTTGACACCAACATATATTTCACAATTAAGAAAACATTTTATTACAAACCCTTACTTTATGACATCATTCTTACCACACTATCTCACCTTTTCTTGAAACAGTAGCATTAGACATCCATGTTGTGCTCACATATGCATGGACTAAAAAATACTATAATTATTACAAGAAACTTTAAGTAAAACTCCTTTACAATGTCAACTTCATCATGCTTTGTATGTATGAAAGCTTCTTCATGCATGGACAAAGTTTAAAAAAGCTTTTTCTTTAAAGAATTTAGCTTCAAATAAAATTGGATCACTTTATAAAATACAATTACTCTTTGTAGTATTGTTAATAACCTTCTTTATAGTGATTCTTCCTTGAATATACATAACCACACTCAAAGATTTACTTGCTTCTTAGGAAACTGATAAACCTTGGGCTCCATCACTCTTGCACAAATGATAAAGATCAAGAAAAAATACAAAGATAAACATAGCACAAAATTTTAATTTAGACCTTTGATCTTTTCTTTGTTACGATAGTCTTGATTTTCCCATTAACACATTGCTGCTTACTCTCAGATTTTAGTGTACAAAAATAAATATTTATATAAAACAAAATGTATTCACAGTCCACAAAATCTAAAAGCTCTGATTTCATACTGATAAATAGAACAAAGAAAAATGGTGATAGCTGATTAGAAAAAATAGATTTGAATATAAATATAGTAGCAACAAGGAACTACTATAGTAGATAGAGAAAACATAAGCATATTTTATTGATATGACTGGACCTTCTATTGACATCTATATTGGTAACTCCAAATTGATTCTTCTTTAGATCATCTTGCAACTCTTCTCTCAACAGGACATTCACACTTTTGTGACAGCCTTCATACAATTCTCAATGATAGGAAATTATTAACACTTCTTTATTGGCTCGTGGCTACGGTTATATGTTAGAGGCTCTCCTTAAAAGATTTCCAGCAACTTTTTCACAAGGAAACTTAGTCTTATCTAAATCAAATTTCAGCTTACAGTAAGAGATAAGAGTTTCACACAAAAAAAACACTCTTGCCCAAGAATCAGATTTGCTACGATAGCATATTGGCGACCCATATTGAGCTTATACCCATTTCATTAATTTATAGACATAACATATCATATACAAAAACTGGTATGTTGACAACAAGCTAAGAGTGTAAAAGACAGATCAACCACTCCTGTTGACACATGTGAAGGAGAGTCTTCAATTGCATGCAAAAGTACAGGAAAATGTGGATGAGTTGTGTTGTTGACTACAGTTTGGTTAAAACAAGCTATACATGTGGGTACAAAATCACTCAACAAAAAAAACAATTTGTCAAAGATGAGAAATAAAATTATACAAGTAAAGCTATTTCTAGGTAACAAATTTAATTTAATAAAATAGTTTTTTCTAAATATTTGATCAATTCTTCTGAACATTAAAGAATACTATATATTGAGTGATTAATATGAATACTTTATTCTTATTTTTATTCTATCATCTATCAAGGTTCTACAAAACTGTGTACATGAAGGTAATAGAGATTAAATATAATAACTCAATCAATAGTAAAGTAAACAAACTTAGTAGTAGAATTAGTTAATTTAATTTGTAATATGAAAAATAGTTAGAATAATTTTTTATAAAGTGTAGTTTATAGGTAAAAGAGATATGAATGCTCCTTTGAATTAAATTCTTTTAGAAATGCACTACACTAATTTGACAAGCTCTTAGTTGCAAGTTGCAACCATAGATCACTTTCATCACCCTTGATTTGAAATAGGTGGTGGGATTACGAAATTTTCAATCCATACTTTGATCCCCTTCTTCTGAGAAGGCTATAACTATGCCTCTATCCCATCATACTTTACTCTTTCTTGTTGTCCCCCTTCTATATGTTAATTTTGCAAAACCTTTTTTTGGTTTTCTATAACTATTTCTTTATAAGTAGTTATAAAAGTGTAAATTCTTTCTATTCTTGTAGAAATAATATTTTGTTCTGGAGAAGAACTGAAAAGTCATAATGTTAGTATTAAAGAAAGAACTTAGATAAATGACCCTCTATAAAATTAACCCTTGTGGGTTCATTGGGGCTTTCATATGGAATTATATAAATCTTTTAGTTTTTATTTCATGAGACAAAGGTTGAACTCAAAACTATTCGTTTTCTTAAAGCTAATTTTAAATTATTTTATTTATAGATAGGGCTTAACATCAAGCATATTGGTTTATTATCTGACTATACATCATGATTTTTATTCAATAGCATGATCCGATTCAATTGGGAGAGAAAAAATATTGCATTCAAAGAAGGGAAGAGCCTATTCTTCTAGGTCATGACAAAGCCAAACACTAGTTTATTCATGTTTATTTGAAGTACTGATGTTCAAGATGAATAAATTATCATTTGGCTTGACACGTCATAATTACTTTTAACTTCTAAATAATTTGTTTGTTCTTCTCCATTTTTAGTCAAATATGATCTGTATGCTTATATTTTACACTTCACCAAGCTCCCATTTATTCTCTTATTAATGCCAAAGTCATCATGGCATACCATTGTTTTAAGAAGCAATTACATTACATTAGACGTAATATGATATTTTCTTATTATCTTTCATCTTTTGCTAGCGAATTTTTTATTGTGGATTGCATGATATTCATGTTAAAAAGAGCTATATAGTTTATTAAACCAAGATTCTTCCAATGAGCCATCCATGCACATGAAACATTATTTTAAGTTTTGGATTCAATATTAAATCTATGTTGTTCAATAAATACCTATCAAATAAACCTAACTATAATTCTCACTTTCAAGAAATGGTTAAGAGAACTGGAAATAAAAATAGGAAAACAATTACTATGTATGAGGGAGAAACATACCACTCATTAACAATGAATAGTATTATGAGAAAGAATGTGAGATGTTTGTAGTTAAATTTGAAAATGTTTGTGAAATAAAAAAATTTAATTTTTTTGTTGGTAGTTGTCCAAGTTTCCCTATGGAGTTCTAGAAAAATGGAGGGCACAAGAAGAGAAAGACGCAAAACAAGAGGAATATGTCTGTGGAATTTAGGTTTTTCCATTGTGGTCTCCAAATATTAGTTCATCAGATATGGTGACTAAAGAGAATATAACTAAATGTAATTAAAACCATTAAATATACACCTTTTTTTTAATACAAATAATTTTTTACTCTTAATGTTGTAGAATCCAAATACCAACTGTCTCTCACACCACCTACTCGTGAGGTGGCTTTTTCTATCAAAGGGGTAATTACAATGAAAAGGAAACGTCTGTCAACTTATTTTAATTATGGAAGTTAAACTTACATGTGAATTATTTTTAAAATAATAATTAAAAGGAAAAAATGATAACATGATTAGCCTATTGAAGCTGAATAGATTTCATATGTAAGTGCCCAAATCGATAATTTAATAGGCAAGAGTGAGTAAATGAAAATTCCAGAAAATGGGTTAATGTAATTTTCACATTGTACCAAAGATTGAAAATTTTGAAGGTTATGGTAAATAAAGCTCAATCTTCATTTATGAGAATTTTGAGTTCATTTTTGTTAAATTTTTTTTTAAAAATTATGAAAATGATAGAGGCATCTAAGCCTTCAACAAGGGAGGGTGCCGAGACCCTCGATCACCAAAGGGATAACTCGAAAAGGTAAGGTCGAGTATTCGGAAATCAAAGAAAAATTTGACAAGGGTAATGGTTGAATCACTCGACAGTACTATGGCTCAGTTACTCAATGACCGAATCACTCGGCACTACTATGGCCAAGTTACTCAGTTAATATAATGGAGTGTTTGAACATGCACAAGAAAGATGAACAACATTTCAGAAGTTGTTGATTAGTTTTGTCAAACCATTAAATAGATAAAAAATATATATATAAAAGAAGGCAAGATCAAAAATACAATATAGTGGAGATGTGCAAGTTTATTTTTTTTGCTTGCTTTCTATTAACTGATTCAAACTAATTCAAATATGGAGAATGAACTACAAATGCAGAAGAAATTTTTTTCTAAATACTAAACAAACTTACAACAATTTATCATTGCATACAATAAGCATGGAACAATTACTGCTCATACAGGAAAAACTGTCACTTTCCACTAAAAACATAGAAACTCAATCACCTGTGCTCTGACACTTTAATAAAACCCTCAATTGCTACTATTGCTACTCAGCTGAACTCTTCTAAATCACATTGAATGTCTTGGATTAGATCTCAGAATGAAAAAAAATTCCTTGCTTTTGTCTCTTCTTGTCCACACAAAAATTTCCCTCTCATTTTTGAATTAAAACTTACCTAGGTCACATTTAATGTCTCTAGTGGAGCTGCAATGTCAGAGAAGACATGGGGAACTCAGCTTCTGATAGGTAGGTGAACGACAGTCTCTAAGGACCAACTAATTTAATTCAAAAAGAATCCAACATTCCCCCTTTGTCCCAAGCCAACAATATAAGGATCACTATGATCCAAATCAACTATGCCTAGAAAACTCCTTAGGAACACAAAACTATGTATTTCTAATGCTTTAGTGAATATGTTGGCTAGCTTTTGCTCAGGCTTACAAAATCGTAATTTCACCATTCTCAACTAGCTCTCTAAGAAACTGATATCTTATTTCAATGTGCTTGCTTCTTCCATGAAAAACTTGATTATTTGTCAACGCTATTGAGGAAATGTTGTCACATTAGATTGTGGTACCATCCTCTTGTTTTTTCATCAAATCTACCAAGACTCTTCTCAGCCAAATAGCTTGACATACTACTCCATTTGTTGCTATATATTCAACCTATACTGTAGATTGAGAAATAATTGGTTTCTTCTTGGATGCCCATGAAATTGCACCCAAACCCATATGAAATACATAACCAAAAGTGTTCTTCCTATCTTCCAATCACTATCTATATAACCAACTAACCTAAAATCATTTTCAGCAGTATACAAAATACCAAATCATTTGATGTGATTCACATACCTTGGAGTCTTGCCAATGGGAATCATTTAGAGTTTTCATAAATCTTAAAATCAAACCTACTACATGCATCATATCAAGTTGAGTTGTTGTTAAATACATCAACCTTCCAACCATACTTCTATACAATGTTGAACTCACACTATTGTTGCACTCTTCCTTGTTCATTCATTGCTCAACTTTAGACCTATGACTATGGGTGTTGGGGCTGCCTTACCATTTTGCATCTTAAAATTCTACTAGATCTTATCTGCATATTTTTCTTGAGAGTTAAAGATGTCACTATGTATTTATTTTACTTCTATGCCTAGAAAGTACTTCAAGAGACCCAAATCTATCATCTCAAACTAACTCTTCATGGACTATTTGAAATCATCAATTAGGAATTTATCATTTCAAGTAAAAATTAAATTATCTACATACAAGACAACAATCAAATATTTTCTATCAGATGCCTTGATGTAGAAAGTGGGCTCACCATCACTTTTGTTAAAACCATTGCTCATTAAATATGAGTTAATCCTACTATATCATGCCCATGGAGCTTGTTTCAACCCATAAAGAGGTATTTTCATCATATACATGTTGTTTTATTTACCTATAGCTTTATAACCATGTGGTTACTCCACATACACCTCTTCTTTCAACACTTTATTCAAGAAGGTGGACTTCACATCAATTTGAAACACCTTTCATTTGTGCTCAGCTGTAATTGTAATGACAACATACATAGTTTTCATTTTGCAACTGTCGCATAAGTCTCATCATAATATCTACCATACTGTTGTTTTTACCCCTTGACAATCAATCATGCCTTATGCCTATCTATTTTTTCATCAACACTACACTTAGTTTTATAGACCCATTTAACTCTAATAACTTGTTTCTTGGGAGGCAAAAATTTTAGCTCACATGTTTCATTTATTTCTATTACATCTATTTTTTCATCCATTGGCCTTACACTATTTCTTTTCTTTCACAACTTCCTCAAAATAAATTGGATTAATATGAGAAAATAATGCAAATTTTACACTATCATTATAATCTTCATCATACCTTTTATCTTGGTATATCTCCCTTAGTCTCTTGGTCTTTCTTTGTAATAAGGGGGTGAGAGTGGGGTCTAAAATTTCACTATTGCTACTACTACTATTTAGTACCTACTACACACCAATCTAGAGCTATCTAGAGATACTCAGAGCTGATTCTCTTCCTATCTATTGCTTCTTGCCTTTGTCCCCATTTCTATCAGCAATGATCCATAACTATCCAGAGTTGTTTGTATTTGTTGTTATTGCTTCATCATGCTGATCACCAACTCCATGTTCTTCATCAATTATTGGCATTTTACTTGAAGTGGTTACTGATTCATCCATTGATTCATTCTATGACTGGTTTTTAATGAGCTCTACATCTCTTGAGACAATGATCTTCTTAGTGATAGGGCCATACACTATGTCTACCTTTGATTTTGAACTATAACCAGTGAAGATACACTTCACACCCTTGCCATCCAACTTTTATCTTTTCTCCTTTGGAACATGTACATATGCTACACACTTGAAGAACCTCAAGTGCTCAAGTATCCATCTATGTCTTGTACATACCTCAAGAGGAATCTTGTCATGAACTACTTTCATGGGACACCTATTTATCAAGTATACAATTGTTGATATAGCCTCCCCTCAATATTCAATTGGGAGACCCTTTTCTTTCATCATGCTCCTTACCATCCCAATAATGGTCCTATTTTTCCTTTTAGCCACTCCATTTTGCTACAAAGTATAGATGTCTATAAGATCCTTTTTTAAGCTATTTTTTCTATAAAAAATTAAAAAGGAATTAGAGGAATACTACCCCCTTCTATATGACCTTAGGAATTTTACATAATGTCCACGTTCTTTTTCAGCCTAGGCTTTAAATTCTACAAACTCATCAAATGCATAAAATTTATGTTTCAAAAAATACACCAATGTCGTATAGCTGAAATCATCTATGAATGTCATAAAATGTGTACTCCTCCCAATAGAAGTGATTTACATTAAGCTGACTAAATTAGTATCCGCAAGATCTGATGGTCAGCTTTCCCTTCTAGGGTTACCAGAATTAAATGGAAGTCTATATTACTTACCCAAAGTACAAGCTTCACACTTGTCACATGACTCTACAATAATAGGTAAACCATTGACCATTATTTTACTGGACAATACATTCAAACCCATATAACCAAGATACAAACATGTCTCTATCATGAAGGGGAACATCTGGTTCCTTGTCATTTGCACTACTACAAAAATATTCTTACTCATACCTTTCTCATGAATAACACACTTGTCATTTTCTATCAGCACTTTGTAACCATTTTCAATGGCCTGTCTAATACTCATCAAATTATGCTTCATGCCTAGGGAAAAATAGAAATTTTGAATGTCTTTCTTCTCACCTTGCTCGGTGTGGACCATAATAGATCCTTTTCGCACAATGGGAATGGTTCCATTGTTTCCCATTTTGATTTCAGATTTGAAATTCTTGTCAATAAATGAAAATAATTTTTCATTACCATTCATGGTTTCTACAACCACTATCCAAATACCATACCTTAGGGCTTCCTTCTTCTTCAATGTTGCACATAATGAAGGTTGTGGGATTTTTTGCTTGACCTGCATTCACATTAGCCACATTTGCACTCTTCCTTGATTGATCTCCTTGCTTTTTCTAGCATTCACTTGCATAATGCCCAAATTTTTGGAAATAGTAACACTCAATGTTACTCTTGTTAGAGTTCTAGTTCTTTTTACCTCCTCTAGAACTATTATGAGAGTTGCTTCTTCCCTCTTGGCTACCTATTTTTCTTGAGCTTTCTCCTCCAACATTTCTTTTTTCAAAGTTTCCATGACCTCAACCTCTAGAGCCTCTACCATAGTCATTTCTTCCTCTCCCATACCTTTTGCATTGAACTAAACCTTAAAGGCTTTCCCTTGGAAAGATGTCATTGATTTATTAATCCGGTATTTATGGGTTTGAAGAGTACCAATCAAATCATTAATTCTCAAAGTAGTGAGGTCATTTTCCTCTTCAATGATCATTACAAGATTATCATACTTTGGAGGAAGACTTCTCACTATATTTTTCACTATTCTCTTCTCCTCATAATCTTCTCCATTTGACTTCAATTGGTTTATCAAATAAGAGATCCTTGAGATAAAATATGCAATAGACTCATTATCCTTTATTTGAAGGTTCTCAAACTCTATTTGGATCATTTGCAGCTTTACTACATGGACTTTATCAGTCCCTTTGAAATTTATCTCAAGGATATCCCATGCTTCTTTTGAATAATTAGCTGCTACTATTTTAAGAAAAAATGCTGCTATGATGGCTACCTCAATCAAGCTTAACGCTTTAGCATCCTTTGTTCTTGGCTCCTTCGTTGAAATATTTTGATTGTTGGTGAGGGTAGCATATTGTGCTAGGTCAGTTACATCATTGAACCCATTGACCAAAAACTCCCATAAGTCATTTACAACCATAATGGCTCTCATCTTCTTTGCCAAAGTGTCATAATTTTGTCCATTAAAGGATGACAGTTTCTGCCAAGCATTTCCTTCATCTCTAGCCATGTATCCTACACAACAAATTTCAATACCTAGAGTGAAATGCCCAAACTCACAAGGATGGATGGTCTAATGACTCTGATACCATGTGAAAAATTTCACAAATGATAGAGGGAGTCAAGCTTCTTAGCATGGGAGGGTATCGAGAGACTTCATCACCAAAGGGATAACTTGGCAAGGTAAGGGCAAGTTACTTGGTCATCAAAGAAACACTTGGCATGGGTAATGGCCAAATCACTTGGTAGTACTATGGCCAAGTTACTCAGTCAATGGTGAGTTAGTCAATATCACTCGGCATTGAAGATTGAGAAAAAAACCTAACACTCACCAGTGGAGTGTTTGAACCTACATAAGAAAGAGTCACAAATTTTTAGAAGTTGTTGATCAGTTTTTCCAAACTACAAAATGCACAATAGAATATGTAAAAGGAGATGAGAATAGAAAGATAATATATGAGAGATGTAGAAGTTTTCTTTCTTGCTCACTTTCTATATAAGCTGATTCAAACTAATACACATATGGAGGATGAACTACAAACCTAGAATAATAAAATATCTAAATACAAAGAAATTTTACAACAATGTATGGCTGCATACACTAAGCCTAGATAAATTACTACTCATATAGGACGAACTATCACTTTCCATTAAAAAATCAAAAACTCAATCAACCATGTTACTACACTCTAATAAAACCCTCTATTCTTGCTTCTCTATTGAACTCTTCTAAATCACACATAATGTTTTTTATCTGATCTAAGAATGAGCAAACATTCCACCCTTTTTTCTCTTGCTATCCTTACAAAAAATTCCCTCTCATTTTTGAATTCAAATTTACCTACCACATTTAGTGTCTCTATTGGAGCTCCAGTTTCATAGGAAGCTTGGGGAACTCAACTACTAATAGGTAGGTGGATGACAAGCTCAAGGACAAACCAAGTGAACTCATCAATCACCTATGCTATTGATTTCTGATAAGACCCTCTGCTATTGCTCATTTGCTGAACTCTTTTGAATCACACAAAGAATGTCTTGGATCTAATCTCAAAATGAAAAAATATTCCCACCTTTTGTCTCTTGTTGTCCACAAAAAAATTCCCTCTTCTTTTTGAATTCTATCTTAACTACTACATTTAATGTCTATGTTGGAGCTCCAATATCAAGGGAGACTAGAGGAACTCATCTTTTGATATAGGTAGGGGAACAAAAAGATCTAGGTACAAACTGAGTCAATTCAAAAAATATCCAATAACTTTTATTCCATTCTAAATAGGTCATGTTCAATTTATTTTTGGAAATTGGAACCAATATAAGTTTCATTTCCTACACCATTTGTTGAATGATGTGGGTCTGTCAAACAAGATTTGAAACATGGGAAAGCCATTTTTTATCTCAATTATATTGACATTCAATTAAATCACTTGCATGTAAGTGAGATATCGGTTTTATTAGTCCCACCTTTAAGGCAAAGACTATAGATTTTGATCATCTAATTTCTAGTAGTTGCTACTTTGGAATGTGTGCAATTAGTCAGAAAATGTGATTTATCCTATGGTCTTTCTACATGATAATATTAAACTTAATTTCCTCCCATTTGATATTAATTTTTCTATTGGTTGCCATCCACTTTTCTAGTAGTATTTTCATTTTATTAATAAGAAAAATAAGAAATATTTCAACCACAAATGTGTCCTTGCCTGTGCTAATAATATGGCAAGTGCTGGTGTAGACGGATGTCATCAACATGTTATATTTGGTCTTTGTTTAAGAAACAAGTGTCTTTTAGTTTTTGATTGCCTCATAGATGAAATATTTACCTAGAAAGGTGCAGAATTTTGGAGTACTTGTTTATTGTTTTTGAAGTAACCCCAATGGATTATCGACTCTTTAAGCACCAAAAATCTTAAACTTCAAGGGTTTGACATTTCGTCAAACAATTAGCAATCGAGCTATGATGGTTCTGATTTGAAGAACTACTAAATTACCTCAACTAAAGTACAACAATTTATCAAATGCCAACTTTATTTGCTAAATTAAACAACTTGCAAATTAATTAGATGCACCTGGCAAGAGAAGAATCAGTACGGGAATACTGATTCAGACTTGTTTATCAGTTGCTTTGACTCCATCCATCACATCTATCTTCTTCCAACACATGCAACCTCGTAGAATGCACAAAATGAGTTGCAAGACCACAAGTGACTAATTCTGCTCCATCCAATCTCATGCCAGTCAGACCCACATATTCACCCAAGAATCCTGGAAGTCTTGATAAGAAATATGATGCACCAACATCAAGGTGTAGTCCCAGTCCTGTTTCTGGCATAGCATAAAGAGTCTTCCCTGTTGTGACTCGAAACTTGCCTCATAACATTCCCATTAAGTTGCATGATATATTCATTCCCATGACTGTAATCACTCGAATTTCCTGCAAGACAAACATTTACAACATCTCCACCAGAACAAGATGCCCATCCTATACCCCTATGCAATGTCCGCACACAAACTGGGAATGCTGTCCGGTTCACCGAACTTGCACATCATTTGGATAAAGCTGCCCTTCCGATGAATGTGACATTGGTGGGAACTAATGACTTTAGTGAAATCGACACCTGTTTACCCTTTTGGTACATACGAATTCGTCTTCCGCAATGTTTGCCGAATCGCGCTGGACACCTTCTTAATGATGACTAGGAGTTGGATGCTGTTGGTGGGTTTGCCCAATGACTTTGGCTGTGAGTTGTGCTGTCACCCGCGACTTTATTCGAGCCTGCGTTCCAATGTCTGCATTTGCGCGTTCCTCAGTCGTAGCTTGATATGAATTGAATTCCGCCCGTTGTTAAGAGAGGTAAACCCTTATTGGACTCCAGCCCGTCAATTTAAAGCAATGATGTGCTCAATCGTGAACTCTAGTAGAGTATCGGGGTGTCTTCTTGCTAGAGTCGTTGTTCAAAATCATGCGGTAGATTATTCCTCTGTCCTGGCCTGAATCTCGCCTTTAGTTCTCCACAATACAAGTTTCAGCAATTCTGTAACCTTGCGATATTGGCTAGGCTTCCATCAATAATGACAATACCATAAGGAAGGATGTTCGGCTCCAAAGGCTCGAAAATCTGCTTGCTTGGAAATAATCGTTGCTCACTTCAAAGTTAAACCCCACTGTCTTGTGATCTGAATCGAGTTTTCATCTGATCCCCATTAATTTCTTTCGCTAGCTTCTCTCCTATTATCCTTATAATTCTGCAATAATTTGATGGATAACGACTTATTCTCTTCAATCAATTTATAATGTAAGAATCTCCCATTTTGCAAATAGCTTAATCTTCAAATCTCAATCCTCCGAATGGATCTCCAAAATTTGGCCTTAGACCACCCGATTCTGCCCCTGATGAAATGACTGAATGTCACCTCCAATCTGCAATAATTCAGGTGATATTTCACACCCTCAAAATTGCGAACCAATTGAGAGTTATCGTTCTCAATGGCCAACTGTGACAATCGTAGAAACCCTAGGTTCCACAATGCACCTGTGATTGAATCACAATCTGAAAACAAGAGAAATAATCCAATTGCCTGATTCGAATGGAGCCCTGAGGTGCCTATTTATTCTTTTCCCTCCATCCTCTCCAGAGACTTCTAGAACTTTTTTGATCTTATCCCTCAAGTGACTTTATTAAATATTTTCCAAGTCACTTTATTAAATACAAGGTCATCTTTTAATATTATTTATTTAATTAAAATAACTAATTAGTCATCCTTGGACAACCATTAATTAAATTAATTAAATCGAACTGTCTCCAAAAATTGGGGACATGACAGTCCGCCCTTCCTGAAATTGCTTGTCCCCAAGCAAAGGCTGAACCATGACCCAATCAGTCTGCCTGGATCCCAAATGTAAATCTGTGTATCATCCCAATCCGCATCATACTCCCGTGGAGAAATCATTAGTACCAGTAGCTGAGAAACTGTACTCAACATCCAGACAACTGACAACTCTGATGAAATCATCTGAAAACCAACTGTAGATGTCAGTAGAAGAACCCATTCTGCGGAACTCAAGCCAACTGGAACATCAACTCTATCAAAACTCAAGCCCCCGTCAGAATGACACTTGCACCCAACTGCTCTGTAGATATGACAACAGCTACAGGTACCTGAATCATTGCCATCAAATCCAATCTCTGAAAAACTGCTCCGGGTGTATCGATGCTGCAGGCCGAGTAACTTGCTACTACCAGTTTTATTTTCAAAAAATGGTGCCAATCTATCCCCTAGTCGATGGTAAGAAACTGGAGCCAATCTACATCTGCGTGAAATAAAATCTTCTATCTCTGTGTCAAAAGAGAAATGATGAGCGTACCCTACCGTATAATGCTGGTAAGAACCTCCAAACTCTGCTGTTGGCTCATTATCACTGAACTGGGAATCAACAGATGGCTCCATTTTCTGACTTCGAGTGACTGTAGGTCGTATGGATCCCTGTGCATTCTGCTCGACAAACCCCTCCTCGAGATCCCTATGAGGTAGCATAGTAGAAAGGACCCCTATAATCTTCTCAACCAATCTGCAAATAACACTAGTATCATGGATGAGAACACCTTCTGTCACTTCATGCGAGTCCAAATGAACACATGCACTATCCAGCAAATACTCCATGAACGGTTCAGTGCAGTAAAAATTATACGAGGAAACATTAACATACTCCCCTTTACACCACAATTGGTCCTCCTGTAAGGGTGGCGTACTCAACTGTACCACACTGTCAACTATCTGAGTAGAATCAATCTGGAGACTTGACTCTACTGGTATCCCAAACTCATTAGGACCAGCTACTACCAAATCCTGAACATGTGTGTCAGTCTCAACAATAAGCTCCTCAAAAGCAACTGTAGGAGTGTACTTCCCGTCATCTACCTCAGTAGTCAAATGAACTGGGTCTGGGGCTGGTTTTGACCACAAATGCTCCAACTCCACGGTCACCTCCTTCAACTGAAACTGCGACTTCTGTAGATCTTGCTGTGTGTCCTCTAATGCCTCAGTAGTCACTATGAGCTCTTGGGAAAGCTCACTCACCTCCTCTTCACGATCCAAGAGGGCCTCATATGCTGTACTCCCCCACTCAACCATGTGATCACGGTCGGCTACCAATCGTAAGTAATCCTGCTTCAAAATCCGAACAGCTTCACGCAAGGCATGAATCTCTGCCAGAGAAAAGTAACCACCGCTGGACTCATCTATCATAGAAGTACCCCAACCAGTAACGGCCAACAACTGATGAGTAGTATCAAAATGCTCACAAGCGATAGCAATGTCTCGCTCACTAACTTTCAACTGGCTAACCACATGATGGCTCTGGCTAGACTGTCTTCTATAAACTCCCTCTGACACATTGACTGGAGGAATGTCTTCAAAAATACTAGTCTCTGGATTATTATCATCCATATTTTTTGAATCAACTTTAAAACTCATATCAATATCCAGAGTGTCAAAATTTGTAGTTCTGCTGTCAAGCTCTTCTGTACCTAAAGAAACTGTCAAGGAAGTTGAATCTTCAAAACTATTCACTTCATTCTCTCGGATGTCATCAAGGTCAAAACGATCCTGGGACTCATCTGTACATGCTTCCAAATATGAAAAATCTTCAACACCCTTCAGCAAGGATGGTCGACTAGAAATATGAACCAAACCCAACAACGGTGCATAAAAACTAATACCAACATCGGATGTTCTGCTGGCACAAGGGAAGATAACACCGTATATTCTGCTAATCAAATCCATGATAGTACTCAAACAATCATGGCTATCATAAAGTGCTAAAGATCTTCGGTTGACTGAATCCCAAATGCTGCTGAAACATTCTCGAATCCATATGCAAGAAACAACTGGTAACTCAAGCAAACTACTTACCTGAGTAATGTGACCAATACCAGCTAATTTCACATAGCTGTCTGCCATTGTCCTTGTATCCCGGATGTGAATGCAAGATGAACTCGTAGCATTATCAGCAACCTCACATGATCCTTCTTCTGTCAAAAATTGAGTGCGAGATGAACTTAAGCTCAGCTCCATGTCGTGCTCATTCCTATGTCTCTCCCAGTCCTGTAATGCGAAAGTTGCTCGAGTGTCCTCAAGCTCGCAAGAAAGCTTGACAACTTCTTCTTCCTTCCTCCTCAAGGCATCTGAATAGTCTTTGGCAAGGCTTAGAAGATGGTCACGATCTGATAGAAGATGTAAATAGCTCAACTTCGTCGTTCCCATTCCTTCACCAATTGCATGTAAGTCACAGCAAGAAGAATTTTCCTGAACTCCCTTATGTCTTCCTTGTAACTGAATCATTTGGATGTGCTCTTCTAACATCTCCCGCATCCTGTCATGATGAGATAAAGAAGCCACAATACTATCTTTGCTCACCTTCAGCTGACTGGACAAATCTTGTGAAGTACTACCAATTTCATCCTCATGTGATGAAGCTTCTAACTGAGCCTGGTACTCTCTGTCAGCAAAATCATAAATGCTCGATGTCTGCTCATTTTCACCAAGTATCTCATCATCATGAACAATGACATCTTCATCATCATCTGAACTCACTTTACTGTAATCATTGCTTGTCGAAACCAAACTACCCTGAGTATATGAGACATCACCCTTGGGAAACCTGTATACAACTATCTCAACTTGAGTGTCAAGTTGACAATTATTATCTATCAGCGTAATATTCTTCACCACTTCTTCCTGTGACTGAACTGAAGCCTCTGACCGGTTGCACACTTGTTTCTCGAACTCCTCATTAAGGTTCCTAGTAGCATCTCTCATTGTATCAGTCAACTCTTCGTGAGAAGATTTGCCAAAACGAAATCCAGTTGATTTATTCACCTTAGCTGGGATGGATAGCCTGTCAAGCATACGGTGGTGTTTAACCAACAGTTCAGACATGTTATGTTTGATCTTTCTGAGCTCATCCTGAATACCTGAATAGTCCTCCTTTCCACACTTCCGACTCTGAATACTGCGTCTATTACTTGTCCGAGATTGTTTCCTTGGAGACTTTGTGTTGTACCTGTCCATCTTGGTTGAAGTAGAGTGCTAATCACTCATGTAATTCGGTTCTCACCCCAAAGGATGGCAAGAAAACCGCTCTGATACCACTGAAGTAACCCCAATGGATTATCGACTCTTTAAGCACCAAAAATCTTAAACTTCAAGGGTTTGACATTTCGTCAAACAATTAGCAATCAAGCTATGATGGTTCTGATTTGAAGAACTACTAAATTACCTCAACTGAAGTACAACAATTTATCAAATGCCAACTTTATTTGCTAAATTAAACAACTTGCAAATTAATTAGATGCACCTGGCAAGAGAAGAATCAGTACGGGAATACTGATTCAGACTTGTTTATCAGTTGCTTCGACTCCATCCATCACATCTATCTTCTTCCAACACATGCAACCTTGTAGAATGCACAAAATGAGTTGCAAGACCACAAGTGACTAATTCTGCTCCATCCAATCTCATGCCAGTCAGACCCACATATTCACCCAAGAATCCTGGAACTCTTGATAAGAAATATGATGCACCAACATCAAGGTGTAGTCCCAGTCCTGTTTCTGGCATAGCATAAAGAGTCTTCCCTGTTGTGACTCGAAACTTGCCTCATAACATTCCCATTAAGTTGCATGATATATTCATTCCCATGACTATAATCACCCGAATTGCCTGCAAGACAAACATTTACAACGTCTCCACCAGAACAAGATGCCCATCCTATACCCCTATGCAATGTCCGCACACAAACTGGGAATGTTGTCCAGTTCACCGAACTTGCACATCATTTGGATAAAGTTGCCCTTCCGATGAATGTGACATTGGTGGGAACTGATGACTTTAGTGAAATTGACACCTGTTTACCCTTTTGGTACATACGAATTCGTCTTCCGCAATGTTTTCCGAATCGCGCTGGACGCCTTCTTAATGATGACTAGGAGTTGGATGCTGTCGGTGGGTTTGCCCAATGACTTTGGCTGTGAGTTGTGTTGTCACCCGCGACTTTATTCGAGCCTGCGTTCCAATGTCTACATTTGTGCGTTCCTCAGTCGTAGCTTGATATGAATTGAATTCCGCTCATTGTTAAGAGAGGTAAACCCTTATTGGACTCCAGCCCGTCAATTTAAAGCAATGATGCGCTCAATCGTGAACTCTAGTAGAGTATCGGGTTGTCTTCTTGCTAGAGTCGTTGTTCAAAATCATGCGGCAGATTATTCCTCTGTCCTGGCCTGAATCTCGCCTTTAGTTCTCCACAATACAGGTTTCAGCAATTCTGTAACCTTGCGATATTGGCTAGGCTTCCATCAATAATGACAATACCATAAGGAAGGACGTTCGGCTCCAAAGGCTCGAAAATCTGCTTGCTTGGAAATAATCGTTGCTCACTTCAAAGTTAAACCCCACTGTCTTGTGATCTGAATCGAGTTTTCATCTTATCCCCATTAATTTCTTTCCCTAGCTTCTCTCCTATTATCCTTATAATTCTGCAATAATTTGATGGATAACGACTTATTCTCTTCAATCAATTTATAATGTAAGAATCTCCCATTTTGCAAATAGCTTAATCTTCAAATCTCAATCCTCCGAATGGATCTCCAAAATTCGGCCTTAGACCACCCGATTCTGCCCCTGATGAAATGACTGAATGTCACCTCCAATCTGCAATAATTCAGGTGATATTTCACACCCTCAAAATTGCGAACCAATTGAGAGTTATCGTTCTCAATGGCCAACTGTGACAATCGTAGAAACCCTAGGTTCCACAATGCACCTGTGATTGAATCACAATATGAAAACAAGAGAAATAATCCAACTGCCCGATTCGAATGGAGCCCCGGGGTGCCTATTTATTCTTTTCCCTCCATCCTCTCCAGAGACTTCTAGAACTTTTTTGATCTTATCCCTCAAGTGACTTTATTAAATATTTTCCAAGTCACTTTATTAAATACAGGGTCATCTTTTAATATTATTTATTTAATTAAAATAACTAATTAGTCATCCTTGGACAACCATTAATTAAATTAATTAAATCGAACTGTCTCCAAAAATTGGGGACATGACAGTTTTGGTGTTCGAAAAAAAAGGGCAGCAAAAAAAGTAGTAGCAACATGGTTTTATCCATATTCACATTCCACAAATAATCTTAGTGCAAGCCATACACAGATACACAAGATGAATGATGGAGTCCTTAGCACCATTTTTTTACTAAGCACCACTGGCACCTATTTTACGGACCTCACTATGTCACTTGAATCCTCATCATCAGATTGTACGGGCCTCACTATGTTACTAATCCTCATCATCACCTTCTTTACTTTACCATTAAAGAATGTTCCTTCACTTCTGGGTTTTCATTTCACACGTCTCCTTCTTGTTAGTTTATCTTCCTCCACTTGTCCTTAGTGCACATCACATAAGCACATTTTTGTCTCCATCTCATCACAATTTTAAAGCTATTCTTGTTCAATTTTCAAGTTTTGATTTATTTCTATGGTAATTTTGCTCGATTTGATCTATTAGGACTTAGTTTTCTTCTCTATTTTGTATATTTTTGTACTGTAGAGGAGAAAAGTGGCTCTTTAGTCTTCACTAGGGTTTACCTTCTCTTATTATCTATTTAATTCACTAACTCACCTCGTGTAGTACACCTATTTTTACCAGCAGACTATTGTCATGAATTTAAAGATCCAATTTTGTTGCTAGTGCATCCAAATTACTCTGCATTTACAACTTTCCAGCATACAAACATGAATACGGTCTCATTTCTAGATTTGGCTCCTAGATTCGATGTGGACTGCCATTTAGAGCCTTTAATGACTATTATATTCATGTCCTACATCTATTCTCTACCTTCCCATTAATGTGGTTGGTAGGGCAATGCAGACAAGTTGTGGCACACGACCCTTCCATTAAATTATTGTGATTTACATACGGTACTGATGGGAGCGATTTGGCAAAAGACTACTTAGTCATTGTGAAAGCATTTGTAGTTGATTTATTTCTTTAGAACTCTCTAAGGGCACAAATATTGGAAGCTGATATCCTACTATAAAGAAGAACGTGCATTATGTGGCATACTATAAAGAAGAATGTGCATTATGCGGCGTACTATAAAGAAGAAAGTGCATTGTGTAATTTTTTTTAACTAGGTTTCTTGGTCATTAAATTTTTTCTGGGTTATATTCCATACAAATGTAGGGATTATATTTTTATTTTATTTCTATTGCTCGATTTTCTATTTTCCTTCTCAATTCCTACAATCCAATTTGAATGACTTAACAAGAAAATATGAAATAACCTGCATCATTGTAGCTCATCTTTGGACTTTAGCTACATTAAGAAATGAAGCTAATTCAAAAACCTCCAAAACTATTTAACGTACCTAGCTTTAAAAACAAAATTGTTTTATGTGAATCCTAATTAGATCTTTTTCTCTAAGTTTAGGTAGCTGAATGGTATGCTTGCACTTTTAGAGTCCTATCAAAAATAAGCTTTCTACAATGATGAGGAGAGGACATCAAGTAATCTTCAAATCTATTTTTCTCGTTATCTTTTTTATATAAAACCATTTCCTCTACCATTCCTTCAGAATGTCATGACATAAAACAAATCATTTACATTTCTTGCAAATAACAATAGAGAGAAACAAATTCATGTTCACTGTTATAACCTTCCTCACAGAGATCAAAAGCCGACATAAGGAAACATAAAGACTTAATAAAAAATACATTTCATTTAATGTCAAAGTCAACAAAACATCAATGGGTCTCTGATTAAAACCAGAGAGCCCAATTTCCTCTCACAACCTTTTCCTTATACCTCTAACCACTTTGTCGACCTCTCTCCGCTATTACAATAATGTCTTACAATAATGTATTTCTTTTAAAGACAACTTGAAATGGTTACAACCGTTTACCTTCCCATGTCCCTTCCTATCCATATTCAAATTTTCATTACAAATTTCATATGATCTCATTTACAATAACATAATAAATAGACCATTTCACATTATGGTTCCAATGACTTAATAAATAAATCATTTCAGAGATGAATTTAAACAATATAAAATTAATAGAGGGAGGTGCCCCTACACCATATGAAAGTTATCTTGGTATGAAGTTATTTGATGTGGAGAAATCACAATAATGACAATAAAATAATGGTAATATGAAACTGACTGTCCTTAACTTGGAACTCGAACCAAACTGTTATAACATTATTTCTATCAATGAACTGTAACTGAATGCTTCAAAGTAAAAAAGATTGATAAAGAGAAGACTAAAACATTATTAAAACGAAAAAACATACACCATTATATGCTAATGACAGATTACAAAGTATGGCTCTCTGGCGGCAGAATTTCTTCTCAATTCACTCTCTTCTTCAAACCTATTCTTTTTTCCACACTTATGGATTCTCCCCCCTTTTATTTACATCATGAGATGTCTTTTAAAGACTATCTTAACAATTACAAGCCATTTCTTGCCTAGTTCAGTTACAAGTTTTACACTAATTTTACTGCTTCCTTATCCATTAATTTAAACTTGTACCTAAATGATAAGATATTAACCCTTTTGGAGTCCTTCACCCATATTGTATTTCATGCTTACATTTGTGCTTAATATTAATGCATAATGATGGCAAATTAATTCTTTCATGGGTGCCACTACACATACAACTCCAAGTCATGGAAATAACTTAATTGGTGCTCATTTCATATCACTCACCATTACCATGCAAGAGTTAATTATAGTCTGGGAGTTCAATGCACTCAAATAATTGTTTTTGTTTCCTATTCTATTAGATTTATTTTCTGCTCTTTACCAAAGAAAATTGAAATTGTATGCAAGTACCTCAAGGGAAGGATGTAATGAATTGGTTGTAATTCCTATAATTAATTAGTTTCATGTTCTGTTTGGAAAATATATCTTCTCCTCAAAAGTTGAAGGCATAACCACTTAGCCAAATGCTAGTTTCATTTAAAAATGTTCGTACAAATGCTTTTGATGTGAAAGCAATAAACATGAAAATTTGTGAAGAATAATTTGAAATATTTCATGAGACCTGCTTGCTTGTTAGGGCTCCAAAATTATTGGTTTAGCTCCTACAGATATAATCATAGTTAGTCCTCCATTATCTTAAGTTTTAGTTTGGAGTTCTTTCTTCTCCAAATCGTTATCAGGGAAAGTTTACCTACTCCCTTCACCTATTTTTTATATGACATGCAATTTGGGGTTTTGTTTATCAATTTTCCTAATCTTATTATGAAGTCTAACCCACGACTCTCAAATTGTATTGCTTAATTCTTTTAAATATTGCATCATTAGAAATTTTAGTTACGTAGAAAACTGGTTGATTATTTGGCTGAATGATGCACGCAAGGCAATGGATTTGGGAAGCCTTCAACTCTTTACATTCCCTTTTTTTGTTCATTTTTTAGGTCTTTTGCCCCTTCTTGGATTGCGACTTAAATACATAAGTTATAAAACTCTCAAAAAGAGGCTAGTTGTAGCATAACCTATGCCAGCGAAAAAAGGGATTTTGAGTCTCCATGAATGTAGCCTTAATTTGGGAATTCCACGTGAGATATTATCCATTATACATTATATGTTTTTCAAAGAACCTATTATCTATCAATAAAACACTATTCCTTAGTTGGAAACACGAACCCTTTTGTTTAGATTTGGAGATAATGTTTAAAAATATGTCAATTTCTTCAACATACTTACCAACGTTGTTGTTTATGTAAAGTTACATTTAAATTTAAACTATTGGAATCTTTTCTTGAAATTTTTTGCTTAGAGTTAAAGGATAATTTGGAGTCTTTATTTTTTTAGTGGACCAACATATGTTCAAAACTCAAAATTAACTCTAAATAATCAACAATAATTTATTGAAAAAAAGTGTCACATGTCACTATGATTTTGTATGCCTGGGATCTTGCTTCATATTTTATTCGCATGAAACATCATTCCTTTCCTAAAGCAATCAAAGTTCTAAGGATGGACAATGAAAGCAGATATGCGAACAAAAGACTTAAAGACTTTTGCAAACTTAAGGGTATCGATCTACAAAATCCACCAGCATTCAGTCTACATAAGACAAATGTTGTAGCATTAAGGATGCAAACTCTTAATTCTATGGCAAGTTGCATGATACAAGCCAAGTCTCTAGATCTATCACTTGAAGTCGAAGCAATCAAAAATGACAATCACATACTTAATAGGTCTCCTCATCTTGCCTTAGATGGAAAGACACCTTTTAAGGCATGGTGTAGTAGAAAACCAGTTGTGACACACTTCAGAGTCTTCAATTGTCCAGCATGGGAAAATATATCTTCCAGGAGATGCAAGGCACCACCACCTCAACCTTTTACTTTCATGGGATATGAAGATAATGTTAATGCATACAAACTTATGGATCCACAAACACATTAGATCTTTGTGGAGAAAGATGTACACTTTGAGGAAAGTTCACCCAACTTATCCTCTAATCCTTTCCCCACACCATACATTGTGGAAATTGACATTGACACCAGCAATAGTGCTTCAACAGATTCAGATATGTGGGGTTATATTGACAGTTGCAGCAAGAGGTCATGACATTAGCATACTCCACATGCATATATTGTCATAGTGATAGGTCCAGCAAAGTAGGGTACACCTAGTCTTCCGACTCCAACAACAAAGGATGACTATATAGTAGATATTTTAGGTTTGTTTGTGGAGTCATACATAGCAGATTTGGTGGACATCATTGATGATATACATCTTCTTTATGATGGAGAAGATCCTTCTTTAGTTGTTGTGAGTGCTTACTCTAAAACTCATTTCCATTCTCTACATGATTGATCTTCATAGGTTGATTTGATTGTGGATACTTATGTATGACAATTGTAGGAGGTCTCTTTATCACTGGAGGAGATCATATGTTCTTTGAGACAGGTTCTACATTCATCCTTGACAGGGATAGTTGAGCAAGTTTCAAAAGCATCAACAAACATCAGGATTCTTTCCACACACAATGGAAGCATCTCATTTGTACCTATGGTATTGTTTCTTCTAAAGGGGAGGAACACTTTTCAGCAATCTTGGATCAACTTCCACATCGGAGAAACTATCACTAATTGGCACTCTTCATTTGGGGCGGAGACTATCTTGTCTCTCTTCTTTTTCTATCTTGTGGGGGGGACCTTTTCCTCTTTTGGGATAGTGTTCTTCTCACATTTCTCCATTGTATATACTTGATGTATGTCATAATGGCGGGGTCTTGATTGCTCCATCCATCCATGCATCTAGTTCTTTTTTTATCTCTGCTTTTGGGGGAGGGTTTTTCCCATGAGGTTTTCCCTCTTTCTCCACTTTATGAGAGATTGCATTTCATTATGTACATGGGTACCTAACATGGCCTAGTAGCCAGGAACCATTATGCATTTCATCCTAGTTCTTGCAAACTTAAGTGCATTCCCCTAAGTTGCACTTAAGGGGGGGTGTTGGTGTAAATAAGTATTTACTATTTACACTTTACTTAAGTTCACTTAGGTTAATGCATTATTTTATTATTATACATTATTTTATTATTCATTTAGGTGAGACACTTAGGAGTTTGCACACTCTTATGAGTTTTCATGTTGAGAGCACTAGGGTAAGTAACTCTAATTCAATAGATGGTGTCTACAACACTGCAGTTTATATCATTAACTGAGTTTCCATGTAGACAACATAGTTATTCCCACTCCAAATTTAGCACATGGTGTCTACAACATTATTTTGTGTGCTACACCTTTATAGGCTTATCCTCTCGTCATCACATGTACTCCTGTGCTTAATGGAGAATAACCCATATCTGGTGGACATGTGCCTGGTTGTATGACTTATCATGTTACTAACTTCTATGCATTCTAGAAGCTTTCTAGAGGCCTTTATATATAGGAACTCCTAATGTACTTTCAATTGAATATTGAATGAATATATCATCATTCTGATCATAGTCTCTTTGGTCCATTGTTGTGCTTGTGTTTGAGTTCCTTGGTCTCGAGTGAATTTTGTCCTAAGGCAAATTCTTACACTATTCATCAAGTAGATCTATCTATTATTCTAGGCTCATTGGAGACCTCTTGGAACAATGTGACTACTTTATTTAGTAAACTATGTGATACATCAACTTTCTCCAAGGAAATAAGAGATAAATTGTCAAAGATTGATGAAGATCTACAAGCAAGTGCACAACAATTGCAACTTGACCTGAGTTACCACTCTACCTACTATTCAAAGATAAACTTCTTAACTTATGCAAGCATAATTGCTAAGAGAGGAAGCTATAATAAGAGCTACATTGGTAGACATACAGGGCATGATTCTTCTGAACATGGATGCATCACAGAAACATATTGTAGATGCCAAAATGCCCATCCATGATAACTTCTCTATTGCAAATTGCATGATAGAACTTTCAGCAAGGTGTTGCAAGAAAATTGAGACAAGACAATGAAATTGATTTTATAAAGGTACATTCAGATTTTTTTTCACATTTTTGCATTACTATATAGTATATAGCATACATATTTGGCATTAATGTCAAAAATGGGGAGAAGATGTATATTGTAGAAATGTATATTGCATAGAAAATGTATATTATAAAGGAAGTATACATAAAAGGGGGAGAAAACATATATAAGATGAGAAATATGTAAAGTATACTGTATATATGTATGGGGGAGCATTATATGTATAGATACTCAAAGATATGTCTTCTACAAAAACAAATTTGAAAAATCTAGAAAAATAGAGTATTCTATTGAGTTGGAGACACACGTTGATGAATAAATGGTGTTCTTGAAATTCACTTTTGATTGATAAATGTATTTTTTACGAATTCCAAAGGGGGAGATTGTTGACATTATAGTCATGTTTGTTATTAGAGACACACACTTATTCAAATTGTAAGTATCTACCAAGCATTTCAGTCTCTACCGAGTTCTAGAGTTGCTACAAAATCCAAAGGACAATATTCAATTTGCATGAATAAATTTCTACCATAATGGAGATTAGAAGTATAGACTAAGCTTTATAAAGTTTACCAAGTTCCTCAGTGAAAATTGAGTTATGCAGTGCTTATCAAGTTCACAGTTACAGTGATGTGAAACTAGTGTTGACTGAGCCACTCAGCGTTAACCAAGTGATTCAGTTTATACAAAGATCATGATGATAGAATTGATTGAGCCATGTAGTATGAATCAAGTGATTCATTTTATATGCCAAATTTCACAGCATTCACCAAGTCACTAGTGTAGACCAAGTTTAGACTACTTAAAAAGTGATCAATATGTACCAAGCTTCTATGCCTACTGAATTCATGATGATGCCAAGCATTGATTGTGGATGCAAAGTATCAGAATCTCATCAAGCTAGTCTTCAAAACCCAAGTTCCTATAGTTTGGGCTGACCACCTGTATTTTGTGTAAACTTGTATTGTAACTAACTTTGTTGATTTGTAAATTGGATTGGTATATATGTAATGTATTGTATCACATCCAAAGTAAGTATAGAAGTAATGTAACAAGAAGAGAAGAGAACAATTGTGAAATCTAAGGCTACAAGCAGTATAAGGAGTGACAAAGATTTATCCATCACAGAAAGGTGATCATTACAGTAAAAGAAATTTCATTCAGTAAAGGAAGTTACAAATCAAAGATCAGCAACTATTTCATCCTAATAGGTGGATCAGTTAAATCCTTTCACAAGGTAGACTTAATAGTCTTTTGTAAATCTCTTTACCAAGTGCATACTTTATTTTATATTTTTAAATCCTTTTACACAATGGACCTAGTAGTCCTTATAGCTCTTAACATGGTAGATCATTAGAAGTGATCATTGTAAGCCTTAACCAGCCAACTTTATATTGTAGTACTAAAGCTTGTGGGTATCATCTGCACCCTAGTTTTACTTTCTATTTGGATGGTTTCTAGGTCACCAAATTATGTGTCAAAGTGTTATGAATGTTTAATGTTTTTAGTTTCTCATGCATATAATTAGATTAGAATACACATAAAGGGTTAATTGAAAATAAGCTTTAAGTTTTCTTAGTTACTGATTCACCCCTCCCCTCTTAGTAACTTAGCCTATCATATATATTTCCAATAATAAAAGCATATGCAATTTTAGCAAATGAACTTGTAGTGATAGAAAATAGTCTTGCAGTATTAGCAAGAGCACAATGATAGTGTTGGGATAGTAGTGGGGAATATTAGTGGGAGAAATTAGGAGGTCATCCAAATTTTACAAGTGAGAGGCAAAGAATTTTGTATCTCTTGATTTGATATAGTTAATATATTTTTCATCTATAGAACTAGTTTTCCCTTAGGGGTTTTCCCAAGGATGGCTTGTCAAAAAATATTGTGTTTGTTGTATTCTAAATTTCTTTCCATATTTTCTTGACCTAAAGTTGTAGTTGTGTTATCTTTTGATATCAGTGGAATTTTTTTCAGTAGTTTAATAATCATTTATGATAGGATATTAATAATCAGTGACTACAATAGTGTTAATTTTCACATTGTATCAGAGCTTTGTTGAGTGTAGAAGAGTTTTTCCCTACAAAAGAAATTAAGGGTTTATATAACCTATATTGATCTCTTAATAATTATTATTGCTTTAATCGCTTGAGATGGATTGAGAGATTATGACATATTAGATGGTGCCTCAAATTTTGGTGTTTGGAAGGCCAGCATTTCTTTATTGTTGTAAGAGAATGATATCAAGGATTATGTTACTAGTGTTGTACATGTACCAACAGATGCAACACAAATTGTAGCATATAAAAAGGATGATGCCAAGGTGAGGAGGATTATCCTTGGTGGTGTCAAGGATCATATTGTTCCACATATCTTAGAGCTAGATGCGATGAATAAAATGTGGGATGCCATTTTGAATCTATACTAGAATGCTAAATCTAATAGGAAGATGATTCTCAAAGAGAAGTTGAAGAATACCTAGATGAACCAAGGAAATGATGGTACAAGTTACCTCACCAAACTTAGACTTGTCAAAGATGAGTTAGTAGCTATTGGGCATAGTCGTAGTGATGATGAGCAAGTGAGAATAGCCCTGAATGGGTTTACAAAGTAATGGGTTGTCTTTGTTCATGTTATCAATTGATGAGATACTTTACTGAGTTGGGATCAACTATGGACTGATTTCACTCAAGAGGTCTTTAAACTAAGTTTTTTCAATGGGTCCAACAAGTGTCAGAAAAGTGAGGTGGAACCAAAAAATAATACCCAAGTGAGGAAAGGGAAAGAAAGGATGGGGTCAAGGAAAGGATCAAATTTACAAATTGAGAAGAAGAAGGGCCTTTCTAATGTGGAGTGCTTTAGATGTCATGAGTATGGTCACTATATCAGTGATTTCCTAGAAATGAAGAAGGAAAAGAAGTAGGTGGTAGCTTCAACAAGTGCAAAAGAGCTCTCTAATAGACTCGAAGATAAGTTTGCACTTATAGCTTGTATGGTGAGATCAACCTCAAAGACTATCTAGTATATAGATAGTGGGAAGCAATTTAATATGACAGGAGTTAGAGAGTACTTCTCTATTTATAAAGAGGAGAATGCCAATATCCATATTTCTATGGGAAACTTATTCAAAGTCAACCTAGTTGGGAAAGAGATTGTTCAGTTTTAGAGGGAGAATGGAAAGATAATTCTAGTTCATGATGTATTGGATGTGCCAGGCTTATGTATGAATTTGATTTCTATATCTATTCTTCATGATAGGGGGTATAATGTACTCTTTAGAGGGACATATGTGTTGATTAAGCACACAGATTGGAAATCACCCATAACTATTGGAGTTAGGAGTGGTTGCCTTCATAGGTTGCAGTTTGATACTCCTAAGGCACTCATGAGAAACAGTAACCCTAGCAATCATGGAGAGCTATGGCATAGGAGGATGGGTCATATTCATCATGGAGCCCTCAAATTTCTTCATGAGATAGTGATAGGTGTTCTAGAGGTGAGCACAGAGCATGATGATGTATGTAATGGATGTGTATTGGGGAAGTTTACAAAAGCATATTTTCCAAGGAGTGACACTAGATCTGAAGGTGTTCTTGATCTAGTACATCTAGATGTATGTGGACCAATGTCAACAAAGTCTATTAGAGGATATGAGTACTATGTTACTTTTATCAATGATTTCTTGAAGAAGGCATAGATATACTTCTTGAAGACTAAGGATGAGGTTTTCATTTGTTTCCAAGAGTTGAAGGCTCTAGTGGACAACTCAATAGGAAAGAAGATAAAGGTTCTTCAGTTAGACAATGGAGGTGAGTACAAAGGAAATAACTTCGAGGAGTTTTGTACCAGGGAAGGAATCAAGAGAGAGTGGACTATTCCTTAGAATCAACAATAGAATGGAGTTGCTAAGAGGAAGAGCCATACTATATTAGAGGTGGAAAGATCTATGCGACATGACTAGGATATGCCACGCTACTTATGGCTAGAAGCATTTAGCACAATAGTCTACATTCAGAATATGGTACCACAAAAGGTTCTAGGGAGGATGACATTGAGTGAACCCACAATAATGGGTTCCACTTTAGTGGGATGAAGAGAAATGCAAAAAAAAAATTGAGTTTATCATATGTTCACAATGACCGTACTAAATATGTTCGTAGTGAACATATATTAAAATAATGTTCACATCAAAAATATTATTATATAATTATGTATGTTCACTGTGAACATACGTAATTAATATGTTCGTAGTGAACATCCAAAACATCGATTTTTGATGTTGAAAAATATCAATTTAACCCTTTTATGTCATTTTTTATGGCATTCACTATTCACTCAATCGTTGGAGCGAACGTGTCCTCTTTGTCAGTGTCGTCCTATCATTTTCCTTCAGATTCTCCATTTCAGGTATGTCTATATATTATTTTTTAAATATTTTTTACATTTTAAATATTTTCAAAGTAGTTATAAATGTTTTCAAAGCATTTTCTAATGTTTTCAAAGCATATTTTAATGTAAATTTAATATTTTTATTGTATATTTATATTACACTTAATTATATTAATTTAGAAAACATTAGAAAAATATTATATAAAAAAATTAGAAAAAAAATTATGAAAACATTATAAAAAATATTAATTTAAAACAAAATTAGAAAATATTAGAAAATTTATAATAATATAAATTTTAGAAAACAAATTTTTAAAAAATTAGAAAAAACATTAGAAAAACATTAGAAAAGCATTAGAAAATTTATCATAATATAAAATTTAGAAAAAAATAAGAAAAACATTAGAAAATTTATAATAATATAAATTTTAGAAAGCAAATTTAGAAAAACATTAGAAAAAACAATAGAAAATTTATAATAATATAAAATTTAGAAAAAAAAAATTAGAAAAACATTAGAAAAAAAATTAGAATTGTTTTTAAAAAAACATTAGAAAAATTATATAATATAATGTATTAGAAAACAAATTTAGAAAAACATTAGAAAAAACATTACATTTAAATATTAGAAAAATATTAGAAAATATATTAGAAAAATAATAATTTAGAATTTTATATTAGAAAGCTACGAGAAAATAAATTAGGATTTAAACATTAGAAATTTTTATTTTTTTAATTAGAAAAATATTTAAAAATATTAGAAAAAATAGTGTAGAAAATAAAATTTAGAATAAAATTTTCAATATTCATTTAAATTTATTAATGTTAATGTCCCTGTTATTGATTTTTTAATACGTCTTAATCTTTTATGTTTACATATATGTTTTATTCATGTTTTTGAATATGTTATTCATCTTAATGCCTTATTCATGTTTATGTGTATGTTATTCATCTTTATGCACCTTAATCTTAACTATGTAATTAACTATATTTAATGGCATACAACTTAAGGGGAGATCCTAAATTATACATAAGAATGCAGATTAAAATATACATATTTTATTTCATAGATATATGTATATATGTTAATGTTAAATGTAGACATGTATGTTTTCAATATTCATGTTTATATGTATATGTCAAATTCATCTTAATGTCTTAATCTTAGAAGTGTAATTAAATGACATGTCTTGAGGGTCCTGATCCTAAATTATAATACATGTAGGAATGTAGATTAAAATTTATTTTTTATTTTGAACATAGATGTATGTATATTTTTTCATGGTTAAAAGTAGGTGCATGCACATGTTTTCAATAAATTCACATTTTTATATGTACATATGTTAACTATTGATCTTAATTTGTCTTATAACTAAGTGTAATTAACTATATTTAATGGCATGTCTTAAGGGGAGATCCTAAATTATACGTAAGAATGTAGATTAATATATATTTTATTTCATAAATGTACATGTAAATATGTTCTTGTTGAATATAGACACATGTATGTTTTCAATATTCATGTTTATGTGTATGTTATTATTTTTAATGCCTTAATCTAAGTATATAATTAATTATATAATTCAATGACATGTATTAACTTGGGGAGATCCTAAATTATAAATATATAAGAATGTAGATTAATTTGCATATGTAAGAATATAACATACATACATACATAAGAACATATATCTTAGAATGTGTATGACCTAAAGAATACATGTTAAAGAAATTAATTAATAAAAGTTAATTATAAGAACATAACTTGATTATATACAAACATAAAGAATGTACATCATATAATCTAACATTTAAAGATTATATATAACTTAAATTTTGACTCTTAAACCTTAATGCTAAACAATAATCCTAAATACTAAACCTAGTCACAATCCTAATTGTAATTTAACCCTAATCATAAATGATAACCCCTAATCTTAGATGCTCAACCATAACTCCTAAATCTCAATTTGAACTTTAGACCTAAATGATAAACCCCAACATTAAATAGTAAATCATAATACTTATTCCTAACTTTAATTATAAATATTAAAACTGCATGTTAAAACCATAATCCAAAATCTTATCCCTAATGCAAATCCTAACCCTCTAACCATACTTCTAACAACATGATGTACAAACCCATACTCTAACCCTCTAACCATACTTCTAATAATGATTTAAACCTATAACCTAGAACCCTAATCATAATCATAAATCATAAATGTTAAACCATGACCCTAAATACTAAACCCTAATCTTTGTAGACTAAGATCCTAACATGTAAAATTTAAATGGTAAACTCTAATTCTAAAAGCTATAAACTAATTTTAAGTGTACTAAACCATAATTCTAACCCTAATCATAAATTATGGTAAACCCTTATACTAGATGATAAACCCAACCCTTATCCTAAATTATAAGCCCTAATCATAATCCTATCCATAAATTTAAACCCTGATACAAACCATAAACCTAAAAATAATACTAATAGAAATGTCAACCCATATCCTAACCCTATAAATAATGCAAATAGAAATGTAAACCTATACCCTAACCCTAGTAGTAGATCTTTATATATTTTTTGATGCATTTATATATTGGAGATAGTTTACATACACCTATGTGTATTTTAGTACCTTGATGACGTACATGTATACATATGTTTCACTATTTATTTTTTTATTGAGTACTTTAGTAGTTAGATGGTTGCATGTATACATGACTTTTTATATTTTGCTACATACATGGTATTTATTCGAGATTTACAGTTTGCATATGTATGCATTTCAGTTGTAGAGATATATTAGATTTGTAGATGTTTATTCTTGAGACGTGTATATGTGTATATGTGTATTTTTTTGTATTATAGCTATAGAAGATGATCTTGAGACACACGTACAATTTTAAAAACACATTTAATTCACTTATGAATTCAATAGTCTGAAAAAAAAGTTGATAAATAAATTTAAAGTATTAAATTCATCCATGTTAAAATTAATTTATTATTAAATTATATAGTTTTTTAATAAACTAATGACAATTAAGAACTTATGATCATACAATTAAAAACACATTTAATTCAAGATGAAATTCAATAGTTTGAAAATAAGTTGATATCTAAGGATTGTAACATGTATTAAATTATTTTTGATACATATCGAAAGATAATGATTGTGTAAGTTTGAACTAACTTAGCCTATTTATATCAAGTTGTTATCTTATTAAATTCATCCATGGTAAAATTAATTTATTATTAAATTATATAGTTTTTTAATAAACCTATGATCATACAATTAAAAAGACATCTAACTCAAGATGAAATTCAATAGTTTCAAAAGAAATTGATATTTAAGATTTGTAAAATATTAAATTATTTTTGATACATATCTATAAATTATGATTGTGTAAGTTCGAACTAACTTAGAATATTATATAAAATTGTTAAATTATTAAATTCATCCATGGTACAATTAATATTATTAATTTATATATTTTTTAATAAACTAAAGATAACTAAGACTATGATTGTACAATTAAATTCACATTTAATTGAAGATGAAATTCAATAGTTTGAAAAGAAGTTGATATTCAAATTATTATAAAATAAATCTGAAATGTCAATTCAACCATGATGTACACTTATAACATGTAATATATTCTAATGATCTTCACTATCTAGTGTCCACTTGTGACATGTATTCTTAACTTTGACTAGATGTAGAAAAAGCCTAGTAGTAACGACTAGGTGGTTGTATTGTAAAACCTTTTTGTTAGGTTGATAATTAAAAAAGTGTATTCCATGTTAGACTATTTTGTCTTGCTTCAAATATGTTCCCTCTATCACAACAGAACCTAGACCACAAATTTAAGTATTTTAAAATTTGATAAATATAAAGTTACCCATATGTATATATATATATATATATATATATATATATATATATATATATATAAGTTACTTATGGGGAACAACATTCCATCAATTTATTTAGGGTCATATAACTTTGTCCTCTCTGTAGTACATCACAATAAATAATAATTGACACCTTCATAATTTCCAGGCTAAGCAATCATTGCAAAGATATCTCCTGCATAACAAGTATATATGTGTATTTGTATACTACATATATAAGATAGTTCAAATTGATAATTAAATAACACTTGTTCAAATTAATTTTTATGGTACTTACCCACTTTTACCAATCCAGAGATATGATCATAATCATTAGAAATCAATGGAATATCATCAAAAATTTCATCATTTTTTTGAAATGTATCAATCACATCAGGTGGTACCAAAATCCATGCACCTGTATATCCACATGCTTAATTGATGCATTCTTCATAATCTTCATCAATGCAATTGTCACAAAAACATGAATATTGTCTTGTCTTCAGTGCCCAATTGCAATTATCTATACTCATGACTGAATGTAAGGAACATGTGTTTTCTATCCTCTTACAACCATGCATGTTTTTTCTAGTAACACTTGAAAGTTCATTAAATTGAAAATATAGACAAATTAAATTTAAACTTAAACAAATTGAAAAATAAAACTTAACAATAAAATTTTATAGCTTAATTGCATAAAAATTAAATAGATGTTCACATCCAAACCTATTATCTCCTAAAAGACTCTATATGGTATCTATTGACTTGTTGTTGATGATGTCTTGACCTCATCTAATGCAAAATGTGTCTTACACCATTCAACAACATCATGTGCATCATTTACATGAACTCCCTAATAATTTATTTGATACTTTTGCAGAGTACGTTTGATGCAAGCTCTAGCACCAACATGTTCACCTTTTCTATGACCACTCTCGAAGAAATTCCATATGTGTTTAATATTATCATTGAGATGATATCTACATAATGCATAAAATGGTCTAGATGATTTGAACTATGTGGCACATCCATCAAACCATACATAATGTTTATCAACATTTATGTTTCTTTCTTTCAAATAAGAAAAGAAGATATTGAAGCAATGTTTGACATAGTGAATGTCATGTTCGTTATCATCACTTATATAGAAATGATATTCCTTTCTAATTACTCGTGCTTGAGCTGTACTCTAAACGGCATCCAAATCTAACTATGCATGTCTATAACAAACATGTATCATAATAGTGACCTACTTATAAAAGTAATAATCTGATTGAATTGCTTTCTAATGAACAAAGGAATAGTTCTCTAACAAATTAACAACTAATACCATCTTTCTAAGTGGGAAATTATCTCTCAAAGTTTGAAACTATTGTGCTTGCCACTTTGCAAAAAATGCATGATGAATATAAGGTTGAGTCAAATTCTTAAATTTGTTCATAAATGTTAGAATAGGTAACTCCTCTTCAACATATTCCAACCTTTTTGTCTCTTTTCCCAACTTTTCTTCATTCTTGACATACTTGTATCTTTTGCAATTCAATGTTTTTGTTGCATCAATATTTTCAATTTTCAAAGGAAATAGAGCCAATTTACCACATGTTTCACATAATCTTTTGATGCAATTTATTTGACCAGCTAGATCATCTATTTTGTCACATAGAATGGATGATATAAACTCACTTCTCCTACTAGGAGGAGTAGCATGAAAACCATATATGTCTTCTACAAACTTTTGAAACACCTAATAGTGAAGATCAAACTCAATATGATGACGACAACAACATGTTTCAAACACTTTTTTTGACCTTGCAAAGTATAGCTTCAATTTTTCAAACAACATTTGCCCAACTTTTACATTAGGATGTTCACTACAAAATGACACAGATAACTCATGCTATGTTGTGTCCAATCAATGTTTTGTGTAATGTTCATATTGTTTAGATGCAATCCTATGCATGATAGCATCTCTACTATTTGATGAAGGATGAGTATTATCAATAAAACATGATATGACTAAATTTTTTAATGACTCTTCAATTCTATCAGAACAAGGTGCTCTACACATGATTGTCCAATTTCCCTCCATAGTACTTTCATCCACAATTAATCTTCTCTTAACATATTTTCTCATTTTTTTCCTAATAAAACTCATTTTAGACGAAACTGAAGATATTTGTCTATTTTGGGTCATATTCTTATTTACAATAGACATCAACATCACTTTTCTTGTCACAAACTTATCTTTAGTTCAAGAATATTTTCCTATGTTTCTCAAACCTTGTTTAACATTTTCAATCAAGTGAGTTTGCATGCTAGAAAATATTCTCTTTTTTTATGTTGTGTCTACACCTAACAATTTCAATGCCTCTGGCAACTTCTTTTGTGTAAGCAAAAGTAAAAGTAACTAAGCTTGTTCAAGTGTTTCAATGTTATCAAATTGAGTCATAATTTCTTTTATCTTCTTATTCATTGACCTTTTCTTAGACAAGCTTAATGGTTTAATAGTAGGTACAAGTCTTCTTGATTTATCCACATCCATTTTAAGTAAATGATCTATTTTTTTTGGAGAAATAGCATTCTTTATAGATTGGGCAATATTTAGGAGTTCATCCATACTAGTTCCTACACCTGATCCTGATCCTTCTCTGACTTCTGTTACTAGAATTTCTATAGGGCGCAATCTTGGGCCTTCTCCAACATCCATTGTTTGAGATTCTATAGGGAAAGATTCTAACCCTTCTGTGACTTCTATTATTTGAGCCTCTGCAAGGAGTGATCTTGAGCCTTCTTCAACATTCATTGTTTGAGATTCCATAGGGAGTGTTCCTGACCTCTCTCCCATATGCACTTCTTCTACTTCTATTGAGCCTTCTTCAACATTTCCTTCACCTTTTTTAATTTGATGATAACGTGTTACAGTCTTCTAAAGATTTATTTTTTCTGCTTCATTAGATCTCTTTCTTGCATATTTTCTTTGCCTTCCTTTCTTGTTTCCTATTATAAAATTAAAAACAATTAAAATTTACCCCTTGCCTCAAGACAAATTTTGTGCAATAATCATATAAAAAAATTTCTCTACAAATTTCCTTGTTGTTGTCACTACTTTTAAACCACTTGTCAGAAGCTGACATCAAGTTTTTTTGTTTTTTTCTATATTTTTGTGCAAACCTAATAAAATATATATGTTGGCACGAAATTATCTTGTTAAATTTTTGGTGGCCAAAAAATTATAACCCATATGTTTGGTGTGAATATATAAAATATGTTAATTGCGAACATCATGTTTGCTATGAACATCATGTTCATTACGAATGCCCAAAACTAAGAAAATTTTGGCCCCCTTTTTTTCTTGGCTCTTTTGACACCCATAATTGTAGACGAATCATCTCCTACTATAAAATAAAAGAATTCAAAATGTGTTGGTTGGAGCAAGCTTTCCAACGACTATAATTGTAATACATATTATAATCATTAAGACTTTCAAATATGAGTTAAACTCATCGTAGGTTAATTATCGATTGAACATCAACAGACTTCAACACTTTAGGAAAATTAGTAAATCAGGTCAATTTTCTTTTGAAAAATGTGTAGGAAATAGCTTATTGAGATAGCTTTCTATTCAAAATAAAAATATAATTTTATGATAAATTGACTTCAAATTATCTATGTCAAAATGAATGTATGTCTAAATTACAATTGGTGTCACTTCAAAAATTCATAACCTATACTTATTCAACCAAAATGAATCTAACCAAATGCATCCTCTGGATATTAATGTTACAAATCTAACATCACAAAAATTACTTCATTATCATTTCTAGAAAAAAAGTTATGTGTGTCAAACAAACTCTCATTCTTTAAAAATACTAAATTTTATTATGTACCACCTTTCAGAGGAGATGAAATAATTGACATAAATTTTTTTTTTTAAAGATTAAAATATATGGTTACAAAGTAGGAATAGAGTACTAAAAATCACTAGTTTGTGTCATCTTGAAATTATTTATAGTTTTAGAGATATAGTCACTAGAATGTGAGGTTTGTTGCAAAAATATTGCTTTCAGTGTCAAAATTGGCCAAAAAGTGGAATCCTTTATTGTGGGATCACCCCACTAGAGGAAGTGTTCATAGGCTAGAAGCCTAATGTTAGCCATTTCAAAATATTTGGGAGCTTGGAATATTGTCATATTCCAAGTGATATACGTACCAAGTTAGATTATACTACAAAGAGAGGGTACTTTGTTGGGTACAATGAAATCTAAAAGGCATATATGTTTTTTATCCCCAGGACTACAACAATTATTGTCAAGTGTGATGTAAAGTTCATATAGGACAAGTCATTTAGAAGGTTGAAATATTTACTAGTAAGTGACTAGAGTTTGTAGCCAATAGAAGCTCCAAGGCCTAGTCAAGGGTAGTAGAGCATAATTACAATTACCAATACAAGTTTAGGCTTAGGTAGTGAAGATTCATAGAGTATAAAGCAATAGGTGAAATAGGAAATGCATCTAGAAGGCTTAGAGGTTGATATTTCATCCTCTACAGTTGGCAATAGCAACCATGAGGTTTAACAGACACTAAGTGATATTCAGGAGTTTGTGAGAGCTCCTAGGATGTGTGCTAGATAATAGAGACAACCACTTGAGTTCAATGAAAATGTGACATTAGTTAGTAAATTGGTAGATAGTGAGCCTTCTAGTTATTAGGAGGCTATAGACCATCAAGTATGGTGAGATGTTATGGCTGAGGAGTATTTCTCAATAATGTAGAATGATGTGTGGGAGGTAGTTCCTAGACCAACATATAGGGTAGTTGTTGGATCATGCAAGATCTATAAGATTAAGCACGGTATAGATGGTAGCATTGAGAAATATAAGTCAAGGTTCATGGCCAAGGATTCTCTTAGAAGAAGGGAATAGATTACGAGAAGACATTTGCTCCTATAGCTAGGTATTTTTCTATATGAGTTGTGATCTCATTTGTAGCACAAATAGGATGGCAGATCCATCAAATGGATGTCAAGACAACATTTCTTCATGGTGAGTTAAAAGAGGAGGTATACATAGAGCAACCAGAAGGCTTTTTAGCACACAACAAAAAGACCCACATGTGCAGATTGAAGAAAGCATTGTACAGACTCAAGTAGACTCCCAAAGCATGGTATGAGCACATTGATAGATACTTATAGGAAATGGGCTTTGTGAAGAGTGAAGCAAATGCTAGCCTCTACTACTTGGTGGTTGGTGGTGAGATTCTCATTCTTGTTCTTTATGTGGATGACTTGTTTCTTATAGGTTCACTAGAGTTCATAGAAGACTACAAGAGGGACCCTGTAGAAGAGTTTGAGATGAAGGACTTAGGAATTATGCACTACTTTCTAGGCATGGAGGTGTTGTAGAAAAATGGAGAGATTTCCCCTGGTCAAGAGAAAAATAGCATTGAAATCTTGAAGAGATTTAAGATGGGGGATTGCAAAGCCATCTCTACACCCATGATCACATATTGGATGAAGGTAGATACATCTATGGAGAAGGATGTAGATCCCACCTTATACAAATAATTGATTCGTTCGCTTATGTATTTGGTCAACATTAGGCCAAATATAGCATTTGCAATAAACTCTCTTAGTTAGTTCATGGCTGAACCAAAGAGAATGCATTGGACAATAGCCAAACATGTATTGTGTTACTTGTGCAATACAATTGAGTACAGGATCATATATGTTTGAGGTGAAGGTATTAGGTTGATGGGCTTTACTGATACAGATTGAACAAAAAGTACAATGGACAAAAGAAGCACTTTAGGGTGTTGTTTCAGTTTGGGATTAGGAGTTTTATATTGGTTTAGTAGGGACTAGAGAAATCTGTGGATTTGAGTTTAGTAGAAGTAGAATACATAGTAGCTAGTATGGCAACGTATGAAGCTATATGGCTTTTGAAGTTGTTAGTAGCCTTATTTGGTTAGAAGGTTGAGACTACTGTGATACATTGTGACAATCTATGTTGCATCCACTTGTCAAAGAATCCAATATTTCATGATAGGTCTAAACATATAGACATTAGATATCACTTCATTAGAGTTTATGTACAAAGGGGGGTTGTTTAGCTATAGTACATATGTATAGAGGAGCAAGTAGCATACATTTTTACAAAGGCATTGGGGAAGGTGAAATTCATCTTCTTTAGAGATAAATTATGTGTTATGTAGAACAGATTCCTCGCTAAGAGGGAGTGTTAGTTTTAGGTAGCTTGGATAGATATTTTTCCATATGTGATTAATTGGAAAATAATTGTTAGAGTTACCATAAATATTTGTTAGTTAATTGACTCCTTCTAGAAGCCACTAATAACTTATTGGTTAGGTTGTTTTAATTGAGAAGCAACTAGAAATTCCTTGGTTAGGAAGCAACTAGAAACTTCTTGGTTAGGTTATCTTGATCAAGAATCAACTAGAAACATCTTGGTTAAGTAGTATAAAAAGGGGGTCAAGGGAGGCATTTGGAGAAAAGAATAGAATAGAGGAACACAAGGAGTTATAGAAGCATTTGTAGTGCTAGCAAATGAGTTCGCAGTAATGGAAAATCATCTTGCAGTATTAGCAAGAGTGCACTGATAGCATTGAGATAGTAGTGGGGAATATAAGTAGGATAAATTATGAGGTTGCTTGAATTCTGCACATGAGAGACAACGAATTTTGTGTCTCTTGAATTGTTGAAATTAATATATTTTCCATCTATTGAGCTAGTTTTCCCTTAGGATTTTTTTCCAAGGATGACTTGTCAAAAAATATTGTGTTCTTTTTGAATTTCTTTGGATGTATTTTATTGGTGAAGTTGTAGTTGTGTTATTTTTTGATATGAGCTAGGAATTTATTTCTTCAGCAGTTTAATAATTGTTTACAATAGGAGATTAATAATCAGTGACTGTAATAGTGTTAATTATCACATTTTTGTGCTGTGTACTCAATTTTCTTTGGTATGATTCATTTATAGTTGTAGATAATTTGAGAGTGAGCAGCATTTTTCTCTTCAAATATTGAAGATTCTATCCGTGAAAAAGAGTATGCTTACAAATCTTAGTTTTTTTTTTTAAATTTTGAAATAAATGTAGACTATTTTTGTTTTGTACGAGAAAAATTCCAATACCAAAAAAATGCATACCTGGAGAGGGAACGTACATCTACCAAGGTACATGTGTTCCCATTTTATAAATTTGGTGGTGAAAGGGTATGGGTTGTCAGTGAGAATGCTTATTTAATTTTGGAGGCAATGTCAGTGACAAAAAGTTCATGTAATATTCATTAATAGTGTGAGTGTATGTCACCTTTTTTCAAAAGGAAAATCAAAGCATGTATTGTAAGATATGCATTAGCAGTAGTGTTTAACATTATAAAATGTTTTTAATTTATTGTTGAACCATGAATCTAAGAAAAACTCCTAGAGAACTAGCAAGCATGGTAGATGGGTACCCATGTGCCTTGATAGATGGATTTTTTTTTCATATGGACTCAATAATATTAAAGTAGGAAAAAGTTTAGAGTCAGCCTCTTCGTCAATAAAACAATATTTCTACAAAGTCTATTAAAGAGTTTGTGGTAAGCCAAAACTACTTGTTTAGGTGAAAAACCTAAAGTCTATTGAAGGGTTTGTGGTAAGCCAAAACCACTTGTTTAGGTGAAAAACCTAAGCCTCTTGAAGGTTTTGTGGTAAGCCAACACAACTTTCTTGGGTGAAAAATGTAAAGGAAAATCAATTTTATTAGTTTTGGGAAATCCCAAATGGTTATGGATAAATTAGTTAAAAACCCACATCATAATGAGACAAGGAACTAACTGATAGTGAGATGGGGAATTGAATTTTTAATGTTGTAAATGGGTACCTAACAAGGCTCAATGTTAGGATCAATTCTACCATTGCAACTGAACTGAAACTTTAATTAACTTAGCCACATTTCTACATGTACATGCATGATAGATGAAGTCATTAAACACATGACAAGTTTAGTTGAGTTCTGTCACACTACACCATCAACGTATTGGATCTAAATTCTTCTTTTGTTGATGGAACTCTTCTATTTATAGAGACCATGTGATCTATTTTTTGTGTGTAGTCAGATTAATAAAATATATTTTTTATCTGTTGTCACCATTTTCTTTACCATGGCAACTTAATTGAAACTTTAGTTAACTCCACCATGTTTCTACATGTGCATGTATGATAAAATTAGTCATTAAACACATGGAAAGTTTATTTGGGTGGTGTCACACTACATCATCAATGTATTGGATCTAGATTATTATTTTGTTGATGGAAGTATTGTATTTATAGAGACCATGTAATCTAGTTTTTGTGTGTGGTCATATTTATAAAATACATTTTCTATCTATTGTCACCATTTTCTTCGTTTTCTATTTTCCAAGAGGATATCCTTTTATGACTTTGTACTCGAATGCTTTTTTTGGCTTATTAAATTTGAGGTCTACAATTTTGGCTAAAAAATAAAAGTTATAATTATAAAGAATTCACCAACTTTATATTAGTTATAATTTTTAAAATTCAATAATTACTTAGCACCAACTCTAACTTATAATAAGATATTCGTACATTGGCATTGCTCAATATTATATTGGATTGAAATTTTATATTAAACTTAATATGAAATTATCTATTTAATTTATATTTTAAGTATGGGTTATTATTAGTCTAATAATTTTCCAAATACAAAGTATATATTTTATGATGTCATGTTTCAAGGAACATTGAGGAAAAGTATAGAAAAAGATAAGAAAATATATATTAATATTTAGACAATCTCTGAACGTTTGTTTGCTAATATAATTAGATAATAATGGTGCTGGCTAATCTCCAACAAAATCTATCAAAGACAACTAAGAATATAGTCAAACATAAATTTTTTTTCAGATTCACAAAACATAGCGAAATTTTGTCAAATTTTTTTTTGTTTTCGATCACAAAATATACACATCATAAAAATGCTGAAAATTTCGAAAAAAAAATATTGTGTTTTCATTTTTTAAAATTTAGTCAATGATGCAATTTATAAGCAGGATAGCCATAATAATTTTGTTCAAAATAATAAAAACAAATTCAATAATGCGAAAGGAAAATTGACAATGTATGTTCCAGAATTTTAAATACGAAAATGCATAAAATAAAACTTAGTTTTGTTACTGTTCCAGGATATGAGCACTTATTGAAAATAAATTTCAAATTAAAACTTTAGTGTTCAATATTAACTCTCGTCTTTGACAGCCTATATTAAACCCTTTTTTTTTCTTTTTTTTTTCAATGAATTTACCTAACAGAAGGTTTTATAGTTAATGTTAATTGATTGTTATACGATGCCTCAAAATCTAAGAGTTCCTGTCTATGCATTGGCAGCTCTTGAACTTCTGGCTATGATATATGTACAGATGATCGAGATCAACATCATACAATATTACTCAAACTATTTGATTGTTAAAAGCCAATCAACCAGCAAGGAAATGGCAAAGCAAGCAGCAGAAAACCACAACTGTAAGGACTATAAAAAATGTACTGATTTTAAAGAGAGCTTAGCTAACTTCAACAATTGTGCGTTAAAATTGAGTATTGATTTGGTTATAGAGAAAATGGCCTACGAAGCAGACCCACAAACTCAAGCTGATAAATTTGCAGACCATCTTAACAAGTCTAAAATTATTGTGGAATCTCTATGCTACGAGTATGAGGTTTTCAAACGCGAATTGAGCAGATGCATAAACAACCGTCCGAAGTCAAATTTTCGCAGTCACTCGGCTTCAATGGAAATTTTCAAACGTAATTTAGATGCAACAGATGATTTGATTAGGGAATATTTGACAAGAGATATAGAAGAAAGAGTGGAGAGACATAGGGAGAGGGTGACAAGAAGAATTGTGCAACGTCTACCAAGCATAAAAGCTTCAGAGAACGAAGAGAATGAAAATGTTTCGTGTGCCATTTGTTTATCCAAGTTTGAAGTGGTAGAAGAGACGTGCCAGATGCCGTGCCATAAACAGCACATATTTCATAGGGAATGCATTAAACAGTGGTTTATGAAGCAAAATCATTGTCCCATGTGCAGGCAGATGGTTTATTGGGCGAAGGTTGTTAAACAATGTCTAGTTAGTCGGATTACTAGAAATCGTAACTAGTTTATGCTGTGCTCTTATTTTTATTTTAGTGTCTATTTTGTGTAGTAATGATTAAAATTAGCAAATGATCTTAAAATAGAATGATACATAGTTTTTTTATTGTTGAAATTTGCACTTTGATTCTAATTGATTTCATTAAAGATTTAATGAATTATCAATCGAATTTTGAAATATTAAAGTGAATGATAAGAATAAATTATAGAGTTGCATGTGTACTTTTTATTATTAGTTTTCCTTTTTCTATAATATTTTGTATGTTTCTTTCTATTATTTTAAATGATTATAGTTTGATTATTATATCTATTTAAAACTCATTACGAAAATTATTATATCTTTATTGTAAACATCATTTTATATTATATTAACTTGTTAATTATATATTGCATATCTGAGATAAATAAAATATCTCTTAGAATTATAATATATTAAAATATTTTCATTTTATTTATTTATTTTTTAACCAAGAGGGTGTCTCCACTACTTCTCATTTCTTCAACAGTCTTTAATCTAAGACATGTCTAACTTCACCACTGCAATAGATGGGCTAAGCTATATCTCTAAAATAATCTTATTTGTTAATATTACAATTATTTACACCACCTATAATTTTGTCCTATCATATAATTCAAATGTGCATTTAATTCATGCAAGTACTAGCCAACCTTGCACTTGTTTTAAAATTGTTATGGATATATTCCTATAAGGTTATGGAAGAAATTTTGTGTGGTTGGAATTTATCTTCACTATTTCCTTGAAATATTATTGATTTCATTTCACAAAGGTCTTTCCTAACTTCAAATGTGTGACAATGTTGAGGTAGTTTGGATGTTGGTTACTCCACACTTCAGCTGAAATATTCTAAAGGAACGCAATCAAAAAGTTTTTGATGAAAGTGCCACTTCTTCTTGGGTGATTGCGAAGAAGACTATAAAGGTACCTAAAGATAATTTTATTTCTATCAGGAAAGAAGGAAGTTTCTAGGAGATAAGAGTTATGATACTATCTCTTAAAGTTATTATAAAGATTTTTTATTTTTATTTATTTATTTTTTAAACCAAGGGGATATCACCACTTCTTGTGTAACAACCCATTTTCTAGGCATTCTCAAACCCAAGAAACATTAAACTTGACCAATAATGATGCATCCAAAACTCCTCAAATAATTAACAAAAATATTAGAGAGAAAGAACACAAAAGTAAATGCTAGAACTCCAAATTATTCTTTATTCATCTTTCCAATTCTCTCCCCCCCTACAATTAGAGGAAATAAAAATTTAAATACAAATATGAAATTACTATTTTTTGCAATTTTTTCATAAAACTTTTTTTTTCAATTTTGATATTTTTAAAAAATAACCAAGAAAAAGCTGAATTTTTTCGTGAAGCTTCCTAAAACTGAGATAATATTAATTGAGTGTCATTTGATTTCCACAATCCATTAGTAAAAACTGGTTAGTACTTCTAGAATTTGATTGTGTTTTAAGTTTTTTGCATCGATGTTTCGGATCACACACAGTGATCCATCATCAGGATGAAGAGCAAGAGAAAAATGGATCACTGTGTGTGATCCGAAACGTCGATGCAAAAAACTTAAAACACAATCAAATTCCAGAAGTACTAACCAGTTTTTAATAATATTAATTGTCAACTAAGATTTGAAATTTGAATTAATATTTCAAGGTTATTAATAAAAATCAACCTTCTAAAAACAAAGAAAAGCATTAAAAGCTTTTTTAAAACTATTAAAAAATTATGCATCAGAAAGCCACTAAAATCTCTTACGTCATTCTCCTCTGGTTGAAAGAACACAACTCCTATAAGTTATTTTTTTAATGTGTATAGTTTCTTTTCTTAAATTTTTCTTTCCATTGTATCAAACATTGATTTTATTAACTTAGAGGAATGCAAATTTATTCCTTCTTCCTGGTCTTCCAATTTTTGACATTTTATCATTCATCTTTGCATATGTCATTTGATTTCTCTTCCTCTTATTTTTCTCAATCCATATTCTACTCAATATCTTCTCAGCCTTTAAAATCCAAAATTTCATTTCTTTTGTATAAACCTTTGTGCCATAATCTTTTATTTCTTCAACATATAATATATCAACATATCCACGATTGCCACATTTAACATAACACCTTTGGAAACATTGATATACATTATTAAAAAAATCTGAAACATCTTCATTAGAAATCTCATAAAAAATAACCATTTTTGTTTGCTCATTCTAAATGTAAGGCTAAAAATGACAAAAAAACTCTTCCGCAACTATGTTTATCTTGGCTTCTTCAATTATTGATGTCAAGATAGTTATTGGTATACTCACCATCTCATTTTTTGGATCTTTTTATATTTTTTGACTCTTCTTTCCTTTTCTTCTTTAGAATAATTTTCTCAATTGATCATGTGATCTTCTTCTTGATTGGTAGGTACGATTTTTACATTTCCAATTCCATTAGCTTTCTTAATTGTTGAAATTTTTTTTGTAATTCTCTTATTATTTCTTTCAACTCTAATCATCTCATCTCTTCCTCATTCCTCTTCCTCTCTTCCTCATTTCTTTTTCTTGTTTCCTCCTCTCTAAATACTTTATCAATAAATCTAGCTCTTCAAACGAGTTCATCCTTTGCCACAAATAGATTTTTTTTCTTTTCTACTTTGATTTTTGGAAACTAGTTCCTCTTCTCAACCAGCATAAAAATAAACTCATAACTACATGAATATAAACAAAAATTATTTTTCTAGACTTTTTGAGCTTTGATACTAGATGATGGAGCCAAAATTCGTCGAATAATTAACAAAAACATAAGAGAGAAAGAACACAAAAAAAAATAATAGAACTTCAAATTATTGTTTATTCATCTTCCCAATTCTCTTTTCCCCTACAATTAGAGGAAATACAAATCTAAAATTACCATTTTTGGATTTTTTTCATAAAAGATAAGTTTTTCCATTTTTGGTAATTTTTAAAAATAACTCAAAAAATGCTGAATTTTTTGTGAAGCTTCCAAAAAATGAGATAAAATGAACAACCAACTAACATTCAAAATTGGAAGTAATATTTCAAGGTGTTGGAATTTACAAGTGGGAAGAATACTTCTGAGGGGGGGAGGGGGTGAATCAAAAGTACCAAACTTTAATCTATAAAACTTTTAACTGAAATCAATACATGCATGATACATATCTAATTAACATAAAAGTAAAGGCATGCATGAAAATAGACAACACAATATTTGATCACCCAAAAACCCTCCAAAATGAGAAGGTAAAACTAGGGTGGGGATGACACCCACAACTTATCACTCCAGCAATATGCAACTTGTTAAGGTTACAAAGTTTGACTATCATCAATGGTCTGCCATGTGAGAGGCCTACCTTGTTAAAGGCTCCAAAACTCTATTAAAAGTGACCTCTCTAAAGGATTTACAAACTTTCACCTGAAATGTCACCCTATTAAAGGATTTACAAAATGGCTATTAAACCAACCTATCTACATAGGATTTTTATTCTCGTAATACAATGGCTATAAAGTATAGTAGAATGTGTTGACTTGATAACTTGCAGTCCTCAATTGTTGATTTTAGATCCTTATTCTATCCATTCTAATCTTATCCTTCTTGATCTGATATGATTCTATTCAAAGTGCTAATATTGTATTATGTAAACTGATTTTGCAATGCTATCCTTCTTCTAAGTCTTTAAAACCCTTTCACTTCCTTCAAACCTCACTAGCATTCTCTCATGCATTCCCATACACTCTATGCACTACTGAATTATGGGATTTTGACCTCCTTAAAAAGGTTTCAAGACTTAGGGTTGGGTGTGAATGTATGATTGAGATTCATCCATCATTCCCACTCAAATATTTTAATTTTTCTAATTGGTTGCATGCTAATTTCATAGGGAATTGAAAAGATTCAATCTTATCTTTTAATCTTTTGAGATTCATCATATGTCATCTCAAAAATGATCTACATCTTAGTTTGTGAGGGCACAAACTCTTATGTTGATTTTGTGTTACTCGACACTTACTGATTACTGATGCTCGACACACATAGAAATTATGTCTTGCTTGAAACCTATAGAAATTTTGTCTTGCTTAGAACCTATAGTTTACTCGGCACATATACTGACTCGACATCTGTTAGTCACTCAACAATTGAAACTTGCTTGACACTGTCTATCTGCTCAACATCTGAATGACTTGACACTTGATAAATTTTTGGCTTGGCACATGGTGTAACTCATCTTCTATATTATACTTGGCATCAACTAATAAAATTTCTTAAGTGTGTTGACCCTCAATTGTCAAAACCAATTTGAGACCAACAATCTCCCCCTTTCACATGAGTGTCAAAAATGCTTAACTATACATGATGAATCTAATCTTTTTAAGTATAATCTACATCTATTCGACATATTTAGAAAACTTCAAAAATTGTTCAAAATTTTGTGAAGATACCTCAACATTTGTAACTCCCCTTGAGTTGAAGTGCCTTTGTTGTATCCAAAACTTCTCATGATGGATTTTTCTCATATTGATTCTAATACTCTTTATCTCTACCTCGCCTTATCATTCTTTCTCTATCTACTTTGTTTTATCTACTATGTTTCTCTATCTGCTCTAGTTTCTTTATCTACTTTGGTTTTACTCCCTCTTTCACACATCTTCCCTTGCAGTTATAATTTCCTTTTGGTTTATCTATTTCTCTTCCTCAAAATTTATCTTCTTATCTCCCCCTTATTTTTATCTCCCCTTTATTATAATTATCTCCTTATCTCCCCCTTTTTTATACTTATGTCAAAGGGTTCTATACATTAACTAAATACTTAGCCAAAAAGGATTTATTTACCTCCATGACTATCCTAAGACTAGAATCCCAATTTTCTAGTGTAATTTCTAGTGATTTAAGCTAGATGGTTGTCTCTACTACAAGGTGAACTAGGCCTTCCAATGTAGAAATATTGGGGTCTTTCTTTAAAACATTTACAGCATAGGCCATTTCTTTCTACAATATTTCCATGTGCAGGGTTATGGCAGATTGAATTTTTATTAGCTTGGCCTTGGTATTTTCCTCATCTACTATTAGCATAACTAGTTGCTTCTACATGTGAAGCATAGTTTGAAAATGCTTCTCACTCTAAGCTAGATCCTTGGGTAATTGCATGCTTGATATTTTCAAGTTCCTCTCCAAGTTCATTATCTAGTGGCTAGTTTCTTGTGTGAAAATGGATGGGTCACAAAATTTTGAGTACAATGAGAATATATTCTCAAGTACTACTTTTACCCTTTCAATCTTCTTTGCCAGCTCCACCTGCAATAGTGCTATTTCACCTAATATTCTTTCATTTACCTTTGTTTAAAACCTCTTTTCAGACCATCCTAACAATTTTGCATTTGCATAAAGGTCATCATTTTGTACTTGGTCCACTATACTGGATAATTGCTCCATAATGGGGTTGGTTTCATCAAGTAGCTATGAGCTAAATGCATCTAAAAAGATGTCTTTTATCTCAATTAATGCTTTCTTTGGTTTATACTCATTTCTAAGTATCTCCTACTTCCTTTTCTTTTCCAGTTCCTATTGCACTTCATTTATCTAATCAATGTTCATATTTTCATAGTCATAATTGGGAATGACTATGTCATCATCTAGTGTAGGGTCTCCATAGTGAAGTACCCTTGCAACCTTTGTAGAGCTTGAGCCAGGTGTTGAAGTTTGAAGTTGTATTGCCTCGATGCTCAGCTTCTAAGTTGTTCTTGTTGGTGTCCTTATTGTAGGCAAGTTTATCAATTTTTTTATTGCCTCTTGCTCCTTCTCCTTTGGGTTCTCCTCCTCTATTATTCCTTGATCAATTACTGTGATCTGTGGCAGTGCACCTTGTTCTTGTGTTGTAGAGATAGAGGTATCAATCTATCCTATTTGATCCTTTACTAGCTTCTCAATAGTTGTTATATGAGAAGGTGGTTCTTGTGGATTGACCTTATCCAATGTTATGTCTACTACAACCTTTTGCAATTCTTCCACACTCACCAAGACTGGATTAGTACACAAATGTGCTTGTAGTGTTGTCTGGTGAAGAATCTTTTTAAGATGCTCTATAGTTACTGGATTTATGTTCTGACTAGAGTTGTCAGGAACATCTTGAATAGTTATTGTATCTACAGGTGTGGTGGTATCATATGGAGGACTTGGTGGTGGAAATTGTGTGTCTTGTACACTATTCTTGTTGCTCCTCCTTAGCAATTACCATATCATCTTTTTGTGTCTCCTTCTCCACCGTAACATCTTCCTTTTCTTTTTCTCCTTCATCCTCCTTATCATTTTCCTCATCCTCTTCATTGTTTCTTCCCTCAAAGGGGTCTACCTCTCCTTATTTGATAGTTGTGAGGCCATAAATCAATTTCCACATTTGAGTGGACTTCTTCACAACATCTTCAATTTTATTCTGTAGTATACTAAAGGCTCTACACTTGGGTGCAAATTTTCTCCCATGCTTCATATTTGCCTTACTAATTTTGCCTTTAGTAAGTTCAGACATTACTCGAGCCAATGTTGACTCTCTTATTTCTTTTTCCATATTGAGGTAACAATGCCATTTATTTTCTACAATTGAATATAACTCCTTAGGCATTGAATTGTCAAGTTCAAGTGGAGTGTTCTTGAACTTTGCCATCATGGTGTAGACTGACTCTTCAACCATGTTTTGTTTTTCTCTATTCAACTTATTAAATCAATACATTTTAAAATTTAAAAGTCTACATTATCCCTAATATTATCACATATGTTTTCTAAATCAGCTTTAGTGGTGTGACTTACCACTTTGAATTGGCTAGTGTCCTTAGACTCTGTTTTCTCTTTATATGATTCAAGAGGTGCAACACATTTTCTTCTCTACTTCTTCTTGGATAGACCTTCCCATTCAGTGGCCTTCTTTTCTTACTCCTTGTCCTTCTTTGATGTGGCTCTTGTACTGGCCCTTGTGGTAGGCTTTGTTGGGCTAGGCTTTACAACTTTCTTGGGCTTGGCAACTAGTTTGGAGGTGGCTTTTCTTTTCTTTGCCTCTAGCTTGGCATGTGCTTCCTTGGTTTCCTCTTCCTACTTTGCACCTTCTACCTCTTTTGCATCTTCTCAAATGCCTTAGGTCAATGCAAGTGGCCCTTGATCCTACTCTTCTTCATCTTCTTCATCTTCTTCACCTTCTATTGTGCCTTCACCAAATCTAGCCTTAAGCTTCTTCACTAGTCTATCTTTCTTTTTCAAAACTAAAGTTTCTTTTATTTCCATGTCCACCTTGGATCTTACAATATCATAAGTGCCAAAGGATTGAGCACTTTTATCAATATCTTCTGCTAGCAATGTTTTGATTGCTATTGATGCCTCATTAATATCTATTTCATTTCCAAGTGTCCTTAGCCATCTTACCCTTGGTACTACTACTTGGATGTATGTGAAATCAATGTCAACTAAGAAGAAAATATCATTAATATGCTGCTCTACAAGAGAGATAGGTATCCTAGGTCTTTATTTCATTGACTTCTTAAAGTCTTCAAAGCACCTGGTCATTATGGTTTCAAAATTTGCCCCCATCTATTCTATGTATTCATTGACCTGTACTACTATTGACATGTTTGTCTTCCAGCTTACCTTTCCAAAAGAAGGAAATTCATCCTATACATAAAAGAATATGCATATCAAAATTGCTCCAAATTTGCATTGAGCACCCTTGAACCTTCTTATGGCTCCCAAATTTTCCATAATCTATTGCAATTGTAGTTTAGCTAGATCATAAGTATGATCCTTCTTAACAATTTTGTATCCCATGTCTACTACAATACAAGGTACACTATTGAGTCAACTTGACTAGTGGAATTTATGAGATATGACTCTAATAGAAAATTCTACAAGAGAATCTTTGATGGTGTCAATAGTCATCCCTCTCTTGTTCCATTTTGCCCTAGTGTTCTTCTCTATGGCTTCTTTAGAATCACTCCTTAGGGTATTTGGCCATTCTAAGGTTGGGTACCCAATGACTCTATGTATAATTCTTTTTGACAATTTGATGGGTCCATCTTGCAACCATAGTCATCCATCATGGATTCTACTCAACACAATTATTATCCATTCCATTTTGAATATAGTAAGGAAATCTAGGGCATGGGTTAAGCCCTTCCTCTTAACAATTTGAAATTCTTCCTTCAAAATCCCATTCTCAAATATTTTATTGTATGCTTGCCTAATCTCCATATCACCAATTGCACCTATTTTGCAATTATAACATCTCCTAACATATTGCACCATCACAACTTCAGGTGGAATCATGGATAAAGCTCCGATAGGGTTGTTCTTATAAGCAACTTTAGGAATTGGTCTAAAATTAGGTTGTTTCACTTCATTACTAACCAATTTAACTTCAAATGACTCCTTGTCCTAGGGTTTTCTAGACCTAGATGCTATTTCTTCAAACTAGGGTTTCAAGATGTAAAAATTGCTCAACTACATAGGTTGACACTAGTGTAAATACCTTCAATCGATGAAAATATGTTGAATCTTGGCTTGAATATTCACAAAAACTTCAATTTCTGCTTGGAAACCATTTTTGTGCTATCTTTTCCCTCTTGCTCAATGTTCACAATGATGAGAAATGATTGAAAATTTCAACCTATACCCTTCATTTCATAGAATTTAATGCTTAGTACATATACAACTGTCCACTTGGCTCCTTTTGCAATTTTGTTTCACTCAGCTTCCATAGATTTTCCATCACTCAACATACACAAGAGTTTCCCTTACTCGGCATCAATAGTAATTTCCCTTCACTCAGCATCCACTACTAACTCTACTTCTACTGTCTTTGGCAAACAACTTGGCATATACTAAATTTGCATCTTTATTCATGCTAATCTATCCTTTTCAATATTGAATTGTCTTGGAACTGATGTATGATAAAGCATTTGAATATCAGTCCCACATACCTTCATTTTCTTAGTTGGATGAAGTGTGACAACTTGACCTTTTAGGTGAAGTGATCCCTCCATTGGATGTGTTTATTCCATCATTTCTTTTCCATGTTCTATTCATTTCTCCTCTTATGTGTTCAACATCAACTTTTCCTTTTATTTTGTTGAACTCTGAGTTGGGTGCCTTTGACCTAGTTGGGAAATACTTGCTGATATGTCTAGTCTTTAGAGAGATGAAACAATTGGTTTGACTCAACTACCTATTGTAGTTGCCACTAAAGTGTGTCCTTAAGCAGTTCTTAGGGATGTATCCCTATTCTCGACAATATTGATAGCTTTGCCTAGTGTTGTAGTCCCAATTGTAGTGATGACCATGATTATTTGTCTTTGCTAGTTGGTTTTGTGTCCACATAAGCTTTGGTCTACATTCAAAGTCTCTATGTCCATACTTCTTGAAATTGTAGTAGTGACCTTCAAATCTTGGTTCTTGATGGCTCTAGTCCTGGAGTCATATGCCTGATGACCTTACTTATTGCACTTGTTATAGTGTCTCATGCTTTTAGGTTTTCCATGCTGATTGGCATTCTTGCTCCTACATACATTAGAGGTATGTGCCTTTTTACCACAAAAATGACAAGTGGGTTTTATGTTCTTACCTTTGTTACTTCTTTCTTCTATAGTCTTTGATGACTCTCCTTTTTTAGTGCTGGTATATCCTAGTTGTGAAGTGTCATTGGTAGATCTTGGTGATTTTAGTAGCCATTTAAAGTACTTGATGGCTTCATTAGGTTTCTTAAAACTTTCTACAATTTCTTTCTCTCTTCTCAAGTCATTTTTTAGTTTTTCATTTTGCATCTTTAGTGTGGAGATCTCAATATCCTTAACATTTAGCTCATGATGGGCATTCATCATTTTGCTTAGGGTGTCTAGCTACATGTTGTAAATTCTTGCAAGCTCAATTAATTTTTCCTCCAGTCTATTGGCATTGTTTCTCTTTTCATCTTCCATCATAGCTTTATCTTTAATAGCTTTCTTCTTTTGTCTAGTCACTTCACAAAGCATCATGGCTTGTGATTCTTATTCAATCTTGAGAGCTCTATTCTCTTATGCTTGAGCTCTATTCTTCTCCATCAAGTCTGCAATTGCTGCATCAAACTTCTTAGAATCTCCATTAGAAAATACTTCTAAAATGTCAATCTCCTTGTATTATGTATCATTTTCAGCTATGGCAATTTCTCTTCTTCTCTTTAGTGATTTACTCAATTCTTCCCTAGCTTGTTCCAGAGAATGTAGAATGAGATGTATCATGATCTCTTGATTCCCTATAATCTTCCCAAGGTTGTAGACCTCCATTTCTAGATCTTTTCTTCAAGTTGTAAGGCTTCTCCTTGTAAGAACTTGGCACTTATACCAAATGTTGGAATTTACAAGTGGAAAGAATACTCTTGAGGGGGGTGGGTGAATCAGAAGTACGAAACTTTAAGCTATAAATTTTTTAATTGAAATCAATACATGCATGCAACATATCTAATTAACATGAAATTAAAGGCATGTATGAAAATATACAACAAAATATTTTATCACCCAAAAACCCTCCAAAATGAGAAGGTAAAATTGGGGTGGGGATGACACCCACAACTTATCACTGCAGCAGTATGTAACTTGTTAAGGTTACAAAGTTTGACCATCATCAATGGTCTGCCCTATGAGAGTCCTACCGTATTAAAGGCTCCAAAAATCTATTATAAGTGATCTATCTAAAGGATTTACAAACTCACTTGGAATGTCACCCTATTAAAGGATTTACAAAATGGCTATTAAACCAACCTATCTACATAGGATTTTCATTCTCCTAATACAATGGCTAGAAAGTATAGTAGAATGTGTTGATCTAATAGTTGACAATCCTCAATTGCTAATTTTAGATCCTTCTTGTGTCCATTTGTAAATGATCCTTCTTGATCTAATATGATTTTGTTTGAAGTGCTGATACTCTATTCTATAAACTAATTCTGCAATGTTGTCCTTCTTCTATGTCTTTACACCCCTTTCACTTCCTTCAAACTTTGCTAGCATTCTCTCATGCATTCCTATACACTCCTGTGCACTACTGAATTTTGGGGTTTTGACCTCATTAAAAAGGTTTCAAGACTTAGGGTTAGGTATGAATCTATAATTGAGATTCATCCATCATTCTCGCTGAAATCTTTTCATTTTTTTTATTGGTTTCATGTTGATTTCATAGGGAATTGAAAAGATTCGATCTTATCTTTTAATCCTTTGATTATTTATATATGAGCTCAAAAATGGTTTACATCTTACTTTGTGAGGGCACAAACTCTTATGTTGATTCTATGTTACTCGACACTTACTGATTACTGATGCTCAACATACATAGGAATTTTGTCTTGTTCAGCACCTATAGAAATTTTATCTTTCTCGACTCATATAGTTTACTCGGCACATATGCTAACTCAACATCATTTAGTCACTCGACAGTTGAAACTTGCTCGGCACTGTCTATCTACTTAGCATCTGAGTGATTCAAAACTTGATGAATTTCTGGCTTGGCACATACTGCAACTTGGCATCAACTAAGAAAATTTCTTAAGTGTGTTGACACTTAATTGTCAAAACCAATCTGAGACCAACACAAGGTTATTAATAAAAATCAAATTTCTAAAAACAAAGAATACCATTAAGAGCTTTTTACAAACTACTAAAAGATCATGCATCAAAAAGCCCCTGAAATCTCTTGCATCAACTACACCAGAGACTAATTAAGCTATATCTCTAAAATATTCTTATTTATTTATATTAAATTTATTAGCATTTCCTATATGTGTATCTAATCATATAATTGAGATAAGGAAATCAGTGATATATGAACTAGCCAACCTTACACTTGTCCTAAAATAAATAAATAAATATATATATATATATATATATATATATATATATATATATATATATATATATATATATATATATTAGCATTCTATGTTCCATTTCTTGTAAGGATATGGAAGCAATTTTGTGTGGTTGGAATTTATCTTGGGCATTCTCTTGAAATATTATTGATGTCTTATCACAATGGTCTTTCTTGACTTATAATATTAATGCTAAGATAGTTTGGATGTTGGTTACTCCACACTTTTACGAAAATACTCACAAGGAATGAAATCAAACTATTTTCATGGATAATGAAACTTCCTCTTGAGTGATTGCAAAGATTACTATAAGAGAAATTAAGGAGAATTCTTGTCTATCAAGAAAAAAAGAGGTTCCTACAATACGGGGTAACTTATAATACTATTTCTTTTCTTGTTTATTAATTTAATATCGAAAGTAAAAAGTTGAACAATAGGGAGGATTTGGTCCAATCTTCCTCTTCGGAGGGTTGGATAGAGGGCAAATTTTGATGATGTTGCCAATGGGAACCTAAATATTTTTTTTTTTAGAGGAATAATAAGGGATATAAATAGAAATTATATTGGGGTCATGGTTGTTCCTCTCAGAATTAATTCTAAGCATCTTGGAAAAGTAAATAACACCTTATAAACTCTAAGACTATCTAAAGTTTACATCCCAATTTTTGACCTAGCTTGAAATATAGACATTGAGGTTCACATGAAGTTAGTTTGTAGTTTAATTTGATATGATTTGGCGAAATGGTAAGATAGTCGTTATGATTTCAAGTGAAGATGACATGCTAGTTATTTATTAATCGCAAATTCATGGAATTAAGACAAAAGGTTAACTAATATGATTATTTATAATTTATAATTTAATTACAGAGAAATTCCTTGCAAGGAGCTTGTTGAATGGGTGGAAGCTTTGTCAAAGAAGAATTAGGCAGGGCATCACCATCATTAGACAGACAAGTAGAGGACCAAGTGATTTGTAACAGGACTCATCCCTGGAACTGCATGAGTTGTTAATAATTAATTAAATTTAATTAATTAAGTTTAAATATAAACATATTCTTAAAAAGATTTTAAATTATCTTTCATTGTATTATTTTTAATAATAGTTTATACATGTCATTTGAATATAAAAATATTTTGGCATCTTTATATGTTAATAAATTAATAGAATGATGTTTTAAAAAGTACTTATAAGATTTTAACAAATTTTCAAATTATTATAATATTAATAAAACTATTTCACCTTTGTTCCAATGATTCATTTTTCCATTCGATGGAATTCAAAGTGCATTTGAGTCTTGCAACGACAGAAGCCAAAGAGCCATTCATTATCTTTTTATATGCTTACCTTGTCATTTTCAAAGACCACCAACAAAATATCTGTTTGTTCATGGTTTTGCCATAGTCTTAGCACTTTACTATTCTGTAAACCGAGTTTGTTTATCAGAGAAAGACTATTCGCTTTGTATCTTGAGATATTCGTCTCAGACTCCTTCTGCACTCACATTTATCACTCTATAAAAATCCATCGACCAACCTACAATTACCATTATCACTTGCAATAACATCCAGTCTTGCCGTGATATTATACTCTCTGAGCTTCCACGAGATCGTTTTCACATGTTCTAATCTTTGGTTCCAGTGGATAACAGAAGAGGGCACTCAGTAGGATCTAGTAACCCATGTGCATAGTCAAGCCAAGTAAGGATGTGACAAATTGTTTTTATCTTCCAATTTTTACTTGCATTTTGCGTTCTCTGAGTCAAGTCGATTCAAATATAAGAGATGCATGCATAGTATTGAGTCCTGTTGTTACCATACGTCCAAGTTAATTAAGAATGCCAACAAAACTTATTTAGTTTGTTGCTAATGAAGTAGTTGATGTTATGTCAACTATGGATGCAAGAAAACTTTATGATCTCATCTTAATCATTTTCTAATATTATTGTTTGCCTTTATTTAATTCAAAAATAATTTGAATATAGATTAAACCTTTGTCAAACCACAAATTTGTAAAATTTGTAGATTTTGTCAAGAAATGTTCTGTTCTCAAATAAATAAATAGTAATAATGATCAACTCTCAATACCAAGGAAATTTTGAGGATGTAGAGTCTCATTCATATGAATAAGTGTAAGATGTAATGGTTCAAGCACCGAGGAGACACCGAACTAAAGATTTGTTGATGGTTAGTGAGTGCAATGAGTTGTTCTTTTCTAGTTGTAAGTTGGATATAATATGAGTTCATCTGTTGTATTTGTGTGTATTGAGAATTTTTTTATGAAGGATATAGATATTGAAATTGGTTGAAGATATAAGCGTAGGAGACCAGTAAGAATGTTGCCAAATTTAGAATGGCCAATCATGTTTTTCTTTCTAATACAACTGTTGAATCAAGAATGTTCAATGTGTCTCTTTTTCATTAATACAATTATAAACTGAATTGAGATGGTCAGTAAAAGAATTCTTGTTCTTGGAAAAATTGTCTCAAACCATAAATGTTTCTTTATTCATAAGAGAGTATTAAACATGTATAAAAGATATGGATATTCAGTTCAGAACGTATTACAAACATTCATTCCTTGCAAGAGTGAAATTATTGATATTAAACAAGCACCTGGAAATCACGGGCTTGGAGGCCTGATGAGATTGAGGGGGTGTGAGGAAAGATTCATCAACAATAAGAACCAGTAATATTAGTTATGACATTTTAGTACATATCATTAATAATATCTCATGCATATTCTTATTATGATGATCTCCTGTTGTGATCATGATGCCCACTGAAATGGTAAGATGTTCCTTGTCAATTCTAGGTAGGGAGGGCCTTTCTCGTTAAAATATCATGTGGGGATATATATTGTGGTCTGAGGTTGGGTGGTAAAGCCCCTGACAATGTTTCATCTCTCTCAAGATGTTGTATATGCGTCAGATAGAGATAAGCCATGCAATCAATTTTTTATAGGAAATAGGTATTATCAATTTTGGTTTATGAGAAGGTAAGATTAAATTGAAGTATTTCATTGTTATCATTATTTTATTTTCATATAAATGAATATTGAATATAAGTAATTATTTAATCTTGAGAAATTGTCACAGGTAAGCATTCGAAAGAAAAAGAAATCCAAAGCCCTAATTGATTGTGTGACAGTTGGAACCTTAATTGATACGATGGTATTGTAAGCCCTAACTGAATCCATGGTATCAAAATCCCTAGTTGAATCCATGGTTGCGAAAGCCCTAAATTGAAATCCATCATCGCGAAAACCCTAGATAAAATCTGTGGTCTCGGAAGCCCTAAATAAAATCTATGGTCGCAGAAGCCCTAAGTGGTAAAGCAGTATCAGAAGCCCTAAATAAACCAAAGGTAGTTGATGCCCTAACTAGTAAATTGTTATGTGATGCCCTAATTTATGTTATAGTGTTATTTAGTTGTATTCATCAAATGATTTTTGAGATAGCAGTCGATTTGAGAAATTGTTATACTGTATTTGTGGACTAACCGGGTGGTTGCAAAAGCATACTTATATGATTTTCAGTCTTAGTTTTTTGAGGTATGTGATTTCAATTTCTGAAGTAATTTCATTAAAAAGATTTTCAAGTATTTAGTTAAGATATTTTTGTTTAATTGACTTTAACGGTAATTCTTCTTCACATGAACATGAATGATGTAATTGCCTTCTTATGAAATCGAACTTATAACTATATTTTATGCTTATGTTAGATGTAAAATTAGACCCGAGAAATTTGGATGTTACAAAAGACCTCTAGTTTAGAAAACTTTGGAATGATGTCCAATATAACAATATTCTTAGATTTCTACTTAGAGAATCGTCTAGTATGTAGATAATTAAGAATATTATAAAATAAGCCAAATCTTTACTTGAATCAATTGAAAATGTCATTTTTATGCATTGTTACTATGAAAATAATAAAGTAGTTGATCACATTTATAATTTGGTTCTTTATGCCAACCATATTATGTTTCAACATAAGGAAATTAAGTTTGATAATGAGCTAAAAAAATATTGAAGATGTTTCAACACATAGTTTTGTCAGATATATATAACTACAAATAATGGGAGTAACATATAGGAAAGGTGACTTGATAACTATGTATGGAATTAATTTTGGCTTAACTATTGAGTTTATTTTGGAGATCACTAGTGCTCTCTATATTTACGGAGATTAATAAGGAAACACAAACTACAGATGAGGTTATTTGGAAATTTCCTAAGAATGAATAGAAGAGGAATGCTCTGATTAATGTAGGTGATTACTACTCTAGCAAGAAGATTAAACTGATATAGACAAATATGTTGTCATATATTATGAACCATTTTGATTTGGATGGTAGGTATTCTAGAGGCACTAGCTAAAGTTTTGTTTTACAAAATCCCTTTTGTTACTAAAATACGGATTCCTTTCAATTATATATCTTAAAGTCTATAAATAATATTGTGATTGAGAATAACAAGCACATTATACATTGAAGTATTACTTTGTTGTTTGCAAATTATTATATGTCTCATGCCCCTAAACCTGCAAGTGAGACTAAAAGAAAAGAATAAAGTAAAATATATAGTGGTATGAGGAAAATTATCTCTTAAAGTATAGTTAAAAATGGGAAGTGTAATGGCCCTCTAACCATTGCATAAAATTAGGAATGGCAATGGGTCTAATTAGGATAAAGGATATCTAGAAGCTGCATTGTTTTTCTATATTGCTTGGTCTAAATAGTATGTCAATTAATATAGTTTATAGTGGTATATATGTAAGCTTCTAGGATGCCTCTACTTAGTGGGCAATTGAATATAGGAATGCACATGATATTTTATTTCTAATTGGGACCCTAAATATTACTTAGAGAAAGAAAGCATTTGATAAAATTTCTAACAATCCACTGTGTGCATGATGTTATTCTTCTACTTAACCATACTATTTGTTGTGGTCATATTTAGTTTAGGAATATTCTAGATTTCTAATTATCAATGAAAATAATATCAACTAGATAATATAATTTTTCTATTTTGGAATGAGATTTTAGTAGCTCAACATGTATGCTGATACTAACTAGATTATTCGATTAATGATTATATTTAATTATGATTTTGGTGTAACCTAGTTAAATACCACATCATATATATTTTGTTTTTTATTCTAGTCAAATGATATACATGATGTCACACTTATCACTCCTTATCTTCTATTTCATACCTACACACTTTCTTTTTCTTGTCCCAGTGATGGAGTTTTATAGGTACAAGACATTGACTCCATCTTGTTATTCAAAACTAAGTATGAATTTGAAATCCTTGATAGTTGTTGTTCTAGGAATAGTAACAAGGTTCTTATGTGTAACTTCTTTTGACCCATTTTTTCTATATAGCTTGTTTAGTTGACTTTATTTGGCCTTCTTTGGTAGGGTGTTCCTAAACTTCTAATTTTTTTTATTACATCTCTTATTTGACCTTTTCATGATATTTCTTATGTTATTTTTTAGGGTTTCATTCTTTCTCAAGAGGTTATCTTAACTAACCTTGTTGACTATGGTTAACCTTATTGGATCTTTTGTTTGTGGATATGTACTTTATAATCAAGAATCATGACCTCTTCAAATGATTATATTAATTTAATGACATGTGATTTTATTCTATCTAAGTACTATATAGTATGAGAAGAATTGTTATATCACAATATTACTATTGTTATCCATTACATCATTATCTAATATATCATAGTATTTAGTATTTGACATAATTTTGTATAACCACACACACACACACACACACACACTGGTGCTAACATATAGTAATTTTTTAGTTAAGCATTCCTTAATGTGAGATATGATGTTCTTCACCACTCATGACTAACAATAAGAATATGTTACAAATTATTTATATTTTTTAGATTACATATTATAAATATGTATTTACAAGTTACTAGAATTATGTTGGGTTACTTAATCATCTCATTCAGAAGATGGGGAGATGGATTTGAAACCTTCAAGAGATCTTGGTTTTACTTTTCATTGAGATTTTTTGAGAAAAAATTATGAACCTTGAGGGAAATTTTTTAGCATGATTCTTTAACGATTTATATGCTTCTTTATTTTGTGGAAGAAATTCAAATTTTAGAGTTTTAGGAATAGAGATATGATTCTATGTTGTATACTTTATCCTTCTTCTTCCATATATATTCTATATAAGTAAAAAGAGTTTTAATGCTGCATATACATTTGGCTTTATCCTACTCCCTTTGTCTCCTTCATCCTTCTCTAGTTAAAACTCATTATAGATGAGGTATTGATGACACTTCTTGACTGAATCATGTATCTTACATAATACAGATCTATTTATATATTTTCATGATGTATGATATCGATACTTTCCATTTCAATGGGTTTTGAATTGATTTGATTACTATTTTGTGTAAATTATCACTTATTTTTGTACAATTTCTAGCAAACTATATCTAGTGTTTATTATTAGAAAAGTCCACCACGCATATACAATTCTTCTTGATTTACTTTATGAAAGAGAAATTTAGAGATCTCAAATGTGTATCTCTCCCAGTTTTATTTTAGGGTCAAATTAATGCCCTGTCATGTACAATTTGTCAAATAATTTTTTTATTTCATTATAGGTTCTGATTATTCAGTCAGGTTTATTTAAATGGTATAGATTGTAAACATAATCAAAAAATTTTAATTTTATATTAAAGATGGTCCTTTATCTTATTTTTTATTTTCCTCTTGCTTGGTTAATTTTTGTCATATTTGGTAAAACTTTTAATTATTTTAGTGAATGCTGATCTCAACACTAACTAGGGTTCTTTGGTTTACAATATAGTCCATTACATTATTTTCTACAGTTGGATCTTATTTAACTTCTATGAAATATAAATATATGTTCTCTTAATTCTTACTTAGATAATTGGATGAAATATTTGATTTCTCGAATATATGGAATGTTTTTTTTCCTAAATCTAATCAAATGATTTAATGACAGTAATTGTTTCCTCCTAATTTGATATAATTTTAACTACCAAGTAAATTTACCAAAATACGCCTACGTGTAGCTAGTCCCTATTGTTAGCATACTTGAGAATAACCTTGGACCAACTAAAAAGGAAATAATTCCTTCTATTTTTTAGAGGGTGGACCTTAGATTCATCAAATAACATGTTCTAAAATAAAATTTCATCTTAAAAAAGTAGATTAAAACCTCAAATATTCTTTACTTAGTCAACAAAATAGATGTGCAATAGCTAATCATACAACCTATAAACCCATAAGTCAAGTGAGGGCCTTCCTTTAAGCTCTAAAATATAAAGGGAAATATGATTTTGATTTTGAATAGTATATAAAAGACCATGGATGGGTATGTGCAGGATCATGGTCAACCAAACTATGTCCTTAAGTGGCAATGAAAAATCAACAAATCAGGGTTGTGTTGACTTGACGTAAAATTTTTAACTTGTTATGAAATTTTAATCAAAATTACGTGAGAAAAAAATCTATAGGAAATTGAATTTAGTTTCTGAACAACTATGCCTTATCTGAAGTAAAAAATTGATTGGTCAAAATTTTGAATTTTAATGCAATAGAACAAAAATTTTAGGACAAAAATAAGAAGTAGGCATATATATGACTATGATAGTCAAAATCAAATAATGATATTTTTAAATATGATTCTACATATAAGATATAGACTCATGTCTAGATGTGACACATATTTTTTGGTATTTTTGTTCCAAATAAATAATTAATTAGGAATTTTCTACTATAGTATTTTTAGGATAAAAAAACTCTCATGTATGACCACCTTAACTAATTCAAAACTTTAGAAAATTTTAATTTTCTTATATTTTCCCTAATAGTAGAAGAGGTATATAATGTGATGCATCTTTTGGATTTCAAAAATGTTTTACTGTTTGAAATTCTTTTTTTTTTCAATAAGTGTGTCAATCAACACTTTCTGCATAATTCCATTAGAAAATGAATAATAATTACTTACTAAACTCATAATTTGATAGACATTATATTTATGGAAAGCTAAGAACATTCTTAAGAAACCTTTTTCATTTCATCCAATTTGGATGGAAAAAAGCCACTAGACACATGTTTGAAGTAAAAAACACAAAAGAACAAACCAAAAACATGTTTTTGGGACTTTTTTTAAGTTGACCATGTAAGTTTGGTATCCAAAGAATTATTAGGCATTATAAAGGTATCGACACTTTGTTTTGGTGTCAAGATGGATGTGAAAAAAGTTAGAATAGTTTTGTAAATGATTTTGTTGGAAATATAAGGTGGGCAAGGTTATTGAGAGGGGAGCGGTGAATCAAGAACCAATAAAATTTTAATCTTACTTGACCAATTAATCCTTCATAAAATATTTTGATATAAGTGCATGCATGAAAGAATGAAAGCAAAAGAACATTCATAACACTTTGACACAAGATATGTTGATGTAGAAACCTTCCAAATAGAAAGTAAAATTGGGCTAGGGATGATACCCACAAGCTTTAGCACTACAGTATAAAGTTAACCTATTAAGGCTTACAATTTACCACTTCTAGTGATCTTCTTTGTTAGGAGAAATAAGGACTATGAGGTCCATCTTGTTAAAGGATTTACAAACATATAATGAAGTATGTACTCAGTTAGGAGATTTACAAAAAGACTATTATGTCTACCCTATTAAAGGATTTGACTAATGCACCTATTAGGATGAACTGGTGGCTAATATTTCATCTACAACTCTGATTTCCTAAATGAGATTCCTTGTATTAAAATGATCACCAAACTACGATAGATAAATCTCAGCTATCCCTTATATTTCTTCTAGCCTTCTTCAATTCACACTCATGCACATCATAATATTATTTGATTACATACTTGGATATTATACAATAAATTATATATATAACAATCCAAATAAAAACTTACTGGAGTTAGCTACAATACCAGTTTTATCATAATTCACATAGTTGATCCAACTACTGTAACTAAGGTTTGGTAGAAAAACTTGGTGATGTTCTAATACATGAAAAATATTGTCAATGCTTGAAAATCTTTGGCACTAGGTTGAACTTGAAGCTCAATCCATACTAATCACTTTGAAGTAGCTCAAACTTAGTTAGCCTTATGTGACTTGGTGAACAATGAGAAACTTGGTAGCTTCTAAATCACTCAGTTTACATTGCATGACATGGTCAACACTAGATTCACATTGCAAACACTATGAGCACAGTATATATAGCAGAACTTGGTTAACATACCAAAGCTTATTTAACACTAAGATGTTCTTCACTTCTGCTAAATAGCTTGTTATCCTTTTCTACACTTAGTTTGCACTATACATAGCTTTGAGGCTTGATAAACACTATGTGCTTTGGAAAACACTATAAATTGACTTAGTTGCTTAGTAGATACTACATTCTGACTAATTGGCTTGGGAGCAACGAAAATAGTTGGGTAAGACTATAGGATGAATGATAAGCTTGGTAGTAACTATAGAGCTTGGTAACAATATAACTGTTTGACTAAGTGTTTGAGTCATAGATAGACAAATTGACCTAAATGTCAAAAATCTCCCCTTTTGGCATTACTGAAAAAAATCCTTATCAAACCAAAAATTTGTACATTCAAAACTATAAGTCAAAGACTTCCTTTATCATCATTTTGAGACTTAAATTCAATTTTGATTTCTTGATGTTTCAGCTCAACAACATGCTCTATTTTTTGATTTTTCAAAATTTCTTTTGTAAAAATATTTCTTGCTTATCTATATAAGTATTTTCATAATACTATACAACTCCCCCATACATATATCTCTCCTATATACATACATTTGGAGTATAGTAATCTTCTCCTCCTTTTAAAATATCTTCTCCCTCTTTATGAAATAATACAATATACAATATTTTTTTCCCCCTTTTTGACATAAATGACAAAGGTATATAACATCTATATGTTAGTACCAAAATGTGATAAGAAATCAAAATGTACCTTCAGAATTAGTACCATAGTCTTGTCCCAATTCTCTCATAAATACCTTACTTGCATGTAAGGCAATCTAAACTTTTTCTGATAATTCCATCATGTAGTTAGCTATGGAGAATTTGTTGTCATGGATGAGATTCTTTGTGTGTATAGTGTGTTTCTACAATGTGTCCATGTTTGGAAGAATCATGCCCTGAATTTTTGCAAGAATGCCCCTAATTTTGTCTTCTTCCTTCAATAATTATGCCTATAGATTTGTTAAAGATCTGATCTTTGTGAAGTGTGTAGAACTATAACTTGGATCAAGTGATAGCTGGTTTGCACTTTCCTTCAAATCTTCAACATCATCTTCTATATAATTTCATTTTCCTTTTTTAAGCATGAGAATAGAATTTTCTTTCTTTGCATTTTTCATTAACTTTTTAATCCTCTTCCTTCCTTTGTTCACTGCTTGAGGTAGCTTGATCTCAAGCTCAATTCTTCACTTTGGTTCATCAAATGTTCTAAAATAGGTGGCTTTGGGATCCATACGCTCATTCGATGGAGCTTCAATGATATCCTTAGTGTCATCAATGTTAACCTCATACTCTAAAGGCTTAACCCATGTCACTCTAGGCCAAACTACTTGAATGTATACTTTTTCATAGTCAACCATGAAATGAATATCTTCCACATAGTCTTCCAAAAGTTTCCTAGCTATCCTAAACCTATTTTGCATCTTTTCTTTGAATGTTTCAAAAAAAGTATCCATGATGCTATCAAAATTCTCACCCATTTCTGCTATATATTCATTGATTTGAAATAATACTAGAACATCCTTCCTCCATACTATAGAACCTTTGGAAGGGAAACACTTTTGAGAAAAGAAGAATAGACATGTCAAAAGGGAACCTAACTTACATGGGTTGTTCTTTGACAATCTGATCCTCTCCATGTTCTTGTTGAATTGGTTCAACAACAACTTGGCAAGGTCAAAGGATAAGTTATTCTTTACCACCTTCTATGTGAGATCAACAACTTCACATGATACATTGTTCAACTGATTAGAGCCTTAAATTTTATGAGCAATTACATGTACGTCTAACTTCATCTGCATGTCTATTATTCCATTAAGCTTCATTTCTCTTCTATCCCACATGAAAAGAGTTCACTTATTCAATTCAACTAGACCTAGGGTTTTGGTTGCCTTTGCTTTGTTTAGAATTGGTAGTCCAGTGATTCTATCAATCAAATTCTTTGTAATAAGTATGATCCATTTGACTTGAAAATCCCTTGGCATATGTGAAATATGCATCAAACCCTTAGTTTCCAAATTTGTATGCTCGGGCATACACCATCCACACATAATTCATTGAACACCTCATTCATTTCTAGGAATCTGAGTTCTTGAATAGAACAATGGTAGAATGAACAAATATTGTGTATGATTAGTGTATGCATGAAAATGCGGCCTATACTAACACACACACTTCAACACGGTCCTTATTTGTGGATTCATCGCGGAATGAACATTGAATTGTACATCCAAAATTTGCCCTGCAAAGCGACCTGTTGCCTTCTATCTAAAGGGATTTTGCCTGTTAATATCCTCATAATCAAGGTGTAGGCAACCAGACCCTCTAAGAATGAAGGATTTGACAATAGAATTAAGCTAAGAATGAGTATACGGATTAATCTAAGAAAATGAAAGATGCAATGTAATCTAAGAACAAAATGAAGCAAACTAGATTAAGCATATGCATCATTAAACTAAAATGAGATTAAACTAAAAATGAGAATGTGTGCAAGAAATGGAAGTAAATATGAGCATGAATTTCAACAGCAATTCGATAGCAAATCAATTCATCCTCCTTCAAATGAAGAGATGAGGGTCTCTTAAATAGAGTTTCCTAGAATCCATCAACGGTTGAGATCGATTCAGATCAACGGTCAGGATTGAAGATGAGTTTCAGTCATAAAGGGAGATTCCCAAGTTAAAGGGAGTTAACAGACTTAATTTGAGATAAATAAGGAGTTAACTGTTTTAATTTGAGTAGAAAAAGGAGTTAACTGTTTTAATTTGAGTAGAAAAAGGAGTTACTGTGTTAACTCATTTTTGATCAATAGTGAACTGGAAATTCCCCTTTTTTGAACTGGAGAGAGGTTTTGTTGAGATATTTAATTTAATAAAATGAAATATGCTTTCATAATTACTTTTTCTATTTAATTAAATAATCTTTAATTAATTAGAGACACTTTTGTTTAATTAAATAACTTTATTTAATTAATTAGGAATGTCGTCCCATTTAATTAAATAACTTTGTTTAATTATTTAGAAGTAAGTACTCTATTTAATTAAATAATTTCTTTTAATTAATTAGAAATACCTTTCTCATTTAATTAAATAATTACATTTAATTAATTAAGATAGGCGTATTTATTAAATTAAATAAATTTAATTCCATAGTATATTAGCCTTAGGATATAATTTAATTTAATTAAAGTATAAATACTTAATAATTAAATTAAATATTAATCAAGTAGGTTTAATGCAACTAATATGAGTATGTACTATAGGAATTAAATAAGAAATATGATGAATGCAGATTAGGGTTTTTTCTGCATCTGACAATTAAGTCAAGTATCGAATAGCAGAATGAGAATTGCCTATTAGAATAGGACTTTGGAATTATCAGAAATAGACTAGAATTGGTATAATGGCAATGAGCCAATTTTGGGGTATTACATTTTGCCCCTCTTTGAATGAATGTGCAAGCAACACGTTCAATTCAAAGATAATCAGAAAGCATGATGTGAACATGAGATTGGTTCTGAAGGTGATGACACGGAGACCAATTGATAAGCTTTTTAAGGACCTTCTCTAGAGTAGAGCTTAATCCTAAGGAATTCAAGCAGAGCACTTAGATACCTAAGATCGATAGCATTTAAAAGACTATCTTCAGAACGAAGCGTAATCTTTAAGGATCTAGACAGAATGTCTAGATACCTAAAATTGATAAGCATTTAAAAAGTTTCTTCATAACGAAGTTTAAACTTTAAGGATCCAGATAGAACACCTAGATACCTGAAATTGATAGTATTTAGAAGATTATCTCCAGAACGAAGCTTAACCTTCAAGGATCCAGATAGAACACCTAGATACCCGAAATTAATAGCATTTAGAAAGTTATCTCCAGAACGAAGCTTAACCTTCAAGGATCCAAATAGAACACCTAGATACCCGAAATTAATAGCATTTAGAAAGTTATCTCCAGAACGAAGCTTAACCTTCAAGGATCCAAATAGAACACCTAGATACCCAAAATTGATAAAAGATAACAAGGTCTCATTAGAGTCATAGAATCATCCCCAGAATGAGGTTTGATCCTCAAGAGTCGAGGTTTAGACTGTCCCAAAACCTGTCCATTGAACTCTGAGAAGAGTTTTTGTAAGGTTGATCAATTGATGAAAAGATAAGATAGATGGCAGAAATGTTAGATAGAAGGGAACAAAAAGCCCCAAGTGATGAGATGCCCCAAGTGACGAGATGCCTTAAGTGACTAGGACATAAGATGGGAACTAAATGCCCTGAGCAATAAGTATTTAATGATGTAATCATCATGCCCCCTCGGGAGCAAAATCAAAAGATGACACACCAAAAATATGATTTGAAGCAGTAAAGTTGACTTCAGTTGACTATTTTCAAAATGAATTTTGAAAATATGGAGAATGTAAAGTTGAAAAGATTCCAAGAATTATAAAGTATCAGAAATATTGACTGCACAAGTGTTCGATCACATTGGTCCCTAAAATTTTAAAATACATTTTTAAGGCTTTTGGGTGTGTCAGATCTCGAATTTGATCTCGAAAATGGATCCAGAATGGTCCAATTAGCCAAGGGTGTGATTTTTGCGCAAATTCGAGAACTTTGAAAAATTTGGTCAACACCTATATAATGGCTTGAATGGTCATTTTGAATTCATTTGTGCTTTTGTCTTTTAGTGATTTTGAGCTCTGATATAGACATGGCAGTGAACTTGAGATATCATCATTTTGGGCACTCCAGATGACACAGCCGGCCAGTAGACTACGGACCACTGGTGAATCATCAATCTCCCATCTTCGTACTTTTGATTACACATTTTTCGAGATCATCTATGCACGTTTTTAGCATGTTTTAGGATGTTCAATTCTTTCTTCGCGCAAGACCGATCTCTTCTCGCGCGAAGATATTCTTTCTTTGCGCAAAGAAACAAGATGTGTTGTTTCTTCGCACGCAGTCGGAATATCTTCGCACGAGGTGATTTTGGCTTCGCGCAAAGATGTAGATTCTTCACGCGTGGCAAATCCTATTTTGCGTGAGAACCTCTTTTCTCACGCGAGATGATCTATCTTCGTGCGAGGAGATCTATTTTTGCGCAAAGGAGAGTTTCTTCGCGCGAGGAGAGAACTATTTCGCACAAAACCATATGTATTCGTGCGAGATTTCAGCAATCTCGTGCGAAATTTTGTGCCATTTTTGTAATTTTTACATTTAGAAATCGCATTGTATTTTTTTTTGATGCTTCAATTTGTCTTGATACTGATCATTTGTTTATCATTTTTTTTTGTTTTACGTGCAGGAGGTATTTGGAGACGTATCATTTAAATCTCATTATCTACCTTATGGAGAGTTATTGCGAAATTTGGATGACGCAGATCGGGCACACATTACCTGATTGGGTTTGTCTTCACTATGCCAGATTCTAGCCGTGATGGTGAATCACGGTTTACTGACTGCATTGGTAGAGAATTTCCATTCAAAGATGAACACATTTCATTTGCCGATGGGTGAGATGACTATCACACCAGAGGACATATGGAGGATCTTGAGGATTCCCTTTCATGGTGCCCGGGTTGTATATGATACAGTGCCTCGATTAGGGACAAAGGCACTATCTATTGTTTTTGAGAGAGAGTTACCGAGGGGCAGGGCCATCAGCTGGGATGAGTTGAAGCAACTTATGGACCTACACACAGGTTGGCATCTGTGTTGGGTATTTTCTTGAGCTGCTTCCTATGTCCTGACAGGGGACAGCATGGGTTGGATTGTGGATGGGGTGTCATGCTTCGTAGGATGGTTGAGGCACCTGAGATCTTTGGGTGGGGTCAGTGTATGTTGGCCCATCTTTTTCATGAGATGCATGAGGTCGTCTTCCACGAGAAGAAGACCATGGCAGCAGGTGTTTATGTATTACAAATCTGGGCCTAGGAGCATCTCCCTATATGTAGACCAATTTTTGAGGATTCTCGGGAGCCCATGGAGCCCTACATTTGCAGATATCGAGGGCATATTACCCAGGCCCACCTGGGTAGGACTGAGCATTGGCGAGCACATCTCGATGACCTGGTGTCCATTATATGGTGACCTTGGAGAGAGACAGAGGATTGGGATGATGCCCCGAGAGAGCTGCCCTGGATGGTTAGTTCTCGACTGCTGGCAGGCAGGACGACATCTGTTATAGAGAGATTTGTCATCTCTCGAGTGTGGTGATAGTATGGTAGACCACAGGACATTGCGGCTGAGTACTGTACCTATGCCAAGGTACAGAAGGATATAGAGCGGGGATGGCCTCCACGGATGGATCCAGGACAATCCATGATAGATATTCGTAGTTTGGTTGCAATTCAATGGGACTACCTGCCAGAGGTAGTAGATGCTTGGATGACGCCTGCATATCAGGCATTTTTGATGAGCCATCCATTCCCACGCTTCATAGATCCATTAGGGATGGCAGGGTAGGTACAGGGGCAGGGGCAGGGATCACAGCAGCAGTAGGCACAGCCACAGGTGCCACCACAGGTCCAGTACCGGGTATAGTAGATGCCTATTCCCCCATGACAGATGGGATCAGACCCAGGTGCTAGGGGTAGTGGAGCAGGACACAGTCGGCGGAGGAGGCAGAGGACAGAGGAGTAGGTTCTTCAGGAGGAGGTCCCACAGCGCCAGGCACTTCCACCGCAGCAGGCACCTCCACCTCAGCATGCACCAAAGATGGTCGATGAGGATATCCCATATCAGCTAGTAGGTGGAGTACAGGATGCGGTACGGTGGTACCGAGAGCGAGTTCATGCAGCCTCCCGACAATTGGGAGAGTTGCAGATTGCAGTGGCAGTCAGGGATGCGCAGCTGGTAGAGAGACAGAGAGAGACAGATCGGCAGAGAGAGCGCGCGGAGGCTAGAGTTGGCACAGGATGAGATCCGCTTCCAGTTTGCTCAAGCCGCATATTATTATGTTGCATACACTAGTGCAGTACCTGATGAGACATTGCAGGTGCAGCGATTCCCTCAGTACGCACGAGAGTCCAGAGGTGCACAACCTCCTATCAGGCCAGATATGCCACCACCGCCTCCACCACCTATTGCCCCTATCCCTCCTGCTCCTCCTGGAGGTGAGGGTTCAGGACAGAGTTAGATGCTCTGTGCCTAAATTTTATTTTGATCTCTGGCTATGTATCAATTGGTGTGCCAGCACTAGATGTATCATTTTTGATCGATTGCACTCGAGTAGCACCCATTTTATTTGTACTAACCCATTCTTTGATATATACATATACAAGATTTTGAGCCGAGTATTCCTGTGTACATGTCATTGTCTATTTTGTTTTTCTCTGATGTTCATGAGATGTATGTTTAGATAGAACGTATATGTATGAATTGACATCTGACATAGTTTTGTGCATTTTTTATTTGATAGTCACAAGTATTCCATGGAGAAATGAGAATCGATGAACCAAACGCTTGTGCAGCCGTGGAGGAATCTGATGCATGTGGAGTATGAATAGGATTACCGTCGAATTGCATGCTAATGCCAATGAAGTATGCAAGATTATGATAAATGCAGCCTTAGGTCTGGTCACCAAGCCTCAATGATTTATCATCATTGGATATAAAACAAAGCTCGTATGTTACACAACTTCCACTGACATTGCAATCATGAAAATATGAATATAACATACGTTATTGGAATGTCAGGATTAAATGTAAGCATTCGAGGCACAAGAAGCTAGAATGACCAGAACATTTGTCCCTTTTAATGTAACAAGTTAACATAAGCATCAAAGCATGAATGCTAGGATGACCTAAATGTTGCTTGTATGATAGGCACACCAAACACATAGGAGATTCCTCTTATGCAAAGTATTCAATATTCATGCTGTTCGCAACGACCCTTGTGTTCATAACCTGAGACAGAAGTGTGCTAAATATACTTGCAATGACCCGTATGTTCACTTAATAGGACAAGTATCAATATGTACTATAGCATGAAGAGTTCACTCCAACAAAAAAGGAGAAGAACCAATATCATTGACATATCTGTATAAAAGGAGTCGAGGTACACACGGCCATCCAATACGGAATGGAGGCTCTTATAGTTGACACCCCTCTTATAGGAATGTATCAACGTATTGGAACTAAACCGCAAACAGAAAACATATGAAAAGATCATGCCCCCAGTCATTACTTCTCTAGTCGGAGATGACATCATCGATGTTGCTCGAGGAGATATGATAAAGCAAAACAAAGCAATAAGAGAAAATGCTCAGAAGATCCAAACAAGTATATCATTGAGATTAATGTTTTCGGGATGATGTCAAGTGTCAATGTCTAGAATATGTAAGAAAGAAATCTCTTCAGTAGGGTGACACTGGTGACAGTAGGCAGACACAGTCAGAACAACTGGTGACTGTCACGAAGGAGATTCTATGGGGAAAATCTTGAAAAGAGTGACACTGGTGACAGTAGGCAGACATAGTCAGAACAACTAGTGACTGTCACGAAGGAGATTCTATGAGAAAAATCTTGAAAAGAGTGACACTAGTGACAGTAGGTAGACGCAGTCAGAACAATTGGTGACTGTCACGAAGGAGATTCTATGAGGAAAATCTCGAAAAGAGTGACACTGGTGACAGTAGGCAGACGCAATCAGAACAACTGGTGACTGTCATGAAGGAGATTCTATGAGGAAAATCTCAAAAGGAGTGACACTGGTGACAGTAGAAAGACGCAGTCAGAACAACTGGTGACTATCACGAAGGAGATTCTATGAGGAAAATCTCGAAAAGTGTGACACTGGTGACAGTAGGCAGACGCAGTCAGAACAACTGGTGACTGTCACAAAGGAGATTCTATGAGGAAAATCTCAAAAAGAGTGACACTAGAGGGGAATGCCCTCGACCTATGACAAATCTCAGTCCATGGATACATGAGCAGGACAAGCAGGAAAGAAAAAGCATGAAAGTGACTAACAAGAGGCACCTGTTTACCAGGTTTTCACCTTCTTGGATTTTTGTTTATTTTTTTTTTTAAGGACTTTTTCTTATTTTTAGGATTTTTTTTAGGACATTTAGATATGTACAGAGAGCTTGCTGAGATTGAATCAACTAAAAAATCACTTCAAGTGGAGAGTGTTCATAGGCTCTTTAAGCACTTCTCCTTCAGTTGTAGAAAGTTGATAGGCGCCAGATCCATATACTGCAGTAATAATGTAAGGACCTAGCCAGTTTGGTTCAAACTTTCCCTTTTGCATTCATTGTTGTTGATTCTTAGGATTCTCTCTTAGGATGAGATCACCTAGCTAGAAGTCACGTGGCCTAATCCTCCTATTGTAGCTTCGCGCCATTCTTTGTTGATATGCTCGTAGATGATCAAAGGCCACTTGTCGTCGTTCATCCAGCAACACAAGTTCTTGAAGCTGGGCTATCCTACAGTCATCATCTGTGATAAGGCCTTTCATAGAGATTCTCAAGGTAGGAATCTCAATCTCTATCGGGAGCACATCATCTGCCCCATATACCAACGCAAAAGGAGTCGTGCCCGTTGGAGTTCTAATGCTTCTTCTATATGCCCACAGGGCTGGATTGATCTGGAGATGCCAATCTCGCCCTAACTTATTGATTGTGTGATGAAGAATTTTGAGAATTGCCTTATTTGATGCCTCAGCTTTCCCATTACCCTGGGGGTAATAAATAAAAGATCAATGTTGTGTAATTTTAAATTTCTTGCACAGTTCCTTAAGGTCTTTATTTTTGAATTGTCCTCCATTATCAGTAATGATTGAGGATGGTATACCATATCTACAGATGATGTAGTTTGTGATAAAAAGCACTACATTTTTCCCATCAGCAATTGAGAGAGGGACTGCCTCTACCCATTTTGTGAAATAATCTGTAGTAGTGATAATGAACTTATGTCCATTAGAAGAGGTTGGGTGAATCTGTCCTACCAAGTCAAAGGCCCATTGTTGAAATGGCCATGTTCAAGTAGAGGGAATCAACTCTCTAGCTGGAGCATGAATGAGATTCTCGTGTAGTTGACACTATTTGCAGGACCTAGCATATTTAATAGCTTCTTGCTCCATTTTAGGCTAGTAGTAACCAGCACGAAGGCATTTGCGAGCTAGTGTTAGGCCATTGGAATGAGATTCGCAAATGCCTTCGTGAACATCAATTAGTGCACGTTTGGACTCGTCGGGTTCTAAACACCTAAGGAGTGTTCCGTCGAGACCTCTCCTATATAGATCGTCAGCAATAATGACATAATGTGAAGCGTTACAGATTAGGTAACGTTTCTCATTCTGGGTCAGACCTTCCGGAATGGTTTGATTACGAAGGTAGGAATAGATGTGATGGTAGCGGGATGATTCTTGTCCTATAATAGAATAGATCATCTTAGAATCAGGTGTGTCATAGGCTGGGTAGTGTAACGCTTCCACCAAGAACTCATGTCGGAGATCATTTTCTGGCATTTGTAGAAGGGAAGCCAGAGTGGCCATTGCATCAGCTGCTTTATTATCTGCACGTGGAACCTGTTGGAAGGTTATGTGTGCAAAATATTTCATCAAGTCATCAACCATGTGCTTATAAGGAATTAGTTTTTTATCCTTTGTTTGATACACATCATTTACTTGGTTGATGACAAGCTGGGAGTCACCGAAGTTATCCAATTGATCTACTCTCCATTCAGCTGTAATTTGCATACCATTGATCAAAGCTTCATATTCAACAATGTTATTTGTACAAGGAAATAGAATCTTGTATGCTTTGGGAAATGAGTATTTCTGTGGTGTGATGAAAAGAAATCTAGCACCTGATCCTTGTTGTGTGAAGGATCCATCGAAGAACATAACCCATGTATGGTGAGTGAGTGTTAGAATTGACTCATCTGGAAAATCAATGTTTATTGGTAGGAGACTCGGTATGGGTGCCTTAGCTAGCTGGTCTACAATTGCCTGTCCCTTTATAGCTTTGCGTTCAACATATTGGATTTCGAACTCACTTAGTATCATGACCCATTTAGCCAATCTTCCTGTGAGAGCTGCCTTACTGAGTAAATACTTTAAGGGATCTATTTTAGCCACAAGCCGTGTAGTGTGGGCAAGCATGTAGTGTCTCAACTTTTGGGAAGCAAAGACAACTACCAAGCAAGCTTTCTCAATAATACTGTAGTTTTTCTCATAAGAGACCAATGTTCGGCTCAAGTAATAAATAGCTCTTTCTTTGTTATCATTGTCTTCCTGAGCCAACAGGATTCCCAAAGATGTTTCAGTAGCTTAAATGTATAAAAGCAAAGGTTTCCCATGCATAGGAGGTATCAGGATTGGTGGATTGACAAGATACTATTTAATCTATGTTAAGCTTTGCTCACAATCCTGGCTCCAATTGAATTTCACACCCTTATGTAAAGTCTTTGTGAAGGGTTGTGATTTATCTGCCAATTGTGAAATAAATGTGCGAATAGATTGAAGCCTTCCTTGTAGTCCTCTCATCTGACTGATGTTTCGAGGTGGTGGCATGTCCATTATTGCTTGTACTTTTTTTGGATCTACTTCAATTCCCTTTGCAGAAATAATATATCCTAACAGTTTTCCTGATGTGACACCAAATGCACACTTCTCAAGATTGAACCGAAGACTAAACTTTTCCATACGATCTAGGATTGGTCCCAAATCGTGCAAATGGGTATTGCATTTAGCGCTTTTGAACAAAGTATCATCAACATAGTCCTCCATAGTTCTATGCATCATGTCATGGAAGATTGTAGTAACAGCCCGCTGATATGTAGCTCTGGCATTCTTTAAACCAAATGGCATTACATTCCAACAAAAGGTTCCCCATGCACATGTGAAGGCTGTTTTCTCTTGATCTTCTAGTGCAATTTTTATCTGATTGTATCTAGAAAAACCATCCATAAGTGAGTACATTTCATAGCCAGCTGTCATGTCCACAATCATATCAATATTAGGGAGTGGGAAGTCATCTTTAGGACATGCCAAGTTAAGATCACGAAAATCTATACAAACTCTAATAGACTTATCATGCTTGGACACAGGGACAATATTGGATATCCATTCAGCATAATCAATTGCACGAATGAAACCAGCCTTCATAAGTTTCTCCAATTTGGCTTTGACTAGCAATGCAACATGAGGATGCATTTTGCGGAGCTTCTATTTAACTGGTTTTATGCCTGGCATTATGGACAAGTGGTGCATAATAAGATCAGGATCCAATCCTTCTATGTCAGAATATGTCCAGGCAAAATTTATTTTCTTTCCCTTGAAAAAGGCAATGAATTGTTCCTTTTCTTCAGTTGACAATGACTGAGCCAAATGTATCACATGGGGATGTTCTTCTGTGCCTAGGTTAATCGGCTGTGTTGGCTCTATTAACACTGATGATCTTTCCTAAAAGTGACTGGGAAGGACATCAAATATCTCATCGGCGGGCGCCTCAGAGAGGTTTTCACCCTTGGATACGTCTTTTGTTTTTACTATTTTTGGATCCAACACTGCCACAATGTGGTTTTCACCATCGAACCTCTTGCAATTTTTCTTTTTAATTATGTGACTAAGATATTTTATGTCAGCCTCAGTCATGTTGATGCTCTGCTCATTGGTGGAAGACGTTACAGGTTTGATAGTGTTTAGGTAACATGCAAGAGTATAGTCATTCTGGAACGTGGGGACTTCGTTAGATGCATTGGGGTTCCAATCTATAAGCTCGGGATGTGCGAGTGAGAGAGTAGTGGCTAGTTCAATTGTGTTCACAGTATAGTTATTAAATGCATGGACCAACAATTCGAGACCTACGGCGACCTCACCCACAGGTGTATTCAAATGTCTCAAAGTACGAACATTAGTAATTGATGAATCTAAGACACTAGTTGGACCAAACCCCTGTGACCTATCCCTAGACATTTCAGTCACTTCGATTTGATTTTCATAGACATGCACTTGGTCAATGTCTTTATCAGTAGTCGCTTCTGAAAGATTGTCAAATTCATATTCATGAGAATCGGTGCTACATGGTGAGAGACTATAGAACTCCCCAACAGTGATAGGGAGATACTCTCCTTCAGCCTCTGGATTCTTACACAAATACTCAACATGACACGACTGACTAGATTCTCCCTTTTCTGAATGATATTCGAGTTGCTCAGTATTGTCCTCAGAAGAATCACTAGTATCATCCAGAGTGCTAACACATGGCACAAAGTCATCTGGCTCAACAAAGAATTTAGCAAGATCATAAGGAATAGGATGAGGGTAAGAATCCTCATCATCAGATTCTTCCTTTTGAGTACCTGATTCAGATTGTGACTCATTTTCAGATGAACTCTCAGATACAGGTATGAATTTATTGGATCCCAAATGGAAAGGGACCTTCTTGAGCCCTAGGCTAGTTGTGTCACTGTTGCTTCAAGCTGTTGCTTTGACAGGATCTATTAAACCATTGTTATTGCACCCAATAGGGCCAGTTCCCTTGTAGCCAAAACACTTCATAAGCTTAAGACCAAGTCCATACTTCTTAGGAGTGATTTCTCGAACTTGTTCTGTTAGGTCTACTGGAGACTCTTCTTTGTAAAGCCATGCATCAATGGCTCTATTTTTGCTTTCATCTTCTAAGGGAACTATAGCTTTGACAAAAGAACCATTAAACTTGGTATGAGGTGTCAATACGAATGGCTTCTTTGCTAGTGAGGGTCTCCGAAAATGTCGAGGGGATTTTGGAATTGATGTTAATGATAACACTGGTTCCATGTGGTACTCTCCCATACCAGTTTCTTTCAATTTAAATGACTGCTCAATTTGTTTCAGCTTATTTTTGTGACAATTAGTAGACTCATGGTTAGCAAGGATGAAAGATTCAACAGCTTTGAGCATATTGCAAGTGTAGCTAGTAGTTGCTGGAATAGTAACTTCAGAGCCATGAAATGGGAATTTAATGCGTTGGTGGTATGTGGATGGCACAGCGCACATCTCATGTATCCATGGCCATCCTAACAGAATGTTGTAGGCTAAGGGAATGTCGAGCACCTGACAGGTGACATCCCTTTCGACAGGATCGACACGAATTGGTAAAGTCACAAGACCTAGTAACTTTCATTATACTTCATCATATGCTTTAATAGTGATCTTTTGTCGAGGATCGATAGAGTCCTCAAAATAACTCAATTGTCTAAGCAGAGCTGCAGAAACAATATTTAGGCCAGCGCCATTGTCAATGAGTACCCTACGAACACATGTCTGGTGGATCATAACCTTAATGTGTAGGGGCTAATTGTGTGGTTGATTCAGTGAGTTGTAATCCTCCTCAGAGAAGGTCATAAGATGAGCCGAGGTCAGGTGACCTACCATGGATTGAAATCGTTCAAGATCAAGATCCTGAGGAACGTTTGTCTCAGTGAGGGCTCTGTCCAGAATTTGCTTATGAGTGGGCGAGATTTTAAGTAGCTCAAATATAGAAATGTGAGCATTGGTTCATTTCAATTGATCTAGAACACTATAACTGGTTACAGTCAAGTTCTTTGTGTGTTTTGCACCTTTATCGGATGGACTAGCAAGGGCTTTGTCCTTGTGTTGTTCGAGATTTGAAGTAGGAGATGTAGGACCTTTGAGCACCAATTTTGCATGAGAGCGAGTAACAGCATTAGCACAGTGTTGCGAAGACATATTATCCATGTTATTGAAAGTAGGGCATCTCAAGACAAATGGTGTCTTGGGTTTATCATTATCTTGTTTCCCCTTTATGGTAATAATGTCGCAGTATTGAAAATCTACAGGTTCAACCATGTGAATGACATTGTCATCATTGGAATACGTATAGTTGACCTTATTGTAGGGTTCTAGTTTCGAAGTCCCTCCTTTTTCATAAGGTGGGAAAGGCTCTTTGAACGCCTTGTGGTCCGAGTTTTTGTTATGTCCATCTACCACAAGTTCACCAGCATCAATCATGTCTTGGACTTTATGACGTAAGTTTATATAGTTGATGGTTTTATGACCCTTGTTTTGGTGATACTCACAAAATGAGGTCTCATTCCACCATGGTGGACGTGGTTGTGGATCATAGGGACGAGGGTTATCCATTGGTGAGATAAGCTTGTGTTGTAGCAATGTTTTGTAAACCATATCCAAAGGTTCTCCTAAAGGCATATACTCTCGCTTGGGTCGTGTTGCCCATGAGTTTCTCGATTTATTCCCAGATATTTTATTGTCAGGAGGAGGCTTCTCAGCACTTTTGGCCACTTTGAAGCAGTCTGTGAGATTAAATGTTTCTTTAGCAGGTTTTTGTGTGACATTATCAACAACCCCATCATGTACAATTTCTCGATTCTTGTTGACATGTTTGATTTTATCCTTGTTGGAAGTGGAACCTTGTTTTGAGTCTCTCTGAAGAGTGAGCTCACCCTTCTTGACCATAAATTCTTCGATATGGATAGCCTGTGTAATCATGTCTTGAAAGGTATGTGGACCTTGTAGTTGGACTCTATACCCAAAATCAGGTAAGAGGTTATTGGTGAAAATGTCGAGCTTCTCTGTTTCTGGGATTTTACGGGAGTACTTGGTATAAAGTTGTCTCCACCGTTGGAGGAAAGTGAGAAAAGGCTCATCCACCTTCTGTTTAAGGTTGCATAGATCTCAAATATTTATAGGGTGTTGAATGTTATGAGAATATTGCTGACCAAATGAATTAGCAATTACGTCAAACGTCTTGATGCCAGGAGGTAAATGTGAAAACCACTCCAAAGCTTGACCACCTAGGCTTCTAGGGAATAAACGCATGAGGTACGTTTGATTGTGTATAAACTCAGTAGATAAAGCACCAAATTCCCGCAAGTGATCTTGGGGATCAGTAGTACCAAAGTACTTGTCATATTTGGGTAGTTCTACACCTCTTGGGAAAGGCAGCATGTTTATACTTTTGTCAAATGGAAATGAACAAAGAGTGTCCAATGTGTATGTCTTTTTAGGTTTCTCTTTCTCATGCATCATCTGAGCCAATTGGTCTTGCATAATTTTTAGTTGTTTTTGGAGTTTAGTGGTCTTAGTTTCTTCTTCATGTGTGATAATGGTCTCCACATCGAAATGTGTGGGCAGTTTAGCTCCCTCTTGGGCGAGTTTGAGAAAGTACTTTTCTTTCTCTTCGTTGATTAGGATTCCCATGACCTTCTGAAAGTTCTTGTCTCGTCAACATCTTGCTATGTGTTCAGGAAGTATTTCCACCTCTTCTTGTTCTTCATCAGTGTCATTTTCTTTCTCTTTCTCCTTGTCATTCCTAGGTTGTTCTTGATATTGACTATGGCTACCCCGTTCAGGTTCACGATTAGGCACTATAGGAACTTGTTCAGTTTCCATATGTTGTGTTTGAAAAGGGTCCGTGGAGAAAGGGTCATACATTGTGTTTGAGAATGCAGGACTCCTACCTATCTTAGTATCCTTTTGGTAAAAAAGATTCCCAATTTGTTGCAAATTGGGAAATGTTCGTTGATCTTGAGATGACCTTGCAGGTGAGGAAGACCGTGAAGACGCCTCACTAGCCAAACTAGATATCGATTGCGTAGCGAAAGGTAAGCTACCTCTATTGCGATTATGACCCCTAACACGACCACGTCTAACGTTATCAGGATAAAACACGTTGCCACTTCTGGTTGTGACAGTCATAGGCAAGGACACGAAGCTAGAACCTAGACAAGGACTATACTAAGACTGAGTCTCAAAAAGGACAAGATAGTAACAAGAATGATGTTCACTAAGGCACAAATGGTCTGATTTAAAGGCTAAAATAGCCAGAGATTATGACCACTGCAACACAAAGTATGACAAGCATTAAGACGAGGATGTATGACATGAGACTAGTCAAGGTATAAGACACAGGTTTTCAATTAAGCAAAGTGTCGTTGTTCCAAGACTAACTACAAACAAAGAGCGATAAATGGACGCAAAAAAAGGGCAGCGTGCAGGCTGTACATAGCTAAAATAGACCCAGATTGTAAATGCTGATACAAAACTTTGCGCAAAAAACCTTTACGAGTCGCGCGAAGAAGTTTTACAGCCCAAGCGAAGATGATTATGTCTCGCGCAAAGATTAGTAACAGTTTTTAATTTCGCGTGAGAATGTTTCGATATTGCGTGAAGATGCACAACAGAACTTTAATTTCGCGTGAGGGAAAAATGGCTTCGTGTGAGATCCAAATGATTTCGCGCGAGAGAAAAATGATTTTGCGCGAAACCAAAATGATTTCGCGCGAATTGACAGAACAGTTTCACAACAGCGACTAATTTTGACAAAATTTTTGATCGATCCAATAACTAGGCAGATAAACAGGCATGTAGAACAGCAAACAAGTGATTTCAAGCACATCCAAAAACAATGAGCAAGGGAAAAAGCAACCTTACGCATGAACAATCAAGTGACTTAGTTTGTGTTTAATCCATAAGAGAGCTATTTGTGTACATTTTCAAAGAATTTTGCAATCATCGCACATGTTCCTTAGAAAAATAAAAGTTGGCTTCTCTAAGGCATTTAATAATGGTTTGACTCTGCAACTTTTATGGCTCATAGGGGTGACCTCCAATCCCGGCACACTGTAGTTTTGACACAGTCTGAGAACTTAATCTTCAAGAGCTGCTAGGGAGATCTGACAACCCACAGTGAACCACACCCGTGGAGATTTCTTCCACAAGGACATTTATATAGCGGTTGTCACTACCATGGTGAAAATGGCTATTACCACTCGAGGTTCCGTCATCACAGTTTTCCCTATAGAGGGATTGTCTCCTACGGTTAACCCTCTCTAAAGGTGACCGACTCACAATAGTATACCACAAGGGGACTTAGCTTCCAGATTCAAGGTTCTGACACCTTTTCACCTTTAGCTCAATCAAAGCAAACAAATTAATTTGACATGCTAGACTAAGATTATCCCTTAAAGATCTATGATATCATCTTCCTATGATCTATCAACCTCTCCGGAGAAAGGATGCCTTAATCAACAAGTCAAAGATTCATCTGTCTATGAGATGCTTAAAGTATCCTCCCCACCCATAAGGAATCCATCTTAGAGAGGAGTTTCACTAGGAACTCACTCCGTCAAGATCCACGAATAGTGTTCATGGGGGCTTAATTACTATGTGTGTACAGATGTTAATTCCTGAAAGCAAATCTATCTAAAAGTAATCAAAAAGCCCAAGGTGGTACACTTAACGCTTTAACTAATGTGAGGTGAGTCCAAAGATGTGGAACATTTAACCCCTCACACAAGCCAAAACGAGTCCACAACTCAGAAATTAGTGAGTTCTAAAAAGCACAAAAGGGTTGCCTTGTGGAGCCTTCAACGCTTATGTCCTGTAGACCCCTCCCCTATTTAATGTGGCACTAAGCTTGCAACCACAGGGTGGAACGAGGGGCCGGCAGATTAGCGAGTCTAATAACCCAAGATAGTTAATCAGATCTATCACTAAAGACTAAGCCTGCTAAATGAATACTAACAGAGATTACACCCTAGTATGAGTTTATGCATGTGTTGTAAAACAGAAGTACAGAAGGAAACACACAAGCTCGACATGAAAGATGTTTGTTTTAGATCCAAATGAAATGTTATCAGCTGATGAAGATTACCTGGTGATCCTCGCAATGAGCTTAGTAGATTCTTACCTGTTCCTAACAACTTTAGCATGCTTTTCCCATTATTCCTGAAACCGCTACTATGCTATTAAAAAAAAATCAAGACAAAACATAGAAACACTAGAAACTGCTAACAGTCAACATAAAAATTAGAAAAACATGCAAATCAATGCAAAAAAATTTGCCTCTGTCAGTAGAGTTTCGCGCGAAATTCCTAACAGTCCGCGCGAAGAAGTTTTATGACCCGCGCGAAATGAAATCTGGCTCGCGCAAGATTAAATTTAGCTTGCACGAAAAAATAAAGTCTTGCATGAAGATTCGCGCACCGAAGAACTTTCTTGCGCGATGCAAAAAGAATCTTCGCGCAAAGATTCTATATCCTCGTGCGAAAATGAATAGTTTCGCGTGAAGATTCGAATCTGTACGGAACAGTACGGACAGAGAACAAAAAAAAAAGATTTAAAAAATACAAAAAGAGGCCAAAAAAATTGATTTTTCTGCCCCACAGTGGGCGCCAGAAATGTATGCGTGAAAATGCGGCCTATACTACACACACACACTTTGACACAGTCCTTATTTGCGGATTCATCGTGGAATGAACATTGAATTGTACATCCAAAATTTGCCCTGCGAAGCGACCTGTTGCCTTCTATCCAAAGGGATTTTTCCTGTTAATATCCTCAGAATCGAGGTGTAGGCAACCAGACCCTCTAAGAATGAAGGATTTGACAATGGAATTAAGCTAAGAATGAGTATACGGATTAATCTAAGAAAATGAAAGATGCAATGTAATCTAAGAACAAAATGAAGCAAAATAGATTAAGCATATGCATCATTAAACTAAAATGAGATTAAACTAAAAATGAGAATGTGTGCAAGAAATGGAAGTAAATATGAGCATGAATTTTAATAGCAATTCGATAGCAAATCAATTCATCCTCCTTCAAATAAAGAGATGAGGGTCTCTAAAATAGAGTTTCCTGGAATCCATCAATGGTTGAGATCAATTCAGATCAACGGTCAGGATTGAAGATGAGTTTTAGTCATAAAGGGAGATTCCCAAGTTAAAGGGAGTTAATAGACTTAATTTGAGATAAATAAGGAGTTAACTGTTTTAATTTGAGTAGAAAAAGGAGTTAACGATTTTAATTTGAGTAGAAAAAGGAGTTAACTGTGTTAACTCATTTTTGATCAATAGTGAACTGGAAATTCCCCTTTTTTGAACTGGAGAGAGGTTTTGTTGAGATATGTAATTTAATAAAATGAAATATGCTTTCATAATTAATTTTTCTATTTAATTAAATAATCTTTAATTAATTAGAGACACTTTTATTTAATTAAATAACTTTATTTAATTAATTAGGAATGTCTTCCCATTTAATTAAATAACTTTGTTTAATTATTTAGAAGTAAGTACTCTATTTAATTAAATAATTCCTTTTAATTAATTAGAAATACCTTTCTCATTTAATTAAATAATTACATTTAATTAATTAAGATAGGCATATTTATTAAATTAAATAAATTTAATTCCATAGTATATTAGCCTTAGGATATAATTTAATTTAATTAAAGTATAAATACTTAATAATTAAATTAAATATTAATCAAGTAGGTTTAATGCAACTAATATGAGTACGTACTATAGGAATTAAATAAGAAATATGATGAATGCAGATTAGGGTTTTTCTGCATCTAACAATTAAGTCAAGTAGCGAATAGCAGAATGAGAATTGCCTATTAGAATAGGACTTTGGAATTATCAGAAATAGACTAGAATTGGTATAATGGAAATGAACCAATTTTGGGGTATTACAATTACTACCTTGGGTAGAATTTGAGACTAAGCACAAATTGGGTTGAGTGCCTCTTCAATTTCTAGACTCAACCTTAACGTACGTGCCTCATAGTCAACTCCACAAGCTAACATTTTAGAGCCTTTCTTGACTTTGTTGCTTGATGATGCCATTCCTCAGTAGGGTTTCTAAAAATGCAAGAAATCTTCAATAAAAAATACTCAAACCACTCAAGGGCTCTAAATTTGGGTTAAAATAATGCATTGGATTTCTTCCTTTTTAATGAATTTCCCCTTTTCAATTGCCACTAATGCTTCACATGTATACTCATTTTGTGATAGATTGTCCTCCACTCGATTTGGCTTTTAATGATTAGGAGGCATTCATAGGTTGGTAGAGTCACCATTACCCAATAATTGTATCTAGTTTTCTAGTGTATCTCGACCTCGCTTGTTAAGGTCTTGAATTTCCTATCATCACTTGGTGATCCTTGTGCATCTTGAATGCTGATTGGATCATGCTTCTTGTTAGTTGGAACTGATGTTAGATGACTTCTTCTGAATCATAGTTATGTAATCTTCATAGGAAACTAAGTTGAAAAGATTGTGCCACCCAACTCATTGATTTGGGAGTCATTCATGTCATGATTTTGGCTTGCATTCTCTAGAGATTTTGGCACCCATTTCTACCATATTTGTTTTTTGATATTGTCAGATTTGGCTTTCTTTTCATCTTCAATTCTAGCTATGTTAATACAATGCTTGGAAAGATATCCAACTTTTGTAGAAATAAAAACATATTTTTGTAATATCTCTTTTCCTCATATGATGTTTCACATAGTTTTCTCCAATATGTCCAAATTCACCACAGTACTGACATCTACACCATGTGTTGTAGTTCCATTCAAATATTTCTTTCACAATTTGTTCTAATTGGTTTCACTTCTTGGTTTTGCATTTTGAACATTTGCGTGCTTGTTTCTTAAAATTGTGATAGTTTCCTTCAAGCTTAGTTTGCTCTATAAATTCACTTTCTCTATGACCATTCTTGTCGCAACTATAACACTTTCCATTAGATTTTTTTTTACCATTGCTCCAACATTTGTTTGATGTATGACATACCTTACCACAACAATTACAAGTAGGCCTTTTTTTCTCTTGAGCTCCTTGCTGAGGTGATTCACCTTCTTCTATATATCCTAATCCAACTTTGCCTTTCTGTATATATTAGCTTGTCTCATTCAATTGATTCATGCTTTACTAAGATTTCACGAGTCTTTCATTGGTTTGCTTTTCAATGCTAAGATCATTATGCAATCTTTCATTATATGATCTTAGATTCATAAGTTTTTCATTTGCACCAATGAGTTGATTAGTAAATTCCTCTTGTTGAAGGGATAGTTTCTTAATTTCACCATCCTTCTCTTCTATAACTTCTTTGGCTTTGTATTTTTCTTCCATGACTTCACATAATCTGAATTATTATATTTCTCTCTCTTTTCATATTTCTAACTTCTTCTTGAAGATTGGAATTCTTCTCCAATAGGTCTTTGATTTCTACATCAACTTCATCTAAATTTCTTTTGGGACATAAGTCTTCAATTGTACTTTCAGTGTAGAGATTTTCATCCATTTGTACTGAAATATCTTTCCTTCTTTTCAATAATCAAGAGAGCTTCTTCTTTTCTTTTTTGAGTTGTCCAATGGCCAATTCTAGATCTAACTTTTCATTCTCAATATCCTTATCTAGCCTATATGCCTTCATTTCCTCTTATCTTATCTCAAGCTATTAAAATTCTAAAGTGAGAACCAAAAGCTTTGATATCAATTTGTGGAAATATAAGGTAGGCAAGGTTATGGAGAGGGGAGGGGTGAATTAGGAACCAATAAAACTTTTCTGTTGCTTCACCAATTAATCTTTCATTTAATATTCTTATCTAATTGCATGCACCAAAGAATGAAATCAAAAAAAGATTCATAACACTTTTACACAAGATATGGTCGCCCAGAAACCTTCCAAATAGAAAGTAAAACTAGATTGGGGATGATACCCACAAGCTTTAGTATTGTAGTATAAAGTTAACCTATTAAGACTTACAATTGACCACTTCTAGTGATCTCCCCTGTTAGGAGCAATAAGGACAATGAGGTCCAGCTTGTTAAAGGATTTACAAACATACAATGAAGTATGCACTAGGTTAAGAGATATAGAAAAAGATTGTTAAGTCCACCCTATTAAAGGATTTGACTGATGCACTTGTTAAGATGAACCAGTGGCTGATCTCTGATCTACAACTTTGATTTTTTGAATGAGATTCCTTGTATTACAATGATCACCTAACTGTGATAGATAAATCTCTTTTATCCCTTATACTTCTTGTAGCCTTCATCAATTTGCACTCATGTACATCATAATCTTATTTAATTGCATACTTTGATATGATACAATGAATTACATATATACCAATCCAAATAACAACTTACTAGAGACAATTATCATCATAATTCACAAAGTCGGCCCAACTGCTATAACTCAAGTTCAAAAGAAAAAATTGGTGATGTTTTGATATACGAAAAATACTATCAATGCTCAAAAATCATTGGTACTCACCTAAAATTGAATCTTGGTCCATACTAATCACATCCAAGTAGCTTGAACTCAGTCAGCATTGTGTGACTCAATGAACACTAAGAAACTTGGGAGCTTATCAATCATTCGATTGACACTACATTACTCATTCATCACTGGATTCACATTGTTAACACTATGAGATATATAGATATAGTAGGACTCAGTTAACATACTAGAGCTTAGTTAATACTATGATCTTTTTTACTTCTACTGAATAGCTTGGTAGCCTAGAGATGCTACGCTTGATTTGCACTATACATAGAACTTGAAATTTGGTAAACATTATGTGGCTTGGAAAACATTTTAAACTAACTCAAGTGCTTGGTAGATACTACATTCTAACTAATTGGCTCGGAAGCAATTGAAGTAGTTGGTTAACACTATAGGATGAATGATATGCTTAGTAGCAATTGTAGAGCATGGTAGCAATGTAACCATTTGACTAAGTGTTTGAGTCACTGATAGAAAAATTAACCTAAATGCCAATAGTTTTTCAAGCATTTTAGAACTACATATTTTTTAGAGTGCCACTTGTTGGAACACCATGATCTTGCACAAACCTGAATGAAACCTAAGATCCTAGCTAAGGTCAATGCCTTATCCTTTGTGGGAAATGAAATTACAAGAGAAATTTTTTGGCACAATATGACTTCAATTAATATTAGATTTAAGCAAGGTTTTCTTACAATATTAATTACCAATGCAATCATATTACCACCTTCTTATTATGATCCATGTAAAAATCATATCAATATATGTTATTCATTAATCATTTAATCTTAAATAATTTGAGCATAAATAGATGTAGTGTTGAGTAGGTTGAGATATGGTTTTAGGCCAATAACAATATGCCTACAATCATTGAATTTATAGGTCTATTGGTAAGCCTCAATTTGGAGTTATATATGGCTTCCATCCTAGAGATTCCATGGAACTGAGGGGCACACATAAACTTTAGAAGCAGCTAGTAATATCATCCATGAAGAAATAAAAGATTAATTGAAGAAATCAATGGCAAGGTACAAAGTAAGAAAAGATCATACAAGAAAGTATACATATTTCAAAGTGGGTGATCTAATGTTTGATTATTTAATGAATAAAATAATTCCTAAATTTCAATACAATAATTTTATTATGAAGAATTTAGGTCCATGCAAAATTATTCAAATGTATGTTGAGAATTCATATGGAATAAAGATTCCACCTAATATAGGAATTTTACCCATTTTCAACATAGAAGATCCCACATTATACAACAGAGATAATATGCTCAATGATATTATCAAGGAAGGTGACATTCTTGACACCAAAGTGATTTAAAAAAGGGACACTTACAAAGAATATGCTATCAAAAGGAAGGATAATCTTTAGGATGAAGTAGCGTGGATGCTAGAGCATTATATTATAAAGCATCAAGTTACTATGTAGGAGTTAGCAGCACAAGACACTTGAGTTTTTATATCATGAAGAAAAATGATGAAAGTTGGTAAATCATATGGAATCATGTCATTTCCCTATTTGATTTTGGGTTTGAAGTCATTAGGTGTTTGGATATGGCCCAAATATGCATTTCATATTTATTTTATGTTGAGATGATATCATTCGACAAGTTGTTGCATCATTTTGTGCATAGTCTCTCATCAATCAATGGGAGTCAACCTTGTTCAAGGAGTGGTGCAAGTATCATTTTAGGGTCTTTTAGGTGTATGGATGGATTTGACACATTTCTAAGTCATTTAGAGGTGTCTGTTCTCAAAAAATGCAAAATTCTAAAGTTACATAATTTGTTAATGATATTTCTTGCAATAATTTTTGAGTGACTTAAGATTGTAAGAAACTGTGATTACTAGTAAGAGCCCTTTGGTCTACAATTTAAGGTTTTTTTAAATAATTTCCATTTTTTTTATGATTTGAATGCATATACAAGTTAACTTCACACATTGTTCATACCTTGGTTAAATAACGTAATTGAACTTGTGACTTTAGTTAAATTTTGGAGCATTGTTGGCCCTACTAAGGCAATTGAATGGTCTTTCTACAATAATCACCTCTTTCACTTGAATGTCCCACTAAAAAATTCTAATTTAGGGTCAGAGGAGGGTATGCATGTTTATTAATTTATTCTCTTACCATTTTTCTTATCGATTATGTTACCTACATAAAATGATATGATTTTGGCTAGACATGTTGCATATGACTAGCCTTTTGAACATACTATATTAAAGAAAGAGAGGTTTTTTTGAGGTGTAAGTTGTCATCAAAAGTTGCGAGTATATTATAAGAGTTGTCCTTGAGTTGTAGGAATAGACACTTTGTGTGGTGGTCAATATAACCCTCTGATTTTGGAAGCCCTAGCAAAATCAACCCATAACCACCATTGTTTGGAAAATTTGGGGCTTTTAGTCTTGAAAAGTAAATGGAGAATTGAAATCATTGTAACCTGATAGTCCTCCCAAATAGGTAACCAAAAATAAGATTTTTTAGGATTTTGTTGAGAAATTTCAAGTTCTTAGGAAAAAACCAAATTTGAAGGCCTAATTCTAGTACCTATATTTATGCCTAGGAGCAAAATATTGATGAGAGCATTGGAGTTAGGTGCAGTGGGAAAATGTATTCAATAGTTACCTTTGGTATTAGCCTACATTGGAATCAATTGTTTGTTTGTGGAACTCACCTAATCTAGTTTGGACATTGTATTAACCTTACATGTGTCAAATTGGTATGCGAGTAATACAATGGGTTGTATATTTAGTTTGAAAAATAAGATGTCATTTTAGGGAGTTAAGAAGTTTGAGAAATTTTTGTGACAAATGGAGAAGAAGATTCAGGATACATGGGAAGAAAAATGGAAAAAAATGTTTGCCAAGATAAAGCCCATGAAAGATAGTGAAACAAATAGTGAAGAGTGAGTAGAGGTAGAAGAAGAGCTCATATGCAAAAAATTAGGGTCAAAGACCTATAGATTTAAGAATTGATACATAAGAATATGATAAGAAATTCTTTCTAGATATTATAAGAGAATCAAAGAGAGGGGGGGTCAAAGAATAAGTACAAGCCTTTAGTGGAAAGGTTGATGGAGAAGAGTTGATTGATTGAAACAAAAAGTTTAATTTAGATGACATGGAAGATGAAAAGTAGGTTAAGTATGCTAGAGCCATAATTAAATATCCTACCCTTAGATGATTGAATTACGCCCAGATTAAAATAAATGGGAATGGTAAGAAGTCCATTTTGAAGTAGAATAAAATGCTTGCAATGTTGAAGGATAAGGTCATGCTTCTAGACTTAAAAGTGTTGATGATTATAAAATTTCACAACCAAAAGTAGAATGATCAAGAAATCCTCTTGATAAGTCATACTTAGGATACATTAGTTCTCACTATTGCATTGCAAGCTGGTTGCCTCAATAATAAATTAAGAGGTCATCCCAAACTTGATCTCGCAAATGGGTTATTACCCTTATATATAGAGCTGACAAATTTTTTAGATAATAGGCTATTATTAACTCTTGTCACAATTATGTAGCTTCCAAATTTTTCATTTTAAATACTTCAACATTTTCTCATTATGAAAAAAATCCCTACATTTTTAGTGTGATGCCTTTTTGGGTCCCCTATGTCATTGAAAATATCTAAAATTTCATCCATATTTGAATTAGTCTCCTTCTCATTCATCATTTTTTCTCCTCTACAAAACTAGCCTATTTGATAGCCCTAACCTCACCATAAGGATACATAGATCTCTTTTCCAACAAACATAATTTAATAAGAATAGTGCCATTTCTTCATATAAACTGAGGATAAATTGATGGGTAATAATTAAAATATTCAGTAAAGAAGAAAATATATTATTACTCAAGAGAACAAGAAATCTTTGTTTGGTACCCTTAATGCAACCTTTATTAGTAATCAAGCAACGTAATGGGGCATTAAAATTTTGTACTTAAAAAAGATCTCATGATCTTGTCTTCTCTAATGCCTGAGATGTCTAGCTTGTTATCATTATTTTTACTTTTACAAAGAATGAGACAAAATATATGTGATGGGTGAAAGGTTTTAACTTTAGTTAGCACTAAGAAGGGATTACTAAACTTATTCATGTTCTCCATTGTTATATGAATTTTAATTTAACAAAATTTTAATATTCATTGATATAATAATATAATTATTTCTCTTCTTTAGAAATCATTCTTGTTTAACTAGTATCACTTATTTTTGCTACAATTGACAGTCTTGTTTTGTAATGTGACTTATGGCTAGGATGTATGAAATGCAACTAGTGAAGTATTCAAGGAATATGATCAAATAAACCATCAGGCATGGGTTATGGATTTGGCTTTCATTGGGATTAGTATGAGTACTTAAGAGAATGATGGTTTATAAGAACTCTTTGCATTAGCATTGTGTAAGACAAATGATGTAAACAACTATATTTTCTAAAACTACTATTTCTCTCTATTCTCATTGTGTTGAACAATACAAATAATTGAGAGGGCGTGACTTACTTATCATAAAAACATTTCTTCAGGATAATTAATCTAGACAAACTTAAATAAAAAATAAGTCTCTTAAAAACTATAAATGTTAAAGAACATGACTTAGAAAGACAATAGAGGAAAAAATTTATGGACATAGTGATCAAAAGGATGAAATTTATCTTCTCTCACTGTTATACACATAATCACAATGGCATCTCAAGAAGTTTTACATTGAATTAATAAACAAAGAAGAATGCATTTGCATAATGATATAACATACATTGTCTGTAGCATATGAAAGAAAACATGTCATAAAAAGAGAAGGTATAATTTTTTTGTAACATAGAGTTAATTCTACTTGAACTAGACTTGATAAAGTAGATACTAAAAACCATAGAAATTCTAAACAAGGAAAGTACATTGTCATTAAGGTTAGTGTTCATTGATTAAAGGGCTAAATACCATATGATAAGGGATTGGATTATGCTTAGTACCTCCTCCTACAACATATGCATTTTGAATTTTATTGAAAGGGTTTTTGAGTGTTTGGTATAATTCTTTAAAAAAGATACTCTATCTATAATCTAAATGTTAGGAAATTCGATAAGAAAAGATATGACGTAAAATGATTGAATGAGAGGAATCAAAATGGTAAATTTTGAATATAACCTTTCTAGTTCCCCAATGATATGACGGGCTTCATAAAGCTCCAAATGACAAGGAGTTCATCTAGATATATACAATAATTCAAAGAAATGAACCAAAATGATAAGCTATGAATATTAAAATTTCCAGTTCCCTAAACACGTCATTATTTTTATAAAGATTCAAATGACAGAGCATTCATCTATAAATGGAAGTTCCTTAAAGATAAAAATAAAATTTCCACCATCTATGAGTCATGACTTGTCATAGATTTTGATGTAATAACACAAGGATAAGGTCACCATTTAAAAAATAGTCTTCAATGACTGTGCATTTTTCCTATCAATGTCTAGGCATATATGTTTCCTAGTCACTATTACTCAAGTACAAATTTGAAGGATACAAAATCTCACAAATTTTTTTTTATTTTGAAAATTGTCTTACCAAATTATAAAATAAAACAAGTGCCACGTAGTGGCATGTACTTTCCATTTTAGTGAATAATGTAAGTGTGATTATAATGTATAATTGTATAATCAGAATTGTATAACATATATTGAAACAAGTATGCACATGAAATAACCATCAAATAAAATGACATTAATTAACTTTGCATATTAATAATGAATAGTAATAGATATTAAATGTATCTATATTAAAAAATAATATAATGTGCAATAAAAAATGTCCTCATATAAGAGTAAGTAAAGGAAGATATGTGGTATATTGTTTTGAGTGTAATGTAAAATTTGAATGTAACATCTATTTCAGTCTTAAAAAAATAAAGACAAACTCTTACCTTTCGCTCACTCGCCAAAGGTTTAAATTTTAAATGCTTAGCTTGTCTAACGGCTAGCCGTGGAAATATTATTTTTTATGCCAAGATCGGACCTTATGATGTATTTCGCAGCCCGCAGGATCTTCTCAGTCAGATTTCAGCAAGATCGACGGTCGGCGCGATCTCGTCATTAGAGATGCACAAAAAATAGCATCAGCGACATCACACCCAATTGACGTGTGTCTGGTGGGTCCGACAAGCAGGCTACAACGGAAGGCGGGTCAAGAAAGTTTTCCAGCATCGCAGGCGCTATGTTGCTATCGCACGCCAGCAGAAAAATCTCCATGGCGACATAGTGCCCGGCAGAGATGCTCATGTCGGCAGGTGACATGTTTCCACGGACTAGAAGTTTCAAAACACGGCAAGGCGCCATGGCGCCAACGGAAAACCAATGCATCTTTCGATGGCAACATAGCGCCCAATCGGAAAATCCACCGTGGCGAGGAAGGATCAGGCAAATGGGTCCCGTCAGTACTCTGCAACGCAATCAGTGGGGTCAAGGCGATACGGACCGTCCGAGTTGGTGCTTTGTCAGACTAGGGAGGTGTCTCATTGGGTCAATAAAGAGCGACCACGTCCTCCAAGTCAGAGTTCAGTCAGCATCACCGGTACATGGAAGGGTAAGATCTCCATCGTCAGATCAATCCAGATCAGCAGATGGCACCATCTCGCTATGGCAGAGATGCACGAGTTTTAACATGGCAACATAGCGACCCTCCACCACGTGTCAGTGGGAATCAGGTCTTACCCATCGGCGTCAGGAGAATGAATCAAATGCTGACACATGTTAGGGATGTGTTACAACTAGATGGGAGTATTGTCAAAATCGTAGGCATCCTTAGAAGTGTGGAAATGGCCCTACATGCATGCCCTGGTTGTACTATGATTCAAGACATATCTGTTGCTGAGGTTAAGCCCTATTTTGCCATTTGTCTTTCAAGAGACTTCACTACTCAAATTGGTGGATTCATATCTGTTGATTGGTCTTATATGTCATTTAAGACCAGATATGGGGCTAATGCTTCAATAAGAGCATAACCTCAAGCCCTTCATCACACTGAACCCTACACTCCCAACTTCATCAATATGAATTGCCCTATCCTAGAGATGGACGAAAATAACATAGTAAACGAGCCTGTCACTTCCATAGTAGAGATTCCTAATTTCTTCTTAGATGAGTGGGAAAATACATGTCAATTTGAGCCTATGTCAAAAACCCTTGAGACAGGCCTTAGTACATATTGCATAATAGAGAAAGAGGTTCAAGTTCCTGACCTTGTTTGGACTAATGATGACATAAATGGAGTATGGAGTATGTAATTTGATGGCTCAAGGAATAGAAATGGATCAGGGGCTGGTGTTATGTTGATCTCTCCTGCACAAATAAGATACTACTTCTCTTTTAGGTTCCAATTCAGTTGTACCAATAATGTGGCCGAGTATGAATCCTTGATCCAAGGTCTCCTACTTGCCCAAAAGAGGGGAATTCAAGCCTTGAAAGTATATGGGGACAGTGAGTTGGTAGTGAACCAAGTGAGAAATTAGAATATCACCAAAAATGGCCTGCTCAAGTATTATAAACACAGAGTCTGGGATTTTCTTGAGGGTTTCCAAGCATTTAATATTCAAAGCATTCCTAGGAAAGAAAATAAATATGCTGATAGACTTGCAGCAGTGGGTCCAAGGAATCTTGAGGAAGAAAAGAAACAACAAATAAGGGTGGTGGTAAGGCCTGCTGTTCCTGATAATAATACTCATTGGCAAGTGTTTGAGTTTGATGAGCAAATTGTGAGCTTCTTGCAGAATGAAGCAGAATTTTCAGAGAGAAATCAGTCAAGACTATAAGATCAATATGGTGATCAGATCATTCATCTCAGTTCCAACAAGCTGCCCAAGGGTCTCATTACCTTGGAGAGTGTCTTTAATCTTGATGATCAGTCAAGGGATAAAGGAATGAATCCAGCTGCAGAAAAGGATGACCATGCCCCAGTTACTATTGCTGATGGAAAATCTCTTAACATGGGGAAGGTATGTTCTGAAGCTGAGCAAGAAAATTTCATTCATCTATGTCAAGAATTTAGTGATGTATTTGCTTGGACGTATGATGACTTAAAAGGTTTCGACCCTAGTTTGTTTCAGCATACCATAGATTTGGTTTATAGGGTCAAACCAGTAAGACAAAAGTAGAGGCCAGTGAATCCCAAGATTGAACCTTTGATGAGGAAAGAGCTATCCAAGTTGATTGAAGCTAACATAATTTTTCCTATTAAACACTCATCATGGGTGGCTAACCTTGTCCCTGTGAGGAAGAAGAATGGAGAAATCAGATTGTGTGTGGACTTTAGGGATCTTAATCAGGCTTCCCTTAAGGATCACCATCCTCTTCCTTCTATGGAGCAAATTCTGTCCAAGGTCAATGGGTCAAGGAGATTCTCTTTTCTTGATGGGTTTTCTGGTTATAACCAAGTGCTGGTTAAAGAGTCTGATAGATACAAGACAACATTTACTACTAAATGGGGCACCTATGCTTATTGCAAAATGCCATTTGGATTAACAAATGTAGGTGCCACATTCCAAAAGGCAATGGAGGTAGCTTTCAAAAGATTAATTGACAAGTTTGTCTTAGTATACCTTGATGATATAACTGTGTATTCCAAGAATGTAGAAGATCATCTTGATCATTTGAGACAGGTATTTCTAAGATGTAGAGAGTTTGGGGTTTCTCTCAACCCAGCCAAATGTGTCTTTGCTACAAACCAAGGAAAACTATTGGGACACATTGTATCTAAGGATGGATTGACCATTGATCCAGAAAGAAAAAAAGAAATACTTGCCCTTCCTCTCCCTAAACACAAGAAAGGGCTGCAAAATTTCCTTGGTAGGGTAAATTTTGTAAGAAGGTTTATTCCTAATCTTGCTACCATGATGAAACCCCTTACAGCCATGCTCAAGAAAGATATGGTCTTCTCATTGACCAAGGAGGGGAAGGAGAGTTTTGAAAAGATCAAGGCAGCCATAGCATCGGCCCCTACCCTCATGAACCCAAATTTTGAGAAAGATTTCATCCTCTACACTTTAGGTGGTGAGTCAAGTATTTCTGCTGTCTTGACTCAAACAAATGACAAGAATGAGGAGCAGCCCATAGCCTTCTTTAGTGAAGGGCTCAAGGAATATGAAGATAAGTATAGCTTTGTTGAGAAGCAAGCCCTTGCAGTCATTAGAGCCTTGAAGAAATTCAGACACCTCTTATCCCATAATAGGATCCATTTGTTGGTGCCCCATGCAAGTGTAAAAGACTTCATGTTAAACAAAGATATCAGTGAGAAGAGAGCTGGATGGATCACTAGGGTGATGAAATATGATGTTGACATTCAGATTACCAAATTGGTAAGAGGGAGAGGATTATGCAAAGAAATGTTATCAAGTCAAGATTTAGATGAAGAAGCTGCTATGGTAATTACAGAGCAGTAGGGGGAAAGAAATGTTAGTGCCCCAAGGAGCTGGATGGATGACATGAGGAAATTTTTATCAGGGAATGGATACCCTCAGGGATTGGACAGAGCTAAAAGAAGACAATATAGACTACAATCCATTCCCTATGTTGTGATTGATGATATCCTATTCAGGAGGGATTATAATGGGACCCTATTGAGATGTGTTGAAGAGGATCAGGCTGAAAGGATGATTAAAGAACTCCATGATGGCCCTGATGGTGGCCACTTCTCTGCAAGAACAACTGCCATGAAGAACATGAGGGCTGGTTATTACTAGCCATCCTTGTTTCATGATTGTCATAGGTATGTGAGAAAATGCGAGAAGTGCCCTTTCTTCTCAGGCAAATAGAGACTTGCAGCTCTTCCTCTTCATCCCATTCAGGTGGATCAGCCCTTCACCCAGTGGGGGTTGGATTTCATAGGCCCCATTAATCCTCCATCTAGTGCAGGTCATAAATGGATCTTAGTTGCTACCAATTATTTCACTAGGTGGAGAGAGGAAGTTGCCTTGAAGGATGCTACAAAGCCTTCAGTTGTTGAATTCCTTGATGGAATTGTATCTAGGTTTGGAGCTCCTTCTACTATCATCTCACATAATGCCAAATCTTTTGTTGGAACCCAGATTTGTGCATGGGCAATGAGTCACAATATCTATCTAAGCACATCATCAAATTACTACCCATAGGGTAATGGTTTGGCTGAATTCTCCAATAAGAATCTGATCAGAATCATAAAGAGAACGATAGAAGACAACCAGAGGGCCTGGGATAAGAAGCTAAGAACTGCTCTATGGGCTGATAGGATAACGCCCAAGAGATCTATTAGGAATTCACCTTTTGTGTTGGTATATGGTAGGGAGGCCAGACTTCTAATCTCATTGGAATTCCCATCCTTGGAGTTGGCTCATCAGCTGGAACTAATTGATGATGATGCCATGTCAGTAAGAATGGCAGAACTACTTGAACTGGAAGAAAAGAGAAGCAAAGCTATGCAAACTCTAGAGATACATTAGCAGCAGATGAAGAGGAGCTTTGACAAGAAGGCAAGGGCCAGAATCTTCAGAGAAGGAGATTTGGTTCTGAAGTGGGATTCAAACAGAGCAAAACTAGGAAGACATTCCAAATTTGATCCACTATGAAGTGGCCCTTATTTGATCTTCGGTTGCAAACAGGCCAACGCGTTCCAGCTAAGCAGGCCAAATGGTGAAGTTCTGCCCATTCCAGTCAATGGGATCCATTTGAAGCCCTGTTTCTGAAAGTTTGGGAATCCATGTACATAAGTAGTTTAGTTCTTTCTGTTTGTTCCTGTTTTCCAATAAGTGCACGTGCACAAAGTTTCTCCCTTGAGTTGCCAGTCCTCAAAATTTTGACAAGTCTCAGGTTGCTGAGGAGGACCTATTTTTTGTTTCCAAGCCGCAGAGCCATAGTTCAAGGGTTTTTTAATGTTTTGATTTCCTCTTTTAGGGTTAGGGTTTCTTGCAGCTCTCGGTTCCGTACCTTCGAGGCCCTCTTTTCTAACTCCATAGCCCAATGGATCATTCTCAGGCACTCGTCATGCATTAAGCAGGCTCATGCCCCCCTGTGAGTTTCCAGAATTGTTACCTTTCGCTCACCCGCCAAAGGTTTAAATTTTAAATGCTCAGCTCGTCTAACGGCTAGCCACAGAAATATTATTTTTTATGCCAAGATCGGACCTTATGATGTATTTCGCAGCCCGCAGGATCTTCTCCGTCATATTTTAGCAAGATCGACGGTCGACGCGATCTCATCATTAGAGATGCACAGGAAATAGCATCAGCGACATCACGCCCAATTGACGCGTGTCTGGTGGGTCTGGCGAGCAGGCTACAACGGAGGGTGGGTCGGGAAAGTTTTTCGGTGCCGCAGGCACTATGTCGCTATCGCACGCTACCCGAAAAATCTCCATGGTGACATAGTGCCCGACGGAGATGCTCACGTCGGCGAGCAACACGTTTCCATGGACTAGAAGTTTCAAAACACGGCAAGGCACCATGGCACCAACGGAAAACCAATGCATTTTTTGATGGCGACATAGCGCCCAATCGGAAAATCCACCGTGGCGAGGAAGGATCAGGAAAATGGGTCCCGTCAGTACTCTTCAACGCAATTTTCCAGCCCGGTGTCAAGATGGCGAATCCGATGTAGCCACGTATTCATCAGTGGGGTCAAGGCGATACAGACCCTCCAAGTTGGTGCTTTGTCAAACCAGGGAGGTGTCCCATTGGGCCAATAAAGAGTGACCACATCCTCCAAGTTAGAGTTCAGTCAGCATCACCGGTACATGGAAGGGTAAGATCTCCACCATCAAATCAATCCAGATTAGCGGATGGCGCCATCTCGCTATGGCAGAGATGCACAGGTTTTAACATGGCGACATAGCGACCCTCTGCTACGTGTCGGCAGGAATCAGGTCTTACCCATCGACGTCAAGAGAATGAATCAAATGCTGACATGCATTCAGCAGGCCCAGTAGTTTCGGGAGGAATGGCGAGTCTTCACGATCGTCAGATCCATAGGGATCTATGGCTGGCACTATCTCACCATCGAGAACTACTCGAGAGTTAACGTTGGCAACATAGCGCCCAGGCGCCACGTGTCTTGATGGAACCAGGTTTCACGCAGCTAGCGCGGTAAGGATTAAGTGATCGTCAGACCAATAGGGAAGTGCCACATGTGCCATGGGCCCAGTGACTTACAAGGGAAGGGAGTTGTGGAACTCCATGATCGTTGGATCAAGGCCGATCGACGGTAGGCGCCATCGCGCTATGGCAGAGATGTGTGAAGGTTATGTTGGCAACATAGCGCCCTACTGGGAAGTGTGATGGCAAGAAAGTTTACGACGGGCCAGTTTTGCGGTGGGAACAGGTCAGACAGCCAAAAAGTTTAGAAATGCTGGTGGGGCACCATGGAGCCATCAGAAAACTCACGAGTTTTCTATTGGCGACATAGCACCCAAATGGAAAACAAACCATGATGGACTCTCAGGCCTGGTGGGACCAAAGGACGGGATAGGTGGGATGAGTTATCTAACATTGTGGCCTCGTGATTGGTCAGGGTGGTACCTCATCTACCATGGTGGCATTTCAAAATATGCCACATTTGCATCAAAGGGTGAGATGGCAGTTGGGCGCTATCTCGCTATGGGAACATTGCCTCAATTTTCTCATAGCGACATAGCACCTTAGTACCATGTGCCAGGTCAGTGGGGCCAAGTGTTAGGGAATTCACCAGAATGGTGCTATGTCAGGCCAATGAAGGACTACCACATATGCCAGATAAAAACATAGACATGAGGTGGCACTAGATCTTCAACACAACCAGCACATTGCAGGGGTGAGTTCTACACCGTCAGATCTGCGAAGATCAGCGGCGGGCGCTATCTCGCCATGGAGAAATCGTGCAAATTTTGTGATAGCGAGTTAGCACCCATGTGCCACGTGTCCTCGTGGGCCTGGATTTGGATGCGCAATTAACATCACAGTTACGATTGACAGTTAAGTTGCCAAGTCAATGATAAAGTCTGGTTGGGGCATCGCAGTCACAGTTTTGTACCACCACAGATAGAGATAACTATTGGGTGCTATGTCGCATTTAGGAACTTCAGGGCATGGCGCCCATAGCGACATAGCACCCAGTCAAACATAAAGGTGTGGTCAGTGCATGAAGAGGACTGTGAGGGTGGCAAAGGGGAGGAAAGTGATTGCCCCACGTGGCCTAGTCAGCATGTGGACCTAGTTGACCTTTTTTGACCCTACTCTTTCGTGAACCAGAAAGGATAGAAATCATTATTTATTTTTGCCGTGGATCTGATTTCATAATCAATTGCCACCAACTCAGAGTGAATATCAGGTGCAGAGGGACACTCCATCTATCCAGTCGATCCATCTACCATGTCAAGGAATGTTGTGGCGCCGTTTCTATCTTCTCCAAGCTCTTTCTCAGAAAGATATGAGATTTCTTGGTATGCAGGCCAGGATTCAATCAGATCTTCGATTGGATTCTCAAGATGGGAAGTTAATGCCAGTAGGTAAGAAGTGAGTGTGACACAAAAATCTTTAATTATGCCTGATCTATAAAGGCAATTTGGTGACTTGTTCTTAGGGTCGACTCTTCCTGATTTTCTCTGCTACTGCTTGTAGATTTGCAGCGTAGAATCCCTATGTCTCTAAGCTACATAGCATCTTGTGTCGTTCTCTTCAGTGGTCAATGTGTATGTGCGTCATTTTTCCTCTCATTGATGCATTATTGAGATTAGCGGTCCACATACTGTACCTATCTTTGGCCTATTGGATAATATACAAGTGAAATCTTCTTTTCCTAGTGTCATTCAGTTGGTTTTCTGATCTGTATGTGATTATTGATCGATATAAGTCTGGACGTGTATGACTTTTGTATGTTACCCTAGTTCTGTAGTGCATATATGGGCAGGAATGAGTCTGAACACTCTGTTTTGGTGCATCACCGCCTTAGATTAGACTAGGTAGATTTGCTTTAACGCTCTCTTTCTCCCTTTCCCTTCTGAGAATAGATAGGTGCGCCTTGACAGTAAGAGGAATTCGGCCTTCTCCAGAGACTCAACCTCGTAGTTCAAGTCCCACAGCTTGGAGGTTGTTTCCATGTTTCACTAGGTTGTCCTCATGCATAGGCCTTGGACAAGGGTGCAAACCTAAGTGACAACACAAACTAATAGCTAAATATTTTTTAAATAATATAATAAATTTATTGATAAGCATAGAGTACAGTGGATAAATATCGAATGAAGATAGGGAAGAGTATTATTAATCATTATTACAATCAGTTTTGGGGATATTCCTCTCTTGTGTATGCAAACAGAAAAACTCCACATTAAATAGTAACAAGTGTCATTCCCAACATTAATAGTAACTCATGTTTAAAAATCCTATGTGGGTCTGCGACACTCGTTACTAGTTTCAGCTTCATCCTAATAGCTCGATAATATGTTGAAGTCAGGTCACAAGGCATAACTAATATCATAGAAGAAACTCAAACCGCCTTAACAATTAAATCACTGCTAATTTTTAGTTTATTTCCGCCCCTTTTATCTCTCACGTTAGCAACATAAAGTATGAGTTGAGTGGCTCCTACAAACTTCACATGGCAATCAACGGATGGACCCCATAGGAAATAAGAATTTTCTATCCTCTGTATTTTTGCAATCACTAAATCAAAGTATATGAGCTTACTATATAATTGCAAGAATAGACAGTCTAGTAATAAGTAATAATACTGACACAAAAAGGCAGGAAATAAATAGTTGTGAATTCCAAAAACATTAGAAATAAAGGGAGATAATAAACAAGATAATAAAGATGATAAATAATAATAACAAACTAATAAATAAATAATACACTTCTAATATATACTATTATAAAATATTACAACTAATATTTTATATCATATAAACATCCAAAGGTTGTGACTTTTGAATCACTCACCATTATATATAAAATATCATCATTGCAGAATGAACACAGAAAGATACAAGTTAGGAGAATAATACATATAATGAATTTGATATGGATGACACATACGATGATGTGTGATGACTTCCTTGTTCATGGCTCCATTCCCAGTTATCACAAAGTCTCAAAGGAAGACTTTCCTATGTGTAGTCATGAGTGTACCTTGAGCAGTGAGTGTTCAAATAGTTCTGTGTTAAAGAGTCTTCAGAGTCTTAAGAGAGAATAATGAGAAACAATTATTGGAAAGAGAGTAATTTGTTACTGTGGTTGCAAATATAAGTTCTCGTGTAAATTTTCAGACCTAACGGCAACAGACAATTGACATTTAGGTAACATTAAGGGCCAGAAATAGTGATTGGTATATACCATTAACATCAATAAAACTTTTATCAATATAAACTACTGATGCTAATCCATTCTCACAAATCCAGTATGAGATGGATTTACATAAGCCATTATCCAAATTAGTATGAAACAAACAATCGCTAACATTAACTAGACTCTATTTGGTATAAGCATCTGGGTCAACTTCAATGATAGTTCTGTTATAACATCATATATTAGAACTTTATGTGACAATACAAGTGCCATAGGCTTCAGGAATATAATAGAGATAGTGATAAATCAATAGATCAATATCCACATGATGTTCTTAATCTTGTATAAAGAAAAAGCCCATTGCAAGCTATATGCAAATACGTCTTTCACTGCTTAAACATGCATTGCATTAATCAAAATAAATATTGATAACAAAACCACCTTATAATGACAATTAAGGGGTTTGAGAAAATAGATAGAATTTACAAATTTTCATAGGGAAATAAAATTTAACAAATCCTAAAATCTTGTCGAAAATGATGAACATGGAGCACTCGTCCAAAAAAAGGGGTCTTATAAGAGCAAATTGATTGAGCCAATAAAAATTGAATTAAAAAAACTTTATAAAATTTTAAATTAAGAAATGTCGATTACAACTTTAGTAATAAACAAACAAACAAAAAATACGAACATGTGATTGGTTACGGAGTGAAGAGCTATTGATTAATTCAGAAGAACTAAATGCAATAGTACATTGCCTAGGGTAACTACAATAACACAAAATTTGGACCATAAAATGTACCCATCTACTATAAAATTATACTTACATAGTAAATTAAAACATAAAACTTATTAGACTTTTGTAAATTAGAAATACGTCAAAAATGATTATCTTCCAAAATATATCTACAATATTTTTAAAAATATATATAATATTTCTAAATATCTTAAATAGTATTTTTATATTCATCGTATTGATGAAACTTGATAATTAATTTTAGTAGTAATATTGTATTTAAAAAACATTAAAAAAATATAAATAATTTTATTTATTTTATTTTTGAAAAAATTCCTTATTTAAATAGATTAATCTTTTGTGAATTTTCTTAAGAACTCATATCCAAACATTTATAATTTTTTGGTATTTCAAGATTTATAAATCCACACTATCTTGTTATAATTTTTGGTTCCAATCATGTTCCGTTATGTTTTAAAATGGCCAATAATTTATAACTACTCCTTATAAAGTTAATAACACATTCCAACCTTCTCTATCAATTGTGTCTATGCAATCAGAACTCCTAACTTATTGCTATGATATATAAGGAGATGTAATGTCCCCATCTTTTTAGTCTCTCAACAGAGCTATCCAAAGGCTAAGTAGAAATAATTAAATTAATTTCTTATAAAGTCATTAAATAATTTTAAAATTAAAAGGTGACCTTATATCTAATTAATTTATTTAAAAAAGTGACTAAAATAAATATTATTAAAAGAAAATCTTCTAGTAAAATAATATTTATGATTCTTCTAAAAGGGCGGGAAGGAATAAAATAAATAGAGGAGCGAGCCTCATGGGAAGGCATCCAGATTTGATATTGACATTTGCATGTGTATTTGTGGAGCCAAGGGTGTACAGTAATCAATTTGTCTTTGGGAATGAAAACTCCCAATAATAGCAATTTTGAGTGTGTGAAATATCACTTGAATTATTGCAGATTGGAGGTGATATTTTAGTCACTTCATTGTGCCAAATTTGTGGCCAATGGCCATGTGTGAAGAGGGAGAATAAGTTGGGTGTTTTCTATAGGAACCTATTGCAAAGATGTGTTATTATTTGTCATTAGGGCATCACTTTGAGTGCATCATTTTGGAGCTGTTCGAAAACCTCATTCTGAAGAATCAAATATTTTAAGGAGGCTGCAACATAACTAGGTTTCCCTTGTTTATTTATGCATCCTATATGCTACTACTGTAGGTGGAAGTCTTTATTAGATTTAAACATTCATTCATGTATATGATACCAGAGTTTTGGGTTTGATATTAGCATTGTATTGGATGAGGAGAATTAGTAGATTGCTACAAATAATAGTTTGTATTCAGATCTTGTAAAGATGTCTTGGCTATAGATGAATCATATTTTCTTAGTCATTTATCTAAATGCATTAAAAGGTGAAACAAAGCATAATATTTCATTGAGGAGCTTGCATAGTAATTGTACAACTACTTTACAAGTAACAAATACGGCAATTTGTGATCAGTTTTGAGCTAGGCTCATTACAAGAGGAGTGTGAGATCCTTCAACCCTAACTATTCAACTTTTAGAAGTTTCAAATTTATAGAGCAGTGAAAAAATGGCAGATCAAGGAGAAGTAGGTCAGATTGTTCAAATTGAGGGAAGGGATGAATGAAATTCTCTTGAGCATAGTCTGGTAGATATAAAATCTCAAGCTGACAAATTGGATACAAAAGTTAATGCCAAATTAAATGAAGTTGCAAATCATTTTCAAGTCTAAGAAAGAGAATTACATTTATTACAATGGGAAATTTATTCATTTGAACTCCATGTGGACAACTGTATTTGTAGAATCCTAAAGAATGCAGGCAAATATCCTGTGAAAAACTCACGTAGGTGGTTGTTGTGACCGCCAATCACCATCGCCCTAGCCGGGGGCCCCCTTTCTTTTTTTAAAAAACTTTTTCTAGCTTTTGTGGAGTGCAAGACTGAAGGAGACAAGGATTTAATCCCATTTAGGAAATATCCCAGCTGTTCTTGAAAATGTGGAGCACAGTTTTGAGGAACTAAGGGAATGGTGAAATCCTCAACTCCTTGAAAACTGTGATGTCAAAAGATTATGGAGCGTAGTTATGAGGAAATGAAGGAAAATAGAATCCTTCACTCCAAAGAAATCCCGCTTTCCATAAAAATAATATGTCCCTCTCTATCTACTCACACACTATGGTATTGCCTGATTTCATATGGGATGGGTGTCAATCTTCTTCAAATCGAAGTCCATTTTCCTGTTCTCACTGCTAGTTTCAAAAGAAATTGGATTATTGCATGAAGGAGTGGAAGCCGCAAAGTCTGAAGGCATGGAAGCCATAGATGAAGATTTGACGTGGAAATTCTAAAGAAAAGTGGTCTTCAATATTCATCCACATAGCATGGGTAATATATCTTATCGGGATTGATAGAGACAAAGTTTGAAGGAGTCATGAAATATTTTGAATAGAGAAAAATACGCCAATTCAGAAAAAGCCGGCTCCCTAAAATTCTGGAGCACAATTTTTCAGGAAATGAAGGAAGGTTTTGATGAAGGATTTTATCCTTCATTCCTTAAAAAGCTCGCTCCCTAAAATTTTGGAGCGCATTTTTCAAGAAATGGAGGAATGTTTTGATGAAGGATTTTATCCTTCATTCCTTGAAAATCTCACTTTCATAAAACAACAAGCGCAAGTCAGTAGGAGTGAAGGAAATATTATGCAAAGGAAAAATCGTCAATTTTGAAAAAGCCCGTTCTTGTAAATTGGTTAAAAAATCATGAAAAGTGGGAAAATTGAAAATTTAGCAAAAAAATCCAAAATTTAGAAGAAGAAAGTGAAATTCCTTGAGAAGTGAAAAATTGGATTCAGAGAAAAAAAGCGAAAAAATGATTTTCCTTCAAAAAAAAAATTTTGGATTTGCATTAAAAAATTAAATATTGGTAAAACTAATATTTAATTTGATTTTTTTGAATAATAATCCAAAAAAAATGAAATGGAAAAAGTTGCAAATGAATTTAATTTTTTTCATTTAAATATAGAAATTAATTAAATATTGATTTTTTTAAAATTGACATTTAATTAATAAAACTAAAAAAAAATCAAAATGGAAATACTTAGCTTCATCATGAAGTTAAGAGAATTAAAGATAGCAACTTTTTGAATCAAGTAGCAAAAAGGCGACACGTGGCACAATAAATGGAAACCTTAATGGTTAAGTAAAGTTGCTGCCTAATTTTAGTCTGCAGCTTTAAAGGCATCTTTTTTGAAGGATGATTTCGATAAGAAACCCTCTCATTCATTCAGGTTCACAAAGAAATTTGAAGAGAAAATCGAGAATAGGAGTAAGATTTGAGGAGTTGAAGGAAGTAGATTTTTTGAGAAATTTTCTAAAACTATTGAGGAGTTTTCTGGGAATTCACGACAAAAGATTTTGAATCCTATTAGAAAGGAATTTCTGTTGCAGTGACTTATTAAATTTCATATTTCTCGCAAAAGTGTTAAAAAGTGAATCTTGAAAGGAGTATGGAAGTTTTGGTAAAAATCCAAAATCTTTGCCTTATGGACAAGTCATATCTATTGTTTTTAATGCTTTCCTTGCATAGTCTTATGTATGTACATTTTCTATTTTGTAGGAAAGGAAAATGGTAGAGCCCAGGGGAATAGGAGAAACGTGAGGACAATTGATAAGGAATGAAAGGAGAGGATTCTATCCTAAATTCAAAATCATGTCAAAGTGGACAAAAATTGGACATACAGGTCTTGGCAGCCTTGATTTCAAAGATTTTAACTAGAGAATGCTCAGATATAACAACTATCACACACCACACCTGGCTACAAAAATTGTAAGAAGTCAAATTTTTGCTTCAACTAGTTTCGCTCCTTCTTTTCAACATCCAGAGTTAATCATGGAATGTACCAAGCATTACAGTCCTAGAGATAGAACCATCCAAGATTTTGAATGAAATATTCTAGCAGATTTTTCTCTGGCATCCATTTCTGAAGCATTTGGAATTCCTTCAAATTCAAGGATGGTCACAAAAACACAAGAGCAAGCACTGAGAATCTATACATTTGGAATCAATTTTTGTGAAGAAATAATCAACAAAAGATGGTTGAAAAAGAATAGACTGCATCATTCTAAGATTCCTAAAGAAATAGTATGGCTCAACTTGCAGAGGCAATATAGTGATATGGTCATGATGTTGAGTCACATATTTGGCATGCCTTATTCTTATAGGTTTGGATCTTGGATGTGGTATTTTTTTGAGCAGGTAATCGAGGAAGGTGACATAATAGATTGGGTTGGGCTCATAAGTGATAACCTAAATGAGCAGTTGATGAATCTAGAGCATACAAGGAGATTTTACATGAGCTCCTATGTCATCTACATGCTAGCACGGAGGAAAAATTATGATGGACTACGATGCAAAGGACCCATTGGAAGTGGAAGTCAACACCTCAAAGTCCATGAATGTTACCCACAGTTTCATTTGTATTCAAAGGATGATTACATGAGGGTTAATGATATATTTGCCATGTGCATAGTAAGAACATTACAAAAGAGGCCACATATAAGAATGTCAATGGGTGCGATGAAGTTGTTTGAAGAATATGGTGCCTGGTTCATTTAGTTTCCTATCTTTTCATACATCTGAGTTGAAGGATTCTCCATGGAGCCATACAAACTCCCCAGGTATCCAACGGATAAGATGGTCTTGTTAGAGCTTACTCGACAACTTACTACCTATGACAAGTTTTAGAAAGGGAAGAAGAATTTGGGATTGTAGTTTCTAATTTCCATAGGAGAAGGGATAACTAAGGTATGCCAATGTCTAAAAGCTACAGAGAAATCATCAGATGAGCTCCACTTCTTCCGCCTTCCACTTTATCCAAAGAGGAATAATTTTGATCCTTACAACAAGATTTCATTAGTAGGGGGATCAAAGTACCAACACAAGGTTCACCTTGAAGACTTTTGGGCAAATGCAGCAAATGAGAATGAGATTAAAAAAAGGTTGCATTCAAGACTACCATTGAACATTATTAGAACATGCAACATATTCAAGGTTCCTGATCAAATGGAGGAAGACCCAAATATGATGCGAAAAGGATTCAATCCAGAAATGATAGCTCAACCATTTGATTGGAAGAAGAAAGAAATTATAGATCTCGAAGCTCTTTCAAAACCAATCTTAGATTTTATAAAGTGGTGGATCAAGCATAAGCTTGAAAAATTAGTTGCACCAGCTAATTGATTCACATATACGTTTCTCGGCCACAAACCACTTAGGGATGAAAGATCAAGACAAATATCTAAAGGGACTGTTGAAGAAAGGGGAACTCCATCCGAAGATGTAGGAACCAAGAAAGGGAAGGAGGTACCTCAAGAAAAGTGTCCTAGGATTGAGGAAGTCATCCAGGAACCTCAAAATAAGAAGCAAAAACATGGAGATGCTCCCTCTTCTCCAAGTTGAACTCCAAGTGTCCAAGAGATAGAAACTTTTGAAAGGCATGATGTAGGGACAAGTATAAGGAGATTTGAGCTAGAAGAGAATTTGGATAGGCCAATTCATGATAGGTTGAGTATAAATGCTTATGAAAAATCCATGCAAGAAAGAGGGAGAGATCAAGATATTGCTACAAAAGAAAGTCTTGCTACAATATTAGAGTGAGTAATGATTAATGATGGAGATGGTCCACTAGAGGAAGAAACTCCAGCGATAGCAATACATCTTCCAAGTGTCAAAGCTGTAGTCCCTGAGGTTACAATGGATAGTCTAGGAGGCAAAGAGGAGATTGACATTTGAGTAGTCCAAAGGAAAGAATAATTGGTAATTTTGGGGGACCAAAGTATACCCATTTCGAAATGGTTGAGGCAACAAATTCAATTGCATCAACAAAAGGAGGTTGATCCAGCAATTGAATTACCAAAAATTTTAGACCGATCAAACCAATTAGAAGAAAAAGGGAAAGCAAAAAGATATTCTAAATTCGTCGGAGGAGAATCAAGATCCAGAATCTTGCAGATTGCGACTCCCATAGTTGACAAAGGAAAAAATTAGATTGCTCCAGATGAATATCATGTTACAAAAGTAAATCTTGGTTGGGCCTCTCGAGAGAAAATATTGGAAGAATTTGATGAGTCCACACAGGCTTTGAAGGATAGGTTGAAGAAAGTAGAAGAAGTCTATGAAAAGAAGAAAAGAGAAATTTGGGCCTTATGTTAGTACATCAATAACTTGCCTCATCCAGTAAGAGAGGAAGGTCCATCATTTGTCCCTCCAACAGGTGTTTCTAGTGAAGTGATAGGTGATATTGATAGAATCAAGTGGATTTCTCAGGGTGCAAAGATTTGGATCGAAGGAATTCAGGAGGTAGCCTTCAAACATGTAGAAGAATTAGTGAAAGTGCACAATAGGGCATTGGTTGCAGTCTCTAAGATCCAGTGTATGGAGGAATCATGGGTGGATGAGCATATTTACCAAGAAGAGGTGATTGCTGACATTTAGGGTCTGATGGAGACCCCAAAGCAAGAATTGATTGATGGTTGAGTTATCAATGAGGGGGATGTCTACGATTTTATTTAATGGTATAGTGAAATGATCATGGCTAAGGAAATGTTTAAGAGCTTTACCAGGGAATCCAGTCAATGGAAAAAGATTATTGATAACATCAAGCGAGGAATATAAAATGCAGTTGCATTCTTGTTATCAAAAAGATTGGGGGAACAGGAAATGACAACTGATAATCTCAAAGTCAAGTTAGAGCAATTCTTTTAGCTAAACGTATATGGAAGAGATGATTTTGAGAACTTCTCCATCTTCTCAAATATAATGCACACTACTAAGGACTTACTACCAGATTGGGATGAAAGCTTGGGAAAAGCAGAAAGAGCAATTGCAGTTCTAGAATTCAAGCAAGAATCTGCACCAAGCATTAGTACAGAGGAGTTGGAAACAATGTTAGATCAATTTTGATCTTTCACATGAAGAAATCAAGGATAGATGCATTAAATGCAGAGTGGGTGTGCATAGGGATCATTTATTACACCCCACTCCTTAAATTAGCATGCATAGTGGGCATTTATTACCCACTACAGTAGTGGATTCCTTATGGCATCAACGTAGATTCCTTTCCATTACCCTAACCCTAATTAGTGCTGATGTGGCATGATCTAAGCCATCAGTTATTGTGGTCATCTGGGCCACCTATTGTAATCAAGGACCTATATAAAGGCCTCATTTCTCATTTGTAAGAGGATATTTTTATGAGATTGTTGCTATGAGCTACTTAGATAATAAAGTTTTCATTAGAGTTTGGTGAATACTTGACATGTCTTAGTGCTTGCTTGTTCTCATAAATTTCTTCAAGTAGATTAAGTTTAGCATAGTCAATGCGTGGTGATTACAATGGAGAATATGATGGTGTGTTGATGAATTCCTTTGGTTCATACTGTTGACATTTTAGTGATTCTAATTCATTGTGTAAAGTTAGTCTGAACCCCTTTCATGCATATGCTCAACTTCTATCATTTGTATACATTGTTCTTTATGATGGTGTATACAGTGATATAAAAATCTTTGGCATAACCCTTGAAGATTGCAATGGTTCATGCTTAGTTGTAGTATAACTTGGTGAAGAGGAATTTAGTAAATTGAGGAATTTATCCACTAGAATACTATTTGTTGTTATCACTACCCTTAGGATTAGAATATAATTCCTAAACACCATCCTATTTAATTTCTGCATATTCTGTGAAAATCCCAAAAAGTGCTTCGTTGCAAAACCTTAAGATAGCTCCCACATCTATTATGGCTTGAAATGAATATGAATAAACATGTAAGGCCCCTTGTGATCATCAACAAATCACATCAACCACCAATCTTATCCACAGTCAAGACCTGGCATTAAAGGCACCTTGAATTCATTGTATGATCTTCTAGCAATCTTAGCATAGATAAGACTTTATTCAAGAGAGGATAAGATATTTTGGTATTTTGTTCTACTATTTGGTGAGTCATAAAACACACATCAACAAAAATTGGTGCTAGAAGGAGGGCTTGACTAAAATATTTCATAGAAGTTTCACATACTAAAGAACATTAATTTATCCTCACCCAAGGTACAACGATGATCCTTGAGATTCATCTCGGGAGTGCACAAATTACAAGAGTTGAGTTTTGATCCAAAGCCTAGGCGAGGAAATAAAGAGGCATGTACGAGCTAGAATTTGCCAAGTGTGGCTAATATCACAAGGACATTCCAAAATCCACCACCTCAACATCAAGCACAAGGATAAAATCAAGGAGGAGTTCCACCAGGAGCTACACATATTCAATAGTTATTTGTGCAGATACCTATACAAGTTGTTTCACCTGCATCTATCTGACAACAAGTTTCAGCAATGGCATTTGCAGAATGCATTAACCCTTACAACATTTTTCGCATACAATAATATGCCAAAGAATCCTGAACACTTTTGTTCTAAATTCTTTGTGAATGATGTGAATCACACTACTGATGAACACATTAAAATTTTTGAAGATGTCCTCCAGAATAGAAACGTGCGAGATGAGGATGTTGCATGTAGACTATTCCCTTATTCATTGGGTAACGAAGAATTTTATTGGTATATCAACCTACCTTCAAATTCAACATAGACTTGGCAACAATTGAAGGATGAATTCCTCAAGAATTTTAGATTGCCTATCACCCCTGCAGAATTGTATAGGCAGTTTGTTGAGATAAGGAGACAAGAACGTGAATCAATTGGTGCTTTCAATAACCAATTTCAAAAGGCTTATTCAAAATTGTGTGATCCATATCGCATAGCAGATGATGTAGCATGACCTATCTACTATGCAACCCTAGACTGTTTCACATCCATGTTTGTTCAAAAAAATCATCTAGCTCCTACAAGTTTGACCCAAGCATATGTTGAGGTAGAGAACCTTAGTTTACAATCACCGGGAACTACGAATGGAGCACCTGGCTATTTTGGAAATGCAAATACTTTGAATTATGCTCCAACCATCAATCAAGTTCTTGCCCCTCCAAACTAGTTGGTATTGCATCCTAGAGCACCTATGTCATAGGCAATGCCCACACAGCCAATTTATCTCCAAAACATGACAAATTCTACAAGGACCCAAGAGGAAAAGGATGAGATGAGAGATTTGATTGAACAAGTGAAAAAGTTGTCCACTGAGGTCACTTACCTTAGGAATCAAAATAATCAGTTACAAAATGCACAAAGGAATTATCAGTCATATCATGGTAGCAACCGAGGTTATCAAGGGAATACCCCTCCACATCATGATAGTAATCAAGGACACAATCGAGGATTCAATGAAGGTAATCAAGGATATCGTAATAATAACCAAGGTCATCAAAGAAGATCATGGAACACTAATCCAAATAATGGAGGCATATCATCACCATTGGATAATCCTCCATCTGAGAATCGCCCAGCTGATAAAGTTTTCTTAGCAAAAGTTGCACTATCTGGATGGTGTAGATTACATGAGACTAGTCAACATTCTAAATTATAGTGTCACAAATTTCAAAGAGCAGCAGATATTTTCAAGGGAGAAGTGAGGAACACTACCACATCTGAGAATCCTCCTCCTACGGGATATGAGATGGTACCCTCACCAAGATATGACCAAGCATTGGTTTTTGATGATTTTAAGTTTCCTCCTCCTGATTCTCAGGATTACATGCCAATACAAGCTAATAAGAAATTCCCACCAGCTTCAGCAAATGGTCCTATAGAGATGCAACATTATCAAGTCCCACCAGAAAATCAACCTCCACCAGTATCCCCAAATGAATCATTGCATAAGGATGGATTTTTATTTCCTCCTCTATATAATAGTGTCTTGGTGGAAGGAACAAGTGAAGTGCAAACCTTTCAACAAACATCGGGCAATACTCCAATAAAGACGTATCAAAGGAATTATAGGAACCATGAGCCATTAACATCACTAGTTCCTCCAAATAACTTTTCAACTCCCCCGCATCCAAATGTGAACAATAATCCTGAGCCTCTCAGAGACTCCCCTGAATATTGACAACTCATAAGCTCTCAAGAAGATAGAGGCCAATCTCCCATGACAAATTATTCACAAAGTGATAAAGGAAAGAATAATCTTCAATCCTCTGCTCGATAAGGAGAACAATGGCAATGTGAAAATCTAGGACAAACGCATAAAGGAAGTCATTCTAGAGAGGAATTGAAGAGGTTGAGTTCTTATGTACAAGAAGAATTCAAGAAAATTAAAGTGAGTCTTCCACTATATGAATTGATGAAGGTTTCAGAAATTAGAGATACATTATTGGAAAGTTTCAATGACACCCCCACAAAGATTGTTTCTCAAAATGTATCACATCCTCGAAGAGGGGTATCAAATGTCCAACAATACAATTTTGTGCAAAACACCAATGTTGCAGATGATGTATCACCATGTCCATCTAAGCTTGCTCAGAATCCTTCAAGTTTCATTGGAATGGTGCAAAACTCTCAGGATGATCAGAAGGTTACATCAAATGGACAAGTATCTTCAAAAGATCCATCACTAGAAATGATCAAAGATAATTCTCCTATAGTGGAAAGTTCCATGACAACTCAAAATGGGAGAAATTCTATACATAACAATGAGACATTTGATTCAAAAGGGCAGAAGCCAGTGGTTTTTTATCAAGGGAAGGAGGAACCTGCACCATTCCTAGTATCTTTTAGAATTTTTGGGAAAATGTTACATAATTGTTTAATTGACTCTAGTGCATCAAGTAATGTAATACCATTGGACATATGTAGAAAGTTGGGATTGATTCCACTTCATACTAACAAGAAAGTCACACAATTGGATAAAAGTGAAGTCTCAGTCATGGGAGAGTTGAATAATATTCACATGCAATTGGCCTATGATCCACGTGTTCAAACTTGTATTGACATATCTGTTGTGGATATTCCTGAAGGGTATGGCATGCTTCTTAGTAGAGATTGGGCAAGGAAATTGAATGGTTATATTGCAATGGACTTTTCACACATGTGGCTCCCATGCAAGGGAATTCCCAATCAGATAAGGATAGAGAGAACTCCAAGGCTCTGATTGTTGATCACTGAGTATGGTGAACACAATGAGATCTTGTTTATGGAAACCACTTTGGGATCATATATTCCCAAAACTAGAGAGGTTTTAATGTTGCAAGGTTACAATAAAGGGGGATGTCCTGATGTGACTCCAACTTTTGCTCAGGTACCAGTTATGGATAATTCAGAACCATCACTAAATAAAGGAATGTTTGAGAATTTTAGGGATTTTGTCCTAAAAAGCATTCAGTAGGAAGTTGAACTAGGAAAAGATGCATCCATTCAAAATCTTTTGTTACCCAACTGGTGTAGAATTCATGATGCTTTTCATTCTGAGATATCATGCACCGTGTGCAAAGAAGCAATTGCACAAGTTTCCAAAATAGTTCTGCAAGCATGGATAGTAGAAAATGTGGTCAAAATGAACTCATCCTGTATGAAAATTGTAGACCCACAACAAGAAACAATCCAAGAAGGTAGAATAGGACAAGAAGAACATAAAAAAGAATCCAAGGATTCAAAGGTAAAATCACCCATGGAATATGAAAATGATCAAGTGTGGACCCTATCCTTTGATGGGTCCAAATCAAAGAAAGGTAGTGGAGCTGGTGTTGAACTAATCAGCCCAACTGAAGAAACATATTTGGCAGCACATAGGTTGTAATTCCATTGTACTAATAATGTGACTGAGTATGAATCATTGGTCATTGGATTGCTCCTCGCTATCCAAAAGGATGCCAAAATCCTACATGTACGTGGAGATTTAGACATAGTCATTGGGAAGATACACAAGAAATATACATGCCATGATAAAAGATTGGGTCATTATCGCAATAGAGATTGGGAACTAATTGAAAGCTTTGATGCTTTCAATATTAAAAGGATAAGTCGAATAAGCAATCCAGTAGCAAACTCTTTGGATCAATCTAAAAGTTCATTAGAACCATTAGCCATGGATTATGTGAAGAAATTTACAGTTGAGCTGACTTCAGTACCATCAGTTCCTGACAACATCACAAATTTTCAAGTGTTTGAAGATGACAAGCATATTCTTGATTTTTTGACAAGCTCGAGGGTATTTGAAGAACAAGTCATAGATGAAGGAGAAAAATAAAAAGCTCAATTTGAAATCGATGAGATTATGAATTTAAGAAAAAATACCATTCCAAAAGGAATGATTGAACTAGAGAGAATTTTTTATGCAAAAAGACTAAATTCCCTCAAGTACCAAAGTACTGAAGGAGGCGAATGTGAAAGGGTGAACTTGGGAATGAGAGAAAATGTCAAGAATGTATTTATTGGGAAAGTTTGTACCCCTACCGAAAAGGAGGAAATATTGAAGCTTATGAAGGAATTCCCTGATGTAATTGCTTGGGGATATGAAGATCTGAAGACATATGATATGTCTCTCATTACACATACTATTCCATTAAAGCCAAACAATAAACCATTTAGACAAAGGCAGAGACCAATAAATCCATTGTTAGAGCCACTAATACATCAAGAAGTGAAGAAGTTATTGTCAGCAAGGATTATATTCCTAGTTTGACACTCAACGTGGGTTGCCAACCTTGTACCTGTTAGAAAGAAGAATGGAGAGATAAGGTTGTGCATGGATTTTGGAAATCTCAACAGAGCTTCAGAGAAGGATAATTATCCAGTGCCATCATTAGATGAAGTGATACAAGTTGTTAATGGTTCTCAAATGATGTCATTTTTAGATGGTTATTTTGGATATAACCAAGTGATGGTAGAAGAAGAAGATAGACTAAAGATGGCATTCACAACTAAGTGGGGTACATTTTCTTATAGAAGAATGCTTTTCGGTTTGATCAATGCAGGAGCCACTTTTCAAAGGGCCATGGATTATGCTTTTGGAGACTTGGTAAAGAAGTGCATCATCATTTACATGGATGATCTCATAGTATTCTCTCGACGCAGGGAAGATCATATTAGTGATTTGAGGAGAATCTTCCAAAGATGTAGAAGATACGGGATTTCCTTGAATCCAAAGAAATGCATGTTTGCTGTCACTAAAGGGAAATTGTTAGGACATGTAATATTAGAATGAGGAATCTCAATTGATCCTGAGTGCATTGAGGCAATATCAAAGATAGGATTGCTGGCTAGTCAGAAAGAATTAAAGTCATTCTTTGGGAAAATTAACTTTGTAAGGAAGTTCATAACTAGATTTGCAGAGATAGTAAGGCCATTAAATGACATGCTAAAGAAAGGAGCAATGATAGATTGGACACCTACATCAAAAAAGGCATTCGAAGAAATCAAGCAAGAAATTGTGGATGCTCTTGTTTTGTTGAGTCTTGACTACACCAAGCCTTTTTATATATATTCTTTTGCCTCAGAACACACTTGCGCAACTATCCTCACCCAGAAGGCAGATGATCAGGATGAACATCCTATTGCATTCATGAGTTCACCCATGAAAGATGTAGAATTGAGAAATCCGAATGTTGAAAAAAAAGCTTATGCTTTGGTGAAAGCAATAAAGAAATTCTAACACTACATCCTAAGAAGCAAGGTTTATGCAATAGTTCTCGATGCAGCAGTAAAGACTTTGCTAATGCAGAATGAACTGGGAGAAAGAAGAGGAAAGTGGATGGCAATTATTCAAGAATATGACATGGAGATACAACCAATGAAGTTGGTACGAGGACAAGCTCTAGCCCAAACCCTTCCTACAACTGGTCCTAAGTTAGTACAACAAGTATATGTGTTAGAAGAAGTATCCTCGGATGAATGGTATGATGACATTATTCAATATTTGCTAAACCATATAAGTCTCCATCACACTTGAATTCTATTCAAAAGCATTAATTGAGAATGAAGAGTCAAAATTTTATGCTTCAAGGATCTGTGTTATATAGAAAGAATCATGATGGGGTTTATTTGAGATGTGTTGGAAAGGAAGAGACTAGACACATCATTGAGCATTTTTATAGTAAATATGGAACCAGTCATGGAAGTGGTTTGGCTATGGCTCATCAAATATCAAGAGCAAGGTATTATTGGCCAACCTTGTTTAAAGACACTTATGAACATGTGAAGACTTGTCACACATGTCAGATACCTGCGACACATGAAAGAAATCCTGCTATGCCATTACAACCTATTATTGAAGTAAAACCATTCACAAAATGGGGGTTAGATTTCATCGGTCCCATCAATCCACCATCATTAGGACGCCACCAGTATATCCTAACTGCTACAAACTATTGCACTAGATGGACCGAGGCTCAATCACTGAAAAATTGTACAATAGAGGTTGTTATCAAATTTCTTGAAGAAAATATCATTACTAGGTTTGGATGTCCCCATGCATTTTTATGTGATAATGGGCCAGCATTTAGATCATTGAAGTTCTCAAACTGGGCATTTGACTATGGGATCACACAAAACTTTTCATCAAACCATTATCTGCAAGGGAATGGATTGGCAGAATTAAAAAAAAAAAATCTATTGAGTGCAATGAAGAAGTTATTAGACAATAACCCTAGAGATTGGCATACATAGCTGAGATTCACACTTTGGGAAAATAGGATCAGAATAAAGAGTTCTTTAGGGACATCTCCATATCATTTGGTCTATGGACAAGATCCAGTTTTTCCTATCCAATTGAGGATTCCAACACTATGATTCATGCAAGATTTTATGGAAGGAGAAGATAGAGTATAGACACGTTTGACCCAATTATTTTACTTGGAAGAGAAGAGGGACGAAGCATTGGAAAAGTTTGCTAAACATCAAGGAGTTGTTAAGAGATGGTTTCACAAAATAGAAAAGATTAAAGAATTTTGAATTTTAGATCTAGTACTTTGTTGCGATAAGGCACATGAAAAGAAAGGTGGACATGACAAGTTTGATAATCTATGGAAAGGTCCTTATCAGATTTCTAAAATTTTGGGAGATAATGCATTCAAGCTTAAGACTCTAACAGCAAAGGAAGTCCAATTGCCAATCAATGGGCAATTCCTCAAGCATTATTTCTGCCCTTAGGTTTTCTTTGTGAACCCTAACTTGTACATAGTTAGTTTAGGTTTTCCTTTGTGGTGTGTTTTTGTTTTTGTTTTTTCCTTTTTTTTAGTTAGGTGGAGGTTTTGGTTTGTCTCCCCTCTCCTGGTTAGGAGTTTTGGCTTTGCATAGTTTAGGTTTCTTTCCCTTGTTTGTTTTGTTTTCTTTTTCCCTAGGTTTTCTTCCTTGGGTGGTTCAATTTTCTCTCTTCTCCTGGTTTCGCTTCGATTTTGGCTTTTTCTAGGTGGCTCATAGCTATGAGAATCTCCTTTTTGCAAGTGGAGTGGTGTCATGATTTTGTTACTTCATCTGAAGACTTCGTCGAGTTTTGTTTATTTCATTTCTTGAATAATTGTTATGAAGAGCATTAAAATCTCGGCTATCCTTCATATATTTTTAGTAGGTTAGAAAACATACTTGACTCGGAAGGTTAATCATACATTTTTTCTTGATGCATGAACTCTAAGGTTGCAACATATTTCACACTCTTAACTATTGCTCTAAGTCCATTTATGTGTCTTTGTAAAGGTCATGACTTGTGAAAATTTTAAAATCTTGCTTCAGCACCACTGTAACTCCTAAACCCATGGTAAGCTTCATTGCTTACAAGCCAAGAGAAAAGAAAGAAATGAAATACAAATTCAAAAGGAATAAAAAAAAGAAAAAGAGAAAAATGATGAAATAATGAGATTGGCTTTGGGGGTACGCAAAAATCTCCATAGGTGTTGTAAAGAATAATTCATTGAAAGTGGAGCAATTTTTGTTGGTTTTACAGCACCAACTCTATTGGGGCCATGGATGCCTGATTGGTAGTGAGGCAATGTCTAGGATGCTTTTGAACTCAAGAGGAATCAATAACTTGTCATGATTAATCCTAGGATTTTTGAGTGGTCTTGTTGAGATGGAATTAATATAAATTGCACACGTTCAGGTTGTCACAGAGTAAATGTGTTTTTGATCCAATATATGATTATTCTCCCCTTTTGAGCTTGTTTTCTCTCTTATTGATGATGTAAGATCGAGAAACTAGAGATTCTAAGTTCAGATTAAGTCTTATCCTTGAAATGTTTGTAACATTTCATTCATGGAGTTGTCAGATGTTGTGACCGCCAATCACCATCGCCCCAGCCGATGGCCCCCTTTCTATTTTTAAAAACTTTTCCTAGCTTTTGTGGAGTGCAAGATTGAAGGAGACAAGGATTTAATCCCATTTAGGAAATATGCCAGCTATTCCTAAAAATCTGGAGCGTAGTTTTGAGGAACTAAGGGAATGGTGAAATCCTCAACTCCTTGAAAACTGTGATGTCAATAGACTGTGGAGCACAGTTTTGAGGAACTAAGGGAATGGTGAAATCCTTAACTCCTTGAAAACTGTGACGTCAACAGATTATGGAGTGTAGTTATGAGGAAATCAATGAAAATAGAATCCTTCACTCCAAAGAAATCTCGCTTTCCATAAAAATAATATGTCCCTCTCTATCTACTCGCACACTATGGTATTGTTTGATTTCATATGGGATGGGCTTCAATTTTCTTCAAATCGAATTCCATTTTCCTCTTCTGAATACTAGTTTCAAAAGAAATTGGATTATTGCATGAAGGCGTGGAAGCCACAAAGTCTGAAGGCATGGAAGCCATAGATGAAGATTTGATGTGGCAATTCTAAAGAAAAGTGGTCTTCAATATTCATCCATATAGCATGGGTAATATATCTTATCGAGATAGATAGAGACAAAGTCTGAAGAAGTCATGAAATATTTTGAAAACAGAAAAATACGCTAGTTCAAAAAAAGCCGGCTCCCTAAAATTCTGGAAGACAATTTTTCAGGAAATGAAGGAAGGTTTTGATGAGGGATTTTATCCTTCATTCCTTAAAAAGCCCACCCCCTAAAATTCTGAAGCGCAGTTTTTAGGAAATGGAGGAATGTTTTGATGAAGGATTTTATCCATCATTCCTTGAAAATCTCGCTTTCATAAAAAAACAAGCACAAGTCAGTAGGAGTGAAGGAAATATTATGCAAAGGAAAAATCCTCAATTCTGAAAAACCCTGCTCTTGTAAAGTGGTTAAAAAATTGTGAAAAGCGGGAAAATTGAAAATTTTGCAAAAGAATCCAAAATTTAGAAGAAGAAAGTGAAATTCCTTGAGAAGTGAAAACTTGGATTCAGAGAAGAAAATCGAAAAAATGATTTTCCTTCATAAAGTTTTTTTCGGATTTGCATTAAAAAATTAAATATTGGTAAAACTAATATTTAATTTGATTTTTTTTAATAATAATCCAAAAAAAATAAAATGGAAAAAGTTGCAAATGAATTTGATTTTTTTTCATTTAAATATAGAAATTAATTAAATATTGATTTTTTTAAAATGATATTTAATTAATAAAACTAAAAAATAAAATCAAAATGGAAATACTTAGCTTCATCATGAAGTTAAGAGCATTAAAGATAGCAACTTTTTGAATCAAGCAACAAAAAGGCAACAAGTGGCACAAAAAATGGAAACCTTAATTGTTAAGTAAAGCAACAGCCTAATTTTAGTTTGCAGCTTTAAAGGCATCTTTTTTGAAGGATGATTTCTATAAGAAACCCTCTCATTCATTTAGGTTCACACAGAAATTTGAAGAGAAAATCGAGAATAGGAGTAAGATTTGACGAGTTCAAGGAAGCAGATTTTTTGAGAAATTTTCTAAAATTGTTGTAGTGGTTTTTGGGAATTCACGATAGAAGATTTTGAATTCTATCAGAAAGGAATTTTCGTTGCAGTCAGTTGTGAAATTTCATATTTCTCGTGGAAGTGTTAAAAAGTGAATCTTGAAAGGAGTATGGAAATTTTGGCAAAAATCCAAAATATTTGTCTTATAGACAAGTCATATCTGTTGTTTTTAATGCTTTCCTTGCATAGTCTTATGTATGTATGTTTTCTATTTTGCAGGAAAGGAAAATGGCAGAGCCCAAGGGAATAGGAGAAACGTGAGGACAATTGATAAAGAATGAAAGGAGAGGATTCTATCCTGAATCCAAAATTCTGTCAAAGTGGACAGAAATTGGAGATACAAGTCTTTGTGGCCTTGATTTTAAATATTTTAACTAGAGAATGCTTGTATATAATGACTATCACCCACCACACCTGGCTACAAAAATTGAGAGAAGTGGAATTTTTACTGCAGCTGGTTTCCCTCCTTATTTTTAGCATCTAGAGTTAATCATGGAATGTACCAAGCATTACAGTCCTAAAGACAGAACCATCCGAGATTCTGAACGAAATATTCTGGTAGATTTTTCTCTGGCATCAATTTATGAAGCATTTGGAATTCCTTCAAATCTAAGGATGGTCACAAAAAAACAAGAGCAAGCACTGAGAATCTATACATCTGGAATCAATTTTTGTGAAGAAATAATCAAGAAAAGATGGTTGAAAAAGAATAGACTGTATCATTCCAAGATTCGTAAAGAAATAGTATGGCTAAACTTGCAGAGGGAATATATTGATATGGTCGTGTTGTTGAGTCACATATTTGGCATACCTTATTCTTATAGGTTTCAATCTTGGATGTGGTATTTTGTTGAGTAGGTAATGGAGGAAGGTGATAGAATAGATTGGGTTGGGCTCATAAGTGATAACCTAAATGAGGAGTTGATGAATCTAGAGCATACAAGGAGATTTTACATGAGCTCCTATGTCATCTACATGCTAGCACGGAGGAAAAATTATGATGGACTATGATGCAAAGGACCAATTGGAAGTGGAAGCCAACACCTCAAAGTCCATGAATGTTACCCACAATTGCATTTGTATTCAAAGGATGATTACATGAAGGTTAATGATATATTTTCCATGCACATAGTAAGAACATTACAAAAAAGGCCACATATAAGAATGTCAATGGGTGCAATGAAGTTGGTTGAAGAATATGGTGCCTGGTTCATTCAGTTTCCTACCTTTTCATACATCCGAGTTCAAGGATTCTCCACAAAGCCATACAAACTCCCCAGGTATCCAATGGATAAGATTGTCTTGTTAGAGCTTACTCGACAGCTTACTGCCTATGACAAGATTTAGAAAGGGAAGAAGAAGTTGGGATTGCAGTTTCCAATTTCCATAGGAGAAGGGAAAATGGAGGTATGCCCATGTCTAAAAGCCACAGAGAAATCATTAGATGAGCTCCACTTCTTTCACCTTGCACTTTATCCAAAGAGGAATGATTTTGATCCTTTCAACAAGATTTCATTAGTAGGGGGATCAAAGTACCAACAAAAGGTTCACCTTGAAGACTTTTGGGCAAATGCAGTAGATGAGAATGAGATTAGAAAAATGTTGCATTCAAGACTACCATTGAACATTATTAGAACATGCATTATATTCAAGGTTCATGATCAAATGGAGGAAGACCCAAATATGATGCGAAAAGGATTCAATCTAGAAATGACAGCTCAACCATTTGATTGGAAGAAGAAAGAAATTATAGATCTTAAAGCTCTTTCAAAACCAGTCTTAGATTTTACAAAGTGGTGGATCAAGTGTAAGCTTGAAAAATTAGTTGCACAAGTTAATGGATTCACATATAGGTTGCTTGGCCACAAACCACTCAGGGATGAAAAATCAAGACAAATATCCGAAGCGACTATTGAAGAAAGGGGAACTCCATCCAAAGATGTAGGAACCAAGAAAGGGAAGAAGGTACCTCAAGAAAAGCATCCTAGGATTGAAGAAGTCATCCAAGAACCTCAAAATAAGAAGCAGAAACATGGAGATGCTCCCTCTTCTCCAAGTCCAACTCCAAGTGTCCAAGAGATAGAACTTTTGAAAGGTAGGATGCAGGGACAAGTATAAGGAGATTTGAGCAAGAAGAGCATTTGGATAGGCCAATTCATGATAGGTTGAGTATAAATGCTTATGATAAATCAATGCAAGAAAGAGGGAGAGATCAAGATATTGCTACAAAAGAAAGTCTTGCTACAATCTTAGAGTGAGAAATAATTAATGATGGAGATGGTCCACTAGAGGAAGAAAATCCAGGGGTAGCAATACATCTTCCAAGTGTAGAAGCTATAGTTCCTAAGGTTATAATGGATAGTCTAGGTGGTGAAGAGGAGATTGACATTCGAGTAGTCCAAAGGAAAGAACAATTGGTAATTTTGGGGGACCAAAGTATACTTATTTCGGAATGGTTGACACAATGAATTCAATTGCATCAACAAAAGGAGGTTGATCCAACAATTGAATGACAAGAAGTTTTGGACTAATCAAATCGATCAAAAGAACAAGGGAAAGAAAAAAGATGTACTAAATTCATCAGAGGAGAATCAGGATCCAGAATCTTGCAGATTATGACTCCCACAGTTGACAAAGGAAAAAACCGTATTGCTCTAGATGAATATCATGTTACAAAAGTAAATCTTGGTCAGGCCTCCCGAGAGAAAATATTGGAAGAATTTGATGAGTCTACACAGGCTTTGAAGGATAGGCTGAAGAAAGTAGAAGAAGGGTATGAAAAGTAGAAAAGAGAAATTTGGGCCTTATGTCAGTACATCAATAACTTGCCTCATCCGTAAGAGAGGAAGGTCCATCATTTGTCCCTCCAACAGGTGTTTCTAGTCAAGTGTTAGGTGATATTGACAGAATCAAGCGGATTGCTCTAGGTGCAAAGATTTGGATCGAAGGAATTCAGGAGGTAGCCTTCAAACATGTAGAAGAATTAGTGCAAGTGCACAATAGGGCATTGGCTTTAGTCTCTAGGATCCAGTGCATGGAGAAATCATGGGTGGATGAGCATATTTACCAAGAAGAGTTGATTGCCGAGATTCAGAGTCTGATGGATACCCCAAAGCAAGAATTGATTGATGGTTGAGTTATCAGTGAGGGGGATGTCTATGATTTTATTCGATGGTATAGTGCATTGATCATGGCTAAGGAAATGTTTGAGAGCTTTACCAGGGAATCCATTCAATGGAAAAAGATTGTTGATAACATCAAGCAAGGAATATCAAATGCAGTTGCATCCTTGTTATCACAAAGATTGGAGTAAGAAAAAATGACAACTGATAATCTGAAAGTCAAGTTAGAGGAATTCTGTCAGCTAAATGTATATGGAAGAGATGATTTTAAGAACTTCTCCATCTTCTCAAATACAATGCACACTACTAAGGACTTACTACCAGATTGGGATGAAAGCTTGGGAAAATCAGAAAGAGCAATTGTACTTCTAAAATTTGAGCAAGAATCTACACCAAGCATCAGTATAGAGGAGTTGGAAATAGTGTTAGATCGATTTTGATTTTTCACATGAAGAAATCAAGGATAGATGCATTAAATGCAGAGTGGGTGTGCATAGGGATCATTTATTACAATCCACTTCTTCTTAAATTAGCATGCATAGTGGGCATTTATTACCCACTACAGTAGTGGATTCCTTATGGCATTAATGTAGATTCCTTTCCATTTCCCTAACCCTATTTAGGGCTGATGAGGCATGATCTTGGCCATCAATTGTTTTGATCATCCAGGCCACCCGTTGTAATCAAGGACCTATATAAAGGCCTCATTTCTCATTTGTAAGAGGAGATTTTTGTCAGATTGTTGCTATGAGCTACTGAGATAATAAATTTTTCATTAGAGTTTGGTGTATACTTGACATGTCTTAGTGCTTGTTTGTTCTCCTAAATTTCTTCAAGTAGATTAAGTTTAGCATAATCAATGTGTGGTGATTATAATGGAGAATATACTCATGTATTGATGAATTTCTTTGGTTCATACTTTTGACATTTTAGTGATTCTAATTCATTGTGTAAAGTTAGCCTAAACCCCTTTCATGCATATGCTCAACTTTTATCATTTGTATACATTGTTCTTTATGATGGTGTATGCGGTGATATGAAAATCTTTGGCATAACCCTTGAAGATTGCACTAGTTCATGCTTAGTTGTAGTATAACTTGGCAAAGTGGAATTTAGTAAATTTAGGAATTTGTCCACTAGAATACTATTTGTTGTTATCACTACCCTTAGGATTAGAATAGAATTCCTGAACCCCATCCTATTTTATTTTTTCATATTCTATGAAAATCCCAAAAAGCACTTCATTGCAAAACCTTAAGATAGCTCCCACATCTAGTATGGCTTGAAATGAATATGAATAAACATGTAAGGCCCCTTGTGATCATCAAAAAATCACATCAACCACCAATCTTATCCACAATCAAGACCTAGCATTAAAGGAACCTTGAAGCCATTGTATGATCTTCTAGCAATCTTAGCATACATAAGACTTTATTGAAGAGAGGATAAGATATTTTGGTATTTTGTTCTACTATTTGGTGAGTCATAAAACACACATCAATAGTGGTACAGACTAAGATTTGGATTATTTATGCAAAAGCAATGGATGAAGTAGATGATGTAGGGTGCAAAAAGTCCACACTAAGGGAGATAATACAAATGGTAGAAGGCCTACCTGTCATTGAGAATCTTTTTGATGAAGATTTTTTTTGTGAGATATGGAAAGAGAGATGGGATGCAAATGATCTCCCTTGTTGTCATTTTCCTTGTGATGAAGGCATCATATTTCACAGGAATTGCCTTCAAGGTAAGTTGGAATTGATTACCAGCATAAACTATCAAGCTTCTAAATTTAAAACTAAAATCACTAGACAAAAAACTCTCTACGAAGCTGACCTTGATAATCGAGTTGAAGAATTCACATTTCAGCTTTATATGTTGGTGAGATTCTTGGGATCATTACAAATTGAGTTTTACAACTACAAAATATGAGTTGACTTCTGTAAATGTGATAATCCCAGCCCTCAATGCATTGCATATTATGATCCACTAGAAGAGCTTAATCTTATTGGCTTTGAAATGATATATTTGATTAGGGAATGTTTGTCAAATGATCTGAAAGAAAGAGTGGAGAGACAATTTGAGAGAAAGATGATACAATTGATAGGAGGTCTCCTAGCTATAAGAATTATTGATAATCATGTGAATCAAAAGGATGAATGTGTGATCTGTTTGAATGATTATGAAGTTGGAGAAGAGCCATGCTATTTTCCATGCAAAAAAGTTCACATATTTCATAGTAATTGCATTGCAGATTGGTTCAAAAGAAGGCAAAATCGTTGCCCATTGTGCAAGACTCCAATGTATCGGCCTAAAGAATCTGTTTACAATGCAACCATCTGAAACCTTGATTTTTTGTCTATCAGGCTTTGATTTTATTATTTGGTATAGTATTTAGAGACAATTCCTCTAGTAGTCAGCTCAAGTGTGGGAAAATGATAAACTATGGGCATATTTTGTGGTGTGCAACTTTATTTAAAGAGATATGTATCTATTAGTTCACTTTTCTCAAATATGTTGAAAAACAAGGCACAAAGGAGAAACTTTGTAAAAGATCTCTAAGATTGCATTACTAATTCATTAAATATATAGAAAAATACATAATAAATGTGAAGTGTAATGTTGATCAGATTTATATGCAGCATTCATGGTGGATAGTGAGCAACTATGTAGTTGATTAAATTGGGTGCTGAGTGACTATTTTTGGCTATTTGTTTGTGTTGACCATTTTGTCAGCATCAGCTGATTAATTTACACCATCTAACATCCCACCAAAAATTAATTATGTTGATTGTTTTTAGATATCCCTGCCTATAAATTAGAAGCCATGGGTCTTACCCTTACGCCTTTTTAGCTACCCATTTACAATAACTTAAGAAGTTCTTCATATTGCTTCCCCTCATCATAATAACAACTCTGGGTTTTCAAGGCTTACCCATAATCAATAGACTTCTCAAGTGGTTTCTAGCTAACCACAATTTCTTCACACAAATGGTTTCTAGCTAACCATAAACTTTGCACGTGAGTGGTTTTGGCTAACCATGAACCTTTCATGCTAGTGGTTTTGGCCAACCACAAACTTTGCATACTAGTGGTCATTGTTGACCAAAGAACTTTACAAATCATTTTAGATTATCATAAACCTCACATGACAGGGAAACATGCTTCCAATGCATCAACATATTGATTATCATTCTAGGCTTTCTTCACTGATGTCTGTGCTTCTTCTTGTACCTGCATCAACTATTGAGTCCATATAAAAAGTGATCCATCTATTGAGATACATTAGTATCTAGCTACTGTTGTACTCACTAGTTCTATAGAAATCCTTTTCAACTACATGACTCAACAATTTGTTAATCTAAAAATATTTGGAATGTCGAGTACAATTGATCATGCATCCCCTATAATGACTTGGGTACAATACACATCCTCCCACTGAGACACTACTATGCTCAAGGATTCTAGATTTTATGGGCTCAATGGGACTTGTACATTTATTGTGCAAATTTATCTCAAAAAGCTACAACATTAAAAAAATATCACTAACTTCTTTCTTCTGAAATAAAATTCTATCACACAAGCACATTTACCTCATTCTATGGGGAATCTTTGCAGTGATTTCAATTTTGGATAGATCTAAAATAAATCTATATAGCTCTAACCTTTTTCATGATCTCGTTTACTTCAAGCACAACTAATTAATCTATATAACTCTGATCCACAAATACTTACTGACAAACTATACTTTGCAAATGGTGACTTTGACTACAACAACACATTGATCCCCTATAGACTAGGGGCTTCAACATCTTCATGATTTCTTCTTTATTTGTAATACTTAACTAGTGGTAGCACCATTCAATATGTCAACAAATTTAAACTTTGGCAACTACTTGAGTAGCTTTTAGATTTCTCTATGGCTACCTCCTTCTTTCAGCACCATCCTTAATAGAGTATCCATAGCTTTAAGTAATTTTAGGCAAAGTGACATCCACCAATATCACCAAAACCATCGGCTCTGATGCCAAGTTGGAAAACAAGGCACAAAGGAAAAACTCTATAAAAGAGCTCTAAGTTTGGATTACTAATTCATCCAATATATAGAGAAATAGATAATAAATGTGAAGTGTACTATTGATCAAAGTTAGATGCAGCATTCACAGTGGACGATAAAGTGAATGGCTATGTAGTTGACTAAATTGAGTGCTCAGTGAGTGACTATTTTCGATTGTTTGTCTATGTCAGCAATTTTTTCTACATCAACTGAGTAATTTATGTGAAAATTCCTATTGTAGTTACAAATTATTAATCTCTTATCATAAACAGTTATTAAACTACCAAAAGTTAATTCCTAGCTAATATCGAAAAATAAAACAATTGCAACTTCACTTATAAAATATAGAAAGAAAATCACAACACAAATAACAAAATGCTTTTGGACAGACCATCTCTAGAAAAACCTCTAATGGAAAACTAGTTCTATAGATGAGAAAATTATATTAATTTCAGCAAATCAAGAGATAAAAGATTCCTTGCCTCTCACTGGTAGAACTCAAACAACCTCCTAATTTCTCCTACTAATATTCCTCCACTATTATCCCTAATGCTATCACTACACCCTTGCTAACACTACAAGATTCTTTGCTATCATTACAAACTCATTTTCTAACACTGTAAATGCTTCTTACAAAATTCTTTCTTGTTCTTCCAAATTCCCCCTTGACCTCCATTCACACTACTCCTGTTGGGAAACCAACTACCGAGATTGATTCTCAATCAATGGTTGAGATTAAAACAACTTAACAACCCAAACCAAGTAAGTTTCTAGTTGTTTCCAAAGTGGTCAATTAATTAACAAATATTTCTCTCTAATCTAACTAATTAGTTAAAAAAACAATTACTTTCTAACTAATAGCATATGCATGAATAGTTGTTCAAAGGTAACTAAACTAACACTTCCTCTTAGTGAGGAAATTGTTCTTCATGACACCTAACTTATCTCTAAGGAAGATAAATTTTTCCTTTTCTAATGCCTTTGTTAGAATGTCTACTACTTGCTCCTTTGTAGGTATGTACTCTACCTAAACAACCCCCCTATTGTACGCAATCTCTGATGAAGTGATATCTAATATCTATATGTTTAGACCTATCATGAAAAACTAGATTCTCAGACAATTTAATGCAACTTTGATCATCACAATGTATCGTAATAGGCTCAACCTTCTGACCAAACAAAGCTACTAACAATGTCCAAATCCATATAGCTTCACATGTTTCCATGCTAGCTACTATGTATTCTACTTTTGCTGAAATCAAAGCCATAGACTTCTACTTCTTACTAAACCAAGATACAACTCCTGATCCCAAACTAAAGCAACACCCTAAAGTGCTCCTTTTGTCCATTGTACTTCTTGCTCAATCTGCATCAATATAGCCTATCAACCTAATACCTTGACCTCAAACATATCTAATCCCATACTAAACTGTACCATGGAAGTAATGTAGCACATGCTTAGTTTTTGTCCAAAGTATTCTCTTTGGTTCAACCATGAACTAACTAAGAGAGTTAACTACACATGCTATGTCTAGCCTAGTGTTGACCAAATACATAAGTGAACCAATTAGTTGTTTGTATAAAGTGGAATCTACATCCTTCTCCCTAGATGTATCTACCTTCTTCCAATTTGTGATCATAGATGTAGACATGGCATTGCAATACTCCCTCATGAATCTTTTCAATATTTCATTTTAATATTTGAATTGACCAAGGAAAATCTCTCTATCTATCTACCACACTTCCATTCCTAGAAAGTAGTGCATAAGCCCCAAATCCTTCATCTCAAACTCTTCTACAAGGTCCCTCTTGCAATCCTCTATGAGCCCTATTGTACTTATAAGAAATAGATCATCCACATAAAGAACAAGAATGATAACTTCACCCCCAACTATCAAGTAGTAGAGGTTAGCATCTACTTCACTCTTCACAAAACCTATTTCCTACAAAAATGTATCAATGTGCTCATACCACTCTTTGGGAGTTTTCTTGAGTCCATACAAGGCTTTCTTCAATCTACACATGTGGGTCTCTTTTTTGTGTACTACAAAGCCTTCTGGTTGCTCTATGTATACCTCCTCCTTCAACTCACCATTAAGAAATAGTGTCTTGACATCCATCTGATGGATCTACCATCCCATCTATCTAGTAAATGAGATCATAGCTTGTATAGAAGTATGCCTAGCCACTAAATCAAATATCTCCTTGTATTCTATTCCCTCCTTCTGAGAGGACCCCTTAACAACAAACCTTTCCTTGCATTTCTTGATGCTTCCATCTGGACTGTGCTTTATCTTATAGATCGAGTGCGATCTAACTACTGCTCTATCTATTAGTCTAGGCACTACCTCCCACACATCATTCTACATAATTGAGTTACATTCCTCATCCATAGCATCTTGCCATACCTAATGCTATGCAACTTCTTGATAGTTGGAAGGTTCACTATCTACCAACTGACTAACTAATGCCACATGGTCATTAAACTTTACTAGTCATCTCCACTCTATAGTACTCCTTCTAGGAGCTCCCACAAGCTCTTGAGTATTACTTTGTATCTCTTGAACTTGACGGTTCCTACTGCCAACTGTAGAGGATGAAATATCAACCTCTAAGTCTTCTAGATGCATTTCCTATTGTACCTATTGCTCCTTTCTTTGTGAAACATTAGCAGCTGAGTCTACACTTGAACTAGTAACTATACTTGTGCTTTGCTCCCCTTGACTAGGACTTGGAGCTTCTGTTGATTGCTCACTTTGATTATCTAATAGCAAATCTCCATAATTTCTAAATACCTTGTCCTCCATGAACTTAACATCATGTTTGACAATAATTCTTCTAGTCCTAGGGATAAAAATCCTATATGCCTTTGAGGTTTCACTATACCCAACAAAGTACCCCTTCTCTATAGTGGCTGACAACTAGCTTCTTTCATGTGAAACCTTCCTCTGGTTTCATCTTCCCTAGTGTCTTGTGTGGAACCCTATTCTAAATGTAGACTATTGTATTGCATGCCTCTACCCATAAATAGTGGGGCATGTCCTAGTCATGTACATGGCTCTTGTCACCTCTGATATAGAATGGTTCTTCCTCTCAATAACTCCATTCTTCTATAGATCGTAAGGAGAAATCCACTCTCTTTTGATTCCTTCTCTCGTACAGAATGCCTAGAAGTTATTTTCTTTTGTACTTGCCTCCATTGTCTGACTAAAGAACCTTTATCTTCCTTCCTATCAAGTTCTCCACAAGAGCCTTGAACTCTTAGAACCAACTAAAAACCTCATCCTTGGTCTTCAAGAAGTATATCTAGGTCTTCCTATAGAAATCATCGATAAAAGTAACATAGTACTCATATCCTCTAAGAGATTTAGTGGACATCATTCTACATACATCTGAATGTACTAGATCAAGAACACCTTCAGCTCTAGTGTCACTCCTTGGAAAATATGCTTTCAAAAACATCCTCAACACACATACCTTACATACATCATCATTTTCTATGTTCACTTCTAGAACACCTATCACCATCTCATGAAGCAATTTTAGTGCTCCATGATGAATATAGCCTAACCTCCTATGCCATATCTCTCCAAGATCTCTAGTATTATTGTTTCTCTTGAGTTCCTTAGGAGTATCAAACTACAACCTATAAAGGTGACTACTCCTAACTTCAATAATTATGGGTGATTTCCAATACTTGTGTTTAATCAACACATGTCCCTCTAAAAAGTACATTATACACCATATCCTAAAGAACATATATAGAAATCAAATTGATACCTAAGCATGGCACATACAATACATCATGAAATGGAATTATCTTTCTATTCTACCTCTAAAATTGAATAGTCCCTTTCCCAACTGGGTTGAGTTTGGACAAGTTCCAGATAGAAATCTAGATATTGGCATTCTCCTCCTTATAATTGGAGAAGTATTCTCTAACTCCTATCATATGAAATGATGCCCCACTATCTATATACCAGATAGTCTCTAAGGTTGATCTCACCATACAAGCTATAAGTTCAAACTCATCTTCCATTCTACTAGAGAGTTCTTCTACACTTGCTAAAGTTTACACCTACTTCTTTTCCTTCTTCCTTTCTAGGAAATCACTGACATAGTTATCATATTCCTAACAACCAAAGCACTTGACCTTAGAAAAGTCCTTCTTCTTCTCACTTTGTGAATTTGATCCTTTTCTAGACCCCTTCTTTGTTTTCCATTTTGCCGCTAGGGAGAATTTTTCTTGTTCCACCTCACATTTTTGTCTCTTGTTGGCCTCACTAACAAGAATTAGTATAAACTCCTCCTAAGTGAAATCAATCCATAGTCTATCCCAACTCAATAAAGTATCTCGTCCACTGATAATTTGAACAAAGGAACTCCACTACTTAGTAAAACCATTTAGGGCTATTCTCCATAGCTCATCATCACTAGGGCTATCTCTAACAACAGCTAATTCATCCTTGAAAAGTCTAAGATTGGTGGGGTAAATTGTTACATCTTCTCCCTATTTCATCTAGGTATTCTTCAACTTCTTTCTCAAAATCATATTCTATAGATGAGGAAATTATATTAACTTTAGTAAGTCAAGAGATACAAATTTTCTAGACTCTCACTAGTGGAACTTAGAAAACCTCCTGATTTATCCTATTGATATTGCTCTATTTTTATCCCCAATGCTATCATTTTCTAATGCTGCAAATGGTTCTTACAAACTTCTTTCTTGTTCTTCCAAATGCTCCTTGACCTCCTTTTATACTACTCCTATTGGAAAAGCAACAACTGAGATTGATTCTCAATTGATGGTCAAAATTTAAATAATTTAACAACCCTAACGAAGTAGGTTTCTAGTTGTTTCCAAAAGTGGTCAATTAATTAACAAATATTTTTCTCTAATCTAACCAATTAGTTAGGAAAACAATTACTTGTTAAATAATAGCATATGGATGAACAACTATCCAAAGGTAACTAAACTAACAATTTACATTGTCTAACAAAATATATCTCATTCTTATACTATCCCAAATGTAATGGGTATAGGTATATAATGTCTACGTTGTTGGTAGAAGTGGATAAATTGGAACATTTATGAAACACAATACAAAGAAAACATACAAATTTCAGAACAACATTTTTAACATTGAGATAATCAAGTTGTAGATACTCTAGATGCGTACATGAATATCTATTGTGATATATGTGATAATCAGTGTATTATTAAAGATCAGATTTCATTGAGTTATTCTTCATAAACCATTCACACATCTTGCATATTTTTATTGATTCCTATGGAAAATATTTTATAAGATAGAGGACGTCAATGATCTACTATTGACAATTTATGCATCTATAGTTACATCTCATTGATCTCTTACTCAAGAGATTTATAGAGAATATGGTAGGTTATTTTTTATTTGTATTGGTACTATATTTTTTTCTAAATTAAATTACCTAAGCACAATTATTAACATAAAATAGATTCTATTAATATTTTGGAGTATTCATAGAACAATGTAGAAAGTTATTTATTTAAGCACATGAATGTTTGTTCAATTTATTATCCCGTAATACTATACACAAAGCTCTTAAGGCATCACTTACCTTTTTTATGATGAGTGGAATAAATACTAGACCTTCATCAATGGGTTACACGACTTATTTTTGAAATCAATATTGAGATTTATAATTTTGATTATCTTATTTTAACTTATATATCACATCTTTATGTGATTTTAGATTTGTAAAGCTCATTTCAATTCACAAATTTGAGTGTTGAATTTGGTAGCTATATGGCATGATTTTTTTTTGATGAATAGTCCCTTATATTAAAAGGAATACAATAAAGTTGCATATTCACAAAAAAAGGGGCCTAGGGATACATGATCACCCACAAGTTCATATGGCCATTGGTCAAAAATTAGCTATTCGTCAAAAAACTTTAGAAAACAATAGAAAACAAGGAAATCCTCATGCTACAAGCGTAGTGATAGCTGAGGAAGGAAGATCCTTATCATGAGAACCCTAGCCAAAAGTGGGGTCAGTAGATGGCTCAAGGGGAGCCCAACTATCATCAAAAACAACATCATTATCTTCATCTTTCTCTCCCTTAGGCCTAGGAGGAGAAATGGCTAAGTCTAGTCAGGAAAATACCCACTTCGAGCCTGACTGAGTAGAGGACCAATCAGTAGCAAGAGCAAAAAAACAATCCATTGGGGACCACCCTAAAGTAGAGCTCTAGGTAGGTGAGGCTGAGTGGTGCTGACCACTAGAACCTCTAGAAGTGTCATGCCAACTAAAAGCACCACCACTAAGAGAGTGGCGCTACTAAGAGTGAGGCATGTGCGACTGGCAAGCAAAATTGCTGCGTCCTTGAGGGTGACAATAATGATAGGTATGATCACCAAAGGCCAAATCTAGCAGAAAACAAGTAATCATACAAGGGGCATTTCCCCAATGAGCCAAAACCTCCTATAACTAAGCCACCTCCAAAGCCACTTTACATATCTATACTTGAATCTACAACATGACATTGTTATAAATACATGCTTTAGAATACATAGCTACATTAATGTCAAGTGTGTTGTGAGCATAAATGACTGCATTACAATCTTTCCAAATGGTAAATAAGATCTCCAATCAAAAAGCATGTCATATTTGGGCGTATTTGAAGGGAATCAAAGTATTATCACCCAGAAGAACCATATGCCAAGATAAAGGTTATGGGTGGAAGGGGTGAAAGAGATCATGGATCCATCACTAGTGACACTGAGCCAATCTATAAAACTAAAAAATGTGCAAAGAGGACTCTAGTTGACAAAAGAAAGGGCAATAGGTGTCAGGAACTCCTAGATACCATAGCCCAAAGCCCAAAGGTAAGCTCTGGAAAAGAATACACCAGGAAAAATGAGCAATTTTGGGTTCAGTAATGGCATCCCACATAGTGGAGAACCTATAACTCCATGTTTGATGTGAGGATTGCAAATGCCAACATTGGTTGAGCACATCAACCATGGGCAGGTGAGGAACCAACCATTGGTAACTTAGCCTAAGTTTATAGCTGATTATTAGAATGTCTAGATACCACTTCCAATCTTTCCACCAAGGGTGAGAAGACTGAATGCCCACTTTGTGTAACAAATGTGAAGGCACTGCAAAAACTAGAAGATCAATAGTTTTTCGATCTGGATGAGTGAGTCAGAGTTGCACTCTCATGTCTTCCTAAAACTGCAAGCTCATAGTACCTTTGGAGAAAAGATCTTTAGGGTTCCTTATGCCACATTTAGAAAAATGTAGAACATTATCCCTATGCACCTTAGCCATGGGAACACCTTGAATAGAAAATAAAGGTGGCCACCAGAGATTATGCTAGTTCAAGAAAAGCCCATCTCTAAATCCATTGCCAACCTAGCAAAGGCAAGGCTTAACAGATTCCTAGTCTTTGCAAATACTCTTGGAAACAAAAGTACCCTAAATTTGAATAGGTTTAGGGGCAACTAGAAGGGTTTAAAACCCAATCTCCTTCTAGGCTAGCTGGTGAACTAGAAAGCCTGAAGAAATGTAATGCCTTAACAAAATCTTCCAAGCTTTAGTGCTAGAAAGAGCTTGAATCACCCATTTGGCACATAGAGTAGTACCTTACTTCTAGGTGGATAGCAAGCTAAGGCCACCAGACTCCTTCGGAAGATAATAGAATTCCTAGGCAACTCTATGAAAGCCCTAGTGAGAAGTGTTTGACACCCAAAGGAAGTAATGTAAAAGGCACTCAAGTTTGAGGTATGAGGCCTTGGATAGATTCCAATAGGAAGAATAATAAACATGGTTCATGACCAACACTTTGGAATAAATATGGAATTTTCCTACTTGTGAATCTTCTTCCTCAAATCATTTGCCTTGAACAAATGGGTTTTATCAAGTCCTATTATATCTTGGATAATAAGGGAAGCCATCAAAATTAGGGGCATTATCATCTGCCATGGAGAAAACAACTTTGTTGAGGTCCTCTAGAGTGAGCTTCTACTCACAGAATGCATATTGTTCTAGAGTGATTCATTTAGACATGATAGCCAAACAAGCCTGCAAGGCTTGATCCCTAGTCACCGAGGGACATTGTGCTATGAAAACTTTTTCATAGCGATGAACAAAGGGTTGAAGAATATTAGGAAGCTCACAAAGGGTATGTTAAGCCTCCCTAATGTGCTTGATCCCCACCATAGAGTGGCATGCCCTCAATGCATTAAGTAATTCCTTAGAAGCTTGATCACCATCCTCTAGCCAGTGAAGGCGAGCTTTGAGTTGAGCTCCCAAAGTGGTATAATTTTTTGCAACTTATTTCTAATGGATTCAAACCTAAAGATCTATATCAAATGGATTCATGGTAAGAGCTTTAGTGACCATATACAGATCTTTGATAGTGGCCTCATAGGATCTCTTGCAGTACATGGCCAATCACCTCTTATAAATGTGAAGAAACCTCATAGTATGGGTGATGGCTTCATTCCACCACTAAATCCACAAGGAGGATGAGTGGTACCTAGGTTCAAGATTCCAAGTTTGTAAAATATTGTTGACAATGGGTGGATGGGATACCATAGAAGTATTAAGGTAAAATATAGTTTTACAATTATGAGGAGGGGTAGAATGCTAGGTGATGAAGAAGTGGATGGGAAAATGGTCAGAAAGAGTCACATCAAGAACCAGAGTGATAGGTAGTAGACTCATGTCAGAAAAAGAAGAACAGAATTGAGCAAAAACTATAGCACAGTTCAACCTTTTAAAGAAACTGTCAGCTCCCTCTCAAAAGTTGGACCATGTTTACTAGATGCCATTAGTCCAGTGGCGATGAACATTGGGATAAAAAATGACCCAACTTGTTTCACATGTAGAACTAGACTTCTCACTCACTAGCTAACCATCGAAAAGGTAGAAGGCCCACTTTATCAACAACCAACTCAACCATATAAAAATCCCAGTAGAATAACCAAGTGGTAGGTTGCAAAGAATCAACTACCCACCTCCATAAGTGTGAGCACTCAATCACATCATTAGGGGCATAGCTATTAACAATGCCAAAAGAATGATTTTGAAAAGACAAAAAAATCCAAACTACTCTCTGCATGGGTTCAGAACCATGGGAAATAACATAAGGAAAAAGTCAAGGGGAGAGGAGAGTGACTACACCACCTTGACTAGCTTCATGCTAAGAAGAAAAACTAACATGATCTGGCCATATCAAATGGCAAGCTAAGTTGAGAAGAAATCCAGAGACTTTAACTTCTTGTAAATATAGAACATCAATATCGCCAAGCCTATGCCGTGTATCATGAACATAATATTTTCTAGGGAGGTCTGTTAGCCCCCACACATTTCATGAGGGAAAATTCATCATAAACTAGCTTGCATATTCTCCTCATCCTCAAGTGAGGAAAAACTGTTATGTAAGAAAGCAAAGGGTTGAAATGAAGAATCACCCAAAGTGATGGCTCTTCACTTATTGTCTTCAAGGCTATGAGAGTGATGGGGACAGAAAGAAGAAATATAGAAGCTACTCAAGGTGCCCAAACCCAGGTAGCTTGTACCTCTAGCTTTCCTATCCCCTGCAATGTAGGGTTTGAAATGAGTGGTGACACAACCATAGGCGCCTCTAGTTTCGAGGGTATAAGAGGAGCCACACTGGAATTGGGGTAGCTAGGTTCTTGAGAAACAAGGTTTGGCTTAGTAGTGCCCTTGCCTTTCTTGACATCTTTTGTCCACTCATCCTTTTTAACAGCCAGAGCTAACTTGGGCTCCTACACCAGAGAGTGATTGTGCTCAAGAAGAGGACAATCATTGATCTTGTGACACACAAATTGATAGCAAAAACAAGTATTCAAGAGATTCAAGTAAAGAACCTTTTGAGTAAAGGTGGTAACACCAATATAAATTTCCATAGTCTCTGTAAGGTCCCTAGAAAGGTCAACCTCAACACAGACCCTCCGCTGATGATGGATATTAAAAACAAATTCTGTTTCCATGGCCAATGGTTGAAAATACTCTTAGCTTAGGAGGGGTTACCATAAAAAAAACAATAAAAAAACCTTGGTGAGGTTTTGATTCCCTTCAAGGTGAATCCCCTAGGGGGACCAGGCCTTGGATATCCATTCATGCAATGTGCTTTCAGAGGGAGTGTGACCCAGGGTTTGGGTTTCTAGATATTGGCAAGCAGATTCAAAAAAAAAAAATTTAGAACCAAGTCAAGAGAGTAATTAACTCATGAAATACCTTAGGCACAAATTTTTCCAAGTGTTTTCTTGGCAGGGCCATTTTCACATGCAATAGTAACTCCAGCACCAGCAATAACTGTAAGCTAAAATAAATTCCAGCACTAAATATGAAATGATAGATAGTAATGCAAAAAGGGCTCAGACACAAACTGTACAAACCCTAACAAAGCTCATTTCCCTCTCGTATTCCCACCTTAAAATATATGGCATGAATTTGGATATCAATGTAATTAGAAACTCCATAAGCACAAAAAAAATGAAAAACTTAAAAGAATATATTTTAACACATCTATAAACAGACTAGGGAATTATTAATAAGTTTTCAATACTATGAATAATTATTAATATTGTTTAATACTAAAAATTTAATAATGAAATAATTCTATTTAGAATAAATAATAATATTTGTTGTAATACAAATTGCCTAGAATAATTAGGTACAAATTATTGATAAACTAAAAAAATTTGAATGACAAATTGAGGTAGAATATTGATATTGAAATATATAGAATGTTCTTCAAAATTTCAATTGAAATAATTTAATGTTTTATAATTAACTTTATGAGATCTATATTTAAAAGTTTGATTTACTATGTAATTTTTTTATATCTAAATATTATTTAGGTGTTAATGTTTGAAATTGAAAGCAACCAAGAAAAAGCATTGGTCTAAAGTACAAGATGTTGACAAATAGCTAATTAATACGCATGTCCATAATTAATCAACCCACCTTTTAAATTAAAAAAATCCCATATTAACGTGTCCCAACTATGATATAGAAAACTACAAACAATATACAACTTAAGATATATAAACTTCATGATAACTGGAGTCCATAAAAGCACCACAAACAAAATCCTCATGGGCCAAGTGCTATGATAGTAATCGAAGAAAAAACTAAAACATAAATAAAAGGGAGTACTAATTTCCCTTGTTCTTCTCCTTTCCCTCTAGCTTCTATAGTAGCAACTGGAGTCAATCATCAAATAAGAACCTATAAAGTGAGCCAGTGGTGTCCACCCTTGCCATAGAACTAAGGCCTTCCTTCTCCATGTATAGCAAGTGAAGAGTAGTGGCCCCCGAGTGCATCACCCACACAAAAATCCTATTGACTTAATCAAAAAATTATGCTAGAATCTCCTTCCCTTCTTCCATCTTCTTCAAGTTCTTGTTAATGACCCTCAGATCATCATTCTAAACATCAATAGATGGGGATGAAGGCATGTCCTTCTCAAGAATATGATCATCTTTTGTAGCAATGCTTTGGTCAGAGTTGAGGGTCTACTCCTTTTCACCCCCTAACATATTAGGGATATTATTCTTCTACATATAAGAGACATGCTAAGGAATGGGGCTTAAGTGTCTATTATCTCAACCATTTTCCTAACCAATAGTTATTTTCTATAGGATCTCTTATTCTTCTACATTTTCTAAGGTCCTTTGCATTTTCCTCTATCTATGAAGTCTAAGCTATGGGAATCTTCATTCATAGGTTTGAGGTCCACATTAACCCTCTTCTTCTTATTCCTCATGAACCTCTTCTTGCCACCTTATATTTCTACTTTTTGATCCAAAATTTGGATATTTCTCTTTATTTTGATTTTTTTAAATTTGGTGGACTTTGAGGTTTTATTATCTAGAGAGGACATAATCTTGCTATAGTTTAGAGAGGTAGAGTTAGAAAGGGTCAAGCTAGGAAAAAATACTTGCACATTTATGGGCTATATGGGGTGGAGTTTCTTATGGAAATCATATAATTTATACATAAAGGCCTAGTGAAGAATAATGTACGACTTCCATTTTTTATCTTCTCCATAACCCTAAAGATAAATCCTCCATAGAATGAAGAAGAAGGAACACAAGAGATATAAGGTCCTTGTTTCAAAAATGATTTAAAATGGGGAAATGGTTGTAAGTAAGATATCTCATAATAGCATTGCATCCCTCCTTTTAGGGATCTATAAACTCCATTCTAAAATACCCATCATGATCATGCACAAGACTATCACCTATTTGGGAAAATTGGCTGACGTTCACTTGATCAGTGACATGGATTTTTTCTCCACATTTAGCCTTCTAAAGAAGTCCTTCCAATTTTAGCTATGACTACGTAGTTGATCTCAAATTAGATCCCATCCATGGCCACCCTCCTATTATTCCACAAGGTCATGAACTACATAAAAACTACCTCATCATATGAATTACATAGATGACATGAATTTGCCTTCTCTGAAATATGTTTATCTCACATCCATTTAATTATCACTAGGGTTTAGCTCAATGTGGACATAGTTTCCACCCATCTCTCTACTCCCACCCAAATACTCAATGAAATCTTTAGAAGTATCTACCATAAACCCAACCTAGATGAAAACTAAACAAACCTACAAGAATACCAAAAATATTTTTCCCTAAGTAAATACAATGATAGATAGGCATATACAATACTACAAGAAAATAATACCATGCAAAAGGATCAATCAACAAAGCTTCATTATTACCCTTGGTACTATCCACCTCATTTAAGACTCCACTTGTGCTCTTTCCAATACAAGTACTTGTAATGGTAAAAAACTTTGTCCTCCCCTTCTAACATCATCCCACCAAATCTCACAAAAATTGGGACACCAACTTTGGAAATTTTTATCATAACTTTCACTATTTTCCTACTGAATCATAATTCCATCCCAATAAATTATTATATGGTAACCTTTTGTTGAACCCTTCATACTAATAATTGCACACAAAAAGACTAAAAAATAAGTAGATCATAAATAAATTCCTCATAATTTGGCATCCTTAGTAATTAATTCCTAAATATAAGCTAGAAGCACATTGATACTTCCCCAAGTACACATGTCAAGGGTTTTGTGTGCAATCATAACTAGTGCATCTCACATTCTATTGCCTTCCCCAATAATGTGTTGAGTTATTGAGAATAGATTGAAGATGCTAGTAAAATAGGGAGATTGTTGAGATCATTGTTGGGAGAGATTGCTGAAGAAGACTATGTGTTTCAATCACTGTTTTGTCACTAATGTCAAGCCTGCTATTTGCTAGTAGGACAATTGCTTATAATATTTAAGTACTATCAGTTATTTGATTGATGAAGAGTATTTGTTCAAAATATGTAACAATAGCACCTAGAGGATTAATTGAGTTATGATTATGTAATGAAGTTCAAGAATCAATTAAGACAATGATAACATGATGTATTGATAATCTACTTAAGGTTAGAAATTATGGCTACACTAAGAAAGGTTAGAAGAAAAAGTTATACAAAGTTTTTTTGTCAAGCTTCACTGAGTAGATAGTAGGTGTCGAGGAAAGTCAGTGCAAGCTTAGCAAAAATTTAGTTGGAACTAAGTAAAAGAAAATTTTAGTGGATGTTGAGTAAGACAGTTAATGTTGAGTAAAGTTTAGTTGATACCAAGCACCAGTAAACTTTAGTTCATGCTGAGTGATTTATAGTGGATTTTGACAAACATGGTATGTGTCGAGCATCAAAAGGGTGATAATGTTGAGCTACTACATTATTTAAAAGATCATGAATTTGATGAATTTGAGAAGACAAGTTTATTTTCTTGGGTTGTGTGAACCAAGTAGAAGATAAGGATGATGAGCTGGTGGCACAAAATTCAAGGTAAAGCATTTTTAGGTGAAAGCAATGTTGGAGATTGCCTTTTCCCCAAGCTATCCTAAATTTAATGATATTAAAGGTCTTGACAGTGAAAAGAAAATGTGGGATGCCCTAACCACTCTCTATGGAGGAGACACATGCATAAAGAGCCAAAGCTAAAAGTCTCAGAGGTAAGTTTGATGATATGAGAGTAGAAGAAGGTGAAAAATATTGCTCAATATGTTTCAAGGATAAAAGAAGTTTTTAATGCAATAAGAGAAGTTATTGGTCATATTGAATACAACACTATGCTATGTAAAGATTTGAGAACACTACTACCTATCTATGCAATTAGAGTTTCTACAATTCAAGAGCTCAGATGTATACTAGAAAATAATCTAACCCTTGAAGTTTTGGTAGGTAGACTCACTAATTTTGACCTATCTAACTTTGATAATTACAAACCTAAGAGCATTGAATTTACTTTCAAAGCTAAGCTGTTATTGAAAAAATTTGATGAAAAGAAGCAGAAGAAGAAGAAGAGAAAGATAAAATATGTGTTTAGTGAAAATGATATAGATGAGGAAGATGTTGAACAACTAGAAGTACTATTGGGAAGAAAATTCCATAGAGGTAAAGGAAAGTTTAAAGGTAAGTTACCTTTCATTTGTTTCAATTGCAATGTGGCTAGTCATATTGCTACAAGATGTACACAGAAGAAAAACTACAGAGGTGGTGAAAATTATGAAAACAAAAGAGAAGATGATAGCAAGGTTAAAAATATAAAGGCAAGAAGTGATGCTACATTGCTGAAGACAAAACAAAGGATGAATCTGATGAACATGATGATGAAGTTGTGTATGTTGCAATAAAGGAAAAGTTTGGTGAAGATGAGACAACTGCTCTTGTGACTTGTGTGAACAAGAATGATAGATGGATCATTGATAGTGGGTGCTCACATCATATGACTAGACACAAAATTAAGTTCATTACCCTAAACTATTATGAATGAAATAGTGTAAGATTTGGTAATGATGCACCATGTTTGATAAAAGGAAAAGGTTCTATGAAACTCGTAGATAAGATTCTATGTGACAATGCCTAATATGTTGAAGGACTAAACTATAATCTTTCGAGTGTATCACAACTAAATAATTTAGGATGTAAGGTTGAGTTTGAAAAAAAGATTGCTTAGATATATGATAGTGATGGAAAATTTATTGGAAATGGTGATCAAACTAGGAGTAATCTATTCTATCTTGATATAGAGGATGCTACTTGTCTTGTTGTAATATTTGATGATGTGTGTCTATGAAACACAAGGCCATGTCATGTTAATTTTGATAACTTGCTAAGGTATAATATAGTGCCAATTTTTTGTATTTTGGCAAATTTGAGGTTTTGTTAGTGTTGTTTTTGGTGGTTTTTGAACCCTTCCATGGTATACCTAGTCACCAAGCTTTATCTAGTTTACTTGGCCACCTAGGGTTGTCGAGTTTATTAATGATGAAGGCAAACTTTGCATTTGCATTTTTTCCTAGCCGTATTCATCTTTCATGTAGTAGAGTAGGTAATGGTAACGAGGGAAATGTTCACCAAGTTTTAGTGTTGAATTTGCATATGGTATGGGGGAATTCACCAACACAGTTTCATTTTTCCATGGAGGACTCAGCTCATTTTACCTTAGTGCAAGTGGAGGAGTTAGCTTGTTTTGCTTGGTAATTGATAAGTATAAATCTAAATTTTCCCAAGCATTGAAACATAATACATTCACTATATTGCTAATGTCCGTTCAGATTTTAGGTAGGACAAATAACAAGCATGACTCAGACTCTAGATACACCTTCCAAAATTGGTGGTATGTGCACCTTTCTGATGATCATTGATCAATTTGTAAGTTTGTAACTCTTGATAATGTGATCTAATAAAAAAATTTTACCAAATGATCTTAATAATCATACTTGTATTTTACCACTTTTTGTAAAGCCAGATAGTCTTTGTCTTATAATTGTATTAATTATCATTTATTCTACTCCAAAAAGAAATAGGCTTGTAATGCACAAAGCCAATATATAAGGCATGTTTTTGGATGTAGAGAGTGGAATTTATCTTCACCAACAATATTGCAAATTCCTTAACCAATTTCTGCAGATTGGCCTTATGAATATCCCATAAACTTCTAAAATTATTGGTATAAAAGTCATTTCAAGATGGGGATTTAGTGGACTACATTTATATTACTCTTTTTTTTCTCTGGTTCTAGTAACAAAATCCATCAATTCTTGATCTGTTAGTTAGTTATGATTGAATATGTTGTATTTTCAAGTATTGCAGATCAAGTGCATAATAATTAAGATTTAACTAGCAGATCCTTTATATGTGTTCTAACATAGTTATATATTTAGTTGAAATCCTCAATCAAAATGATATTTCATTGGAATATTTTTCTTAAATGATTGAATGTGTCCTATAAATTTTTGGTAATATTTCATATACTTAGGCCATGATTAATCCAGATCCTCATGAACATTTGCCACAAAAGGCTACATTGTGAAGATTACAATCAATCTACCTTATTGGAGTTTCCTCTTTAACTAAAAAGGATTGCTTTCTTTCTAGAGCTGGTTGTGTTGTACTTTAGTTTATTTTTAATGTTTCTTTGTTTTATAAAGGAGTGGCAATGCACTCCTATTCAACTACTTTTATCATTGAGTTATTTTTTAAGAACAGAGAAAATTGGCATTTTAAATTCTTGAAATATTTTATCGTCCTAACATTGTTTGACTTTATTGAAAATTTAACTCTTGAGACCAATGCATTTAAATTGAAATGTATTCTAAAGGAAAGAGTGTTGATTGTGGTCTAGGTTAGGACCAAATATGCGAAACCATGTATTTTCCATTTTGGCCATTAAATATCTTTATTTCCTTTCAAGGCATGTCCTATGTGATTAAAAATATGAGGATTCTTAGACACTCTACACCAAATCTCCTACTGCACTGATATATATCCATCTTTTATAGTAATTTCCACTAGTCTTGATTTTGCGAATACATAGACATAGGGTGTATGTTCTTGTCAAAAAATTCATCCTTTTATGTTCTATATCATGACAAGTTTTCTCAATTTGCAAAAAAATTAGAGTATGATGTACCTCAATATTACAAAAAAATGATACAACCACAGTGCATTTCTATATATTGAATAATGTTATCTATGGTGATTCTGAATGCTTTTACTAACTCAAGCAATTGGAATTTCTCCAATCTAGGATGATTGTGATCTTGTTTCTATAATAAAATCTAGCTAATAAATGTGTTACCAATGAGTCTGTGTGATGCCCATTTATTCAGATCAATATAGTCTCATGTGTTGATGTCTTTCCAATGCTATTATGAATCTCTATAATCATCCCTTCATTATACATTGTGATTCCATGAGTTGGTATTAACTCTTATTTGCTAATGCCTTACTCGATTCAATGGGTTTATTATAAATTCATTCAATGCTCCTTTGATAGGGGATGTATTCCTTCCTATTTGGTTCCTACCATAATCTTCACCTTGGTGTCATCTATTGTGCTAGAAGTTCATGATGATCAATGGTTGAATGGATGCATCATGTATCTATATCTTTCTTTTATGCTACTCAATGTGGAGTCTTCTCCTTGGTGTCATCTATTGTGCTAGTAGTCCATAGTGACCAATGGTCAAGAATAGATGCATCGTGTATCTATATATTCCTTCTATGCTAGTTAATGTGGGGGAGAGTGATTTTATTTTCTTTGGTACTTGTGTTTATATCCACTATGAAGATTAGGTTTTATGTTGATTAAATTATGTTATGTGCATCTTCATTCATATTCATGATTTTTCAAGATCTTTGTTCAAAGTATATCTCTATTTCTTTGTTATTGATGAATCAATTCTAGATACCATGCATCCATCCATATTGAATTCTGGTCCTCTTTGTGCCAATTCCTCACTCAATTATCCTGTTGTAATTATAAGCCTCTCATGTGCCTAAATATATACCCGTTCTTATTCCAATTGTTCCTATCTCCATCCATCTCTGATATCTCCGTCATATAAAATGGTAGAATGGATAGAAGAGACCATCATCTGCAATATGGAGAAGGGTTAAATCAATTAAAACTATAATATTGATTTTCTAGTCCAATTGATGTTTTGTATTAAATGTCTACTTTGTATTCCTCATTTGCATAGCAGCTTTCTGATGATCATTAATCAGTTTGTAACTCTTGACTAAGATAAAGTTCTTGCAGAAGAGACAAGTTCTTGCAATTCAAAGTGCCTTAACAAATGAACTAGAAGTATTCATTGATATAAAAACCAATAGATATACTAGCACATCAAATAGAATGTGTAACCAATTTTTTATGGCTAACCTCCATTACATTTGTAGATGAACTATGACACAAAAAAATGGTTCTCTAAATTTTATAATAACATAACTCTAGGATACAAATGGAAGATAAAAATATTTTTCTTTTTGACATGTTACATTCACTAAAATAGGTGTAGTTTTTAACATATTGGTACATGAGGTTCAAATATCTCAAGGAAAGCTTAGAACTTCATTGGCTTTCAATTTTCACCCCAAGCTTTAGAAGTTGTAGAACTATGACCATGTACATCATCAATGTCTACATGCTCTATAGAAGTATTTAAACTAATTTATCTTCAATTTCAAATGAAGAATTTATCCTCCTCATAGAGGTTCAAAATTTTCTATCTGACATCTCAACAAGAAGCTCCAAAGATAAAAATGCATTAGGAATTCTCTCATTTTCATGAGTGCCTTCCATATTGAAAAGACACCATTTATTATTATTTGTTGATTATGGATATTCATGAATAGAGTCACCTGCTGAGGCTTCATCTTCTTCAAAAACCTGCATTTCACTCCTAGATTCTGGTAGTTTTTTCTTTTAACAATACTCACTATAAAGCTTACTTTCAATAGCTAGCTATTTTTTAGATCCTAACACTTGATCCAATTGAACCTGCATGCCAGCTCTATGATTTGACAATTGACTTTCATATGGATCTAGTTCATCATGAGGGAAGTTAAGTTTTGTAGATGTACCAAATTGATCATATGCCATCACAGCATCTTCACCAATAAGAAATTTCCCCAAGTAGGTGTGCTTCTTCAAAATAGGATTATAGTATATAGATTTAAATTTCTTTCCATTAATATAAACACATCTATAATCAATGTGCCTTGTGATGTCCAAAATTCTTCCTCTGATAACTAATATGAAGAAATGAGTCTATAATTTCTTCTCCAACTAGTGTGCTTTTAGGAAATGAAACAAAATGGCTAGAATTATTTACATCATCAGTTTTCCTCAATTTTTGTTTGTTACTATACACTCTTTAAAATTTGTCTTTGAAGTTTGAGCTTTCTTCACCAAAAAGTTCATGTGAATATTGACTCCTAGGTGTACCTATCTCATGTTCATCAAAAGTGAAATTTTTCCCTTCAATTTTAGTAATTGCACCTATTCTACCTTGACCAAAGATTTTATCATTCATATCTATGTGATGTAAAAAGTTTTTTCCATAGGTTGACATAAAATCACTACCAGGTGGGATGGTGGCATTTATCTTATCTTGGGAGAGATTCCACATTTTCTTTCCTACCTTTTCATCTACTAAAAGATGATTTTCATTTCTCCTTTTACTATTCATTGACCTTCTCTTTTTTTGCACCTCTTGAAATATACTTGCCTCCTCTTTAAAGAATCTTGAAGGAGATTCTAATTTAAATCCATGAGAAGCATTAGTCACTACTTTTTCACCTACGACATGGAAGACACTTATTTTTTTCATATGTTTGGCATTTACCTTCTTTCCACATAGTTTTTGGAGTCCCAGATATAGCATTTGGACATGATGTACCTCCTCCAAACATTTGTTTCTTGAATGAGGCTCCTACTATTTTCATATCCCTTCCTGACACCTATACTCTCTATGTCAGTGATCTGCCTTGGAGTTGGGACACTGCACTCTACTATCTCAGTACATCACAATTTAATATGACTTCCATTGATATCTTTGTATATAGCATCAAGAGTATGTTGACTTCTTTTTTTTATGACATCTGCGTCATAACCATAGCTCTCATCTCTTACACTTTTTGATTCATCACTTGACCTAGATAACCTTTTTTATGATCACTTATATTAATACAGTATGCAATCTCAATCCTCTGATTATAGACAACATGCCACATGGGTATAATTGTAAATGATTATATGATTCTAATTTAGATTAAGATTTTATCCATCCCTTAGAAATTATCCTAGTTATGGTGGACTAGCTCTTTGTAGGTTTTTTCATTTTAGTTGGATTGTATATATTGGTTTATGCAAAAAACTTGATGTATATTTTGGTTTATCCAAAAAAATTGATGTATATTTTGGTAGACAATGGGCAAGAAAGAGACTAGAGTTACAATCTCGCAATACATTAAACATAAATTAGAATTCCAAAGAAAGTGTAAAGGACCAAGGTAGGAAATAATTTCTTTACACTTCATAGTATTGCTATTATTAATTAATTTCAATTCCTAGTCTGAAACTAATACTGCTTATTCTCATGGATGTAAATGGAATTTTAGTGGATCGAGATTTTAGGAGAGGGTGAGTCTCTAACTAATATTGCTCAATCTCGAGGAAGTGAAATTGAAGGTGTTGTCAATGGAAGGCTACATGTTGACAAGGGTAAGACCCTTAAGGGTAGTGAATGGATTAATCTTACATCAAAATGCCCAAAACTTAGACATACTACCATAAAGGATTTCTTCGGAATCGATAATGTTTCTAGTCCACCAACTTGTGCAACTACAAGTGAAGAAGAAAATCACAATAGCTCACCACCACTAGAAGATGGGGTTGTTATTCAATTAAATCAAAATGCATCAAACAAGAATAAAAATGTTCAAACAATAGAAGATGTTGTAATTAAAGATAATATTGATGTTGGTAGGAAAGAAAGAAAAAGGAATTTAAAAATGGGATGGGAGTGGGAAATGAAAAATAATTTCCAGGTTGATGGGGTAGCAAAATACTAGTTTATTAAACCAATCACAAACAATGATGAACCACCAATAAAATGTAGGCATATGATTTGTACCTAGAAAACTAAAAGAGATGAAAAGTTCTAGCTAAAGTTCAATACTACAGAAAAAAATATTGGTAAGGTTTATGAAAAACAAATCATAGATGGAAAGGAAGTAGCAATAGTGAGCTAGAAATCAAAGGAAGAATGCCTTCATGTTAAGTATGCCATAGAATCTAAAGAACATTTCAAGAAAATAGTGGTAATTGGTAGTGGCAGTAGTAGAAATCCAATCAAGGATGGGCTTCAACATGCAACCAATGATGCAAACTTGGAAAAGACCATTCAGATGAGTGTTATTTTTCATATTCTATCTATAGGGTGTCCTATAAGAGAATTTTTAGAATATAGTAATTTATTATCTTTTTTGAGAGTTCCTCATTATCCTATGTCACATTGGCCAATAAATGTTGGATGGGAAATGGCAAGTTGTCTTGCTGAGGTGGAAAATAAAAATGTATAGGAGAGAGTAAAAGAATCCAAGTTTATTTCATTATCCTTAGATGAAGTCACTATGGTAGATAACATTGCTTGGGCCTGTATGCATGTACATATTGTAAAAGAACATGTCCATCAAGCTCATCTACTTTGTGTTCATAAAATGAGGGCCAATTCAACTATAGAAAATTTATATTTAGAAGTTAAGAAAGCTTTGAATGAAATTGCTGGTATTGATGACCTGACAATTCCCAAGAAGTTAGTGTGTGTCAAAGCTAATGGAGCTACTGTAATGCAAGGGAAAAGGACTAGTCTTTATGCAAGATTGCAAACTAGTATTTCACCTTACATGCTTGGAATACACTACATGGTGCACTGAATGAATTTAGCATATAAGATTATAAGTAGTTTTCCTACAGTGACAAAAGTTGAAGATATAATCTATGAGCTCCACTCCTCCTTTTGCAAAAGTCCTAAACATTTTGTGAAATTGAAGATATTTTATGAGGGAGTAACAGTAGGAAATAAGATTCTCAAGGATATTGAGACTAGATGGATATCTTTACATGGACCAATAAAATGAGTTCTAACAGAATCTCAATCCTTGATTGGAGTTATATATGAGCAACACCTTACAATAGACAAAGCTCCTGATTTGTTAAATAAGTTAAGTGATATAGAGAGCCTATTAACTTTAGCTAGTCTTCTCCTCATGCTGGATTTAATGACCAAACTTGTTAAGAAAGCCCAAGATAGAACTATGTTTATTCATGAGTATAATAATTTACGTAAAATGACATACATGGCTATGGATTCTTTTTATTTATATCTCATAGGTCATAGCCCAAAATTTTCAAGGTGGGAGATAATTATAGATTTGAATAATGCTAAGAATTTTTTATGATTCAATGCAAAAAATTTGTTTGTGAAAGGATTTCTAATATCAATGCACCAATCTAAAACAACCAAGAGAGGCAAAGTACTACTAGTTAGAAAGGATGATTTTAACAAGATTGTTAAATTTGTTACTGGAAATGTGAAGTCTATTTCCTACCAATTTTCAAGTGAGATTCATGAAAGATTCCTTCAAGAAGAAATTCTTGAAGCCATGAGTTGTGTGTTTCCTCAATTTTGGAAAACTTCAAAGATAATCCAAGTGATCCAAAGTTGTTTCATAATAAATTTGACAAATTGATAACACCATTTTCAAAGCATACAAATTGCAATGGACAACTAATAAAAGGAATCTTAGATTCAAATAATCTTAAAAATAATGTAAACTTTTTGCATTGTGTATGAAACACTAGATGGAAAACTTTGAGAATCCATTCAATCCTAGTGCAATAACAACGCTCTGAAAAAGGATAAGTTAGAGTGAAGTATTGCATACTTCAATATTAGAATATTTCAAACTTGTTGATTTATTTCAAATAATTCAATGTTAGGATTAGTGGAAGATGAGAGAGTTATTAGGGCATTGGGGTTTTTGAAATCAAAGGTCAAAAACAAACTAGACAAAAATTTGGAAACTTTCTTGAGGTTGTTTGTGACTCAATACAATGTTAGAGATTTCTTTATAATAGGTCATTGGCTATTTGGAATTCACATGTGAAAGACAAGGCCTTCCCAACACTTCAAAAGATGGTGGTGCTACTACTAATTCTAACATAAATGATGAATTTAGATCTCAGAGTCAAAATGAAGATGAAGTATATGGATTTTGAATACCCAACTCATAATGAAGAGCAACCTATTAGAACTAGTTAGTTTCAAGATCTAGAGTCCATATGGGATATAGAAGCATCACATTTGAGACTGAGTAAATGAAGTAATTTAGCAATCAGCTCTAAGGTATTTATAGCTATACTCTACTTCTATTCTTCCATATTCAGTCATATTATAATTACAATTTGCAAAAATAGCATTCAAGTTTTTTGTTACTCTATTGTTGACATAATGTTATTTTTGTTGGGACAACTAGTAGCATTTTTGTTATCAATTGAATTAGTCACTTTCATAAATTTTTATCATCATCATTTCAAGTAGATCATGTTGTACATATCCTTCTAAGAGGAACTGCAAGTGCAAATTTATGGATTCTTGGCATCACTGCTACTGCTGATGAATGTAGGGCATTAGCAACTTCTGTTGTTGCTGAAAAACATGACATTATTAAGCACGGTTTCTCCTCACTATTGTAGCTTTTTTCTTACTTCCCAATGCTAGTTCTAGGGCTTAGAAATGCACAAAGAATTGTATTATTATGTCATAAAATTTCAAATAGCAAGTGCTATCGCTAAGCAAGTTTGATAATTTGATCAATTTAAAAATGGTTGCCACACACACTTTAGTTATTTAAAATGTGTTGTTCTCAGCTTAATAGTGATAAAATTGAAATCACAATGCTCCTTTTTAATATGCAAGAGCTGATAAAAATCTGCAAGAAAAGTGATTTAAAATTGTGACCTTTCATTGCATGTACCAATTTGTAAATGACATTTTCAGTGCTCAGAATTACATATACTAGTCTGAAATGATGTTGTAGTACTCAGAATTACATAACTAAATTTGTATGGTTTCTAATTCAGCACTTGGTGTTATCCTATTTCAATCATAGAGATTCATAAGCCTTGTTTGAAATTCTTAAAAGAATATTTTACAAATGGTGCATTTTATGAAATCAATTGGCTTCCTCAGTCCAACATTTTTCTTGACTCAACTAAGCCATATCAATTCTCTAGCAATGACAGTTTTATGCATGACATGTAGCCAAGTATGTGATCAATATAGAACAACATCTTGATTTGAATATTTGAATATGTCAATAAATAGTTACAATGTATGTGCATCTCTATAGAATCTAAATTCGGTTGATTGCTTTTTGTGCATGATCGATGATGATCATTGACTTCATCTTTGATGCAAGGATGTGATGCCTTTTCTTAGTTTGGACTTGTTTACAATAATTACTTGTCAATTCATATGGATTTTTTAGCAAGAATTACTTGTTAATTCATGCTATGTTGGCCTTGATGACAACTAAATTAATCACTCCATCACCTTTCAATTGTGTGTTTACCAAAGGATTTGATTCAAGAAAGTGACTAAGCTCAGTAAAAAGAGAAACATACATCACATGTTTCATCTTGGTATTACCAAAGATTAGAAATATAGATGTTGCAAAGCCAAAGAATACAAGTAAACATCATGTCATGTCTAATATAATTATTGCACCTCTTTTAAGTTATTGGATGAAAGAGATATTTTGTAATGAATATTGGTTTTACTATATTTTGTCTTGAACATGACAATTTTGATAGAATCTTTCATAAATATTTGTAATGAAGTATAAAGTTTTAGTTTTATGGTTATTTGTGATAGATATGACATTTTATGGTATTATATTTGCATATAAATCCATAGTGTTATGCTTTGATCAAGATATAGAAGGATGTTCTACATGTTTGATAAATCTTCTATGCACTCCCTGATATCTATTTTTCTATTTTCCATGCCTTTGCCAATTTCCTCAATTTCTAATTTTTTTGAAAAATTGACTTAATATGTCTTGGCCCATTAGGATTATTGCAACCCATTTTCTCCATTCTATAGATAACTATATCATGTATACCTGATACTTGACCATGGCAGATGTAATTTCATTCATGAAGGTTGATTTGTATTGTTGTTCTTTTTTCTTAAGGAAATGTCTTCCACTACTATGAGTACTATGATTGACATCAATGTTTAGCTACTTGTCCAATGACAATATGTTGAATCTAGAACATTGTAGAGATGATGTAAATTATTTTACTAGCACTTCCAAGATAAAATGGTACCTATTCTATATCTAGTGTCTATAGAGACCTATCTACCTAATGCATTCCCAAAATTTGGAGAGTTTTTGGTGCCAATAAAAGTTGTAAAAACTTGTCAGGCAAGAAAACTCGGCTAGTAGTTCATCTATGCTTCTATTCATTTGTAAAGTTTATTTGCAAAGGATTTTTAGAGCTAGACTCTTATAATCAAATACATGTTTTTTATCAGCTCCATATTTTTTATATGTTCCCCTGGGATTAGCATTTTATTTAGATGTTTATTGTGTAGGAGTAGCATGAAAATATCTTGGTGTTTGTTTAGTTTACAATGGACAATACAACAGAGTCAAGTTTCTTGGCATATGTTTTGTATGGGAAATACAACACAAAATTTTCCTCATCCATGTAAATTCTCATTCGATAACCACTTCAAATTTTTTCTTGGTGGCTTAAACATATTAGGATTAGTAGAAATCCATGGATGTGTTTATTTTTTTGTAGGGTTTATTCATAATGGAATTGTAGAGCCAGACTCTTTTAATCCAATGCCTATCTATTATTAGTTCCACATTCTATATATGTTCCTCTAGAATTAGCATTTTGTTTGGATGTTTATGTTGTTTGTTCACAGTGGGATATTTAACAATGTAGAGTTAGGTTTGCATATGAAATTTCTTCTCACTAAAAGACCAGTTGTAGTTATTTGCTAGTTACTAAACTTTCTAGATACATCATAGGCCTAGCATCATTCAAGTTTTTGCTATGTTTTGCATCTAGCATTGGAAAAGACTTTGAGGGTTACATGATATGCTTCCTCATTGTATGATTCTTGTGTCAGTACATAATGCAGGTAGTTTTTCTGAGAATTGAGACTAATAGAAAGGAATTAGATCCTTTATTTTTCACTGTTAGAATGGTTGTTGCTATCAAAATTAACAAACCCTTCTTTGTTTGCTTCTAGTAAACTTTTCTATATTTGACCTTTTTATTCCTCTATCTAGCTTTTAAATGTTAAAGCACATGCTTGGACATTAAATCTATAAGGATGCTTATTTTCCTAGGATGGTGGTTGTTTGTCTATACTTTTGTTCTTATCAAGCATTGAGACTACCTTCAAACAAGCATTGAAGACATCATGAAGTTATAAATGGATTGTTAAGATGAATAGAGTAATTTAGCTCTTCTGGAAACACCATTTTATCAATGCATATAAGTAAGTAGATTAAAGGTGGGAAATACAAGTGATAATAAGTTATTTGAAAAGAATTTCATGCTTAAGATTTGAATTGCTTGCAAGTTTATTCTCCTATCAATTTCTTCTTTCTTAGTGCATGAAATATCCCTGTCCAAGTATAGAAATTAACAATTCAAAGCTGGGTCTAAATGCAAAAGTTTTCTAAACAATAGGAAACCCTTGTTGATGGAGGGAGTAAATGTTTGTGGAAAAGCTTCCATGGTATCTAGTGGAAGACATCAATTACTCCAACCTATCTTTACAATACTTAAGCACTTGTTTTGGGAAAGAGGATTAAATATTTAAATGAGCATTAATAGCTATGATTTTTTTTTTCTATCATGTGTATGAATAAAAAAATTGAGTAAAATTAAACTTGCCAGTAACTAGAAAAAATTGTTACTTATTCCTACATGCAAGTTGTTTAGAGTTAGAGGTGTTGTGGAGTTGCTAGGTATGAATGCTACACAAAGCTTTCTAGATGGGAAAAAAGATTGTCCAAAACCCTTTCCACCTAGCACAAAAATAGTGGATGGTAAAAATCATTCATAGCTAAACATTATAGATATTGAATAAGTGAAATGAAGAAACTCATTACTGAAAGAGAAGTGGAATTCAGTGGATAGGTACCACACAATATTTCAAATTTAACTGCTCTAAGGTTTTTAAGCTGCATAAAACTTTAGCGAATGCAAAATATTTATAGAAAACCACTATAGTGAGATTATTAGCAAGTGGAAAACTTGAAGTCTGATGTCCTTCTTTCCATCCACTATATTTTTTTTGGTTATAAAGCTGGTGAAGGTTTGAACATAGAGAAATCTTTTTAACACAACTTTTTCTTTGCAAGGGACAAATGCAATTAAGTGAAGGTGTTGCATTCTAAATTTTGTGAATTGAAGTTAAATTTTGAAACCCTGTGTGCATTTGGTATTACTTATTGAATGATCTCTTTGATCCACAATCTACCATAGATGACATTTTGGTAAAATTTGAAACCATGTGAGCATTTTACAGTGACTATTGAATAGTCTCTTTGATCCACAACTTACTATAGATGATATTATGCTCCACCCATGGCTTGTGAAACCCTTTGGCTTTGGTCTCTTTGCTATCCAATATACATTTTCTAATTTACTTATTTTGTAAGAATTTAGTTTAGTTTATTATATTGTAATATTATTATAAAATTTAACCATATAATTGTACTGTATATATTTTATGTCTAGCAGTAGCATAATGAATTAATTCACCCACAAAATTTATGTTTAATTTTGAAATTATTTTTATTCACTAATGTATATATTTTCCATCTAATACAACGAAATGATTGCCCACAAAATTAATATTTTACTATGATAATTAATTTTTGTTCGCCAATGTATATAATCTTTGTGGTTTTAAAACAACACAATTCACCTAGATTTTACACATTGTTTGAGAGACTATGATTGGTTCACCAATGGAGATTATAATTTTTTCTTTGTAAACTGAATTTTTTTGCCACAAAAATTAATTTTTTTGTTAGGTGTTTTACACATTTTGCCAATTTTTTACACCATTTCTAAAGGGGGGTTTATTAAAGTATACCCTATAGCTTGGTTAGTATCAGTAACATGAAGAAAGCTAGAGTTTTTCTTAAGTTGAAGAAACCTGACAATGTAATGTGAAAACAATGTTAGGCAAAATGACAAAGTCAAGCTTTAAGATTAAAACTTATATCTCTAAAGAAATACTAGATATTGTTGATAATAACTTGTATGGACCAATTGATATGAAAAGCTACAAAGGAGATAAGTACATTATGTTATTTGTTCATGATTATTCTAGAATGATGACAACCATGTTTCTGAAATAGAAATTTGATTCTTTTCAAATGTTTAAGTGGTACTTAGCAAGAGTTTGAATTTTTTGAGATTATATAGAGGAGGATAATTCACATCAAATGATTTTGAGATGTTAAGTAATGATAGAGGAATCAAAAGACAAACATCTACCCCTAGAACCCCTCAACAAAATGGGATTGTTGATAGGAGAAATAGGTCTATAATGGACTATGCTAGAACACTCATGATGGACAAGAATATTGCTTTGAAATAATGGAGAGAAGTTGTAAGTACAACTATTTATACATTGAACTGTGTTCAAGTCAAGAAAAGTATTCATTCAACACATTTTGAACTATAGTATGGACAATCACCCAATATAAAATATTTTAAGTTATTTGGAAGAAAACGTTACATTCTCAAATATTTTAGGAATTGTAAATTTGCTGCAAAAAGTGAAGGAGGTATATTCCTTGGCTACTCCACAAGAAGTAAAGATTATAAGTGATTGAATACTAACACTAACAAAGCTATAGAGAGTGCAAATGTGAATATAGAAGCACATGAGGTTGAACCTATGAAAGAAGTAGAAGAATACAAATCATTTTTATAAGTTTATGAAGGTATGATTGCTAAAGAAGATTCTAAAAATCAAGCTACAAACCAACAACAAGTTTCAGTGACTATCGAGTCACATCAAATGAATGTTGAGTTGAATTTAGGAACTAAACTACACTCAGATGTCTAGTTAAAAAATGAAGTGGGTGAACATTTTGATTCTGATGTTAGTGTACATGAAAGAGAAACTAAACTGCATGGAAGAGAAGTACATAGTGATTTTGAAGCTAAAAGGCAAAATGAAGAAACTAGAGTTAAACCAAGATTGTCCAAATATGTCAAAAGGCATCATCTTTCTAGTCAAATCATTGGAGATAAAGATGTTGGGCCAATGAGAACAAATAAATTTAGAAGTGATACATGTTTTTTGAGCATGATGGAGCCCAAATCAATAAGAGATGCATTAGAAGATGTTGACTGGAATGAAGCCATGGAAGAAGAGATTTAACAAATTGAGAAGAACAAAACATGGAGTTTAGTTCCTAGACTAGAAGACAAAAATGTGATTGGCACCAAGTGGTTATTTAGAAACAAGCTAGATGAAAATGTTGGAGTCACAAGAAACAAAGCAAGATTAATTTTCAAGGGATATGCACAAGAAGAAGTGATTGTTGCAAGATTAGGAGTAAGAACTCTGCTTTCTTATTCTGCATACAAAGTTTTCAAAGTTTATCGGATGGATGTTAAATCTACATTTTTGAATGACATATTAGAAGAAGAAGTTTACATAATATAGCCAAAAGTTTTGGTGACGTTAACAATAAAAGCATGGTATGTAGAGTCCTAAACAAAGCTCTATATGGTTTGAAACAACCACCAAGAGCATGGTATGATAGAATTCATAATTATCTTGTCAAGATTGGATTTGAAAGGACTGATGATAGTAACAATCTATGCATGAAGACCAAAAAAGGAAAACATATCTTCTTATCTGAAATATTTGTTGATGACATCATAGTTGGAGGTCAAGATGCTTTATCTAAGGATTTTGCAAATCAGATGAAGCAAAAATTTGAGATGTCTATGTTTGGTGAGATCAATTTTTTTTTGGGTTTGTATGTTATTAGATGAAGTATGGTATATACATCACTCAATCAAAGTATGTCAAGAAAATATTGAATTTTATTTTATTGGAAGATTCCAAACTAATAAGTACACCTATTGTGATAGGACACAAGTTGTCAAAGAATGATTATTCAACTAAGGTGAATCAAACATTATATAGATCTATGATTGGCCAATTGCAATATGTAGTATATAGCAGACCTGACATTGCATTATTTGTAGGGATAGCTACAAGATTCTCTACCAATCCTAGGGAGAATCATTTAATGGTTGTAAAGAGAATAATGAGATATCTAAAATGAACAGAAGAGTTTGGTTTATATTACAAGAAGAATGAAAAATTTAAGTTGAGAGCCTACATTGATACTGAGTGGGTTGGAAATATTAATGACAAAAAGAGCACTAGTGGAGGAGCATTTTTCTTAAGCAAAATACTGGTTACATGGACTAGTAGGAAACAAAATTGCACTTCACAATCTATTGCTAAAGATGAATATTTTGTTGATGTTGTAAATTATACACACATTGTGTGGATCAAATAGCTACTCAAAGGAATGAAGGAAGAGATCATAGAACTAATGACACATTATTGGGATAATACAAGTATTATTAATATATCAAAGAATCCAACAATGCACTCAAAGACTAAGCACATTGCAATCAAGTATCATTACTTGAGAGAATTAGTTCAAGATAAAGAGGTGAAGATGGAATATGTTAACACAAATAAGAAAATTGCTAATATCTTCTCAAAAGCATTACCTAAGGACACTCATCAGTATATAAGAGGTAAATTAGGGGTGATACCCTTATGAAAGGCTATCTGAGTAACAAGAGGAGTGTCCTGCATCAAACATGTTGATGTTCATATGTTACAAATAGGTGCAGTGGATCTTACTTTAGGAGCCACCTAAAGTAATCAAAGAGCTGAAAATTTAAATTAGTCACCAGCAAGGTGATAGAGGAAGAAACTAAAGAAGCTAAAAATGCCTATATATGTCATGTTAAGATGACAAGTTTTTGGCATATGTCTTTGGCATTGTTGTCAAAGAAGGAGAAAGTATATTAAACTGATCATCATCAAGAGGGAGAGAGAATATTAATTAGAGGGAGATGATATTGATATTGCTGATCAAATGATAAAAGAGATAGAGAAACATATAAGAAAGAGGAAGAAATCCTAATCTACCTAGTAAGAGGGTGATACGAGAAGAAACTTAGAGGGAGTTATACCAAGGAGTTTCATAACCTATTCAGAAAGAAGTTATTGATAGAGGGAGAGATTTCAATACGAGGAATTATTTTCCTTTTGGTATTGTCTTACTATTTTAACCTAGTCATCTTTGCTGAACAAGATGTTCATTACTTGATTGATTTGGTTGACTAGTTTGGTTTGCATCAATGCAAAAGAGGGAGATTGTTGAGAATAGATTGAAGAAGCTAATAAAAGAGGGAGATTGTTGAGATAATTGTTGAGAGAGATTGTTGAAGAAGACTATGTTTTTCAATCATTATTTTGTTAGTGATGTAAAACCTTCTAATTGCTAGTAAGACAATTTCTTATAAGATTTAAGTACCATCACTTGTTTAATTGATGAAGAGGATTTAATCAAAAGATGTAACAATAGGACATACAAGAATGATTGAGTTATGGTTATGTAATGAAGTACATGAATTAGATAAAACAATGATAACATGATGTATTGATAATCTACTTAAGGTTACAAATGTTGGCTACACTAAGAAAGATTAGAATAACAAGCTATACAAAAAATTTCTATCAAGCTTGACCAAGTGGATAGTAGGTGCTAAGTAGAGTCAGTGAAAGCTGAGTAAGCTAGCTGGAGTTGAGTAAAAGATAATTCTAGTGGATGTTGAGGAAGATAGTTGATGCTGAGTAAAGTTTAGTTGATGTCAAGCACCAATAAAATTTAGTTCATGCCAAGCAATTTATAGTGAATGGTGAGCAACATAGTATGTGTTGAGCAATAGAAGGTTGATAATACTAAACTGACAAGTTTTTTTTCTTGGGTTGTGTGAACCAAGTGAAATACAAGGATGATGAGTTGGTGGCACAAAATTCATGGTAAACTATTTTTAGGTGAATTCAAAGTGGATTCTAGGAGAAGTTTCTAGAAGCGATATGTAATATGGGGTAGATATAGTGTATCCTACCTAATCCATCCAAACCCTAAATTGGACAATAGAGAATGAGAGCCAAGCAACAAGTTAGTTAGAGCTATAAGTAAAAGAAAATTCTAGCAGATGTTGAGCAAGATAGTTGATGTCAAGTAAATTTTAGTTGATGCCAAGCACCAATAAACTTTAGTTTGTGCTAAGCGATTTATAGTGGATGGTAAGCAATATAGTATGTGTTGAGCATTAGAAGGTTGATAATGCTGAGCTACTATGCATTATTTAAAAGATCATGGGTTTGATGAATCGGAGCTAACAAGTTTGTTTTCTTGTGTTGTGTGAACTAGGTGAAAGATAAGGATGATGAGTTGGTGGCACACTATTCATGGTAAACTATTTTTAGGTGAATACAAAGTGAATTTTAGGAGAAGTTTCTAGAAGAGATATGGAATATGGGATAGATACATTGTATCCTACCTAATCCATCCAAACCATAAATTGGACAATAGAGAATGAGCAGCAAAATATCTTAATTTCTTCTTTATAGGAATGGTTGCTCATGAAGGAAGTTTGTCATGTGTGAGAACCTAAGGAAGACAAGGAGTCAAAAGGGTTTTGCTTGATCAAGTGACCTAAGAGAAGAGTCTGCAATGGTATATTAAGACAGAAGGCTTAAGGAGATGAATGGTTGAAGGGTGAACAAGCTATTAGAGCTGCAAAGTATGAAGGCCAAGCACAATTGAGGACTAAACAAAGATCTGTAATCTACAAGATATGTTGTAACCTATATCAGATCAAAGCCTTACTATTACTCTATGACAATTGTATCAGTCTAAGATAAATAATTTGGGTTAAGGTTGACCTAACTATCATTTGCAATTCCTTTAACCAGATGACATTCCAAATGAATGATCTAAAGTCCTCTAACAAGGGTCACTCCTAATAGTGTGATTTAAATCCTTTAATAAGGTCACATTTAATAGTGTGTATTGTAGCCTTTAAAAGGATTCATCTTTCATAGGGCATGACTTCAGAAGAGTGAAAAGAATAGCACGTTACTAGTGGTTTTTCCCAAAATTGGGTTTCCACATAAATCAGTGTCAAGTGTGTTGATGAATCTGTTATGTTTCATGCTTTACATTTTTGCAAGTTGATTTGATAGTAACCTACAAGTTTTAAGTGTCTTCATAATTTTATGGATGCATGGATGAGTATAAATGTTTTATGGGTTCACTAAGCTATAAAAAGTTTTATATATACATTTGGACCTTGGATAACTAATTCACCCCCCCTCTTAGTTATTACAAAGAATTCCAACATAATGGACACATCCTTTTGTCTCAATATAAAATTATGACTATCTTTAAAAAGATGAAATATATTCTAGGAAACATTGTTACGTCCTTTTAAAGCTTCAATTATTAATTGAAAAACCCTCCCAATAATTAAATTACTTCAGTTATTACTACTTTCAATAGGCATAGGCCAAAACAAGGTTTACATAATGGTCTCTTATAATGCCTCCACAACAACCTGACTTCCCTTCGCAGAACCATCGAAGATTAGTTTTAGCCATAGAAGGGTTGGGGGGTCCCAGATAACTCTCTACCAAAACATCAATTTAGAGTTGTTAATTTTGGAGACTAGATTCCTAATAACCAATTATTCACAATAACCCACTCATAGGGAGTCAGGGGACAACTAGGGTTCCACCATTTCAAGCAAGTGATAATATCATCTTGGAAACTTACAATTAGAACAATTTTTGTTTTTTCATTGATATCAAATCTACTGATAAGACCTATCTCTATCTGATCTAAATGTCATATCTATTTTGATTGATGAAGATTTGAGAAGTTACTCATAACAATATCACCTAGAGGAAAGGTTGTGTTATGAAAAGGAAGCTACAATGGAAATTTGATTACTTAGACTTTGACAAACCAAAGTAATTGTTTATATTAGGAATATAATGCTTAACCAAGAAATAGAGTAAAAAATTAAGGTATAATGAGTGATGCTAGTGTCAACTAAGCCACAATAAGTGTCAAGAAAGTTTTAATATTGACCCAACCTTAATATCAATGGAGCAAGTTAGTTTATGCTAAGCTAGAAGAGTCTTAAAGAAACCAAGTAATTAAGTGATGACCAAGTGTTAGAATTTAGCAATTTCCAAGCAATAATATTTTGAGTATATTTGAGGAATCATGATTTCTAGTTGACTTAGTTCATTTCTTAGGATATGTAAAGTATGTTGAAGATAATATTGATGAGTTAGATCATTTAATTCAAGGAAAGAATTAGGTATATTAAATAAGATTAAATTTAATGTATTAGAATTTTCTAGAAAAGAAGGAAGACAAACTGATACAATGAATCTAATGAACCATATCTTAAACCCTAAGATAAACAATGATCATGTAAAATGATAAAAAAGGAATTATCTATTTAAGGAGGCATATATTTAAAGGAAAAGATATACTGAGAGTGAAGAAAGAGAAAGAAATTTGTGAGGCCTCATCCTGATCCATCCTAGAATCGATGATACATCATTATTTTGATACTCATGACTCGATATGTCAGAACATTATTTGATGCATTGAACATTATTATGCTATTTTACGATGTGTGATGTTTTACTTTAGTTATTTGATTTCATCATTTAATGCTTTATGAACATGTACAATGATGAAATAAATGAATGCAAAACTAACACATTCATTATGCAAGTCTAATGGCCGAAAATATGAGTAGAATTAGATAAACAATTGATTATTAGAAAATGGATGCTTTAATTTATATGATTTTTCTGATAGGTAATTTCCATAATGCATGCGATTTATTGATCTAATGATGTGCACAATGAGTGTGTAGGAAAATTAGGAAAGAAAACTCAATGGAAAGGCGAAACTAAACGACTTGTTAATTTTGTGCTATCTTGTATTGTAATTCTTTAAAGGTTGTTATTTGGTCTTACTATCCTCCTAGCTTTTAATTGATCCTATTAAGTCTTTAAGGCCTAAAAATATTAAATTTAAGTACCCTAGGGGTAAGGGTATGGGTAGGGAGTACTTTCCAACCCTTTACCCTCCATGGTTGACTTTTAGGGTCACTCAAAAATCCTATTTTTGGTTGATTGCGAAAATTGACTTGTCTCTTTACTTGAGTTGGTGACCCAGAACTCCATCTTGAGTTTACTTGAAGTCTAGTTGAGTTAAGGATCATACTTAGAGGCATTTTGGAGTAGTTTTGGGGTTATTACCCAATCTCTAGTTTTGGAGAAAGTCTGAAGATTGAAGGAAGAAAAGGGAAAAGCTCTTCTCAAACCACCATTTTGCTATAACTCTTTTGGTGAAGGTAGGAGTTCTTCACTTCTTTGAATTGTTTCTTCATGTGTTTATGCTTGAATCTAGCTTGAATCATGCATAAGGCATTGTGTAGTCTTATACTCTTTCTTGTGTGTTGGGTTTGATTTGGAGGGATCTTACCTTGTTTTCTTTTGATTTTATTCTCATGCTTGCTTGAAGTTTTGTGTTTTTGAGGGTATTTTTATGGGGATTGTTTTGGCATCACTCACCCTTGGATAGGGAAGAAGTGGCCATGTTTGGGGGAAGGGCCTCAGTTGCACCTCAATAGTGTAGAGTCTCCTCTCATGGTGAGAGGAGGGAAAAAGGGTAGGGTGTATGGGCCCTTACTTGTCATCCCATATCTTGTTGTTATTGAGAATTCTTTAATATGGAAAGGAAATAAAATCCTTTTGAACATAGCCTCGAAAGGGCCTTGTAAAAGAATGGAAGTTCTTGAAGTTTTAGCCCCGAAAGGGCTATGTTATGGTATGGTGATTGACATCTCCTATTTAAAAAATCCAACTCCCCCCTATTTTTGTTCGTTGTTAAACCTATTGTGGAAAACTAGGTTGGGAATGCATGCTTGAATTTTTCACCTTGTTATGTTGTTTTACCTCCATGTTAGTTCTTATCTCTCCCATGGTTCCCTTGATGCAATGAAGACATTGAAAAAGCTCTCTTGTAAAAGCCCTTCAAGAAAATTCAATAGAATTGTAATATTATGTAAAATGTATTTGAATTTTGATGTATTGGCAAAGACATTAGGTTTTCTTATTGGTTCTTTCCCGGTGGACCTTTGAACTAGGATGAATAATAGAGAAAGAAAAAAAAATTATGAAAACCTCCTTGTATTGCTCTCATTTGATTTCAAAATTTTCATATGTTGTGAGAAAATAGATTGATAGATAATGACTTTGAATTATGAATTTTCAAGTTTTCAATTATGTTAATTAAAAGCAATTTGATATGTTGAAGTTCCTATTTGATGTTTAAGTATTAAGAAGATATAAAAATCCTACATTGTGATCACAAGGTTAACTCCCTCATTGTTAAATTTCATAATTGACTCAAACAAATTTGATTAAGAAACATGCATGACTTCAATTATGGATAAATGGGACACACACCTTGTTTATGATAATTGATAAAACATGAATTGTAGGATGAAAGACAAAAGAAAATATAACCTTATGCACTTCCTTGGAATAGTATGCTTGTCAATGGAAATCAATGTTGTCATTGGGTTAAAAATCACTCCTTGTATAAATATGTACATGGCAATGAGAAGCATGCCAACACTTAGACAAAATTGGCTTCAAAATAAAAAATGTACATCTCCAAGAGTGAAAAACCTCTCTGGAAAATGTATGGGAAAATTTTTAATTCCCCTTTGGTCAAAAAGAATATTCTCTAAGTTATTCCTTTGAATTTTCAACAACAAATCATTATTAAATCTTTTTAAAAGAATATAAATTAAATGCATTTGAATTTAAATCATTTAAATGAATACCCTATTGACCTCTCTCAAAAACAAAACTTTTAGCATTTACTCCTATGGTTATCTAGCCATCACTAAATCTAGCTTCAAATCATCTCCTGCCAAATTTGGGCGCAGTCCTCATTAGCATTAAACTCCTTCTGACAAAAGGAAAACTACTTGCCTAGGACTTCTTGTAAATTTAAATTATAAAAAAAAAGGGGGGATGATATTACACCCACCTAAATTGTCCCCCATCTCTTACTTTTCTTACCTTCCTAATGGAATTAGGTGACCACAACTTGCTAAATCTAATATATCTATGTTAGCATGGGGAGAAGGGGATCCACCCTGCCATGTACTCTCCCACGCCTCCCCAAGCTTCTTAGTGCCATAAGAGCTAACCAACCCCAACCACCTGCAATGAAAATGTTGATGTCTTATCAAGGCATGGTAAAGGTTTGTTTAAACGTATCATCCTTGCTATATTTATAAACCCCCCTCATGCGCTAGATCCTTTGCTTGAAACAACACTCATGCAAGGGCAAGGGGCCAGGTCTGCGCTGACAGACCTTAGTCAATGCATAGAGGGCTTTGGGCAGTGTGGAGGGTAGGTGGGTAGGCCAAGTGGTGAAGCCACTTGCTAGGACATGTCTTAGGTTGGTAGTATATTGTGTGGAGATAGGGGAGTAGACTAGGCTAGTATAGGATATGATTAGTTCAGATAGTAGTTAGTATTATTTCAAATCATGATTATTATGCAGCTTAGGTCGGTATTTTTATATAGATATTAGTGGACTTTTTTTTTAGTATTGTTAAGTTTAGAATTAGATTAGTAGCTTTTGATTATAAGGAAGTAATGTAGTATGTTTATGTTAATATAGATGTTAGCATTAAATAGTGTCTTAGGGGATTGAATATTAAATTAGTTTAATTTAAAAGTTTTAACTTGGAAATTAGAATATCTTAATTAGAGTAATTTTAATGTTTAATTAATCAGCTAAATACTATGGTGAGCTTTGTTAGATTAATTCTTCTATATGGACCTTATTAATGCTGAACTTAAAATTTGTAATAGTTTTAAATAGAGTTTAGATTTAACTTATAGACTATTAAATTGATTCTAGTCTTCAATTTTAAATTGTAAAGGATGAATTAATGAATGAAATTGTTATGGGTATGTTGGGGAAGATTGTAAAATTAAAAAGGTAGATAGTATCATCAATAATAATGTTATCTCTATGGTATGTTATTAAAGACTAGTTAGATTTTTTACTAATGTGGTAAGCGTAGTTAGCATGGTAGGTGTTGGCGCTCAAAATTGCCTTCTCGATTTTGAGCACCATTGAAAAAATCAAGCCCTTAAACGCTTTTAAAATGCATATGTGCCTAGTTGTACCCGGTTGTCCATAATTGACCCCTAAGGTGTTTAATGCTTCTGGTACCTTTCATTCAACATGCCTAAGAATTTCGTGAAGTTAGATTGAGTTTCTGAGTCATTTGGCAAAGTTCTATTTTGAGCTAGTATCAATTTTGCATTTTCACCCAAGTGTCAAACAGTGACAGGAGGTTGTGTTCGAACTCGAATATCTTTTGCCCAGAATTGTGTCATGACTTACCACTTTGAGATTATCTTGTGTCCATACCCAAGAACCTATGTTTCAGATTTTGAGTCATTTTGAGTTCGTTTGACTAGGTTTTGAATCCCTCAAAGTTGGTCAGTTACTGTTTTCACGCTTTTGCACTTTGCACACATTTCTGGGAAGCCCTGTTTGACGTGCTATAACTTTGATCCAGTTGACTAAAATGTTAAATTTTTTGTTGTGTTGCATGGTAGACGTTAGAGACTTCTTATGTTTAAATTTTTAAGTCTTGACGAATCCATTCGCACACTTTTCCAGGTCATTTCCATTCGCAAAAAGTGTTTTATGTCAATGCTTTTAATCTGCAAAAATCCAAGTAGCATACTTTGAACGTCCGCCATTTGCGCCCAGTTATTCGTCATGAGTCAAAATTGTGGAATCATACTGTCCTCATGGCAAAGTATTAATCTCCCTATTTTCAAAACCTCAAGTGTCTGTTTGCCCAGTTTTCAAAGCCAAATCCGAACCCAGTTTGTTGTTTTCTGACTTGTTTACTTGCAGGTAATTTTGAGAAGGCAATTTTAACGAAGAATATCTTTCAACTGGGAATTCGTCATGAGATGAGATTCGACGGGGTAAAAGTATTCAGAACAAAGATTCAATGTGCCAAATTTCAGAGCCTTGTCAGAAGTTCGAGTCAGTTTTAAAGGCCAATCAAAGGAGCTCCTGGCACAAATTTGACAGTTAGCAGAAAGTGATAAATTGAGTTTTTTAACAATTAGTTATTGCTCAAATTTGTGTCTAAGTCAGTTCAAGATGGTCAATGGATCAAGTTGACAGTTTAGTTGTCTGAAAATGAAATTCTTTTAGCCGGACCCATTTTGGGGTCCGACTAATTCCATTAGTGTTTTTGTGGACATACTGCTAGTGTATTGCAAGCTTCATTCCTAACTCGCAGGACATAGTTTATTTCTTTTGGTGTTGATGACTTGTTGAAATTGTGGACAGTTAAGTCAAATGAATGTATTGCAACTTTTGACCAGCGCGAAGATAAGATCTGGGCCTTGACTATCAGCAAGAAGACATAAATGTTTGCCAGTGGTGTTAGTGATTCTCTTGTAAGTTCATGGCATGATTGTACCATTGTAGATGAGGAGGAAGCTCTTCTCAAAGAGGAAGAAGAAACATTGAAAGACCAAGACATGGAAAATGCTCATAGCAGATCATGCATTATGTAAAAGGTAGTGCATGCCAACGCACTAGAACTAAGCCTCATCATATGTGTTGTCACAAGTCTAGAACTCCCACATGTGAGTTGTAGTTTTATAATGCATTTTTTTTAATAACCAGCTCAAAAGTGCGGTACATTTAAATAATTTCTACTAGAAGAGGAACAAATTTGAAGAATTCAATCTACATTGCAAAGAGCAAAGCACATAAAAGGGCATTCATGCATAGATTGGGCAACGAGAAGAGCAGCTCGATGCATGTATAAAGAAGAGAACACACGCATTTAGCCGGCTACTAAGAATACAGTCACGCCATTGAAAGGAGCCACCATTAAGAGTGGAGGACATCCATGGCACAAGCTGCCCCTGCAAATAAAGAAGCTCCACCCTAACAAGAAGGGGAGACATTTTTTAAAGTGATCATGCCATTTCATGAGAGGTCCACCTCGCACCAAGCCAACACACAAAGAAAGAAGCACGTAGGTCTAACAATGAAAGACGCCATTGTTCAGAGTAGCTCCATGGCATAAGAAAAGTTTAAGCTAGCTGATAGAAAGAATAATAGTTAATGCTAAAATTCAGAGGAGCAGCATTTCCAGTCAGCCATTAAATAGTGGTGTTTTGTGGTCATTAGCCCTTGCGAGGAATGCAGCAACTAAAATGGGGAACCTCCATAAAGAACACGCATTCAGAAAGGAGGCAGAGAAGAGCCGCAAGTCAAAGCCGTAGACCCATGTTCGAACAAGGTAAGAGGCCCATGCTGCTGATAAAGAGAGGCGTCAAATTATCCAAGCAACCCAATGCGTGAACAAGGGAAGTCAACTGCAAAAAGGAAGAAAACTTCATCAGAAAAAGTATAAAAGTTTGAAGCTAGTGCTGTTAAAAAAGTAGAGCACACATTCACACTAAAATGATGGGCAGTGATTCTAATGGGAGTGGCATTTGATAGCATCGCATTGTTCACAATGGTGATTGGGCAGGATCAGATCATATGGAGTAGCCACAGGAAGGCGTTTTAAAACATGGGCGCAGGAACAGTTTAGCAATAGTTATCCCACATTGGTTACAAATGGAAACATAGAATGTTTAACTAATAAACCACTCGATAGGCATTATGTCTTTAAGATGACGCCTTTTGAAGGAAAAGTAATGCATGATGGGGCCCCACCCATCCGATCAGATGAAAGTGAGCATGGAGTTTGTTTTGGAGGAGCAACAACGAATCATAGAGTGACAAGGCAGTGAGGTGGCATTCTGAAGTAGGTGCTGACATGACAGAAGGTGACACATGTCGCAAGATCGCTATGTCGCCAATGACATGGCAGTTGCTGACTCCTATAGCGACATAGCGAGGGATGATATGGCAACGACACGTGGCAGATGGAGCAGATTAGGCTGGCAAATCAACAAGTGACACGTGGCAGTCGGTCAACTAAAGGTTGACCCCGAATTCAAAGGGTCAGGAAAATTTGCAAAGTTAAAAATAATAATATTTTATTATTATTTTTGTTGAAAATGCACGTCAGTTTTTAAAATCAAGCAGGGTTTTAATTCTAATGTTAAGACATTAGATTATTATAAATTTTTTGGATTTTAAATTCAAAGATATGCAGACCTGATGTCTCTACCAGAGGACTATTTTTCAAACGAAGATTTCAGGTGTTTTCGAGAGGCTAGATATGCCTTATCATATACCGCCGGAATCGAGAGAAGATGAACTTTCCAATCCTGGAGTCAGTTTTTGCACAGGTATTAGTCAGTTTGAGCTACACGAGGTTTTCTATCAGGTACCTAAAGTGCAACCATATTCATACCAGGAAGTTTAGATTTTTTTTTTTTTGTCAAGATAATGAACTGGATATCAGTAGAAGGCAATGGAAATACAGTTAGGGTTGAATTTGTTCTGATTTACTCAGTAAAAACTCATTTTCACTAGCTTTTTCATGGGGCAATCAGATATTTTGGCAAGTAAAGGGTTTTCATCATTAGGCAAGGATATTTTGCAAGTTTATTACAGATTAATGATGAAACAAAATTAGATCAGAAGGGATAAAAGAAGAAAGAGGTTTTTCAGTTACAGAGGATTGGATTTCAAGTGGACACCTGGCAATTGCATATCAGATCCGGGAATTCATTTCTTGCTATATCTTTCTTTCTTTCTTCATTTGTAAGGGTTCCAGTTTTTGCACTGAGAAACCATTCTTTAGCATTTCTTCTTGTATTGAGCAAAATTTTAAGTTTTATGCAGATAGTTCTTTTCTGTTAGGTGATCTATGAGTTATTTTCTATACATTTCATGTATTTGATTTCATGGAAAACAAATAAAGTGCAGCAAAATTTTGAAGTTCAGTTTGAATCTTGTCTCTTGATTATGGCTCTATTATTTCTTCTAATTTGTGATCAAAGAGCATGAATTAGGTTGCATTACATTTTGAACTGTATGTAGTTAAAATGTCTTGCTTATGGAATAAAGAACCATGTAATTGCTTGATATTTGTCACAGGGTTTGCAGATTTCATGATAGGATTTTCTGAGTATGAGATTCATTCTGTAGCAGATGTCTATTCACAAGGTGAAAGATAGATCAGCAATCTTAATGTAGAGATACGTTTGAGGTTTCCAGGAGATGTATGGTTATGATTTATTTAATTGCCCAATAGATAAGGCACTGGTCAGAGATAGGATCATTAAGTTCTGTTGCTCATACTTGGGTCTTGCTGATATCAATCTATTAAATCATTTTCATTTTATTGTTGAAAGGTATTCAAAGTATAACCCACACTTAGCTTTCCAGTTTCATGAGTCATGTCCTTAGCTATTTCATGCTTGTGATCTCCTGGTTAAGCATAGAAGGATTAGGGGTTTCATCTGCTTTTATAGATCCTGAATATGCTTATTGCACTGGTCACATAGTCAGTTCTAAAGAGGTTCACCCACCTAGGTTTTGCAGAGCCTGAAGTGCAGAAGGAGTACGGCCTTATAGTTGGCTTGGTGCCTGAATGGATGTGTTGATAATGGGAGTTAGCTGCCCCTAGATGCATCTTGTTCTCATCAAGGTAATTGGAAATGGGTAACATTTTCAAACACCAACAAAATGGCGACTCGAGTGAGGACTGTATTGAATCAGATTCAAGACAAACCTTGAGATTTTGAAAAGAAGAGATTCAATACAGCAAGAGAAGTGCATTAAAAATTTTCAGCAGTAAGTTCTCTGACGTTCTTTCCAGTTTTCTTACTCCAAATCATGCACCCCAGTATGTTTTATCCACTTGCAACAGTGACTCATTGGTTGAGTTCAGATTGTGCTCTCCTCAAGTTTTATTTTCAATCAATTCAACCGGATCTTGTTTTCAAAGTGTTGTTGTAATTTCAGAGTCAAAATTGTGATCAAAAGTTTGTCTCTCTTCAAGGTGTTTGATGACTTTCAAAATTTTCAAGTTGAATTGTCAGTTCAGATCTATAGTGTTATGAATCATGTTTAAAATCTTTCTCACAATAGTGAGTGGCGACTCTATCTAAAGGATCTCTGAACTATTGAAGATCGGTGATGTGTAAATTATTTTCTAGAGTTTTCAGTGAAATCAAGCAGATCTAAAAGTTAGGTGAATTTGCAAGCAAGAAGAGAGATCTATTTTAAGTTTCTGACTAGTAAGTTTTGAAGTGTTGTTTGATTTTCTGTTATAAGAATTTGTAATGATAAAGATGAATCACAGTAGTGATGTCATTTAATTCTCCTCAAGGAGATGGCGACTCTATAAGGTTTGATCAGTGGTGTAAAGAATTTAGATTAGCACCAGGCCAATCAGCAGATCAATGGTTTCATGCAGCAACACTTGAGGTATTTTATGCTTTCATATGATTTCTTTTCAATGAAAGTGAGTTCCACATATGAGTTCTCCATCAAGTGAAGTTTTAGCACTAAGAAGAGGAGAATGATTTGATAAGTTTTATGCACTTCATTAGAATGAGTTTCAATTGTTGTTTTGAAGTTGTGAAGTGTATTTGAAGCATTGATCTGGTAGAGGGTCATGAAGATCTGCTGCAAGTTATGAATTCTGAAAATATTTAATGATGAATGAGTCTTGAATTTGAAGAATGTCGAGTTTCATCTCATCTAATATGTGGCCTGTTAGTGAACTTTTTAGATCTATTTCTACCAGGAGGTAAATGCCATTGAATTTTAATGGTATTCATGGTGTCCCGAATACTATGCCTTGTAACGTCAGAAAGTATTTGCCTAAGTTTGGTGGAAACCATGAAAATTCAGCCAGTCATCATGTTCATTTGTTTAGTGACTTGGTTGGTGATTTTGAAATTTCCCATGAAGACGTTTAGATGAAGTTGTTTGTTCAGACTTTAGAGGATGATGCTAGGGACTGGTTTTCATTTTTACCAGCATGTTCAATTTCATTCTGGGATGAATTACTGGCAGCCTTCATGATGCAGTTCGGGGAAAGAGTAAGCATCTTTGATTATTTTGATAAGTTTTTGAAAATTGAAATCAGGAATGGTGAGTTAGTTCTTGAATTTAATATCAGATTTGCAAAGACTTTGAGTGAATTTCCTAAAATTTACAAGCCAGATGATCAAATGTGTTTAGTGGTTTATCTCGGTGCATTTGATAGGAAGATGAACTATCTGTTGAGAGATAAAGAACCCAAGACTTTGCATCAGGCATTCATGACAGCTATAGAGATTGAGAATAACATAAAATATGGCTTAACCCGGAGTCACTTCTCTAGAAATATTGGATGGCAATATGAGGTGCAAAGCACAAGCCAATGTCATAAGGAGTGTTTGATTTCAGATCAACAAATAAGCACTCTTGCTATTGTAAATAGTTTTGTTGAAGCCTCAGAAATAAAAACATGTGAACATGAAATTTCTCTGTTGGAAAAAAAGAAATGATTCCATTCATGCTGACGTGAATGCACATGTTTATGGTATTACAACAACGAATGATAGTTTTGATTCACTTGATGAGTCATTCATGCAAAGTATAAATCCGACCATTCATTTTCCCTTTGATAATTTGCATTATGTTGAAAACATAATGAATCAGGAAGAGGAAAGGTATTCATCTCAGTATGAGGAGGAAGAAACCAGAAGTGATCTATCAAGTGATAAAGGTGAAATTGCTGATCTGACATGCCATGGAGAGATGACACAATATAAAGAATGTAAATCATATGTATCTCAGTCACAGTCAGAAGAACTAAGCTCATATGCTGATAATGTTTCAGCGGTAGAGATGCATTCTCTTGACCAATAGGATAGGCAAGAAATGAATTATCTCATTGAGAGATTGCATCATGTTGAGAATGTTATTAAATCTAAAGTTGAAAGACAATCATATCAATGTAAGTATGATAAAGCTGAGAGTCGTCTTTCAAGTGATAATGATGTTGCTAATCCAATATATTATCAAGAGGTGTCATATGAAGCTGATGATGAGAGTTATTACTCTAGTCAAGAAGAGGATAGTGCTAGTGTGTGTCCATCTTCATGTGAATCAGATGCTGATTGGGAAGAAGAGAGCAATGACGAAAGTGAGTACTCGTATGTCAGTAAAGGTACGAATACTATTTCTAAATCTAAAGTTGAGTTTCCATTTCAAAATTTTGTAAATCAGTTTGAGATTGAAAGTTATGAAGAAAATGTGTCTACACAATATGAAGACAAAGAGGTTATCCATAGAGACGTATTACCTAATTGTGTAGAAGAGTGTCTTGAAGATGAGTACGGTGATGATCAGTATGTGATTGATCTTGAGATTAATGCATCAGCACCTATTGGTAAGATAAATGATGATTTGCTTGCAAGACATTTGAATCACCTATATGGAGACAATGAAAGTAACTTTGATCTATTTTCTACATGCTTCGTTGACGGAGTTGATGTTGAGTCTTCATATAATTCTGATTTTTCTTCTTCATATTTTGAAAGAATCCATGACAGTGATGTTGGAAAGAGTTTTAAAGTTTTCACTAATCCGTTATATGGTGAGGAGTTTGATGTTGATCAGCACATTACTTGTCCTAATGTCTACAAAGGCGTTTTGCATGGAGTTATCAATCCTCTTTTTGAAGAACACATGGAAGTTTCAGATTTAGTAGAGAATAAGTTTAATGATGATACTTTGTCTTACTGCTGTGAGAGATCAGAATGTTCTTCTTCCGAGTTTGATAGTGATACTAATGATTATGTTGCATCTGAGGAAGTAAATGACAAGGTGTTTGATGAGATGGTTATTGAAAATCTACCTATACCTTGTTATGATTTTTATGATGAACTCTCTGATGTAAAGACTAATCTATTTGCTGATTGTGAAGAACCATTTGAAGGTTGTGGATTAGCTTCAGATTTTGACATTGATGATATATGTGAGTACAAGTCAAAATGTTCATTTGAATATCATCCGGTTATGCATAAGGAAACATATTTTCAAGGTATGAGTGGTCTTTTTCCCCAAGTTGAATATGAAGCCTTCATATTCGAAAATGATAGCATGTATGAGTCATTAAATGAGAAGAGTTTTTAGTTTCAGTTTGATATGTTCAAGCATGCTGATCAGAACTTTCATAGTGAGCAAGAGAATGAAGCAAGTTTGTATATGCATTATGGAAGTAAGAGTCCTGATTTTGTTTTGCCAAGTGATTTTTTATACGATGATAATATGATTGGTAAAAATAATAGGAGAAGAAAATTCAGTTTACCTCATAAAAGTTCAGATGAGAATCATGTTTATGACAGAGGTAAACAATTTTGCTGAAGTTCGATGGCCCGAGGCCATCGTGTGTACATAGTCTTGGTAGTTGTAGTTGTTTCCTTGCTTTCAATAAGCTATTTGAGAGAAGTTTTGAAGTTTTTGGGAATGGTCTGCTTCCTCCAGAGATCTGAATCCTTGCTGTGCCCGCAAGGGACATGCATCCCTAGACAGAGCCACTATTGGCGCTCAAAATTGCCTTCCCGATTTTGAGCACCATTGAAAAAATCAAGCCCTTAAACGCTTTTAAAATGCATATGTGCCTAGTTGTACCCGGTTGTCCATAATTGACCCCTACGGTGTTTAATGCTTCTGGTACCTTTCATTCAACATGCCTAAGAATTTCGTGAAGTTAGATTGAGTTTCTGAGTCATTTGGCAAAGTTCTGTTTTGAGCTAGTATCAATTTTGCATTTTCACCTAAGTGTCAAACAGCGACAGGAGGCTATGTTTGAACTCAAATATCTTTTGCCCAGAATCGTGTCATGACTTACCACTTTAAGATTATCTTGTGTCCATACCCAAGAACCTATGTTTCAAATTTTGAGTCATTTCGAGTTCTTTTGACTAGGTTTTGAATCCCTCAAAGTTGGTCAGTTATTGTTTTCATGCTTTTGCACTTTGCACACATTTTTGGGAAGCCCTGTTTGACGTGCTATAACTTTGATCCAGTTGACTAAAATGTTAAATTTTTTGTTGTGTTGCATGGTAGACGTTAGAGACTTCTTATGTTTAAATTTTTAAGTCTTGACGAATCCATTCGCACACTTTTCCGGGTCATTTCCATGCGCAAAAAGTGTTTTATGTCAATGCTTTTAATCTGCAAAAATCCAAGTAGCATACTTTGAACGTCTGCCATTTGCGCCCAGTTATTCGTCATGAGTCAAAATTGTGGAATCATACTGTCCTCATGGCAAAGTATTAATCTCCCTGTTTTCAGAACCTCAAGTGTCTGTTTGCCCAGTTTTCAAAGCCAAATCCGAACCCAGTTTGTTGTTTTCTGACTTGTTTACTTGCAGGTAATTTTGAGAAGGCAATTTTAACGAAGAATATCTTTCAACTGGGAATTCTTCATGAGATGAGATTTGATAGGGTAAAAGTATGTGGAACAAAGATTTAGTGTGCCAAATTTCAGAGCCTTGTCAGAAGTTCGAGTCAGTTTTTAAGGCCAATCAAAGGAGCTCCTAGCACAAATTTGACAGTTAGCAGAAAGTGATAAATTCAATTTTTTAACAATTAGTTATTGCTCAAATTTGTATCTAAGTCAGTTCGAGATGGTCAATGGATTAAGTTGACAGTTTAGTTGTCGGAAAATGAAATTCTTTTAGCCGAACCCATTTTGGGGTCCGACTGATTCCATCAGTCTTTTTGTGGACATACTGCTAGTGTATTGCAAGCTTCATTCCTAGCTCGTGGGACATAGTTTATTTCTTTTGGTGTTGATGACTTGTTGAAATTGTGGACAGTTAAGTCAAATGAATGTATTGCAACTTTTGACCAGCGCGAAGATAAGATCTGGGCCTTGACTATCGGCAAGAAGACATAAATGTTTGCCAGTGGTGTCAGTGATTCTCTTGTAAGTTTGTGGCATGATTGTACCATTGTAGATGAGGAGGAAGCTCTTCTCAAAGAGGAAGAAGAAACATTGAAAGACCAAGACATGGAAAATGCTCATAGCAGATCATGCATTATGTAAAAGGTAGTCCATGCCAACACACTAGAACTGAGCCTCATCATATGTGTTGTCACAAGTCTAGAACTCCCACATGTGAGTTGTGGTTTTATAGAGCATTTCTTTTAATAACCAACTCAAAAGTGCGGCAGATTTAAAGAATTGCTACTAGAAGAGGAACAAATTTGAAGAATTCAATCTACATTGCAAGAGAGCAAAGCACATAAAAGGGCAATCATGCATAGATTGGGCAACGAGAAGAGCAGCTCGATGCATGTATAAAGAAGAGAACACACGCATTTAGCGGGCTACTAAGAATACAGTCACACCATTGAAAGGAGCCACCCAATGCATGAACAAGGGAAGTCGACTGCAAAAAGGAAGAAAACTTCATCAGAAAAAGTATAAAAGTTTGGAGCTCATGCCGTTAAAAAAGTAGAGCACACATTCACACTAAAATGATGGGCAACGATTCTAATGGGAGTGGCATTTGATAGCGTCGTATTGTTCACAATGGTGATTGGGCAGGATCAGATCGTATGGAGTAGCCACGGGAAGGCATTTTAAAACATGGGCACAGGAACAGTTTAGCAATAGTTATCCCACATTGGTTACAAATGCAAACATAGAATGTTTAAATAATAAACAACTCGATAGGCATTGTGTCTTTAAGATGACGCCTTTTGAAGGAAAAGTAATGCGTGATGGGGCCCCACCCATCCGATCAGATGAAAGTGAGCATGGAGTTTGTTTTGGAGGAGCAACAACGAATCATAGAGTGACAAGGTAGTGAGGTGGCATTCTGAAGAAGGTGCTGACGTGACAGAAGGTGACACATGTCGCAAGGTCGCTATGTTGCCAATGACATGGCAGTTGCTGACTCCTATAGCGACATAGGGAGGGATGATATGGCGATGACACGTGGCAGATGGAGTAGATCAGGCTGGCAAATCAACAAGTGACACGTGGCAGTCGGTCAACTAAAGGTTGACCCCGAATTCAAAGGGTCAGGAAAATTTGCAGAGTTAAAAATAATAATATTTTTTTATTATTTTTGTTGAAAATGCACGTTAGTTTTTAAAATCAACCAGGGTTTTAATTCTAATGTTAAGACATTAGATTATTATAAATTTTTTGGATTTTAAATTCAAAGATATGCAGACCTGATGTCTCTACAAGAGGACTATTTTTCAAACGAAGATTTCAGGTGTTTTCGAGAGGCTAGATATGCCTTATCATATACCGCCAGAATTGGGAGAAGACGAACTTTCCAATTCTGGAGTCAATTTTTGCACAGGTATCAATTAGTTTGAGCTACATGAGGTTTTCTATCAGGTACCTAAAGTGCAACCATATTCATACCAGGAAGTTCAGATTTGTTTTTTTTTGGTCAAGATAATGACCTGGATATCAGTAGAAGGTAATGGAAGTACAGTTAGGGTCGAATTTGTTCTGATTTACTCAGTAAAAACTCATTTTCACTGGCTTTTTCATGGGGCAATCAGATATTTTGGCAAGTAAAGGGTTTTCATCATTAGGCAAGGATATTTTGCAAGTTTGTTATAGATTAATGATGAAACAAAATTAGATTAGAAGGGATGAAAGAAGAAAGAGGTTTTTCAGTTACAAAGGATTAGATTTCAAGTGGACACCTGGCAATTGCATATCAGATCCGGGAATTCATTTCTTGCTATATCTTTCTTTCTTTCTTCATTTGTAAGGGTTCCAGTTTTTGCACTAAGAAACCATTCTTCAGCATTTCTTCTTGTATTGAATAGCATTTTAAGTTTTATGCAAATAGTTCTTTTTTGTTAGGTGATCTATGAGTTATTTTCTATACATTTCATGTATTTGATTTCAAGGAAAACAAATAAAGTGCAGCAAAAGTTTGAAGTTCAGTTTGAATCTTGTCTCCTGATTATGACTCTGTTATTTCTTCTAATTTGAGATCAAAGAGCATGAATTAGGTTGCATTACATTTTGAAATGTATGTGGTTAAAATTTCTTTCTTATGGAACAAAGAACCATGTAATTGCTTGATATTTGTCACAGGGTTTGCAGATTTCATGATAGGATTTTCTGAGTATGAGATTCATTCTGTAGCAGATGTCTATTCACAAGGTGAAAGATAGATCAGGAATCTTAATGTAGAGATACATTTGTGGTTTCCAGGAGATGTATGCTTATGATTCATTTAATTGCCCAATAGATAAGGCACTGGTCAGAGATAGGATCATTAAGTTCTGTTGCTCATACTTGGGTCTTGCTGATATCAATCTATTAAATCATTTTCATTTTATTGTTGAAAGGTATTCAAAGTATAACCCACACTTAACTTTCCAAGTTCATGAGTCATGTCCTTAGCTATTTCATGCTTGTGATCTCCTGGTTAAGCATAGAAGGATTAGGGGTTGCATCTGCTTTTATAGATCTTGAATATGCTTATTGCACTGGTCACATAGTCAGTTCTAAAGAGGTTCACCCGCCTAGGTTTTGCAGAGCCTGAAGTGCAGAAGGAGTACGGCCTTATAGTTGGCCTGGTGCCTGAATGGATGTGTTGATAATGGGAGTTAGCTTCCCCTAGATGCATCTTGTTCTCATCAGGGTAATTGGAAATGGGTAACATTTTCAAACACCAACAGTAGGATAATTAAATTTAATTGACCTTCTAGAGTTTTTAGAGTCTCTTAATGCTAAATGAATTTTTCATTCAAATTAAATAAATTGATTTACTAAGAAACTTTAAGTTCATCCAAAATATCTATTGTATGTTATGTTTCTAATCGAGTTGTCACCTCTCTATGACAATGTGAACTTGCTTCTATTGTAACACCCCGCAAAGGGATCCAAAGAATTAACCTAAAGTTTCACTAAGTTTGGTAACATTTTTTTTTTTTTTTTTGAATCATGAAAGTAAAAATCATTTACCACTTATACAAAATAATGGAAGCAATAGCAACAATCCAAATGAAAGTAAACATAAACATACGTAACCGGTTACATTCTTTGAGGATCCCTTAATGTCGAATCACCTCTAAATTAACTATTCATCTAAAATCACATCCTCATGAAATAATAATGATACATCCAATATACAAGTGTCCTTTTAAAATTATATTTCAGATTGCTCAATCATCCACTATACATGTCACAGGGTATGAAAGGCTTAAAAGAATATACATCTGTGCAAATAAAGGACATTGTCATCCTAAATCTAATCCATGAGGCAATGACATAAATAAAACCATACATCATACATGATACATCATCATAAGAGATAACCATAAGTAATCAACATAAATATCTAAATGCACAGTTCCTCCCAACTGTTAATAGCATCATTAGACCATCATGGGTCCTAGCCATCCCTCCATGCGTAACATTCCAAATCATCGAAAAGATCATCAGTATTAACATAGTAGGAATGTCACTCCTAAAAACATACTACATCATATGCAAAAAAGTAACCTAACATACAAAGAAAACATAAGATAACATCATCTAACATATGCAAATCATCAATATAGGGATACATGTCCACCATCATAATCCATAAGGATAGATGCCAACAAAGAATGCATTAGCCATGGTGTCTTAGATGGGTCTCAAATGATAAGAGTAATAAAGCACTACCACCCAACCTCGTGGAACCTAAATTGTCCACTACCACCGCACTAAGGAGATAATCTCAAGTCCCAAATAGGCTATCAAAATCACATAGCATAAATACTCTCTAAGTCTAGAAATCCTAAAAGTATACTAACTCAAAGGTTCCAACACAAATCTAACATCTAACTCCTAGAGGCACAACAAAGACATGTAGGAAACCTACTATGCAAGTGGAAAAGTGTCATCACATGGATCAGGCTAGAGTTACCCTGGTAGTCTCTCAATAGACCCCGACCCCCTAGTTATCCCTGTGCAGCCACTAGTATCCTCTCATACTGACGAGGCATACTACGGAATGCAAGGTCACAACCAAGCATTCTCTCTACTCCCATCCTAGTCTATACAAGCACTTGCGGCATGCACGAGAACAAAAAAATTATATTTTTAGGTTCATTTAATTAGTATTAGGTGTGAATGTTTTCACTTATTAAGGAAACTTACAATGAGTTACCTTGGCAACCACTTAGGGCCCCGACCCCCATTGCAAGGGTTTTAGTTTGCTAATATTTCATAGTTGAATTAAGTGTGGAGGTTTTAGTTTATGTTTGCAAGTATACTTCAAGTGTATAAGATTTATCATTTGACCTACAAGTCAACTCGTTTGTTCCCTCGATAACATTATCCTTCCATTATTTAAAATTACATTCTAAGAATAACTGAAGGATAAATATTTACTCATTAAACTAATCTTCATTGTCCCTTAATTAAAAGTATTGGCTTTATTAATTAATCTTAATCAAATCAATTAATAATGAACATAGGTATGCCTCTTTATCATTCTACCAATACTTAATCAAAACTCAACTAAATATTACTAACATTTAGGTCTCTTTATTTAAATCATTATAATAATTAAATCATCACTAATAATCATTAAAATATCGAAAGTCATTATTCAAGTCATTAGAATAAGACTTATCAACTTCGATGTAAATACTTCACAACTTCGTTAAAAGAATCGATATTCGCATATCAATTAAAACTTTATTATATAACTTAATTATTGATTAAATTTGATTAAATCTAATTAATTTAATAACTAATTACATATCCGTATCAACGACCCAATGAATATCAGTTGATTAATAACTAACTATAATTTGTAAGTTAAAAGTCAACTATATTCCAATTCTCTAATATTAATAGTTCAATAATGACATGTTAATATTTAATAACAAGTTATATTGGAAATCTTATTAATAAATCTATAATGACCACATTCATCATTCTTTCAATGAATACTAACATTCCTTAACAAACTCATATTATCGATAATCATTTCAATTAAGATTCTATCGCATAACTTAATCATTAATATCATACCTATATTAACAATTCAATAAATATCAGTTGATCAAAATCAGCCATACTCCAAATCCATCAATATTTAAATTATCATTTTAATAATAACTTGTTAGTCATAACAAGTTATATAAAAAATGTTATTAATAAATTGACTATACTAGATTCATCACTATGTATAGACTACTAATATCTCTCTTCCAATTTAATAATAACCGAAAAATTATTATCAATACTTTAAAATAATTTATCATTTTCAATAAGTCAATTTATAATTTTGAGAACCCCAAAATAATTGGTAACTTAAGTATTTAAAACTCATTCTAATTAAATAAATTCTAACTATATCACTTAGTTGGAATTTTATTGACTTAATTAATTACTTAAATAAATTTTTATTAATATTATATATACATATATACATACATACATACATACATATAATAATTAATATTCAATAACTTCACCATACTTTAAAAATTGAATTACAATATTATATATATATATATATATATATATATATATATATATATATATATATATATATATATATATATATATATACACACACACACACACACACACACACACACACACACACACACACACACACACACACACACACACACACACACATATATATACATATAATAATATTTAATAACGTCATATATAAAAATTGAATCATAACATATGTTTCTTTACACATTAAAATATGCCATACATTGCGATGAAAATGAATCGCAATTTGCGCAACTGCAGCACCGTCCCATATGGGAGGCCTTCCACGGTAGTGGCCGCCATGCAGCCTTTAATGGCTGCTGGCAAATCCACTGTCATGGATAGTGACCATCGAGGGTGGGGGTGGGATGTGACTGCCCGCCTCTCCCCAAATCATATTAATTTTTTTTTTAATAACCTTTTTATAAAATGTTTTCATTCTACGTGATTCAAATTTTATATTGACATTTTTCGACCGCGAGTTAATATTTGGTTTTTCAATATATATATATATATATATTTATAATACACAATTTTTTTAAAGGGCTTCCAATTTTAAGTATTTCCTATAAAACATGTGTTCTCTAGATTTACTCAATAATTCTTCTAATAGGTTTGATTATAATTTTTAACTTAGAATTCTTGTTAAAATAAAAACTCTTGTCTAATCAAATCCTCGATTCTATTACAATTCGAACCCAAAACCAATTTAGATCTAATTCATTTCTTATTTGGAACTAGGGTTTTCTAATGCAACCAAATAAAAATATACATACATATCTAGATTCCAATTCTAAGATTGAAGATTCATTTATTGAGTATACTCAAACACATATAACAAACACAATGAAGACAAGAAGAGAAAGAGTGCAAATAGAATATGCGAAAATCATGAGTGCACCTAGACACTAATGCTAATTTGCTATGCTTAAGAAGTCTATAGAAAAATCCCTTCCTTCTCCAACATTCGCCATTCCTCCAACAATCAAACCAATGAAACCCCCAAGTGACTAGAAGTGCTTGTAGAAGCATATGAGGATGTGGAAGCATCTGAGAATGTCAAGGCATATGAGCTTGTAGAAGACTCTTCAGGGTGTGTCCATACACACTAGGAGAGCCTCTATATAGAGGCCTCTAAGATGCATCTAAAATGTGTCTAGAAGAACTAGGAGATAAGCAAGACAACCAAGCACATAACTTCCACGATAAAAAGATGAACATGATGAGGTGTCTAGAATGTTGTAGACACCATGTGCTCAAATAATATGCTAACTCCTAAGTGTAGACAACACATGCATAATTAGAGTGCAAACTCCTATGTTTTCTACATGAAAACTCTCGAGAATTTGCAAACTCCTAAATATTAAAATAATGCACATTAATTTATTTAATATTCAATTTACTCTTTCCAATTTAATTTTTAATTTTTTTAATCTTATGCACTCACTTTAATAACTCCACTTGTTTTATCTTAGTATATTTATATTTTAATCACATGCACACATCATGCAACTTATAATCTTGTCCACTTTTACATTTATTTTTGAAACTTAGTTGCTAAAATATTTATTAACTTAAATAAATATTATCACATTCCAACTTTAAACTTATAACTTTTATCTTCAAATTCAATTATTTTATTTAATTAATTTCCTAATTAATTAAATAAAATAAATATTAAAATACCATATTAATTTTCCATTAAATTAAAACATTAATTAAATCTTTTAATTAGGCTTAATTAATAGAAAATACACTAAAAACTCATAAAATAAAATATGAAAAACCCACTACAGTAAAACACATACAATATCAAACCAAAAGGGTTAATATCACAAATTACGTCATCTGATGCATTGGGAGGGTACTCAACTCAGATACTTGTCCTAATTTTGAATTAGGACACATGGCTTAAAGGGTTGGGATTTGGACTTGAGAATTTATCTCCCCTCTCTTATCATTGAGATAATGCGATAGGGTACGCTCATCTTGGAAATTTAGGGAAGTCGATACCCGATACTTGCAACCTACATAAAATCCATGCATGTACAAGCACAATATATACTAAGCTAAATAGGCAATGGCAGAAAGTGGTGCATCATGTAGATCCTGACTAGCAGGTGACTATGACTCCCTTCCTTAACCACATTAGAAACACCATCCAAGAACAAACACACACACCATACACATGCAAGTATGGGGTAAGTATCCATAATAAAACACATGTGATAATAAACCATCTAACTAATCATCATCAATAACTGGAAATAATGTAACAATCATCATGCATATATGAAATCTAAACTCTAAGTAATCTCATCACATATCAAATGAATCCATAGCACAATATCTGATAGTCTCAAAAAAATGCTGCTAACCATCAACATTAAACTAGCCCTAAAGAGTTTGACAATGATAACCAAAAATGCGACCTAGGGGAAAGCACTACATCTATCTTCTAGTACCTTTGGTTATCTAAATTTTAAACTACTTGATCAATTAGTTCCATTATAGATAATCATCTTAACCTTTGTCGACCTTATTATCTTAATTGATTCAAAAAGAAAAATTGTGTGTGTGTTTTGCCCCCTTATATTTTAGGCTTGACATTTTGGTATCAGAGCCCATGTTTAAACACTAGGAACCTAAACCACTATGCTTTTGAAATTAACTAAAACTTTTATTATGTAGGATGCCTCATGTTACTTGGAGCAACCATTGAGGTAGAGGCCATAGGGCGAGAGGTGGTAGAGCGAGACAGGAGGATCGACCACCACCTCCACCACCACCACCTCCACTGCCACCTCCACCACTGAATTCGAATAAGGATATTTTGGATGTCCTCTAGGAATATATTGGCATAGTCCAGTAGAGGGTAGTAGATTCTCAAAGGGGAAGTGGAGGTTCTTGGAGGAGGCAGGGCTGAAGATAAATAGAGGAGTAGGAGTCCTCCATCGAGGTAGGTTGAGGGTTAGGGTGAGCATGAGGGTGAGTTGATTCATCAGAGAGGAACACCACTTGACAGACCTCCTAGACACATCGGAGATGATATCAAAGAGTTGATACATCTTAGACCACCACACTTTACCGATTTCACAAAGGGGATAGTAGCAGAGGCCTAGTTGTAGAGTCTTCAGCAGTGGTTTCCCTACTACTTTCACTTCAGGGTTGAGTTCATTTTGCTTTCCCTACTACTTTCAGATAGGTAGTTGAGGTAGCACTAGTTGTAGAGGATACTTGGAGAAGATAGGGGACACAAGATTGGTCTCAGAACCAAAACTCTACCTAGCAGAAACCCCCTTGGAAAGGGAATCAGAACTCCATAGTAGAGTCCTCTAAAGGCCAATAGTCTAAGCAACAAAAACCCTCACAGGGTTATCAGGGCTCCAAGCCCAAGTAGTGGCATTCACAAGGATTGAGGTAGGATTAGAAATTATAGGCCCCACAATCATAGCCAGTGAAGACTCAATAGTCTTCTAGGGGTGGTTTCAGTGGTTCTAGCAGGTCAAGAGGCCCACAACAGTTTGGATCTTAGGGTGCACAATCTTATACATGAGGACCATGTTACACTTGTGGTGGCATGGGGCATATTGCTAGAGAGTGCCCTTAGGGACAGTCCTCTAGTGGTCAGAGAGGGGCATATTTAGAGCTAACAGTCGGTGACATAGGCAAGTCCCACAAAGTTTTTGTAGTGGTTGACAACTGCCAGGCTGAGCATTAGGCTACAGTTATTGAGGCTATAGGTATCATTTAGGGTAGTAAGGTTACTATTTTATTTAATTCTAGACCTGTTGACTCATTTATATCACCTTTTTTTGTGGAGCATTGCAAGCTAGTGTTAGTAAGATAGGATGTTAGTTGGGAGGTAGAGTTAGCCTTAGGAGCCAGAGTGTCAGTTAGTTCCATGGTTCATAGTTGCTCGATTAAGATTGGAGACATGTCCATGATGTTTGATTTATGCATTACCCCTCTAGGTTCTTATGATGTTATTCTTGGTATGGATTGGCTTTATGACCACATCGCCAAGATGGATTATCGATAAAAGAGGGATTAATGTGTGGATGAGAATGGTATCTCTAGAGTGATCCTTGGGTTTAAGAGACCCATGTCCCTTTGTATGATTTCTACTATGCAGCTTAGACAGTGCATGTGTAAGGGATGCTAGTTGTTTGCTATCACCATTAGCGACAGAGAGGAAGTTTTAGAGGGGGAGCCATCCCTCAATGATTTCCCTATATTGCAAGAGTTTGCAAATGTTTTTCCTTCAAAGCTCCCTAGTAAACCTCCACCTAGAGTAGTGGATTTTCATATTGATCTTTTGCCAAGGGCAGAGCTAGTGTTGAGAGCACGTGTTGAGAGCTAGGATGACTACTCATGAGCTTAGTGCACTAAAGATTTAGTTGGAGGAACTCTTAGAGAAGGGGCATATCTGACCTAGTGTGTCACCCTGGAGCAGACTAGTGATCTTCATAAAGAAGAAGGATGGATCACTTAGGTTGTGTATTGATTATCAAAAATTGAAAAAAGTAACCATCAAGAACCGATACCCTCCTCCTAGGATTGATGACCTCTTCAATCTTGATCTCAAGTCAGGTTATAATCAGTTGAGGATTGTGGACAGTGATATCCCTAAGACTACATTTTGTACTAGGTATGGTCACTACGAGTTCACTATAGTGCCATTTGGTCTCACGAATGCTCCAGCCATATTCATGAGCCTCATGAATGGAGTATTTTGTACCTTCTTGGATGACATCTTGATATATTCTAGTGATGAAAAGGAGCATGAAAACTTGAGATAGGTATTGCAAAAGTTAAGGGAGAATCAGTTGTTTGGTAGCTTCTCGAAGTGTGCATTCTTTAGACCTGAGATATGTTATTTGGGTCATGTCATATCAGGTGATGGTGTCTTAGTAGATCTATTGAAGATTAGGGCCATCATGGATTAGCCAATAGCCACCAGTGTCACTGAGGTGAGGAGTTTTATAGGACTAGTAGGTTATTATTAACACTTCATTGCAGGATTCTCTAGATTGGCACACCCCATCATGTCTTTTCAGAGGAAGGGAAAGAAGTATGAGTGGATAGAGAAGTGTGATAGAGCTTTTCAAGAGCTCAAGGGAGCCCTCATAAGTGCATTGATTCTTGTAGTACCAGATCCATCTACAAACTTTGTAGTGTGCACCAGTGCATCTTTGGATGGAATAGGGCTAGTGCTTATGCAGGATGGCTGAACTATTTCCTTCATGTCTAGGAAGTTGAAGAATCATGAACTCAATTACCCTACTCACAACCTAGAGCTTGCAGTAGTGGTTCATGCTTTAGTGAGGTGGTGACACTTCCTACTAGGTCATAGATTTGAGCTTCATTCCAAACACCAGAGCTTGCAGTACATATTCATGCAACCAAACCTTAATGCTAGGCAGAGAAGGTGGATGGAGTTCCTTTGTGAGTATGATTTTGATGTTCATTATATCAAGGGAAAGGAGAATGTAGTTGCAGGTGCCTTAAGTAGAAGGTGCAATGAGCTTTCATCTATGACTGCTAGCACCAATTTGAGAGAGCAGATTCTATAGCACTTGCCAGTAAATGAGCTTTATACAGAGGTTAGTCAAGTGGTGCATTCTCAGAGACCCTTAGAGTGAAAGTATTCAAAGTATTCTTTGGTGTCTGATGCACTCTTGCATCATAGAGGATGTGTGTATGTACCTTTCATTGGGGGTTTGTGCGAGCTCATTATACTTGAGGCTCACAGAGCACCTTATGCAGCGCAACCCAATGTTAAGAAGTTACATGTAGATTTGAAGCAGTTATATCATTATTGAGGCGTGAGAGTGCAGATTGCTAACATATTTGTGAGATGCCTTGAGTGTTAGAGGGTGACGGTAGAGCATCTTCATCCCGATGGGTTCCTTCAGCCTGATGAGATTGCAGAGTGGAAGTGCGATGTTATATCTATGGACTTCATTGTTGGTCTCTCATTGTCATCTCATCACCATGATGCCATTTTGGTGATAGTTGACACATTGACCAAGGCTACCCACTTCTCTTGCATGTGTACTACATACATAGCATGAAACATAGCTTAGGTGTTTTTATGGGATATTGTTAGACTTCATGGTGTTCCCCGTAAGATCATCTCTGATAGGGACTCCTTGTTCACTTCATCTTTTTGGAGAGAGTTGCAAGCAGCATTGGGTACTAGGCTCAATTTCAGTATAGTGTACCATCCTCAAACCGACAGAAAGACTAAGCAAGTGAATTGAGTTTTGGAGGACATGTTGTGTATGTATGTGATTGACCATCAGGTCAAGTGGGAGGAATACCTACACCTTGTCGAGTTTTCTTATAACAATGGGCACCATTCCTCCATAGGTATGCCACCTTATGAGGCCTTATATGGAAGACCTTGGAGAATACCTTTGAGTTGGGATAGGATCGAGGATCAAGTATCTATTGGTCCTTAGTTAGTTAAGGAGATGGAGCAGCAAGTGACCCTGATTAGGTAGTGCTTGAAAGAGGCACAGGATCGGCAGAAGAAGTATACTGATGCGAAGAGGATAGATCAAGATTATCAGGTTGGTGATAGAGTTTTCTTGAGGGTGTGGCCACACAAGAGTTTGATTCGATTCGGAAAGGGCTCTAAGTTGGCACCCTAGTTCTTTGAATCATTTGAGATCCTAAAGAGGATAGGACCAGTTGCCTACCGTTTAGCCTTGCCACATAGCCTGTAACACATTCATGATGTGTTTCACGTTTTAGTACTTAGAAGATACATTTATGATGAGTCTCATATTATAGATTGGGATGCTTTCTAGGTGGAGTCGGATGGCCAATTAGAGCTAGAGCCTATCCATATTATTGCTCAATGGACCTTAGCGCTTCAAGGTCAAGAGCTAGACTAGGTTAGAGTCCAGTGGGATTGCTACGATGAGGTTATGGCTTCATAGGAAGATGCGGCATGGATGTGATCTCAGTACCCATATCCTTTTGATGAACTCCAAGAGGAAGTTCATGGCTAGTGGGTGAGGATGTGAGGCCTCGTCTCGACCCATCCTAGCATCAATGATACATTATTATTGTGATACCCATGAATCGATATGTTAGAACAATATTTGATATACTGAACATTATTATGCTATTTTATGATGTTTGATGTTTTACTTTAGTTATTTGATTTTATCATTTAATGCTTTATGAACATGTATAATGATGAAATAAATGAATGCAAAACTACCACTTTGATTATGCAAGTCTAATGGCTAGAAATATGAGTAGAATTAGATAAACAATTGATTATTAGAAAATGGATGCTTTAATTTCTATGATTTTTCTGATACATAATTTACATAATGCATGTGATTTCTTGATCTACTGATGTCTGCAATGAGTGTGTAGGAAAATTAGTCGAGAAAACTCAATGGAAAGGCAAAACTAAACCACTTATTAATTTTGTGCTATCTTGTATTGTAATTATTTAAAGGTTGTTATTTGGTCTTACTATCCTCCTAGCTCTTAATTGATCCTATTAAGTCTTTAAGGCCTAAAAACATTAAATTTAAGTACCCTAGGGGTAAGGGTATGGGTGGGGAGTTCTTTCCAACCTTTTAGCCTCCTTGTTTGACTTTTAGGGTCACTCAAAAACAATATTTTTGGTTGATTGCGAAAATTGACTTGTCTCTTTACTTGATTTGGTGACCTAGAACTCCATCTTGAGTTTACTTGAAGTCTAGTTGAGTTAAAGATCATACTTAGAGGCATTTTGGAGTAGTTTTGGGGTTGTTACCCAATCTCTAGTTTTGGAGAAAGTTTGAAGATTGATGGAAGAAAAGGGAAAAGCTTTTCTCAAACCACCATTTTGCCATAACTCTTTTGGTGAAGGTAGGAGTTCTTCACTTCTTTGAATTGTTTCTTCATGTGGTCATGCTTGAATCTTGCTTGAATCATGCATAAGGCATTGTGTAGTCCTGCACTCTTGCTTGTGTGTTGGGTTTGATTTGGAGGGATCTTAACTTGTTTTCTTTTGATGTTATTCTCATGCTTGCTTGATGTTTTATGGTTTTGAGGGGATTTTTATGGGATTGATTTGGTATCACCCACCCTTTAATAGGGAATAAGTGGCCATTTTTTGGGGAAGGGCCTCATTTGCACCTCAATAGTGTAGAGTCTCCTCTCATGGTGAGAGGAGGGAAAAAGGGTAGGGTGTATCGGCCCCTACTTGTCATCCCATACATTGTTGTTATTGAGAATTTTTGAATATGGAAAGCAAATGAAATCCCTATGGAAATAGCCTCGAAAGGGCCTTGTAAAAGAATGAAATTCTTGAAGTTTGAGCCCTGAAAGGGCTACGTTATGGTATGGTGATTGACATCTCCTATTGAGAAAATCCACCTCCCCCCTATTTTTGTTCATTGTTTTACCTATTATACAAAATTGGGTTGGGAATGTATGCTTGAATTGGTCACCTTGTTATATTGTTTTACCTCCATGTTGGTTCTTTTCTCTCCCATGGTTCCCTTGATGCAATGAAGACATTGAAAAATTTCTCTTGTGAAAGCCCTTGAAGAAAATTCAATTCAATTGTAATATTATGTAAAATGTATTTGAATTTTCATGTATTGGCAAAGACATTGGGTTTTCTTAATAGTTCTTTCCTGATGGAGCCTTGAACCAAGATGAATAATAGAGAAAGAAAAAAAAAAGATTATAAAAACCTCCTTGTATTGCTCTCATGTGATTTCAAATTTTGCATATGTTGTGAGAAAATAGATTGATAGATAATGACTTTGAATTATGAATTTTCAAGTTTTCAATTATGTTAATTAAAAGCAATTTGATATGTTGAAGTTCCTATTTGATGTTTAAGTATTAAGAAGAGATAAAAATCCTACATTTTGATCACAAGGTTAACTCCCTCATTGTTAAATTTCATAATTGACTCAATCAAATTTAATGAAGAAACATGCATCAATTCAATTCTGGATAAATGGGACACGCACCTAGTTTATGATAATTGATAAAACATGAATTTTAGGATGAAAGACAAAAGAAAATATAACCTTATGCACTTCCTTGGACTAGTATGCTTGTCAATGGAAATCAATGTTATCATTGGGTTAAAAATCACTCCTTGTATAAATATGTATATAGGAATGAGAAGCAAGCCAACACTTAGACAAAATTGGCTTCTAAATAAAAAATGTACATCTCTAGGAGTGAAAAACCTCTTTGGAAAATGTATGGGAAAAATTTTTATTTCCCTTTGGTCACAGGGAATATTCTCTGAGTTATTCCTTTGAATTTTCAACCAAAAACCATTATTAAATCTATTAAAAAGAATACAAATTAAATACATTTAAATTTAAATCATTTAAATTAATATCCTATTGACCTCTCTCAACAAAAAAACTTTTAGCATTTACTCCTATGGTTATCTAGCCATCACTAAATCTAGCTTCAAATCATCTCCTGCCAAATTTGGGCACAGTCCTCATTAGCATTAAACTCCTTGTGACAAAAGGAAAAGTAATTTCCTAGGACTTCTTGTAAATTTAAATTATAAATTAAATAAAAAAGGGGATGATATTGCACCCACCTAAATTGTCCCCCCCATCTCTTACTTTTCTCACCTTCCTAATGGAAGAAGGGGACCCACCCTAGCATGTACTCTCCCATGCCTCCCCACGCTTCTTAGTGGCATAAGTGCTGACTGACCCCAACTACCTGTAGTGACAGTGCTGATGTCTTATCAAGGCATGGTAGATATTTTTCTTAAATGTATCATCCTTGCTATATTTATACACCCCCCCACCTCATGTGTTGGATCCTATGCTTGAAACAACACTCACGCAAGGGCAAGGGGCCAGGTCTATGCTAACAGACCTTGGTTAGCATATAGAGGGCTTTGGGCAACATGGAGGGTAGGTGGGTAGGCCCAGCGGTGAAGCCACTTGGCTAGGACATGTCTTAGGTTGGTAGTATAGCGTGTGGAGATAGGGGAGTAGACTAGGCTATTATAGGATATGATGAGCTTGGACAGTAGTTAGTATTATTTTAAATCATGATTATTATGTAGCTTAGGTTGGTATTTTTATATAGATATTAGTAGCCTTTTTTTTTAGTATTGTTATGTTTAGAATTAGATTAGTAGCTTTTGATTATAAGGAGGTAATGTAGTATGTTTATGTTAATATAGATGTTAGTATTAAATAGTGTCTTAGGGGATTGAATATTAAATTAGTTTAATTTAAAAGTTGTAACTTGTAAATTAGAATATCTTAATTAGAGTAATTTTAATGTTTTATTAATAAGCTAAATACCATGGTGAGCTTTGTTAGATTAATTCTTTTATATGGAACTTATTAATGTTGAACTTAAAATTTGTAATAGTTTTAAATAGAGTTTAGATTTAAGTTATAGACTATTGCATTGATTCTAGTCTTCAATTTTAAACTATAAAGGATGAATTAATGAATGAAATTGTTATGGGTATGTTGGGGAAGATTGTAAAATTAAAAATGTAGATAGTATCATCAATAATAATGTTATCTCTATGGTATGTTATTAAAGACTAGTTAGATTTTTGACTAATGTGGTAAGTGTAGTTAGTATGGTAGGATAATTAAATTTAATTGACCTTCTAGAGTTTTCAGAGTCTCTTAATGTTAAATGAATTTTTCATTCAAATTAAATAAATTGATTTACTAAGAAACTTTAAGTTCATCCAAAACATCTATTCTATGTTATGTTTCTAACCGAGTTCTCACCTCTTTATTACAATGTGAACTTGCTTCTATCTTCTAGTACCTTCAGTTGTCTAAATTTCAAACTACTTGATCAATTAGTTCCATTATAGATAATCATCTGAACCTTTGTCGACCTTATTATCTTAATTAATTCAAAAAAAAAAAAAATTGTGTGTGCGTTTTACCCCCTTATATTTTGGGCATGATAGAATTGCTTGCATAGAGGATGCTGAAGTTGATAAGTGAATCTAAGAAGAAGGCTTAAGTTTGAAAGGAGAAGATTGACTACTTGAAGGGTTGCCAAGAAAATCAAGAATAGAGACGAAAATGTAAAACTTATCACTGAATCAACACATCGAGAAAACAATTATTTGAACCTTAAAAAGTGATTTGTAATCATATAGTTCAAAACCCTATTGTTTTATTTGTATTAATTCTAAATAGTTTGTATTGAAATCCTTTAAATCAAAGGTGGACCTAATAGTCATTAAGGGACTTAATAGTCTATGTAAATCCTTTAGCAAGGTGACATTCTAAATGGAATGATCAAATTCCTTTGACAAAGACACTCCTAGTAGGGTGATTAAATCCTCTAACTGGGTCACATTTAACAATGTGTATTGTAACCTTTCATAGGGTTGGCTCGCAACATAGCTTACTTCAAAAGTGTGAAAAAGTAGTGACATGTTGTTGGTGGTTTTTCCCAAATTTGGTTTCCATGTAAAATCTTAGTGCCAAAATTTTGTTCTATGTTTTAGGATTTTTTATATTTACATATTTACATTCAGCAAGTTTTTTATTATAGGATAATGAACTACTGGTAATTTTGTTTATCAATATACAATAGAGATCAAGCTAAAGCATGATAAGAAAAAAGGTGAATAATAAATGTTTGATTGTTCAAATGGCACTTATAGACCTTGTGTAACTAATTCATCCACCCCTCTTAATTATTATAAATATTTATAAAAATTGGTATCAGACCTCTAGTACTTAAAAAGAGATTTTTGAAGATACTTAAAGCCAAAGATGATGAAACACATAAGGGAGGTACCAAAGCTGAACAACACAAGCTTTCATGCATTGCAAACTTTGTGAGGCTGCACATATCCAATATCAGTGATGCTACTATAAACTTTGAGGAGAATGAGTATGTGAAGATAATAACTACTCCTCTAATAGCTGATCAACTTGAGCAAAAGCAAGAACATAACCAAAAAATGTTTGAGATTTCCGTAGTCCTAACCTATGCCAAGTGTGATGATACAAAATTATGTGATAGTGCAAAGAAAATGTGGGACAAACTTAAAACCATATATGGAAGAGATGAAAATGTCTTCAGAACCAAATCAAAAAACCTAAGAGGAAAATTTGATGATATGAGAATGATGGAAACTATAAACATAGTATTGTATTGCACAAGAGTTGAAGAAGTTGTTAATGCTATTTGATGTAGAAATAGAGAAATCAAAGATGAAATAGTGATATGAAAGGTATTGATGACTCTACTTCATATATATGTCATTAGAGTGTCTATAATGCAAGAACTGAGATGCACTTTGGAAGGTGTATTTGGTTAACTTACTTCTTTTGAGATGTCTAACTTTGATAGCTACATACCTTATGGGTGAACCCACAATAGTGGTTTACACTTATTTGGAGGAAACAAATCCTCCAAAATTGCATGAGCAAATTTTTTTTTTCAAAGTTTTGATAGAAGCTTTAGAAATAAGTTTCAATAGACACTATTGGGGTAAGTGCACCAAGTTGTGGTGCCAAAAGGGGGGTATAAGTGTTGGAAATGATTGAAATGATCATAAGAACAATTGTTGGAATAATATATGGAACTGGTAAAGAATGTCCTCAATCATTGTTTTGTCATTGATGTCAAACTTGCTACTTGCAGGGATGACAATTGCTTTAGTGATCCAAATACTATAAATTAGTTGATTGTCAAGGTGGAGGCAATCAATAAGATGTAACTAGAACACCTAGAGAAAGGTTAAAGTTATGATGTTGTAATGAAGTACAAGGATCAGCTGAGCCATTGATAAAAAAGTGTATTGGATGACATACTAAAAGATACGAAGAATGAGCATACTGAAACATATCAAAGATCTAAGGTTTTAGCTAAGTCTTTTGTAAAGCTCAAACTAAGTTCAAGTGCCGAGCAAGCTAGTAAAAGCCAAGCAAGCTAGTAAGAGCTGAGCAAGCTAGTAAGAGCCAAGAAAATTCCTAGTTAAGTTTCGAGCAAGTTCAAGTGCTGAGTAATTTCAAGTGCCGAGCAAGATCAAGTGTTGAGAAGGTGTCAAGTAACATAGAGGTGTCGAGCACTAGTAACTCAATAATGCCGAGTTGCTGCATTATTTTGGAAATCGAAGATTTGTCAGATCTAAGCCGACAAAGTTTTTATCTAGAAATTTGTGAATTAAAAGGAAGATAAGAATGATGAGTTGGTGGCATAGAACACCATGTAGAACGTTTTTAAGATACAACTAGAAAAGTTTCAAGAAGAGAACAAGATATGGGGTAGATACATTGTATCCTACCTAATCCATTTTGAAACCCTAAAATTGGAGAGGGAGAATTGAGTGGAAAAGGAAAATCAGACTTGTATATAAGAAGACATAACTTAATAAAGAAAAAGAGTGGAATAGAGGGGATAGTGAGAAAAAGAGCAATGGTCAAGCATAAAAGCATGAAATGCTGAAGAATGTGCTAAGGAGAAGATTACACAGGAACTCTGCTTGAATTGACGACCACAAGGATGATTGCATTGGAAAAATGAGTAAGAAGACTCAAGGAGATGAAGCTTGAGAGGGAAACAAGTAGTCAGAGCTGAAGTGATTGAAGCCAAGCATGAGGATTGAACTGAAAGAGTGATCTAAAATCTGCAAAGTATGTTGTAAGTTATATTAGATCAAAAGACCATTATTGTTACTTTCTAACAATTGTAATAGTAAGATAAATCCTATGGACTTAGGTTGGTTTAAAAACCATTAGAAAAATCCTTTAATAGGGTGACATTCCAAGTGAATGTTCTAAAGACCTTTAACCAGGCCCATTCCTAATAGTTTGGTGAAATCCTCTAACAAGGTCACATTTAACAGTGTGTTGTAAGCCTTTAATAGGGCAGGCTTTTAACAAGGCATCACTTTAGAAGAGTGAGAATCAAGTAGCATGTTACTGGTGGTTTTTCCCAAATTGGGTTTCCACGTAAATCATTGTGTCATGTGTTGATCTTGAATGTTTTATCTTTGCATGTTGATTTACAATAATTTGCTTATATGACTGATTTAAGTTTGAACAGATGAAAAGAGTATGGATTCATTATTAAAATTATTAATAGGGCATCTGGACCTTGAATAACTAAATCACCCACCCTCTCAGTTATTCTAAAGAATTCTAATAATAAGTGGACACCTTTTTCCTGAAATCACCAATTTCTAGATTTCAACAAGAATTTGAAGATAGTTACCCTCAAAATTTTAAGATATGACAAAAACAAAAGTCATAGTCCTCTGAATCTAGTTTTTAAACTACTAATTTGTTTTCAAAATGGTTTGGTTTTAGGTCCTTAAAAAAGGGGGCCACAAAAAGTGGTACTATTTATTCTAGAAAAACATAACATAGTACAAAGTGTGCCCCCCCTAAAATTTTAACTTTCTTTTTGAAAATATTTAATCACTCCAGTCAAAACTTACCTAACACTATGTAGTTTATCCCAAATTTTTTGGGTAATTTTATAATGTGTATTTTTTTTTTATGAATTTTTTAATCAGACACAGCCCAGAAACGTGAAATATTTGTGTGCTCACCTAGAAATGATTGAAAACTAATCTAAAATCAAAACTTCTTTTTTTCAAAGTGTGTAGAATGGAATCTAGTTTCTAAAAAACTAAGTTTTTGCAAAATTCGATGAATGAGCTAAAATCTACAACCCAATTAGTACATGTTGGTTTTTGACAAAAAATGGACATACATTCAAAAGAAATTATAGATGAAACACTTGAAATAGTTCAAATAAAAAATAAATTATATGGTTGTGTAGCTAACACAGAGACCTACAATGTCATGTAACCTGATTTTATCGATGCTCAACCACGAGGAAATTGGAAGGAGAGCACACAAGAAAAATCAATCATTTTTTGTATGTTTGCAGTAAAACACATCTTAGACTAGCTTATAGACTCCAAAGCTTTGGGTTGGATCCCCAAGGCAAAGCCAAATATTAGGCTTGGTAGAATGTAAAGCTTTAAATAGCTCGTCCGCCCTATAGTGCGTGTGCACTATACCATGCACACGCTATTTAAAGCCTTTTAAATTTACTTTTAAATAGCACGTAGGTGCTTTGTAAAAAAAAATTTTTGAAAGTGCGCACGTGCTTTAATGCATACGCACTATAGCATGTGCGCGCTTTGCAAAACTAGAATGAGAAATAAAGATGTCATCTTTTTGGCACCACAACTTGGTGCACTTACCCATTGCCTTGTTTCAGTTTTGATCAAAACTATATTATAAGTTTTGAAACTAAAATGGAATTGTGAGTTTAATAAACCCATTGTTAGAATTTAAAAGTTTTGATTGAAACTATTACATATAGTTTCGATTGAAACTATTACATATAGTTTCGATCGAAGCTAAAACTGTGAACCTATGATTAGGCTTTAAAAGTTTCGATCGAACCTCTACTTAATAGTTTTGATCGAATCTTTTAAAGAGAAAAGCTCACTTTCCTAACTCCACTCTGTCATTTTCATCACTATGGAGTTTTGATCAAAAGCAAGTTCAGAGGCATCCAAAATTTGACCTTTGAAAATGCTATGATTATTTTTAAAACATTTTGAGTTTTTTTTACGGTTTTAGTTACATTTTATATGTTTTTTGCTTCAATATATATATATATATATATCATGTAGATATATTGAATGTATATGTATGCTATATATCTAGATGATATATATATATATATATATATATATATATATATACATATATGAATGCATGTATGTGTATATATACATATATACATGTAACATCATGTTGTATGTACATGAACATATTGTGGATATGTACATATATGTATTTAAATTTGTAATGTACACACATCCAAACAATGCAATATATTAAAATTTATGTTCATATACATGTACGTGTGTGTGTGTGTGTGTGTGTGTGTGTGTGTGTGTTTGTTGTTTTAAACCTTCACCAAGGTACCTTCAATAATTTAATTTAAATGAATTAACCCTTTAGCATTAGTTGGACAATGGTTACTTGTCACATGTATATATATGAACCCTAATTTATAAAGTTCACCTTGACCTCCTCACCCTAATCTTGAAAGTCTAATTAAACCTTGGCTAGATTTAACCTAATCTAATTTAAATAAATATAATTGTGCAATCCTAACCCTAGAAATGTCATTTACCAAAATACTAACCTGCATGTAAATTTAATCCTAATCTTAACTCTAATTCAAACTCATGTTATATATTTTCCCTAGAATGAATATAGGTTGATATAATAAAGATGTAAGTTCCATAAAGTATAAGTTACCCTAGAAACATAAACCTTAGATAAAAACAAATTTTGTATCATTTTAACCCAAAGGTTATCACTAAACTTAAGCATGAATACTAATATTCTAACTTTAAATTTTTATAGTATGATCCTCACTTCTTAACCATAAAAATTTGACTAATTTATGAATTTGCTAACTAAAAACTTTAACATCTAGAGATTTTTACACTAACCCTATACATTTAATCCTAAATATCCTTGAACATTATATATCAACTTTCTAGGTAACATTTTGATCATGATTTTATATCAACATAAAACACTATTCTAAACACACTACGTTAACCCTAGGAACTAGGTAAATATTTACCTCAAGAATGTTGCAACTCTAATCAAATTAATTTAACCTAACTAAGTAATGTTTTAACTTTAAGCTTGTAACCCTAAAATTAACTCTAAGTTTTTAACACTAGCTAGATAGAGTTAGATAACAATTTTGTAGTTCACTAACCCTAACACTGATCTATCATAATAGCTTACTCCTGGCATAGAACACTATTCTAAATGCACATTTGGATTTTAACCCTACAACTCTAAATATTTTCCTAACACTAAATTAATGAAATTTTACCAAGTAACCCTAAAATTAACCTCATAACCGTACATAATATAAGTTGCATAATCATGATAAAACATTAACCTCAAGAATTTCAACCATAGTAAAATTAATTTAACCTAACCAAGTAACATTTTAACTTTAAACACGTGGATATTATTTAATTTACGTTCACACATGTAGTATTTACATGTATATATGTAATATTCAAAATTCTTTTTTACACGTATTATATATATATTAGTTTGTTTAATGTCATTATACTTGATAAATTTCAAGTTTATTAAAAATGTCATAGTTTAATTCTAATTTCAAGTTTACACATTATATAAACATAAGCATCGTACATACCTTGACCTACACATGGAAGATCAACAACCACATATCCCCCCATACGCAGCAACCTCCTATCCCCCTAAGAAGTAGCCTCCCATGCCCCTTGAGTGGAAATAGCCTCCTATCTCCCCCAAGAAGCAACTTGTCCCTACAAGTAGTGTGTTATTCCCACAAATCAGACACCTATCCCACCCGGCATGATCTATGAGTGCACTAACCAAGAGATTCATAGACTTCATGAATCCTTGGCTAGTGTGTGAGGCCTCGCCCCAACCCTTCATAGCATAGCTGATACCTTATTATTTTGATACTTATGACTTGATATGTCAAGACACTATCGGATACACTAAACATATTATGTTATGTTATTTCATGTTGTGTGATGTTTACTTTCAAATATTTGAGTTCATTTTTTAATGCTTTATGAACATGTATGTTCATGAAATAAGTAAATGTAGGATTAGCACTTTGATTAAGAGATTTTAATGGTTAAGAAATGAGTAGGATGAGAGAAACCTTGACTGATTTATAGATGTATGTTTTAATTTATGATATTTCCTGATACGTATATACATATGTCCATGTGATTTTATGGGACTATTGATGTGTGTAATGAGTGTGTAAGCTATTTTAGACAAGAAACCCAACGGAGGAACACAATTGATCCCTATGTGCCATTGTGGAAACCTTGTTGTTCCTAACTTATTTTTATTGTGAGATGTATAAATGTATCTTTCCATGATCAGTAAATGTTATGTTTTGTAACTGTGTTCTTTAGTGTCACTTGACACTTGTGAATTTGCATATACATTCCAGCATGCTAGTTAGGGTTATCTATGCAACCTTTGGGCCTAAGTCAGATTCAGTTAGTGTCTATGTTTGCTAATTTATTTCTTAATCAAGTTTAGTCATCCCTAATCTGGATTAGTGCTTAATCTGCATTTTAGAGTTGTTAAATGATCCTAAATATTTCCTAGCTTTTGTTTGGTTCCAAACCTATTCCTAAGGCTTTAAAATATGAAATATTTATACCCAAGGGGTATGGGTATGGGTTGGGGGTATTTTCCAACCCCTAAGCCCTTTTTATTGACTTTTGAGGTCACTCAAAAAGTCTATTTTTGCCTTTGTGCGAAAATTGACTATGGCTACCCTGAGTTGCATCACCTCAACTCCACTTAGTGGTTAACCTTGGTATGGGTTGAGTTAGAAACTTCTAGATTTGTAGGTGTGTGGGAGAAGTTATTGACTTTTTGGTGGTTGAGTTAGAGTCTTATTTGGAGGACCTTCTTGGAGTAGTTTTGGTTGTTACCCAATCTCTACTTTTAGAGAGGAGTCTTGGAAGATTGAAGGCAAGGAAGGGAAAAGCTCTACTCAAATTTTTCATTTACCATTACCTCTTTGTGAAGGTAGGAGTTCCTCATCTCCCTTATTTAGATTTTTATGTTGGTTTCATGCTTAAATGCTATGGTGTTGTTATTTGGATCCTTTTATGTATGTTGGGTATGTTGGGAAGGATTGAAAACCATGTTCTTGAATGCTTTTCTTTCTTGTCTATGTTTGAATTTTGAAGTTTTCTTGTATGGGTGTTTTGGTATTACTCACCTTAGGATAGGGAAGAAGTGACCAATTTTGGGAAAGGTCCTTTTAGTTGGACTCCAATAGTGTAGAGTCTCTTCTTAGGATGAGAAGAGGGAGAGAGGGTAGGGTGTTATGGGCCCCTACCTGTCAGCACAAACCACGTATGATTTTTGGCATGTAAGAATGGAAGAACGAAAGTTCTTGATTTATAGCCCCAATTGGGCACCTGGTTTGGTGTTGTGTCTGACATCTCCTATTGGAAAAATCCACCTTTTTCCTAGTTTTTATTCATTGTGAATCTCGTTGTGAAAACCTAGTATGAATATGGAAGTTTGATTTTGTCTCTTGGTCATGCTTGTTTGACACCTAATCAGATTTTGTTCTCTCTGTGATTCTTAGAAATGTGTTGCAAAAATTGATATGGAACCCTTGATGAGGGTCATGAAGGAAATTCAAATAAATTATTGAAATTTTGGGATTAAAATCGTATGTAATTGTATTTCCAAACTTCGTTGTAATGGCAATAACGTCGAGTTTTCTTCCTGGTTCTTTCTTGGCTAAGCCTTTGAATCATGTTTGCCAATAAAATTATGATTGAATATTATTGCTTCTCATGAGATTTTTGGTATCTTTTGGTTATATGGATGCACATCAAAAATAAGATGAAATGATGATGGTTTAATTAATCAAAAATTTCAAGTTTTCTTATATATTGAAAACGAAATTTATGTTATGAATGAAGGTTTAGTTTTCTTGAGTATTGGAAACAAAACAATTCCTGCATTGTGGTTTAAATGGATAATTAGATTCCTTGGTTTATTTAGTTGTAATAATAACTAATAGATTTAATTTGAAAAAAAAATATAACCCCTCTTTTGATTAATAAATCAACTTCAAATTTATACTTAGAAAAATAAGGCAAAAAAAAAAGTGTCTCAAGAGAGTAAAAACTCTCTGGTTTTTGTATGGGAACCAATTTATTCTTCCTTTGGTCACAGAGAATCTTTTAAGATTCCTATATATTTTGAATATCATAAGAGAATTAATACCATTCAAAAAATATATATATAATCATTATATAAAATACTTTATGCATTTAATGCTATTTCCCTTTTCCCCTTTTTGGGCGCAGCTCTTTGTATGGGGCTTGAAAAGACTCTTTTTTTCTTTTTTTTAAATAAAAAAGTCAACATTGTAATCATGTTGGGTGACATTACCCTATCACCAACTTAGCCTTGTGCAGTGGTCGAGTTCTTTGGTAAAGTGTTGAGTTTCTTGTTTAGTGTTGAGTACTGTATTAAATGTGTAAACATTTCTTCCCCCCCCCCCCCCCCCCAATTTTTCTTGGGCATCACCCTTATTTATTTGGGTCAGTGCATGCATTTGGGCAAGAAGCCTTGGGAAGCGCTTGGAAGCAATGAGTGCTTGCATAGGGGTCTTTATGGCGAGTTGGGTGTGTTGAGAATAGGGTAGAGTATGGGGTGGTGGTAGTGTTAGAAATGTTTAATGTTTTGTGTTAGGTTAGTTTAGTTTTATGTTATGTAATGTAGTTTAGTTTAGTATAGATTAATTTATGTTAATTTTAGTTTTCTTTTTTTTTAACATGTGTTAATAGTATTGTTGTTTAAAAAGTTAGTTTATGTTATAGTTAGTTTATGATTCATTTAGTTAGTAATTTTAGTTAGCATTTTATTTATGTAAAGTTCTTTTTATTAATTGTAATTTATAACTAGTTTTTTTCAATAACATTTAATTAATTTGAGTATTAATGGTTTAAACTTTATTAAAGTAGTAGTGAACAAGAGTTTTAAGATATCTTATAATTTTCAATTATTATAATGATTAGTATGTTCTAAATAATATATATTAGGGGGAAAAAATTAATTAATTAATTTTTGGTTTTAATGTTGAGCTAATCAATTTAGTATTAGTAAGAGGTGTTCAAATTTTAAGAGGATGTTGGAAATTAGCCTATTTAGTAGAAATTTTATAAATATATATTTAGTTATGTTAGTTAGTTTTGTTTAATTATAATCTAAGTTTAGTTTGCATTGTCAATCAATTAATTTCAATGAATTGTTTCAATCTAATATCATTACAAATCTAGATCGATATTTTTTTTTATTAGGGAGAGCTCAAATTTAACGATCAAATTAAATCCTCATGTTTACAAACTCAAGAGTAATGTAGTGAGTCTAATACTTGAAACTACATATTTAACTCTTCAACCTGAGTGTACCTCCTTATTATTAAATTTTAAAAAAAAATTAAAAATGTGTGCTTTTGCCCTCGCAGTTTGGGCATGATATAGTGGTACATGCTCTATTGTGTATAGTCATACATGTTAGAGCATCTTACAAAGTCTCTCTTATATTAGAGATGAGATTCATGGTGCTACTCCATATTCTACACATACTATATAGATTTTCCTTTATAGTAAGAGATGAGAGGTCTCTTCAGGGCTCTCACTATAGCAAGTATAGGGCTTAGTGTCTAATGACACACTAAAGAGGTAATATTTCCCTTATTATCTTCCACTAAAATATGTGAAGGCTTATTCTCCCCTTAAGTGTACAGATCCTTACATAGCTTTAGTTATATACCCATGTTTCCTTGCTACTCATGGTCATTATCCAAATAATGACCAAATTCCACTCTATTTTGCACGACAACTTTATGCTGAGGTTTTCTTATGCAAGATGGTGAACTAAACTAATTTATAATCAAATTTAGGATAGGGGTGTGTTAGACTAGTTGATAGGAAGTCAAGTCATCCACCATTGACACATAGATTGATTGTCAAAGAGAGGGCACTTGCTATTTCCCTTGTATTAGGTCCATCAACTGATGATGCCTTGCATAGCACATAGTTGCAAGGGGTGATTCAGGGAGATGGAGACATTTCCATAGATATCAGATCTATTTACATTGATGATCTTGGCTAGTATTTGATGTCACATTAGAATTCCAGATCATTGCCTAGTGCTTCATCTCCAGGTGCCTTGTACAGTGTAGCAAGCATTCCTCCACTGACTAGCTTAGAGGGTCTCACTAGAGTGTTTCCATGAGATACTAGCAGTAGTCTTGCTGAGTATCTATTATATTCATATAGATTTATATTAGAGCATCTTGGCATACCCATATCAAATTTTTGCCATTGTGTCCATGGTGGTATTGGGTCACATCCTCAGCCAAATTCCTCTCCTCGATTAGGTAGTTCTCATGGTGGTACTAGTAGACATCATCATCCATCTACTGACTACTCTTTTGCTATAGAGGGACATATACATAATAGTGCAGACCCTTTAGCCAGTGCAAGGCATGGGTAGAGTTTAGATGTGGGCCTTAATGATGTTGACTTCAGCTTGTTGATCATAAGATGGATGGACTTGTTGACACATGATGATTCTACTTCTATGCCATCTCATCTAGTCAGTCCACTTGGATTGTCATTATTAGGATGTGTGCCAACCACTAGTCATGCTAGCATAGATACAATGATGGAGCTAGACGAGGCCCAATAAATTCTAGATAAATTGGTGGACACAATCGATGCTAGGTAGTCTGAGAATTATTAGATGCCATCATCTACACAGGTAAATCTATAATTTTTTTACATTCGTGTTAAAATTTCAATTTCAAGCATTTGTTCAACAAATAATTTATGCACATGTAAATGTTTTAATATGATTTGTTGCAATTTATGTATGTATTATAGGGGGACATTCCTAATTTCACTCCATCTTTGATGCCTGATTGTTTATGTTTTTGAGACTCATTTGATGATGTTAGTAGTCTATAGGTGAATTTTTATTTTTTTGAATTAGAAACATGTGAGTTTTATATTTAATATTTAAATTGCATGCAATTAAAGTGAATTTAGAAGATATTTAATTAAACATGAAATTATGTACATTGATTTCACTTTGTCTTTAATATATAGGGGTTAGCACATGAGCATCTAGGTGATAGTCAATCTTCATACCACACTCTAAGGAGATGTCATAATGATAGTCCTGCACCTGATGATCCATATTTATTTTTATATTATAGATTATTTGATCTAGACTTTCATTCAGAGATATTATTTGATCTCGACTTTCATTTAGATTTTACATGTTTGATGATTGACATAGTTATGCTCTTATATGTTACATTATGTTGGATTATGTTAGACTATGTTCTTTTACATGCTAGATTATGTTGGATAATGTTATATTTGTAATACCCCAAAATTGGCACATTGTCATGCTAAGCCAATTCTTGTCTATTCAACCAAATGTCCTAAGTCCTATTTTACTAGGCAATTCTAATGCTGATAATTGTTACTTGACCTAGGTGTCAAAATGTAGAAAACCCTAATCTGCATTAATCATAATACTTATTTGATTCCTAAGTATTGACTCAAATTAGCTACATAAACCTATTTATTTAATTTAATTATAAGTGTTCTACTTTAATTAAATTAAAATTACCTCTTAAGCTAATATACAAAGGAATTAAATATATTTGATTTAATAAGATATCTCATCTTTTTAGTTATTGAATTTAATTATTCAATTAATTAAATTTTATCCATTTGTGAGGTCATATTCTATTTTATTAAATTAAATATTTCCTCCAAATCTTCTCTTCGTTTCAGAAATGGAAACTCTTGGTGAACTAAAATGAGAAAAGGAATTAAATTAGTTAACTTCTTTTTCAACTCAAAATTAACTCAATTAACTTCTTTTTTGACTCAAAGGCAACTAGTTAACTCCCTTTTCATGAGGAAGTTTCCTTTATGAATAACTCTCCTTTTCAATCTTGATCGTTCATTTCGATTAATCTTGACCATCAATCACCTCTTATATTCTATAATAGAAGCACTCCATTCCTCATTACAGAGAGGAGGATTTTGGAATTTGCATCAAACTTATGCTAGAATTCTTGCTCATCTTACTCACATTATCATAGCTTTATTTCTTGCATTGTAATGTCATTTAGATTTTAAGTATGCATCCATTTAGCACATTATGCTCTTTCATTCCTTAGCTTAATTGCATTTCATCTAGATTAATTGCACTTTCATTTAGCTAAATAAATCCTTCATTCTAGAGGTCTTGTTTCCTACTTCCCATTCTAAGAGAAAAGACATAATCCTTCCTATTAGAAGGCAGACTTTTCAAATAAACAATACAATGTTTATTCTGGGATGATCTCTCGGGTCGAGACCATGTTAAAGTGTGTGTGAGGATTTGAGGCCCACATTTCACATACACAATATTATGTTGGACAATGTTCTAGTTATGTTGGATAATGTTCTAGTTATGTTGGAAATTATGTTAGACTAGAAGGATTATGTTGGATTTATGTTCTTTGACATGTATTATTTCAAGGATAATGTTATGTTATCTTAGAAGTTATGTTAGATTATGTTAGATATGATTATGTTAGGGTTATGGTTAGGTAATTAACTTTACATAATTAATTTCATACAAGTACCCAATTGAACTATAATTAGTTACAAATCAAAATTTAAACTGAACTCAAGTTAAATGAAACAATTAAAGTAATATATAATTAGTTACAAGTCCTAATTTCATCCGCTTAAGACACATGTCCTAATTTCATTGCCTTAGGATAATTGTTTAAATTTCTTCCCCTCAAAGAACATGTCCTAATTAGTTGCATAGACGTACCTAATTGACCTATAGTTAGTTATGAATCACAATTTAAACTAAACAAAAGTCAAATGAAATAGTAAAAGTAATATATAATTAGTTACAAGTCCTAATTTCATCCCCGTAAGACACAAGTCCTAATTTGATCCCCTTAAGATAGTTGTTTGAATTTCTTCCCCTAGAGGCACATGTCCTAATTAGTTGCATACAAGAACCTAATTGAACTAGATAATTACTTACAAATCACAATTTAAGCTAAACACAAGTTAAATGAAGGAGTAAAAATTTAATATATAATTAGTTACAAGTCCTAATTTCATCCCCTTAAGACACAAGTCATAATTTGATCCCCTTAAGATAATTATTCAAATTTCTTCCCCTTGATGCACATGTCCTAATCAGTTGCATACAAGTACCTAATTGAACTAGATAATTAGTTATGAATCACAATTTCATCCCCTTAAGACACAAGTCCTAATTTCAACCAAATTTCAAATCGTTGAACCAAAGTTCTGATTTCAAATTTACTTCAGCCAAATTTCAAATTCCAAATAGCTCAACCAAAATTTAGATTTCATATTGTTCAACCAAATTTTAGATTTCAAATGTTTCAACAAGTTGTTTCTAACTCTTTTCAAGCGGGTCAGCTCATTGTTAGATAACATTTAATATTTTCCCATGATCATCAATATTGATCCTCCACTTACATATTCCAGGTCCTTTTATTGGATGAAGATTTAGACCAATGGCAATAACATGGTTACTATAATAATATAACTTATTGTTAGGTTGATAATCAATGAAATGAATCCCATTCTTAAGTACTTTATTTTTCTTTAAATATGTTCCCTGTACAACAACAGAAACTGCATATAGGTCAATCAAATAAGTCAATAAATAAGTCTTTGTTATCTTCCCTCTTTGTGTGGTGCAACAAAATAAATAAAAGCTAACACCTTCTACATCTTCAGATTCTACCATGACTACAAAAACATTGCCTACACAAAGTATATGTATAGAAATTCCATGTGTCATTTACATGTGTGTGTGTGTGTGTGTGTAAAAAAAATATGAAATACATACCAACTCTGATCGATCCTAAAATATGGTCATAATCAATGGAAATAAATGGAATATCATCATAGTTTTTGTCCTCAAACTCATTTGTATTGATAACATCTAGTTGCACCAAAGTCCATTCACCGACATATCCACTTTCATTATTAATGCAACCATCATAGTTTTCATCAATGCAATCAAGACAAAAAAATGAGTATTCTCTTGTGTACAATGACCACACATTACTATCTATACGTAGAATTGAATGAAATGATTGCATCTTCTTGACCCTCTTGCATGCATGCATTGATCTTCTATCAACACCTAAATGTAAGGTCCATACATACGCATAAAAAATGAGTTTTAAACATGTGTGTGTGTGTGTGTGTATGCAATAATTTAGTTATTACATAATGTATTAAATTTATAAAATTGATTCAATTAGATAATATTTGAAAATTAATTCATACCTAATACCTCCCAAAACACTCTAAATGGTATGACTCACTCTGCTTGCGGTGACATGTTATCTGTATTTGTTGGCACCATAAAATGTGTTTTATACCACCCACCCACATCATGAGCATTATTAATGTGATATCCTCTATAGTCCATTTAATATTTTCTTAAATAATGTTTGATACAAGCTCCTACACCATCATGCTTACCCTTTCCATGTCTACTCTTGAAAAAGCTCCAAATGTGTGGTATATTAAGGGATCGATGATATCTATATAATGCATAAAATGGTCTAATTGATTTTATTTGTGTTGTACATCCATTTGACCATACAAATTTTTTTTCAATTTTTATGATAATAAAAAAATATCTTAAAATAACGTTCCATAAATTGTGTGTGTGTTCTTTGTCATCACTAATATAAAAGTGATACTCTTTTTTTATGACTCATTCTTGATTTGTACTTGCCACACAATCTAAAACAATTTGTGCATGTTGATAAGACACTTGAACCATAATAGTAACCTACTATGTAAAGTAGTATTCTACTTGAAGTTATTTTTGAGAAATGAATGAGTAATTCTCTGCAAAGTCAACAAAAGATAAAATTTTCCCAAGTGGGAAAGTTTCTCTTAGTGTTTAAAACTATTCTACTTGCCACTTAGCGAAAAAACATGATGTATATATGGTTGAATCAATTTACAAAAAATTGACATAAATTCTCCAGTAGGTATTTCATCCTCTACATATTCAAACTTTGTTGATTCTTTTAAAAATTTATTTTATGACTTTATGTACTTGTATCTCTTACATTTTACTATCCTCGTGATATCAGTATCTTCATCTCTCAAAGGAAATTTATCTAGGTTACCACATGTTTCACAAGTTCCATGTATGCAATCTATTTCATATATTATAGGATCATTTGGTTTGTCACATAAGTTTGATGTTATGAATTGGCTTGATCATTTATGAAAAACATTTTGAGAACCTCCACTTTCTTCTATCATCTTTATAAATCCTTGATAGTATGTTGGTAAGCAGATTTTTCACTGTAGAAATTGGCCAATGGAGTGTATGTGGCAAACCATTCACAATAGTTGGATAGGCCTTTGATATTTAGCCTTCCTCTGCATTTAGAGGGGTAGCTCCCTGGTAAGATGAAATTTTTTATTTTTCAATAAAGATGGATTAAACTTATGAAATAAAAAGGAAACCACTAAAAGTGCATGCACCATACGACTTCAATGTTTCCATACAAATAATGTAAACTGTTAATGAAAGCAATCAAGAACTACGCTTTAGAACTATCACTAACACAATGCTAATTCAAAGATTCATGAATATTTACACCATACCATGAAAATACTCATATAATGAATCAACACTTCAATGATTCAGATTCATTAGAAAGAGAACACCAAATATACTTCCTTTATTTCTTTGCATCAAGAAAGTAAGAAATAACTAATTACAAGAACAACAATTGTACACACCTTTGAAAAATTGCTTTGTTATTAGAGCATAAGTGTTCGCTGTCTCCAAGTCCAAAAAGTCCCCTTACAAAGCCCAAAAAGAGCCCTTATATAGACATAGAGGTTAATAACTACCTCTTCATGGTTAATAACCATCTCCAAAATACATAATTTTTGCAAGATTAACTAACCTTAAGAAAATTAACCTATATAAGGAAAATTTTAAAAAGCAACACTTTAGCTAGAATTTCTAAGGATGTATACATATCTAATCATTGTTCTTCTAGCTATGATTTGTCTATTTGGGCATAATTAACTTATCCCAGAAAGCCCTATAAGGATCAAGGATGATCATTATTGAATCATAATTTGGAATCAACACGTTCTCCATCTTGAGTTTGGGTACGAAGTATTTATCCTAGATCTCTTCTAACTCTTGTCAATAGGTTGAAATGTTGTAATCTTCCAAAGTGACTGCAACCAGACCGACCTTCATATAATTTTGGCATCTAATTATTGATTCTCTATTTCTAAATGAATTTAGATACTAAAGGAGTCAAGAAGAAATTGACAATCAATATGTTGAAGATCACCTACTACTACCCCACCTTTGGTAGTAGAGATTAATTCATTTTTAACTTTTGTTTTTAGTTGCTCCCAACAAGCTATTAGTTTTTCAAACTCATCGATCCCTTTGCTGATATTTATCATTTTCCAATTAACACTTTTACTATAGAGACATGTGTTATTCTCACTTGGATCAAAAATAATTATCTCAAGAACTAGAGTGCTTATGTCTAACTTGGACATTTCTTGTAATTAGTCAGCTACGTTTTGCTAGGTGACTTTCTGCTCTTTGCTACTTTCTAGCTCTTTAGAAATTTCATGTGTCTGTTCGATGGCTTTTCCATATATTTCCTTCACTCCAGTTATGAGTTTTGAAGCATCTTCTATCATTCTGCTTATCCAATCTTTGATCATCATACTGTGTGACTTTTTTTGTTTACTCTTTCAACTACAACATGATCAAGAATTCCATTAGGACCTGCTAAGGATGGTGAAGTAACTACTATCTTCTCATTAGAGGAATTTCCAATCGAATTGATGTAAGAGACTAGCATCTGGACTTGCTCCTTGAGTTGTTGTTTGTAACATTTGGGTAGTGGTCACTTTAAAATTTTGAAAGTCTCTTTTTGTAATAGATGGACCAAGATCAACCTTATCTAGAATGAAATCTGACTCAGATGCTTCATCAACATTCTTTTCAATTATGGGTTTGGCTATTTCTATGCATAGATTGCTTGAAGTTTTATCAATAGCTAATTTGGACATTGCTTTAGTCTTTTTCACTTTAGCAGGCTTCTGAAGGAAACTAGAGATCACATCAAATGGAGGTGGGATCATTTGAACAAATTTCTTCTTCTTCTGGAGACTATTTTGGAACCATGAATACATAGTATCTAAAACTTGCATGTCATCTATTATATTTTCAGCAATCATCATTAAATTTTTTGAATCAGATAATTTATTACCCAACTGTGTGATGTCTATTAATGATATCTTTTGAGGAGAGAGACTTGAACGAGGAATCACTACATCATGAGAGGATGTAATAGGGATGTGTGGTTCAACAACATGAGGAGTTCGTCAATCTTTCATATTAGGCTCATTTCCTTCTTGATTTGATCTAGTAGATTTACTTTTCATTTTTGTCCTCCTCTTTTTGACTATAAACTTAGCCAGCTAATTTAGATCTTCATGTTGATCTAGAACACTTGCATCTAATTGTTGCATTTTCTCACAAGAAGTTCCATTTAATGACATTTGAGATGATTCTCCTTGATCACTTCTTCTCTCCCTACTTTGGAATTCAGCAAGCACTTTTTCTTCTTTGAATTTACTTACCCAATCTCTTGTTCTTTTGAGGACAAAGGTAGTTCTTTCTTTTAGGCATTTTAACCTCTAAATTGACCAATCAATTGGAGGAAGATCTAGCAAATTAGTTTTCTCATGGTAGAATGGATCAACTAAGGAACCTTCATTATCATCTACACCTATCACATCAATATCCACCTTGAAGTCTATTACCTTCCTTACTGTAAGTCACATCCAATCTCTCTTCTTGACTTCAAAATAATTTTCACAATCCTCCCAAAAGTCCTCTAGAGTTGCAAAGCGACCAAGGCTGGGGTTTAGCTTTAATTCATTAACTGCATAGCCTTTACTATCATAAGGGAAACACATAGTATAAGGATGCAAATTTGTTGTTGCAATGGATCTCTCTATATTCCTTGCATCTGGTGTAATGTCACAACTATAATATCTGATGCTGATAGGAAAAGGTATTTTATTTGTCCTCTCGTTCTTACAAAGTTTATTGATTTGACTAATTTTCCTGCACATTTCAATCAGGAGAAATTTATCATCAACAAATCTAGGTAGCATTAAGGGACAACCATCATAGGTAGCTAACTTGATATAAGTGAACTTTAGGAACTATATGAAGACACTTCCATATTTTTGTACTTTCATTGCTACTTCTAGTGAACTTCTAAGTCCCATTTTTCCTTGGATTTCTCTTACAATCAACATTGTGAATGCATCATTCACTCTTCTAAAATTGTGTAGGCTTTTGTCATATTGTGTATGAGGAAGATGATTGTAAATCATAGTTGTATGATCATATATACCTTGTCGGTTAAGCCTTGGCCAAATTTTGGTACTTGCAATAGCATAAAAAAGGTATGAAGTCATGTAGAAGCAATCATTTTCCTAAAGTTCCATGAGTTGTCTATGCAGTGAGTCACTAATAATTTCAGCCCAATCAATGTGTTGCTTCCCTGCATAGACCATGTTAATAAATAGGAACATTCAACCTTCAAACTCTTGTAAATTTTGAAGACCAAGTATCCTACTTCATAGAGTTACCATGTTTGCCACATCTTCCTTTACCAATGACCTATGGATGGATTTGGCTAATTGAGATTTCTCTTTCCTTGGTTGCAAGAACCATGACCTAGCAACAATGTTTAAACATTGAGTTTGATTTGTGATAAAATACTCCTTGGCAGTTCTTAGATTGATGTTGGCATATTGTGTCCTGGTAGGCAATTGGAAAATGATAGTAATAGAGACAGGATCTAGAGGGACAATTACTTTATTATTTGATGAAAAAACTTCTCTAGCATTTGGATGATAAGCCTTCATGCACTCCAATACTAGGTCTGAGCACTGTGTTGAAATGGGATGCCCTCTTGCTTGAGCCAAGCCACTTTCCAATATCTTTCTAGATAAAGGGATCCTTTCCTTACTCTCAAGAGATGACCAAAAATATTGAAGTCAAACACTTTCTAAGATGGTATCACCAATATCCACAAGTGTACTTTTTAAAATGGGAGTGTAATCCAGCCTTTGATATTTATACTTCATGGTTTGATTATTAATCTTTTTCTCAGTTATGCCAAATTTCTTCAACCTTGCACTGCCTCTTTATTTAAAGCTTCAGAGTGATGAACCAACCATTCTATCAAAAAGATTTTCCAATGTTATTCACTAACATTTGACTGAAGATCACAATGTTTTGTGTTAGGCATTCACAAGATTTTTTTTCATGTCCAGCCTATCATTTACTTATGGATCTAGATAACATCTATGAAGCCCCAATTTATATGCAGGTTGGTAATTTCCAAAGAAAATAAGGATGGTAATCTCAATTTGGATGTCTTAATGTTTGGAGATAAACTCAATGAAGCTTCTCGAGTTACGGCTCAGGAATGAGCATTTCATTTTGTCAAGCATTTCATTAAGAGTCTACATCCTTTGTTCATGTTCTCCACCTTTCTATTTAGGCATTACATCAAACAAGTCAAGTGCAGCCTCAGGTATTGCTTACATTCTCCATAACATGTCCATGGATTTGAAAATGAACCATTAGATTTCTCTTCCATTCAAGGCAGTCATCTGGAATATTTACACGAGTTTCCTCATATGTTGTGCCTATGATTGCTCTTATCAGAGATATTCTAGAAAATAGTTAGAGTGCCTTGATTACAAATTTGACTCTTTTCCTCTATGTCTTACTTCTAATTGAAACTTAATCCATGGTTTTAGATAGCCACTTATAAGGCTAAGGTTTTTATCGCTTGTTTGAAATTTTACATTGGTTCAAGATGACTACTATACTGGTTAATCCAAAAACACTATCACACTGGAACATTGAGCTTTTCTTCTTATTGGACAGCTTGGCTTTAGCTATGTTGTAGGTAGTCACTATCTTGCATTAATTAGGTTCTTTCCCTATGTTTAAATTCACATTCTTACCTCTTCAAACACCCAAGCTAGTTATAGCCAATAATCCCTATTTATGTTTGTACATTGCCTCTATTTGCAACCCATATTTTAATTGGCTAAGGGAATTTGTGTAAGTATTACTAGCCTGTGTCAATGCTTCATACCCGTGGTGTAAGGCTAGGTGATATATTTTCATATCTCCAAGCTTAGTGATGGTGGCATGATCATACTCATTGCTCACATGGAGAAAATCTTCACTTCGTTTGACCTTCATGTACACCACAGCTCCACATGCTTGTAAAATTTGAACTATTTACCACTGTGCATTTAGCTACAAAATTAGGAAGACCACAAGTTGAGAATTATTTTAGTATGACAAGCATCGGCAGATTGAAACTCATCACAGGTTAATTAAAATGGAATTTAAATGAAATGCTTTTGTGTAGTAGCATAGAAGATACTCATCAAGTTTTCAATGAAATGGTGACAAGGGATGTTATCTCATAGATGCCATAGATTTATCAAAAGGTTAATAACCATCTCAAAGAGGTTAATGGTGAGGGAAAGAATATGTGATTTTGGGGAGGTTAATTAACCTCTTCCAAAATATGTAATTTGAAACTTATCATTAACCTTTTTGAGAGGTTAATGGTGGGAGAGAGAATACATGATTTTGGGGAGGTTAATTAACCTCCTCCAAAATACATAATCTAAAACTTATCATTAACCTTTTTGAGAGGTTGATGGTTAATGATAAACTTGAAAACACGTACTTTGGGTCTCTCCATTAACCTGTGATAACTTGGGGCTCAGAAGCTCAATTTTGAAAATTTCAAGTGCTAGGAAGAGCTGGGAATGAGCCAAATATATTGAAGATTCAAAAGTTCTCAAAAACTCAGAGATGAAATAACCATTTCAATGATCAAAATGGGGCATATTTCACAAATAATCATAGGATTAATAAGATCAAAATTGAGACATTTTTTATAACTAGGTAACATAGTACAAATCAAATTCAACATGGTATCAACAATAACATGTTTCAAAAGATCTATTTATCTTTACAAAATAGTGTTTCAATCTTTCAAACATTATTTGTCCAAACTTCACATCAGGATATAAATTACAAAATGAGAGATACAATTCATGTTGTGTGACATCCAACCAATGTTTTTCATGTTGAAGATACTCCTTAGGCCCAATCCTTTACTTGATGATATCTCTTCTATTTGGTAAAGGAAGAGTATTATCAATCCAAAATTGAATGACTAAGTTCTTAATACTTTCCACAATCCTATCAGATCAAGGAACTCTACACATTAGTACCTAGGTTCCTTTTGATGTACTATCATCCAAATTGTTTCTCCTTTTTAGATAATGTAATATTGTATTTTGACTATACCCAATATGAGATGGCAACGAAGAAATTTTTCTTTTTTGTGATAATATCTTATTTAAAATAGATTTTAGTATCACTCTTCATACAATGGATTTATCTACAAATCTATAATTTTTACCAATGGAGTTTAACCCTTCCTAAACACTTTTAATTCTTTAAATTATTTCTTTATTCAATTTCCTCTTCATAGTATGTGTAGGTTAACTAGCATATTCTCTCAATTTTTCCACATCCATTTCAATTAAATGATCTATGTTTCTATGATTAATTTTTCTCTTCAAGCTTTGAGCTAGATTAACATTCTCTTTTGTTGTTTGATCTTGGGCTGCAAGAAAAATTAAAATAAAGACTTAAGATACAAATTTTCTTTAATGTCCACATATGTTGATATATAACATAACAAACGAACTATTAAATAAAAGTTTATCTAAGTTTTAGATGGTCCTTCAACAATATCCATTGCTTCATCTTAAATTTCCTCATGTCCAATATTTTCATCATCTACTACTACACATGCACAATATAAAAAATAAAATCAAGCAAGTTTGTACTTAAGGATTTATCTCTAAAATAAAAAATCAAAGATTTAAAGTTTGCCTCTACACCTGGGTAGAAATCTAGAATTTCTAGAGATTATAAGTTTGTGAGAGATGTGAACCTTCTCCAATATCAAAAGGATGTCTTGTTTCACTACATCCTAAATAAATTCATAATTGAAAACACCATAATTAAAATGTACCAAAATTCTAAATACATATTCATAGTTTAAAAACCATAATGTAATAAACTCTAATTCTAAATATTTGTAATTTAAAAACCATAATCTAATAGACCCTAATATTAAATATTCATAATTAAAAAACTATTTAATCTAATAAACCCTAATTGTAAATATTCATAATTTAAGAACCGTAATGTATTAAACCCTAATTGTAAATATTCATAATTTAAAAACCATAATGTAGTAAATCCTAAAATTGTAAACATTCATACTTTAAAATTTGTAATCTAATAAACCCTAATAGGAAAAAGTATTCATAATTTAATAAAAACCTAATGCAAAATATTCATAATTCAATAAACCCCTAATATTAAGTTAATAGTAACCCTTAGTTTATATTTACCATATTCTTAATCGGATAAACCCTAATCCTAACTATATAAATAAAAAAAGTCTATAATACAATTGCACACTATATGAACTAAATGTGTATTGAAAAAAAATTATTGCAGATGTACATACCTTGCCTCCAATAATATCCTGCTAAAGTTTTTTGACAATTTTCTTCTTCTTGTGCATTAGTTCTTCTTCGTGAATATTCACTCACCCTTTTACCTTTATTGCCCATGTTGCAAATTATTTTTCCAAAACTCGAAAACAAAAGTTGTAAAAAATTTCCTCGATTCTAATTGAAGTGTGAATTATTTGAGTGGATTTGATTGTTGAAAAAAAAATTATTTTTTGATATGAAAATTTCTATTTTAAAAATAAAAGCCTTTTGGGCCAACTCTAGTTTCAATCAAAACTAGAGCTAGCCACCTTAACCCACATGGTTAAGGTTTCTAGTTTCGACCAAAACTAGAAACTTTAGTTTCTATTGAAATCGATATTTTTTGTTTTAATAGAAACTTAGTTTCTATTGAAACTAAGAGGATAATCATTTTTTTGAAGTGGTAGAACTTTTACTATGATTTCATGGCTTCCGGGCTCCATTACTAAGTTCAAATGGAGAAGTAAAGTCATGTATTTTTGCATGACAAAAGTACTTTGAATGAACTTTCTAATGACTATGAATTTGCTACATTTTGAATCTTTTAGATATATATTTTTGCACATGAATTAAATAGAGGTTTGTTACAAAAAAAATAAAACTATATATTGGATGTTCATGGAAAAATAGTACCTAAGAGATAGAAAAATTTGAAAAATAACTATGGTCTTCATATTCAAGTCCTCTTTCAATCAAAAAATAATAATTTGAAAATGGGTAAATATATAATAAGTTACATGTGTCAAAAGCCTTGTATGTCCAAATTCATGTTAGGTCAACTTTAAACTCTAATAAAATATGAAATACTAAGCATAAAGACATCAGATCACCTCCATGTTTTTGGTATGGATGTTAACAAACTAAATTTGAAAGAATCGCATTGATATCTATTGTAGAAAAAAAATTATGTGTCAAAAACAATGTCCCATTTTAAATATCAGGTTTTTAATAAAATACCAATTTTTGTGGGAGAAAAAAAAATTAAGTCAAATCAATTAAAAAAAATAAAAATATATTTGGATTCTATATAGAAAATCCTAAAAGGCTATATTTTACTTCATCTTCAAATTCCTAACCATTAAATTTGCTCCGAAAGTGAAAGTTTTCTTGAAAATTTATAGTTCAATGTTAGTTTAGGCAAAAAGATGTAACCCATTATTGTGGGTTCACCCTTGAACTATTATTGAATATGCTTCTAAGTCACAACTACTTCTTATGAAAAAGAAAGAAAAACATGTGAAGAGTGATAGTGACAGTTTTGATAATGAGCTTGATGAACTTGAAGCCCTTATTGCAAAATGTTTTGGAAGAGGAAAATACAAAGGTAAGCTACCTATTATTTTCTTTTTGAGATACAAGGTTGGTTATATTGTTCCTATGTGTCCTAACAAAGAGGATAAGGATGAAAGAAATGAAAGTTAGTATGAAGGAAGAAGAGATGACGAAGAATACATGAAAAGCAATGATGAAAAAGATAATAAATCTTATTATATTGCTAAAGATGAAATTGATAATGAATGTGAAAGTAATGAAAATGAAGTTTTCTATGTTTCTATGAAAGAAGATTTTGATGAATATGAGAAAAATGCATTAATCTCATATGAAAACAAAAGCGACAGATGGATAATTGATAGTGGATGCTCTAATCATATGATAGGTGATAGAGATAAACTCAAGGATATTGGACAATACAAAGATGAATGTGTTAAATTTGGTAATGATATTACATGTGTTGTAAAACATAAAGGTACAATTCAATTGACTAACAAGATCAAGTATGATAATGTTTACGAGGTTGAAAGACCTACTATAATCTGTTGAGTGTTTCAAAGTTGAATAAATTAGGATACAAAGTTGAATTCTATCACAAGAAGGCCAAAATATGATGCTAATGGAAAGTTTATTGGAAGTGGTGATCAAAAAAAATGTAACTTGTTCTATATAGATTTATTTAGTGAGACATGTTTTCTTGCACAACAAGAAGATGTTTAGTTATGGCACAAGAGGTTATGTCATATGAACTTTGCCAATTTGGTTATTATCAATCAAATGAAGAAAGTATGAGGATTAAAAAAGATAAAGAAACCTTAAAATGCTATGTGTAAACAATTTTAATTGAGAAAAATGACCAATTCTAGTTTTAAGAACAAAACATATACATTAGGTGGTATTTTTGAATTGGTTCATACTACCCTACGTGGACCTATCGATGTTCAAATATATTGTGGAGATAATAATTTCATTCTATTTTTTTATGAATATTCTAGAATGATGAGTGTCATATTTATGAAATCTAAATTTGATGCATTTTAGTTATTTAAGTGGTATTTAGCTAGAGTTGAAAAAGAAATAGGAAAGAGTCTGAACTATTTGAGATTTGACAGAGGTAGTGAATTTATTTGCAATGAGTTCAATAAATTCAACATTGACAAATGAATCAAAAGAAAAATGTCAACACCAAGGACCCCTCCTCAAAATGGGAAAGCTAAAAGGAGAAACAAATCAGTAATGGACTGTGCAAGAAAATTTATGATGGAGAAGAATATATCAAATAAATATTAGAAAGAAGCTATCAGTACTACTCTCAATACCCTGAATGGATATGATCCTAATGTGAAATATTTAAAAATAATTAGAATTAAATGCTATATACTCAAAGATATTAGGAATGAAAAAATTGATGCAAAGAGTAATGATGGTATATTCCTAGGGTATTCGACCAAGAGTAAAGATTACAAGTGTTTAAACACTAACACTAAAAAAGTTGTGGAAAGTATAAATGTGAAAGTTGATGAGATTTCAAAAAGAAGTGACCTTACATGAAATCAATAATTTAGAGATTATAGTATATTCATGTATGTAAATGATGGTTTTTCAAGCACTTAAAATGGACAAGCAAACCAAGCTATAGTTTCTTAGCAGACTACAAATGATAAAGTGCAACAACAAGTTGTCGAGCTATACATAGTGAGTGCCAAGAAACATACTAAAGATGTTGAGTCATAGATAGGAAATGCTCAACATGTAGAATCTATACTATAACGTAAAAAAGAAAGAGGAAATGAACTTGAGATTATTTTTCAAGATCAACATATCGAAGAATAGAGAGGAAAACCACCTATGTATCCAATTTTGTAAGAAGCCATCACAAACCTGAACAAATTATTGGTAATGCTAATTCAAGTGTTATGACAAGGAAAAGACTCAAAGATGATACATGATTACTTTGTGAATTTTAGTCCAAATTAGTTAAAGATGCTCTAGACAATGAGAACTAGTTTCAAGAAATGAATGAAGAAATTGAATAGATTGGAAAGAATAATACTTGGACTTTAGTACCGAGACCAAAAGACAAAAATATTATTGGAACACAATGAGATTTCAGGAACAAACTAAATTAAAGTGATGAAGTTACATGGAAGAAGGAAAACTAGTATGCAAAGAATATGCTCAAGAAGGAGTTGCCTATGAAGGAACTTTTGCTCCTACAACAAGACATGAAGGAGTCAGAACTCTTCTTGCATATTCAACCTCCAGGAATCTTAGTGTATATTAGATGGTTCTAAAATACATATTTCAAAATAGGATACTTGAGGAAGAAGTGTACATAGAACAACCTTGAGTACTTGTGGATCTAGACATAAAGAATATAATATGTAAATTGAACAAAGCTCTTTATGGATTGAAACTTATGGATTCAAATAGGCCTCAAGAACATGTTATAAAAGATTGCATAATTATTTGATGACAATTGGTTTTGAAAGGACAAATGATAACAATAATCTATATTTGAAGAATGGTAAGAACAATGAAGTATTGCTATCTTGATTTTTTTTTATGACTTTATCTTTGGAGGAGGAGAAGAATTATGCAAATCATTTGCTGATTAAATGAAGAAGGAATTTGAAATGTCTATGTTTGTTGAAATCAAATTATTTGTGGGATTGCAATTATGTCAAATGAAATTTGGCATTTTATTACTTAATCAAAATACATCAAGAAGATACTAAGAATGACATAAGTTATCTAAGAATGATGAATCAATATGTTGTTCATAGTAGACTTGATATTGCATTAGTTGTTGGGATAGTTGCTAGATTTTCAACAAATCCTAAAAGGAATCACACAATGGCAGTGAAAAGGATTTTGTGATATCTCAAAGGTACATATGATTATAAATTTTATCAAAAGGGAAGTGATAGATTTCAACCAAAGGTATTCACTGACTTTGATTGGGCAGGAAATATTAATGATAGAAAAAACACTAGTGGACATGCATTCTTTCTACAAAAAAGATTGGTGTCATTGACAAACAAGAAATAGAATTGTATTTCCCAATCAACAGTTAAAGCTGAGTATATTGAACTTGTAGTAAAATGTTAAAACATAATGTGGATCAATCAATTTTTGAAAGGAATAAAATAAGATATTATAGATCAAGTGGTTATATATTGTGATAATACAAGTGCTATGAACATTTCAAAGAATCTAGTAATGCACACAAAAATAAAAACACATTTTTATCAAGTATCACTACTTGAGGGAACTAGTTGAAACAAAGAAGTGAAGTTAGAATATGTGCACACCAAAGAACAAATTGTTATCATATTCACTAAAGCCTTACCTAAAGATGCTCATAAATATCTTAGAGGTAAATTAGGGGTGATTCCCCTCATTAAATAAATTTAAGTAGAAGAGGTGTGCTGCATCAAATGTATTCATCATAATATCCTACACATTAATGTAAAATAGTTCTACTTTGGATATGCCTAAGCTAGAAATTCAAGTAGAACATAACAAATTAGTCATAGAAAGCTGAAAATTGATCAACCATACATGCAAATATCTACATGATCTAGAGGTATGAAGTGATTGAAGCCAAGAAAGCTAAGTGTATTTGGCTTTGTTCTCAAAAAGGGAGATATATATATGACTGAGGGAGGTTTTTTTTTTAAATGGAGAGATGTACCCAAGAGGGAGACTTATACCTCAAAGGGAGAAAAATTAATAATGAGAATTAGAATGAAACTAAAAATATTGATAACTCATAATAATCTTTTGGATTGCATGGCAAAAAAGTGGGAGATTGTATTCCTACTAAGATATGTATTGTTAGATGTATTAAGGTATTTCCATCAATGCCAAAGAGGGCTTAGATCGTTGGAAATTTATAATTGGAACTATCATTTTTTTTCATTGATGTCAAATCTACTGATGAGACATTTCTATTTGATCTAAATGTCATATCAATTTTTATTGATGAAGAGGATTTGAGAAATTACTTATAACAATATCACCTAGAGTAAAGGTTTAGTCATGAAAATGAAGCTACAATGGACATTTGATTAGTTAGAATTTTAAAAACCCAACTGATTATTTGCCTCACAAATGTAAAGCTTAATCAAGAAATAGAGTAAAAGATAAAGGCATGTTGAGTTATGCTAATGTCAACCAAGCCATAGTAAGTGGCAAAAAAAAATTAGTGTTGACTAAGCCTCAATATCGACCAAGAAAGATAGTTGGTACTAAGCCAGGAGAATCTTATAGCGACTACGTGATTAAGTCATGATCGAATGTGAGAACTTAGAAATTGTCAAGTAACAATATTTTGAATATGTTTGAGGAATTATGATTTCTGGTTGACTCAGTTGATTTCTTGGGATATGGAAAGTGTGTTGAAGATAAGACTGATGGACTAGATGATTTAATTCAAGGTGAGGATTGGGTATAATACCTAAAGTCAAATTTGATGGATGATAATTTTCTTAAAAAGCATGAAGATAAAATGATACAATGAATCTGATGAACCAAATCTTAAACCATAATATCAATAGTCATCATGGAAAATGAAAAAGCAAGAATTACCACTTTAAGGAGGCATAGACTTGAAGAAAACGATAGAGTGAGAAAAAAGAAAGAGAAAGGAATTTCTTGCATAAATGATGCTGAAGTTGACTACTTTTTCTAAGGAGAAGGCCAAGAAAATAAAGAATAAAGATGTCAAAGGGGAACTTATCAGTGAATCATCAAATGAGCCAAATAGTGATCTTAACCTACAAAAGTGAGTTGTAATATCGACCAAAACCCTACTATTTTATTTCAAATAATTGTAAATAATTTATATTGAAATCATTTTAATCAAAGGTTGATCTAATAGTCGTTGAAACACTTAAAATTCTATGTAAACCCTTTAGCAAGGTGACATTATAAATGGAATTATCAAAATCTTCTGACAAGTTCTAATAAGGTGATTAAATCCTCTAACCAAGTCACATTTAGTAGTGTGTATTATAACCTTTAGCAGGGTTGGCTCCTAATATATCTTACTTAAAAAGTGTGAATTTTTTTTTGACAAGTTACTTGTGGTTTTTCCCAAATCAGATTTCCACATAAAATCCTAGTGTCAAACTTGTGTTTAATTTATTAATGATGTTTTACATTTACATGTTTATAGTCATCAAGTTTATTATAATAGAACAATGAACTACTAGTAATTTTATTTATCAATGCATTATAGAGAATGAGCTATAGTAGGGTAAGTTGAACAATGAATGTTAGTAGCAAGAGAGGCACCAAAAGTAGTTGTCTACTAATCTAGAACTAGCAAAAGTATATCTAGTAGTAGTAGCTCTAGTAGTAACATAGGAAGAAGGAGCAAAAAACCTATTGAAGAACCAGTAGCACCAGAGGTAGCATCTCATCTAGATACCCATCCACCAAGAGAAAGGCTATAGGTAGTGAACCCAATATAGACTAAGATCTTGAGTACTTATGGATCTTTTAAATGGTACTTATGGGTCTTGAGTAACTACTCTCAGTTATTCTAAACATTTCTAACATTTCATATAATGTATTTGTGATCAAGTGGCTAATGATAGAAGTGGGAGAGTTTCTATCTGTAAGGATTCTTTTTTTTTTTTGCTTCCATAACTAGGAGCAAACATATGGGAAAATCTTGTTCCACCATAACCTAATAAGACGGTGTGGAAAGAAAGATCTCCCATCCACAGACAAATTTTTGTAGGTTACTATTTGAAACCCATTCAAAGTCGAATCTAAGTAAGATGCCAAACCACACCTCCTAGGTAGAGGAACAATGTATCAGTATGTGGAGAGTTTTTTCTTCCACTAACTGGCATAAGATATGTATATGAGCAATGTTAGTATGCTAAGAGAAACCAAATTTAAATAAAGCTTCTACAAACTAAAAAAAATTCATAAACTTCAAGATAGACTAAGATGAGCTCTCAATTGAGAATATGAGCCATTAATGGGCTCTCTCAATGAGAAGCTCTCTTGTTGAGTGGCTTTGTCTAAATAAATAGGATGTATGCTCAAGCTTATGCTTCAAAAAGGGCTTCAAATGGAGTTGGAATTTGGGTGTGAGTGTATGGTTTTGATGTAAAATGGCTTCTCAAAATGGCATTATGAATTTACTTCATGGATTGTGTTATTTTGCAAAGGGAAAGGATCTAATTTATAGGCAAGAGGCTTGAGGGATTGAGGGCTAAGATGCAAGGATGGGAAAAAGCTTATGGAGGGCTCAGATTGCATGAGAGGAGAGCACATGGATTGTGCTTCCTTATAGCCAATCAAGGAGTGACACATGTCACATGGTGAGAGGATGGAGGAAAGGGGAAGGATGAGTCAACAAAGGAGGCTCAAGGGATAAAATCTTCATAAAGACCCTCATAATGGCTTGTAAGAGCAATCAAAGGGCTTGGAAGAGTCATTTATGGCCTAGTGGACTTCATAAAGTTTTATGGTTGAGATATTTTGAGGGAGATGAGAGCAATTTCGACTTGGGCTTGATTAGGAAGTTTTTAAGCTTGCTTAGGATTGTGCAAATGATTAGAGGATGGATTAGTATGGTTTAGGATTAGCTTAGGGATAGGCAAGTGGATGGCATTTAATGAGGGTGGGTGAAGGAGGAGATATTTGTTAACTTTGGCTTGGGTTAGTAAGTTTTAACCCATGTTTAGGAAATGTGACAAGGTTAGGAGGGGATTAGGATTAGGGTTAAAGACATCTTCTAGAAGAGTCTAGGATTTGGATGAGGATGAAGACTTTCTAGAATAGTCTAGAATTTCCTAGGATGAGGATGAAGACTTTCTAGAAGATTCTAGAACTTCTTAGGATGAGGATAAATTAGATTTTTAGGAAATAAATAAAGTTTTATTTATTTCAAGGGTTTGGGTTGAGGAGGTATTTATTAAATTTTTTTTAATAAACATGAGGATTAATATTTAATCTTAATTAAATATTTTGAGTTGGGATTAGGGGTAGCAAATGATGGGATTAGCCTTTAATTAAAATCAAAGAAGGATTAGAAGATTTTGGAAGAGGTTAGTGGTCTTAAGGAAATTGGCCAAGTTTTGGGCAAAAAATAATTTTTTTATTTATTTTGGGTTTTTTGGTCAATTTATTAATTAAATAATTAATAAATAAGGAAATAATGTTTAAATAAGATTTAAACATTTTTGGGAGGGATTCCTTAATTAAATATTTTTAATTAAGATAAAGAGATTTAATGGCATAAAAATAAATAAATTAATTAAATAATTAATTAATTAATAAATGATGATGTCATCAAGACTTTTTCAAAAAATAAAAATACTTTATTTTCTAAAGGTTTTTAGGTGTCTACAAGATATACCTATTACCTAATTGGAAACTCCTCTTCATAAGAAATTTAATTATGAGTATGCTACCATGCAAGCTTGCCCACTACAAAATATTAACTTTTAGGATGAATCCTAGATTCCAAAAAAATTTCTAGTCAGTGTACACTTGAGGACAAATGAGGGTATTATAGACTGATTTAACACTAAAGTTTCTCAATGAATTATATTTCCACACCACCACATCCTCCATTTGGAAAGCTCTGACTCATAATTTTCCTAGGCATCTTTATAGGGTTTGGGCTAGTAGTTGAACTAAAAGGTTTTGGTGCAAATTAATCCACTTCGCATTATTAGCAATATAATTACTCACTTTTGACCCAGTTTTGTCAATCCACACTTTCTTCAGGTGACTAAACTAGGATTGGTCCTAAATGAAGCAAACCTAGTTGTCCTCCTAGAATTTATTCTACCTCCCATCACCTAGGACCCATTTAATACCCTTTCTCAAATTTTTTTGATTGTTAACTATATTAGTTTAAATAACCTTGAACCCATTGTAAAAGAACTTATTCCAAGATTATATTAAACATCACTTCCCCTTATATATTTCACCTTCATGATCCTGCACCACCAATTCTTTTAATTAATCAATCTCCATCCAATATTAGTCATTAAAGCTTTGTTAATATCATTAAAATACTTTCCTTGGATACTTTCAAATCTTAGTCATTAGGTATTAGCTGAATTTCAATACTTTTCTTAAATAATGCTAAATTTTAAATACATATTTACTTTGGTTGTGTTTGCTAATTTTTCAAAAAATATAAATGGGTAAAAATTTGAATTAAAAGAATGTTAAACATTGTTATTTGTTTATTATCAGTATTTAATATTTTTATTAAATGACACAAATTATTTCATAAAAGATTATATTTTCACTAAGATTATTTTTTAATTATAGTTAAATGTAGTTTAGATTTAGGGTAAGGGCTAATAAAAGAAACTAATTGCATTTTAGTGTCTTGCAAATAAAAATGAAGCTATGTTAAAAATTTAGTTAGAGTTTAATTTTCATTAATTTTAAGGTTCAAGGAATAATTAATGTTGAGAGACATTCTAGAATGGCCAAATGGGTTAAGTGGGATGGTGTTATTGTGTTAATGATAACATTTAGCTTTTAGGTTAAATTTGACAATCTTTTATATATCAAAATTATAATATTTATTATAAACAAAGTATATTTAAAAAAATGATATATAAAAACTTATATAAAATATATTCTTAAATTATAAACTTTGGAGATATAAATAATCTTCTTTTAGAAATTAAAATAAAAAAACTTAAGTGCATCCAAAATAAATAAATTAGAATAAACAAATATTTAGTTTTTTTAGATGTCGTAAATTAATTTTTAATTAATTTAATGTCATATTTATCAATGTTTATTTAGATAAAAAATTCCAATACATCTCTTTACTAACACAATATTTAATTTATATCCTAACTAGAGGCATCTAGGCACTGCATGACCCTTCTATTATTATTCAGTGTTGGAAACTATGGTTTACTTCCTTTTCTTGTGTCTATAATGTTTTCCATGTTTAAATAAACCTCCTAGATTTATCTTCAAAAATCTTGTATAAGTGGATTTAATGTGACATTTTATCATCATTTAGGAATGTTTAAAGATAGATTGTATCATCGTTGTAAGAAAAATGGTGGTTAAATAAATTTAAATATTAAGTAAGACCTTTAAAAAAAAATCACAAAGTGACTCAAAAATATAGAGTAAAATTATATACTTAGTAAAAAAGAAATGACTAGATAAATAACCATTATAACTAGCTACGTAGTGTACCTACTACTATTGCATGTTGATCCATAAATATTATGAAAAAGAATCATTTCATAAATTTAAAGACAATATAAAAGTTTTAGCCAATATTAGAATAAGTATTTATATTTTTAGAATAATTATAAGAATTTTAGGGCTCTAGCCAAGATAAAATGCTTTTTTTGGTTAGGGATAATTTGAGGTTACTAGAAAAATTATTAAGGAAGTTGATAAAGGATTATGAAAAGAAGTTCAAGATGACAAGGAATGAAATCATTTTCTTCTACCATTATCTTATACATCTTTGTAGCCTTCTAAGAATCTATCTACATACATAGAAAGTGAGTCTTAATTTTATTCTTCCAACTATCATAGTTCTCACAATCAAACGTCAAACCATTCTTCCTAAATTGTGTAATGGATCTTATAAAACTTTGAAGCTTCCTCATCAAGGATGTGATACTCTTATACCAATTGGTAGAAATTAAGGTCTATGAGTACAACTAAGTGGGGGAGGTAGTGAATCATTTGTGTCCTTAAATGAATTTATACTTAACATATGGAATCCAACTTCCATAACCAATAATGTGAGAAATTCTAAGAGATAGAAAATTTAGTTGGTATTGAGGATAACACACCCATTGAGTCTCCTTTCATTGCAATTTGAGGAATAACATGAAATTTAGGTGGAGGAAAAGTGTCACTCTTCAATAGTTCAATGTTGGTTACCTTTATTCCTTGGATCTTTTTTGGTGATGATGAAGACACCATCTTTATTTTCTAGGGTTTGACTCAAATATTCATTCAATCAAACTTTTGTTCCAAATTTTCTCTTAATCACCTTAAAATCTCTTTTGCAAATTGCTTAAATTTCTCTATGCTCTTGTAATCTGTATGTAAGATGAGACAAATTATTTTAGTTTTGTGGTATATAATCTCTTTTTCTCAAATTAGGGTGTCCATTAATGTTGTGTACTTTGGTTGGTGGAAGCCAAATATCTCAGTCAATATTGTGTATTTTCAACTTGGTTTCTACTATATAGCTTTGGTATATTCCATCTAACTAGGCCTATACACTAGTTTGGAATTTGAAGTATTCAGTCCATATTATAATGCTCAGTCAATAAAGATAAGTTTACCGATGTTTGACACTAACTATGTACATGATTCTTTTGCACCTATCTTTTCATAAATATGTTATCATGCATCTTTACTTATGTAGATATGAACTTTACCTCATCTAATGTTCAAAAATTGTGTAAGATATATCATTTTAATATACAGTTCCTTATATACATTTATTGATTAGTTTGAGATAATATGAGTAGATCTTCCATTGGATTGGGTGAACTCAACTCTATTTATTCTATTGATTCCATCTTCTATATTTTTCTTCCAGATTAGGTGTTGGGATGGGTTTTCACCATTTATTTATTTTGTATATTCTAGTTAAAATCTAGTTGATTCTTTTAAATTAGGGGTTGCATATTTCAATTTTTTCTACCCTAAACAATAAAACCTAATTTCATGTTAGCCTAATATAATTTGTGCCCTAGGTTTTCAAAAATAGTGTTGCATTGGTTCATTATAAAAATATGTAGGAATTTTTTTACCTTAGAAAATCATTATTTCCAATTTTTCATGTTTATCTTTAATACCTTTTCTAAAAATCATTTTACCTTAACCTTTTCTCTAACCATGGTTTTAACTATGAGTCAGCCTACATAGTATTCCTTTAAAATCAATCAACCTTATATGTTATAAGTCTTAAGCATTGATCAGGAGAGGATCAATGAGTGTCACTTTGCTATAATTTGAAAATGCTCAACCTCTAGAGAATGTGGAGAAGTGACATCTCAACATGTGGATTTTATGATGTCGTCTCCTTTGTGGCTAGTAAAAGGTAAACCTGCTAGAATACCTGGGTATTTTTCAGAAAATTGTCAGAACACAGTTTTAATTTAATGCTATTTCATTGGATGAAATTGGTGACTAGACTAAATTAAAGAGCATATGTTGGACCATTGATCATCTGAAGATTGATGGGTGTCACTTTCCCACTTATGGAATTGCATGAGTTTTAGAGAATGCAGGGAAGTGATGATTTGACACATAACAATGTGGGGTCATCTTTTCTAGAGTTTGTTAGAAGGTCCTAAGGTGGAATGTATGTCAGATGCTTTATGTTGATTTTCCAAGTAGTATTGCATTTATGATGAGTTGGAGGTTGAGTAATTAGTGTTCCCAAAATATTAAAGGTGAAAATAACAATAACTAAGGGTTTCCATGATCGTCGATCATTTGGAGATAGACAATTGTCACTTCCCTAATTTATGGAAATGCTCAAATTTTATAGAATATGAGGAAGTGACATTTTGACACATAGCCAGTTTCACAAAAGGGTAACACAGTTATTTAGTTTTAAAGCTAAGTTGTCTAATTTATGAAGATCAATGGCAGGATTTGAAATTCCTCGGTGCAACATGAAATATGACTGTTGGAACATTAATTTTGATCAATGTTGTATTGTGTGAGAACAATTAGAAATAAGGCTTTTTATTTTTCATTATTGAACACCAATGTTGTAGAATTTTCATAGATTGGAAATACCTAGATCCTAAGTTACATTTTCTAAGGGTTTGGAGTAGTTTCTATCAATTTTTTCAATAGAAAAAACAAGAAAATCAGGTGAGCTCCAATGCTTCTAGTTAATGGAAAAATCATAATTTTAGTAAGATAATATTTTCATTATGGCTCCACAAAGAGACTTCTCATGAAAGGAATATTAGTAGTAGGGGGTTCTACTTAAAGATTTCTTAGAACAACTACTATTGTTCACAAATGAATTCTATAGGAAGAAGAAATCTTGAGGAAGCAACAAGAAAAATTTTGAACTTTAATTGGCCACATGATTTAGTTTTCAACAAGTGGATGATAGATCTTTCTAAGGAAAATTAATTAATATCTAAGGAAATTGATGGAGATAGTGTGCACACTGATGAATTCAAGATAATTGAGGCACTGGGTCCAACATATGAAAATAAAGAAGATAAATTAACTATAGCGATAGATGTGGAGGTTCAAACTAGTGATTCAACAAGAGAGAAACTAATTGTAAGTGTTGATTTGGAAATTCAATCTAGTGATCTTGATGAAAATCCATGAGCCACAATCAGTTTTAAGATATCAGAACATGACTCACCACATGCACATCAAGTGATCCTACAGTAAAAAGAAGCAACAGATGCATCCACACCAATGATCAAGTGAAATTCCTTAGCAATGACATGATACAATAGGAATGGCCTGACCACATGAAAATTCATGATAACGACATGTTGTCACACCAATTTTTGTCTTATTATGAGAACAACATTTTATTTGTAAAATCTCTTTGTCTTAAGGATAGCTATCTGTATTCTCTAAGCTTGAAGTTTGTTGCATCTCATGCTATATAAATGAGATCTCAATGCTAGAGAAAGTTTCCAAATTCTATAAATTTGAGGGTGTTTTTGTAGTCACTCCAGTAGTTTCTATGTAAATTTTTGATGTATTCATCTTTTCACATCTAAGAGTAATGAGAACATGGAAGGATTAAGTGTCTAGTCTTGACTTGTTTCAAAGTTGATGTCAATGATGTATTAGTTTCAAGGAAAATAAATACAAGGGAGGCTCTACAAATATCCATGTCTCTAAATTTTGTCTCTTGTTTCATATATCTGAAGATTTCAGAATGAATGAATATTGTTCTTCCATTTTAATGCAGCTTAGATGGGTTGTATGTCTATTCATTGATTTCTCTTAATTCAAGGAATTAAATAAATGCTTTCATTAAATTTATAGGTTTTATTGGTGTATGGGAGGATATTCATAAGAGGATAATTTAGAGTTAACTATTGATAGTTTCAATTGTAAGGTAATTGAATAGATCAAGTTTTATTGGTGTGACTTTCTCTGTACCAATGGATAAGGAACTAATCACTACTTAGGATGAAAATTCTTGAATTCATAGGGCTAAATAGAGTACAAATATAAATCAAATCAGTCATTACTTTATTATATGAAGATTTAACCTACTGGTCAGTACTCATTTGCAATAATCCCTTGTATTTCATTTTTAGCTACTATTGTTAAGGATTATTTGTGAAGTATAGAAGAATTATGAGAATTTTTTGCTATGGATAGAGATGAATTAGAAAGCATGATGTTAATGAGCATATGTTGAGATCAAGAACCACAAACCAATTATATGTCCATATACTCCTCAGGTCCACCCACCTTAGTTCCGTAGAACCTAAAGAGTGGAGAATCCCTGTGATTTTGTTGAAGTTGGATCTAAATCTGAAGTTTTCCAAGTTGAATATAAGATGTTTCTAACCCTTCGACCAAGTTTTATCCTCACAATCCTGGTATCAAGTATTTTTTTTCTTGCTATTTTTATAATACAAATGAAATGGTGACTCTATTGGGGAGTTGTCCAACACATGATGTTGTGTGAAAATGTAATGCATTGTTTGGTGTTGTTTGTATACATATGTTCTAAGTTTCTTTGAAATATTGCCCACATTTATATTGGACTATTATAGTGACAAACCTTGAGAATTTATACAATTCCCAATACCATAGGAGCATACTTATGTATACCATCCTTGCAAAGTTTCTTATCTATCAAGCAAGAGTTACCGTCCCAAAAGTCTTTTTGATTCGCCCCTTTGTGTATCAAATCTATTTTATTTTTCTTGTGACATTTTTCTCTAAGTCCAAAGCTATTTCATATTATATTTTGCCTAGTTAGGGTGGTGACTCAGTCAAGGTTTTGAAGCTAGTGCTTATTTATAAATGATTTTTACAAATGGTTGATAAGAGAAAAAATACACGAGCCTATACAAGGGTCAATCTAGAAGTATCATTATATACTGAATTACCTTAATTAGGGAGGAGGAATCAAATAAAAAAGAAAGTAGATCTAAATCCAACTTGGAAACCCAAAGATAGTGTGTTATTGAACTCTCAATATTAGCCTATGATAGAGAGGGAATCTTCTTCATTAAATTCTGAATCAGAAAACACAAGACTTTTAGGAGGGATGTTTATCACCCCACTACAAGAAGAAAGAGCATATCATGATAAGAATGTGTCTTTGGTAGCGGATGTGCTTTCTAAACCAGATTTGATAAAAGAAATGAGTCATAGACTAGGATATAGGAATGCTATGGACACTACTTTCAATCATACGAAAGTTCCTTATGTAGAAACAAATCTCATAGATCTCAATGATCTAGTACATTTAGAAGAAACTTAACTACATACCCAAAATAAATGTATGGAGAAATAGAAGTCCTTAATAAGTGGGTTGTAGAAGAAGAGGCCAAATGCATGTGTTTGGAGAAGGAAAAGAGAAAACCACCATGAATGCTAGGAAATGAAAAGAGAAGGATGGTTGCTTTGAAAGAGTATAACAAGAAACTAGAAGGAAGAACTTATATTCTACATGTTGATTTTTTTGGAGATATAGAAAATATAAGGCCCAAGGTTTAGGAACAAGAAAAACTCCTAAGTTAGAGACAAGACCTTGTTATATCTCAAGTCCAACCCTACAAGCCTAGTCAGCCAAAACTTGTAGATGTACCTATGAAACCTAGTGATAAAGGAAAACAAAAGGCTGTATAGATTCAAATAAATGAAACACAAGATGTTCCATACAAGTCTACATATCCTCCTATGTCTAAATTAGAGAAAGCTAGAAAAGAGAGGGAGGATTTAGCAAAGGATCTTGAGAAATTTGACAATGAAGTTCAGGCAAAAAAGACTGGGAGGAAGATCTAGTTCATTAAATAAAATTTTTCTTTAGCTTCATGGCCTAATATTTCCATGCAAGCCACAACTTCTATGTCCACTTATGGACCAATAGTCACTAGCCAAAATGTGTCTCAGTCAGCTATTGCATCATCCTCCTCCACCAATACATAGATCCCTATTGCTCAAATGTAATAGCCTCAAATCATTCTCCAAAACCAAACAAATGGATGAAGCACATCAAATTTTGTTGGATTCTAGAAGATACCTATATACATGGAGAGGTACAAACATATGTCATATCTAGGTATCCCTAGTTTCCCACATCCTATATCCTTTGACCTTAGAGATAAGGTTATGAAGTTTTTAGGAAATAATACTATTACTAGAGAAGAACACTTAAGGATATTTGTAGACATAATTATTTTGAGGTAGAGCATGAAGAAGTGGTTATGAAGTTGTGTATGCATTCATTGACTAAAGACGCAAGGCACTAGTTTAGGAGACTGGAAGATGAAAACATTAGTTCATGGAATAACTTGGAAAAGTTATTTAATGAATAATGTGGAGATAAAACTAATGTTGGTTTAATGTTGTATGATTTCAACAACATCAAAAAGAGCCCTAATGAGTCCACTTTTGACTACAATGTGAGGTTTCGAAAGGGAGTTTATTATAAACATTTCCAAGTCATGAGACTAAATGAAGATGTATATCTTACTACATATCAAGGTTTTTGATAGTAAGACGGCTTACAATTTAAGAGAAAAAGATCCCAAAACCCTAGGGGATGCTTACAAGATGGTAATTAATATTAAAAACAATAGAAAGGGCTCTAGTAAGTTAGGAAGAAGAGATGACCCAAAATTGTTCAACCCAAGGAACAATAAAAGAGAAAGTGATAAAATTCCTACAAGTAAGAAACTTGAGGAAGAAAGAATGGGTCAAGTGTTGAACCTTATAAAAAAGATGAATCCACCAACTTGCAATGTAAATAAGTCTAATGCTAGTGAGAAAGTTTGAATCAATAATAATCATTTCAATAGGTAGCCTAGGATGCAAAATTATCCATACACTACTCAGTGGAAAGATGACAAGCCTATCCCCAATCATACTCAAAATACCAAGGATAAGGTTACCACTAACTTGCTGCAAAGCAACTATGTCAATATGATAGAGACATACCATTGTGCATCATATGCTAGCCACCCCATTCCTTAGATTATTGTGCAATAGCCCAATAATTTTTTGAAAATTAGTAGGTGGAAAAAAAGGAGGGAAAAGAAGAAAAAGATCATGTAAGGATATCATTTGCAACATGGTGAATCTATGTGATGACTATGAGGATTCTGATCTAGAAGAGCCAGCTAGTAATGTTGTAGATTAGAAAAATACTTACCAATTACATTATCAACAATTATCCTTAGATAATGTGGATTGTGATGAAGATAAGGTATGTACTACATCTTTAGATGTTGGTCATATAACTCTAAAAAATTATTCTAAAGAAGAGATTGATAGAATCATAGCAAAGATGGTATCTCAAGTTCATAGTAACTATAATTTGAGAGATAAGACTTTCAACATTGATACTAGTAAGCCATCTGACATCTTCATAAAAGATATTACTCACAAGATGATAGATGATAGTAAGAGTGACAATACAGTGACAAAAAAGGTCAAGGATAGTAAGAAAAAGAAATGGGAGCCCAAAAAGAAAGTAAAATTTTAGACAATTGAGGCAATTAAGGAAAATATACAAGAAAAGAAGTCAAAATCTTATGTCACTAAGCAAGTAACAGTGCATGTTGTTCAAAAAGTCTGAGCTTGAGTTATTCCTCTAAATCCTACTATGTATGATACAATTGATATGATATCTATGTTCTCTCAAATAATTATGAAAGTTTCTTTAGCTGAATTTTTTAGAATAGAGGAGTGGGTATATGCAGGATCATGGTCAACCAAACTATGCTCTTTAGTGGCAATAAAATTTTAGCAAATCAAGGTTATGTGAACTTGAAGTGCAATTTTATACTTGTTATAAACTTTATACCAAAAATTTGAGAGAAAAGAAACTCTAGGAAATTGAATTTAGTTTCTAAACTACTAGGCCTTAACTGAAAAAAAAAAAAAATTGATTGGTCAAAATTTTGAATTTTAATGCAATAGTACAAAAATTTTAGGATAAAAATAAGAAGTAGACATATGTCCTACAACATTAATCAAAATAAAAAGATAATAATTTTTAATAATATTCTAGATGTAAGAAGTAGACTCATCCTTCAATATGACACATATTTTTTTGTATTTTTATTCTAAAAATAATTATTAATTTTCTACTTTAATATTTTTGGAATAAAAAACTCTTGTGTCTAACCAGTTTAACAAATTCAAAAATCTATAAAATTTAATTTTTCTTTTATTTTCCTTATAGTAGAAGAAACATAAAATGTGATGCTTCTTTTGAATTTCAAAAATGTTGTACCATTTGAAAGTTGTAGTTATTTTTCAAGTAGTGTGTTAGTCAGCACTTTATACATAACCCCATTCAAAATAAGTTTTAATTAATTATTTAACTCATAATTTGGAAATCCTTACATTTATGGAAAGCTAAGAACATTCTTAAGAAACCCTTTTTATTTCATCAAAATTTGGTGAAATAAAAGTCATCTACTACATGTTTGAAGTATAAAACACACAATAATAGGCCAAAAACACATTTTTGGGACATTTTAAAAGTTGACCATATAGGATTTTTAGTGAAAGATATAGTAGGTATTATAAATGTATTAATTGTTTTCATTTACTTCCAGGATGGGTGGCAAAAAAATTGGAATAGATTTTGAAATGCTTTGAGGCATTTTAGAACTAAATAGTTTCCAAATTGCCATTTTTTGGCACACCGTGATCCTTCACATATCTGAGCATAAGAGTTAGGCTTTATCTTGGTTGAGTGGCATAGGTAATAGCCATATAGGAAAGCCCTACTATAGTAGAAGATATTGGTATTATGTTTTAAATTAGAATGATTTTAGATAATTCATCTATAGCCTATTTGTAGGATATTGATCCTTTTTTCCTCAGGCTAGTTATAAAAGGTACAAATCTAAAAAAATTCATGATGGATTCAAGAGCCTCTGATACTATAATTCCTTTCAAAGTCATGGAAGCCCTTGGTGTGACACCAAAAAAAGTAGGTGTAGGGCCATGGATGCAAGGGTGTGCATGTTATAGGTACTATTACAAACATGCCAGTTCCTATAGTTGAAATTCCTCCTCACTATGAAATTGTACTCTCCAAAAAGTGGAGTTCTATAATGGAGGGTAGCCTACAATGTGATCTATCATATGCCACTTTTCATATAGGTGACAAGGCCATCAGGTTTGACAAGGAGCCAAGGGTTAACCATATTTTCGGGGATAATATTTATAAGGATTCTACTTGTTTCCAAGAGATTGATGTAAATGCATTCAGTGAAAAATTGAATATTCAAGAAGTTGAGAAATTGTCACTGGTAATTGCACAAGAAGTAGAATGTTACATGGATTCATAGATTTTGTGGACTATATACTTTGGTGGGGAAAGTTCTAGGGAAGGTTTAGGAGTAGTGGTAGTTTTTGTATCTTTGGAGAAGAATACTTTGAGATATTCATTTACCTTGAATTTTTCATGTACCAATAACATAGCTAACTATGAAGCACTCTTACTAGGATTAAGAGTTGCAAGTAATCATGGAATAAAAAAGTTTCATGTTATTGGTGATTCTGAGTTAGTAGTCTCTCAAGTAAGAGAGACATATGTATCCAAGAATAAAAGGTTGAAGTAGTACATGAATGCTTTATGGGACCAAATTGAATTGTTTGATGCCTTTGGCATCTCTTGGATGGAAAGAAGTAATAACGAGATGGTCGATCTACAAGAAAATATAGCCATTAAGCCTAAAGATATATCTTTTTCTATTATTTCATAGATTGAAGTACAAAATAGACCATCAATTCCTAATAATATAGGACACTAGCAAGTTTTTGATGATGATAAAGATATTATTAATTTCTTGTCAAATGAAGACAAATATCATGGTCAAGAACTTCACTTTAGTGCTTTAATTGAGATAACAAAAGGGAAAAGAGACAATCTTTGGCCAAGAAATTTTTTATTTAAAAACCAACAAAGTACCCATGTAATTAGTAGTCTTAGAAATTATGTTTGACAACCAAGATGGAGTGAAGTCAGAGGTTAGGGATCAAAAACCACAAGAACTTGAAGGAATACATCTTTGTAAATCTGAAGCTCCAAGAAAGGTATATATTGGTTAGAACTTATCTACTAAAATTAGAAAGCCTCTAATTGGTCTTCTTAGAAAGTACTAGCATTTTTTTTCATGGTCATATGATGACCTCAAAGCTTATAGAGAGGACTTGTTTCAGGATGTCATACCACTTAAAGAGAATTTCAAACCTTTTAGACAAAAAGAGAGGCCTATAAACCCAAGCTTAGCTCCCAAGATGTAAGAAGAATTAATAAAGTGAAAGGATGAAGGAATAATTAATCTAGTTAGACACTCTACATGGGTATCAATCTTAGTGCCTGTTAGGAAGAAAAAAGGAGATACAAGGCTTTGTGTGGATTTCAAAAACTTAAACATTGCTTTTTTGAAAGATAATTATGGTTCCTAAGATGGAGGCCATGTTGCAACAAGTGTCTGGTTAAGAATTAATGTCCACAATGGATGGATTTTAAAGTTACAACAAGATTCTTGTGAATGAAAAGGAATAGTTTAAAATAGCCTTTACTACTCCATGGGGCACATATGTTTATGTGAGAATGCCTTCCATTTTAATCAATGTAGGAGGAATTTTCAAAGGGTGATGGATGTAGCTTTCTAAGATTACATTGATAAGTTTATGGCAGTGTACTAGGATGATCTTACAATGTATCCAAAAAAGGTTGAGGACCATTGTAAATGCATGGAGGAGATTTTTATTAAAACCTTAGAATATGGAGTGTCCTTGAACTAAAAGAAGTGCACATTTGGAGTGACATAAGGAAGGCTACTCTGTGAGATAGTGTCAAAAGACGGGGTAAAGATTGATGTTGAAAGAGTGGCTACAATTGAAAAAGTTCCCAAGCCAAAAAATGTAAACGAAACATAGTCATTTTTTGGGCAAGTAAATTTTCTAAGAATATTTCTTACTAATTTCACTAATGAGATTAGTAGACCAATATCTAAGATGCTAAAGAAAGGAACTATTATTAGGTGGGAAGTTGGGCCTTTAGAATCTTTTTAGGAAATTATATCTGCCATTAAAAATGCACTAATCCTCAGAACTCTGGATTATTCAAAGATGATCCATATCTTTTCCTTTGCATCTTTTCATACTGCGGTAGTAGACCTATTGCAAAAAAATGAGGAAGGATACAAATAACCTATTACATTTTTCGGAAAGTCCCTTCTACCTATGGAATTAAAATATGAGATCAATGAAAAGAAGGCTTATGCTTTAATTAAAGTTATTAAATCCTTTAGATGCTATCTTGTAGGCATTATTTTTATAGCATTTGGACCAAGTATAGTTGTTAAGAATATTTTCTCTTACTGAGAGGTATCTGCTAGGAGGTGTAGGTGGATTAGCATAATCCAATAGTTTAATATTGACATCTAAATTACTAAATTAGTAAGCCTCTTCTTTTTGGTATGTCAAATGTAAAGGAATCTAACCATATTAAATATGCCTTGGATCTATATTCAAAAGTTTCTGGTCAGAGAATCAATGCCAAAAAATCCAAAATTTTCATTTTCAACACTAATGATGCATCAGCTTAGAGGATTTCTTCAACTTTGGGTTTCCTGGTGGATCACCTTCCATCCATTTATCTTGGAATTCCTTTTTTATGGGAACAAACAAGACAAATTTTTGGCTTCCTATCATTGACAGAATTAGGGCTAAAATCTCTACTTGGAAAGCTAGATGGTTACCTTTGTTAGGTAAGATTTTGTTATTTAAAGCTTTTCTAACAGCTATCCCAAACTATTACTTGTCAATTCTCAATGTTCCCTCTTCTATAATCTTGCAAATTCAAAATATTATCAGAGACTTTATATGGAAAGGAAATTTTTTAGATAAAAATAAGCTTCCTCTTGTTTCTTTGCTTGAAATGTCTCATGATAAGGCATCTGGGGGTGTGGGGTTACATGATATTGCTACTAGAAATAAGGCTTTTGGGGGCAAGCTTGTGTGGAAAATGTATACAAAATCTCATGCAAATGGTGTTCAATCATGTAAGAGAAATACTTAGATTCTCCAAGTCTTTCTAGAATTTTTACTATGTCTAATTATCCTTTAGGTTCAGCCATATGGAACTTTATGATGTCGTCAAATGATATTGTTTGTAATTATGTTACTTGGGAAATTCACAGTGAAGAGAAAGTAAAGTTTTGGGAAGACTCATGGAATGGATTTTCCCCCTCTATGCAGACAAGAAAAGTTGTATGAAGCATGCCAAGTCCTAAAAGCTTAGTGGGGCTCCTCTTTTTGGGACTATGTTTTGGCTATTGAAATTCATTCAAGAAGGGTTCTCTAGAAAAAACCTCCAACACATCTTTGTAGTTAGTCAAGTCTCCTTTCCTTGAGGGACTCTCTTGCTGAAAGAATTGTTTTTCTTTCTAATAGGGAATATATAGTTATATGGGCCCTGGCCAAAGGTGGTGATTACTCAATCAAGGAAGGTTATTATGGTCTTTGACAAGCATATAATTCAAGTAGAAAGTGTAGAGCTTTTTCCTTTTGTTGGAACTCCATTGTGTTGCCTAAGGATGGATGTTTTGCTTGGCTAGCCCTTAGAAAAAGAATACTCACTAGTGAATAGTTGTCTAGGCTAGGTATTGCTGAATCTTTTATTTGTAAATTATGCAACAAGGAGCTAGAATCTACAAATCACCTTCTTCTCTAGTGTCCCTTTTCTTATCAGTGTTGGGTTTTTGTGTTGAACAAGCTTCAAAGGTCTTTACCTCTACCAAACAGTATTTGGGACCTATTTCAATCTTGGCCAGTTCTATTCTCAAGATCTCTATTTTCTAGTATTATGAAGTGCATCCCAGCTACTATGGTGTGGGCCATCTAGTGGGAACATAACAAGATCATTTTTTGCAATGAAAAATCAAACCTAGAATCTGTTCTAGATGGGATTGAGAATGCAATTTTAAAAAGAGTAAATGAAAATATGTTCAATTGTATGAATAATATTTCAATTTTTGCTTGGGATTATCTTCTTCTAAAACTCTACAAACAAATTAAGTTACCTCCAGGTTTCTCTGCAAACTGGAATTCTAATCATCAATCTGCTCGACATCATGTAAAATGGTCTCCCCCGTCTAGAAATTTTCTGAAGTTAAATTTTGATGGTTTCTCTCGTGGGAACCTTGGTAAGTCAGGATTGGGTGCTTGTATTAGAAATTGGCAAGGTGAAGTAGTTGCAAACAAAGTAGATGTTTTACCAGTTGGTACTAGAAAACTTGCAGAAGCTCAAGCCCTATTGGTAGGCCTAATTTTGGCAAAGAGATGTAATTTTTCCACCATCCATATTGAAGGTGATTCTTAGGTAATTATAAACTCTTTTCTCTCATGATCTTCTCATACTTAGAAACTAGCCTATATCCTTCAACAATGTTGGGATTTAATTAATTATTTTCAAGCTACTTATTTCTCTCATACTCTGAGGGAAGGCAACAAACTAGTTGATTGTCTAGCTAATCTTGGTTGTGAAGGCTTCATATTTGAATCTTTCTATTCAGGGGTTTTTTTTTGAAATTCCTATGCTTAGCAGAGTGCCATATTTGGGACATAAAGAAAATGAATGAAGCTTAATAAAAACCAGTAATATAATTGATTGACACATGGCTATTAGTTTGCACATTCTTTCTGCATGTTCACAAAGAATCTAATTAAACAAGAAGTTCAAAGCTCTCTTGATTTTAGTTAAATCTTTCAAAAGGAGAGGTTCATTGGCATAATTGGACCCTGATCATTGTTGAGTATTGATATATATCATATTTTGCGTACTCTTGCTTAGTGTAAAGAAATTGTATTTTTTTGTAGGTATACCTGGTATGACATATCAGCTTTTAACACTTTTGTACTTCAGCAATGATTCAGAATTTTCTTGCTAGTTCTTTCTCTAATGAGCCCTTGAACTAGTTTATTAATAAATATATTATATAAGTGCTATGTCACTTTTTGATTTAAAAATAATAATAATTAGTAAGGGGTCAAGGATTAGCAAAATTAATGGCTTAATCAAACTTAGATGCCAGCCAAATAAATGTAGTAGCAAATGATTTAAAGTCAGACATTTTTTATATGGATCATTATGCACTAGTATTACAAAAATGTTATATATTACTTGGAACATATGGAAGCCCAACCCCACTTGACAGATAATGAAAAGAGAAGTACTAGATTACATGAAATTAGGTATATTATCATTAACAAAAGTCTATTGTGGAGAAATTTTGAAGGAATATTGCTGAAGTGCATTGATTGGGAATAATATAAGGAGATATTAAATGAAATACATAGAGGAGTATGTAGAGGGAACTATATGGGTAAGACTACTGCTCACAAGATAATGAGATTTGGATTTTGGTGGCCTACTCTTTTTAGAGATGTACAACTACTTGTCAGAAGATGTGATGCATGTCAAAGGTTTGCAGGTAAGTTAAAGTTTTCTAGAAATACCCATCTGAAACTAGTCGAAGTTCAACCACCTTTTCAACAATGGGGCATGGACTTCATAGGTGAGATCTCCCCTAGATCAAGCATTGGTTATTCCTTGATCCTAGTAGCTAAAGATTATTTTAGAAAATGGGTAGAAGTCATCCCTACAAAAAATGCTACCAGAAAAGTAGTAAAAAAATTTCTTTTAAAGAATATCATAACAAGGTTTGGATGCCCTCAAAGGATTATGACTCATAATGCAACGTGCTTTAGAACAAAAGAATTTGTAAATTTTGTGATAAATATGACATAACTAGATAATCATCTTCACCCTATCATCCATAGGGGAATGGACAAGCTAAGTGTACTAATAAAAGCCTCTTGTAAGTCATAAAAAGGACTTTGGGTGAGAATAGAAAGGCATGGTATTCTAAGTTACAACTGGTAGTTAGGGTTTACAAGGTAATAGTGAAGAAAGCAATAGTTGTTGCACCTTTTGGTCTTGTATATGGAATCTAGGATAGAATGTCTCAAAATAATTTAATAGGCCTATACAAATACATTCAAATATATAATGAAGATTTCATTAATGATATGCAAGAAAGAGTGGATGATTTGGTAGGATAGCAGAGACCAAAAAAGAAGCCTCTATGAAGAATGCAACATTACAATTGGATGTCAAATTGTTCTATGATAGAAAGACCATGGTTAAGAAGTTTGGACTTGAAGACCTAGTTTTGATGTGAAATGCTAGGATTGAGGACAAAGGTAAGCATGGAAATTTTGATCCTATATATCTAGTTCTTGATTTAATTGATGTTGTATGGGGAGAGGATTCATACATTTTGAAAGAATTATTAGGTGACATTCTTGAATTGCTAGTTCACGGATAGTTCTTGAAGAGGCATTTTTCCTCAAATACTTGTGTTTCCATGAATAATAGTATAGATTTTATGTAAATTTTGTAAATTCCTATAATTCTTTGCAAATCCCTTGTACGTTGTTTGTTATGTTTTGTTATTCTTTGAAGAAGTTGTCATTCTATATTTCATGTATGTGGCTTGCTTCTTCCAAAAATTCTACATTCTTGCATGGATACAAGTTATCCATCATCCCCAAATAGAGCCGCTATTGGCATGGTTTTTCACCATTTAAGGTGCATTTTCTTAGGGTTTTGATTAGTTGCTAATGGTTTTTTAGTGGAATAAACAAGAAACTCTGGTGAGCACCAAGGCTTCTCGTTAATTGAAAAATCATAATTGTCGTAAGATAATATTTTCATTATGCGTCCACAAAGAGATTTCTCAAGAAAGTTAGTGTTGGAACTAAAAATTGCGTGGTCAATTTTTAGCACTTTTGCTAAAACCAAGCCCTATAAATGCCCTTTTGATGAGATTGTACCTAGCTGTCAGTATGAGGCCTAAAAGGTGTTCAATGTTTTTAACACCTTCCATTCAGCCCATCTACCTATTTCATGAAGATAAATCATCATTCTGAGCTATGTGGCAAAGTCTTATTTCAAGCATTTGTCAAATTTGCAATTCTGCTCTAGTGTCAAACAGCGACAAGAGGCTGTGTTTTCTAGTGAATATCTCGCACCCAAAAATGTGTCATAACTTGCCATTTTGAGATTATCTAGTGTCCATACCTGAGAACCTATGTTTCAAATTTCAAGTCATTTTGGGTCCGTTTGACTAGGTTTTGGATCCCTCAAAGTTGGTATTTTATTGTTTTCATGTTGATGCACTTTGCACACTTTTTTGGGAAGCCCTGTTTGACGAGTTATAACTTTTGAGCAGTTGATCCAAATGAGAAAATTCTTGTTACATCATATTTTAGGGGATAGAAACTTTCTATGTTCCAGATTTGAGCTAATGGCGAATCCTTTTGATCAGTTTTCAAACGTGATTCCATTTGCAATTTTTGAAGTTTCACTGGTAGTCAAAGATGTAGATTGATCAGGAGCCCTATTTGGGATGCCATATCTTAGTTCCTGTGATTAGTACGACCAAATGGTTTATTTCCCTATGTTCTACACTGAAAATACTATATTTATTTTGATTTTCAAGCTTTGACAAATCCGTCTGCACACTTTTCCAGGGTCATTCCATTCGCAAAAAATGTTGTTTTACTGATGATCACTGTCCTGCAAATCCAAGTAACTCACTTCGACTGATTTCCATTTGTGCCTTGTTATTCGTCACGAGCCAAAATCATAGAATTGTACTCTACTCATGAAATTTTACTAGTTTCCCAGTTTTCATTAACTAATGTGCCCATTTGTCAAGTTTTCTAGGCCATTTCAAAATGCACTTTCTAGCTTCCTGACATTTTTAATTGCAGGTGATTTAAAGAGGCTACTTAAGAGGTTGATATCTTTTGACTCCAATGTTTTCATGCAATGAAACTCTGCAGACCTATTGAATGTGTCAGAGAGATGATATATCCTGAGTTTCAGAGCTCTACCAGATGTTTATGGCAGTTTTAAAAGCCAAGCAACAAGCCTCCTGACACAATTTTCAAAGTGGTATAGAGGTAATTCAAAATGAGTTTTTAATGGTGATTTTATGATCAAATTGGTTTCCAGTCAGTTCTAAAGGGTTGATGGATCAATCTACAAGTCAGTTGTTCGAAAATAAGTATTTTTTTTAAGTTGGACCCACTTTAGGGCCCGACTGATCACATCAAATTGATGGACTTCTGTCGAGATGGAAGAAGCTCATGTTATAATTAGTAAACATAAAGAGTCACCATTGATTTTGAGTTTCCACGCATAGGTGGAAATCTTAATTACTTTCAATGGCAGTAAAAGGAGGTCATAGCTTATTAAAAAAAGGAAGGAAACCTACGCATCACAAAAGGAGATCCAAGCAGTAGACAAAAGGCTCTCCAGTGAATAGCTGGCCCATATAAAGAATGTAACAAATTATCTCACAGCCAATGAAAGGAGGCAGAGAATGCCAAACAAAGAAGCCACTGCAAGTAACAAAGAAGAGATAGCAGAATGAAAAGAATCTCATGCAAGCAAAAAGATAGTCCATAACAATCAAAGCACTAGGCACAACCAATAAAAGGAGCAGTCACCATTGATGAAGCAGGGGTCCGCACCATATAAAGTACCCCCATCCAACGCAGCCCATGCACTACTAAAGATGCCAAGAGACAGAAGGATCACACCTTAGGTGCAGAGCACCCCACATCCAACAAATTTTAAAGCCCACATTGCCAATAAAAGGAATCCATGTCCTCTCACAGCAGCTACAGGGCATAAAAGAACCAACATGCAGATTTAAAAAGAACCCCAACTCTATGCATGTTAAAGAAGAAGGAATTGCCAAAACATTGAAAGGCAGTGTGCATGGGAAATTTGAGAAACAAATCTCCAAACAAGGAAGCAAACTCTAAATCAATAGCCTACAAAGACAAAGAACACATGCATTTAGCAGGCAACTAAGGAAATAGTCACGCCATTAGAAGGAAGGCAGTGCCAAGCAAAAAATAGACAATCCAATGTCTCCAATGTTAGAAGAGTGGCCAGCAAAGCATGAAATGCTGAGTACATCAAAAGGCAAAGAGTAAAATGAAGAGTCCCCACGTTTTTAGAAGAAACACCATAAGAGCAAAGCATGAATTAAGCAGCCCATGCTATGCTACAAAACAGGAAGCCGCCATCAAATAGTAGAAGAAGTTGCCAGTCAAATAAGTGAATAGATAGCCTCTGCAATTTGAAGGAAGCTATAGTAGAGGCCCGCGACAGTAGTCAACACCAAAAAAATGACAGAGGCGTACATTAGTTGAAGGCGTCAGCAAGAAATCAGAGCTCCATGTAGCCAATATCTCGTGAGCATGACAAAACAAGCAACCCACGCTAAGAGGAATGTATGGCAGTAGGAAACAAAGAAAACCCACGCAGTCAAAGATGGAGGGGCAAATCTGTGTCAAGCAACCACAGCATCAATTTAAAGCCACTGAATGAAGATAAGAAGTCACTAGTTGATGAAGAATCTGCCAATAGCAGGTTGACCATGAAGTCATGCTAAGAATAGGAGGAAGTCTATGTTTGCAAATGATAGCATAAAAAAAATAGAACAAGAGGCCCATGCATTGAGTAGGGGAGAATCCGCCAAAGTGAAGAAGCCACCAGCGTGTTTAAAAAAAAAAAAAAGGACTCATGCCTATGATAGAGCAGAGGTAATGAGCATCAGAAGCAGATGTTCACACCATTAAAAAGAATGCCCAGTGGCATAAGATTATGGGGGAGGTGCTCATAGCCCACGGCTCACCAAAAAACAATGCCCAGACCTTTAAAAGGAACCCAAGCAATTGCCCGGGGATCATAGTCAAAAGGAAGCAAGCAGCATTCGGTTTAATCCCACATTGGGCATGTGGTGATTTTCAAAGTTGTTTAAATTCCATTTTAAACATGGAACAAGTTGTGCAAAGAAATGAGGCTTTTGTAAGCCGTAAGTCATAATGCAGGGGACCCACTGATGATGCCAGCTAGAAGATGATGTCAGTGCAATGCATACAAAATTTTAAACAAAACAACTAACATGGTGATGTGGCAAGATTGTGCCATGCATCCAGATTGGACGATGGGTGCAATCTTGCATTTCTAAGTTGTGCAGAGTTTAAGTAATGTGGGATTGCAAAAATGTAACATGTGGCAAGGCAAGCTCCATGTGTGGTGACGTGGCAGGGATGTGCAGGTTCAAGCGGATATGTCAAATCGTGACACATGTCATGATCCAGCGGTGGGCGAATGCCCACATTTTAGAGATGCACGCTTGTTAAGAAATGCAGGAATATAGGGGACTACCACATGGCAGTGGGCCCGTCCACTAATGACATGGCAATGAGGTGGAAAAATGTAATGGATCAACAAATCATGAGGTGACATGTGGCGCTCAGTTAGAGAGAGGGAATACGAGTGACTGCAATGTGGCAGTAGGCCTGTCCATTGATGACATGGCAATGAGGTGGCAGAATGCAACATATCAACCAATCATGAGGTGACATGTGGCGCCAGGTCAGCAAGAGGTTGACCCGAAATTAAAGAGGTTGGGAAAAGTAAAAGTAATAAAAAACAATAATTTTTTATTATTTTCCCAAAGGAATGATGTAGACTTTAAATTTTTCAAAAATAAATTTAAAAAACCAAGATTTATAGACTTTGAGTTTTTCAACCAGGGGAGTTATTTTCAAATTGATTTTTAGGAGGTTCTTGTTATGCGAAATAGGCGATGTTATATATCGCTAGAATTGTGAGAATCTAAATTTTTTGATTCTGGTGTTAGTTTTTGCACAGAATGCTACTGGTTCCTACTAGAAGGGGATTTGTCTCAAGTACCTAAATAGCAACTGTATTCAGGTATGACAGTTCAAAATTGTTTCCTAGCATGGAAATGACCTGAATACGGTTAAAAGGTAGTGAAAATGAGGTTTAAGGAAATTTTAACCATTTTCAAATCAATTGAATCTCAATTTCATTAGTATTTCATTAAGGCAAATCAAATTTTTGGGAAAAACAAGTTTTCATCATTCAACAAGGGATATTTGCAAATTAGTTACAATGTAATGATGAAATAGAAAATCAGATCAAATGGAAAAAAGATGAAAGAGGTTTTTAGTTGCACAAGATGGGATTCCAAATGGACAGTTGTTGTCTTCAGTTTCAATCCAGGAATTCATCTCCTTGCTCTATTATTCTTTCTTTCTTCCATTTGAGGGGTTCTAGTTTTTTGTGACTAAGAGACCATTGATGGTTCCAATCTTGAGTTCTCTTAGACCCGTGATACAATTTTTCTCATTGTTCTTCCTGTTATGAACAACATATTGTATTCCTTTTGAGGCATTTGTATTACACAGTCATTCTATGTGTATTTTCTGAATTTTGATATGCAAATGATGTATTGTTTCCAAGGAAATTAATGCAAGAGTTTCACCTTTCTTGGTTTCATTCTAATTCTCATCTCCTACTTTTGTTACTTGCAATGTTCTGTGTTTATGAACTAAGAACTTGAACCCAATTACATCCCCTTAAGGTTGTATCTCAGAATAGATTTTCTATACAACAAACATGGTGATGTGGCAAGATTGTGCCATGCATCCAGATTGGACGATGGGTGCAATCTTGCATTTCTAAGTTGTGCAGAGTTTAAGTAATGTGGGATTGCAAAAATGTAACATGTGGCAAGGCAAGCTCCATGTGTGGTGACGTGGCAGGGATGTGCAGGTTCAAGCGGATATGCCAAATCGTGACACATGTCATGATCCAGCGGTGGGCGAATGCCCACATTTTAGAGATGCACGCTTGTTAAGAAATGCAGGAATATAGGGGACTACCACATGGCAGTGGGCCCGTCCACTAATGACATGGCAATGAGGTGGAAAAATGTAATGGATCAACAAATCATGAGGTGACATGTGGCGCTCAGTTAGAGAGAGGGAATACGAGTGACTGCAATGTGGCAGCAGGCCCGTCCATTGATGACATGGCAATGAGGTGGCAGAATGCAACATATCAACCAATCATGAGGTGACATGTGGCGCCAGGTCAGCAAGAGGTTGACCCGAAATTAAAGAGGTTGGGAAAAGTAAAAGTAATAAAAAATAATAATTTTTTATTATTTTCCCAAAGGAATGATGTAGACTTTAAATTTTTCAAAACTAAATTTAAAAAACCAAGATTTATAGACTTTGAGTTTTTCAACCAGGGGAGTTATTTTCAAATTGATTTTTAGGAGGTTCTTGTTATGCGAAATAGGCGATGTTATATATCGCTAGAATTGTGAGAATCTAAATTTTTTGATTCTGGTGTTAGTTTTTGCACAGAATGCTACTGGTTCCTACTAGAAGGGGATTTGTCTCAAGTACCTAAATAGCAACTGTATTCAGGTATGACAGTTCAAAATTGTTTCCTAGCATGGAAATGACCTGAATACGGTTAAAAGGTAGTGAAAATGAGGTTTAAGGAAATTTTAACCATTTTCAAATCAATTGAATCTCAATTTCATTAGTATTTCATTAAGGCAAATCAAATTTTTGGGAAAAACAAGTTTTCATCATTCAACAAGGAATATTTGCAAATTAGTTACAATGTAATGATGAAATAGAAAATCAGATCAAATGGAAAAAAGATGAAAGAGGTTTTTAGTTGCACAAGATGGGATTCCAAATGGACAGTTGTTGTCTTCAGTTTCAATCCAGGAATTCATCTCCTTGCTCTATTATTCTTTCTTTCTTCCATTTGAGGGGTTCTAGTTTTTTGTGACTTAGAGACCATTGATGGTTCCAATCTTGATTTCTCTTAGACCCGTGATACAATTTTTCTCATTGTTCTTCCTGTTATGAACAACATATTGTATTCCTTTTGAGGCATTTGTATTACACAGTCATTCTATGTGTATTTTTTGAATTTTGATATGCAGATGATGTATTGTTTCCAAGGAAATTAATGCAAGAGTTTCACCTTTCTTAGTTTCATTCTAATTCTCATCTCCTACTTTTGTTACTTGCAATGTTCTGTGTTTATGAACTAAGAGCTTGAACCCAATTACATCCCCTTAAGGTTGTATCTCAGAATAGATTTTTTATTGGAACAAAGCTCCAAGTAAATGCTTGTTTGTACTGATAGGATTACAGGTTACACCAGAAGGATATCACCATAAGTACGAGAGTTTTAATGAATATTGATGTCTGTTTGCAAGTCAAGTAGATGGACCATATACCTGAGTATATGAGTATATTTTAGGTATCCATTTGTATGTGAAGATTCAATTAGTGCCCAATGGATAAGGGACTAGTCAGCTTGAAGGATGCATGTTCTTTGCTGTTGCATACCTGATTATGCTAAGAAACCAAATCAAAATTAATATTATTTTCCCATTTTATGTTTTGAAGAACTATAAGTGTAGGTCATGGCTTATTTGTGGTTACCTTCCTTGGTTATGATTAGCTATTGTGATCAGGAGATTTACTAGCAAATTGAAGAAGAATACTGACCATATCTGCTATAGAGGGTATTCTTGTAATGAAGTATCAAGATAAATTAGACAAATCCCTTAGGTTTGCCCACCTTGGCTTTGTAGAGCCTAAAGTGAAGTGAGTCCTGATATGAGTCTATTAATTAGCCCCGAACTAAGATTTAGCCTTACTGAATATAGGGTTTAGCTCGTCCTTAGGCATGTTCCTAGTCTTTGTCTCTTGGTATCAGGTTTAAATCTACCTGGTATGTTCTTTCCCAAAAAGAACACCAACAAAATGGTGACTCTGCTGGGGAGTCATGAAGAAATTCATTGATAAAAGGACAAAGATCTTTGGTGTAATATATTTCAGTCCAAAAATTTGCATACTTAGTTTTGTAGGCAAGGTTACATGTTTCCAGTCAAGAATCTGTTCTTTCACTTTGTTAAGGGTGTGATGTTCCAAGGTTGTGTGTGAGTTTTCAAATACCTGTTATAAATTCTGGACTAGCTTGTTGTCTTATGCAAGCTAGCAAAATCTTTTTTCATTTAATGAGTGGCGACTCTAAAGTATATCTCTGCACCAGTGTAACTTTTTGAAGTGAAGGGTATTGTGAAAGTTGCAACAGTTGGAATGCATATTTGAAGAAGTTATCTCATGCCCTTGGTAGTGGTTGAAAGAAAAGGCTGATGTTGTGCAAGGGTTACTAAATCAAGCATGATTTGGATCTTTTGTTCTTTACAACATTGAAGTAGTTTGCAAGCATCACGGTTAAGGTATTTTCCTCTTTCTTGAATTTCTTTTTCAAGAAAGTAAGTTATATGAAAGTTTTCTCCATCAAGTGATTTTAAGCACTACGTAGGAGAAATGTTTTATGTATCTTAGCATATTCTATGAAGGATTTTTTCAGAAAGTTTATTTACATCTTGGAATATGTTTGGAGATTTGAGTTGGTAGATAAAGTTTTCAGATCTACTGCAAGTTTTAAATCTAGAAAGATATTTGGTGAAGTTGTTAGTTTGCAAGAGATGAAATTTTTGTTCACCTAGTATGCACTCCATTGACCAAAATCATAGATTATTTTCTACCAAGAGATACATGCCATTATGTTTTGATGGTATCTATGGTTTCCCTAATGTCATCTCTAATGATATTAGAAAGCATTTGTCTAAATTCAGTGGAAACCACAATGTTTCAGCTAGTCAGCATGTTCAAGTTTTCAGTGACTTGATGGGTGACTATGAGATTCCCCATGAAGATGTACACATGAAATTATTTTTTTAGACTCTAGAGGGTGATGCTAGAGATTGGTTTTCATTTTTACCAGCATGTTCTTTTTCATCTTGGAGTGAGTTGCATGCAGCTTTCATGGAGCAATTTGGAGAGAGGGTGAGCTTATTTGATTCATTTGATAAATTTTTAAGGATTCATATTGAGGAAGATGAGCTTTTTCTTCAGTTTAATATCAGATTTGTAAGAACCCTAAATGAGATCCCTAAGAAATGTAGACCAGAGTATAAAGTGTGCCTAATAGTTTACCTTTGCGCATTTGATAAGAAAATGAGTTACCGGTTGAGGAATAAGGAACCTCAGACATTATATCAAGCCTTTATGACTACCATGGACATTGAGAATAATTTGAAGTATGGAATTACTAGGAGTCATTTCTCTAGGGTTTCCTGTTTGCTTAATGAAGATAAAAATCAAGAGCAATATTATGTTGAGTGTTCCAATACAGTTCAAAATGTCAACACCCCTACTATAGGTTTTAATCAGATTGAGAATTCAAATCAGAATGTGTGTATGGGAAAGGCTAGTCCAGTTGCAAACAGAAACACACATGTTCATGATGCTACAGCAGTGAATAATATTTTAGACTTTGATAAGTTTCAGCGACATGTTGATTTTACAGATTAGACATTGGTTACAATAGAAAGTTCTTCTCACAATAGTTATGTGTATGATGATATTACTAATGTTTCCAATTTTGAAGTTGTTGAACGTAGATCTCAGTCTTGTGCAAGTGAGAAGGCTGAAAGTTATCTCTCGGATCATGAGTTTGATGTTGTTGATCTGACATGCCATGGAGAGTTAACACAAAGTGAAGAGCATGAATCAAAATCATCTTAGCCATAATCAGAAGAACATAATGCACATGTTGATAATGTTTCAGCAGTAAATGGCAAGATGTACATTATTTTAATCAATCGGATAGGCAAGAATTGAATTCTCTTATTGAGAGGTTGCATTATGTTAATAATGAATTAGAAAGATATGAATCTCAATGTGGGTATGAAGAAGTTGTAAGTCATCTTCCAAATGATGACAATGAAGTTGTTTATCTGATGTACAATGAAGAAGCATCATATGAAGGAGATGATATGAGTGGTTTCTCAAATCATAGTGAGGAAAAAGACACTATATGTTTGCCTTCATACGAATCTGATTTTGATTGGGAGGAAGAAAGAAATGATGGCAGTGAACATTCATCTGAAGCTGAAGGTATGAATTCTTCCTCTGATTCTGAAATGGAAGGTGCAACTTAGTTTTTTCATCATACAAATCAGTTAGCCAATGAAGATTTTAATAGTGATCTCTCCCCAAGGTATGAAGATAAAAGAATGTTGAGTCCAATTTAGGTTAATAATTCTGAAGAATTAAGTAGAAGGTTGTCAAATGCTTTTACATCAGACAATAAAAATCCAACATGTAGTGAGGTGTTTAGGAATGAATCACAGTTAGTTCGTAATTGTTATCCTAAACAAGTTGATAAAGAGGATGTAAATATAGACACTATATGTTTGGTAGAAGAAATAGAAAAGGAGTCTTCATATAGTTCAAACTTTTCTTCATACGCTGAAAGTTTCCATGAATATAGGGTGGGTAATGAATTTCAAGTCTATAATAATGTTTTATATGATGATGCTTGTGAGGATGAGCATCCCATGTTTTGTCCTAATGTTAAAAAGGATCACTACATGGATTTTTTAACCCATTGTTTGAAGATGACATGGAGGTTTCAGGTTTAGCAGGGTTAGATGCAAATGATGATACTCTGTCATACTGTTGTAGTAAATCATATTATTGTTCTTCTATTTCTGATATTGAATCTTCTAATGATGCTATATTTGGTAACTGTGAAGATGAAGTGCACGATGGAGTTGTCTTTGAAGAGAAACCGACACTTCATGGTAAGTTCTACGATCATTCAAATGAGGTAAAAACCAATCAGCACTTCGATTATGAAGATATATCAGGTGGTTGTGAAGTGATGTTAGATTTTGATGATGATGTCATGTGTGAATATAAATCTGACTGCTCTTTTGATATTTAGCCAAAGATACTTGAAGAAATGAGAAGTCAAGGTGAGTTAAAAATGCATGATATATATAACTTTTTCTGTGAAGTTGAGAATGAGCTCTTTGCATTTCTGACAGATAGCATGCATGAATCAAGCAGTAGGGATGAGTTTTAGTTTAATGTTGGTATTCAAGAGCATGCTGATGTTCTCTGTCATAGTGAGCAAGAGGTTAAATTTGTGCCTAGTTTTTATATGCACTATGAAAGTGAAGGTGTTAATCTCATTTTACCAAGTGATTCATTGCATGATGCTGATCTGATTGGTGAAATGGGTAGAAGTAATTTCTTTTTACCTCATGAAAGGAATGAGAATCAGGTATATGATAGAGGTAAATAATTTTTCAAGTTTGGTGGCTCGAGGCCATCGTGTGTATATAATCTTGGTAGTTGTAGTTGTTTTCCCGCTTTCAATAAAGTTGTTCAGGAGAATTTTTGGAGTTCAGGAGTGTGGTCTGCTTCTCCCAGAGATCTAAAATCTTGCCATGCCCTCAAGGGACATGCATCCCTAGACAGAGCCACTGTTGGCACTAAAAATTGCATGGTCAATTTTTAGCACTTTTGCAAAAACCAAGCCCTATAAATGCCCTTTTGATGAGATTGTACCCGGTTGTCAGTATGAGGCCTAAAAGGTGTTCAATATTTTTAACGCCTTCCATTTAGACCATCTACCTATTCCATGAAGATAAATCATCATTCTGAGCTATTCGGTGAAGTCCTGTTTCAAGCATTTGTCAAATTTACAATTCTACCCTAGTGTCAAACAGCGACAGGAGGCTGTGTTTTCCAGTGAATATCTCGAACCCAAAAATGTGTCATGACTTTCCATTTTGAGATTATCTGGTGTCCATACCCAAGAACCTATGTTTCATATTTTGAGTCATTTCGAGTCTGTTTGACAAAGTTTTGAATCCCTCAAAGTTGGTAGTTTATTGTTTTCATGTTGATGCACTTTGCACACTTTTTTGGGAAGCCCTATTTGACAAGTTATAACTTTTGACCAGTTGACCCAAATAAGAAAATTCTTGTTACATCATATTCTAGGGGTAAGAAAATTTCTATGTTCCATATTTGAGCTTATGACGAATCCGTTTGATCAGTTTTCAAACATGATTCCATTTGCAATTTTTGAAGTTTCACTGGTAGTCAGAGATGCAGATTGATTGGCAGCCCTGTTCGAGATGCCATATCTTAGTGCCTGTGATTGGTAGGACCAAATGGTCTGTTTTCTTATGTTCTACACTAAAAATACTACATGTGTTTCAGTTGTCAAGCCTTGACAAATCCATCTACACAGTTTTCCAGGGTCATTCCATTCACAAAAAATGTTGTTTTACAGATGATCACTATCCTGCAAATCCAAGTAGCTCACTTCAACTGATTGCCATTTGGGCCCTATTATTCTTCATGAGCCCAAATCATAGAATCGTACTCTCCTCATGACATTTTACCAGTTTTCCAATTTTCATTGACTCATGTGCCTGTTTGTCCAGTTTTCCAAGCCATTTCCAAACGCACTTTCCAGCTTTCTGACATGTTTAATTGCAGGTGATTTAAAGAGGCAACTTCAGAGGTAGATATCTTTTGACTCCAATGTTTTCATGCAAAAAAACTCTGGAGGCCTATTGAATGTGTTAGAGAGATGATATATCCTAAGTTTCAGAGCTCTGCCAGATGTTTATGGAAGTTTTTAAAGCCAAGCAACAGACCTCCTGACACAATTTTCATAGTGGTACAAAGGTGATTCAAAATGAGTTTTTAATGGTGATTTTGTGATCGAATTGATTTCCAGTCAGTTCTAAAGGGTCAATGGATCAGTCTATGAGTCAGTTGTTTGGAAGCAAAAAAAAATTTCAGACGGACCCACTTTGGGGCCCGACTGATCACATCAGATTGATGGACTTCTGTCAAGATGGAAGAAGCTCATGTTATAATTAGTAAACATAAAGAGTCACCATTGATTTTGAGTTTCCACACATAGGTGAAGATATTAATTACTTTCAATGGCAGTAAAAGGAGGCAATAGCTTATTAAAAAAAGGAAGGAAACTTACACATCACAAAAGGAGATCCAAGCAGCAGACAAAAGGCTCTCTAGTGAACAGCTGGCCCATATAAAGAACGTAAAAAATTGTCTCAAAGCCAATGAAAGGAGGCAGAGAATGTCAAATGAAGAAGCCACTGCAAGTAACAGAGCAAAGATGATAGAATGACAAGAATCCCACGCAAGCAAAAAGACAGTCCATAACAATCAAAGCACTAGCCACAACCAATAAAAGGAGTAGTCGCCATTGATGAAGAAGTGGTCCGCACCATATAAAGTACCCCCATCCAACACCGCCCATGCACTACTAAAGATGCCAAGAGATAGAAGGATCATGCTTCAGGTGTAGAGCACCCCACATCCAATAGATTTTAAAGCCCATGTTACCAATAAAAGGAATCCACATCCTCTCATAGCACCCGCAAGGCATAAAAGAACCAACATGCAGATTTAAAAAGAACCCCAACTCCATGCATGTTAAAGAAGAAGGAATTGCCAAAACATTGAAAGGCAATGTGCATGGGCAATTTGAGAAACACCTCTCCAAATAAGGAAGCAGACTCTAAATCAATAGTTTGCAAAGACAAAGAACACACACATTTAGTAGGAAACTAAGAAAATAGTCACACCATTAGAAGGAAGGCAGTGCCAAGCAAAAAAATAGAGCATCCAATGTCTCCAATGTTAGAAGAGTGGCCAGTAAAGCATGAAATGCTGAGCACATCAAAAGGCAAAGAGTAAAATGAAGACTCCCCATGTTTTTATAAGAAAAGCCATAATAGCAAAGCATGAATTAAGCAACCCACGCTATGCTACAAAATAGGAAGCCGCTATCAAACAACAGAAGAATTCGCCAGTAAAATAAGTGAACAAATAGCCTCTACAATTTGAAGAAAGCTGCAGTAGAGGCCTACGACGGTAGTCAACACCAAAAAAATGAGAGAGGCATCCATTAGTTGAAGGCGTCAACAAGAAATCAGAGCTCCATGTAGCCAATATCCTGTGAGCATGACAAAACAAGCAACCCATGCTAAGAGGAATGTATGGCAGCAGGAAACAAAGAAAACCCACGCAGTCAAAGATGGAGGCGTAGATCTGTGTCAAGTAGCCACGACATCAATTTAAAGCCACTGAATGAAGATAATAAGTCACCAATTTATGAAGAATCCATCAATAGCATGTTGACCATGAAGTCATGCTAGGAATAGGAGGAAGTCTATGTTTGCAAATGATAGCATAAAAAAACCAGAACAAGAGTCCCATGCATTGGGCAGGGGAGAATCCGCCAAAGTGAAAAAGCCACTAGCATGTTTAAACAAAAAAAAAAGACTCATAGCCCATGGCTCACCAAAAAATAAAGCCCACGCCCTTAAAAGGAACCCAAGCAATCGGCAGGGAATCGTAGTCAAAAGGAAGCGAGCAGAATTCTATTTAATCCCACATTGGGCATGTGGTGATTTTCAAAGTTGTTTAAATTCCATTTTAAACACGAAACAAGTTGTGCAAAGCAATGAGGCTTTTGTAAGCCGCAAGTCATAAAGCAGGGGACCCACTGATGATGCCAGCTAGAGGATGATGGATGATGTCAGTGCAATGCATACAAAATTTTAAACAAAACAACTGATGTGGTGATGTTGTGAGATTGCGCCACACATCCAGATCGGACGGTGGGCACAATTCCGCATTTCTAAGTTGCTTGGAGTTTAAGTAATGAGGGATTGTAAAAATGTGACATGTGGTGAGGTGAGCTCCGGGTGTGGTGTTGTGGCGAGGACATGCAGGTTCAGGTGGATGCACCAAATCATGACACATGTCATGATCTGGCAGTGGGCGTATGCCCACATCTTAGAGATGCACACTCATTAAGAAATGTAGGAATACGGGTGACTGCCACGTGGCAGTGGGCTCATCCACTGATGACATGGAAATGAGGTGGCAGAATGCAACAGATCAACCAATCATGAGGTGACATGTAGCACCTGGTCAAAGAGAGGTTGGGAAAAATAAAAGTAATAAAAAATATTTATTTTTTATTTTTTCCTAAAAGAAATGACATGCATGATTTAAATTTCAAAAAGGGGATTGTTTCTAAACTTTTAACTTTAGAGTTTTTTTAATTTTTCAAAAATAAATATAAAAAACCAAGATTTGCAGACTTTGAGATTTTCAACTTCAGGAGTCATTTTCAAATTGATTTTTAGGAGGTTCTTGGTATGCGAAATAGGCAATGTTGTAAATTGTCAAAATCGTGAGAATCTAAATTTTTTCGATTCTGGTGTTAGTTTTTGCATAGAATGCCACCGATCCCTGCTACAAGGGGATTTGTCTCAGGTACCTAAATCACAACAATATTCACGTATGAAAGTTCAAAATTGTTTCCTAGCATGGAAATGACCCGAATACAGTTAAAAGGCAGTGAAAATGAGGTTTGAGGCAATTTTAACCATTTTCAAATTAGTTGAATCTCAATTTTATCAGTATTTCATTAAGGCAAATCAGATTTTTGGGAAAAACAAGTTTTCATCATTCAACAAGGGATATTTTCAAATTAGTTACAATGTACTGATGAAACAGAAAATCAGATCAGATGGAAAAATGATGAAAGAGGTTTTTAGTTGCACAAGATGGGATTCCAAATGGACACTTGTCGTCTTCAATTTCAATCCAGGAATTCATCTCCTTTCTATATTATTCTTTCTTTTATCCATTTGAGGGGTTCTAGTTTTTTTTGACTAAGAGACCATTCATGGTTCCAATCTTGAGTTCTCTTAGATCTGTGATACCATTTTTCTTAGTGTTCTTCCTGTTATGAACAACATATTGTATTCCTTTTGAGGCATTTGTATTACATAGTCATTCTATGTGTATTTTATGAATTTTGATATGCAGATGGTGTATTGTTTCCAAGGAAATTAATGCAAGAATTTCACCTTTCTTAGTTTCATTCTGATTTTCATCTCTTGCTTCTGTTACTTGCAATTTTTTGTGTTTAAGAACTAAGAGCTTGAACCTAGTTACATCCACTTAAGGTTGTATATCAGAATAGATTTGTTGTTGGAACAAAGCTCCAAGTAAATGCTTGTTTATATTGATAGGATTGCAGGTTACACTAGAAGGATATCACCATAAGTATGAGAGTTTTAATGAATATTGATGTATGTTTGCAAGTCAAGTAGATAGACCATATACTTGAATATATGAGTATATTTTAGGTATCCATCTGTATGTGAAGATTCAGTTAGTGCCCAATGGATAAGGGACTGGTCAGCTTGAAGGATGCATGTTCTTTGCTATTACATACCTGATTATGCTAAGAAACCAAATCAAAATGAATATTATTTTCCCATTTTATGTTTTGAAGAAGTATAAGTGTAGGTCATGGCTTATTTGTGGTTACTTTCCTTGGTTATGATTAGCTACTTTGATCAGGAGATTCACCAACAAATTGAAGAAGAATATTGACCATATTTGCTATAGAGGGTAGTCTTGTGATGAAGTATCAAGATAAATTAGACAAATCCATCAAGTTTTCCCACCTTGGCTTTGCAGAGCCTAAAGTGAAGTGAGTTCTGATATGACTCTATTAATTGGCCCAAAACTAAGATTTAGCCTTGCTGAATATAGGATTTAGCTCGTTCTTAGGCATGTTCCTAGTCTTTGTTTCTTGGTATCAGGTTTAAATCTACCTAGTATGTTCTTTCCCAAAAAGAACACCAATAGTTAGATTACTAGCAAAGGGCTATACATGATGATTTCTTAGAATAACTTCCATCTTCCAAAAATAAATTCTCTAGGGAGAAGAAATCTTGAGGAAGCAATAAGAAATTTTGAACTTTGACTGGCCAGATGATTCACTTTTCAACAAGGGGATGGTAGATCTTGCTTAGGAAAATTAGTTAATATCTAAGGAAACTAATGAATATAGTGTGGACCCTAATAAATTAAAGATAATTGAGTTAACGAGTCCAACAAATAAAAATAAAAAGGAGAAATTAACTACAACAACATATGTGGAGGTTGAAATTGGTGATTCAACAAGAGAGCAACCAATTGTAACTATTGATTTAGTAGTTCAATTTGGTGATCTAGATTGAAATCCATGAGTCATAGTTAGTTTTTAGATATCATAACATGACTCACCATAGGCACATCAAGTGGTCCCATAGTAAAAAGGAGCAACAAATGCATCTAGACCAATCATCAAGTAAAATTCCTTAGCAATGATATGATGTGATAAAAATGGCCCCACAATAAGAAAATTCATGAAAAAGACATTTTGTTTCACAAATTTTTGTCTTATTATGACGTCAACTTTTTATTTGTAAAATATTTTTGTTTTAAGGACATCTGTCATTCTTCTCCAAGCTTGAAGCTTGTTGAATCTCAAGCTATATAAATGAGATCCCAAGGCTAGAGAAAGGGTCCAAATTGTGTATGATTTTGAGTCTTAGGATATTTTTGGAGTTGGTCCAATAGTTTCCATATGAATTTATGATGTATTTATCTTTGCATATCTGAGAGTAATGAGAACATGGAAGGATTTAGTGTCTAGTCTTGAGTTATTTTGAACTTGATGTGAGTGATGTATTATTTCCAAGGAAACTAAATACAAAGGGAGGTTCTACAAATATTTGTGTCTCTGAATTTTGTCTCCCATTTCATATATTTGAAGATTTGAGATTGTATGTATAGTGTTCTTTCATTTTAATTCAGCTTTGATGGGTTGTATGTTTGTTCATTGATTGCTCTTAATTCAAGGAATTAAATAGATCATTTCATTGAATTGATAGGTTTTCTAGGTGTATGGGAGGATATTCATAAGAAGAGAATTTAGAGTTAACTACTAATAGTTTCAATTGTAAGGCAAATGAATAGATCAAGTTTTACTTGTGTGATTTTCTATGTACCAATGGATAAGGCATTGATCACTACTTAGTATGCAAATTGTTGAATTCAAGGGGTTACATAAAGCACAAATATAACTCAATTTAGGATTTACTTTAATCTATTAAGAGTTAAATTCCTTGTCGGCACTTGTTTGCAATAATCCCTTTATGTCATTTTTAGCTACTATTGTCAAGTATTATTTGTGAAGTATAGAAGAATTATGACCATTTTCTATTATAAAGGATAGAGATGAGCACATGTTGAAATCAAGAACCATAAACCAATTATATGTCCATATACCCCTCAAGTGCACCTACTTTGGTTTTGTAGAACCTAAAGAGTAGAGAATCCCAATGATTCTATTGATGTTGGGTCTAGATCTGAAGTTCGCTAACCCTTAGATCAAGTTTAATCTCTAGAACCTTGGTATCAAGTCTTTTGATTCTTGGTAGTTTTGAAACACTAATATTAGGTTCATCTCCTCCCTCTTTTTTTCAATGTGTACTTTTACTTTGTGTAAGGAAATCTACAACAAAGAATATAACATTGTCCACATAACCCATAATAGATCTGAAATAAACATGAAATTAAAATCCACATGCAAGAGAATAGAAAACATACCCACAAAAATGTGACACAAGATATACCCTAGGAAAACCTCATTGAGGGAAAGGCCCAACCTCCAAAACCATCCATCACCATGAATTATTTAGCAAAAAAAATAATTTCAATACAACCATGGAAGCCTTCAAAGCCGTAGCCACAACTGAGTGATCCATGTGAACAAGTAAAAATCCACACATCCCATGCCATGCTTCCAACATTCACAAATGCTCCCTTGGCTAACCTATCAAGCCTTGTCCCACTCGACTCTTTCTCTTTTTTCCTTCTTTTTATCTTCTCTCACACCAAAAAACTACTCTTGTGGCTACTTATATAGTAGCCAGTTCCACAAAACCACCAAGTTGTATTACATAAGCCACGTGCTAAAACCTTGTACTACCTAACCCATTGATCCCACATTTAATACTGAAATTTTAATTCTTTTCCCCAATATTAAATAATGACATGAAATATTATCACAAAGTTACAATATAACTCATCAAGTATATCCCATGGGAATCTTTACATGTTTCACATCCATCTAGGTGCAACATTACATAATAAAATAAAATAATAAAACATAACAATATTATGCAGTATGTGCAACACCCATTATCTCAACAATATTACATTTGTTGTATACATTGTATAGGTTCAATATATAGCCACATAAATGAACAAGGGAATAATGACTCCCAACATATTCACAATCATGGATCAAAGTACACCATGTGCTCCATCCTTGTACCCAAAACAAAATCAAAGTATCCTATAAGGCCTCACCTAGACCGTCATGGTATAGAAGACATATTTGCATTATGATACCTCTAACTCAACATTTTGATACACATTTGAAACTATAAAATAATGTCATTTTAATATCTGCATTTTAACAATCCACACATTAGGACCTAATTAATATAATTAATGATTCCATTTCATGTTCTAAATTATGACAATTGCCTTAATAAAAATTTGAATTTGTAGAAATGCTTCAAATGTCAAATTATAATGTTAGTGTTAAAGCATAGATTTTTTTATGCAATAGAGCCTAATATTGTGAATGGAATGATCAAACACTAATGGATGTAACTTTATGACATGATAGAATCAGATTATGATGTGAGGTGAAATTTTAATTTGATTATGATAATTTATGATATGTAGATAAATACTAATTGGATTATGATGATTTCTGATATGCAAATAAATGTTAATTTTATTATGATGATTTATAATATGTAGATTTTGACATTCTAATATTTTGAACAATTAGGAAAGAAAGTTTAATTGAATTATGTTAATACACGTTATTCAACATTTGAAATTATATACATTTATGATATATATTTTATATGACCTCCTTGGACTACTGATGCTCGAGTTTAATATGTAAGAAGTGGAACCATGGGAATTTTGGTGACAAGAAGTTCTGAACTTATGTCAACACAGTTAACTAGAAAAATCTTTGGAAGATTTCAAAGCCTCACTGTGATGTATTTTATTTCATAAATTTTAGTTTTCTTCTATGTGGAAATGTTTAATCATAAACATGAATTAGGGACATGTCATGGTGACATGTAATGTGCTCTTATGTGTCACTTGACACTTGTGGATTTTGTGTGTAATGACATGTCATTTAGGATTTTGGTCATGGTGGCATTTTACACTAAAACTAATTACCTTGTTAATGAGTTAGAAAACCCACTTGGACAAGGGGTAGGATGGGTCACAATCAAAGGAAATTCAAATTTAGACTTGGCTCAAGTTTTGAGGTGGCATAGGTGGTCTGAAAGTGTTTTATGTGAAAGTAAGCTACCCATATGATAGTATAGCATTGTAGGGACCTAACTTTAACCATGATAGTGACTAGATAGCCTAGGAGGCCCCTTTACCCATGCATTTGCCCATTGTAAAATACCCTTGGGATGGGATTGTTTGGTGTTATGTGGTGTGTTTCATGCATTAGTAAGTGTTGAGTGTGTGTACCCCATTTGGACCTTGTTTCCCCTACTCGATGGGTTGCTTCATAAAAGAATAGGATGGGAGGTGAGCCTCCATGGTTGTAAGTTTTGAAAAGATGATTCCTATGAAGAGATTAGGGTTCATTCTTAGCAATGTTGCAAAGCTAGTGTGTGGAGATATGAATATTCCATGTTATAGTAAATTTTTAGGATGTTACTTCTCCATGGTTATTCCATTGTGATGTAAAGGGGGATATTCTTATTAATGTATATTGCTGAAATTGTGTAAGGAAAGATTGAGAATTTGTATATAGTTTACTTGTATGAAAACATTCATTGTAAGTTTTCACACTATGTGACTTAATATAATATGGAGAATTATGTTAATGAGACAAGTCTTCTTATAAATCAATTGGTGGAAATATGTCATCGTTATATTTTTTTTGATATAGTTGATTTAATTCAAACATAGATGATTGAATTGCAAGTTCATATGTTATGAATTCAATATAATGAAATAAATTATTATATTTTAAGAGCTCATTGTACATGCATGTATGCTAGTTCATTTGGATTCTAAGTTCTAATAGATCCTTAGATGTGATAGACGCTATAATAATATACACTTGCAAGTCAAGAATTAATAGAGAAGAGAAAAATAAATCAATGTCAAATCATAAACATGGCTTCCTCAGATAAGAGTAGAAAAAACTAATAAATCCTAAATGACAAAGTAAAAACCCATAAGAGAAAAGTGGTTGCAGGTGTATACTCTATTCTTTGGAATTTTTTATGCAGAAAGCTAAAATGTGTTGAAACTTATTACAAATCAATATTTTATTCAAAAGGCATATAACATGAATCTTTTTATAAAGATGCAATTAAATAACTAATTTAGAGAAAAAGAAAACAAAATAATAATATACTAACCTAAGGACCTACCTAGGTACCTAAGCTATGTCTACTCACCTTGAGATGTTACATAACACTCCACCTTCAAGTGAAACCACATGAGTAGAGATGTGTTTCACTTTTAAAATTGAATCAAATAAAATAAATTATAAATTTCAACACATTTGGGCCGAAGCAAAATAAAGAGTAACATATATGTATGCTAAGCTTCAATATTGGGAAACCTTTCTTATCTAGGCGTCCAGGCTCTAGACACCACTTGGACTTAGGGAAAAGGCAATGAGATTACCATTTGTAATGACATATGTCAGCATACTTCTCCAAGTCATCGATCTTCTTTCTTCAAAATGTGAGTGAATGTAAGTCTTAAAATTTACCCAATCATGTCACACCTAGGGAGGATCAAGTAAAGTTGTGAAGTAATCCATGTTTGATTTGATGTCTTGCTTGGGATCGTTGCTACCCACATGGCATGATTGTCTCCTAGGCATCCTAAAAGGATGTGACCCTTGTCACCCCACCTTGGGAAGAACAAAAATGGTACATGAGTCATGAGGAAGGGGGGAACTTGTATTAAAAGGAGAAAGTCATATTATTAAGAGGATAATATTTAATGATTGGCATGTGTTGGGAAAAGTTTAGGTAGATGTGTAAACTTTTATTTTATTTAGGATTAGGACAAAGTGGAAGTTAGTAGGTAATGTGGAATTGTAGGTAGGTAGGTAAGATAATTAGGACTAATTTAATGTAAGTCAGAGGCTAATTTAATCAAAGGGAGTAGTGTAAATAATAAAGTTGACGGTTAGGTTTTTTGAACTAAATATAAATTGATACTTTTTCTTTTAGTGGTGATGTATATAGTCATAGAATTATCAGTAAGGAAGATAGAGTTTGAGTGTTAAATAAAATAATCAACTTATTTTGTTTCAACTATTATTTTATTATAGAAAAATTGTGTAGTAAAGTAAGTTAGAGGCTTAAGGGGGTAATTAATTTTATGTAATTAGTAAATTAAAAGAATAAAAATAATAAATAAATAAATAAATCAAATTGGTATTTAATAATTAATCTAATGACCTAATTAGTAGTACCTAATTAGTAATTTACCAATATGATTGAAGTTGAAAGGGGATAAGATGTAAGGAGTGCATTAAAGGGGATATATATGTACAAATAGATGGAAATGGAAGATAAGTAGATAAGACACATAATAAGGTTGTGTACATATGTATGTGGTAGGGAGACTTTTATTCAAAATATTTAGGACATCTATAGAACATCTCCACATTCGCAGATAATTGAATTATTGCAAATACATTGATACAAAATGTGTACTTCACTTGTATATAGACAAAGAATCTTAATTGAGGTATAGAAGGTGAAAACTCAGAGAAATAACATCAGCTAACTCTATAGTTATGTTTTGGAATTTCAACCAATGACAGAAAACAAGGTAGCCCCTCATGGAAAACTTGAAGTTTGAGTTTTCAAATAAAGAAAGTTCCTTTACACCAATTAACTTTATGACCTATAACATCAATTAGCAAATTAGTATCTTTCTAACATCCTTGTGGAAACATGAATTGTTTATCCATACACCTCATAGTTTGATAGAATGTTCATAACAAGTATAGTTCTATACACATTATCTTTAGTTTACCTTTCAAAAATATTGGTTATGTTTTACCTTGTTAAATTTAGGGCATGGCATTCTAGTATCAGAGAAATGTTTTAAACACTAGGAGCATAACCCATTATGTTTCAACATATGCAATAAAACTACAACATTGTGTAAGGCATATTAGTGTACCAAATTTAACCACAATCTATGGATGAAGAACTCAGAGACATAGGGGATATGCGACTCCCTTCTAAACCATTAGTTCTATAAAACAATGGTTTCTCCTCTTCTTCATTAGGGAACCTTGGTAGGGCCATATCATTCTTGTGAAATTTTTATTCAATGTGAATTTTTTTTAATTCTTATTGCAAAGTTTGCATTTATATTTTTTTCAACAGCGTGAAAATTACCATTTTTTGTTACTTAGCTAGATTTCTTGATTTTGGTCCCGTTATGCCTCAGGGACATGTCTTGTCTTAATTGGTTTTTACCAATGTGGCCACATTTGTGTTGTTTTCTAATAAAAAATTTCCTTTTATTTATTGGTTTTAACTTACTTATTAGGCATTTTCTTCAGAAGCATGTTGTATTGAGATGCAAGAAAAGGCCATACCAAGGAGATTCCTTGACAAATCATCTAGAAAAGTAGTGCACTAATAAACCTTCTTGTTATGCATTGTAAAGATACTAGAAAAGATCCCTAAGGCACCACCCCTTTTCTACATTGTAAATATCAAAAAATGGTCAAAAATCCTTGAAAACACTATTAGCACAAATACAGATTGTATCGTATACTTGTTAAGTCTATAGGCAAACATTTTGTTAAGAACCTTAAGTAGGGGCATAAACAATTTATTGTTTAGATCTTGGTAAGGTAAAGATTGGTTTGTTAGCACCAATAGTAGAAGACTCAAGTTGGGCCAACCTTGGTAAATACAACATAGGTAAGATCCTAATACTTGTTCCTAGTTGATGAACTCCAAGAGGAGGTTCATGCTAAGTGGGGAAGGATGCAAGGCCTCACCTAGACCATCATGGCATAGATGACATATTTTCATTATGATACTTCTAATTTAACATTTGTATACACATTTGAGACTATAAGGTTATGTCATTTTAATGTCTACATTTTGACAATCCATAAATTGGGACCTTATTGATATAATTAATGATTCCATTTCATGTTCTAAATTATTACAATTTCTTTAATAGAAAATTGACTTTGTAGAAATGTTTGAAATGTCAAATTATAATGTTAGTGTTAAAGGGTAGATTTTTTTATTCAATAGAACCTAATATTTTAAATGGGATGATCAAACACATATGGATGCAACTTTATGATATAATAGAATTAGGTTATGATGTGAGGCAAAATATTAATTTGATTATGATAATTTATGATATGAAAATAATTTTTAATTAGATTATGATGATTTGTGATATGCAAATAAATGTTAATTTGATTATGATGATTTATGATATGCATATTTTGACATTCTAACATTTTGAATGATATGGAAAGGAAATTTAATTGAATTATGTTAATATGGGTTATGTAACATTTGAAATTATATTCATTTATGATATATATTTTATAAGACCGCCTTGGACTACTGATGCTCACATTTAATGTATAGGTAGTAGAACCATGGAAATATTGGGGGAAACAGGTTCCAAACCTATGTGAATACAGTTAACCAAGGAGAATCTTTGGAAGATTCAAAAGCCTGATTGTGATGTATTTTATTTCATAAATTTAAGTTTTCGTGTATGTGGAAATGTTTAATCATAAAGATGAATAAGGGACATGTCCTTGTAACATGGAATGTTCATTTTTTGTCACTTGACACTTGTGGATTTGGTGTCTAATGACATGCCATTTAGGGTTTTGGTCATGGTGAGATTTTACCCTAAAACTAATTACCTTGTTAATGAGTAAGTAAGAGCACTTGGACAAGGGGTAGGATGGGTCAAAATAAAAGGAAATTCGAATTTGGACTTAGCTAGGATTTTGAGGGGTCATTAGGTGGTCCCAAAGTGTCTTTATGTGAAAATAAGATACCCATATGATAGTATAACATGTTAGGGACCTAATTTTGACCATGATAGTGACTATATAGCCTAGGAAGCCCCTTTACCCATGCATTCTTCTATCAATTCGAAATCAAAATTGTCACATGTGTTCTCTCCCATGTTCCCACTAAGTCAAATATAGAAAGCTTAGAGGGAGAAAAGTTTGTAAGAGGAAGTGGCTTGGTGTTTTAGCTAAAAACGTTAGTGGGATGGCATTTTTAGGGAGTCTTGAACACACTAATGAGGTGTTCACCCAATCTCTAAGTTTAGGGATAGCTAGGGTTTTTGGGAGACACTATGGGAGCTCTACAACAACTATCATTTTCCTTAGCTTGGATCATGGTTGGTGTTCAAACCATGATCATTTTTCTTTTAGCATTGCATAATGAATTTGCAAGCATAGAGTGTTGTTACGTGATTCTTGTATTGCTATTCAAAATCTTTCTATTATGTTGTGGTGGTATGATTGTGCATTGTGTTTAATGAAATTTCTTGATTTTCTTTCTTGATTCTCCTTGTTTTTATTTGAATGTCAAGTGTTGTAATGGGTGTGAGGGCTTCACTCACCCTTCGGGAAGGGAAGTGAAGTCCAGGGTGAAGGGCTTACTTGGGCTTGAAATATAGTTGATAACCTTGGAGTATGGCGTCCATTGTATGCCATATTCATTCAAATCTTTCTTTTAGGGTGATAAGTGAAATGATAGTGTAGAAAGGAAGTTTATGGAGTATGGTTTTTATAGGGAGGCTATAGTTGATGGTAGTATGTTTCGAGAATATTTGTGAAAGGCTCAAAAGGGCATGGAGATTGTTGATTTTTGAAAGCCCTAAAAGGGCATGAAAATTATTATTATACATATGATATAGTTGAGGACCTTGGAGTATGGGCTCCATTGTATGCCATATTCATTTATATCTTGCTTTGCGGGTGATAAGGGAAATGATGGTGTAGAAATGAAGTTTATGGAGTATGGGTTTTTCAAGGATGGTATAGTTGATGATAGTATGTTTGAAGGATATTTATGAAAGCCCCAAAAGGGCTTGGAGATTATTTATTTGTGAAAGCCCTGAAAGGGCATGAAAATTGTTATTTTAGAGATGGTGTGATATGGGAAGCCTCCTTTCTAAAAGCACACCTTAACCCTATATTCAAGTTTCCATTGGTGAACCATTGTGAAATACCCTTGGGATAGTATTTTTTTGTGTTATGTGGTGTATTTCATGCATTAGTATGTGTTGAGTGTGTGTACCCCATTTGGACCTTGTTCCACTACTCGTTGGGTGGCTTCATAGAAGCCTAGGATGGGAGATGAGTGTCCATGACTCCAAATTTTGTGTTGTGTTGTAGCTTTTGAAAAGATGATTCCTATGAAGAGATTAGTGTTCATTCTTGGAAATGTTGGAAACTAAGTGTGTGGAGATACAAATCTTCCATGTTATTGTAAATGTGTAGGATGTTAAGTCTCCAACATTATTCCATTGTGATGTAAAGGGAAATATTTTTATAATTAGATATTGCTTAAATTGTGTAAGGAATGATGGAGAATTTGTAAATATTTTACTTGTAAGAAAAATTTCATTGTAAGTTTTCACATTGTGTGACTTGATGTAATATGTGGAATCATGAAAATGACACACGTCTTCTTATAAATCAATTGGTGGAAATATTTCATAGTTGTTATTTTCTTTTTGATATAGTTCATTTAATTAAAACATAGATGACTAAATTGCAAGTTCATATGTTATTCATTCAATATAATGGAAGAAATTTTTTGTATGTTGATAGATCATTGTAAATGCATATCTATTAGTTCATTTAGATTCAAACTTCTAATAGATCCTTATATGCTATAATAATATACACTAGCAAGGTAAGAATTAATAGAGAATTCAAAAATAAATCAATGTCAACTCATAAACATGGCCTTGTAAGATAAGAGTAGAAAAAAATAAAAAATCCTAAATGACATAGTAAAATCCCATAAGGGAAAAGTGGTTGTAGGAGCATATTCTATTCTCTAGCATTTGTATGGGGAAAGTTAAAATGTGTTGAAACTTATTCTAGATCAATATTTTATTCAAAAGGCATATACCCAAAATCTTTTTATAAAGATGCAATTAAATAATTGCTTTAGAGAAAAAGAAAGCAAAACAATAATATACTAACCTAAGGACCTACCTAGGTACCTAAACTATGTATACTCACCTTGAGAAGTTATAGAATACTCCACCTTCATGTGAAACCACATGAGTAGAGATGTGTCTCACTTTCAAAATTTAACCAAATAAAAGAAATTATAAATTTGAACACACTTGGGCCCAAGCTAAATAAAGAGTAACATATATGTATACTAAACTTCAATATTGGGAAACCTTTCTTATCTAGGCATCCATGCTCTAGATAACCCTTGGACTTAGGGAAGAGGTAATGGTATGACCTTTTGTACTAACATATGTCAGCAACTTTCTCCTGGGTGTCCATCTTGTTTCTTGGAAATGTGAGTGAATGTAAGTCTTGAACTTCACCCAATCATGTCATGCCTAGGGAGGAGCAAGTAAAGTTGTGAAATAATCCATGTTTGATTTGAGGTCTTCCTTGGGATCCTTTTTGACCACATGGCATGATTGTCTCCTAGGCATTCTAAAAGGATGTGACCCTTGTCACCCCACCTTGGGAAGAACAAAAAGGGTATGTGAGTCATGAGGAAGGGGGGAACTTGTATAAAAAGTGGAAGGTCATATTATTAAGAGGATAATATTTAATAATTGGGTTGTGTGGGGACAAGTGTAGGTAGATTTGTAAGCTTTTATTTTATTTAGGATTAGGATAAAGTGGAAGTTAGTAGGAAATGTGGAATTCTAGGTAGGGAGGTAGGATAGTTAGGACTAATTTAATCTAAGTTAGAGGCTAATTTAATCAAAGGGAGTAGTGTAAATAAGAAAGTTAAAATTTAGGTTATTTTTAAGTAAAGAGAAATTGATGATTTTTTTGTGGTTATGTATATAGTCATAGAATTATGGGCAATGAAAACAGAGTTTGAGTGTTAAATAAAATCATTAAGTTATTATTATTTCAACTATTATTTTATTATAAAAGAATTGTGTAATAAATTAATTTGGAGGCTTAAGTAGTTAATTAACTGTATGTAATTAGTAAATTAAAAAAATGATAATAATAATAAATAAATAAATAAAAATAAATAAATCAAATAAATAGCTAATAATTAATCTAATGACCAAATTTTTAGTACCTAATTAGTAATTTACCAATATGATTGAAATTGAAAGGGGATAAGATGTTAGGAGTGCATTAAAGGGGATATGTATGTACAAATAAATAGAAATGGAAGATAAGTGGATGAGACATGTAATAAGGTTGAGTATATATGTATGTGGTAGGGTAACTTGTATTTGGAACATTTAGGAAAACTATAGAACATCTCCACATTCACAAATCATCAAATCATTGCAACTACATTGATACAAAATTTGTACATCACTTGTATATAGATGAATTGTCTTAATTGGGGTATAGAAGGTGAAAATTCAAAACAATAACATCATCTAGCTTTGTCATTATATTTTGGAATTTCAACCAATGATAGAAAACAAGGTGGTCCCTCATGGAAAACTTGAATTTTGAAATGAAACAAATTCCTTTACACCATCTAGATTTATCACCTCTAAACTCAATAATTGAATTAGTGAATTTCTAACATCCTCATGGAAACATAAATTGTTTATCTGGACACTTTAGAGTTTGATAGAATGTTCATAACAAGTATAGTTCTATACATATTATCTTTAGTTTACCTTTCAAAAAAATTGGTTTTCTTTTGCCTTGTTAAATTTAGGGCATGACATTCTTGTATTAGAGCAAGGTTTTCAACACTAGGAACCTAACCCATTATGTTTCAACATATGCAATAAAACTGCAACCTTGTGCAAGATGTATGTAGTGCCTTCCCCTAGTTTGTATCTTTGCTATAATTGCCAAACTCTTTTAGGCTAGATTTATGCTCGATTATTAGTAGTATTGTTTTAAGATTATTAGATATTATTTTACATTCAGTTGAATATATGATGAGACTACTTGGTACTCTATATTTTATGTATGCATGATGATTATTACAATACTTTTAGTTATTGATGATGATTAGTTAGATGGTTTATTATCATATGTTTTTTCTTATGGATACTTACCCCATACTACATGTGTATGATGTGGGTGTTTATTTCTTTATGTATGGAATTTTTGATGTGGTTAAGGAAGGGAGTCATAGTCACCTACTAGTTGAGATCTACATGATGCACCACTTCCTTCCATTGCCTGTTTAGTTTAGAATATTGTGTTTGTACACGCATGGATTTTATGCAGGTTGTAGGTACTAGGTATCGACTTCCCTAAATTTTTGGGATGAGCATACTCTATCGAATTATTTCAATGGTAAGAGAGAGGAGATAAATTCTTAAGTCCAAATCTCAAACCTTAAGCCATTTGTCCTAATTAAAAATTAGGACAACTATCTAAATTGAGTACCCTTTGAATGCATCGAATGATGTTAATTCATGATAATAGCCCTTTAGTTTGATTTTGTATGTGTTTTGCTATTATGGGTTTTCATATTTTGTTTTACTAGTCTTTGGTGAATTTTCTATTAATTAAGTCTAATTAAAATATTAAATTAATGATTTAATTTAATGGAAAAATATTATGATATTTTAATATTTCATTATATTTAATTAATTGGAAAATTAATTAAATAAAAAGAATTAAATTTGAAGATAAAAGATTATAAGAATAAATTTAGAATGTGATAATATTTATTTAATTTAATAATAATATATTTAGAGTTCGTTTTTAAATAAATGCTAAATATTATTATTATTTAAGTTAATATATACTTTATCAATTAAGTTTCAAAAGTCAATTCAAATGTGAAAAGGAAATAATTTACGAAAAAGTTTTAATTTCACATGATGTGTGCATGAGATTAAAATATAAGAAATTAATTTAAAAGATAAAACAAGTGAATTTAATAAGATATTTTAATTTCATAAAGTGTGCATGAGATTAAATTTAATAAATCAATTAAAAGAGGAGTCAAGTGAAAATCAAATAAAGTAATTTAATAATTCATTTGACATGCATGGAAAAGATTAAGGAAAGATTAAGAAAAGTTAATTTGGAATTGATGTCTAGTGAGCAAGGAGTTCTCCCGAGTGGACACACAATTAGTGTCTCGATTTTAGGAGAGAACTCCATATCACAACTTGGGGGTTCATTTTTTAGGGAGGCAAAAAATTTGGACCGTGAATTTTGGAGAAGGAAGGAATTTTTAGAATGGAGAAGGTTATGAGAGGAGGAGTGTGCCTACAATTTTTTTGGGCATAGCAATTAGCATCAGTGTCCAAGCAGATGCTTGTGATTATTTGCTAAATTAATTATGCCTTTCCCTTCCTCTCTTCATCATGTTTGTTGAATGTATATCTAAAGAATTATTGTGACAAAATTTTTAGTAGTGTGTATTTCTTGTATGTATGAAATCCTTTGTCTAGAGGAAAATCAAGGGATTAGTATAACCCTCTTGCTATAGGTTTTAAGAAAAGAAAATAAGCCGGGAAGGGTTGAACATTTCAAAGAAAATATTTTTAAAAATTTGGAGGGTTCGTTGTATTTGCTCCACCATATTAATGTTGGGTTCGATTTAAAAAAATAAAATTATATATATATACATACATACATACATACATACATACATACATACATACATACATACATACATATATATATATATTATTATAATTTGAAAAAGGGGAATTTGTTTTTAAAGTTTCTAAGTTAAAATAAATAAATAATTTTAAAAATAATAACAATTAATATTAGGGAGGAGGTTTTACCCCACCCCCTTCACTTACCTTAGATCACCGATGACAGTCGTACCCACTGTCATAGGTACTGTGATAGTTGTTGTAGGCCTTATGACAACAGGCAAGGCTACACGACCTTTCACATGAGTCAACGACTGTTATGTAAACAATGCTAGTTTTAATTAAATCCATAGGGGTGTAAAGTATTTTAAAATTAATTTTTAATTTTGATTAAATATTTTATTTATATTATTTTTATTTAATTTGATATGATTAATTAAATATAGTATTTTATAAATATATGTTAATTATTAATTCATTTAATATAATATAATTTAGTTAATTAAATTTATTTTATTATTAATTTATTAATTATTGATGATTTTTGATTAATAATTTTAATATTTATTATTTAATTAATTAATGAATTAGTAAATGTTATTTATTAAAAAAAGGATTTAACTCATAGTTTAAATATTTATTATCAAATTAATTAATGTTTTAGTAAATATCATTTATCAAAGAATTTTGTCAATAAATTTAGATTATTAATCAATTAATAATTATTAATATAAATGATAATTAGAATAAGTTTGAATTAATAATAAATATCAATTAATATTGTTAATTATATTTATTATTAAAAAAATTGATTATTAATGGAATTGGGATTTATTTTTATTTAATAATCAATTATTAGTATTTAATAATTTAATAAATGATTATTATTACTTTTAATTCATGATATGATTTTCTAACTATAATAACGAGAATGGGTTTAATTGCAAGGGCAAATTGCAAATTTTATCTACTCGAAAACTTATACTAAAATGTAAATTGAAACCTTACATTTAACCCAACCATGTGTTTTCAAAATAAACCAAAACATGAAACTTACACTTTTTATCTGTATGTTGCCTATGTTTGGGGTTTGGGGTTGACAACAGCATTGACCAATTTAGGATGTTTACCAAAGGCTTGGGAGTTATGTGACTATGATGTTATGATGTTTGATCTCGATCTTTTATACCCAACCATCGTAATGTGTCTAGTATGCTCTATGATGTGTGATTATTCTATTGATTGTTATTGCTTTCCAATGTTTTGTGTGACACTAACGTGAATGTATGACCTACTTGACTTAACCATTTTTGAGTCCTTGATCAGTTATACTTGGGTTACTTTCCAGTTGCCTTGATGGGACTGAAGTGTTTGCTTTGATCCTAGTGATGTCATGTTGTGAGATGCTTGACTTAACCATTTTGAGTCATTGATCAATATTATTGGGATACTTTCCAGTTACTTGTTGAGAACCGATGGGTATTGTTATTTGTTTTTGGATGCTTTCTAGTTGCTCATAGAGAACTAATGTGATTATTTGGAATTATCTTCTGATGCTTCCCAGTCACTTGTATAGGACTGAGGTGATTTTACTATGATTTTTGATTTGTGATTTCATGAGCTTAGGGTAGGTAATCTATATGTGTTGTTAGGAAGTGGCTTGCAATGGGGTTTGGGGCCCTAAGTGGTTCCCAAGGTAACCCATTGTAATTTGTTTAATAAGTGAAAACATTACACTAAATGAGAGTAAAATGAACCTAATGAGAGTCTTTGTATGTTCTCACCCATGCTTCAAGTGCTAGTATAGACTAGGATGGGAGTATAGAGAATGCTTGCTTGCAACCTTAATTTTCATAGTATGCCTTGTCAGTATGAGAGGGTACTAGTGGCCACATAGGGATTACTAGGGATGCTAGGGTCCTAGGAGACTACTAGGGTAACTTAAGCATAATTAGTGCGATGACACTTGCTCTCTTACATAGTAGGTTTCCTATGTCTCTTTGTGTGCCCCTGGGAATTAGATGTCTATCTATCTTAGAACCTTTGAGTTGGTCTATTTTTAGGATTTCGTAGACTTAGAGAGTACTTTTGATATTTGGTTTCGTATCCTATTTGGGACTTGAGACTATCTCCTCAGTGTAGTGGGAGTGTGCCATTTAGGTTCCATGTGATCAAGTGGTAGTACTTTTTTCACTCTTACCATTGAGATTTGTTCATAGTCACCATGGATGGAGCTTCCTTGTCTAGATATTCTTTCATTCTATCTTGTATCATTTGATGCATGGTTATATCTTATGACATATATTTATATCTTTCATGGTGGATGCTCTCATTTTTTTTATTGTACTTTGTATCATGGATCTGAAGAGGATGGTGTATTCCTATTTCTACATATGTATATTCTTTGAAGCCTTTCATACCCTATGACATGTACATTGAATGATTGAGCATTCCAAATTTCATTTGCAAAGAGGCATTCAAAAAAAATGTATATTATTAAAATGGACATTGGACTTTCTAATTATTATTTCATGTGGATGAGGTAGTTTTTAGACTTAGAATTAATTAAATTTAAATGTGACTCAACATCTTGGGATCCTTAAGGAATATAACGTATTATTCATGCTTATAGTTAATTGTATGTTATTGCTTCCACTACTGTGTGTTTGATGTATATGGTTTATCTTTCTTGTTTCAAAAAAAAAATGTTTGGCAAACTTAGTACAACTTTAGGTTAATTCTTTTGGATCCCTTAGTAGGGCATTACAATGTATTAATCTATCCAATTTAAACACAATCTATAGAAAAAGCACTCAAAGACATAAGGGATGCGACACACCCTTCTAAGCCATTAGTTCTATAAAACAATGACTTCTCCTCTTTTTCATTAGGGAACCTTGGTACGACCACATCACTCTTGTGAAATTTTTATTCAATGTGAATTCTTGTTAGTTCTTATTGCAAATTTTACATTTAAATGTTTTCCCAACAATGTGACAATTACCATTTTTCTACTTAGCTAGATTTCTTGATTTTGGTCCTGTTATTTAGTAATGTGGCCACATTGGTGTTGTTTCCAAAAAAAAAAATTCCTTTTTTTTAATGGTTTTAAGTTACTTATGCGGCATTTTCTTCACAAGCGTATTGCATTGAGATGCAAGAAAAGGACATACCAAGGAGGATGCTTGACAAACCATCTAGAAAATTAGTGCACAATTAAACCTTCTTGTTATGCATTGTAAAGCTACTAGACAAGATCCCTAAGGTGCCACCCCTTTTCTATGTTGTAAATATGAAAAAATGGTTAAAACTCCTTGAAAATACTATTAACAAAATATGGATTATATCTTATACTTGTTAAGACTATAGCCAAACATTTTGTCAAGAACCTTAAGTAGGGTCATAACTAATTTATTGGTTAGATCTTGGTAAGGTAAAGATTGGTTTATTAGCACCAATAGTAGGACTCATGTTGGGCCAACCTTGGCAAATACAACATAGGAAATATCCTAATACTTGCACCTAGTTGATGAACTCTAGGAGGAGTTTCATGCCTTGGGGGGAGGATGATCAAGGCCTTACCCAGGTCATCATGGTATGGATGACATATTTGCATTATCATACTTTAAAATCAACATTTTGATACACTTTTGAGACTATAAGGTTATGTCATTTTAATACCTGCATTTTGCTGATCCGCACTTTAGAACCTAATTGATATAATTAATGATTCCATTTCATCTTCTAAAATATTAAAATTGCCTTAATAGAAAATTGAATTTGTAGAAATTATTGAAATGTTGAATTATAATGTTAGTATTAAAGGATAGATTTTGTTATGCAATAGAACCTAGTATTGTGAATGGGATGATTGAACACATATGGATGCAACTTTATGACATGATAGAATTAGATTATGATGTGAGGAAAAATGATAATTTGATTATGATAATTTATGATATGCAGATAAATTTTAATTAGATTATGATGATTTGTGATATGCAAATAAATATTAATTTGATTATGATAGTTTATGATATGCAGATTTTGACATTCTAACATTTTGAATGATTCAGAAAGGAAATTTAATTGAATTATGTTAATATAGATTATGAAATTATATGAATTTACGATATATATTTTATATGACCTCCTTGGACTATTGATGCTTGAGTTTAATGTATAGGAAGTGGAACCATAGAAATTTTGGGGGAAACAAGTTTCAAACCTATGTTAACAGAGTTAACCAAGGTGAATCATTAGAAGATTCAAGAGCCTCGTTGTGATGTATTTTATTTCATGAATGTAAATTTTATTGTATGTGGAAATGTTTGATCATAAAGATGCATTAGGGACATGTTGTGGTGACATGGAATGTACTTTTATGTGTAATTTGACACTTGTGGATTTGGTGTGTAATGACATGTCTTTTAAGGTTTTGGTCATGGTGGCATTTTACCCTAAAACTAATTACCTTGTTAATGAGTAAGTAAAATTCGAATTTGGACTTGGATAGGGTTTTGAGGGGACATTAGGTGGTCCTACAGTGTCTTTTATGTAAAAATGAGCTACCCATATGATAGTATAACATGTTGGTGACCTAATTTTGACCATGATAGTGACTAGATAGCCCGGGGGGCCCTTTACCCATGCATTCTTCTATCAATTCAAAATTGGAGTTGTCACATGTGTTCTTTTCCATGTTCCCACCAAGTCAAATATAGAAAACTTAGAGGGAGACAAGTTTGTAAGAGGAAGTGGCTTGGTGGTTTTGCTAAAAAAGTTAGTGGGAAGGCCTTTTTAGGGAGTCTTGGGCAAAAAAGTGTGGTGTTCACTCACTCTCTAAGTTTAAAGACAACTAGGGTTTTGGGGAAAGACTAAGGGAGATCTACAACAACTATCATTTCCTTTAGCTTGGACAAAAGTTGGTGTTCAAACCATGATCATTTTTCTTTTAGCATTGTCTAATGAATTTGCAAGCATGGAGTGTTGTTATGGGATTCTTGTATTGCTATTGTAAATCTTTGTATTGTGTTGTGGTGGTGTGATTGAGCATTGTGTTTCATGAAATTTCTTGATTTTTTTTCTTTAATCTCCTTCTTTTGATTTGAATGTCAAGTGTTGTAATGGGTGTGAGGGCTTCACTCACCCTTCGGGAAGGGAAGTGAAGTCCAGGGTGATTGGCTTATATGGGCTTAAAATGTAGCTAATAACCTTGGAGTATGGGGTCCATTGTATGCCATATTCATTAAAATCTTGTGTTGAGGGTGATAAGTGAAATGATAGTGTAGAAAGGAAGTTTATGGAGTATGGGTTTTACAAGGATGCTATAGTTGATGGTAGTATGTTTGGAAGATATTTGTGAAAGGTTCAAAAGGGCATGGAGATTGTTGATTTGTGAAAGCCTTGAAAGGACATGAAAATTATTATTGTACATATGATATGATATGATATGGAAAGTCTCCTTTCTGAAATCACAACTTCACCCTATGTTTAAGGTTCCATTGATGAATCATTGTGAAATACCCTTGGTAAGGGATTGTTTGGTGTTATGTGGTGTCCTTCATGCATTGGTAAGTCTTGAGTGTGTGTACCCCATTTTGACCTTGTTTCCTTTTGTTGGTGGGTGGCTTTATAGAATTCTAGGATGGGAGGTGAGGCTCAATGGTTCCAAGTTTTTTTTTTGTGTTGCAAGTTTTGAAAAGATGATTTGTATGAAGAGATTAGGGTCCATTCTTAGCAATGTTGGAAACCAAGAGTGTGGAGATACAAATCTTCCATGTTATTGTAAATGTGTAAGATGTTAAGTCATCATGGTTATTCCATTGTGATGTAAACAAGGATATTTTTATTATTAAATATTGCTGAAATTGTGGAAGGAAAGATTGAGAATTTTTATATAGTTTACTTGTAAGAAAACATTCATTGTAAGTTTTCACATTATGTGACTATATGTAATATGGAGAATTATCACAATGAGACATGTCTTCTTATAAATCAATTGGTGTAAATATTTCATATTTTTTATATTCTTTTGATATAGTTGATTTAATTCAAACATAGATGATTGAATTGAAAGTTCATATGTTATGCATTTAATATAATGGAAGAAATTCATTATATTTTGATAGCTCATCGTACATGCATGTATATTAGTTCATTTGGATTTCAAGTTCTAATAGATCCTTAGATGTGATAGATGCTATAATAATATACACTTTCTAGTTAATAATTAATAGAAAACTAAAAAACAAATCAATCTCAACTCATAAACATGGCCTCCTAAGATAAGAGTAGGAAAAAAAAAAAAATCTTAAATGACATAGTAAAAACCCATAAGAGAAAAATGGTTTTAGTGCATATTCTATTCTCTATAATTTGTAAGGGGAAATTTAAAATGTGTTGAAACTTATTAAAGATTAGTATTTTATTCAAAATTCATATACCTAGAATATTTTGATAAAGATGCCATTAAATAATTGGTTTAGAGAAAAAGAAAACAAAATAATAATATACTAACCTAAGGACCTACCTAGGTAGCTAAACTATGTCTACTCACCTTGAGATGTTAGATAACACTCAACCATCAAGTGAAATCACGTGAGTAGAGATGTGTTTGACTTTTAAAGTTGAACCAAATAAAAGAAATTATAAATTTCAACACACTTGGGCCCAAGAAAAATAAAGAGTAACATATATGTATGCTAAACTTAAATATTGGGCAACCTTTCTTATGTAGGTGCCCATGCTCTAGATACCACTTGGACTTAGGGAAAAGGCAATGATGTGACCTTTCATACTAACATATGTCAGAAACCCTCTCCTAGGCATCCATCTTCTTTCTTGGAAATGTGAGTGAATGTAATTCTTGAACTTCACCCAATCACGTCACACCTAGGGAGGAGCAAGTAAACTTGTGAAGTAATCCATGTTTGATTTGATTTCTTCCTTGGGATCCTCACTGCCCACATGGCATGATATCTTCTAGGCATTCTAGAAGGATGTGACCCTTGCCACCCCACCTTGGAAAGAACAAAAAGGGTACATGAGTCATGACGAAGGGGGGAACTTGTATAAAGTGGGGAAAGTCATATTATTAAGAGGATAATATTTAATGATTGGGTTGTGTGGGAACAATTGTAGGTAGATGTGTAAACTTTTATTTTATTTAGGATTAGGATAAAGTGGAAGTTAATAGGTAATGTGGAATTTTGGGTAGGTAGGTAGGATAGTTAGGACTAACTTAATCTAAGTCAAAGGTTAATTTAATCAAAGGGACTAGTGTATGTAACAAAGTTGACTAGAATAGTTGAGGTCAACATTTCCAAAGGTCTCCCAACGATGATTTGTTTGGCCTCTCTACTTGGATCTTAGGTCTAGTATATTGATTATGAAGGAATCATTTTTTGATGTAGGAATTGCCACAAGAATGGTCACCTTATTGCTCATTGCTCCTTTGAAAAACCTAGACTAAAGAAGTATCCTTCTTGGTGGAAGAATGTTTTGGATGATCATTACACTATTCTCAAAGCCCCCTTTATTGGGGATGGTGACTCTTCTTAGGAAACTTTGGTGGCTGCCATGATGACTGTCTTGGTTGGCTCTCCTATTGCCCCTTCGTTGGAGACCTCCTCTATTCCATGCTTGTCTACAGTTGTTTCCCCTACTATTGATACTTCAGTGGAGTTGGAGTCTAATCTCCCTGTCCCCTATCTTACCCCTACTCTAGATGTTTCTCCTGGGCCTGTTGGGGGCCAGGACCCTATTCCCTATCCTACCCCCACCTCTATACTGGAATTTCCTCCTATCTCAATGGAGGGCCAACTAGCTTTGGGCTCTTCTAGGGAGATTGTTGTTTTTTCAGATTCCCATGGGCTTCATTGTTCTATTTCCTTAGGGGATTGGTTTGCTGAGGCAAATAAGCTAGAGGATGGTTGGAGTGTGGTAAAAAGAAAGAAAACTAGGCCATCTATTCCTTTATAAATGAACCTCTGATCATGCAAGGGAGGCTCTAAATCAAAGGGAAAATCATGATGTATTTGGCCTTACCTCCTTGCTAGATCTTTTCTTTTGATTGGTGACTAGCTTTTTATCACCTTGATTACCCTTATTTTGGAGGGTGACCAATTCTATGCTTGTTTATTGTATCTTTTATTTATGCACTCACTGAAAATATGTAGACTTGTACAAGGTTTCAGGCACCCTTAAAAACCTATTTTACCTAATAAAAAAAAAGTTGACATTTAGGTTATTTTTAACTAAATATAAATTGGTAGTTTCTTTTTTGTGGTTATGTATACAGTCATAGAATTATGGATAAGAAAGATACAGTTTGAGTGTTAAATAAAACCACCAAGTTATTGTTATTTCAACTATTATTTTATTATAGAAAAAATGTGTAATAAAGTAAGTTGGAGGCTTAAGTGGGTAATTAATTCTGTGTAATTAGAAAATTAAAAGAACAATAATAAATAAATAAATAAATGAATAATTATAAATAAATAAATTAAATAAATAAATAATAATTAATATAATGACTTAATTAGTAGTACCTAATTAGTAATTTACCAATATGATCTATGTTGAAAGGGGATAAGATTTAAGGAGTGCATTAAAGGGGATATATATGTACAAATAGATGGAAATAGAAGATAAGTGGACAAGACACATAATAAGGTTGTCTATATATGTATGTGGTAAGGTGAGTTGTATTTGAAACATTTAGCATAACTATAGAACATCTTCACTTTCCAAAATTATTCAATCATTGCAACTACATTGATACAAAATTTGTACTTCACTTGTATATAGATGAAGTGTCTTAATTGAGGTATAGAAGGTGAAAATTTAAAAGAATAACATTGTCTAACTATGTCATTATGTTTTGGAATTTTAGCCAATGATAGATAACAAGGTAGCCCCTCATGGAAAACTTGAAGTCAAAATTTTCAAATGAAAGAAGTCCCTTTACATGAACTAACTTTATCACCTCTAAACTCAATGATCACTTTAGTAGCTTTCTAACATTCTCATGGAAACATGAATTGTTTATTCGAACATCTCGGAGTTTGATAGAATATTCATAAAAAGTATAGTTCTATACAAATTATCTTTAGTTTAAATTGGTTGTGCTTTTCCTTGTTAAATTTAGGGCATGACATATCCAACATCTTAAATATGAATGATCTCACCTCCTATTAGGCCACTACACACAAACATACATAGAAGACATCCAAAGAGAAAGCCACCCAACTTGTTGCATTAGAAGATCATAAAATCATGTACCAACTAAAATTTCAAGCACACCAAAAAACTTGGTTCAAAGATAATCACATGTATTTGTAGTTGTGAAAATATCCATAGCTGAAATAACACCCACAACAAGTGTCAAACCAATCAACTATCCATACCTCCAAAAGTTTACCAAGTGAATCTCACAAAATTAACACATCCAATTTATAACCTACAATCACAATCCTAAAGAGAAATACCTGCCACATATATACCAAGAAGCTACCACTGCAAAAGATAATGTCAAATCTATAACCAATCCACTCACAACATCTCAAAGAAGTGAATGCATGTAGTCTCAAGGACATCCACAACATATAATCCAATAACCTTCAAGAACAACTCTCACAAAAAATCTCCAACAATATTCCAAGCTCTCCACAATTGACAAAGGAAAGAGATAAATAAATAACCATGTCATCTCTCACATGACATACATGAGCACAAATTAGTGATCACAATCTCCAGCCAATCTCAAATCCAATGTATGAAAAACCAAGCATCTAGGAAGATAACCAAGAACAAAGAGAAACCATGCAAGTATGATCTCCTCCATAAAACCCCAACCAAAAAGCCTCAACCACACCTAAACCATACCATATAAATAATCATGGGTGTAAGCCTCTCACAAGAAGATGAAACTCATAAACCATTCCTAAATCAAGGAATAACTATTCCTAATCCAAGGAATATGCCCAATATAAAACCATCTCCCAAACTCAACCAACATAAAAAAATATGCAAATATAGAGATTATCAATGCTAAACCATCTATCAAATGAACCCTCCAGAACTAGCTCATGTATCATACTCAAAATCTATATCCATGAAAGACAAGCACAAATATAATGATCCTTAGAGAAATAATGGGCTATACCTCTCAAGTAGAAAAATGTTGAGTAGACCAATAGTGGGGAATGAGAATGATCATAAAGATATCCAAGCCTCCAACAAAAACTAATCTAAGAAAAATCTCCTCTCAAGTCAATATCAAGCGAATGCCTCTTGGACTTCTCTAATCCAAGAGAAATCAGCATGACCACCATCTCTAAGTATCCATTAGAACCTGCAACCATTCAATCCATGCCAACTCCAAATGAAGCATATCGATATCATGAAGTATCTAGCTTATGAATAATGTACTCAATACCAAGAAACTAAGAAAATATCAATGTCAAAGTTCCAATGATGGCCTCAAGAACATAAATATGACAACATGATCTAACCATCTAAATCAAAGAGATAATGTGTTCCATATGAATATACTATAATATGTCAAAACTCTAAATGCACATTAAGATTATAGCATGAAAAAAAAATGAAACCATCCTTACACTAAGGATAACATGTCAAATGAGAGCATAAACCACATCTTTACCAAGAACTCCATGAGTCTTCAAGATGCAACCATCTCCACACACCATCAAGCTATTAAACCATTTCCACATATCATAAAGAACTGTCTCCACACACTACAAAGATAACTAAGAACCCCATGAGTCCTCAAGATCTAACCATCTTCACACACCATGAAGATAACAAGAACACCATGCAAATGTGAAAGATGCTTTTGCAGAAACAAGATCTTAGATAAACCTCCAACATCTCTGAACACTCAATAAATATACCAATGCTAACAACTCCCACTCAACTATGGTACCGAGTCACCATAGCATCATAAAATCCATCTCCTACATGAAGATCCTCTAAGCCTACACACACACAACCAAAGCGTCAATATCAAGTGAAACCAACATCTCCTAACCAAGAAGATACAAAGCAAACTAGGAACTAATCTTGCACTATCACTCCATCACTACTACAAGCTCCCACTAAACCATGTATCCAAGTTATCCATTTTTGGAAATAATAAAGAATAGCTAGGTTACTGAGAGGGGAGGGGTGAATCAACAACCTCAAAAAAATTAAATCAATCCAGTACTTAATACTATAAATCATTCACCATTCATTCATCTAAACTACTGCATCCATGAGAAAAGATAAGAATTCATAACACATGAAGATAGTATTTTTCTGACCCAAAAACCTTCCAAATAGAAAGTAAAATTGGGGTGGGGATGATACCCATAAAACTTCACTATTGTAGTATAGAGTTGGCCTATTAGGGCTTACATTGACCACTTCTAATGATCTGCCCTATTAAGAGCAATTTGGATTGCTAGTTCCACCTTATTAGAGGTTTTACAAGCATACAATGAAGTATGCACTCTGTTAAGAGATTTATACAAAGATTATTAAGTCTACCCTATCAAAGGATTTGGAAAACTAATTCACCTATTAGGATGAAATAGTAGATCTAACTTACAACTTGATTGCTGATTAGATCCTTGAAGTATAGATCACCTCTTGTGATTGATATATCTATACCACTCCTTGTAGACCCTGCTAAATACTCTACTCTACTACTGATTTGTATTCACTCTTCTCAAAAAATTACATATCCATTCCTTGATATTCTCATCCATACATTGCATATATACCATTGCAATATTTACAATTACAAGGTTGGCTAAAATACAAGTAAACAAATATCACTAAGTCAGCAAATCTGATGGGGACACAACCCAAGCACAGAATGGACACAACAGGAAAAGGGAAATTGTATTAACTATGAAAATAAGCTAGTACATTCAGTACAGAGAAAATAGACTTCATAACATGCCCTATGGGCTTACAATAACATAAATATGGAGATAATTTCTCTTTTTAGTACCTCCTCGCAAACTCCACTTCGAACTGCCTTTTACAATGCCAAAAATGTCCTTAAATAGACCCCGGAGGGTTAAGGACTAGGAATACATTCTAGAAAGTGCTAGTAGGCATCCACCGACCAAGTAGAAGGCTCCAAAAGTTGCCTTAGAAGTTGGTACAAATCTGAAAGAATCCAAAAAAAATAACTGAACTTCCAGGAGGCATAACTTTTGAATCGTAGCTCCGATTGACGAACCGTTTACATTTTCGAAAAGCTCTCGAAGCGCTCTATAGCCCAATGGACGAGCTTTTCTTGTTCCCCATTTTTTGGCCCTTTTTGAGGTCATTTAATGCCCCTAACCTGACTTTGAAGAATTCTTAGGAGGTCTCCAAAACCTGAAAAATTGTGATAACTTTCAAACCGTGGGGCCTTTTGACTTTATTCTTTTTCTAGAATGCTCTAAATTACAATTACATTCATCTAGCCAATTTACACCTCCTAGTTCACCAAAATGATGGCTCAATTACATACTCCTATTTTTTTGGCATTTACACGTATCCCAAGGTGTTCAAATACTCTATCCTAGAACACTAATAGTGGAACTGTGAGAGTTGGAACCTTTATTTGACCCAAATGGGTATCCAGAAATGAAAACACATGAAACAGAAACTAATAACATTTTTTTTGGGTGACACAGGATTGCCCTTATACCTCTAGATGCTCCTGGATCAGACACCCAGGGTAGATTGAAAAGTGACCCTGTCACTTTATGAATGGTAGAGGAAACCCCAAATGGGAAACCTCAGCTGCTGAAATCCAGGTTGAGTCCTCTATCGGTCATCCTTTCCACTTGACCAAATACTCTTCATACTACCTATTTCTGGTACTTCTACTCTATTAAGTTTGCAATGTTGAAAATAGGAGAAATGTGAACACCATCTGGCAGCTTCACCTCATATGCATTTCTTGAGTCATGTTTCTTCAAAATTTTGCAGGGGCCAAATTTTTTCATTTTCAACTTGTTGTAAGTACCGGCTGGAAATCTTTCTTTTCATAAGTGTACCATGACTAGATCCCCTACTTGGAATTCCTTATGTCTTCTCCTTTTATCAGCCCTAGCTTTATACTCTTGATTCATCTTGGTAATGTGCGCTTGAACCTCCTCATGTAGACACTTGATATGTTCAGCAAATTCTTCAACTTCAGTACTTGTCCTCTCCCCTTGCTCTATCTTCCTCAATTCTGGTGCAGTCCTTGGGCTACTTTCATATACAATTTGGAATGGTGATTTTCCAGTACTCCTATTTATAGAGTTATTGTAAGCAAACTCTGCTTGTGGTAGAATCAAATCCCATCCCTTGGGCTTATCCCCAACTAAACATCTCAGCAAATTGCCTAGACTTCTGTTTGGCCATCAGTCTGTGGGTGATGTGTGGAATTGAATTTCAAGTCTGTTCTCAACTTCTTCCACAACGTCCTCCAAAAATACCCCACAAATTTAGTATCTTTGTCAGAAACTATACTCCTTGGAAGACCATGTAGTCTTACCACCTCTCTGAAAAACAAGTCTGCAATATGGACAACATCATGAGTTTTGTGGCATGGAATGAAATGTGCCATTTTGGAGAACCTATCAACCACCACAAATACTGAGTCATTACCACATTTTGTCCTTGGAAATCCAAGAAAAAAATCCATACTTATGTCCTCCCATGGCCTTGATGGAATAGGAAATGGCTAATATAGTCCAGTATTGTGACTAAATCCCTTGGCAACTTGATAAACCTGGCAACTCTGTACAAACTTCTTCACATCCTGTGAAATCTAAGGCCAAAAATAAAGTTCTCTAAGAATGGCAATGGTCTTATCTCAACCAAAATGTCCTACCATCCCTCCATTGTGCTTCTCCTTAATCAAATTTTCCCTCATGGAACTCCTTGGAATGCACAATTGACTACCCTTGAACAACATGCCATCCTGAATCAAATAGTCTAACCACTTGGTTCTATCTACAGCAATAGGCTCTTTACAAGCTTTCCATGCTTCAGAAAAATTAGGATCCTTAGGGTACAAATTCTTGAGTTCATCAAACCAAACTAATTCAACTTGCATTACTGTAAGCAACAACTTTCTCCTACTTAGTGCATTTGCAACCCTGTTAGATTTTTCACTTCTATGCTTCAACACAAATGTATAACTCTGCAAGAACTCTACCCACTTCATATGCCTCTGATTCAATTTACCTTGGCTATTTAGGTACTATAATGCCTGATGATCAGTATACAAAACAAATTCCTTTGGCAATAAATAATGCCTCCATTTCTTTAAGGCCTGAACTATTGCATAGAACTCTTGATCATAAATAGAATACTTCTTCTTTGCATCATTCAATTTTTCACTAAAATATGCAATAGGCTTACCTTCTTGGCTTAATATAGACCCAATAGTGCTGCCACTAGCATCACAATCCACCTGGAACACCTTTCTAAAATCTGGATGTGCCAACATAGGTTGTTCTGTCACCTTCTTCTTCAGCAATTCAAAACTTCTCACAGCTGCTGCAGTCCATTTGAACTCTTTTCTATCCCCTCTAATTGTGTCAGTTAGGGTTGCACATATGCCACTAAAATTCTTAATAAACTTCCTATAAAAACTAACCAGACCATGAAATGATCTTACCTCAGTAGCAAACCTTGGAGTAGGTCATTCCAAGATGGCTTTTACCTTCTCTGGATCCATTTTGAGACCTTCAGGTGATATAACAAACCCCAAATAGACTAACTCCCTTTTTGCAAAGATACACTTCTTCAAATTAATTAATAGTTTCTCTGCCCTTAACCTTTCAAGGACACTACGAATATGCAATAAATGTTCTTCCAAAGTCTTGCTGAAAATTAAAATCTCATCCAAATTGACAATAACAAATTTTCCCAAGAACTTCTTAAGTACCTCATTCATAAGCCGCATGAAGGTGCTTGGGGCGTTTGTAAATCCAAAGGGCATGACTAACCACTCATAAAGAACCTCCTTGGTCTTGAAGGCTATTTTCCACCCATCTCCTTCTCATATCTGTATCTGATGATAGCCACTCTTGAGATCTATCTTTGTGAAGTACTGAGCTCCACTCAAGCAGTCCATAAGATCATCCATCCTTGGCAAAGGAAACTGGTATTTGATGGTTATCCTATTTATGGCTCGAGAATCTGTACACATCCTCCACTCTCCATCCTTCTTTGGTGCCAATACTACAAGTACTGCACATGGAATTAGGCTCTCCTGAATCAATCCCTTCATCAACAACTCCTAAACTTGTCTATTTATCTCCTCTTTTTCAGTAGGAGTCATCTTGTGAGCAGCCTTGTTAGGCAAGCTTGCTCCTAGAATCAGATCTATCTGATGACTAATTTTCCTTACTAGTGGTAATCCTTCTGAAACATTATTAGAGATAATATCTCCAAATTCACCTAGTAAATCTGAAACTTCAAGTGGTATTTCATTACTACCTTCTTTATCTTTCCTAGGAATCAAAGCATAGCACATACACTGATGTTTCATTCCTTCTAAAAACTTCCTTCCATCAACAAGAAAAATACTCGCACTGCTACATACCTTTTCACCTTCCTTTTTCATGGGCTTTAGTTTGTGGCAAACTCCATCCTTTGTTAGAGAATATGTATTTGCATGACCATCATGTATTGCATGTCTATCAAACTGCCATAGTCTACCCAACAATAGATGGAAAACATCGATTGGAATAACACCACAGAGAACTTCATCATGGTAACTCCCAATTTTGAATTTCACGAGACATTGTTCACTTACCAGGACCTTATGATAATCTTTCACCCAAGCAATCTGATAGGGCTGAGGATGTCTCTCCCTCTTGAGCTTCAACTTAGAGACCATCTCTTCTGATACCAAGTTATCAGTGCTACCACCATCAATGATCACGTCACAACATTTATCCTCACACTTGCATCTGGTATGGAACAAACTCCTCCTTTGTCCTAGTTCAATCTAACCACTTAGTAGGACCCTTTCATTCACCAAGGTCTCTCCTCTTTCTGCATCCTCTGAATGTGATGATTGTGCATCCTCATCCACATGAGCAACCCTAGCTTGGCCCTTAGCTCTCCTATTTTTCCTTCCTTGTTGTTGAGGGCATTCAAAGGCACGATGAACTTCTTCATTACAATGGAAACAGGTATCACAGAAGCCTCCTCTTCCTTGTCCATGTCCTCTACCTCTTCCTCTTTGATTTCCAAAGTCTTGATCATGGGAGCGGTTGAAACCCTCATTCCTCTGGTTCCTACTAGTACCCACATCTTCATTTTTTTTTGGGTTTCATTTCAACCTCCAGATGACCTACCGCTTCCCTTTCCTCCTTGACCACACCCTCTTTGTCTCCCTTCAAACCTCTTATTCAGCTTCTCTTCAACTCGTAGGGAAAACTGGTATGCCTCTTCAACACTGGTCATTCTTACCAGACTTAATTCCTTCTAGATGCTAGGTCGCAACCCACTGATATAATGAGCAACCTTCTCCTTATTTGCTTCTGCATGCCCTGCTCTAATCAAAAGTAGATAAAACTCCTCTATATATTCTTGGACTAATCTTCCTACTTGCTTTAGCCCATGCATCTTCTTAAACAAATCAAGCTCGTAGTCCACAGGAATGAACTACTTCTTCAATTTGTCCACCATGCGATCCCACCTTGTGATCTTCTCCTTTCTTCTTTTGTTTCTTTCCAATTGAACCTCTTGCCACCAGATTTTGGCATGGCCTTTCAGTTTGGCCTTTGCAAACTTAACCCTATCTGGGTCCCTGATCTCCTCATACTCAAAGTATTCTTCCAGTTCATTGATCCAATCGATCAACTCATCTGGTTTCAAATTTCCTAAAAATACACCCACATCAATTGTAGGTCTTTTCCCAAATTTAGTAATGGCCCTAAAAAGCCTTTCCTCTGCCTGATTTAGAACTTCCCTGTCAAATTCCCCTTCTGGTCCAATTTCTTCTTCTTCATTGTTATCCTCACTGTCGTCACCTATAACAACATTTGTTCCTCTACGGAGCTCCTCCTGCAATGCTTGTACCTGCCTTTGGAGGGCTCTAACCTCCTCAAGATTAACAACTCTAGCCCTTCCACCATGCTCTCTTCATGGAGGCATCTTCTTAACTCAAACCCACAACCACATAGTCCTAGTGCAAACTGCCTCACAGTCGGTGCTTTGTCTACACACTCAAGAAAACCAGCTCTGATAGCACTTGATGGGCACACAACCCAAGCACAGAATGGACACAATAGGAAAATGGAAATTGTATTAACTATGAAAATAAGTTAACATTCAGTACAAAGAAAATAGACTTCATAACATGCCCTATGGGCTTACAATAACATAAATCTGGAGATAATTTCTCCTTTTAGTACCTCCTCTCAAACTCCACTCCGAACTACCTTTTACAATGCCAGAAATGTCCTTAAATAGACCTCAGAGGGTTAAGAACTAGGAATAAATTCTAGAAAGTCCTAGTAGGCATCCACCGACCAAGTAGAAGGCTCTAGAAGCTGCATTAGAAGTTGGTACAAATCTAGAAGAATCCAAACACGGTAACTGAACTTCTGGGAGGCATAACTTTTAAACCGTTGCTCTGATTGACGAACCATTTACATTTCTAGAAAGCTCTCGAAGTGCTCTATAGCTATATGGATGAGCTTCACTCATCCCCCATTTTTTGGCCCTTTTCAAGGTCATTTAATTCACCTAACCTGACTTTGAAGCATTCTTAGGAGGTCTCCAAAACCCAAAAAACTACGATAACTTTCAAACCGTGGGGCCTTTTGACCTGATTCTTTTTTTGGAATGCTCTAAATTAAAATTACATTCATCTGGGAAATTTACACCTCCTAGTTCACCAAAATGATGGCTCAATTACATACTCCTATTTTTTAGCATTTATACGTATCCCAAGGTGTTCAAATACTCTATCCTAGAACATTGATAGTGGAACCGTGAGAGTTGGAACCTTTATTTGACCCAAATGGGTATCTAGAAATGAAAACACATGAAACAAAAACTATGTCTAAGTACATTTTTTTTGGGTGACACAGGATTACCCTTATACCTCTAGATGCTCCTGCATCACAATCAATAGAAAATCAAGTTCTTCAAGCTGACTTGGTGAACTTCTAATAATCAGCATCCACTACATTGCTCGACATCATCATGGACTGGGTAGAAGTAGAAGCTTGATCCGTACTAGTCACACAGTGTAGCTTGGAACTCAATAACCATTGGAGATTCAGTCGATATGGTGTTACTCGATAGATATTGAATCCTTCATTTACCTTGCTATCACTTGGTAAACATAACACATCCATCACTTAGTAGACACAATCTTCACATCACACAAATTGATGACTTGGTAGACACTGTGAAGCTCCATGACCACTATCTACTAGGTGAAAACTATAAGCTTGGTAAACATTGCTGAACTGCACACTCACTTGGTATCTTTAGGAATGCTCAATGTAAACTGAGAAGCATGGTTAACATTAGATTGCTAGGTATAAAATATAGACTAAGTGATGAGCTCAGTAACTATACAGAATTGAATAAGTGTTGTCTTGAAAAATTTTACAAGTAGAGAGTGCCAATTGAAATTCTACAAAAAGTTCAATCATATGATCTACTATGGAAAAATTGTTATCCTAGACCAATATTTTTGAATATGCAACATATTTTTGCATTAAGTCCATAACTAGAAGGATCATGTTTTGTATATCAATCAGTGTGGACCTGATCCTGGCTTTCTCTCTTAGAAATTCTACCTACATTTCTGAAAAAAATGTCACCTTGATGTGATGTGATGAGCTTGAACTAGGGTCAAACTGTAGCCTTTGAGCACTTACTTTCATATCTACATCAATCTTGCTCAATTTCTCCTTTATCTCCTTAGTAAACTTGGTAACATCACACAACTTGGAAAAAAGTGATGCTACATTGGAAAAAGAATGTTCAAGATTACTCAAAATTGTAGATAGTTCAACCTAGTTTATTGCAATGTATTGAGCAATGTGCTCAAGCACCTTCTTCTCAAACTTCTTTTCTACCTTCTCAATAAGCTTTTCTTGGCCAAATGTATCTTTGTTGAACTTATTTATAGCTTCTTCCAACTAAAAAAAAATGTGTTGTGATGAATCCACATCAACACATATAACCTCAGTTATTATGTTCTTGGAATTTTCAATTATAGTAAATTCTCTATCTCTTTTAGTTCTTAGCTATTTCTACCTTACCTTTTGCTCCAAAAGCTTACTGACCAGTATCATTTCATCATATGTGGTAGTGTCCAAATCCAACTTAGGAATAACAATTTTATTGTCCAAATCAATGTCGTCATTAATTTCCTTACTAGTAAGTAGAAGTTTTAAGGGAGTCCTTGGTTTTACTTCTAAGCTTACTTCCTTGGACTTAGAAATGGAAATAATTGAAGAAATTGCTAAACTTGTAGTAAAAATTTGAATGGGTCAAGCTGAAGGAAAACTAAAAGAAGTGTTAACTGTATCCAAAACCGATGTGCTATCCAAAAATAAAGTAACAATAGGTGAAGAACAAACTAGAGTACTTACAACTGAAGAACTAACTGGAACAAAAATTGATTCTATTAAAGTTGTAGTAGACAAAATTGTTGAACATGATGGGGCACTTACTATACACATTGCTGATGAAATTGGCACAAATGTAGAACTAATTACTAAACACATTGCTAATGATGTTGACTTGGGAGCTAATGAAGAGGGTTACAACTCAATAGATGAAGTTGTAGACACTTCCATTGTAGATACCTAGAGCTTTGAGGTAGCAAATAATGATTGTGTAGATGATTTAACTAAGGTGGTTGCAATCATACCTACTGAAGCTATCTCCATCCCTGATGATGTAGTAGTCTTAGGTGGAGAATGAGGAAGAGAAGCAATGACTTGTGTTGTTATTCTCATTGGATCACTTTCTTCATCTTCTTCCTTGTCTTACTCTTTAGCTTCTTCCTCTTTCTCTTCATCATCATCCTTCAGTGCCTGATAATCTTCAACATCAAAAGTGACACATGGTGTGTTGTCTTCTTCTTCATTATTATTGTCATCATCATCATCATTGATCTCTACTAGATCATCACTATGCTTTTGCAAATGATAAAAAATTTCCAACATAGATGTGTCATCCTTGACCACATGCTCAATTTCTTTTATTAGAATCTAACAAGTATGACATCTCATCATCATTTTATCCTCATTCTTTTTAATAGCTACCTTAACCTTTGTATTTCTAAGATTTGGTAGTAGTTTTCTCAATGATTTCTCAAATATGTCTTTAGCTAACTCTTCAGTTGATTACCACCTAACATTGACTTTTTCTAATAGTACTATAGGGATTTGTGAAGCAAACTGATCTAGGGAGAATTTCCATCTTCCTAGTTTGTCCATGATCATATCTTCAACTTCCTTTTGTTCTATTGGAGTTCTCGATTCATACTTTAGTACTTTGAAGTTATTGATTCTAGCACCTACTTTCAACTGATTATGTCTTTGTTGAAATGTGGGAGGGGGCTTCACAAGCACAACTTCACTATCTCCTTTTCCTTTCCCTTTTGATCTCCTTGTGAAAATAGTTGTGGAGGCCTCCGGTGGCTTGGTGATAATTGTCTTGCCCTTCTTATTTACTAGCTCTACCTCCTTCTCTAATTCTTGCTCTTCTTCTTCTTCTAGTTCTTCTTCATCCTCTCCTTTTCCTTCTATAACCATAAGAGGGCCACTAGTAGTTTTCAACTTGGCTATCTTCCTCTTTCCTTTGCTGATTGCCTAGGGTAGCTTGATTTCAAGCTCAATTCTAGCTTTAGCCTCGCCATATCTAGAAAAAATTGGTAGCTTTGGATCTATAGGATCATTCACCAAGGCTTCTATGATATCTCTGGTTTCATCAATATTTACCTCATAAGGAAGAGGTTTCACACGTGCAACTCAGGGCTTGACTACTTGAATATATAGTCTATCACAGTCAACCATAAAACATACATCATCTTTATAATCCTTAACAAGCTTAAGAGGAATCCTAAACCTATTGTTCATCTTCTCCTTGAAATATTCAAAGTATTTATCCATAATGCTATCAAAATTTATATCCACTTCTGCAATGAATTCATTAATTTGATACAGAATTGGAACATCTTTTCTCCATAAAATTGAACCTTTTGATGGAAAAAGCTTTTGTACATAAAAGAAAAGGCATGTCAACAAAGAACCAAATTTGCAAGGGTTGTTCTTTGATGTCTGGATACTATCAATGTTTTTATTCAACTATTTCAATGATAATTCTAACAGATCAAATTGCATAATTTTCTTCAGAACCTTATATGCCAAATCTATTGCCTCACATGGAACATTGTTTAATTGACTAGAGCTATAGATAATATGAGCAATTACATGAATGCCAAACCTTAATTCAACATTAGAAATGGTGCTAATCTTCAAACCTCTACCATCCAACTTGGCTAGGGTTTTCTTCTGAACTTCATCCTGACCTAGGGTTTTGGTAGTTTTGGCTTTTCTTAGCATGGGGAGACCTATAATCTTATGTATCATTTTCTTGGTGATTAACACTAGCTGTCTAACCATAGTTGTCCATTGTGCACATGACTAAGAATGTACCTAATCTACTTAATTTGGAAGCTCCTTGGCATGTGTGTCATATGGGTTAATCCTTTGGTTTTTAAGTGATTATGCTTGGGTTTTAGCGAACCATCAACACACATTTCTTCTAAGGCACTATCCATCTCTAGGATTCCAATCTCTTGAATAGAACACTTAAAAAGAGTGTGAATGTCATTAATTAGAAGTACCTTGGGTGGAATTTGGGATTGAGCTCCATTTGGGTCCAATGACTCTGCAACTGCTAGAACTAGCTTGAAGTTTGGCATATTCTACTCCACATCTTTAACCAACATCTCAGATACTCTTTTTTGTCTTGCTACTACTGCTACTTTTAGATGCCATAGCTGCTTGGTAAATGAGAGAAATTTTTTGAACAAATTCTTCACTCTAAATTCACTTGAAATTGCTTGGATGCACCTGGAATCACTTAGCTCTATGAATTCTAAAGTTGCAGTGAAAAATGAAGTCAAATTCTACCCTTTTTGATGAAAATTCTCCATTAATGTTAGGTATCATAATGACATAGTGCATGATAGGCTATCATCCACTCACTAGCTCAATATAAACTTGTGACTCAGTGATCAAACAAAATTTTCATTACTCCCAACCTAGCTCGGTCAAGTCTGTGACAAACCTTACTCAGTATGACCTGATTTCATGTGATCCCTTTGTATCTAAAATACTGATTTGGATCTTCTAAATTTTCATTTGAAAGTACTTGAGATTTGACTTCAAGATACAGTTCTATTTTCTCCTTTAAAGAATCTAATTGGAAATGGTGGAGTCGCCCACTTCTTGAGTAACATGGCCATCATTTGAACTTTTTCTCCTAGTAGATTTGGGAATCCACTATTGTCTCATTTGCTTCCTAATGTTATCAACTTTAGCTTTCTTTTCATCTTCAAATCTTCCTATATTCATGTAGTTCTTAGCTATATGACTAAGTTCAGTGCATGTATAACATCTTACTGTTGTATCCCTCTTTCTCAAGTGATGCCTTGTACAGTCTATGCCAATGTGTCCATATTCTCCATAATAGTGACATCTACACCAAGTATTGTAGTCCCAACAAAATATTTCTTTTACAAGTTGTTCAACTAGATTGAATGGTTTGGATATGCATTTAGTTGCCTTTTGACCTTGTTTCTTGCATTTATGACATTTACCTTCAAATTTTCGTTTCTCCTTGCATTCATTAGCTTTATGACCATGTTGACTATAATTTTAGCATTTTCCATTCCATTGCTCCAACATTTTTTTTGATGTGTGACCTAACTTACCACAGTGATTGCAAGTAGGTATTTAATTCCTTTAGGCTCCTTGCTTGGAAGATTCACCTTCTTCTTTGTATCCAAGTTCTACTTTTCCTTTTTGTCTATGAAGATTCTACTCACTATTCTAATTCAATTGATCCATGTCTGCTTGAGATTCCATCATCCTTTCATCGAGTTGCTTTTTAGGAAATTAGATCAGCTTTCAATCTTTCATTGATTTTCCTTTTAGTGATTACATCATTCCTTAAACTTTCATTTTTAGATCTCAAATTCATGATTTCCTCATTTTCATTTGAGAGCTGACTGATAAGGCTTTCTTGTTGAAGGGATTGATTTTTATTTGCATTGTTCCTTGCCTCCAAGTCTACACTTGCCTTATTCCTTTGTTCCAAGATTTCACACATTCTTATTGACTAAATTTCTTGTTCTCTTTTCAATTTTCTTACCTCTTCTTGTAGGGAGCCATTCTTTTCTAGGAGTTCTTCGATTGCCTCATTTGCTTCATCTAAACTACTTGAGGGGAAAACGTCTTCAATATTTACTTCAACACACTAATGGTCATTCATTTTTTTTACAAGTTCCTTCCTTCTTTTCAGGGATTGGGAAAGATGCTCTTTGCTTCCTTGAGTTGAGCTATGGCCATCTCCAGATCTAGCTTCTCATTATCAATAGCTTTGTTAAGTCTAAATATCTCCATTGTCCTTGATCTTTTCTCAAGCCATCAAACTTTATGCTGAGAACCACAAAGCTCTGATACCAATTGTTGGAAATAATCAAGACTAGCTAGGTTATTGAGAGGGGAGGGGTGAATCAGTAACCTCAAAAACTTTAAATCAATCCAACACTTAACAATATAAATCACTCACCATTCATTCATCTAATCTACTATATGCATGAGAAAAGATAAGCATTCATAACACATGAACAAGGTATTTTAGTGACCTAGAAACCTTCCAAATAGAAAGTAAAATTGGGGTGGTAATGATACCCGCACAACTTCATTACTGCAGTATAAAGTTGGCCTATTAGGGTTTACATTGACCACTTCTAATGATCTGTCGTATTAAAAGCAATTTGGATTACTAGATCCCCCTTGTTAGAGGTTTTACAAACATATAATGAAGTATGCACTCTATTAAGAGATTGACATAAAGACTATTAAGTATACCTTGTTAAAGTATTTGGAAAATAGATTCACCTATCAGGATGAAATAGTAGATCTGACTTACAACTTGATTGTTGATTAGATCCTTGAAGTACAGATCACCTCTTCTGATTGATATATCTTTACTGCTCCTTGTAGAACTTACTGAATACTCTACTCTACTACTAATTTGCATTCACTCTTCTCAAAACATTACATATCCATTCCTTGGTATTCTCATCCATACATTGAAAATGATACAATACATTCCATATATACCATTCCAATATCTACAATTACAAGGTTGGCTAAAACACAAGTAAACAAAATATTACTAAGTTGATCAAACAGTAGAAAACTTGAGTTCTTCAAGCTGACTTGGTGAAATTCTGATACTCGGTGTCCACTACATTACTCAGCATCTTCATGCACTCAGTAGAAGTAGAAGCTCGGTCCATACTAGTCACATAGTGTAGCTTGGAATTTTCTAACCATTGGAGACTCAATAGATATAATGTTACTCGGTAGATATCAAATCCTTCAGTTACCTTGCTATCACTTGGTAAATACTAAACATCCATCACTTAGTAGACGCTAACTTCACATCACACAAACTAATGACTCAGTAGACACTATGAAGCTTGATGACCACTCTCTTCTCAGTGAACACTATAAGCTCAGTAAACATTACTGAACTACACACTCACTTTGTAGCTTCAGGAATGCTTAGTGTAAACTAAGAAACATGGTTAACACTGGATTGCTTGGTATAAACTATATATTGAGTGATGAGCTTGGTGACTATATAGAATTGAATAAGTGTTGTCACTAATGAAAAATACAACGTAATGCCAAGGAATTATATCATCAAAGAACTCAAAGTGCACATCATGAGCTCCTTAAAAGAAACCAAATAACTATGATTCTCAACAACGAAGATATATCACCATAACCAAACAAGGAATCCAACTCAATGAACATCAAGGATGTACTTGTATATCCAATCATGTAGTGCCAAAATTCATTGCACCATGATCACATCTATGAACAGAGCATCTGACTCTCAATACATCCAAATTGTCAACATAAAATAGTCAACCACAATCCTCCACCATGATTGTACCTAGTAACAACACCTAATCCCTTCTATATGAAGAAAAATTAGCAAATCATGTGACTTAGTACATAGACAACTCAAATTCAAGCCACCAATATGAATATGCATAAATAATGAAAGATCAATGGACAAAAACAACCCATAACCAAGCCATAAATGCAACCTATAAGTATAGACCACTTACAACACTACACAATTTGTAGACCCAACAAGTCATCATACATATCCAAACCAACCATTTATAACCATATCGTCATGGAACCAATCTAAAATATGAACTGAGTATACAATGATATAGTATCTTAAATCTCCAAGAAACAATGTCATAAACTCACAATGTTACCATTGTCAATATATATATCATAAGCTATTACAATCAATATATCATCAAATAAATTATGCTAAACCTACAATAAATCTAAACCAATGTTTAGAGCTTTCCAAGAGCTTCTCATTGGCTACTTAAAGTCCAAAGTCTAACTCTGTATGCCCAAGTTATGCCCTAATTTGTGCCTAAATAAACAACATTTGAATTTTAGGCTCTTAAAACCTGAAAAAATGTCAAAATCATAAAACCAAACTTAAGCAAACTTGTAGTGCTCGGAATTAGGTTTCTAACTCCTATATGAAGTCCAAAATTTGATATCTTGGGAGAAAGTTATGGTCATTTTACTAAGACAATCATTTCACCATTTTCACTACATTTTTTTATTTTTTTTGTGAATTTTTTTTTGACAATATAAAATTTGAAGGCTATAATGGGCTTAACCTAAAAATCTCTTTCATTTCCTCTCAGCATGGCCAAACTAGGGCATATTATATATCAAAAGTTTGGGAAACATCGACCTGGATCCAATTGTGAGGTTTGTTTTTACCTATGAGGTCATTTTTGCAAGATCCTCCTAAAACTTTCAGTTAAAAGAAACATTCAAAAAAATCCTTTCGTCCAAAAATTTTACATGCATAAAATCTACCAACATTCCATCATACTAGCAAACCCAAAACCCATAGATCTATAGTAAACAACTCATATATCTTGTCATTTCTTTTATCCTCTCATGCATTCCCATAGATTCAATTTAGGGTTACAACAATAAAATTGGAGCTTTGGTACCACTTGTAAGGAAATTTTCAACAAAGAATACAATTGTTTCCACAGAACCCATCATATTCCATCATATATATAAAATAAACACGTAATTAATATCTACATGCAAGAGAATAGACAACATACCCATAAAAATGTGACAGAAGATATAACCTTGGAAATTCTCATTGAGGGAAAATCCTAGCCTCCAAAAGAATCCATCACCATGCATTATTCAATAAAAAGCACCATTACAATACAACTATGGAATCCTTCAAAGCCATAGCCACAACTAAGTAATCCATGTGAACAAGCATGAATCCACACATCTCATGCCATGCTTCAACCCTTCACAAATGCTCCCTTCACTAACCTGCCAAGCCTTCTCCTGCTCAACTCTATCTCTTTTTGCCTTCTTCTTCTCTTCTCTCACACCAACAACTACCCTTGTGACTACTTATATAGTACCAAGTCCCACAAAACCACCAAGTGGTATTACATAAACCTTGTACTAAAACCATGTGCTACCTAACCCATTGACCACACATTTAATATTGGAATTTTAATTCCTTTCCCCAATATTAAGTAATTACATGAAATATTATCACAATGTTACAATACAACTCATCAAGTATATCCCATGAGAATATTTACTTGTTGCATATCCATCTAGGTGCAACATTACATAATGAAATAAAGTAATACAATATAACAATATTATGCAATGTGTGCAACACCCATTATCTCAACACTTTTCCCTTGGTGTGATTATAATTCAATATTAGTACTTGGGTCCTACAATTTTTTCTTGAATGTCTAGAAACTTGTGACATTTAGAACATGTGATGCTACATGTATAATTTTTTGTTTTGTTAGCCCAATAGGGCCTTGTTTGAGGGTGAGTACAGGGGTATAAGTGGACACCTTTTTTTTGAAATTAGGTAAACCTAAACTTGGACAACCCATTTCAGGGTCATCCACTAAAAATGACAAGATATGTAAAATTTATAAATTGTAGTACTCTAAATCTACTTTCTAAAATAGTAGATTTTTTACAACATGGATAATATTAGGTGGGTCGAACCTTGTGCACATGAAAAATAGTTCCTAATTTGTCTAGAGAACATAACATGGTTGTTTTCGTGTACAGCACAAAAGACCAAGTTATATTTAGTATCTTGCATATCCCTTTGGTAGGATGATAGTTAAGAGTCATATCTAGAAGTTGTATTTTTTTTTATAATTTTATGATGTGTATTTTTCTAATTATGAATTATTGAACTAACTACATAAATTTTTTTGGTACATGTTCATGTGTTGAGCATAACTCCCATCAAAATAATTAAAAATGCAAAAATTTTCTTTTGGAGTGTATAGAATCAAGTGTACAATAGTAATATATAATTTATTTTGAATTTGGTTATGTACATAAAAAGTTATTAAAAAAATGGTAGACATATGTCTGTGATGAATGTCAAGGCATTAGTAAAAGCTATTAAAGTTTACAATATTAATGTTGTGCAAAAAAGGAAACATTTAGATGGTTAGGAAGCTAAGAAGACATGTAAGATTATCATGGTGATTTTAGAGATAACCACTTCACCATTAGAAAATGTGATAAAGGTAAAGACAAGAATTCATCTTAGAATATGAAAAAGTGTCTAAGGGAAAAAAAAAATGGAGGGAAAATAGTCTCCCAAGCCTTTGGGTCATTTTCCTAGTCTATTACCAGGCCATAACCCTATCAAGTTTCTAGGATTCAAAATAAATCAATTCTATCATCAAAATTTTATTTATTGCCAATTTGAATTAAGCAAAATCACACACACACACACACACACACACACACACACACACACACACTCACTCACTCACTCTCTCCATCATATACCTTAATCTCTCTCTATCCTATCCCCTTTTCTCTCCATCACTCCCTTTCTCTCACTCACTATCTATCCAACCCCCTTCTCTCGCTCACTCTCTCTATCTCTCTATCATATCCTCCCCTATCTCTCTCAACCGCATAAACACTCACTCAATCACTAACTAAATAACCCCTAAGATATTTCTATTACTAAATCTTAATCTCTTACATTATTTAACTAATTCCCACCCCTCATCTATCTCTCTCTTCTTCTCTCCTCTATTTCTCTCTTATTAACCTTAAGTTTTGTCTCTCTAAATAATCCCTAAGCCTCCCCCATCTCTCTCTCACTCTCCATCCATGTCCAATCCTCTCTCACTCTATCCATCCTATCCACTAATCTCTCTCTCTCTCTCTCTCTCTCTCTCTCTCACACACACACACACACACACACACACACACACCATCATATCCCCTAATATCTCTCTACCATATCCCCCCACCCTCTCTCTCTCAATGTTGAATCCCCTCTCACTCTATCCATCCTATCCCCATATATATATATATATATATATATATATATAATATATATATATATATATATATATATATATATATATATATATATATATATATATATATATATATATATATCCTATCCCATAATCTTTATCTCCTATATCCCTCTCTCTCCATCACTTCATCTCTCTCTCACTCTCTCGTGTCCTGTCTAATCTTCCTCTTTCTATACTCTATAATCTCTCTCTCTAAACCTCTTTATAACCCATTACCCATCTATCTATGATCCTTAATCCATAACCCCATCTCTCTCTATGTAAAGTTCCCACTTGAAGAATCAGAGGTCACAGAGAGAGAGAGGGATTTTAGGGACTAGAGGTTAGAGAGAGATAGGTAATGGGTTATAAAGGTGTTTGAGAGAGATGGGGGAGAGGATAATAAAGAGTGAGAGAGATAGAGAGAGTGAGAGAGTGAGATGGAGAGAGAGAGAGAGAGAGAGAGAGAGAGAGAGAGAGAGAGAGAGAGAGAGAGGGGGGGGGGGGGGGGGGGGGGGGGGGGGGAGGGGGGGGGGGATAGGATGAAGAGAGTGAGAGAGCATTGGACATGGAAATAGAGAGTAATAAATATGGAGAGAGGGGAAGAGAGAGACAAAGAGATGGAGAGAGAGAGAGGGAGAGGCTTAGGGATTACTCAGAGAGAGACAATGCTTAAGGATAATAGGTTAGACAAAGAGAGAGGTTAAGAGTTTTCAAGAGAGAGATATTGGGACTTATTTAGTTAGTTATTACATGCATGTATGTGTTTTTGATAGATAGAGAGTGAAAAATATGTTAACATTCATGTTTACCTATACATTATGCATTTTGAAAATAATGAGTACCTATGTAAAATTATGCTTCATTCAAATTGATGGAAAATAATATTTTGAAGATATAGGATTGTTTTTTTAACATCATGTTGTAGATCTCTTCAATGGCTTTCCAACACATTTTTAATGAAGTCAATCAGACTCTAGATCCAAAAGTTATGGCTTCTGGAGTAAAGCCCACATTTAGTTCTTCAAAACCTAATCGGGTTCTACATAACTTGATCGGATTTTTAATTTAATTTTTTATTTCATAACTTGATTAGGTTATATGAATCCTTGAAACTAGATCGGGTTTCTTATTTTATGTATTTTGGCTAGGCTTGGTACCAAAACTGACCACGTTTTGAAACTCTAAACAACTTGATGAGGTTATTCATAACTAAATCGGGTTACTAAAATTTTTGGTTTTTTGTTGTGGTTTCCACTAAATTGTACACCATATTGGTCCACACACCCCTAATATCTACATTCATATGCTCTATGTCCAAACTTTTAACAATCATAAAAATAGTGTTCAAATCTAGGTGTGGTAGATATATTCGTCATTCCTTATCTACACATGTATTTTATTTGGTTTCTTCTTACAATATAAATAGTAACTAGTAAACTTAGTTTTAGGTTATTGTATACCATTTTTTCTTATGTAGATGTTTGTAGTCTAACCAAGTTTTACACAATGATAACATGTTGGCTTTTCTTTTAGATTTTTATTTCATAGTTCTCCAGTTCTAGATGATTTCCTTTACTTGGTAAATGATTGTTTCTTTGTGTGACTTGATTCAAAAGTGTTGCTAGATGATCTCATTAGCTCTTAAAGGTATTTTATTGCTTTACTTAGATTGCTGAATTGTTACATAGGTTCTTTCTTAGTCTTCAATTCCTTCTTGAGTAAGTCATTCTAAAATCTCATATTTTCTATTTCCATTTCCTTTATGCTTAGCTCCTAATTTGTAAGATTTAATTAATTCATAATTTCCAATTGAATATTTTTAATATTTTTTCCATCAGGTATCCTTTCTTCAAGTCTAGTTGTCATTTTCCTTTTGTCTTCCTCGGTGAAAATCTTGTCTTCTTCAAATCTCTTCTATGGTTTGGCCAATTCACAAAGTCTTATTGACTGGATCTCATGTTCACATTTTAGTGATCTAACTTCTTCATTTAGGATACTATTCATTTCTAGTAGAGTTGCAACTACTACATCACTCTTACTTGAATGTCTAATTTCAAATAGTCTGTGTGTACTGACCTCTACATAATTCAACTCATTTAGCTAAATGGTGATCTCATTTCTCCTTTTTTGGGATTTCCTCAGTTCCTTTCTTGCTAACTCAAGTTGTTACAGTACAACTTGGATGTCAATCATTTGATTGTCAATCAATTTTCACAATTTATAAGCCTCCATATCCAAGATCTAAACTCTAAAGCTCTTAGATCTTTTGAAGAGAACATTTTCTCTAATACCAGTTGTTAGAAGTATTAAGTGGGAAACCAACATAAAAAGAGGGGGGGAATCATGATCTATAATACTTATATCTTTTTATACAACTTTAGTGTATTCACTAGATTTACCATCTCATATCTAATGCATATATAATACAGCTTGTAAAATAATATTGTATTACATGGATCTAATTTTTCAACATGTATAAAATGTAAGCACATAACCCAAATATTTGGTTAACCAAAAACCCTCCAAGGTGAAGGTAAAATTAGGGTGGGGATGACACCTACAAATCTTCACTACCGTAGTAATAAAGTTAACTTGTTATTGTTACAATGTTGATCACTTCTAATTATCTACCTTGTGAGGGGTCTTTTGTGTTAAAGGTTGTTAATATTGTTAGGTCTTACCTCGTGAAAGGATTTTACACCTACAAAAAAGTAAGGACTTAGCTTAGATCTTTACAAAGATATATTAAGAGCACTATGTCAAGGTATTATTACTAACTCAATCTATTAAAACTAATTAAGTATTTGAACCTCAGTCTGTTCTAAGAAATTGGTTTTGGATCTCTCCTCAATCTAATCTTAAATCTGATCTAATATAGCTTTACTATCCTTCACTACTTGATAAGGTCATTTGCTCTATTTTTAAATAATTGAACTCTTTTTCCTTCTCTTGAATGTTCACACTATCACACTTAATTTATTCTATAATCACACAAATATCTTGCTCTCTTCTTCTCACCACATCATATATCAAATAGGGTTTGATCTATTTCAATTTAAATATTTCTAAAAGAGTTTTATAGATGTTTCTCACTTTCACCACTTCATCTAATTCGTCAAAAATTTCTCATAAGGATCATTGATTGACATCATAAAACACATAATAGCCTCTCTAGAAACCTCTTAAAATATTAAATGTCTTGTCCATGTTGACCCAAAAAAATTTACCTTGAAATTTTCATCATTCTTGTTCGTAATGTCAATTTCTATGTTGTTTTTAACTAATGTTCTCTAATACTTAGCATTCAATGTATATGCTAATGTTACTCAATTTATAATATGCTTGGAACATTCTATATAGCTTCTCTTCAATGTGTTTGAAGTTCTTGACAATCATTAGGCTTGGATCATCCTAAAAAGGCTTGATGACCAAAGACTTTCTCATCTCCTATAAATCTCAACATAGACATGCTTATTTACATCTCTATCACATGAATTGACCTATATAGACTTGCTTAGTTTCAGTGTTAGTAGTCCAACTCTACCTAGTATATGACTAAGTTTTCAAGGCACTAATAGACAAAAATAGTTAGGGATACTAACAATAATAAGAGAAACAAGGACTACAAACACAAAGGTAATAAATCTTGTTACATTGTTGAAGAGAAAACTAATAATGAATCTATATGTAATAATGAAAAAGTAGTCTATTCAACAACAAATGCCATTGCAATACAACTATGGGAGCCTTCAAAGCCATACCCACAACTGAGAAATCCATGTGAACAAGAATGAATCCACACATCTCATTCCATGCTTCTAACCTTCACAAATGCTCCATTGGCTAACTTGTCAAGCCTTGTCCCACTTGACTCTTTCTCTTTTTCCCTTCTTCTTCTCTTCTCTCACAGCTACTTATATATTATAAAGTCTCACAAAACCACCAAGTGGTATTACATAAACCTTGTTTTAAAACCATGTGCTACCTAGCCCATTGACTCACTTAGTATTGGAACTTTGATTCTTTTCCAAAATATTAAGTAATTACATGAAATATTATCACAACGTTACAATAAAACTCATCAAGTATATCCCATGGGAATCTTTACATGTTTCACATCCATCTAGGGGAAACATTACATAATAAAATAAAATAATACAATATAACAATATTATGCAATGTGTGCAGCACCCATTATCTTGACACTTTGCCCTTGGTGTGATTATGATTCAATATTAGTACCTGGGTCCTGTAGTTTTTGCCTGAATGTTTGGAAACTTTTGAAACTTAGAACATGCATTGTTAGGTGCATAATTTTTTTCTTTGTTAGTTTGATAGGGCCTTGTATGAGGGTTAGTGTGGCAAGATGGTGTAGAAAAAGGGGGGGTATAAGTGGACACCTTTTTTTTGAAATCAAGTAAACCTAAACTTGGATGAAACATTAGGGTCATCCATTAAAAATGTCAAGATGTATAAAACATATAAATTATAGTACTCTAAATCTACTTTCTAAACTACTAGATTTTTTACAACATGGATAAGAATAGGTGGGTCAAACCCTACATAAATGAAAAATAGTTCACAATTTGTTTAGAAAACATAAAATAGTTCTTTTCATGTATAGCACAAAAGACCATGTTATATTTAGTATCCTGCATATCCCTTTGGTAGGATGATTATCTAGAAGTTGAATATTTTTTTTGTAATTTTATGATGAATATTTTTTTAATTATGAATTATTACACTAACTATATCCTAAAATTTTGATACCTGTTCATGTGTTGAGCATAACTTCCATCAAAATAATTGAAAATGAAAAATATTTGTTTGAAGTGTATAGAATCAAGTGTAGAACAATAATATATAATTTAATTTGGATTTGGTTATGTACATAAAAAGTTATTTAAAAAATGGTAGACATATGTCTGTGAGGAATGTCAAGGCATTAGTAAAAGTTATTAAAGTTTACAATGTTAATGTTGTCCAAAAAAAGAAACATTTAGATGGTTAGAAAGCTAAGGAGATGTGTAAGATTATGGTGGTGATTTTAGAGATGACCACTTTACCATTAGAAAATGTGATGAAGGAAAAGATGGGAATTCATCTTAGAAGATGAAAAAGTGTCTAAAGGAAAAAAATTGAGTGAAAATAGTCTCCCAAGGCTTTGGATCATTTTCCTAGGCTATCACTATGCCATAGCCCTATCAAGCTTCTAGGATTCAAATAACACGATCGGGTTATGAAATCAAAGAGTGCATTCAATACTTGATCCTATTTTGAACAACTAAATGTAGGCTTTACTTCATAAGCCATCACTTTCACATCCTGAGTCTAATTGACTTTCTTCAAAATACATTGGAAAGCTATTAAAGAGCTCTACAATATGATGTAGATAAATCAATTCTATGTCTTCATAAAATTTATTTACTATAAATTTCAATTAAGCATAATCTAAAATAGGTTATTATTTTCCAAATGCATAATTAATAGGTAAACATGAATGTTAATATATTTTTCATTCTTTATCACTCAAAGACACATTCACACACTCAATCACTAACTAAATAAATCCTAATATATCTCTCCTACTAACTCCTAACCCCCCCCTCTCTCTCTCTCTCTCTCTCTCTCTCTCTCTCTCTCTCTCTCTCTCTCTCTCTCTCACCTATTATCCTTAAGTGTAGTCTCTCTCTAAGTAATCCCTAAGCCCCTCTCCATCTTCCTCTCCTTCACCCTCTCCCCCCCCCCCCCCCCTCTCTCTCCCTCTCTCTCTCTCCCTCTCTTCCTCCCACTCCCTCCCTCCATCTTCCTCTCACTCTCCCTTTCCTATTATTTCTCCCACTCTAGCTCCCCCTTGCCCCCTCTCCCCCTCATCTCTCTCTCTCTCTCTCTCTCTCCCTCTCTCCCTCTCTCCCTATCTCCCTCCCTCTCTCTCTTCCTCCCTCTCCCTCTCTCTCTCTCCATATCCATCTCCCACTCTTGCTCCTGTACCCCCACCTCTCTCTCTCTCTCTCTCTCTCTCTCTCTCTCTCTCTCTCTCTCTCTCTCTCTCTCTCTCTCTCTCTCTCTCTCTCTCTTTGACACACACACACACACACTCACATGAAACAATTCCAGAAGAAGAGACAAAAGAAGAAGAAGGGGAATAGATTGAATATGTCAACCTAAGCCAAAGAACCCATTCAACAAGGGAAATAGAAGAGGAAATAAGAAGAAGCTCAACCATGATAGCTCCATTTACTCATAAGGAATCTATCCAGGTATCTATAGTAGATGATGAACAACAAAAATTGATAGTTGACACAGAGGGTCAAGAAATTGATTTCTTCGACCTCTCAAATTTTTTCTTTATTAAAATAGGCATTGAGATGGTGGAAAATAAAATAATAAATATTCCTATGAGTGAAACCTTAAAAGAGTAATAGAATCAATTACCACCTCTACCCCAAGGACCTCTAGGTTTTCCCCCACCAACATCTAAGGACTTGAGTTTCTTGATAAAGGCTTAGTGACTCCAGGTATTTAGGCTACAAAACAAGAACAACAAGCAAAAAGGAAGGTCAGCCCTGTTTATGTGAAATATGTTAGCAAGAAATACTAATCTGTTAAGAGTACAAAGCATTAACTAGCATAAAAAATCATAACATATATGAGAGACAAAGTGAAACCCTCAAATGAGAATATGAGCCATAAAATGGCTCTCCCAATGAAGATAGTCACTTGATTTAGGGATCAGTCTATTTGCTTAGATTTGGTATGTATGCTCAAGGTTCTCAAAACTAGCTTCAATGGAGATGGATGGGTAATGAAAAACTGGTAGCCTTGTGAGCTCTCAATTTGGCATTATAAGGGTATGGTTTAAAGGCTTTGTTTCTCAAACTAGCATTATAACTTTGGCTTAAAGGTTGCGATGAAATGGCTTGGGAGGGGATTCAATTTATAGGCTAAGGGCTTGAGGGATGGAGGGTTAAAATGCAAGGAAAGATGAAAGCTTAAGGAGGGCTAGGATGCACTCAAAGGGAAGCATATGGATTGTGCTTGTTTAGCACCAACCAGGGAGTGACACATGTCACAGGGTGAGTAGATAGAGGCAAGGGGATGGATGAGTCAACAAAGGAGGCTCAAGGGATAATATCTTCATAAAGACCCTTAATAATGGCTTGTAAGAGCAATGAATGGTCTTGTAAGAGTCTTTATGGCCTTTGTAAGAGCATTCAAAGCTTAGTAGTTGGGATATTTTGGAGGGAGTTGAGATTGTTGACTTTGCTTGGCTTAGGAAAGTCTTAAGCTTACTTAGGGAATCTGACAAGGTTAGGGGGGGGATTAGAGGTGATTTAGGATTAGATTAGGCTTGTTAGAGATATGCAAGTGGATGGCATTCATGAGGATGGGTAAGCTAGTAGCTAAGCTTGTTTAGTATGGGTGGATGGGGTGGATTAGGCTAAAAAGGGGGTTTAGGATAGTTTAGGGATTATTAGATTTGAGGGCTTTATTTATCAAATAGATTTATTTAATAAATGAGGATTTTGGAATTAGATAGAAGAATAAGATTAATTGATAAATAATAGGTTATTTGATTTATCAATTAGGACTATTGATGATTAATTAAATTAATCAGCTAGGGGATGGCAAAGGATTAATTAAATAGGAATTTAATCAATGATGCCTTTAGAGATAACTAAATAGAATTACCAAAGTGGTGTAATCAGATTTGGGTGTCTACATTTTGCCCCTCTTTGACATAGTGTTGAGACAACACTATTTCAAAGAAGTTTGAATAAGAAGACACGAGGAAGATGTTTTAGCAACAAGGTTGCCCCAGTCTCGAATAAGAAGAGGAGAGACTAGACATAGAGATGCCCCCTCAAGAAGGTGGAGGGGAGAGAAAATGAGGCTCGACAGCTTCTTGAAAAATACAAGAATTTAGGATGGGAGGACAAAGAGTGGCTTAAGAGAAAGGCTAAATTAGCTCAAACTTTCACTATGGGAGAATGATAAAGGGGGAAATAAGAGGCACAAAAATAAATAAGCTTAAAACTTTTAGGATTGAGGGGAGGATGAAGGAGCAGAGTGCTATAAAAAGGAATCCAGGATAGGGAGAAGGATGAGGGAATTATAAAAGCTGATGTAATAGGATTTCAAAGAGTCAGATTGGCAAAAGATGGGTTTTGGAGATCCCTAGGACTAGGATTGTGGATCTCGAAAGATGAGGCTTGGTGGATTGATTGGATTGGTGGATCCCTAAGACTAGGATTATGGATCCCTAAAGCTAAGAGTGATGATTGATTCTGAGAGATACGGTTGCACAAGATGGGTAGGAGAGACGAATGTTGGATATGGATGGGGGATAATTGAGATTAAAGGAAACCATTGAAGCTTTTTGAGTAGGGGGATACTTCAAAGAGAAGTACCACCATGTAGTTGAACACTAGATTTGTTATAGGACTGTTGGTTAATTGCCAAGGTTACCAAGAACATCAAAGCCTTTTCACCAACTGTCTAGAGAACTAATGAACTGACTCAAAACAAGCACGCAAGGATTTCCCCAGCATCACACATGATTCCCAAAGGAAGTAGCATGGAACTGACACTAGGTAACCCACAAGAAAAAAAAGGAAAACAAACAAAAAACCTAATCAAGACCTTACGCTCAGATTGCCCCATTCGCAGTATACCATGATATGGAAGATCATGGCAACCTGGAGGAGGGAACAAAAAGATTGTTTGGAAAGGATACTACAAGACCGAAAAGGGAAGATTCCAAATCAAAAGAAAGTGAAAATCCAAAAGAGAACCATTTTCCAATGAGATGGGTAGGACGAGGTACTAACGAACCAAGATTAGACATGAGGAAAGCTATATCCTACAAGGATCTATTGGAGAGCACCTAAGCTGATGGATTTGCATGAGTGATGTGTCTGGCAAGCTGAACTAAGAAGGATAACACTTTGGTGATAGGAGATCTAGCTAAAGGATGCATTCGAATGGCTAACCAAGGGTTGTGCGATATGTGCAAGATGTTGATCAAGGAGGAACTGATAGGAAAGTGGGATAGATACAATGGTACTAAGCTAAAGAGGATGTACAAGCTGACAGACCAAGATATGTTACAAATGTACAAGGTTGTTCATGTTTTGGTTTAGTGAGATGGAAATGTTGGTGAAGGGTGGGATGTCTATAATAGTTGATAGGTAAATAGGTAGATGGTTTGCGAAAAGCTTAAGGAAAATGGGGTTCTTTGTGTGCATGTGATAGGATACAAACTAGGATACAAGCTTATTTACAGGCTGGAATATGGTAAAAGCTTTGGACAAGGTTTGGATATACAAGCTATGATACAAGATTTACAAGCTGAGGTACAAGATTTACAAGCTGAGGTACAAGATTTAGAAGCTGTACAGGAAGGTATTTACAAGCTTCATCAGATTTTGGGTATTGGGTTGGAACACCAAGGGAACAAGCAGGTGTTTTATGGGATGGTGGGTGAATGGATGAGAGATAGGATAGTGATAGATAATGGATTAGTCTTAGTACACAAGGTGCATGAATTACCAAGTTTTCACCAAGGTACCTATACAAGGTGCTTGAATTGCCAAGTTTTCACCATTGGACGCTTATTCCTCTTTACTATTTTTTTTTAATGTATTTTTCAAAAGCTAGGTATACCAAGGATCTTCAAGCATAGAACTTCTTGAGATGACTGATGTTAGTAGGATCATTCAAGAGTTCTCCTTCTGGTGTAGATAGCTGATAGGCTTCAAAGACAAAGGAGGCAGTGACAACATAAGGACCAAGCCATGTAGGTTCAAACTTGCCTTTTTTTTCTCGATCTAATCGAACTTTTATGTTTTCTTTGAGGACCATGTCACTTGGCTGAAAGTGTTGTGGAAGCACCTTCTTGTTGAAATTCCTTTTGAGACAAGTTTGATAGACTGTGAGATGATCATAGGCTTGTTTTCACTTCTTATCTAAGAGATCTAGTTGGGTGAGCCGAGCTACTCTATATTCTTCATCTGATATTTTCCCTTGCAAAGATATGTGCAAGGAGGGAAGTTCAACCTCTATAGGTAGTACCACTTCAGCACCATAGACTAGGGAGTACAGAGTTGTTCCTGTGGATGTAAGAAAGGAGGTTCGATAGGCCCATAGGGCTGGATATATTTGTAGGTGCCAATCATGGCCAAAATCATTAACAACTTTCTTTAGGATTTTGAGGAGGGTTTTGTTAGTTGCCTCTGCCTAGCCGTTACCTTGTGGGAAATATGGGCTAGAAAAGTGGTGATGGATGTGGAGGGAAGTGCATAATTCTTCCATGTTGAGATTTTCAAAGTTACCTCCGTGGTCGGTGAAGATGGTGGATGGGATGCCAAAGTGGCAAACAATGTGGTACAAGATGAACTTGGAGACCTGAACTCCTGTAGCTAAGACTAGGGGGACTACTTCCACCCCCTTAGTGAAATAGTCTATAGCTGTTATTATCCATTTATGTCCATTAGATGAGAGGGGTGTGATAGTTCCAACTAGATCAAGGCCCCAAAAAGTGAAAGGCCAAGGTGGTGCAATAGGCTGTAGATCCTGTGCTAGAGCGTGCACAAGATTTGTGTGCTGCTAACATGGGAGACACTTTTTGACAAAGTCCAGGAGTCTTCTTCAATGGTAGGCCAATAGTAGCTTACTCTAAGGATTTTTCGTGCTAGGACAATACCACTCATGTGGGCACCACAAATTTTGGAGTGTACTTCTTTTAATGCCATTGTGGCCTCATTTTCATCTAAACATCGAGAGAGAGTATCGTGATAACCTCGACGATATAGGGTATTGGTTATCATAACATATTGGGATGATTTTTGGATGAGGTTCTGGCATTGGGTACGTGTGAGGTGAGGGGATATGATACCATCGTTAAGGTAAGTGTAAATCACATGGTACCAAGGGGATTGGGGACCAACCAAGATGCAAACATGATTTGAATCCTCATTCACATAGGCAGGTGTGAGGAGCTTCTCGACTAAAAAATCATACTATGTAGCTGCTTGGGGAATTTCCAAGAGCGAGCCTATAGTAGCCATAACATCTACTGCTTTGTTCTGTATTTGAGGCACTTGTATAAACTAAAGCTTTGTAAAATGCTGGGTTAGCTGTTCAACTAGCTCTTTGTAGGGTAATAGCTTTTCATCTTTGGTTTGATATTCATTTAGGGCTTGCTTGATGATGAGCTAAAAATTGCCAAAGATTTGTAACTCAGTGATGTTCCATTCTGCAGCTATCTTTAATCCTACTATGAGAGCCTCATATTTAGCTATATTGTTGGTGCTAGGGAATTGTAACTTGAAGTCTTTTGGAATGTAATCTCCTTGAGGTATGACCAATAATATTCCTACCCCTGATCCATGAGATGTGTGTGAGCCATCAAAATAAAGTTTCCATGGGGGTTGTTCTTCAATTAGATAGATATGCTCATCTGGAAATTCTGTGATCAAAGGATATGCATCTATTAGAGGTGCATAAGCTAGGTGATCTGCTATAGCATGCCCTTTGATTTCCTTTTTGTCCACATACTGGATGTTAAATTCGCTAAGGAGCATAACCCATTTGGCCAAACAACCTGTAAGTGTTGTTCTAGAGAGCATATACTTGAGAGGGTCAATCTTGGAGATTGGTTGGATGGTATGACTTAGCATGTAATGGCGAAGCTTTTGAGTTGAGAAAATAACTTCCAAAAAAGCTTTTTCCATAGGAGTATAATTGAGTTCATAACCAACTAGGGTTCTACTAATGTAGTAGATGGCTCTTTCTCTACCGTAGTCATCAAGCTATGCTAGAAGTGCCCCTAGAGTAGTAGGCATTGCTAATATGTACAAGATCAAGGGATGACCAAGAACTAGTGGAACCAAGATAGGGGGATTGGTGAGATACTGCTTGAGCTGATCGAAGCTGGGCTGACATAAAGGATCCCACTTGAATTTTTCATCCTTCTTTAGTAAATGTGTAAATGGCGTACACTTATCTGCAAGCTGGGAGATGAAGTGCCAAACAGATTGGAGTTTTCCCTGAAGAGAGCGAAGCTACCATGGTGTACGGGGAGGAGGCATGTCTAAGATAGCCTTGACATTCTTGGAGTCAATATCTATACCTCATTTAGAAACTATAAAGCCTAGAAGCTTGCCATATGTGACCCCAAAGACACAATTCTCGGGATTCAGCATGAGATGATATTTGGCTAACCTATTAAAGACTTTCTCCAGGTCAGCAAGATGATCTATGAAGGTGTGAGATTTAACCAAGATATCATCCACATAATCCTCCAAAATGCTATGGATAAGATCATGGGAAATGGCTATCATAGCTCTTTAATAGGTAGCCCCAGCATTCTTTAGGACAAAAGGCATCATGTTGTAACAAAAGGTTCTCCAAGGGATAGTGAATGCTATCTTATGCTGATCCTCTTCTGCAATCTTGATTTGATTATACCCAAAAAATCCATCCACGAGGGACAAAATTTCATGTCCAACTGTAAGATCTACAATCATATCTATGTTGGGCAAGAGAAAATCATCTTTTGGACAAGCTTTGTTAAGATCTCCGAAATCAGTGCAGATTCTAATGTCACCGGAAGGTTTAGTGATGGGGACCATGTTGGAGATCCACTCTGAGTAGTTGATAGGTCAGATAACCTTAGCAACTAACATTCTTTCTAATTCAGCTTTGACCAGTAATGCCACCTTGGCATTCATTTTTCTAAGCTTTTGTTTGACGGGCTTGATCTTTGAATCGACTGCAAGATCATGAACTACAAGCATTGGATCAAGTCCTGGCATGTCTTGATATGACCATGCAAATTGGCCAATGTTCTCTCTTAAGACCTCAAAGAGGAGGTCAACTTGGTCTTGTGATAGGGATGCAGCAATGTGAACAAGTCTGGGGATCTCTGAAGAACCGATGTTGACTTTTCTAGTATCCTTAATAAGAATAGAAGACACCTCTAGTCGATTATTTTGAGGAGGTAATGCTAAATCCTCATGTTCTGCTTGTGGCTCTATGTTCTTGCTGAGGGGTTCTCTTCACTGCCTTAGCTAGTCTCAGATTCACCTTAGTTCCAGTTTTGGATGTATCAAAACTAGGTTGGGGATTTTCTCCAAAATACCCCTTGGGATCTAGCTTGTAGATATAGGCAAAATTTGGCTTTGTTTTCTTATGAGGAGTTTTGGCTCCCATGAATCTCAAAAGTGCTTCCTCTGATGTGAACTCATTAATGTGTATGACATTTGGTTGGTCCCAATCTATGAGTTGTGGATGGGCGAGTGGTAGGTCAATGAGGTGGATGGATAGTTCTCAAAGAATAGAGTCTCCGAGGGAGATTTGGTCTAGGATATCATTGTAGGCTCTCTTTTCAACTTCCTCAAGAATGTCTTTGATTTCAACAAGGTTGCGGTGAATGTTTGAAAAAGCATGACCGTTCGTATTGGTGCCCCTAGTTGTGGGTATGCCAAAGCCAAGACCTGACTTTGATTCCCACTTGTGTGCATCGAAGGGGCACTGCATGCCTCCTTCTTCTGGTCCTAGACCACCACCTTGATAGTTCCATTTTTTAGTGATGAGCTTATGTTCTTGGGGATAATTTTGGCTGAAGTGATCAAGGCATGCTTGATTTCTTTGAGGTGCATCCTTATGTAACCAATTGTTGATATCTGGAGTGAGCTCCTCATGAAGAGGGATTTTCGAGGATAAAAAGGTTGTTGGGCCAAACTGTTTGTATCAAGGAGGTTGAATCTCCTTAGCTTTGTGATATGTTAGTCATCCATGGGCATGTGGATCAAGTGGGAGTGCCCCAACAGCAAACGCATCTAACAGAGTATGCTCTCCACAGCCTTTGTTATTTTTCTTAATGGTCGACAGGGTGGAGGCAAGGATGGTTTCTAGGTCATTACAAGTGTGGGATGAGCTGGCTATGGACGTGTCGATATCAATTCTAGGGCAATGGTTTGTATATGAAGCTTCAATTGCATTGCAGTAAGCAAAGGGTTCTAGATCGGCATGGATGGTTACCTCAGTGCCTTGATGTGGAAATTTGACGCGCTGATGGTAAGTGGATGGAACGGCTTTCATGGCATGAATCCATGGGCAACCGAGGAGGATGTTAAATAGTAGGTTTAGATCAATAACATAGTAGAGTGTCTCTTGGATGATTGGCCCATTCTTGATTGGCAACAAAATAGTTCCTTCTATGGTTCTTTCCAAGTTGTCATAAGCTTTGATGGTGATAACCTCACTGATGATATCTGCCTTAGTATACCCAGCTTGTTTTATGAATTTTAGGGTGCAAATATTCAAGGCTGATCCATTATCTATCATTACTCTTTTCATGGTAAAATTGGATACCATGATGGCTATGCGAAGCAAAAGGGTGTGATCTAGCTTGACCACGAGTATGTCAGTGGGTTTGAATGATAGGGCACATGACGAAGATAGGTGTCCAAGAAGATTATGAAAATCAGTAGCATTGATATCTGAAGGGACACGGGATTCTATAAGAGCATTGTCAAGGATGTTCTTGTACACAAGACTGGTGCGAAGAAGGTCTAAAATGGAGATTTGGGCTGGCATGTTCCCAAGGTGTTCCAAGATAGTGTACTGGCTTTTTGATGGAGCTGATGGTGTTGGTGAAACTGGTGGGCCTACAATGTTAAATTGTGCTCTTCGAGTGGTGACTACACACTAATTTTTTGGTCCTTGGATATTAATAACATTGACAGAAGGCTCTTTCTTGGATATACAACCTATGAGGCTACCATAGTCTATATAGGATGAAGTCTAGTCATTGTTCTTCCAATGCTGTTGGTGTTGTTGTCGTTGGCTTGGATAGGTGCTTTTCCAAGATTTTGGTTGTTGTGAAGAGGAAAAGAATTTTGATAGATCTATAAGCTTGCATTGGGAGAGGTTTGAGCACCAACGATGATTTCTTTCCGATCAATGAGGTCCTGCACATAATCTTTCAGTTTCATGCATCTAAGGGTAGTGCGACCTTTTACCCTATGAAATTTGCAGTACTCATTGTCTTTGTACCATGCAGCTTTGGATTGGCTCGGATCAATTTGCTGGGTAGGAGGAAATTTGATGAGGCTTTCCTTGACTAATTTCTCAAAAATGACATCCAAAGGTTCACCAAGGGGTGTATAATTTCTAGGTGCAGGTTGGAATCTGGGCTTTTTTCCTGCAACTACATTGGTGGCATTAGCTTGACTGCTAGACCCTTGACAGTTGGGTCTTGGATTGTGGTTTTGATAGCTTTGGTTATTCTACTATTGGTAGTTGATAGCTTGCTGATTTTTTGGTTGATATGGTGGGTTTGACTGGTTTTGAGAAGGACCAACAATATTCACATGTCTGGTGTCAATGACGCCATCTGTTGCAACATGTTTGTTTTTTTTCCAATACCTAGACTTGTCATTGGAATGCGATTGATTTTGGTTGGATTCCTTGTAAATCTTGACCACACCATCTTTAATGAGTCCTTTCTCAAGAATCATTCCTTTCTCTTTGATATCTTTGTAGGTCTACAAATAGTTCATGGTCATGTGGTGAGCCAAGCTAGGATGGGCATTATCAATAAACATTTTCACCAAATGGTGCTCTGGCAAGGTGCAAGATATGCGGGTGGTAAGGGTTTGCCATCTTTGCAGATATTCGGAAAGGCTTTCTCCACCTTTTTGCTTAGTGTGGACAAGATCAACTACTGATAGCTCTGTTTCAACAATATGGGAATATTGGGCTACAAATGCCTCAGACAATTCAGAAAAGTTTTTAATTGTGCCATATGGGATTCTATAAAACCATTCAAGAGTTGGTCTAGCCAAGCTTTTGGGAAAGAGACGCAAGAGGAAGACATCATCATATGCCACTTCTTGGCAATGCATGTAAAATTCTTTGATATGTGTGATAGGGTCTCCTTTTCCTCTGAATTTGTCAAACTTGGATGTCTCAAAATGCTTGGGGAATGGAGTCATAGTAATGGCTCTGTCAAATGGGTAAGGACACACATTCTCAAATTTGAAGGTTTTTGGATCATTTCCCTCTTGGATGTTTTTCAAAGCTGTCTTCATGGCTTCCCATTCTAAATTAATGGGTGATGGTTGGGGTGCCCCCAATGTGGGAGTGCCCTGAGGTAGGTATGTGCTAGATGGGGCAATGGAATATGGATGGCTTTGAGGTATGGGCTGGTAGGGATTGTACATGGCTTGGGAAACTGAATGGTGGATGATGGGTTGCTAAGGTGGAGGTGGCACATATTGCTGCATGTGCTACAAGGCTTGCTATTGGTATGGGATTTGAGGTTGGGATTGAGGGACGTAAGTTGGCTGTGGTAAATGGATTGCTTTGTGGAGGCAAGGTGTAAGATGGTTGTGAAGCTTGGGGAAAGGATCGGGGAGCTTGTGGAACTTGACTTTGGATTTGAGGAGTTTGACCAATATATGTGGGATGTGCCCCCATCTAGGAAGGTGTCTACATGGCAAAAGAGGCCAAGTAATTGGTGGTTGGTGGTGGTAGATTTCCTCCTAGAAGTGGCATAGAAAAATAGTTGGTAATAGGAGGTAATGGATTAGTTAGTGGTGGAGGTGGTGGGAATTGAAAGCTTGGCAATGGAACTGATGGGGTTTGATAGCTTGGTGGCTAGATTTGAAAGCTTGGTAGAGTGGTGGCAGGAGCTTGGGTCACTTGAGAGCTTGGTAGAACATTCGTAGTAGCTTGTGGGGATTGATAGCTTTATGGAGTGAGGGTAGTAGCTTGTGGATTTGTGGCTGATGGCACTGAGCTCCAAGGACCTAGTGGAAATGATGGAATTGTGTTCTGAGCTGAGGTAAACAAGCTGGGGGTGATGAAAGGTTGATTAGTTGGCCCCATGGGTGGCATCCTTGTTGTATATTTCTAAGGTTGGCCAAAGATACTAGCACTAATTTGGGAGATGGGTGGATTTGGAAGGTTGGGTTGGAGAGCAGCAGCAGCAATAGTGAAGAGAGTGAATGATGAGGTTTTTTGGGCGAAGGCAGTTTGGGATGGAGTGGTATGGACCAATGGTGGAGTGGTGGTGATTGGATTGGCTTGTGGAAGGGAGATATCAACTTGAGTGGAGGCTGGTATGTTTGGGTCTGTTAGATCATATGGGGTGGGTTGAGGTTCTTCTTTTGGCACATATTGAGGATAATTTGAATCATAAGAGCCTATGGGTGGTGGGAGTTGTCCAAACAATGGGTGAGATGGCTCTGATAAGGGAGGAGGTCTTCCAAAGTCGAAGGCTCCGATGTTGTCCCTTTGAAAGTTAGCCATGATTGTTTCTTTGTTCTTATCTATAATGGCATTCACCAATACTGCATTTCCTGGTTGGTTCATGAAAGCTTCAATGTTAGTAGGTGATGGTATGGTGTTCTCTGGGCTGAAGGATGGTTGACTGCTCAAAGGGAGTGATGTTGATTGATCAAAATGATAGGGCTCCATTGTTTCCTTCTTCTTGGCTAAGTGAATGACAAGTGGCATGAAAATGCAGAATGTCTCCTAGGGATGAGATGCAACAATGTTGATGGATGCAAAAGGGGAAGGCTTTTCTATGCAAATGATTTCCTAGGTTGAGGCAAAGTTGTATGAAAAAACCTAAGGAGGATTGGGTTGGAGATTCTAACTTCAAAGATATGTTGCCAAAGCATGAAAGGTCTGCTTTCCTATGTGCAAGCTTGGTAATGATTGTGTCAACTTAAGGATAGACTGATGATCCTTTAGGAAGAACATGAGATTGACCACTTGTGGATCCCAACCTTTAGCTCAAGGTGATGAGGGATAACAAGTGACAAAAGCTAGATTACCCTAGACAAAGCTCTGTCAAAGGGATAACCTTGGTGAGATTGGTGGATTTTGAAGATGTTAGGAATGGAAAACTTTTGACAAGGTGACAACAATTTTGAAGGCTTGGATGTGAAGATTTTTGGATTGCTAGCTAGATGGTTTGGTTCTAAATGAGATGGATGAGCTAAAATGCTTAAGGGGAGGACTAAAGATGGTTGGCTTACCTACAAGGATGACTCTAAAGTGAAGCTTATGCAAGAAGATGTGGAGAAACAAGGGGGTCTAATCATAGAAATCATGCCTAGTTGGTAAGGCATAAGCAGAGTTAACTCTTGGATGTTGGTTAAGTTGGATGGTGCGATCTAACTAGGCGTCTTGAAGGGCTTTGTCAGTAGCTTTATCTTCTACTTTGTGGGGTTTGACAATTTGAGGGCTGAGAGTTCTTGGTCTGCTTGAGATGGCTTGAGTTTGGCTTTGTGAAACTTATGTTTGGGTTTGGGTTGCTCTGACATTAATTCCTAAATTTTCTTGGCTTTGAGAGATCTCAGTTGTTTTGCTTCAACTTGTTCAACTTTTGAAACAGGCAGTGACTATGCTAAGTGTGCCCTAAGCTAGGATTGACCAAGTTTAGCAAACATTCATTCAAAAAATAAAAAATCAAGCAATAGATAGGAACAACCAGATAGAAGTTTTAGATTCTCAGAATGTGATACTTGCGCCAAGAAGTGTGTATGTTTTACAAATGTTTTAATCAGTCACTTCAAACACATTAACATCCTAGATGGTTGTCTACAAGGCTGACAGTTGGTTTAGCTAGGGAGTCCTCAATATACCCAAGGTACATGAGGCCCAAATTCGTAGATGAAACCAAAAAGATGTCACATAGCCGAGAGTAGCGGTAACCCACTTCTCCTCTTTCACTTCTCAAGGGTATAAAGTTCCTTGAGGCTTAGCCTGAGTGACAAAATCTTGATTCCAAGAGAGGTGTCTTTGGATTCACCTCCCAATTTTTATACTCCGTCAGAACGCTGAAGTTGAGGTCATCCAAGGGGTGATGAAATCCCCAAGCAGGCCTCCTAAAAAGAGAAACAAGGTTTTGGATCCTAATCTAATGCACCCAAGATGGCTTCAAAAGACGACAAGGGGAGAGAAGACTTGGATGACCTTGGGCTAAAAAATATGCTTGTTCCTTTTCCAATTGACTCTTATGTGTGCTGGTCTAGACTTTGCAAGCACTCATGTTTAAGATGCAAATGTTCAATTTCAACTTTGAAATGCGCCAACAAAGAAAAATCGATCGAAGAATGCGAACAAGAAGAAGAGTTAGGGTCAACAAGAAAGTAAACCCGCGCGCCCGGAGGCCCTCCACATCAAGTTTTGATTGATTTTCTTTAAGGAATTCAAGATTGAGTGTTTGTTCATTTTAAACCTAAAACAAAGATGTGTGAAACTCGATTGTCAAGCACATGCTTGGAGGCCCTCCACGTCAAGATTTGTCCAATTTTAATGCTCAAATGAAGTGTTAGCGAGACTAACTTTCATTCAAAAGATTTTTTAACTTAGAAAAACCACTAAAAACCGAAGTGAGTGGAGTATGATTTGTGTGGAGCACTTAACACCTTCTTAGGTAGACCCATCCCCATAGATGGCACTGAGATTGCAACCAATGGTTAAATTGATGGGTGATTAAAGATGGTGAGTCCGACTACAAACTCACTCAAAGTGTCTTCATTAGTTTTTATAACTTAGGAAATTTCTAAAATATGTAGTTAGGTTCTTTCTATGCCCAAAAATTGAAGTGTGAGATATTGCAATGGTTAGTTGATCTTTTGCATTCAAAATTGAGTTTGTTTGTTTTAGTCATGCATTCTAAGAAAAATTTTGATTTTTATCCATGACATTCAAGAGTGTGTTTTGAACAACATACATTCAAAGAAAAATGTGTTTAACCATTCAAGTTCATTCCATGAAAAACTTAAAAAACATGATTAAGTTTGTTGCTCCAACCTGCAATGAGACAAAAAAACAAATTGATTAGTCACCCAAAATCTTCCAAAAGGAAAGCTGAACTATGGGAAAAAAAATTTAACTTTTTTTTGTTCTTTTTCCTAGGCGTAAAAATGCTTAAAAAAACCTCTACTCTATGGAACCACCAAAAGTTAAAATTTGATTTATACATTTTTTTTTTTTTTTGTTTTTTTTTTTTTAACTACAAAGTGCAAAAACAAAGATGTTAAAACAGAAATGTAACAAAGACAGGCAGAGAGGACATCTCATCAGGCACAAATGCCAAACTGCGAAGATGCTGATCTACGGAGATGAAAAAGAAAGAGGCAAAGATGACAGTTCATTTTGGCGGCATAGAAAATAGGAAATTGGGCGGAGATGTTGATCTGCAAAGATGACAATATAGGTTGGCGGTGATGAACACAATAGTTTAGGTTGCGGAGACGACAGTCTAGGTTACGGAGATGACTGTTTAGGTTGGCAGCAGCAGAGACGACAGAAGACTAGAGGCAGCGGCAGAGACAATAGAGTAGCTAGCGGAGGCGCTGATCTGTGGAGACGACAGTTAAGGATGAAGAGATGAAAGTCTAGTGGCAGTGCCAACAGCAAAAGACTAGGCAGAGATGCCAAATTGTGGAGACAACAGTTTGGTTGTGGAGACGATAGTTTGCAAGCGCAGACGCCAATCTGCAGAAACGACACTGCGCAAAAAGAACTAAAATGAATGGATTTTTTCCAAATTTTTTTAATTTTTTGGTTATTTTCAAATTTTAGAGGGTATTTTTTTTTTCCCAACTACGTTCTTCAACCTAAAAAAATAAGTGAAACACCCTACAACTCACTCAAACAACAAGAAACATTAGATTATTAGAAAAAACAACATATAGATAGAAATTGATAATTAAATGACCCATAGTGAGGTCCCACTGGGCGTGCCAAAATGTATATGAGAAATATGTTAGCAAGAAATACTAATCTATTAAGAGAACAAAGAATTAACTAGCATAAAAATCATAACATATATGAGAGACAAAGTGAAACCCTCAAATGAAAATATCAGCCATAAAATAGCTCTCCCAATTAGGATGGTCACTTGATTTAGGGATGAGTCTATTTTCTTAGATTTGGTATGTATGCTCAAGGTTCTCAAAACTAGCTTCAATGGAGATGGATGGGTAATGACAAATTGGTAACCTTGTGAGCTCTCAATTTGGCATTATAAGGGTATGGTTTAAAGGCTTTGTTTCTCAAACTAGCATTATAACTTTGGCTTAAAGGTTGTGATGAAATGGCTTGGGAGGGGATTCAATTTATAGGCTAAGGGCTTGAGGGATGGAGGGTTAAGATGCAAGGAGAGATGAAAGCTTAAGGAGGGCTAGGATGCACTCAAAGGGAAGCACATGGATTGTGCTTGTTTAGCACCAACCAGAGAGTGACACATGTCACAGGGTGAGTGGATGGAGGCAAGGGGATGGATGAGTCAACAAAGGAGGCTCAAGGGATAATATCCTCATAAAGACCCTTCATAATGGCTTGTAAGATAAATGAATCGGCTTGTAAGAGTCTTTATGGCCTTTGTAAGAGCATTCAAAGCTTAGTAGTTGGGATATTTTGGAGGGAGTTGAGATTGTTGAATTTTCTTGGCTTAGGAAAGTCTTAAGCTTACTTAGGGAATCTGACAAGGTTAGGGGTGGAATTAGAGGTGATTTAGGATTAGATTAGGCTTGTTAGAGATATGCAAGTGGATGGCATTCATGAGGGTGGGTAAGTTAGTAGCCAAGCTTGGTTAGTATGGGTGGATGGGGTGGATTAGGCTAAAAAGGGGGTTTAGGATAGTTTAGGGGTTATTAGATTTGAGGGCTTTATTTATCAAATAGATTTATTTAATAAATGAGGATTTTGGAATTAGATAGAAGAATAGGATTGATTGATAAATAATAGGTTATTTGATTTATCAATTAGGACTATAGATGATTAATTAAATTAATCAGCTAGGGGATGGAAAATGATTAATTAAATAGGAATTTAATTAATGATGCCTTTAGAGATAACTAATTAGGATTACAAAAGCAGTGTAATTAGATTTAGGTGTCTACAAGCCCTAGCAACTGCATGTCGATGAGGTATCTAAGGAAGGGAAATTATCTGAAGAGACTCAAAAAAATCCTCATGATGTAGAGGCTAGGACCCTAGCCTAACTAAACATAGACTCCAACTGAAGGTCTTTCTGAATGTGAGAAGACTCGAGAAAGTACTAATAAGGGAAAGGGGCCTGCAGTAGGATCCCCTTATTCAACCAAGTACATATCACCAATGGGCACCACATCAGTATGGCTAAAAAAGTAGGTTATGTTTCATCATAAAAGGTAGCTATACCTAATAGCTAAGGAGGGAATGAGACAATTTGTAAAAGTGATCAAGAAGCCTTATCCACCTATAGGTGATGTGCAAATATTGCCCTTCATAATGAAGAACCAAAATCAAAATTTGCTTGCACATATGGACATTCCTCTTCCACATGCTTAGACCAAACAATTGACTCATAAGGACTATCAAATCAAGTAGATCATGTTTGGAAAACCCATGGTAGACACTGCAAAAGTGATGATCACTACGAGCATTAAGAAGGTGTTCAGACACATGGACTAAGATGAGTCAAAATTGATAGTGTTGTGGAAATAAATGAGCTTTTAAAAGTTTATTTCCATGAGGTTGTTGGCCCTATTGACTTGGATAATCCAAAGATTTCTCTTGCTAAGATATTAGAGAGGAAAGGTACAAAAATGCTAAAATTGAATCCTTGTTTGGAAGCATGTCAGCTTTGGCATGACAATTTTGAGGAGAAATTTGTACAAATAATATAGGTTAATTTGAAACTATTAAACCATATTTAGATGAGTGCAAAGAAGTTGGTTTGCATTGTAAACCAAGATTTTGGCTTGATGGATGAGCTACATACTTGGGCTAATGACCTATAGGTGCTAGAAACAATAAAAGGTCAAAAGTATTGTACACTTTTGGAGGTATATACTACCAAAGAGCTAGAAAAGCTTGATGATTGGATTGAAAACATATCCACTAGCAATAAAGTCATGCAAGCACTATGCATGAAGATCTAGAGTATTAGAGACCAAACTCAAGAGCAATTTATGGAAGCAAAAAGGTACTACAATGTTGCTCGCCTTGAGTTTTTTAAAGATAAGTCTAAGACCAATCTCATAGCAATGCAATCATTATTCCAAAAATTATGAGGAATTCTGTCAAATGCTTTTTCATATGAAGACATAAGACAAGCATCCAAGACTAAAGAGGTATTGTTGGATCTGGATACAAAACTTCAAGATTTTGCAATTACTCAGATCAAAGAAAGTAACTAATGACAGGTACTAAAAGAAAAATATTGAGTTTTGGATTTTTAGAGGATACCTTAGTAGCATATATTATACAAAAATTCAAAAGCAAACATCTAGACATCATTTTGGTCTAAAGGGAAAGAAAACCTAGATGCTAGAAATATAGTTTTGACAATTAAGAAAATTTTGGATTTTTGGAACCCATCATCAATGTGTGTACGTGCACTTTTCATAGAAGTTCATTGGTGCACTTTTCAACTCCTAGAAATGCTTGGAGAAGGTTAGGTTTCTATTTTTAGAGCTTCCAAAGACTCTTTGATCATCTTGTAGTTGCATTCTTCTTATCTTCTCATTCTTTTATTCTTTTGTCATGTAAAGGCTCTTGCACCCATTAATAGACGTAAAAAAGGGTGGAGACCTACTTAGCACCATTTAGAGAGTCATTTTGTATATAATTAGAATTTTTTTATTAGTTTTTAGCATGTGTTTGGATTTTAAAAGTTCTCACTCTCAACACAAAAGAGATATTTTCTTATAAATACATGAATGTAATATGTACTCCAAGCCACTATCTTGATGTAATAATATATGCTATTGGTGTTCTCATTCTGAGTGTAGTTATTCTTGCTATAGTGTTTTATTTTTTGGAATGCATATTCATGAATAATAATTGAACCAATGGTTTTATTGTGTTCTTATGATTGTGCAATCTTTTAGTTCTAATATTTGCCTCTTGTTAACAAACTTCGTAGATATACCGAGTTGCAGAAAAGATCACCTATTGTTCTTGCATATCTTCTTGTCTCACATGAGTGCACTTTATGTAGCCTTGTGATTTGATGAGAAGTGAAACATCTTTCAATTATTATTGATTTTGCATCAACATTTGCATCAGTAGAATTGAAGAAGTGTTGCTCCTATTTTCATTGGTTTCCTACTTAATCTTTTCAACAATTTAACTCACAGACATGTTGTTATGGTGATTTATGTCCTTTGGAAAGTTCCCTTTCAAGTTATTTTCTTTTATCTCTTGTAACTCTATCTTTTTTTTTTATTAAGAAAAATAGGTTTTACATGGATCCTAAAACCCAATAGTTCTTAAAAAAATTAGGGTATCAAGTTTAAAATGCCCAATAATAGAAACATGGCCAATAGAAAAGCCAAAACAAAAGATGGGCTAAAACCCAACAAGAAAAAACCAACAAAAATAACAGTAGCCAGATATGACACTTATATATTATGTACTTGCTCCTCTGTCCTCCTCTCAAGGTCCTAGATGGTCACTACTGCATGCTTGATTCTCGAAAGCTCTTCCTATAGGTGTTCCTTTTCCTTCTCATAGCTTTGATCCAGGTGGCTTTGAGTTATGTCCATGATGGAGCCTTCTTCCATCCCATCTTCTTCATTTTCCTTTTCCTCCTCCTCTACAATAAGCTCCATAGCTTTCAGTGGTAACCTTATTTTTATAATTTTCTTTTCTAATAGTTGGTTATGATAGAAATTCATATAGTTGCATTGATAAATTGCATTCATCATAAAATAAAAAAATACCAATTTTTTTCTCTCTTTTTTGTAGTTACTTTTAAAAATAGCGAGCAGATCAAACATCTAATTTGAAATTGGTTCAAAGTAGCAAAGGCCTCCTCATGAACACACACATTTATCTTCAATTGAGTAGATTTTAGTAGGTCACAAGATCACCCAGAACATTGGATTTGGTCCTAGATTATCTTTTCAAGATAGGAGTTTGAAATGATTCCTATTGTTCAACATTGTGCAAAATGGCAACTTGACATGACCTTATAATGTAATTCCCAAGAAACCTTATAAAATGAACCCTTATCACATCTATATTATTTATATCTCTTAGGTGAATATGTGTCACTATTTATAGGGTGATTAGTTCCTCCAACACAACATAATGTTAAATCTTTAAAAATACATAATAAAACATCTACACAAAAATCAAAGGAGAGTTCTTTATGGTACAAGCTAGGTGAGTGTCATCACATATTTTTCTTTTTTGGGATCCTTCCTAGCAGTCATTCACCATGGCACCCTTATTTGGATCACACTAGTGATAAATATGACCTTTTTACTCCAAAAGTATTTATAAAGACCATTAATTAATATTTCATCTATCACTATACATTTGTAAATAACCCTTACCCATACCTAACCAATTTAATTTATGTTAAATTTTCTCTACACATAACTCAACCAAACGATATCTTAGTGGCCTCCTTAATCCTAGATCCTGCACTGAATCATTCATTTACTCTACCAGGAAACTCTGCTTGCACAAAATCTCTCTAGGGAAATACATGATTTTTCAAAAAGACATCCCTCCCTTGGGTTCATAAGTGTTTTCTTCTGATTAACAATATTAGGACAAATATGAACTCTAATATACAAAATGGTGGAATAATATGAAATCATATCTCAATAAAGCCATTAACACATGTTCATTCATGTACATTTTTATAATACAGAGCCACATAAAAGTTCAAATTAATTCAATGAATTTATTTTCTAGATATATAATAAAGAAATGGTCACAAAATGATTTAAATACCCTCTCTAGCCCATCATTATATTTATATTCTGATTTGATATTGTTCTACATAGGTGACGAATATTACCTATACCATTTCCTCATGAATGAGCCTTATAACCATCATTTTTATACTAGATAGATTTCAAACTTCCAAAATATTTTGGTGCAAAGGGAGCTTAATTAGGTATAAGGCTTTACTGCTCTTTTAAGAACTTTTTTTTTCTTCCCCTTTTATTTACTCTTATAAATATATTATTGCTAAATGTATTTATCTATTGTATTTAAATTTTTTAAATTTATTTTACATTCTTATAATAACATATCAATACTACATATAAAAGTATACCTATATTAATCACATCGCATATGTATATATGTGTGCACCCATATATCCATACTAAAATATATATAATCACAAATATAAACTAGAAAACTTGTAACATCATATGGAAGCAAGCCTCAACTCACATATACAACAATGAAAAAAGATCAATCTAAAAGACCAAAAGATTTAAAGAATATATAATTCCAACCACTAAACAAAAATCTATGTTAACCAGCATTTTTTTGTGTGAACTTTGGATCTATCTTTAAATAAAAAATTGTTTGATCATTTTAAGGTATGTTGATATGTGTGTAGCTAGTTGAAGTCATTTCCTTGCTTCTACATGTCCCTACATCATCAAATGACAATAATATATACACATACATATGCATATATATGTGTGTATGTGTATCCTGAAAGAGTGGCTAACAATAAAAAAAATAACATACATATACAATAACAATAAAAATTAATCAAGAATTGAAGAGTGCATCATGATGTACATATCCTACAAGTGTGACTAATAGGTTAGTAGAATTAATCCAAATCATAACCATAATCAAATATATACACTTAATTGAAAGAACTCTTTTTTATCCATTAGAAGGTAAGCATATAAATTAATCAATTAAATTTTCATTTGAAATCAAAGGTATTACCTAGCTAATATTTATCTCATCAAATTGTAGGATTCCATATCTAACAAATATACTCAAAATCTGAACACAAAAGATAGCAATATCAAGAAATATTACACAAGAAGATAATCATATATGTTGGTGATCATCAAATATTGGAATATTTTTTTTGTGCTATGTAATTCTCAAGATCTTAATCAAAAAACATATTATCAAACACAACCTTGCAATATCCCACCCACTTAACTAAGGTATCTAATAAACATATTTATACCATTTCCATGATGGATTTCTAGAGAAAACATTTAGATCTAACTAGTTTGGCAAAAATATACCTTTAACATAATCATAATGTTCTAATTATGCCCCTCCAAATTATTTGTTAGTATTAGAGGGGGATTACAAATAGAAAAATAATAATAAAATTAGAAAAGATGATCAAACTTTTTGGCAAACGCTAGAAAATATTATGCCCCACTCAAATGGTGCATAGATCAAACAAAAAAAAGGGATTGGCTTATAGAATTATTGTATAACACATTCTTTTTTTTCACCAATACATAAGAAAATGATTTTCTAGTCATTTCCATGAAGGTTTCTCCAAACTTGATATTCTATTGTAAAAGAAAAAGAAATAAAGAAATGATAGGTTTTATAAAGATAGATGTTACAAGGACCAATTACCTATTGATTCTCTTGTCACGTCATATTGACAAGAAAATAAGTATCAATTTTACTGAAGAACATTAAATGTTTGCAAATCACTTAGCTTGGAATGCAACTTGAATAATCATCGTGCCTTAATTACTGTTAATTTAGGAGATAAATTGAGAATACACAAAATCAAGCAAGAGACAGGATATATCGTGGTTCACCACAACTATGGCTATGTCTACACCGAGAGCAGAGCAAATATATTTTTCAGTCATTGCAGCTTACAGCTTACATACACAGGGCTTTGCCCTTATATTTATGCAACAGTCTTCAACAGAAGACGAAGAGACAAACAAGAGGAATATGAAATGAACAGTCATGACAGTTGGACTTCACATCCAACAATCTCCCACTTGAAGTTCAACTCATGCTACAACCTCGTATCTAAATATCCTCCCACTTAAACTCTTCTTTCCCTTACCAAATCCCATGGTAAAAAATTGTCAAAAGACAATCTTCGTAGTTGGAATAGCAACCACAGCTAATCACTAGTCACATCCAACTATAAATACAACATCAGTAGATTTATAACAACATAACCAGCCCATACAATAACTCACCAAATATACCATCTTCCAAAAAAATACACCAAAAAACCATTGATGTGCAAAAACTAGAAGACAATTATAGATAAATTTAAATTGCATGAGCAATGTCAACTATAAGTTGACTCAATCTACCAATCAGCACATAGAAGGCATGGTGTTAACTTGAGATGATCTGTGAACCACAACCAACCTGCTGCAAAATGACATCTTCCAAGTCCTCATGAAAAGACCACATATTGTTGTTAAAAAACAATGAAGTACAACAACAATAGATGACCTCAAAAACTCTTGGAAGGAACACTAACACAAATCATAACTCATCCTTCTACCAACACCATCAAGTGCCCAGCTGTGTCAAGTATGATCTCCTTTACCTCCCCATATGAGAGCATTTACAACACCCAAACACCATGAATGAAAGATCCTATAAACAAGAACATCAAACTCCAAACATTCCAAAAATTAGGAACAATATCAACAATCTCCTAAATGCACAAGGAGATAAATCTGCCGAATAGACCAAGCATGGGGAGTGAGAATGCTCCTCTAGGATACACCAAGTCTCAATGACTCTTCTCCAAGAGCAATCTCCACTAGGTCTATAATGAACTCGCGTCCATCCATAGGTGTAGGCTGTTTGGACTTCATGCTGAAATCTCCAAAGAGAAACTATCTCAACAAATGTTCTCTAAACCAAGAGAAGTGTAGCCTCACCCAAGCCTCTTAGTTTTCAAGAGCACCTCCATAGTCAATCTGCCAAAGTACCTGACACCTTGATCTGCATAATTTAGAACCTCATGCCCTAAAGAGCATAACCTGCCATTAGAACCTATATCTTGTCAACGCTCTAATCTAGAATCAAGAGCTCACCATGACACAATAACATACATCTCCAATCACATGGAGGAAAACATCTCATGACAACAAAATATATAATTTTTTTTTTTTTAATTTTTTTTTTTTTTTAAAGAGAGTTCATCTCTTCTTCCATTGCAATCATCCACTGATTTTTATCAGTACTGTTGCTAGTCTCTTTGAAATTAGCCAGCTCTACTTGAAACAGGGCGCCCCACCTTATATGCCACGCATCTCCCTCCTCGCCAGCCGTTTACCTCACCTGTTCCACCACCTTATGCGTCCCCACTCGGGTCACAAGCCCACGTTACTAAGCTCTGATACCAATTGTAAATTAACCAAGAATGCAAAAGAAAATACAGAACAGCAAAAACACATAAACATAGAGTTTATTGTGGTTCACCACAAATCGTGGCTATGTCCACACTGAGAGCAGAGGAATAATATTAATGAGAAAACCAAATTGAGTTTACAATACATGCGATCAGCATTTGTAGATCACAAATGATCAACTGAAGAGACAAAATAAATGGAGGGAAAAACACAATGATTAATCGAAGTCCTTCATCACGTTTGGACTTTGGAATTCTAGAGGAGGATGCCTGCAAAATATTCAGATTATAAGCTTCTTTATTTCGAGGAGGCAGACCCTGAGATTTTAAGCTCTGATACCAATTGTTAATTTAGGAGATAAATTGAGAATACATAAAATCGAGCAAGAGACAGGATATATCGTGGTTCACCACAACTGTGGCTACGTCCACACCGAGAGCAGAGCAAATATATTATTCAGTCATTGCAGCTTACAGCTTACATACACAGGGCTTTGCCCTTATATTTATGCAACAGTCTTCAACAGAAGACGAAAAGACAAACAAGAGGAATATGAAATGAACAGTCATGACAGTTGGACTTCACATCCAACAATTACACATGTATTGTACTTATGATATTTAATATTCATTAATATTTGATTTCATAGGCCCATTTATAATTATATATTAATATATAAATTATATTAGTGCACATTAAAAAACTTAGATATAGACAAAATGAAATAGAATATACAAGAAGATTCTTTAATCTATCTTTTCAACCGAAATGGAGTTGCTAGTTATTGAGTAGCCGCACTTAGCATTCGTGTCTATTCATTCGCAACTCTTATGAGTATGATATATATAATGGAACGTCAGATGCACTCCATCTATTATTATTCACATATTTCAAGTTCGAAGTCCTTAATTCCGCTAAGAAAATGTCAAGGCAAGGGGAGGCAGATGAAAACATTAATCAGAATGAAAGACAGAATGATAATGCGCTTTTCATAATAGCACAAGCTTTTAGGCGTCGCTTTCCAATTGTAGGAGAGGGGTTGAACGACAGGGAGTGTATAGAGGACTTAAACTCTCGCGCCTGTGCATTGAAAAATGATTTTATAAGAGAAAAAACAGCTTACGAAGAAGACCCGCAAAATGAAATTGATAACTTTGCATATCAACTGAACCTGTTTTGCATTGTTGTCAATTCACTAAGGCAGGAGATGCACGAATACGATATGGAAATAGACAGATATATAAGTGAGAATCCCGGGCCTGAGTACAAAATACACTGCAATCCGCTGAAGGACGCCACTCTTATTTTATTTGAAGTAATTGATATGATTGGGGAAATCTGGTCAAGCGATTTGGAAGAAAGAGTAGAGCGGCAGATGGAACAGGAGATAATGAAAGTGGTAGAAGGCCTACCTACTTTCCAAATTTCAAAAAATCATCGTGATGATATTAAGTGTACGATTTGTTTATCTGTTTTTGATGAGACATTAGAGGCGTGTCATTTGCGTTGCGATGAACGACATATATTTCACAGGGATTGTATTAAGGAGTGGCTGAATAGGAAATATCAGTGTCCCATTTGCAGGTTTCCAGTGTACAAGTTGACATATTGGAGAGAAGTATTAGGAGATGAAGATATCGGTAGACTTCGATTTTCTTTTGAGTTATAGATTTTCAGAATAATCTATGGAGACGTTGAGACGTTGTTTAAAATTTCTTGCTCAAGTTAAACCGGTGGATATATTTCTTCCTCCGAGTTAGATGATATAAACATGTGACTTGTTACTTAACAATGCTATTTAAAGAACAAGTCAATTAAGAATTTTTCTGTTTCTTTTGTTAGTCAATAGGCTAAGTACTATTCTGATATATTTTGAATTTTGAAGTTAACACATTATTATATGAGCTTTGATTCATCAATTGAAATTTTCATTTATTTTTTATACAAATATTATGATTTATAGGTATTAAATTCAGTCTTTTTGTTATTAAATATTATTGTAAAGCTTATTTACCTAACTAATTTTTTATCCCTAATTTTTAGTTCACGACAAAACTTAAGTGATTATTAATAAGTAAGTTTTTATCAAATGAGATGCAACATATATTTTATATCTCATACTTTTTTATTTTAATTAAAGTAAGTTGCAAATGTTTTAACAAAATATAGTTAGAAAATTAGTTTTCTGAAATTTGATTGGTTAGACTTTTTTAGCGATAAGGATGCTTTTTTGGAGGTAGATGTAAGGTTAGAAGAAATGTTTTTTTATTATATTTGTTATATTTTAGAGGTTATATGGGTGAAAGCACAAACCTGTGTCACCATTTGTGATATTTGGAAGGGTTACGGCCAAAATAGTTTCAGCTGTAACGGTTATGGCCGAACAAGTTTCGGTCGTACATATGTGGCAAGTTTCCCAATCGACATGGCATGCACAGTTATGGCCGAAACACTTCTGGCCGAAACGGTTCCGGCCATAACCCCCATGTTTCAAATTATCAAAATATCATAAAAATAGCTAAAAAGTGATTGACGATAATTTTATACGCTAGAGGGTTACGGTCGAAACCCTTTTGGCCGAAATGGTTATTATAATATAAGAACATAATATACAACTACATCTACCCTAATAATATGAAGGTTATTATGTTTTAATCTCTTCTAAAGAATCATCATTGTAATTCTTAATATCCATTTGTTTTAATTATATGAAAATAAAGACTACCTTTTAAACCAATTATAGCACAATGAGTGATGATGCAACTAGTTTAACTAAGTTAGAAAAGTAGCATTACAAATTTAGGAGCTACCTCTAGCCATATAAATAAACAAATATCAGTTCTTTGTAGAAAAGTTAATTTTAAAATAGGAATAATGAATATAATCTATCTCCCAATTACATTTGCTCCATATTTTAAGATATTCAACTTGGTAGGAGACAAATGTGGATATTGTCCATTCTTATAGAATAATGAAACACAAAAAAGCATAGTCACACATTACATTTACATACATTTAAGTGAGCATTGTAGGGAATTTCTTATAGTTAGATGGAAAAGGTAACCAGAAAGGGTATGCAATTAAATGGAGTTGGTGTACCATGAGAAAGGAAGAATAGGGGATGTGGCTAAAAGACTTAAGATTGTAGGGTATTGCTCTTGCAGCTAAATGGATTTTCAAATCCACAAATGGAAGTGAAACTTGGAAAGTATTATTTAGACATAATATTGTAAGAGGAGTTTGGTGTATTGGAAAAAATTGGAAAGGATTGCAAATTCATGACCTATTATTAGGAAGATGGAAGATCAAAGTGGAAGATTTGATAGCCTTTAGATCCATTTGGAAAGCTTGGGAAAAAGTGAGACGTTGGGTGGTAGGGGTTAGAATCTCAGATAGACAAGCTAAACTATATGGGGAGAAATCTCCATGGTGGAATCTAGAAAGATAGGAAAAATATTTTTCCCTTCTTAAAGGTTGTTCAACCAAGGCATAAGATAAAATTGGTGTTCATTCTTGTAGTGACCTCTTTGAAAATGATAACCTTTCCACTTGGGAGAACCTTGCATCTAAGTTCAACCTCCTCAAGTGCTAAAAGAGAACCTATGTTGTTTTGAAAGATACTTTGCTAAAAGTCAACCTTTCCTGAGTTTGTGGTGTTGAGATTGATAAACTATCTCTTCTTAGTTGGCTAGATAGATCCCTGCTCTACTCCACCAAAGAAAATTACCTATACATAATACTCTCTAGTAAGGATGGAGTTTTTGAGTATCTTAACAACAAATGGGATTGTAAGATAGAACCCAAAGTCTAGTCCAAATATTCTTCATAGGCTCCCACTGAACAATGTTGATGGTTTTCCCTTCACACATTCATTTTACTCCATGCTTGTAACTCTATTCCACTTGCTTGTTGAATGTGACATTGCCAAACGAGTTTGGAGCTAGTTTGGTATCTAGATTGATCCTGAGCTTCCTATATTCTTTTCTATTACTAGGTGCATCATTGGCCTCCCCAAACATCTTAATAAATTTTGGACCATTCTTTCTTATTATCATCTTTAGTCTATTTTCTTAATTACGAATGATGAATGATAGGAGTAGAATCCCTATTGTGTGTCTAAGGAGACTCATTATACATTAAATATGTTTGTAGGTTACCTTTAACTATAAGGTTGAAGTGATACAATTAGTGAAGGTATTGAGTGATTGTGCAAAAGTGATAAAAGAAGAAGGTAGGCAATTTGAGGTAAACGTTGATGCACCAAATTCATTTGAAGGTACTCTTAAGAAAATGCTTGAAAAAATCAAGATGAGGAAGGAAATATAAGAATTGAGTGTGGAAGTTGATGTAGGAGATCAAGCTAGTAGCAGTGTTATGGTGTATAGAACTAGGATCAATAACACTAGGATAGGTAGAATGTTCAACATACTAGTTGAGTCTTTTGAAGCTAAAAGCATGATTGTGACTATTGAAAATAGAGAGGAGTTTGATGAAGGCATAAATCCATGCATTATGATCAGTTCCTTTCCACATGTGTCTATGCTTCTATGGAAATAGATTATGAAGGACCCTAAAGTAGTGATCAGGGATGAGGAACTCGGGCTATGGTGGTGTGATGGTCCCCTGCCTTTAATAGCATAGATGGACATCTAGATATGTTGTTATTATTCCCTTTTTATGTGTTGATATGGTTTATTTGTTTAGTTTATTTGATATTTTATTGAAGATTTCTATTAACCTAAGATTGTTTGTTAACTATACTTCTTGGCTAGACTTCTTGTTTTTGTGGTTTAACTTGGTATTGAATATATAGTATAACTAATTAAAAAAATCTTACTATTTGTAATAGAATGAATACTAAAATCATTTACACAATATATAATTTTAATCTATCATTTAATTCAAATGTATACTCAAATTAAAGTAAATTCCTACCTAACATTGTACATATTTAAAAATTGTGATAGATATATTAGCATTCGAACCTAGAAATATGAATATGATGAAGAAATATTTTATCAACATTATACATATATTTTAATTTTAAAGTTCAAAAAGTTTAGACATGAAATTTACTTTTAATATGTTTATTGATAGTATTTAAGATTAATTAATATGTATTACATTTTGGAAGTATTTCATTCTAGCGTCATCTAATTTACATTTAAATTTTAAAATAATATAGATCATCAAAATCGTTTCATCCTTGAAATTAAATTATTTGAGAATATACTATAATTAAAAAGTTAATGTGATCTATAAATATATTTTATGTTGTTATGTTATTAGAAACAATATTTTTCTATGATGTCATTTTATTCTCTTTCGTATAGTCTTGTGTTTGCTCTATTTGTTAAAACTTTCTTGAATATTTTTTTACTACATACTTTACAAGTAAACCAATAGTGGCATGATGTAAATGGTTTTTAAAAAAAACATGTTGCTATGAAATGTCATGTATTATGTTGCATTTCTTAAAATAACTAGTATTTATATCCAATGCCAAGATGAAAGAATATAAACGAATTAAATACATTTAAATTTTTGTTTACTTGCTAAAATTATTGAGTATCGTACTATAATTTATATCAACAATATATAAATGATTAGATTGGTATTATCTGCCATGTTGTGCTACTAAGGGTTTTTCTAATAAATGTGCTTACTTCTATCATGAAATAACAAAGTATAAAAGAATAATGGACAATAGTGATCGGTAATGTCTATGAATAATAGTTTGATAATTATACAAATTGAAACAATACAAATGGAGAAAGAAATAATAAATTGTATGAACTAAACAATTCCATGAATGTAAATGCTCTTTTTCTATAATTATTTATTTTGGTGGAATTAGAACATTCAAAAATCTAAAATTCTACAATGTTGTGAATTTTTTTATTAAAATAATATGAAAGATAGAGCTACAACATACACAATTAAAATGACCCTATTATAACCCTGCAAATCTTTATAATACGAGATTCTCTATAGTCCTAGAAGGCTTTAGAAATTCTAATCCCCAATTTTGAGGTTGATTATCCTTAAATAATGTTTGATTACATTGGGACATTGAACTATAGATATTCTCTAAATGATTTTTATAATTCATGATACTTTTTAAAGAATTTAATTTTTCTATACAAAGTAGTGTCATTTCTAGAGGTCAATATTCACCCCCTCAAATGAAATGGGGTAAAAGAAACTCCTCATAGAGTCACATCCTTTTGTAAAAAATTTTTTATATTAGTACATAATCTTGTGGGAATTATACCCACTTGGTTTTCTCTTTGATAAAGGGTTTCCCTAGTTAACATATTTTGTGTTGAATTTGATGGTTTATCATCTTGTGGTTGTTGTATGTATTGATTATATATTTCAGATTTTATAGTTAGTTTAATTTATTTAAAGTACATAATTGATTCCCCCCCACCCCTTATTGGAAATATAAGAAGAGTAATTGAGAGGGGAGGGGTGAAAATATTACTACAAAAATAAATCCTAGATCCCTTAGATGTCAATACTAATCAACACTCTAATTCTAATGTAACCCAACAAACACACATGTTCTTGGTTTACACTAGCAAATCTTGTAACTTGCAAAATACTGAGAATGAACTTTAACTTGGTACTAATTGAATATACTAATCTTAATATGATTAATCTTAAGTTTAACTTATTTGCATACACATAAAATAAATAAGATGAACGTAAGTGACACCAATATTTAACGTAGAAACCCAATTTGGAAAAAAGCACCATTTGTAACTAGTTATTGATTTTCACTCTTTTGAAGTGAGCCCTGTTAGGAGCCAACCCTATTAATGGTTACAAGACACACTGTTAGGTGTGATCCTATTTGAGGATTTAATCACCTTGTTAGGAGTGGCCTTGTTAGAGGTCTTTACACACTTCAATATAAAAATGTCACCTTGTTAGATGATTTACAAATAGTTGTTAAGCCAACTCTATTAAGAGATTTAGATCACTGCTACAATGGTTAGAAAGTAAGAATGAGATTACCTGATTTCTGATGCAACCAAATTGCTGATTACAAATCTCAAGTCTAGCTTATATACATCATCCTTCCTGATTGAATGTATCTTTGCACCTCAACAAGGATATTATGCTTAGCCTTTTTATACGCTTCCTCTAAGCATCATTAAATCTTCTATTTGTTGGAATATTCAAATGGGAAGAATGCTTCTGAGAGGGGGGGGGGTGAATCAGAAGTAATGTATTTAAAATCTTTAAACTAAAAATAGATTGCATACAAACAAACCTATCAAACAATTATGAGAAGCATATAAGAATCACCACATAACACTTGAGATTTTGGTAACCCAGAAACCCTCCAAGAATAAGAAGGTAAAATTGGGGTGGAGATGATACCCACAAAATTTTCTATAGTAGTAAGGTTTTAACCACTTCTGATGGTCTGCCCTATTAAAGGCGTGCCCTGTTAAAGGCTTTACACTGTATCAATAGTGACCAAGTTAGAGGATTTACAAACACTTTACATGAAGTGTCACCCTATTAAAGGATTTAATCTCCTATTCAAAGGACCTATGAAATAGCTGTTAAGCTAACCTATTACCATAGGATTTTCATTCTAATACAATTGCTAGAAAGTATTACTTACAATAAACCCGATAGATTACAATCCTTCGATTGCTGAATACAGACACTTGATTTGCTTTCTCTGATCTTGATCCTTTGTGATCTGATAGTCCTTACTCTGAAACTAGTTTTCCTTACACACCCTTGTATATCCACTCATATATTTTACAATGAAATTTTGTCTTCCTTATAAAGACATTCGAGGATTTAGGGTTAGGTATGGATCTATGATCCATATTCAATCACTATTTCCCGCTCATTGTTTGCACTTCTTCCATTGGTTGCATGCCTTCATCATTTTTCTTATTGGATGTATGTAGATTGCATAGGAGAAATAAAATATTTGATTTTTTCATTTAATCCTTTGAGATTCGTCACATGTCGGCCATGAAAATGATTTACATATGAATCAATGAAGTTAAAAACTCATATGTACATTTTGTGTTGCTCGGCACTTGCTGATTCCAGATGCTCAGCACTAATAACAAACTGGCTTACTCGGCACTTGTTTCATATCTGTATTGCTTGGCATCATCTATGACTCGGCACTTGAATATTACTCGGCACTTGTATCTGCTCGGCACTTAAAGTCATTCGGCACTTGAACTTCACTCGGTACCTGATCTTCACTCGACACATGAAGATCACTTGGCACTTGAAGTCTTTCCTAACTCGGCACTTTTTGTGGCTTGGCATACATGGTGTACTCGACTCCAATATAGAAAGTGGTTAAGTGTATTGGCACTCAAGTGTCAAAAACCATTATGAGGTTAACAATCTCCCCCTTTGAAATGAGTGACAAAAACACTTAACTGACCTTGTGAGTACATTAACTAATCTGTTTGGTATATATAGATTTTTTAAAGAAAACTTGATCAAAATTTGTAACTTACAATATATACCTCAAAATTATTGTAACTCCCCCTGAGTTGGTTGTGCCTCAAAATTATTGTAACTCCCCCTTAGTTGGTTGTGCCTCATACATCATATAGTATCTCCTCTTTAGTTAATATCTCCCCCTTTTGTTCTTATCTCCTCCTTTTATTCTTATCTCCCCCTTTTTGACACTTATGTCAAAATATTTTAAGGGTTAGACTGTATTTCACCAAAAATGTGTTGTTTACCTCCATAATCATCTTGAGAGTTGCATCCCAATTGTTCAAAGCAATTTTCAGTGACTTATGTTGAATGCTAGTCTCTGCAGCAAGATGAATAAGTCCATCTGATGTAGAAAGATTAGAATCTTTCTTGAGAACGATTTCTGCATAGACTTGTTCCTTATTGAGTAATTCCAAATGTGGGGTAATGGAGGACTATAGTTGTATCAGTTTTACTTTGATATTGGCCTCATCTGTTGTTAATACGGCTATTTCTTTGTGAGCGTGAAGAAATTGAGCAATATTCTTCTCACTTTGAGCTGGATCATTTGGTAGCTGCATGCTTGAAATGTTTAAATTTCTTTCCAAGCTTAGTATCTTTTGGCTTGTCTCTTGTGTGAAGTATGAAAAGTCACAACTTTTTGTACAATGAGAGTACCTTTTTCACTTTGTCTACTAACTTTTCCAATTCAACCTATGAAAGTGCTATTTGGGCATATGCACTGAGTTGTGGTGCCAAAAAGGTGACAACAAATTTTTTTTTTCCTATTTTAAACAGTGCGTACACGCTATAGTGCGCACGCACTATAGCGCGTGCGCGCTATAGTGCGTACGTGCTATAGCGCGTACGCGCTTTCTAAAAAATAAAAAGTATGTATAATGGGCTGCAAACTCATAGCCCATCATTTTCATTACCATTTTCTTTTACTCCTACAGCGAGCAGTGCGTACGCGAGTTGAAGACTCAACATTTGCACCACCATTTGCCAAAATGCCTCCTCGTCGACGAAATCCAAGACCACAAGCGCACCCACGATGACGTCGTAAGTGATATAAACCTAACTTTGCATTGTTTGATATATTTTTCATATTTATTTGTAAGTTTTTTATATTCTTTTGTAGGGTTTTTACAAATTTCATTTAGATTTGTTTATTTATTTGAATTTCAATTGATTTTTTATGAGGAAATGTTCATAATCAACCAGAAAATCCACAAGAACATCAAAACCCTCAAGAACCCCAAAACCAAAACCCTCCTCAAGAAGAACAAATTCCACAACCCGAACCAATTGCAAGACCTCCACCAGGCACACAAGAAAATCTAAGAAATGAAATAGAGAGAGGCAAAACTGAATTAGAAGGAATCATTGCTCGGTTGAAAGAATCCGGACAAACCAATCCAATGAGGGCTTAATTGGCCTCATCCCTCGAATCCATTAACACTCAGATAGCCTCAGTTAGTGGTCAGTTAGATATTTGGCGGGCTAAGAGGGATGAACAAAAAAGATTTTATGCAAATAAATTGTCATATGAAGATGTTAAAAAAAAGGAAATACCAAAAGGTAGTATATGTGCATTATTTAGAAAACCCGGTGAGTAAAATACTATTAGAGAGGGTACTAAACGATTCCCCATCCATTGGTGCATACATGATGCTATTAGAAATAATTTTTGGGATAGATGGTGGATGGTTTTGATGCCCCTCCTTGCAACAATCACGAGGTCCCCATGTATTTTTTGAAAAAATTATATTGTGAGTTTCTCCTTGGGGAGATCCCCAATTATTTTGATATGTTAGACTCCCAAGGTAGAGGTGGGGGGTCATCATTTGAGAGGCCCGGAGCACGTCATGACCCTAATGTAGTTAGGGCACCCGTGGTCCATCCACAGCGTGAGCATGTGATTATTCCTTCAATTGTGAAGGAACATGTAGAGGCCAGCACTCTAGGGACCATTAATTCTTTGACACAGACCCTCATCCATTCTACGAGCCCATTAGTTGAGGGGGAGCCTTCTATATGTCGTGGTCACATGTGCACTTCATGTGGATCCCTATGCACATTTGGCACTCATGTCGGAGATGGTGCAGATGATGGGCTTGTCACCGATCAGTTCCTGAATGAGACATTTGGCATTGACACACAAGTAAATTACTAATTTGATCACATTTCATACGTATAGTGAATGATTAATTAATTAGGATTTATTGACATTGTTCAAATTTTAGGGTCAAAGTGTTCTTGGGCCTAGCAGTGATCCTCTAGGCGCATTTTTTGTCCCTTCGACGAGTCCTGAGGTATGTATCAATTTAATCATTTTTATTAATACATATATTTATTACGTAATCATATTAAGGATTGACCAAAAAAAATATGCATGTGCATCAGTTCTCCACAGGACCCTCAACCTTTACCACAGATGCAGAGCAGAGACATCATACGAGCTTCACACAGGTACAGTTGTTTCATGTTAATTTAATTCATTTGATTATATTTATTCCATGTTTCATGTTAGATATAACGTGTATTGTATGACATGCATCTCATGATGTCGGACACACCTCCTCATCTGCGACAGTCTGTTGATAGTGGAGTGGCCACAGCTGTGGCTAGCTCACAGCCACTGACGGAGGTATGAAAGAACTTTCTTCATTTTAGTTGTTGTTTATAATAGTTAATCTCAAAATTTCTAATGTTATTTATAAGTGATTATATTTATTGAATTGTTGTAGGGTCTTGTCACGCTTGATCATCCACGAGCATTTGAGGTGGACTTACAGAGTGACTATTTGTTGGCGGTAAGAAAATAATTGATTTTGTGAGTACATATATTTGATTTCAACATATAATAAATATTGATTCATATCTAATTTCTTTGTATTAGTTGGACCTGGAGAAGAGCCTCAACAAGAGGTCAAGTGAGCATGTCAGGAAGGCCCCGTCATCTCCACTGCCTCCCTCCACACAACGACAGAGGACGTCGAGAGACTTGTTTCCTTCCCCTCGTGGGAAGGAAAAGATGTAGTTGAGATATTTGATACATATATATAGAGACTTGTTTCCTTCCCCATGTATATATATAGGCATCTGAGAGACATATTCGATACACATTTGATGTACATATGACATTCTATATTTGATGTATGACATATTTGATGTATGACAATATTAATAAATATTGATTCATATCTACTTTCTCTGTATTAGTTGGACCTGGAGAAGAGCCTCAACAAGAGGTCAAGTGAGCGTGTCAGGAAGGCCCCGTCATCTCCACTATCTCCCTCCACATGACGGCAGACGACATCGAGAGACTTGTTTCCTTCCCCTCGTGGGAAGGAAAAGATGTAGTTGAGATATTTGATACATATATATAGAGACTTGTTTCCTTCCCCATGTATATATATAGGCATCTGAGAGACATATTCGATACACATTTGATGTACATATGACATTCTATATTTGATGTATGACATATTTGATGTATGACATTATTGGTTAATATATGATATGTTTGTTCATATATGACATTATTGGTTATCATAATATATTATGTGTTTGTTAATGTATATGACATTATTGGTTATCATTTTATATTATATGTTTGTTCATGTATGATGTTAAATTAGATATGTTCATGTATGACATTAAATTAGATATGTGCATGTATGAAATTAAATTCAATTGCTAGAGAGTTGCCATTATGTCTACCAACTAGTAGATGTTCTTTTTTGCTTTATTAGTATTTCTCAAAAACTGCAAAGAAGCTATTTCTGGTAGTATCTACTATAGTCCTACTCAAATATGTTTTCAAAAATACTTAGTATGGCAAAGAAATGTCTATGGAAAGCTTGTCAAATAGGATATTAAAGAACTAAATGTGGATAGTCATTAGTACCCATCAATAAGAACACAGACATCTTTCTCAAGCAAGCCATATGACATTAGCAAGTAATTTATAAATTTCCTTTGCAAATAACTAGAAGATGCTATGAATCTTAATACAGAGTTAATCATGAACTCATTATTCCATCCAAGAAGCATATATCACCCTAAGCCAATTAACCGACAGGATGAAAATTAATTCAATTTCAACAAAATTTTGACTATAACAAGCATCTTAGGGATTCTTACAAGAATTAACACGATGTTCACAAGAGCATTACAAGTTCTTGTAATGCTATTTCACATATTGAAATCATATTCAGTTTTGAATGGTCATTTGTGTTACAAGCATAAATGTTCTTTAAGGTCTTTTAATTCTAGACATGAATTTTATTATGAAGCTTTTTTATGACAACCCACTCAATGCATATATTGTTTTTCCACATTATGCTAATTTGACTTTCATTGGTTGATTTGGGTCTAGACATGACGTTATTCACTACCTTTTTTATATATTATTTTTTTGTAGTGAGGTTCTGGCCTGAATGAATGTATTAATCATCGAAGTTGTGAACCTTGGTCGAGATCCTTACAAATATATTTTCAAATTGGACCTCAAATAGTTTTCTCAGTCACCCCCTATACACAGATACTGAAATTGTAGTTAATTACAAAATTAATACTGAATTAACACAAGTTTAATTGAGAAGTATTATCTACCTCAATAGGCTAGATTATTATTGACCAGGAAGCTTTATCTTAGAGCAGTTGGTTTCCTAAATCTTTAGCACAATGACAGTCTTATGGAATGTGGAATTAGGTCTGCTAGCTAAGGAACGTTCTTTAAAAGGTAGAGGAAACTCAAGACTCACATGTTTCCAATCAATATAAATGTTTAAATCGCTTCTCTAATTTTTTCTATTTATGATCTTCTTCAAACTTAACTTTCTAAATGCATTGATGGGGAAATAAAGATCTTCTAGGAACTAAAGGCTAATCATGTTTAATACTTACAATTCTCTGTTTTTATCTAATAATTTAAAAAAGATTGTACAAGTGTTTTCAAAGAGCAACACTTGTCACTAACATCATAAGAAGGAATATCCAAGGAGTCTTACCACTGATCCCCCACCACCAAATTCAAGAGAAAACAGAATTCCACTACTAAAGAGATAGTAACAATGATCATCCCTAGTCTCTCCCTTATCACAAAATGATTACCATCAAAATTTGCATTTTCAATTGCATCATGTGCGTTTAAGTGATAGTAACATTTTCACTCTCTTACCTAATGTCTCCCATTTCTGAAACTCCTGGGGAAGGGCAAGGCCATCTTCTCAGTACTTCAAAATACAACGAGTTCCATTTTTTCACATATTGATAATTGTTGACTTAAAGTATAGTCGAAGTATTGACAGCCCATAGATATGCCCCGTCAAAGGTCGCAGCCCTGTGGCATTTAGTGACCCTTAGGGACATTTTGGTTCAACGTGCCTGAGAACGTTCGAGCACTGAAGGGGATAGGAAGAGGTTGGGGATAGGGTTTACCCAGCCACCCAGAGCTAATGGAGCAGACAGTTTGATCCCATGACAAAAGATGAGAGAGATTTGGCAGTTGGCAACTTTGTACTGGCCAACACTACAAGTTTCAGCATCACCCGAGATGGCATTGTAGAATGAAAATGGAATGTGATCTCCAAAAAGTGAGAGAGGTTATTGTAGGTCTCTGCAACACAGTCCTGTAGGAATTGAAATCTCATCCATATCTTGCACGAGCTCCGAGATATGCCCCGTCAAAGATTGCAGCCCTGTGGCATTTAGTGACCCTTAGGGACATTCTGGTTCGGTGTGCCTGAGAACATTCAAGCATTGAAGGGGACAAGAAAAGGTTGAGGATAGGGTTTACCCGGCCACCCGGAGCTAATGGAGCAGACAATTTGATCCCACGATGAAAGATGAGAGAGATTTGGCAGTTGGCAACTTTGTACTAGCCAACACTACAAGTTTCAGCATCACCCGAGATGGTGTTGTAAAATGAAAATAGAATGTGATCTCCAAAAAGTGAGAAAGGTTATTGTAGGTCTCCACAACATGGTCCTTTAGGAACTAGAATCGCATCCATACCTTGCACAAGCTCCGAGATATGCCCTGTCAAAGATCGCAGCCCTATGGCATTTAGTGACCCTTGGGGACATTCCGGATTGGCATGCCTGAGAACGTTCGAGCACTAAAGGGGATAGGATGAGGTTGGGGATAGGGTTTACCTAGCCACTCGAAGCTAACAAAGTAGATAGTTTGATCCCACGACGAAAGGTGAGAGAGATTTGGCAGTTGGCAACTTTGTACTAGCCCACACTGCAAGTTTCAGCATCACCCGAGATGGCATTGTAAAAAAAAATGAAGTGTGATCTCCAAAAAGTGAGAGAGGTTATTGTAGGTCTCTGCAACACGGTCTTGTAGGAACTGGAATCGCATCCATACCTCTTACAAGCTCTGAGATATACCCCGTCAAAGATCGCAGCCCTGTGGCATTTAGTGACCCTTAGGGACATTCTGGGTCAGCGTGCCTGAGAATGTTCGAGCACTGAAGTAGACAAGAAGAGGTTGGGGATAAGGTTTACTCGGCCACTCGGAGCTAATGGAGCAGACAGTTTGATCCCACGACAAAAGATGAGAGAGATTTGGTAGTTGGCAACTTTGTACTGGCCAACACTACAAGTTTCAGCATCACCCGAGATGGCATTGTAGAATGAAAATGGAATGTGATCTCCAAAAAGTGAGAGAGGTTATTGTATGTCTCTGCAACACAGTCCTGTAGGAATTAGAATCTCATCTGTATCTTGCACGAGCTCGAAGATATGCCCTGTCAAAGATTGCAGCCCTGTGGCATTTAGTGACCCTTAGGGACATTCTGGTTCGGCGTGCCTGAGAACATTCAAGCATTGAAGGGGAAAAGACAAGGTTGGGGATAGGTTTTACCCGGCCACCCAGAGCTAATGGAGCAGACAGTTTGATCCCATGACGAAAGATGAGAGAGATTAGGTAGTTGGCAACTTTGTACTGGCCAACACTACAAGTTTCAGCATCACTTGAGATGGCATTGTAGAATGAAAATAGAATGTGATCTCCAAAAAGCGAGAGAGGTTATTTTAGGTCTCTGCAACACAGTCTTGTAGGAATTGGAATCTCATCTATATCTTGCACAAGCTTCGAGATATGCCCCGTCAAAGATCGCAGCCCTGTGGCATTTAGTGACCCTTAGGGACATTCTGGTTCAGCGTGCCTGAGAACATTCAAGCATTGAAGGGGACAAGAAAAGGTTGGGGATAGGTTTTACCCAGCCACCCAGAGGTCATGGAGCAGACAGTTTGATCCCATGATGAAAGATGAGAGAGATTTGGCAGTTGGCAACTTTGTATTGGCCAACACTACAAGTTTCAGCATCACCCGAGATGGTGTTGTAAAATGAAAACAGAATGTGATCTGCAAAAATTGAGAGAGGTTATTGTAGGTCTCCACAACACAGTCCTGTAAGAACTAGAATTACATCCATACCTCGCACGAGCTCTGAGATATGTCTCATCAAAGATTGCAGCCCTATGGCATTTAGTGACCCTTGGGACATTCTGGATTGGCATGCCTGAGAAAGTTCAAGCACTAAAGGGGATAGGACGAGGTTGGGGATAGGGTTTACCTGGCCACTCAGAGCTAACGAATTAGACAGTTTGATCCCATGATGAAAGGTGAGAGAGAGATTTGGCAGTTGGTAACTTTGTACTGGCCCACACTGCAAGTTTCAGCATCACCCGAGATGGCATTGTAAAACAAAAATGGAGTGTGATCTCCAAAAAATGAGAGAGTTTATTGTAGGTCTCTACAACATGGTCCTGTAGGAACTAGAATTTCATCCATACCTCGCACGAGCTTCGAGATATGCCCCGTCAAAGATTGTAGCCCTATGGCATTTAGTGACCCTTAGCGACATTTTGGTTCAACATGCCTGAGAACGTTTGAGCACTAAAGGGGATAGGAAGAGGTTGGGGATAAGGTTTACCCGGCCACCCAGGGCTAATGGAGGAGACAATTTGATCCCACAATGAAAGATGAGAGAGATTTGGCAGTTGGCAACTTTGTATTGGCCAACACTACAAGTTTCAGCATCACTCGAGATGGCGTTGTAAAATGAAAACAAAATGTGATCTCCAAAAAGAGAGAGAGTTTATTGTAGGTCTCCACAACATAGTCTTGTAGGAACTAGAATCCCATCCATACCTCGCATGAGCTCCGAGATATGCCCCATCAAAGATCGCAGCCCTATGGCATTTAGTGACCCTTGGGGACATTTCGGATTAGTGTGCCTGAGAATGTTTGGGCACTGAAGGGAATAGGACGAGGTTGGGGATAGGGTTTACCCAGCCACTCAGAGCTAACAGAGTAGACAGTTTGATCCCACGATGAAAGGTGAGAGAGATTTGGCAGTTGGCAACTTTGAACTGGCCCACACTGCAAGTTTCAGCATCACCCGAGATGGCGATGTAAAACAAAAATGGAGTGTGATCTCCAAAAAGTGAGAGAGGTTATTGTAGTTCTTCGCAACACGGTCCTGTAGGAACTAGAATTGCATCCATACCTCGCACAAGCTCTGAGATATGCCCCGTCAAAGATCACAGCCCTATGGCATTTAGTGACCCTTGGGGACATTCTGGATTGGTGTGCCTAAGAACGTTTGAGCACTGAAGAGGATAGGACGAGGTTGGGGATAGGGTTTACCCGACCACATAGAGCTAACAGAGTAGACAGTTTGATCCCACGAGGAAAGGTGAGAGAGATTTGGCAGTTGGCAATTTTGTACTAGCCGACATTGCAAGTTTCAGCATCACCCGAGATTGCATCATAAAATGAAAATGGAGTGTGATCTACAAAAAGTGAGAGAGGTTATTGTAGGTCTCCAAAAAGAGTGTTTAAAAATGCAAAAATAGTGGGGGTTCCTTTCTATGGTTTGGGAGTTTGACCATTAAAACTAGAAATTGTCCTAGTAGTAAGTGCTGGTAATAGTTTTGAAATTTGATTGTTGAGTGTTGAGAAACCTCAAGTTTGGGATTTTTCTTGTTGGTTTGAGTCTATAATAACCATTTCCATCTGAAAAGTCGAGTGTTGAAACCATTTAAGAAGTATTTGCATAGTTTTCCCTAAAATTTGAGTGCATAAAAAGGGGTATGTGATTGCTCCCAAGGTGGATTTAGTGTTTTCTCCAAACAAGAGTTGCATTTTATGTTTGAAGTCATCTAATATAACCAAAGTGAAGGTGGTTGAACCATTTTGGGGTTCTAGAGACGTTGCAAAGTAAGAGTTCTAGAAAGCCCTAGGGTAAAGGGGCTAGAAAGGAGGGTTTTGTAAAAACCATTGTAAAGTTGATCATGAGACCAAAAAAATAAAAGAATCCTTGCATTTGAGTCATTTCTTAAGACTTTTTTGGGTCATGGGAGTTCCAAAAGTCAAGGGATTGTGAGTTGCTTTGTAAATGGCCTCAAACTAGGCCCAGTTGGCAGACTAAAATAGCCAGTTTTGAGTGATATTTTACAAAACAAGTGTAGTTGGTTTTGGAGCATATTTTAGAGTGAGGAAAAGGGTATTTTAATCACCCAATAGTTTAGGACTGGCAAGGGCTAGTTGGAACAAGCCTAGAAGAGGCAAAATTGAGAAAGTGTAAGAGATGAGTTGCAAGAAACAACTACTATAGATGATGCAAATATTGACGAGTTGTAAAATGAGGGGGAGGAAATCACTATTGAATCCTTCCTAAAAATCAATGGCTTATTAGATGAACCAATTAACACTTTGTTGAGGAGTTATGGACAAAATATGAAGGGACTAGGTACAATTGCACCTAAAACTACCCAACCAGAAAACCTGAACCAGCCAGTGGACTATTATAGGAGATAAAACCTTGAGCATACAACAAACATTGATATTAGATTAAGCTTGCTAATGCAAGATTCACAACCAAATTGGTTGTAGGAGGTTCTCACAAACCTTGGGTAACCAAATACTTGTGGGGATGAAAATGTTTCTCTTTTAATTCCATCCCCACCACATGTTGACCCCAAGGACGTCATCTAATGCTTTGAAAATGGTGGCAACCATGATGAAATAAATAGTTAACAATTTTTTGATACCCAGGCCCAAAATGACTATGATGGAGATGATGATTTTATACGTTACATGCCACTAGAAAGAAAACAACATAGTGGTTTACCCAGTAGATTCCTATAGCTACCAAAGAAAAGGATACAAAATTCTAAGGAACAAGAGAGACTAAGAAGTTATTTGAGGCTAATGCACTTTACATGAAGGAGAAGATCAGGGATAGGAAAGATGGGAGAGAGGAAAAGATTGCAAGAAATGAGATCTTATATGCTATAGAGAGGGGAAAATGAGTTGCGGAGAAGGTTGCACTAAAGGAATAGAAGAGGAAAGAAAGAGAGGATAATCTAAATGTTTGAAAGAGATATAGACCAAATATTGGAGGTGCACCTTCAACAACTATAGAAATTATATTTACAACACTAGTGGAAGGAGTAGCCCTAGAATCAATTAGTATGCCCAACATACCTCTTCTCCCATAGCATAAATCACATTCTAATATGCTCAATGCTCTAATCCCTAGATTAGGAAATATTCTTACTTAATAAGTGTAACCCCAAGCATTTTCACCATAGTTGGCAACAAATGGTGAGAGTCCCAATCAACTACTGAAAAAATGACTAAGTTGCTGGAGCTGAATCCTACATTACACACATCTCCTAGTAGTGGACAGAAGGATGTTGGGATTGGGAGCATAGCACCTATTCCCTTTCCCATTTTTATAGACAATTGATGGGAACTCAAGTAGATGGGAGAAATTTGAATTTTTTTGAAGCGATAAAGTTTTGTGATGTATTTAGAATATCTAAGATAGACTTATTTTTTATGTGAACTAAACCATTCTTACATTACTATTTAAATGTATTTGTATTGTTATAATAGTTTGATTGTTGGTCATGGCGTAAAATATGTAAAGTTTAGAAATATAAATAGTTCATCATAGAGATATTATAGAATTAATTTATTTTAAATAATAGAAATAATCATAACAAATAGATAGAAATAAAAAATAATAATTTTATACAAAAAGTTTTAATTTATTTTGAATAATTAAATAATAGAAACATCGTAGAATTAATAATTCAGTATAATCATAACAAATAGACACTAAACAATCCCAAATTCAAACATACGAAGGTCCAACTACAATAATGACCTTAAATAACCAAATACCAAAGCCAAACAAAGGAAATGGGACTTTTACCTTAAATGAATAAATTACATGAAGAAGGGTGGCTGGCTATTTGGAAATCTGCTTATTTTTCTTCTCTCCCTCCTGTCATCCAAGAGAACATGCAATGAAAGAAAAATATCGTCACAATAAGAAAATATGAAAAATATTGTTCTAGCTTTAAAAAAATTGGAGACATCAAAACATAAAATCTAGATTCTAAACAAATCAAAACATAAAATCTATGATTTAAACTAAATCTCATCACTTACGCATCATAACAATATGGTCCACCTTATTCATGTGGACAATCTTGGAGAAGAGGTTGCAACAATTTATTTGGATCCAGTTGATCACTCTTTCTCTCTCTCCCTCTCTCTGTATTCAATCTAATGAGCCAACTGGATCTGCTCGACATTTTAATGTCTCAAGTATTGCCTCGTGGTCTGACTTGCAAACTCTCCAAAGATTCTTATTATGTGGTTTTCCACCATATTTTATCAAGTGGACATTTTATGTGACAACAAGATTTGAATAATGAAGAATCTTCCTCTCTGTTTGCCAATCCTCGAATAACCACAAGTTAGGGTTCTTCATAGAATATCGTCTAAGCCATGTGCCGATTACAACCACCGCACCGACATGGTACTCTAAACCTTCACCATCTATAACCGAGTGATCCAATTTTTGTTTGGCTTGAACACAACGACACAAATAATAATCTGTCCCTTCTTCATTGTCTTCAAGTGCAATAACAACAAAAACATGGCCTGCAGTGACAAATGTACAAGATGCGGTCATTAATTCAGAAAATACTTGCGTAAAAGTTATAAAGTTACATATTGAAATTACAAAGATATATAAATATATATATATATTACCAGGTTGCACTAGATCAGACAAGCGGTCAAAGTCAATAGACGATTCCATCTGTACCATTTCTAGTGCTTGTGGGGGACGATAGGTGTCAATTGGGTCCAAAACCCATATATCCCATTTGTCCACCCATTCAGTCGACTCACAGTCATCCCAATTTTTCTCTACACATGATGGACAATAGCATGCCATTTTTCGTGTGTGGATACTCCATGAACCTGCATCAGAGCTTCTAAAAGAGTGCAACTCACTAGATCTTGTTAGTGTGCAACAATCTTGATATGGTGCAATGTTAGTATTATCTATCAACCAAAAAATCTACGAACCGTAGACTCACCTTCCTTACTTGGACCCATTGTAGCGTTACACCACTGGACGATGGATTTTGCATCTGTCAATATTGCTCCATCTTTGTACTTTAGTTCTTTACGAGCTAAGGCTCTTTTGATGCATGCGCATGCACCATCGTGCTCTCCCTTTCCATGACCAGCCTCTGTGAAATTCCACATGTATTGAATTCTACACAACTTGTGCATCCTGCTCAACCAATAGAACATACGTGCATTCTTGAATTGAGATGCACAATTGTCTGACCAAATAATGTGCTGACGATATGTGATGCCCCTATTAGCCAAATCTCCATAAAATAGTTGAAAACAACCATGTACAAACTCTGTAGAATGTGGTCGATCATCGCTGATGTAAAAATGGTACTCCCTCAAAATCTTCCTGTCATCCTCTGTACTTGTAGATGAATGCATGAATGTTATGTGAAAAAATATGGAAACCTGTTGAGAAGTATAATACTTTGCTTGCACCTCATTTTGTGGTTTTAGTGTGTAGTTCTCTGCGAAATCTACAACTGAAACAATGGTATCCAGTGGAAACGTATCCTTGCACAACTTGAATTGCAAATCCAGCCATTGAGCTCTATGGGTATGCCCTGCATACTCGTAAATAATGTTTTCACGAAAAATCTTCATGAACTCATACACTAGAATCTTTTCAATGACTAAATCACATCTTTTACCATGTTTTCCATCTTTTAGAGCATATGTCACTGTATTAAATTTTCCATAATCTACTATTTCATTTCCAATTGCATATGTACTATCCATATGTTGACAAGTTGATAAAAGTTGCAAAGAACCACAAAATAAGCACGTACCATCCAAGCATGATGTCTTGTAAAATTGTTGGCCATCCCGTATTTCACATAAAATGTTGGATATGAATTCCCTTGAAGATCTTGGTGGCTCATTTATGTCACAATCCTGCAAAACAAACTGAGAATGCAAAATTATGCATATATGCCTAAAAACATCAAAATGGTTAGAAAATTTAATATGTATCCTACAACAAGAAGTTGTGCATGTGTGATTTATCTTCACATAAAAAGGTTTACCCATCTCAAAAAATCTTTGACTTATTCAAATTTGAGGATACATACCAATAAATTTTGCAAAAAATTGTGTCTGAGTTGTGTCCAAAAAATGTTTTGCATGTGGCTCGTGATTTTGGCTACCAATCCTCCTTCTTACAACATCTCTTTGATTAGGGGAAACACGTGTGTTATTTTTCCAAAAATCTTCGATCAATGATTTCAAGGCTTCACTAATTTCTTTATCCTTTTGTGGTAGTCTACCGCTAAATGTCCATAACTCATTTTTTGTTGGATCTTCCAATCTCTCACGCCTTAGCATGGCTCTCCTTAGAGTACCTCTACCAATTTTTAATGTTTTTCTTGTCTTTCTCATGAGTCGAGCTTTCTTCATTTGGCTACTTACTATTGTCGATGTAAGTACTCGTCTTGCAATATTACTATCTTTGGTGCGTGATTTAGAGCCCACTTTTTCATAAGCATTCATTAGATTCTTTACAATGTTTTTTTCATTTGAATCATCCATCGTTCTTAGCCCAAGAATCTTCATAATAGGCCTAAATTTTAAATTCTTCGTTATTTCAACAAATAATTGGCATTGGTCTGTAATATTTAATTCATCAAAAAATAATCTCCACATACGATTAACTTTTCTTTGACAAGTACGCTTGCTAATCTTGTCAGGCATTGATTTCAAAATGTTACTATCAATATCAATCAAATATTTTGGTCTTCTAAAAAAAATTCTAGAAGGTGTTATAATCTCTTCAATTCTCTCAACATTTTGAACATCAATATAAGGTTGAGTGTATTGCATACCTTGAACCGAAGATGATGTGCCTTGACAATAAGATGCAAAAGATGGAATATCACCTACTTGATGTGTTGATGTTGTGCCTTCAACATGACATGATGGAGTGTGTATATCGTCAGATCTACAAATCAGTGTCTTTTCAACATGAGAGGATGATATGACTTCAACATTGGAAGATGGTGTAGCGGACGATATGACTCCAACATTAGAAGATGGTGTAGCTTCACAATTCAATTGTCTTCTTGAGCGTAATAGTCTCATTCATTCTCTTTGTCTTTCCAATTCTTCCTCTTTGTTTCTTGGTACTGGTGGTTCTTGATCCTCTTCGAAAGTCAATTCTTCATTATTGCTTTGCAATTTTCTTTGCTCACGTAGTAATTTCATTTTATCTCTTTTAATTTCCAAATCTCTCTCCCTATCTTAATTTGTTTGATTTTTTGGTTTCTTCCTTGGCATGATGATGATTTCTACATGTCAAATTATTCAAACATTTGAATTACTTAAAATGTGCAAATTAAAAATTATTCAAATACATATAAAAATTATAATTATTTGAATGAATACACAATATATATATAAAATGACTTGTCAAATTTCTAACCATTTCGAAATAACATTTCATTGAAACATACAAATTTCAATGAATTCACTATATATTAAACAACATGTCAAATTATAATCAAATTTGTATCTATATATCAACAAACAATATTTAAAATAGATTGCACTAACCTTTTCTATACAAGGAATATTCAAAAAGTCTTCAAATCGTGTATCCAGTGATTGAATTTGGTGTTTGTTAGCTTCCAAAAGTGTTTGCCACCTTGAAATACTATTTGTTAGCTTGAAATAGTGTTTGCCACTTTGAAAGAATGTTTGTTGTGTTGAAACCCGCGATTTCTGTTGGGATAACAGAGTGCAGAACAGAACAAAAGCAGAGAATGAATGAAACGGGCCCCAAAGTTGCTTTTTGACCGTTTTTAGATGATTTCACATAGTGCATACGCGTTATAGTGTGTACGCACTATATTAGAACACATCACTCTCCACCCTCCCTACTCTCTCTCTCCCTACTCTCTCTCTTCCTACTCTCTCTCCCCTCTCCCATCCCCTACACTCTCTCTCTCTCCCCTCTCCCATCCTTTACTCTTTAGATCTCTCAGACACACTCCCATCCTCCTTCTCCCACTTCTTACTCTCTCTCTCTGCCACCTCCTACTCTCTCTCACACTCTCTCCAATCCCCTACTCTCTCTTACACACACTCCCATCCGCTACTCTCTCTCTCCCCTCTCCCATCCCCTAAACTCTCTCTTTTGTAGATACACACTCCCATCCCCCTCTCTCTCCCCCCTCTCCCATCCCCCTCTCTCTAGATCACTCACACGCACTCCCATCCCTCTCTCTCCTCCTCTCCCACTCCCTCTCCCACCACCTACTATCTCTCTCTCTCAAGTTCTCTCTCTCCCTCTCTACTCTCTCTCTCTCTCTCTCCCATCCCCTAGTCTTACTCTCTCTCTCTCCAATCCCCAACTCTCTCTCACACTCTCGCCCATCCCCTACTCTCTCTGACACTCTCTCTCATCCTTTCACTCTGTATCTCTCATCTCGTACTCTCTCTCTCTCTCTCTCTCTCTCTCTCTCTGTCACCCCCTACTCTCTCTCACACTCTTTCCCATCCTTTCACTCTATCTCTCCCATCTCGTACTCTCTCTTTGCCACCCCCTACTCTCTCTCACACTCTCACACTCTCTCCTATCCCCTACTCTCTCTCTTTCACAGACACACACACACACACTCACACTCCCATCCCCCCTCTCTCTTCTCTCCCATCCCCTACTCTCTAGATTTGTCACACGCACTGCCATCCCTCTCTCTCCTCCTCTCCCACTCCCTCTCCTAGGTCACCTACTATTTCTCTCTCTCAAGTTCTCTCTCCCTGTCTACTCTCTCTCTCCCATCCCCTACTCTTACTCTCTCTCTCTCTCCCATTCCCAACTCTCTCTCTCACACTCTCTCCCATCCCCTACTCTCTCTCACACTCTCTCCCATCCTTTCACTCTGTCTCTCCCATCTCGTACTCTCTCTTTGCCACCCCCTACTCTCTCTCACACTCTCACACTCTCTCCTGTCCCCTACTCTCTCTCTTTCACAAACACACACACACACACTCACACTCCCATCCCCCCTCTCTCTTCTCTCCCATCCCCTACTCTCTAGATTTGTCATGCGCACTCCCATCCCTCTCTCTCCTCCTCTCCCACTCCCTCTCTCAGGTCACCTACTATTTCTCTCTCTCAAGTTCTCTCTCTCCCTCTCTACTCTCTCTCTCCCATCCCCTACTCTTACTCTCTCTCTCTCTCCCATTCCCAACTCTCTCTCACACTCTCTCCCATCCCCTACTCTCTCTCACACTCTCTCCCATCCTTTCACTCTGTCTCTCCCATCTCGTACTCTCTCTTTGCCACCCCCTACTCTCTCACTCTCTCACACTCTCTCCTATCCCCTACTCTCTCTCTTTCACAGACACACACACACACACTCACACTCCCATCCCCCCTCTCTCTTCTCTCCCATCCCCTACTCTCTAGATTTGTCACACGCACTCCCATCCCTCTCTCTCCTCCTCTCCCACTCCCTCTCCTAGGTCACCTACTATTTCTATCTCTCAAGTTCTCTCTCTCCCTCTCTACTCTCTCTCTCTCTCTCCCATCCCCTACTCTTACTCTCTCTCTCTCCCATTCCCAACTCTCTCTCACACTCTCTCCCATCCCCTACTCTCTCTCACACTCTCTCCCATCCTTTCACTCTGTCTCTCCCATCCCATACTCTCTCTCTCTCTCTGCCACCCCCTACTCTCTCTCTCACTCTCTCCCATCCTTTCACTCTATCTCTCCCATCCTTTCACTCTATATCTCCCATCTCGTACTCTCTCTCTACCACCCCCTACTCTCTCTCACACTCTCACACTCTCTACCATCCCCTACTCTCTCTCTTTCACAGACACACACACTCTTATCCCCCCACTCTCTTCTGTCCCATCCCCTACTCTCTACATCTATCACGCACACTCCCATCCCCCCTATCTCTCTCCCTCTCCCTCTCCTACCACCTACTAGATCTCTCTCTCTCAAGTTCTCTCTCTCCCTCTCTACTCTCTCTCTCTCTCCCATCCCATCCCTTACTCTCACTCTCTCTCTCTCCCATCCCCTAATCTCACTCTCTCTCTCCCATCCCATACGAGCTCTCTCTGCCACCACCTACTCTCTCTCACACTCTCACACTCTCTCCCATCCCCTACTCTGTCTCTCTTACACACATTCACATTCCCCCTCTCTCTCTCTCCCTCTCCCACTCCCTCTCCCCCATCCCCTACTCTCTCTCTCCCCTCTCCCATCCCCTACTCTCTCTCTTTCATAGACATGCACTCCCATCCCCCTCCCTCTCTCTCCTCTCCCATCCCCTACTCTCTAGATTTGTCACACACACTCCCATCCCCCCTCTCTCTCCCTCTCCCACTCCCTCTTGCACCACCTACTATCTCTCTCTCTCTCTCTCAAGTACTCTCTTTCCCTCTTTGCTTTCTCTCTCCCATCCCCTACTCTCACTCTCTCTCTTCCATCCCCTACTCTCTCTCATACTCTCTCTCTCTCTCTCTCTCTCTCTCTCTCTCTCTCTCTCTCTCTCACCCCCATCCTGTACAAGCTCTCTCTACCACCCCCTACTCTCTCTCAAACTCTCACACTCTCTCCCATCCCCTACTCTATCTCTCTTATACACATTCCCATTCCCCCCCTCTCTCTCTCTCACTCCCTCTCCCATTGCCTACTCTCTCCCATCCCCAACTCTATCTCTCTTACACACTTCCATTCCCCCTCTCCCTCTCCCTCCCACTCCCTCTCCCATCACCTACTATCTCTCTCTCTCTCTCTCCCTCTCTCTCCCATCCCCTACTCTCACTCTCTCTCTTTTCCACCCCTACTCTCTCTCACACTCTCTCCCATCCCCTACTTTCTCTCTTACACACACTTCCATCCCCCCTCTCTCTCCCTCTCCCACTCCCTCTACCATTGCCTAATCTCTTTCTCCTCCATCCACCCTCTCTCTCCCTCTCCCACTCCCTCTGCCATTGCCTACTCTCTTTCTATCCCATCCCCTACTCTCTCTATCTCTCTCTCCCCTCTCTCATTCCCTACTCTCTCTCTTTCACACACACCCATCCCCCCTCTCTCCTCTCCCATCCTCTACTTTTTCTCTCACTCGCTCTCCCTCTCCCACTGCCTACTCTCACTCTCTCTCACTCTCTCTCTCTCTCTCTCTCTCTCTCTCTCTCTCACTCTCTCCCTCTCTAATCTCTCTCTGCTACCCCCTACCCTCTCTCACATTTTCACACTCTCTCTCTTTCTCTCTTACACACATTTCCATCCCCCCCCTCTCTCTCCCTCTCCCACTCCCTCTCCCATCGCCTACTCTCTCTTCCATCCCCTACTCTCTCTTCCATCCCCTACTCTCTCTCAAGCTACTCTATCTTCCCCCTCTCCCATTCCCTACTCTCTCTCTTTCACACACATGCACTCCCATCCTCCTCACTCTCGCTCTTCCTCTCCCACTCCATCTCCCACCACCTACTCTCTCTCTCCCCCATCCTCTACTCTCAATCTCTCTCTCCCAGCTTGTACTCTCTCTCACACTTCCTCTCTCTCCCATCCCCTACTTTCAATCTCTCTCCCCCATCCCATACTCTCTATTTTCCACCTCTACTCTCTCTCTCACACTTCCTCTCTCTTGCATCTTGTACTCTCTTTGCCACCCCTACTCTCTCAGATTTCCTCTATCTCCTATCCTATACTCTCTCTGCCACCCCTACTCTTTCTCACTTCCTCTCTCCCCTCTCCCATCCCCTACTTTCTCTCTATCTCTCTCTCACACACAAATAGCCATTCCCTCGCCCCACCCCCCTAGCTCTCTCTTGGTTTTGATTTTCAATTTAGGTCTCAATAGTGCGTGCGCACTATAGCGTGTGCGCACTATAGTGCGTGCGCACTACCTCGAATTCAATAGCATTTTAATAGGGCGTGCGCGCTATAGGGCGCATGCGCTATTCAAAGCTTTGCATTAAAACCAAGCCTAAGGCTTGGTTTTGCCTTGGAGATCCAACCCAAAGGTTTGGAGTTTATAAACAGGTCTGAGACATGTTTTCCAGCAAACATACTAAAAATGATTGATTTTTCTTGTGTGCTCCCCTTCAAGATTATTCGTGGTTGGGTATCAATTAGATCAGGTTACATAACATTATAGGTCTCTATGTTAGCTATGTAACCATATAATTTATTTTTAATTTGAACTATTTTAAGTCTTTCATCTATAATTTCTTTTGAATGCATGTTCTTTTTTTGTCAAAAACCACCATGTACTAATTGGGCTGTAGATTTTAGCTCATTCATCAAATTTTGTAACAACTTAGTTTTTTAGAAACTAGACTCCATTCTACACACTTTGAAAAAAAGAAGTTTTGATTTTAGATTAGTTTTCAATCATTTCTAGGGGGAGCACACAGATATTTCACATTTTTGGGATGGGTCTAATTTAAAAATTCATTAAAAAAAATACACATTATAAAATTACCCGAATAATCTGGGATAAACTACATAGTGTTAGGTAACTTTTGACCAGAGCGATTAAAGAATTTCAAAAAAAAAGTTAAAATTTAGGGGGGCCACAATTTGTACTATGTTATTTTTTTTGGAATAAACAGTACCAATTTCTGTGGCCCCCTTTTTTGAGGACCTAAAACTAAACCATTTTGAAAAAAAATTAGTAGTTTAGAAACTAGATTCAAAGGACTACGACTTTTGTTTTCGTCATATCTTAAAATTTTGAGTGTAACTATCTTCAAATTCTTGTTGAAGTCTAGAATTTGCTGATTTCAGGAAAAAGGTGTCCACTTATACCCCCCTTTTGGCACCACAACTTTGTGCACTTACCCATTTCACTAGATACTTTCTCATTCACTTTCCGTTGAAATTTTCTTTCAGACCATTCCATAAGTTTTGCATTTGTTTCTTGGTCTTAATTTGTCACCTGGTCAACAATATCTGATAATTGCTCTGTGATATGCTTTGACTCATCTAGTGATTGCAAACTAAAGGCATCCATAAAGATGTCCTTAATCTCATGTAGTGTTTGCTTTTGTTTATACTCCTTCCTGAGTATCTCTTGTCTCTTTCTTCTATTTAGTGCTTCCTGCACCTCATTTATTTGATCAATGGTTATTGTTTTTAAGTCATAGCCTAGTATGACTATCTCCTCATCTAATTCAGGGTCTCCATAGTGAAGTACCCTTGCACCTTTTGTTGTACTAGATGTTGGTACAGATATTTGCAATGGTTGTTGTGAATAAGTTCCCGAGGTAGGAAAATTTATCAATGTTTGTATTGCCTCCTACTCTTTATGGGTTTCCACTGTTTTCTCCTCCTGCTGTCTACTATCTTGATCAATTATGGTGATCTTAGGAAGTGCACCTTGTGTTTGTGTTGTAGGATCAGATGTAATAGTCTGTCATGTTTGTTCTATTCCTTTTTCTACAGCCGCACTCGGCTTCTATATTGTAGTGTCAACTATGCCTGTTGAAATAGATGTCGGCATTTGAAGTTGACCATTAGTAGCTATAGAAATGATGGAAGGTGGTTCTTGTGGATTTACCTTATCTCTAGCTGTGCTTTCGACTAGTTTTTGCAATTCATCCATACTAACCAATACTAGATCTGCACATAATATTGCTTGTTATGTAGATTGGTCAAGGATTCTTTTGAGATCTTCTACAGTTAATGGATTGATGTTCTGACCAAAAGTATCAGGAACATCAACAATAGTTACAGTTTCTGTAGGTATGATGGGTACATGAGGAGGGCTAGAGGGTGGCAGTTCTGTGTCTTGCACACTCTGATCTGGTTGCTACTCTTGCTCAGCTATTGCTGATACATCTTGTTTTTGTATCTCTTCCTCCTCTCCATCTTTCTTTTCTTCTTCTTTCTTCTCTTCTTCTACCTTCTTTTCTTCTTCTACTTTCTTTTCTTCTTCTATTTTCTTTTCTTCTTCTACTTTCTCTTCTTCTTCTCCCTTCTCTACTATTGTCTTCTCTTCTCTCCTTTTTCTCCTCTCTTCTAGTGGAGCAGTAGCTTGTTCCTTGTATTCTTCTTCAAGAAAATCTTCAATCTTTTTGTACAAGTTTTTCCATGATTTCATTGTTCTTTGAACAATTTCTTCCATCTTGTTTTGGAGTATGAAGAATGCCTTGTACTTAGGTGTAAACCTATTATTATGTCTTGTGACTACTTTCTTTATTTGTTCCCTAGTCAAATTTGGCAATACGCTTGCTAGGGTTGATTCCTTATCTCCTTTTCCATTTTCAAACAAAAATGCCATCTGTCTTCTACAATTTTAGACAGTTCATTTAGCAATTGTCCATCTAGTTCAAGCGGAGTGTACTTGAACTGTGCCATCATTCCATAAATTGTTTCTTCTATCCTATTCTATTCTTCTTTAGTAAACTTATTGAAATCAACTTTATTTAAGTTGCTTAAATCACCATTTCCAATCTTTTTACATAAAGTATCAACTGAAGAATGGCTTACCTTTTCAGATTGATCTTCTTCATCAGAATCAGGTTGAGCCACATATCTTCTTTTCCTCAACTCTTCCTGTGTTTCCTTGGTTGGTTTCTTCTTTGTAACTTCCTCTTTAGCCTTTTGAGTGGAGGTCCTTGTTGCAGCTCGTGTTGTAGGCTTTTGAGGTGATGGCATGGCAGATTTCTTTGGTTTTTGCTAAGTTGGAGGCTATTTTGTTGCCTTTCTTTTATTTGTCTCAGCTTCAGTTGGTGTTTCCTTGGCTTCTTTGTCTTATGCACCTTCCTCCTTGTCTTCACCTAGGCCTTGAGTTAATTCCATTGGGCCTTGTTCTTGTTCATCTTCATCATCATTGTCATCTTCTTCTTCTTCTGCTTCAGCCTCAATTTCTTCACCAAATTTCTTCTTAATCTTCTTTAACAATTTGTCTTTCTTCTTTAATGTGGAAGCAGTCTTTAATTCCATGTTTCTTTTTGACCTTACTACATCATAAGTGCAAAAATGTGGAGCACTTTTATCTGTTTCTTCTGCCAATAATGCAGTTATTGTTGCAGATGCCTCATCAACATTGATTTCATATCCAAATGGCCTTAGTCGTCTCACTCTTGGAATTGCAGCTTGAATGTATGTGAAGTCAATATCAACCAAGAAGCATTTATCATTAACATGTTCTTCTACCAAAGAAACTGGTATTCTCACCCTTTGTTTCATGGATTTCTTGAAATCTTCAAAATAACTTGTCATCAAGGTATCAAAATTTTCTCCCATTTCTTCTATATATTCATTGATTTGGGCAATGATAGTTCTATCATTCCTCCATGTAATTTTGCTGAAAGAGGGAAACTCATTTTGAACATAAAAGAATATAAAAATTAGAATTGTTCCAAATTCACATTGAGCACCCTTTGTCCTTCTTATGGCAGCTAGGTTTTTAGTAATTTGTTGTAGTTGTAGTTCTGCAAGATCATAAGCATGATCCTTTTTCACCAATTTGTTACCTACATCTACTGCAATACACGTCACACTGTTGAGTCTACTAGATTGATAGAACTTATGGGTAATGACTCTAATAGCAAACTCAACTAGAGGATCCTAAATTGTGTGAATTTTCATTCCTCTCTTATTCCACTGAGCACCAGTGTTCTTTTCAATAACCTCCTTTGATTCACTTCTCAAGGTTCTGAACAGATCTAGAGTAGGGTACCCTGTTACTCTATGTATGATTTCTTTGGTTAATTTGATGGGAGTATCTTCTAACCATAAACTTCCACCATGAATTTTTCTTAACACAAGTTTAACCCATTCTATCTTGAATACGGTGGGAAAGCTCAAAACTTGGATCAAACCCTTTCTTTCAACAATTTTGAATTCATCTTTTAAGACTCCATCTACGCACAATTTCTCATAGGCTTTCCTTATTTCCATATCTCCTAGGGCTCCTATCTTACAATTGTAGCATCTCCTCACGTCTTGAACCATTACAACTTTTGGGGGTATTTGGGAGAGAGCTCCGGCTGGGTCATTTTTGTAAGCAACTTCAGGTATGGGGCAAAAATCAGGTTGCTTGACCTCATTGGACACTAACTAAACTTCAAATGACTCTTTGTGCTCAGTTTTCTTGGAACTTGATGCCATTTATGCAAACTAGGGTTTCCTTTTTATGAAATATAAAATTGCGTAACTCGACACAAATGAAAAATACCTCAAGATAGATGAAAACACGTTGAGAGATATTGCAATCTAATTGAAATGCTAGATTCTATGCTATGAAGTTGCTCTGCTCTCTTTCTCTTGTTTGCTTCTTGATCACAATGAAGAAAACTGATTAGAATCACGATAATATACCCTATTTTCATTGCATTAAATGCTCAACTGCCAACTCGACTTTTGAAAATTTTTAACCTAACTTGGCATCAGTCATCAACTCGATCGTTGTTAGGAGCTTGGCATGTGTTGGAGTTTAACTTGGCATCCAAAGATAGCTTGGCAACATCATTTAGATTTTGTCTTGACATCTTCTCTCATGCAGATTTATACTTTGCATTACTTCTTTGTCTTGGGACTGATGTGTGATATAGCTTTGTATATCAATCTCGTATACTTCTTATGCTTAGTTTGATGAAGTGTGATCACTTGACCTATTGGGTGAAGTGATCCCTCCATTTGATGTATTTCATTCATCTTTCTTTGTCCAAGTTTTATTCATTTGCCCCCTTATCTTTTCGACATCAATCTTTTCTTTGTTCTTATTTTGTTCAGTCTTGGGTGCCTTTGATCTTGTAGGATAGTTTTTACTGATATGACCAACTTTCAAACAACTAAAACATGTGGTTTGATTCAACCATCTTTTGTAGTTCCCTTTGAAATGTGTTCTTATGCAGTTCTGTGATATATGTCCATATCCTGACAATAATGACAGCTATACCTGGTGTTGTAATCCCAATGATAGTGACTTTCATTCCCTTTTGATATTGTTGGTTGATTTGATGTCCATATAGGCTTTGATTTGCATTCAAATGCTCTATGCCCATACTTCTTGCAATTGTGATAGTGTCCATCAAATTTTTGTGTCCTTGTAATTTTGGATCTGCAATCTTGTGTCATATTTCCTTGCATATTGCACTTGTGACAGTAACTCTTGCTCTTGAGTGTATTTGGTTGATTGAATTTCCTATTCATGCAAATATTAGCAGTATGCCCCTTCTTATTACAGTAATGACAAGTGGGTTTTGAATTCTTACCTATGTCAACTTTTTGCTAGACACTCTTTGATGATTCTCCAACCTCAGTACTGTTGTATCCTAGTCCTAATGTATCATGGGTAGATTTTGGAGATTTTAGCAACTGTTCAAAATACTTGATGGCTTCACTTGACTTGTTGAGATTCTCAGCTACCTCTTTTTCTCTGTTCAATTCATTCTGTAGTTGTTCATTGTGTATCTTCAAAGTAGATATCTCAATATCTTTCATATTGAGTTCATGATGAAGGTTCATCATTTGGGCAAGTGTATCCATCTGCATATTTGAGATCCTTGTTAATTCAGTACATTTTTCTTCAAGCCTATTTGCAAAATTTCTTTTGTCATTTTCTAGCATGACTCTATCCTCAACTGCTCTTTTCTTTTATTCAGTGATTTCACATATCATTATGGCCTATGATTCATGTTCCATCTTGAGAGATCTTATCTCCTCTGCTTGAACTTTGTTTTTCTCCATCAGTTCTGCTATTGCTGCATCAAACTCTTTAGTGTCTCCATTGGCACACAATTTTGTGGTATCAATCTCCTTATAGTTTATATCATTTTCAGCTATGGCTATATCCTTCCTTCTCTTCAAGGATTTTCTCAATTCTTCCCTCACTTCCTCTACTCTCTGTAGAGCCAATTGCACATCAATCAATTGATTTTCAATAATCTTCCCAATTTTGAAGACTTCCATCTTTAGAACTTTTTCTTCAAGTTGTTAGACTTCTTTTTGTGAGAACCAGCTGCTCTGATACCAATTGTTGGAATATTCAAATGGGAAGAATGCTTTTGAGAGGGGGGGGTGGTGAATCAGAAGTAATGTATTTAAAATCTTTAAACTAAAAATAGATTGCATCCAAACAAACCTATCAAACAATTATGAGAAACACATAAGAATCACCACATAACACTTGAGATTTTGGTAACCCAGAAACCCTCTAGGATTAAGAAGGTAAAACTGGGGTGGGGATGATACCCACAAAATTTGTTGTAGCAGTAAGGTTTTAACCACTTCTGATGGTCTTCCCTGTTTAAGGCTTTACACTGTATCAATAGTGACCTGGTTAGAGGATTTACAAACACTTTACATGAAGTGTCACCCTATTAAAGGATTTAATCACCTATTTAAAGGATCTATGAAATAGCTATTAAGCTAACCTATTACCATAGGATTTTCATTCTAATACAATTGCTAGAAAGTATTAGGTACAATAAACCTGATAGATTACAATCCTTTGATTGCTGAATACAGGCACTTGATCTGCTTTCTTTGATCTTGATCCTTTGTGATCTGATAGTCCTTACTCTGAAAGTAGTTTTCCTTACACACCCTTGTATATCCACTCATATATTTTATAATGAAATTTCATCTTCCTTATAAAAAAATTCAAGGATTTAGGGTTAGGTATGGATCTACGATCCATATTCAATCTCTATTTCCCAGTGATTGTTTGCACTTCTTCCATTGGTTGCATGCCTTCATCATTTTTCTTATTGGCTGCATGTAGATTGCATAGGAGAAATAAAATATTTGATCTTTTCATTTAATCCTTTGAGATTTGTCACATGTCGGCCATGAAAATGATTTATATATGAATCAATTAAGTTACAAACTCATATGTACATTCTGTGTTACTCGGCACTTGCTGATTCCAGATGCTCAGCACTAATAACAAATTGGCTTACTCGGCACTTGTTTCATTTTTGTATTGTTCCACATCATCTATGACTCAGCACTTGAATATTACTCGGCAATTGTATCTGCTCAGCACTTTATTCTGCTTGGCACTTAAAGTCATTCGTCACTTGAACTTCACTCAGCACCTGATCTTCACTCGGCACCTGAAGTCTTTCCTAACTCGGCTCTTGTTGTGGCTTGGCATACATGGTGTACTCAGCTCCAATATAGAAAGTAGTTAAGTGTATTGGCACTCAAGTGTCAAAAACCATTACGAGGTTAACAATCTCCCCCTTTGACATGAGTGACAAAAACACTTAACTGACCTTATGAGTACATTAACTAATCTGTTTGGTATATACAAAGTTTTTAAAGAAAACTTGATCAAAATTTGTAACTTACAATATATACCTCAAAATTATTGTAACTCCCCCTGAGTTGGTTGTGCCTCAAAATTATTGTAACTCCCCCTGAGTTGGTTGTGTCTCATACATCATATAGTATCTCCTCTTTAGTTAATATCTCCCCCTTTTGTTCTTATCTCCTCCTTTTACTCTTATCTCCCCCTTTTTGACACTTATGTCAAAGGATTTTAAGGGTTAGACCGTATTTCGCAAAAAATGTGTTGTTTACCTCCATAATCATCTTGAGAGCTACATCCCAATTGTTCAAAGCAATTTCCAGTGACTTATGTTGGATGGCAATCTCTACAGCAAGATGAATAAATCCATCTGATGTAGAAAGATTAGAATCTTTCTTGAGAACGGTTTCTACATAGACTTGTTCCTTATGGAGTAATTCCAAATGTGGGGTAATTGAGGACTGTAGCTGTATTATTTTTGCTTTGATATTGGCCTCATTTGCTGTTAATACAGTTATTTCTTTATGAGTGTGAAGCAATTGAGCAAAATGCTTCTCACTTTGAGCTGGATCATTGGGTGATCCCACAATAATGGGTTCCACTTTTTGACCAATTTTGACACTAAAATCAATATTTTTGCAACAAACGTCACGTTTAAGTGACTATATCTCCAAAACTATAAATAATTTCAAGATGACATAAACTAGTGATTTTGAGTACTTTGTTCCTACTTTGTAACCATATTTTTTAATCTTAAAAAAAAATTATTTATGTCAATTTTTTTTATCTCCTCCAAAAAGTGGTACATAATAAAATTTAATATTTTAAAAAGTGACAGTCCGTTTGACACACATAACTTTTTTTCTAGAAATGATAATGAAGTAATTCTTTTGGCGCTGGATTTGTAACATCAATATCTAGTGTTTGCATTTGGTTTGATTTAGTTTTGTTGAATATTGTATAGTTTATGAAGTTTTGAAGTGACATGAACCGTAATTCAGACATACGTTCCGTTTGACACAGATAATTTGAAGTCAATTTATCATAAACCATTTTTTTTTTTTGACTAGAAAGGTATCTCAATAAGCCAGTGCCTCCATATTTTTCAAAAAAAATTTAACCTAATTTACTAATTTTCCCAAGGTGTCAAAGTCGGTTGATGTTCAATTGGTAATGAACCTATAATGAGTTAAACTCATATTTGAAAGTCTTAATGATTAAATTATGTAATAAAATTATAGTCGTTGGAAAGCTTGCTCGGAGCAGCACATTTTGAAATTTTTTATTTTATAGTAGGAGATCATTCTCCTGCAATTATGGTAGTCAAAAGAGCAAAAAAAGAGAAAAAAGAAAAAAAGGTTAAATTTTTTGTGATTTTGCATGTTCGTGCGAACATGGCGTTCGCGCGAACACGTTTACTCAATTTCTCATTTTACAATTTTTTTAATTTTTGTTCGTCCCACTAAAGTGGAACCCATTATTGTGGGTTCACCCCATTTGGTAGCTACATGCTTGAAATGTTTAAATTTCTTTCCAAGCTCAGTATCTTTTGGCTTGTCTCTTGTGTGAAGTATGAAAAGTCACACAACTTTTTGTACAATGAGAATATATTCTCAAGTACCTTTTTCACTTTGTCTACTAACTTTTCCAGTTCAACCTGTGAAAGTGCTATTTCACTAGATACTTTCTCATTCACTTTCCCTTGAAATTTTCTTTCAGACCATTCCATAAGTTTTGCATTTGTTTCTTGGTCTTAATTTGTCACCTGGTCAACAATATCTGATAATTGCTTCGTGATATGCTTTGACTCATCTAGTGATTGCAAATTGAAGGCATCCATAAAGATGTCCTTAATCTCATGTAGTGTTTGCTTTTGTTTATACTCCTTCCTGAGTTTCTCTTGTCTCTTTCTTTTATTTAGTGCTTCCTGCACCTCATTTATTTGTTCAATGGCTATTTTTTTTGAGTCATAGCCTGGTATGACTATCTCCTCATCTAATTTAGGGTCTCCATAGTGAAGTACCCTTGCAACTTTTGTAGTACTAGATGTTGGTACAGATATTTGCAATGGTTGTTGTGAAGGAGTTCCTAAGGTAGGAAAATTTATCAATGTTTGTATTGCCTCCTGCTCTTTAGGGGTTTCCACTATTTTCTCCTCCTATTGTCTACTATCTTGATCAATTATGGTGATCTTAGGAAGTGCACCTTGTGTTTGTGCTATAGGATCAGATGTAATAGTTTGTCCTATTTGTTCTATTCCTTTTCCTACAGCTGCACTCGGCTTCTATATTGTAGTGTCAACTATGCCTATTGAATTAACTATGGGAATTTGAATTTGACCACTAGTAGCTGTAGAGATGATGGAAGGTGGTTCTTGTGGATTCACCTTATCTCTAGCTGTGCTTTCTACTAGTTTTTGCAATTCATCCATACTGACCAATACTAGATCTACACATAATATTGCTTGTTGTGTAGATTGGTCAAGGATTCTTTTGAGATCTTCTACAGTTAATGGATTGATGTTCTGACCAGAAGTATCAGGAACATCTACAATAGTTACAGTTTTTGCAGGTGTGATGGGTACATGAGGAGGGCTAGAGGGTGGCAGTTGTGTGTCTTGCACACTCTGATCTGGTTGCTACTCTTGCTTAGTTGTTGCCGAAACATCTTGTTTTTGTGTCTCTTCCTCCTCTCCATCTTTCTTTTCTTCTTCTTTCTTCTCTTCTTCTACCTTCTTTTTTTCTTCTACTTTCTTTTCTTTGGTTCCATCCAAAATTTTCTTCATTAACTGAGTGAGCTCAATTAACACTCAACTTCTGTAAACTTTCATTTTTTGACCAAGTGAACTTGGTAGACACTGTCTTCTAAACTTGACAAACTCGAGAATGCTTAGTAGATATAGAAAACTATCTTCATCACCCGAGTGAGCTCGACATACACTGACTGAAAATGATATGGCATTTTATGTAACATCAAATACAATACACAATTAATGACATGTTTTCCAAAATCTCCCTATTTGGCATTGATGGCAACACAACATGTCACAATACATTGAAATTTGTAGATTAAAAATAATGTAAAGAACATTTCCTTAGTTTCATTATGATTCTCATCCATGAGAACTCCCTCTATGAGTGTGAATCTCCTTCTATCAAAAAAATTCTATCTTCAACATCTTCTTCTTATAGAAAACTTTCTTTCTTTGATATCAAACCATGTTCTCCTTCTTTGGCATCTCTTACTATTCCTCTTTATAAAAAATTTGTGAGATATGACAGAAAACTTCTCCCTCTTTGACATCTTATGCCAAAGAAATTTTGAGAATTGGCTAATGAAGATATGTAACTTTTTTCATTTATGAAAACAGATGTACATGTAGAAAACCTCAAAAATAAAGATACTTAGCTTTTGGTACCCAAAAAATTGCCTAAGTATGAAATTGGTTTATAGTAGTTTATTATTTTGTATGTAACTTGTTATTGACATCATACTATGACTAAAAATGTTACATGGAGGAAATAGGAAGTATGTTGGACATGTGGTTAACATCATATGCAGGAATATTAACTCTAAAAGTTGTTATTCAAGTTTTAGAGAAAGCAGTTCCATGATTATTAGTCAAGAACAAATAGTAGTATTTAACATATAACTTATTCATATGATGGTATATCTAGAAGAGAGTTTAAATTTAGATGGTATACATATTGATTATGATGTGAAAAACCTCGGACTTCAATATTGGCTATATAGATAAAACATATTCTAGATTTATTAAACATTTGAATTGGAGGTAAATGCACTTGAACAATCAGGGCTGACATCCTAGATGTTTACTCTAAGTTGGAAAAGTGTATTTTGGCCTTAGCCAACCTAGTAGCAATTTGTAAAAAGACATGATATTTATAGAAAGGATATCTTACAAGAAGAAGTGTGCATTTTGTATTGTGATAACTTGTATGTGAACATTTTATGAAGCGACATATGCAAATTTTTGAGAACCTAATTTTGTGATCCAAGATCGAACTAAGGTCATAGATCAATCAAGAAAGAAGTTATAGAACTTATATGTGAGAAGAATAATTATTTGTTTGGGCAGTGATCTCTTCTTGTAATTGGAAGTGCATGTTTTGGTAGTGAGCTCTTCTTGCATCTACTATACTACAACTTCTAATAGGGTTGGAATATCCTAACAAAAATTCAAAGTCTTGTAACAAGGACTCTCTATACTAAATTTACTCATTGACTCCTAATAGGGTCCATCCTCTAACAAGGAACATATATATAAGTATATTATCTAGTGGATATCATCCTCGTTGGGGTTTTCCCTTGGCCAAGGTTTCCCTAGTTAACAAAATATAGTGTTATGAATTACCTTTGTGCATTTTTACTATTACTATTATGCATTACTTTTTTACTTTATTATGTGTGGTTCAAAGTAATAAATAATATCTAGTTGGTGATTACAATTTATAGATTACTGATTCACACCCCCCCTTGTAATTCTTATTTCTAACAATTGATATTAGTACATAGTTACATAGAAGAGGCTCAACAACTTGAGTAAGATCTCTATGGATGTGGAATAGTTGATGAATATCATTAAAGAGGAAATTGAACAAATTGATCTCCTTACTAAAGAAAAAAATAAGTTGAAGGATAGATGTGAAGACTCCAAAGTATATATTTGACAATTGAAGGACAAGACTAAACATCTCAAATCCAAGCCTAAATCTATTGAATCTGAAACTAGTGATGATGATTATTCAAAACTAAAGATAGAGTATAAGATCTTGAAGCATGAATTGAAGATTTTGAATTTGAAGAGTAATCCTAGCAAAGTTGAATCTGGTTTGAAGACTAAAAATTCAGATCTTAGAGAAAGTCTAGCAAAGAAGACATCTAAGTTTGAAACACTGAAAGAAGACCATGAAGAACTTTATAAGTACAACACTATTATAAAAGGTGAACTAACTCAATGCAAGCATCAACTTGAAAAGCATTATTCTAGAAAAGGAAAAATTGATGATTCAATGTCAATACAGAGAACTACCTATGATAACACTGGTCTTGGTTATTTATGTAACATGTCTATAAAGAAACCTAAAAATAGATTAGATCTAACAGGAAAAGATAAATCTAATGATAAGATTGAATCCAATAAATCTACTAATGAACCTAAAGAAGTTGGACAAGACAAGGAAGATAAAATTTTGGATGAACCAAACCAAGCTAAATCTCCTAAGGAAACTAGTAATGAATTTAGAGGTAAGTTGTTTTCATGTAATGAAATAGGTCATATGAAAATAAATTATGCAAATAAGTCATTTAATCATGTTATAGATTTTTATTATCATAATTGTCATGGTATGGTCATAAGGAAATTGATTGTAGGAAAACTAAATATGATAATGATAGAAGGAATAGTAGAATGTCTAGGAATACTACTCCTATAGATAAGAGAAAATCTAATGAGAGGATGTCAAGAGAAGGAAGACATTATGAAGAAAGAAGGTAGATCATGTGTTATAAGTCTAACAATATTGGACACATAGCCCAAAATTGCTATGCACCTATTGATCAATAGAACCCTAGAAGTAGAACCCTAGTATGTTAGTTGCATACAACAAAGTATTATAGAATGGATAGAAACTTCAAAGATAGAAGGAACAATGGAAGAAACTTTGGAAATAGAAGGAACGATGGAAGAAACATTGGAAATGATAGAAGGAATTATGAAAGGAACTTAGGAACTAGTAAAGATAATGAAGATAAAAGAAATATAATTAGTGAACTTTGAGAAGAACTTAATGAGGCATTTGTGAAGAAATTTAATATTTCTAAGGAGAAGTTAGATGATGCAAAGACATGAAGATTGAAGTCGATAATCAAGTTTGATTCAACTAATTTGAATTAAGCTTGTTCACAACACCACAATTTGAAACTTCATTTAGATATTGAACTACATGTAGTGAAGCTAGGAAAAGGTATATCAAGATAATTTTAGACTGTAGCTAAGCTCAATTGTAATTTGGAGCTTATCAGAAATTGCCACGAAGGAATTAAGAGTTATTGTTATGATAGAGAAAGCTGAGTCTATAGAAGAAGATGTAAACTATGTTTTTACACAGAATTTCATGGAGCAAAAATTCTTGATGCATTGTCATGGTGGAAGGAAGCTATGGTAAACCTTGGGTAGCATTTGAAAATCAAACAAAAATGTTGAGCATATATTTGATTTTAGAATAAAATTGACAGCTTTTTGATGCTTGCAAAGTACACAATTGATACAAGTTTGAATTGAATGAATAAAATCGAGTATAGACTTGATTACCACTTCATGGTAATCACATCAAAAGCATAGGGCACTCAGAAGAAACTTGAGAAGGTGATTTCGAGCTAAACCCTATTTTAGAAAGAGGTATTTTATCATTTTTCCATAGAATTTCTTTGACAAAATTTATATTTGATAAAATCATGGATATTTCAATTGTTCATAATATTGAGAATGAGGAGAGACTAAAATTGAAGGTTGTTTCTATGAAACCCATAGAAGAAAACCTTAATTTAGAATTATATATTACTCTAAATAATGTAGTGTATTTGGAAGATGTAGGAAGTTATTTTAATAGAAAGTTTGAAACTATTGGGAGCAAGTATATGAACAAAGATATGGAAGTTTTCTTTAACCATGATATGTTATTAAAGCCTAGATTTGAACATTTAAAAGATTTAAACTTAGTCATATAGCATTCCTACTGTGGAATTGATACTAAAGAATGGACACAAATCATACTAAGTAGAATTCATGATGGAAAATTGTGAAAGATAATGTTGTTGACATTTCAGCCAATCTTATTCATGAGGTAACTAGTCTAAGAAAACAAGGCAGTGTGCCTATAGGTGAGAAACTGGTTAAGAAGAAAGTTGAGAGCTATACTATGGAAATTTATAATGGAAAGGCCATGATGATCAGCAGCATTAAATAAGATGATGTAAGATTTATAAGAAGAATCATTGCCTATTCTATATGTGCAAGTTCTAAAATTGATGAATTATTATCAGGATTCATCTATGTAGCCTATAAGATTTGTGTTTTGAAAGAACAAGTTAACCTAAGTGAAATTCTAAGAGAGCTACTCCTTGAAAACATAGAGAAGATCAAGAGGACCAAGAATGGTGTGTTTAGATTCCTGCCATTGATCAATCATATATTCTTTCATGTACTTAAGATATTTCCATACTTATTGGTTATAAAGATTATGAGTAGTGAGAGATGTACCATGGAAAAGATTACAGATATATGTAGAAGACATCCAACAGAAAAAATCTTGGACAACAGAAATCTCATCATGAAGACATTTCAAAATGAGATGAAGAAAAGATTTAAAATTGCACCTACAATTGTACAAAGATTCAAAGATGACATATGTGTTATGGTTGATATAGATCTAGCTCATATTGAAGTAGTAGAACCTTAAGAAATATTCCTTGATCCCTTAGGTTATGAGTTAGGTGAGGATGTAGCAATTGGATATATTGATCTATTCTTGAAATCTGAAAAGGACCAAGCTAAGTACAAATTTGGGAGATATGAAGAGATTACCCAATATTCTTATCAAGCATCCTTAGAGAAAGAATCTCACAAAAAGATTGAGGCTATAATGAAGAAAGCTCTAATTGAGTCTAGTATGATAGAAAGTGAGTCACAGGTAGTTAAATAGATATTGGACCAAGGAATGATGTATGTGCAACCACTATTAGTTGGGAAACCATCTAGTGTGTCTATTGTACAGATAGCTTTAGAACAAAGAATTCCATATGTTGTAGTATTAGCTAAACAATTAAGTAAACTAAAGAGAAAATCTAAAAGATTAGTTGAAGCTGAGACTACCAGGACTAAAAGAGTCAAGCAACAGGCTACTAGACTAGGTAAAATATAGAAGTCACTTCACTTTTGACAATTGTGGAATCCAACAAAGAAGAAGAACAAGAATAAGAAGTTAAATAGGTAGAGAAAGTTATTGTTTCTAAACAATCAGCAGGTAAAGCAAGGCATCCTTGGAAGCCAAAGATTGAGAAGATTAACTCAGCAATTGCAAATGAAGGAAACTTTGAGTTGAGAATAGATTGAAGAAGATTATTAAAGAGGGAGATTGCTGAGAACATACAAGTATAATCAATATGTTTCAATCATTGTTTTGTCATTAATGTCAAACCTACTATTTGCTAGTAAGACAACTACTTGTATGATTTAAGTACTATCAGTTATTTGATTGATGAAGAGGATTTGATAAAAAGATGTAACAATAAAAGGTTGAGTTATGACTATGTAAAGTAGTACAAGAATCAGTTGAGATAGTGATTAGATGATGTATTAATAATCTACTTAAGGTTACAAAGGCTAGTTAAACTAAGAAAGTATAGAAGAACAAGTTGAACAAAGTTTGTCTACCAAGCTTGACTAAGTGGATAGCATGTGTTGAGAAAAGTCAATGCAAGCTGAGCATAAAATCATTCAAAGCTGAGAAAAAGTCTATCCTAGTGTATTTTGAGAAAAAAAATGGATGTCAAGTAAAGTTTAGTTGATTCTAAGCATTAGTAAACTTTAGTTCATGCCAAGTAATTTTATAGGGGGTGTTGAGCAATAAGTATGTGCCTAGCATCAGAAGCAAGTTAATGTTGAGTTGCTAAATTATTTGAAAGATTGTGAATTTTATAGATCTAATTTGACAAGTTTGTTTTCTTGGATTGTGTGAACCAGGTGGAAAATAAGATTGATGAGCTAGTGGCACAGAATTCAAGATAAATTATTTTAAACTGAATTAATAGAGGATTAAAAGAGAAGGTTTTAGAAGACATATGGAATATGGGGTAGATTCATCGAATCCTACCTAATCAGTCCTAACCCTAAATTGGATGATGGAGAATGAGCAACAAAAGATCTTAATTTCCTATTTATGGGAATGGTTAGTTAGAAGCAAAGGTTGTCATGTGGAAGAACCTAATGAAGACAAGGAGTCAAGGGTTTTGCTTCATCAAGTGACCTAAGAGAAGAGTTTGTAATGGCATGTTAAGCAAGAAGGCTTAAGGGTGTGAATGCTCAAAGGGTGAACAAGCTATTAGAGCTAAAATGAGTGAAGACCAAGTAGAATGGAGGACTGGAAAAAAGATCTGTAATCTGCAGTTGGAGTTATAAGTTGCTATTAGATCAAGCCTAATTGTTACTCTCTAATAATTGCATTAGTCTACGGTAAATCCTTTGGATTGAGGTTGACCTACTGGTCATTTGTAAATCTTTTAGCTGAGTGACATTCCAAGTGAATGGTCTAAAGTCCTCTAACAAGGCTCAGTCCTAACAAGGTGATTGAAATGTTTTAATAGGGTCACATTTAATACTGTGCATTGTAACCTTTAACAAGGTTGGCCTTTCAAATGACATCACTTCAGAAGAGTGAAAAAGAGTAGCATGTTGCTATTGGTTTTTCCCAAATTGGGTTTCCATGTAAATTATTGTGTAAAATATGTTGTTGAATGTGTTATGCTTCATGTTTACATTTTTGCAAGTTGATTTAACAGTAACCTACAAAGTTTTAAGTGATTGCATAATCTTATGGATACATGCATGATGAGAAATGTTTTATGGGTTTAGTAAGCTATAAAAAGTTTTATTTATAAATATAGACCTTGGATAAATGATTCACCCCCTCTCTTAGTTATTTTAAAATATTCCAACAATTGTTTTCAGAGCCATCTACTTAAGAGGACTAGTTTGAAGGTACTAGAAGCACAAAGATCAAGATGTCAAAAAAAGAAGTATTGAATCTTAATAGAGACAACTTTCCTACATGGAAAAGTTTTATGAAGCTACACCTTGGAGGACTCTGAGATCATGCACAATCTACCATGATTATTGAGCATGTTAATCCTTTTGGAGCCCCAACTATTGAGGATATGAAAAAGAAGAAAGAACATAACCAGGAAATGTTGGAGATTGCCTCTACCCTAAGCTATGATGAATTTGATGATATCAAAGGTCCTGACAGTGCAAAAAAAATGTGGGATGCCTTGACCACCATCTATGGAGGAGATGCAAATGTTCTAAGAGCCAAAGATAAAATTCTCAAAGGTAAGTTTGATGATATGATAATGGAGGAAGGTGAAAATATTACTCAATATGTTGCAAGGATAAATGAATTTTTAATGCAATAAGAGGATCTTTTGTTAATATAGATGATGAGACTATGCTAAGAAAAGCTTTAACAAAATTGTTGCCTATATATTCCATTAGAGTTTCTACAATTCAAGAGCTGAGATGTATACCAGGGAATAATCTATCACTTGAAGGTCTAGTAGGTAGGCTCACTATTTCTGAGCTATCTAAATTTGATAATTACAAACTTGAAAATATTGAATCTTCTTTCAAAGCTAAGGTGTCATTGAAGGAGCCTAATGAGAAGAAGAAGAAGAAGAAAAAGATAAAGTATGTTTCTAGTAATAGTGATACTGTAGACACCTAAAAACTTTTAGAAAATAAAGTATTTTTATTTTCTGAAAAAGTCTTGATGACATCATCATTTATTAATTAATTAATTATTTAATTAATTAATTAATTTTTATGCCATTAAATCCCTTTATCTTAATTAAAAATATTTAATTAAGGAATCCCTCCCAAAAATGTTTAAATCTTATTTAAACATTATTTTCTTATTTATTAATTATTTAATTAATAAATTGACCAAAAATCCTAAAATAAATAAAAAATTTATTTTTTTCCCAAAAGTTGGCCAATTTCCTTATGACCAATAACCTCTTCCAAAATCTTCTAATCCTTCTTTAATTTTGATTAAAGGCTAATCCCATCATTTCCTACCCCTAATCCCAACTCAAAATATTTAATTAAAGTTAAATATTAATCCTCATGTTTATTAAAAAAGTTTTAATAAATATCTCCTCAACCCAAACCCTTGAAATAAATAAAACTTTATTTATTTCCTAAAAATCTAATTTATCCTCATCTTAAGAAGTTCTAGACTCTTCTAGAAAGTCTTTATCCTCACCCTAGGAAATTCTAGACTATTCTAGAAAGTCTTTATCCTCATCCAAAATCTAGACTCTTCTAGAAGATGTCTTTAAACCTAATCCTAATCCCTTCCTAACCTTGTCACATTCCCTAAACATGGGTTAAGACTTACTAACCCAAGCCAAAGTTAACAAATATCTCCTCCTTCACCCACCCTCATTAAATGCCATCCACTTGCCTATCCCTAAGCTAATCCTAAACCATCGTAATCCATCCTCTAATCATTTGCACAAGCCTAAGCAAGCTTAAAACCTTCCTAATCAAGTCCAAGTCGAATTTGCTCTCATCACCCTCAAAATATCTCAACCATAAAACTTTATGAAGTCCACTAGGTCATAAATGACTCTTACAAGCCCTTTTATTGCTCTTACAAGTTATTATGAGGGTCTTTATGAAGATTTTATCCCTTGAGCCTCCTTTGTTGACTCATCCTTCCCCTTTCCTCCATCCCCTCACCATGTGACATGTGTCACTCCTTGATTGGTTGTAAGGAAGCACAATCCATGTGCTCTCCTCTCATGCAATCTAAGCCCTCCATGAGCTTTTTCCCATCCTTGCATCTTAGCCCCCAATCCCTCAAGCTTCTTGCCTATAAATTGGATCTTTCCCCTTTGCAAAATAGCACAATCCATGAAGTAAAGTTATAATGCTATTTTGAGAGCCAAATCCATACTAAAGCCATCTATCCACACCAAAAATCCACAATCATCCATTGAAGCCTTTGGAAGCATATTGAGCATACATCCTATCTATTTAGACAAAGCTACTCAACAAGAGAGCTTCTCATTGAGAGAGCCCATTAATGGCTCATATTCTCAATTGAGAGCTCATCTTAGTCTATCTTGAAGTTTATGAATTTTGTTTAGTTTGTAGAAGCTTTATTTAAATTTGGTTTCTATTAGCATACTAACATTTCTCATATACAGGTATAGATGAAGAGGATGTAGAACAACTTGAAGCACTACTGGCAAGAAGATTCCACAGAGGTAAAGGAAAGTTCAAAGGTAAACTACCTATCATTTGTTACAATTTCAATGAGGTTGGTCACATTGCTGCTAGATGTCTAGAGAAGGAAAACTACAAAAGAGGTGTCAAGTAAAAAAGTAGAAAATTTGAAGACACCAAGGACTATAAAGACAAAGACAAGAAGTCTTACTATATTGCTAAAGAGGAAACAAGAGATGAATCTAATGAACATGATGTTGAAGTGGTGTATGTTGCACTGAAGGATGAATCTGATGAAGATGAGGCAACTACACTTGTGACTTGTGTGAACAAGAATGATGGATGGATCATTGATAGCAAATGTTCACATCACATGATTGGAGACAAAAGTAAGTTTATTACCTTGAATTTTTATGATGGAAATAGTGTAAGATTTGTTAATGATGTACCAAGTTTCATAAAATGAAAAGATTTTATCAAATTCACAGATAAGATTTTGTGTGACAGTGCTTACTATATTGAAGGACTTAAATATAATCTCAAGTGAGTGTGTCAGAATTGAATAATTCAGGATGTAAGGTTGAGTTTGAAAACAAGATTGCTAAGATATATGACACTAATGGGAAACTGATCAGAAAACACGACCAAACTAGAAGTAATCTATTCTATTTTGATATAGAGAATGCTACTTGTCTAGTTGTAAAATTTGATGATGTGTGACTATGGCACAAAAGGTTATGTCATATCAATTTTGATAACCTGGTTAGAATTATTCACATGAGAAAAGTTAGAGGTTTGCCTAAGTTGAAGAAGCCTGATAATATAATGTACAAACAATGTTAGTTAGGCAAAATTGCAAAGTCAAGTTTTAAAAGTAAAGCTCATATCTCTAAAGGTATACTAGAGATTGTTCATACTGACTTGCGTGGTGCAGTTGATGTGCAAAGCTACAAAGGAGATAAGTACATTATGCTACTTATTGATGACTATTCTAGAATGAGGATAGTTATGTTTTTGAAATAGAAATCTAATGCTTGTGGTAATTAGCAAGAGTTGAGAAGGAAATAGATAAAAGTTTGAAGTGTTTAAGATCTGATAAAACATAAGAATTCACATCAAATGAGTTTTAGATGTTCTACAATGACAGAGGAATCAAAAGATAGATCTATAATGGACTATGCTAGGACACACATGATGGAAAAAAATATTTCTTTGAAATACTAGAGAAAAGCTTTAAGTGTAGCTGTTTATGCCTTGAATCATGTACAAATCAAGAAAGGTACTCATTTAACACATTTTGAACTATGGAATGGATACTCACCTAATGTGAAATTTTTCAAGGTATTTGGAAGAAAATATTACATTATTAAATACTTTGAGGAATGGTAAACTAGATGCAAAAAGTGAGGAAGGTGTATTTCTAGGATATTCCACAAGAAGTAAAGCTTACAAGTATTTAAATACTAACACTAACAAAGTTGTGTAAAGTGCAAATGTAAATTTTGATGAATATACAAAAGTATATGAGGCTGAACCTATGAAAGAACCAAAAGAATAAAAATCATTTGTATACTTTTATGAAGCTATGCATGCTGAAGAAGATGCTACAAATCAAGCCACAAACCAACAACAAGTTTGAATACTTGCTGAGTCACATACTATGAATGTCGATTTGCATTTAGGAACTGAGGTACATTCAAATGTTGAGTTACAAAATGAAGTTGAAGCACATTCTATTTCTGAGATTAGTGTACATGAAAGAGATACTGAACTACTAGACAAAAATGTACATAGTGACACTGAAGTTGAAAGGCCAAATGAAGAAACAAGAGCAAAAACAAGATTTTCCAAATATGTCAAGAGACATCATCCTTCTGCATAAATTATTGAAGATAAAGATTCTAGACCAATGACAAGAAAGAGGTTGAGTAATGATACATGTTTACTAAGCATGAAGGAACCCAAATCAATGAGAGATGCCTTAGAAGATATGTACTAGAGTAAAGCCATCAAAGAAGAGATTGAACAAATTGAGAAAAACAATACATGGACTCTTAGACTAGAAGTCAAAAATGTGATTGGCACCAAGTGTGTATTTAGAAACAAGCTAGATGAAAATAGTGAAGTCACAAGGAATAAGGCAAGATTAGTTTGCAAGGGATATGCACAAGAAGAAGGAATTGACTATGGAGAGACAGTTGTCCCTATTGCAAGATTGGAAGGAGTAAGAACTTTACTTTCTTATTCTACATACAAAGGTTTCAAAATTTATCAAATGAATATTAAATCTGCATTTCAGAATGGGATATTAGAGGAAGAAGTTTACATAGAATAGCCAGAAGATTTTTTGATGTCAACAATAAGAATATGGTATGTAGATTACACAAAGCTCTGTATGGTTTGAAACAAGCACCAAGAGCATGGTATGAGAGACTTCATAATTATCTTGTGAACATTGGATTTGAAAGGATTGGTGATAACAACAATCTGTACATGAAGATAGAAAAAGGCAAAGGTATTTTGTTATTTGATATTTTTGTTGATAATATCATATTTGGAGGTCAAGATGCTTTACGTAAGACTTTAGCAAATGAAATAAAGCAAGAATTTGAGATGTCTATATTTGGAGAGATCAAATTTGTTTTGGGTTTGTAAGTGTATCAAATGAAATATGGTAAATATATCACACAGTCAAAATATGTCAAAGAAATATTGAAAACTTTTGGATTGGAGGATTCCAAACTAGTAAGTACACTTATGGTGACAAGACAAAAGTTGTCAAAGAATGATGATTCAGCTGAGGTGAATCAAACATTATATAGGTCTATGATTGGAAAATTACAATATGTAGTACATATCTAACCTAACATTACATTGTCTATAGGGATAGTTGCAAGATTCTTTTCTAGTCTCACGGAGAATCACTTAATGTCTATAAAGAGAATAATGAGATATCTAAAAGGAACAAAAGAGTTTGGTCTATACTATAAGAAAAATGAGAACTTCAAATTAAGAGCCTATACTAATATTGATTGGGCTAGAAACATTGATGACAAAAAGAGCACTAGTGGAGGAGCATTTTTCTTAGGCAAGAGGCCGGTTACATCGACTAGCAAGAAACAAAACTACACCTCACAATCTACTATTGAAGTTGAATATGTTGCTACTACTATTAATTGTACAAACATTGTATGGATCAAATAGTCACTCAAAGGTATAAAGGAAGAGATCACAAAACTTGTAACACATTATTGTGATAATACAAGTGCTATCTATATATCAAATAATGATATGATGCACATAAAGACTAAGCACATTGCAGTCAAGTATCATTACTTGGGAGAATTAGTTCAAGATAAAGAGGTGAAGATGGAATATGTCAACACAAAAGAACAAATTATAGATATCTTCACTAAAGAATTACCTAAGGATGCTCATGAGTATCTAAGAGGTAAAATATGGGTAATGTTGTATTTCCACTTCCCGCCAAAATTTGCATTTTATATTGCCCTTCCCGCCTTCAATATGCCCATATTCAAATACCCATGGAGATATTAGAATTACCAATGTTTTAAACCTTATAATATATTCTTACGACCTACGAGTTTCTGGCCGTCAGATCAACTAGGATCAGCGAAGGGCGCTATCTCTCTATGGCATAATTGCGCGAGGATTATATCAGCGATATCGCGCCCAATTGACACGTGTTTGGTGGACCCGGCGAGCAGGCTACAACAGAGGGCGGGTCGGGAAATTTTTTCGATGCCGCAGGCGCTATGGCGCTATCGCACGCCGACTGGAAAATATCCATGGCGACATAGCACCCTCCGGAGATGCTCACGTCGGTGGGCAGGTCACGTTGCCAAAAAAATGTTGCGGTGGTTGGGTAAAGGTTGGCAGGCCAGAGAAGATAAATAGCGAGAACTTCAGGAAAAACATTGGGCCCCATTATGTACCTCATCTGCCCAGTTGGCGGAGCCCAGTGCCACGGCAACGAATCAGAAGGGACCACCCACGGATAGGGACATGTCATCGGTTGGGCGCTATGGCGCTATGGGAATTTAACCTTGATTTTCCCATAGCGATATGGCGCCTGGTCGACACGTGGTCACCCCTGTGAGGCCAAGTTGCAAGTTTGTCTGGTGGTGTTTCACTGGGCCAGTAAGGAACCACCACGTGTAACCAGGCCAGAATTTTTGACAGCACAGCTAGCACAGCCAGCTTTAGGATCTCCCCAACAGATCATGGTCGATCGACGGTAGGCACCATCGCGTTATGGCGAAGCTGCAAGATTTTTATCATGGCGACATAGCGCCCGTGCGCCGCGTGTCCTGGTGGCACCAATTTCATGCAGCCAAGGATTGAATGATCGACGAACCAACAGGAGGATGCCATGTATTAGCAGGCCCGGTGAATCAAAAGAAATGGAGGGTTACGGGAGGTCAAGTTTTGTGACCATCAGATTAGAAGAGATCGGCGGCAGGCGCCATCTCGCCATGGTGAAGCTGCGAGTTTTTTATCATGGCGACATAGCGCCCATTTACCACATGTCATTCAGGTGCGGTGCGGATGCTGAGGTGTCACTAGATACGATGGGCCTAGGGTAAAGATAGCACAGAGCATGACGAGTCTTCGTGATCGTCGGATGGACACAAATCTACGGCTGGCGCTATCTCGCCATCAGGAACTGCTCGGACTTTAGCATCAGCGACATAGCGTCTGCACGCCACGTGTCTTGGCGGGGTTGCATTTCATGCCGCCAGAAGTAGTTAGGGTTGGATGACCAACAAACCAATGGACAGATGCCACGTGCCCGTGGGCCCGACGAATCACGAGAAAAGGAAGGTCGCAAGAAGTTAAATCTATGACCGTTAGATGAGAAAAGATCAATGGTAGGCGCCATGTCGCCTTAGTGAAGCTGCAAGATTTTTACCATAGCGACATCATGCCCAATTGACGTGTGTCGGTGGGGTCAGGTCTCGCTGGATGCATCACTGAGGTGGCGCCAATTCGGATGGGCCCAATCGCAGGAAAGAGGGTCCACGGTGAATCAAAAACAACCACGTGTGCCAAGTCAGAACACAAATATGTCGAGGGGCCAAATTTCTTGATACGACCAGCGCATTAAGGGGTGGGTTCTCCACCATCAGATTTGCAGAGATCCAGGGTTGGCGCTATCTTGCCATAGAGGAACTGCGCGAATTTTACAATGGCGAGTTAGCGCTCGGAGGGCACGTGTCCTCGCAGGTCTAGTTTTCGATGTGGTGGTTAGCTAACGGCCAGCGGTTAGATGGTAAGGGTGGCACGGTCAGTTCCATGAAGGCGGTCAACCGCGGAAAGACTCTCCAAGTGGCAAAACAAAGAGATACGATTGGCCCGCATGGCCTAGTCGACATATAAGAAGCCTGGTCGACTGATAGGCTAGGTCGATTCATGAACCAGGAAGCAGAGATGATCGACGTTATCTTGCGATCTGATCTTCGTGATCATTTCTAACCTTCCAGGAATAAATGCAAGATATAAGGACACTCCACCCATTCAGTCGGCTCATCTACCCTGTCAGGGAATGTTGTGGCACTGTTCTGTGTCCTCCGGGCTCCTTCTTAGAAGGATATGAGATTTCTTGGTATGCAAGTCAGGATTCAATCAGACCTTCGATTGGATTTTCAGTATGGAGTTAATGCCAGTAGGTGAGAAGTGAATGTAATGCAAAAATCTTCAGTTATGCCTGAGCTATAAAGGCAATTTTGTGATCTATTCTTGGGGGTCGACTCTTCCTAATTTTCTCTGCTACTACTTGAAGACTTGCAGTGTAAAATCCCTTTGCCTCTGAGCCATGTAATACCCTGTATCATTTCTTTCAGCCATCAGTGTGCATGAGCATCATTTTTCCTCCCATTGGTGTATTGTTGAGATCAGTGATCTGCATACTGTGTCTATCTTTGGCCTATTGGATAATTTACAAGTGAAATCCCCTTTTCCTATTGTCTTTTAGTTGGTCCTCTGATCTGTATGTGATTATTGATCGATATAAGTCTGGATGTGTATGACTTTTGTATGTTACCCTGGTTTTGTAGTGTATATATGGGCAGGAATGAGTCTGAACACTCTATTTTGGTGCATCACCACCTTAGATTAGACTAGGTAGATTTTCTTTAATGCTCTCTTTCTCCCTTTCCCTTCTAAGAATAGATAGGTGTGCCTTGACAGTAAGAGGAAGCTAGCCTTCTCCGGAGACTCAACCTCGTAGTTCAAGTCCCACAACTTGGAGGTTGTTTCCATGTTTCACTAGGTTGTCCTCGCGCATAGGCCTTGGACAAGGGTGCAAACCTAAGTGACAACAGCTTTTGGCACGCCCGGTGGGACCCATACTAGAAGATTTCATGTCTATTGGTGTCAAAAGAAGAAAGAGTTTTTGAGATTAATGCTGAAGAAGTAGTGCTGGCTTCAGTATTCAAGCCTTCAAGAGGCTAATTCATCAAGTACTTGGCAACTTTGAACATCAACAAATCTGGTTTCAGGCCAAAGTTGCAGAAATTCATGCCCAGGGCTGAAACAAGGGCATCTTCTAGAGGTAATTTTCAATATCAAGAACTCTCACTTTCAAGTCCTAGAAGAAGGAGGGCTAGAGCTTCATTATCACCAGTTAGAGGTGGAATAACAGTTAATATACCTGTAAGATCTGTCTCTACTCCTCCTACTGTCCGAACTCAGCCTAGACTGCCATCAGCACTCGTCAATAGAACACTTGCGTATATGGCACACCCTTGAGTTCATGCTTTTTCCACCTTTAATGGTGGAAGTCCTCTATTGTTAGCCCAAAGACATGATATACCAGTAGCTGCACTAAAAAGCATACCTGATTTTACTGGCGAAACTTCTATTTCCCCCCTAGAGCATATCTAGGAGGTAGCAAATGTCTGCAATATTCATGGTATTACAGAAGATGATGTTGCCGTCAGACTTCTGGCCTCATCTTTAAAAGGAAAAGCATTACAGTGGTATAGAGGCTTAGCTCATGGTTCCATAACTGATTGGGATGGACTAGGAGCAGGATTATGCAAACATTTTGAGGATAAGAGTGACCATTTGTCACTACTAGAGCAGTTGACTACACTAAAAAGAGCCCCCCATGAATGTATGACTAATTTTAATTACAGATTCCAAAAGACATGGGATAGAATACCTACTATAGTGAAGCCTACCCCTGGTAATGCCTTCTTGCATTACCTTAGACCTTTTAATAGTGATATTGCCACTACAATCCAAACTATGGGAGGAGATACATTACCTAATACTTATGAGACAGCTATAAAAGCTGAGAATATCCTAATTCAAGGTGGAAAGTTGGCTCCAAGGCCTCCTATGCCTTTCTTTCCTGATGTTCCCAACCACCAACCAGCAATAGTCCCTCTCCCTACAACTCCTATGTCACAAACCCTTACTCCAGTTCCCCAAGCTTCCACATCCTCAAACGGAATAGATGAACTCAAGGAAATGCTCCAAGGTCTAGTGCTGAGCACAAACAAAAAAGAGAAGACCCTGGACAAAAAATTACAAGAGCAGGGGAGGGAGTTGAAGGACCAAGGGAAGAGATTAGAGGATAGTTTTTCTCTAATACAAAAGATGAGTAACAAGGTGGTGGCCTTCGAAAGGCAGTAGGCCCAAGGTGGCAAGCCTCCCCAATTGCAATAATAGGCTCCAAGTGGTGGTAGGCCTCCTAATCAGTGGAATAGCTCTTTTGATCAGAATAGGCAAAATAGTCATGCTACTGCTTCAAGCTCAAATCAGAACAGAGCTTTAGTCCCTCAAAATAACTTGGCCCAAGACCAAGATTTTTGTCCCTCATGTAACTATTCTTATACCTACTGCCTATGTCAGAAAGCAGAATCTTATTTGGCCCTAACTGTCCAGGAGTCCACAGTAAAGAAGTCATGCAAGGAAGATCATCCCAAGGAGGCCTAATATGTTCAGAGGCAGGGTGATTTCTCTTTTATGAATCACCAGATGGAGGAGCATTGTAATGTAAACCAAGATTCCGTTGCTCATAACACAAGAAGCAAGAAGAGAGCTATGGAACATGCTACCCCCACTTCTCCCAATCAGGCCTCAACTTCAAGTCCTACACCTCATACACAAACAGAAAATGAGCAGACAAACACTTCACAACAGCAAAAGCAAGGTCCAAGAAATGAGGATGCAAGTGATCCTTTTTTTGCCCCATCTCAACCTCTTATAAGTGCCCAATTGATGCATGTTGGTGGGGTTAGGTCTCGTCGGATGCATCACTGAGGTGGCGCCGATTCGGATGGGCCCAGTCGCAGGAAAGAGGGTCCACGGTGAATCAGAAACAACCACGTGTGCCGAGTCAGAACACAGATATGTCGAGGGGCCAAATTTCTTGATACGACCAGTGCATTAAGGGGTGGGTTCTCCACCATCAGATCTGCAGAGATCCAGGGTCGGCGCTATCTCGCCATAGAGGAACTGCACAGATTTTACAATGGCGAGTTAGTGCTCAGAGGGCACGTGTCCTCGCGGGTCCAATTTTCGACGTGGCAGTTAGCTAACAGCCAGCGGTTAAATGGTAAGGGTGGCACAGTCAGTTCGATGAAGGCGGTCAATCGCGGAAAGACTCTCCAAGTGGCAAAACAAAGAGATACGATTGGCCCGCGTGGCCTAGTCGACATATAAGAAGCCTGGTCGACTGATAGGCTAGGTCGATTCATGAACCAGGAAGCAGAGATGATCGGCGTTATCTTGCGATCTGATCTTCGCGATCATTTCTGACCTACCAAGAATAAATGCAAGATATAAGGACACTCCACCCATTCAGTCGGCTCATCTACCCTGTCAGGGAATGTTGTGGCGTCGTTTTGTCTCCTCCGAGATCCTTCTCAGAAGGATATGAGATTTCTTGGTATGCAAGTCAGGATTCAATCAGACCTTCGATTGGATTTTTAGTATGGAGTTAATGCCAGTAGGTGAGAAGTGAATGTAATGCAGAAATCTTCAGTTATGCCTGAGCTATAAAGGCAATTTTGTGATCTATTCTTGGGGGTTGACTCTTCCTGATTTTCTCTGCTACTGCTTGCAGACTTGCAGTGTAAAATCCCTTTGCCTCTAAGCCATGTAATACCCTGTATCATCTCTTTCAGCCATCAGTGTGCATGAGCATCATTTTGCCTCCCATTGGTGTATTGTTGAGATCAGTGATTTGCATACTGTGTCTATCTTTGGCCTATTGGATAATTTACAAGTGAAATCCCCTTTTCTTGGTGTCTTTCAGTTGGTCCTCTGATCTGTATGTGATTATTGATCGATATAATTCTGGATGTGTATGAATTTTGTATGTTACCCTGGTTTTGTAGTGTATATATGGGCAGGAATGAGTCTAAACACTCTGTTTTGGTGCATCACTGCCTTAGATTAGACTAGGTAGATTTTCTTTAACGCTCTCTTTCTCCCTTTCCCTTCTGAGAATAGATAGGTGTGCCCTGACAGTAAGAGGAAGCCAGCCTTCTTCGGAGACTCAACCTCGTAGTTCAAGTCCCACAGCTTGGAGGTTGTTTCCATGTTTCACTAGGTTGTCCTCGCGCATAGGCCTTGGACAAGGGTGCAAACCTAAGTGACAACAGGTAATACCCCTATCAAAGGGTTATCTAAGTAACAAAAGGAGTGTCCTACATCAAACAAGCTAATTTTCATAGTTTACACATTGATGCAAAGGATCTTACTTTAGGAGTTTCCTAAAGTAATCAAAGAAATGAAACTTAAAATTAGTCACAAGCAAGGTGACAGATGTAGAAACTAATAAAATATTATATCTCCATACTAAGATGACAAGTTTTTGGCATTGTTGTCAAAGAGGGAGATGATTGTTGATCAAGGGAAATACAAGAAAGAGGGAGATAGTTATTGATCAGGAGAAAAGAGAAAAAGAAATCCTAAACATCTACCTAGTAAGAGGGCAATATAAGAATTAATTTAGAGGGAGTTATAAGAAAGAGTTTTGTAACCTATTTAGAACATGAAAGTTGCTAATAGAGGGAGAGATTTCAATACAAGGAATTTTTTTTTGGGTATTTTTTTGGTCTTACTATTTTAACCTAGTTAGTTTCATTAATCTATCTAGTTTCCCATCAATGCCAAAGAGGGAGATTGTTGAGTATAGATTGAAGAAGATTATTAAAGAGGGAGATTGTTGAGAACATACGAGTATGATCAATATGTTTCAATCATTGTTTTATCACTGATATCAAACCTGCTATTTTTTGGTATGACAACTACTTATATGATTTAAGTACTATCACTTATTTGATTGATGAAGAGGATTTGATCAAAAGATGTAACAATAGCACCTAGAGGAAAGGTTGAGTTATGATTATATAAAGAAGTACAAGAATCAGTTGAGGTAGTGATAACATGACGTATTCATTGATAAAATACTTAAGGTTACAAAGGTTGGTTAGACTAAAAAAATTTAGAAGAACAAGTTGAAGAAAGTTTGTTTGCCAAGCTTGACTGAGTGGATAGTAGGTGTCGAGCAAAGCTAGTGCAAGCTTAGCAGAAAATTAGTTGAAGCCAAGTAAAAGTCTATTCTAGTGTATGTTGAGAAAAGTAGTGGATGTCGAGTAAAGTTTACCTGATGCCAAGCACCAATAAACTTTAGTTCATGTCAAGTAATTTTATAGAGGATGTTGAGCAATGTAGTATGTGTCGAGCATCAAAAGCAAGTTAATGCTAATTTGTTGCATTATTTGAAAGATCATGAATTCGATGGATCTGAGCTAACAAGTTTGTTTGCTTGGATTGTGTGAACCAGGTGGAAGATAAGATTGATGAGCTAGTGGCATAGAATTCAAAGTAAATCATCTTGAGGCAAATTCAAAGAGGATAGAAGAAGTTTCTAGAAGGGATATGGAATATGGGGTAGATTCATTGAATCCTACCTGAATTTTCCTAACTCTAAATTGGACGATGGAGAATGAGTAGACAATGGACTTAATTTCCTACTTATGGGAATGGCTGGTTAGAAGCAAAGGTTTTCATGTGTGAGAACCTAAGGGAGACAATGAGTCAAGGGTTTTTCTTCATCAAGTAACATAAGAGAAGAGTCTACATTGGCATGTTAAGCAAGAAGGCTTAACGGTATGAATGCTTAAAGGGTAAACAAACTATCAAAGCTGAAATGAGTGAAGGCCAAGAAGAATGGAGGACTGGAACAAAAATTTATAATTTTCAAATGGATTTGTAATTTGTTATCAAATTAAACCTTACTATTACTCTCTAATAATTGTATCAGTCTAGGGTAAATCCTTTGGATTAAGGTTGACCTAACAGTCAACTATAAACCCTTTAACTAGGTGAAATTCCAAGTGAATGGTTTAAATTCCTCTAACAAGGCTCACTCCTAATAGGGTGATTGAAATCCTTTAACAGGGTCACATTTAATAGTGTGTATTGTAACCTTTAACAGTGTTGGCCTTTCATAGTGCATCACTTCATAGGAGTGAAAAAGAGTAGTATGTTACTGGCAGTTTTTCCCAAATTGGGTTTCCACATAAATCATTGGGTCAAATATGTTGTTGAATCTGTTATGTATCATGTTTACATTTCTGCAAGTTGATTTAACAATAACATACAAAGTTTTAAGTGATTGCATAATCATATGGATGCATGCATGATGAGAAATGTTTTATGGGTTCATTAAGCTATGAAAAGTTTTATTTATACATCTAGACCTTGGATAATTGATTCCCCACCCCCCTAGTTATTGTAAAGTATTCCAACACTTTTTTCAAATGAACAAATTCTATGATCTATATAATGATATTGAGAAAGATTAGATTCATATCTCTACTATAAGATATATAATTGCTAACAACCTAAAACTTAAGGGTATTGAAGGTACAATCAATCAAAAATTCTATGATAGACTTGTAAAGAAAAAAGCACCAACTCAAGAAGAGGATATAAAACTTCAGAAGTCTATGATAAGAAGAATATGCAAAACAGAGGATGAGGAAGAAGTCAAGAAACTATTGAATAATTTGGCACCCTACTTGAGGAACAAGGTGAGACCATTTCTATTTATGGTGTGTGAGAAGAATAAAATAAGGAGTGAAACAATGACATCTATTAGTCAGATGATGAAAAACTCAAATACAACACCTACTCCAGCACCTAAAACTTCAAAAGTGTCAGTAAGTGGTGACACAATGCAAATTGACTAGAGCAATATTACTATTAATATTGATGACACTAACCCTTTTGAGAGTTTTGAACAGCCTAAATCTTAGGTCGAGGTTATTCACCTGATCACTTAAAACTAATTGTAGAGAAAAAGAGGCAATTAGAGGTTAAAAAGAGAAAGATTGAAGAAGCCAAGTAGTGGTTTCTTGAAGAAGAAAAGATAAGGAGAGTAGAGGAAGAATGGAAGAAATGAATAGATGAGAAAGAAAAGAAAGAGAAGGAAAGAAAAGAAAAAGAGGAGAAAGAGAAAGAAGAGAAAAAATATAAGGAGGTACTAGAAAAGAAGCAAAGGGAAGATGAAACTAAACCATCTAGTTCATCTACTCCACTTTTTCTTGCTAGCCTAACAAGTGATGAAAATGATCAAACTGACTTGATCTCATCTCTAACAAAACTCATTAAGAAGAATAGAATGGTAAAGAGCTTACAAATAACTTTGATGGAGGTAATTAATAGATTACACAGTACTCTAGTAGTCTAGAATATAGACCTAGATCCCAAATAGAGGGCTCAAGTAGTGTTAAAGTCCTTTAATGAGGGATTTACAAATTTGTTGAATGTTTCAGAATCCAAGGCCCAGATTTCTCATGATGCTAATCTATTTAGCATCATTTGTTAAAATATCAAGAATGATTTGTTAAGTCTTGATACTTGTATCAAGGAACTTCAGAGATGTCAACAAGATGGAAATATATTGTATGTTAAGTGTACTTTATCTCATAACTTGACCAAGTATTTTGACAATAAGATTGAAGGAAAGATGAGTGAGATAGAAGCTCTAGCAAGTCAGATATAGCAACCTTCCAACAAAGGTGATGACTTTGAAGGACAAGTAGCTAATGCTCACAATGATATCAGGAAACTCAAACTTAAGAAAGAAGAAATTTTGAAGAGATTATCAAAATTTAGAGATTCTATTGCTTTGAAAATATCATCTATGAGAGACAATTGGAGGAGTATGTCAAAGAAAAGAACATCTATTCAAATTTCTTATACTCTGATCTCAATGTAGTGGAAATTACATCATATGCTCTATGTGCAATTCTCACTTTTGCTAAAATAACCAAGGACGCATGGGTAAAAGGTTTGAATAAGTCTCAAGGCAAGTTTTGATGACTACATGAAGATGTTATCAACTTAAGGTAGATGAATAGAGATTTTGACATCAGATGAATAGTTTTGACATTTTTTGACATTCCAACTTTTGTCATTAATGTCAAAGTGGGAGAAGATGCATAAGAAAATCTTATGTAAGGTAAGGTATGAAATCATATCGAAAGGGGGAGCATGTGTAAGTTGTAAGCAGTTGTAAAAGATTATCAATATATTGATACTATAATGGTTTTGACAAGTTCTTGATATTTAACCAATTTTCCCTATTTTGTTGCCATCAATGCCAAAGAGGGAGATTATTGAGAATTAGCTAATGAAGATATGTAATTCTTTTTATTCTTGGAAAAAAATGATGTACATGTTGTATAAAACCTTAGAAATAAAGATACTTATCTTTTGGTACCTAGAAAATTGTCTAAGTATGAAATTGGTTTATAGCAGTTTATTGTTTTGTATGTAACTTGTTGTTGATGTCATCTTATGACTATTGAGGTTACATGGAGGAAGATGGAAGTATTTTTGACATGTGGTTAACATTGTATGTAGGAATACTAACTCTAACACTTGTCATTTAGGTTTTAATGAAAGCAGTTATGTGATTATCAATCAGGAACAAGGAGTAGTATTTAACACATAACTTGTTTACATGATGTTATTTATGGAACAGAGGTTAAATGTAGATAGTATACATATTGATGATGATGTATACAACCTTTGACTTTAGTATGGATTGCACAAATAAAAGATATTATATATTTATTGAACATCTGAATTGGAGGTAAAGGAATTATTTTGTTCACAAAATAATTTCTTGACCAATTAGGGCCGACATCCTAGATGTTTACTCTAATTTGGAAAAGTGTATTTTGGTCTTAGACAACCTAGTAGAAATTTTTTAAAGGGAACAATATTGATACAGAGGATATCTTGTGAGAAGAAGTGTGCATTTTGTATTGTGATAACTTATATGTGAACTTTTTGTAAAGTGATATATGTGAAGCATTGAGAACCTGATTTTTTGATCTAAGATCGAGCTGAGGTCATACATTAGTTAAGAAAGAAGTTACAAAACTTATATACCAAAAGACTAATTACTTATTTGGGCAGTGCGCTCTTCTTGTAATTGGAAGTGCATGTTTGGGTAGTGAGCTCTTCTTGCATCTAATGTACTACAACTCCTCATAGGGTTGGAATCTCCTAACATGGATTTAAAGTCTCCTAACAGGGACTCTCTATACTAAATTTTCTCATTGACTCCTGACAAGGTCCATCCTCTAACAAGGAACATATATATCAGTATATTATCTAGTGGATATCAGAACCACTAGGGTTTTCCCTAGGCCATGGTTTCCCTAGTTAACAAATATGGTGTTATGAGTTATCTATGTGCATGGTTATTGTTACTATTTTGCATTACTTGTTTACTTTCTTATGTGTGGTTCAAAGTAATATATAATATCCAATTAGTGACTAAAGTTTATAGATTACTGATTCACCACCCCCCCCCCCCCCCCCCCGCCCCACCCACCCCCTTCTCCACCTCTTAGTAATTCCTATTTCTAGGAAGACAATACTCAATGAATATCAATGTACCCCATGTATAAATTCATTTTCAATGTGCCTTGTCAATAGTGCATATATTGTATGATCTTCAACATGCTCTAGTTGATGCATCACTAAAATGCATTTAGTGAACTCTAGATAGGGGAATGATCCCTAACTTACCTCTTAGATACAAAAATGCATCCATAGGTAATGGCTTAGTGAATATATCTTTGTTCTTTAGTATTCACATATTCCAATCTTACCTCTTTATCTTGTACCAATTCTCTCAAAAAATGATATTTTATAGCAATGTGCTTGGTTTTGGTATGCATCCTAGAACTCTTTGATATATTAATTGCACTAGTGTTATCATAGAAGATAACCACTAGATCCTTGATCTCTATCTTCATACCTGCCAACAATTGCTTGAATGAAACAAGATTGGAAAAATTAATTGTTGTTGGGCCACATATTTTGCTTCTATTATGGATTGAAAAATACAATTCTTCTTCTTTCTTGTCCAAGACACTAGTCTTTTTACTAAGAAAGAATGCTCCACCACTGGTGTTCTTTCTATCATCAACACTTCATGCCCAATTAGTGTTTGTGAATGCTTTCAAATCCAAATTGCCTCCTTTTTTGTACCATAATCTCATGATTCTCTTGATTGTCATTATGTGATTTTCTTTGAGATTTTCTGAGAATCTAACCACCATACCAACTGTTAATGCAATATTGAGCCTTGTGCACACTACATATTACAATTTTCTAATCATTGATTTGTATGTTGTTTCATCTAACTCTTCTTGATTGATGATTCCAAAGAAATCATTCATCATTCATCTGTATGTCGTTTCATCCACAAAACCTTTAGGTTGTTCTATGTAGACTTCCTCATCAAGAGTTCCATTCATGAATGCATATTTTACATCCATTTCATAAAATTTAAATCCTCTATGTGTTGCATATGCTAGTAAAGTTCTAATGCCTTCTAATCTTGCAATAGGAGTAAAAGTTTCACCATAATCAATTCCTTCTTCTTGAGAATAACCTTTACAAACTAACCTTGCTTTTTTTCTTGAAATTTTTTCATCTTTATTTAACTTTTTTCTAAATACCCACTTTGTGCCAATTACATTTTCATCCTTGGGTCTAGGAACAAGAATCCAAGTCTTATTCTTCTCTATCTATTCTATTTCTTCATTCATAGCCTCAATCCAACTTTTATTATCCAAAGCATCTTTCACATTTAATTTAGCCACAAGCATGTACCTTTCAATTTGTTCCTTGTAATTTTCCCATCTAACTTGTCTCCAATGATCTGATCAAGTGTATGGTGCCTTTTGACATATCAAGCTAACATAGGTACTTTGGATTTGGAATCTATTTCACTAACCTCACCATGATTTTTGGTATCAAGCTTGGGTCCTACTGTCTATGACTTGAGTCACACTAGTTGCAACTCGGTAACTTTTGGAGATTTTGAGGACTCAAGAGGTTAGGCCTCCTGACTTCCAAATAGATTTTGCAATTTATTAGGTTCATAGTAAAAAAACCTTTTGTAATCCTTAAGTTCTTTGTTGCTTTCTTCTTCACTCTTTTATGAAAACTCATCTATTCTTACATGTGCACCTTCTATGATTTTATGAGTTGATAATTTCAAACATTTATATGATTTACTTTTGCAGGAGTATCCTAGGAATATTCCTTCATTGCCTTTGACATCAAATTTACCTTTTCTAGATTCTTTCAAGATATAACATTTTTTATCAAATACTTTTAAGTAACTTACATTAGGTGTGTAGCCATACCATAGTTCATAAGGAGTTTGATTTGATTCTTTCTTCAACTATACCCTATTCAAGGTATGCACTATAGTATTGATTACTTCCTTCCAATATTTGATTACTACAGTACTTTCTATCATCAAGGTTCTTGCACAATCCATGATAGATTTGTTCTTTCTTTTAGCTGTATCATTCTGTTGTGGTGTACTAGGGGCTAATAGTTTTCTCTTAATTCCTCTTTCAATGAAGAATTCGTTGAATTCATTGGAAATGAAATCAACATTTCTATCTAATCTCAAACACTACAACTTCTTTCCAATTTCTTTCTCTACTCTTGCTAGATACCACTTAAACTTTTGAAAAGCTTTAGATTTTTCTTTTAGATATATTACAATCATGTTCTAGAATAATCATCAACAAATAAAATAAAACACTTATCTCCATTGTAGCTCTCTACTCCAATAGGTCCACATAATTTTGTATAAACTAGCTCCAATACTTCTTCTAAATGATAGTCTTTTCTTTTGAAACTCGTCTTTCCCATCTTACCAATTTGACAATTTTTGCATAGGCCCATATCAGGTTTCTTCAAACTAGGAATACCTCTTACTCTTCTATTTTGTCTTATCTCAATATTAGATTATCAAAGTTAACATGACATGACCTTTTATGCCACAACCAACTTTCTTCTACTTGAGCAATAAAACATGAACTTTCACTAAGATCTAGGTAGAATAGATTACCTTTTGTTTGTTTGCTAGACCCAACCAAATTTTCTTTTCCATCCAGTAGTTTGGTCTTCCCATTCATGAATTCTACCTTGAATCCAATTTCATTCAAATATGCCACACTCAGTAGATTATATTTTAGTCCTTCAACCCAATGAGCATTATCACATCTAAGTTCATTGGTTAGTGAGCTACAACATTTTCCCTTTATGCAACAAGTTTCATTGTTTCCAAATCTCACACTACCACCATCATAATGTTCCATGTGTTCAAATTTTGTTTTCTAACCAGTCATATGATGTGAGTAATCATTATCAATAATCCATGTATCATTCAAGGCTAACATGAGAGATACATGTCATTTTATCTCCTTCATCATTAGATTCATCATTTATAGCAATGTATATCGTTTCATCATCTTAACTACTATTTAAATCTTTAGCTATAAAATAAGATTTCTTACCTTTGTCCTTATAGTCCTTGAAATTCATGAAATACTTCTTTTCTTTGTACTTGTTGTGCTTTTTATCTCTATCTTCTCCTTTTGGGCACCTTGCAACAATGTTTCCAACTTCTTCATAAGAGAAATAGCTTAAAGCTAGGGAATTTTATCTCTATACTTTCCTTTTCCTTTGGGATACCTTCTTGCAAGAAATACTTCAATGGCTTCAAGATCATTGTCAGAACTATCTTCCTTCTCACTTTCAGATTATTTTCCTTTAGATCTTTTAGCTTTCTTCTTGAGTGATTCCTTGGCTTCAAATGCAAACTCAAGATTTCTAGAACTAGGAGTATAATTATCATAGTTATCTAGTTCAATTGTTGTCAATCTTTCTTCTAGAGAATCCAAAGTTATATTGTTATTTGGATCACATCTCATCTCTTGAATAGTAGACACTCGGATTGCTTAGATAGGAAGAAGGGTTCTAAGTACCTTACTTACCAATGTTACATCTTCAATTGTTCCTCTAAATGGTTTGATAGCACTAACATTGGCTTTGATTCTCTCAACATATTTTGCGATGTTTTTATCCTCTCTTATTTTCATCTGATCAAACTATCCCCTAAGACTTCCTACCTTGTCTCTATTTATGTTATCATCACCTCCATAGATAGCCTTTAGTTTGTTACACATGTCATGAGCAGTAGTACATCATTTGACTTCAAATTCGGCATAGTTAAGAGTTGATGCTATGTCAATCATCATGATATTATGATTTTTCTTTTCAAAAAATTCTTCTACAGTCATTGTACTAGTAGGAGTTTTGTAAGTAGTGTTTAAGTATTTCAAACCTAAATCACTAATGGTTCCAAGATGGAACTTCATAAGATCTTTCTATGTTGCAAAGTTGTCTCTGTTTAACTTGGGAATCTCTCTTTTGTAAGACATCCTAATCTTTTAGCTTAGGTCCTTGAAACTTTTTCTACAAGCACCAAAAGCTCTGATACCAATAGTTGGAAATATAAGAGTAGTAACTAAGAGGGGAGGGGTGAATTAGTTACTATAAAAATAAATCCCAGCTCATTTAGATATCAATACAAATCAAAACTCTGATTTTTCTATAACTCAACAGACAAACATGCACTCAGTTTACACTAGCAAATGTTGTAACTTGGCAAATATTGAGAATCAACTTTAACTTGGCAATAGCTTAATATACTAATATTAAGTGATTAACCTTAAGTTTAACTTAGTTGCATACACATAAAAGAAATAGCATGAACACAAGTGACACCTAGATTTACCATGGAAACCCAATTTGGGAAAAACCACCAATTGCAACTAGTTATTGATTTTCACTCTTTTGAAGTGAGCCCTTTTAGGAGCCAACCCTATTAAAGGTAAAAAAACACACTATTAGGTGTGACCCTGTTAGAGGATTTAATCACCCTACTAAGAGTGGCCTTGTTAGAGGTCTTTAGACACTTCAATCTAGAAATGCCACCTTGTTCTAAGATTATTTACAAATAGTTGTTAAGATAAATTTATTAAGAGATTTATATCATTGCTATAATGGTTAGAAAGAAATAATGAGATGACTTGATTTTTTGATGCAACTAAATTTCATATTACAGATCTCAATTCTGGCTTATATACTTGATCTTTCCTAATTGAATGTATCTTTGCAACTCAACAAGGATATTCTACTTATCCTTCTAATTTGCTTCCTCTAAGAATCATCAAAACTTCTATTGTATTCCACAAATTCAATCCTATACTTGACCTTATATTTATATCTTACACATTGTGAAGTCATGTTGAATATAACTTAGAATACTTAATGTTAATATCCTTAGTCGGCTAGAACACACAATTAAATCAATTGAACTCAATATGCCAAAATAAGAAAATCCTTCATTAGTTGACCCTACATAGTAGACACTAACTCAGAAATGATTTTCCTATGTTAACCAAGTGTACTTGGTTAACACTACATAGTCACAAAGTTCCTTTGGTAATTGAGTGAGCTTGGTTAACACTAGTTTCATCCAACATTTTCTCCACTAACTAAGTGAGCTCGGTTAACACTCAACTTCTATAAACTTTCCTTTGTCAACTGAGTGAACTCGATAAACATTGTCTTCTAAACATGGAAAACTCTAGAATCCTCAGTAGGCACAGGAAACTGTCTTCATCGCCCAAGTGAGCTCCACATACACTAACTGGCAATGATATGACATTTTATGTAACATCAAAGACAATACATAATTAATCAATTGTTTTCAACATCCCAATCTCATATTATATTGGAAGACTTTACTTTCTAATAGATACTAGTAGAAGAAATATTGTCATTATATTCTTGACTTTATTTCTCCTCAACATTTAGACAAACATTTATTTGGCTGGTCATATGCATGAGGATTATACCATCTCATTTTTATAGATAAACTTGACTTTTTTATGAAGAGTTGAAGGAATAGAATAATAGAGATATATCCAAAAGAAGGTTGTAATTAAGAGGTCCAAGCATGACCAAATAGGAGTGTCCAAAGAAAAAAAACATATAATAATAGTTGAAATGGTGATGCCTAAGGTTTTAGTAGAAATATTATCAGATTCACATATGGACACACTATCGGGTTTGATATTTGAAAGACTGGCTTTAATCGCTATGACCATAGCAATACTATAAAGATTCATCCCATACTCATTAACAACTAGGGTGTTATAATTAAGTTTACTATTTGTAAGGAAAGTTGTCAAAAGAGCTTTGTAACAACCTTGAATCTCTTTAGGACGTAAATTATTACAAGTAAATGAAAATTGAGGTAAAAAACATGTAGCATGCAAACATTGCAAGAAATATATATTTGGAGGTGTAGTTGGAAGAGTGGTTAAATATTTTTGCAAGGCATCATCACTATGTAGAATATGTATGAAGAAGTTCCTAAATTTAAATCTTGTTTGGAGTGTTATTTAATTATTCTATCAAATAATATTCCATTCAAATACTTTGCGCATGATGGGGTGGAGGAAGAATGGGTTAAGAAGGTGGGAAATAAGTTATTGGTTGTAGATAATTTTTTGTAGGATAGGTGTGAGACATCACATGATAATCAAAAGGATTACTAGTTTGACCTTTTAGATTTATTTAAGGACAACCTTTAGGGGTGACCAAAGGTCTATTAGAAAGGTAAGAGTAAGTTGATTGAACATAACCTTTGATAGTGAGAGTATGCTTGTTCACAATCATGGATTAAGAAACATGTTAACTTCATTAGGATCTTCCTTATTTACTAATTCACCAATGGAAAGTGACACATTAAGGGTCTTTTTATGTTATGTGTTTTCAAATGAGTACTTAGAATAAGGATTATTATCCTCCATTTAGGATACATCTCTACTAGGAGCATCAAATAGAGGAAAAGTGACATTGGTAAAATAATTGATAATATATTTCCCTTTCTCCAAAATATCTATATGAGGTTGATATGTTTTGGGAGAAGAAGAATCATCAAAATTTTCATGTTGAAAAGAAATACATGAAAGGTATACATTATAATGTTATCTTTTATTTGAGGAAAATAGTAGTCATAATTATTATCTATAGATTCATCACAACTAGTGAGATCATTATGAACTTAAAGAAAAGTAATATTGATAAGGAAACAAAAGTGTATTCCTAGAAAGCAAGGTATCATAGAGGTAATTCTACAATGTAGACATAGAAGTGCATATCAAGAAAAGAGTGAACATTTATCTTCAAATATATATATATATATATATATATATATATATATATATATATATATATATATATATATATATATATATATATATATATATAGAGAGAGAGAGAGAGAGAGAGAGAGATTTCTATTCTATATAGATTGAACATTCATATCCTTTCCTTTTAAAATATTGAGTGTCTTCCAATTTGATTAAAAAATCATGGGTTCTTTATGATTTTATGAAGAAACAAATATAAATGGAATGGCTTTGCAAGGTGCTTTATTATTTGATTTTTGTTATAGTTATAGGTTGAACATTGCAACACATATTCTTGTATTTGTTAATACGTGTTTGGAAATGAAGTTTATATCCTTATTTTTTGGTTTTGAATGACTTGTAATCAATTAGATAGTAAATGGAATTTCATGAGATTTAGGGATAAATTTTTATTTTCTATTTATTAAAGGTGACAGTATGATTTTCATGTGTAAATTTAGAAACAATAGTTTAAAAAGAATAGGAGAAAAAAATATGTTATAAAGTTTATGAGTGTACGTTTAGATTTATGAAATTTTATTTTAAGATCAATTTGTTTTAGGGCCCTCATTATGAGGCTTGGGATTCTAAGAAATGAGGTTGCATGACATTTTTTTTCTAATTGAATAATTAGAATCATCTTCTTAAAAATAAGAACAACTTACTTGTTTATATTAGTATTCTAAAGATGTCAATCCTTCGAATTTTGTACTGTAGTTCCTCTATAAATCTCAAATACATTAACTTATAAAGAAAACAATAGATCACAAGATACACATCTTATATGTTTCCTTTCATGTCAAATATTTTAATTTCATTGAGCTAGACATTTTCATTAGTTGCAACATTAATCAACATTGAAACCCATGTATTTCTTAATATATAAAAATAATTCTAAACAATATCCTAGCCTATATACTATTTTGTCTCCATTAAACCAATCTAGGAATATTATCTAACATATCACACAATTAATTTAAAAAATTTCATGCACTTCATTATCATTCAAATCTGTTTCTTCATTAGTTGGTCCTTTCATGTAAACATCTATTTTGATGATTTCAGTTTTTTTTTTTTTTTTTTTTTTTCTACTTTAATTTGTAGTTTGAATTTAAATTGGATTTTGACTTACATGATCATTTGTTACTCTTTTATCATGAAGAAAGTCTATATAATATAAAGAGTAACTTGCTTATACAAAATCACCACATTCTTCATGGGAGAAAACATAAGGTTGTGGAGATGTGTGTAAATTGATTACTGAAATTGAAGCCCCAACAATGTTCAACTCTAGTCTAATTCTTTGTCTGCTCTCTTGTTGGCATTGTGCTTCCTTCTTCATATGTTGTTCAACCTCCTAACTAGTCAAAACATTATTGTGCCTCTTTAAAAGTGAATATTACAAGAGGGCATTATGTTTGTAGGTTGGGATTATGAATGAAAGATTGAAAATTCATTGAATTGTTAATCTCTACCCCTTTGGGTTAGTTTTGGTGCCCAACAAATATATTAGAAGTAGGCACCCATTATTTTAAAAATATACACACCCAATTTATAAATTATGAATCATCTTATTCTTAATAGGCAAAAACAAAACAAGAACCCCTTATTTAAATTTCAAACAACAAGCATTCATTTCTCAAGACTTGGGTGAGAATCATGGGCAAAGGTCATATTTTGGCTCATGGAAGGGTTGGTATAGGTTTGGTGGGAATAAACCTATTACTTGGCCTCCAAATATTTCCCTAAGGCATTTTGTTCTTTCATTCTCTCATTCAGATAATGGACCATATAGTGTGATGCAAAACGTTGATGCTAAAAGTCATAATTTTTTTCTTGCATCCTCTCATCTTGATGATGCATCACAAACTATGATAAAAAAATATTCATACTAAAAAAATTATACAATTGAATCTAGGAATATATTACACATTTCAAATGGATTGTGGAAATTTGATAATGTTAAGGTATTGGATTGTAATATTTCATTCTTGCCATTATTTTTAGAGGTCCTTTTCTAATAAAGTTTTTTGATGAAACAAAAACCCATGCAATTCTCACTATCCTTATTTTTTAAATGTAAATTTGATAGTGTTATAATTTTTTTACTACTTTTGTATTACGTATAAATCAAAAGTGGTACATAAACATAAAATAGTGAGGTTCACTAAAACTTTAATAACTTTTTTAGTTTTAGGTTTTTCTTAAATTAATTTATATTTCCTCAGTCTACATACAATTATTTTCAAGTTTTAATAAAATTGAGTTTTTTTTAAATGTGAAATTATGATCAAATTATGCTAGTTGTACACCATAACTTTCAAAAATTAACTTTATATTCAATCAAAAAATAATTTAAATAAAAAAAAAGTAAAGAAATTGCATCAATCTTTGGTGTGTTAGGTATCTTCACTAAAAAGAGATTCACAAAAAAGAATTTATTTGTGTCAAAATATGGTGATCATATACGAGTGTGATATGGCCTTAAAATAGACAGTTTGAAAAGGTGCTTTTTAAAGATTATTATAAAAAATTAAAAAATTCCATGTGGGTATTGAGATAAATTTTATGCCGAATAAGTCAACTATGAGCACTAAATTTTTTATTAGTGAACTTTTATGTGATTCAATCAATAAGTGCCTTCAATTTTGACGTCAAATGATAAGAAAATTTAAAAGTAGTAAAAAAAATCTGCGTTTGCTTCAAGAGTGAGACCTACCTTCTTGCACTCAACCTAACTTATCTATGACATGTAGATAAGTTGGTTTCCACAAATGAAATCATAAGTATGATGATCTAACCAATATGACACTTATAACCTTATCCAACATAATCATCATGGCAACATTAAAACTTATAAAGTTGACTTCAAATGACACCCTCATTCTTTTTCTTTGGGTTTCATATACACCATTGATCAATAGAGCCCTAAAATAGACTAAATAATGCTTAAATATGAATACAAATATAGACAAAATTGACTCCCAAAACATCTAAGAAGAGTTACAATGTAATAATTTTTTACCTTCCATTTCTTCTCTACTCAATAAGTGTCTGCCCTTGTTTCACATCCAAATTTGGTTTATATAGACTATTTTGTGTCTCAAACAAGCCAGGCATGGAAACTAATATCTAAAATTCAAATTGAACAAAGAGAATCCTCTTGACATTCCAACTGTCTCCTTTTCCTATAGAAGATTTATTGATTCTACCAATGGGATGATGTGGGTTCACTACAACCATTACAAGTTAGTAGGACCATAATGATCCCCATAAAATTAATTAATATCATTATTGGAGACAATTTCATTATAACTCACAAAAAAGGTCTTTTGATGTCTACATAAAAGTTGGTGGTGCTCCAAATCAAATTAAAAATGAATTACTTTATTAATTTTTTAAACTAATCTTTCATTAATTCTATGAAGAACCAACTAGTTATTTGATCATAACAAAGATCTATTTTAAAATTGGTCTGCCCACCTTAAAAATCATGACTTTGGGGTTTTTCCAGCTTTTCTATTTATTTTAAAGTTGGGTTAAGTAGTTAAAATCTATAAGTTCTAGAAGGACTCTCCATTAACATATATTTTATTTGGTTCTATTAATTTGGCTAATCAATGTAAGAAGACGACACATTAAGCACCACTTGGTTCAATGATAAAATGTACTTTTTAAAGTAATCAAATTTCCACAATCAATTACAATTCAAAATATAAGTTTCCACTTTTGATTGCCTAAGTATTTTGATGCTAGAACTAGTCACATAATCAAAGTTAGAAGCTTCTATTTTTTAACCTTTTTATCTATTAAATATAAAAGGATTATTTACCTATTTCATGTGTACATGAGGTGATAAGAAGATTCATAAAGAACTCTTGAAATAAGAAATTAAATTTATGTATGTGCATATGTGCCACAAACATTATGAATCACTAGAGTGGTCGGAGTGCTCATCATAATAATTATTAGAATCATAAAGTTATACAAGTTTGTGACCTTTGACAAGCTACAATTTTTCCATTGTTAAAAATGCCTCTATACTTTTGAAACTATTTTTTCATTTATTACACAAAGAGACAATAGTTATTTAGTCATAAGGATCTATTTTCAAAGAAGTTGGTCTCCTTCTAAAACATCAATTAATTTTTTTTCTAATCTTGGATTAAACAGATAAAAGTTTCATCATTTCTATAAAGTTCTCTATTAAGATACACATTCTCTAGGTCTATTAACTTGGCATGAAATATTGAAACCAACTAAACTTAAGCATCACTGGTTAAATAATGAAATACATCTTATTCCTTTTAAAATATAAATCACTTATTACTACTTTACATGTGCATAAGGTGATAGGGGAATTCATGGACGTGTCTTGAAAATAAGAAATTTATTTAGACATCAAATATTGAAACCATCTGAACTTAAGCATTACTTGTTAAATGATGAAATATATATTTCCCCTTTTAAGATAAAATCACTTAATGCTACTATCACATGTGCATAAGACTTTTGATATCAAATATTGAACCAACTATACTTAAGCATCACTTGTTAAGTGATGAAATATATCTTTTTTTTTTCTTTTGAAGTAAAATCACTTTATGCTACTATCACATGTGCATAAGACAATAGGGGAATTCATAGAGATCTCTTGAAAATAAGAATATTAATTTGATATCAAATATTGAGACCAACTAAACTTAAGCATCACTTAGTTAAATGATGAAATATATCTTCTGTCTTTTAAAATAAAATCACCCATTGCCACTTTAAAATGCACATTTCAGAGAGATTAAAAATTCATAGTTCTATCTGACACATTGCAATTTCTAATATTCTAAATATTGCAAGCTTAAATTTAATCACCATCATTTTAAAAAAAACATCTACACCCATAATATAGTTTTCTAATAAACATAATATTTTTTAATTTTAAGTTAAGCTTTCGCCCAAGATTTGTTAGGTAAATGTATTTGAAATATCCACACACCTAGACCAAATTAGGAATTTAACTATCACGAGATAAAGCTTGATTAAAGAAAGAGAATACACTTCGCTCTACATTCAAATTATTGTTGCTTTCATTTAGCTCTAGAGAAAGGTGAAGAAGTCTTAAGTTTTGGGTCTCATGGGCACCCGCTTGCTTAAAAATAGAGTGGGTGTGGCTGAGCCTTTTTAGGAGCATTTTAAGGGGAGCGGTCCCATGAATTTTAGATATAAATCCGCTTAAAAAAATTAGCTCCTAAATTCAAGAAAGCAAGCTTAAACTTTTTAATTTATGATAATATAAATTGTTCTTTTTAGATTTTTTGTCCATATTATTTCACTTTGAGGGAAAATGAAGGGTAGGTTCTTGCCAAGTGGCAAATTCTTCCCTCAGTGGTGGGGCTATTCCGGCCCCACCCCATTTTCATCCGCTCAACTAAAAAGTAGGGACTAGTTAATAAGAAAAGATTTAAAATTAAGCTTTAGCACCCCAAAAAATAATCATGGGACCTCCAGCTCCTTAAATATAGAGCCCAAACCCCCTCCATAAGACCACTCCCTAACATGGCCAAGAAAAGTGTAATGTTACTCGCAAGGAATATTTCTCAATGTTCCAACGGCAACAAAGGGGTTTTCTAATCCTTGAAGTTAAGGTGATGCGAGAGGCAAAGATGTGCCTTGGTAACGACTTTAAACCTACAACTTTATTCATCAGAAAACAAGTCATTCCCAAGAAGAACAAGCACGAAATTCACAACATGCATTCAACAACTGAATTGAAATATCCGTAGTTTAATTACCAAACGAGCAAAATACAGTAATCATTGATTCAGTAAACATTTAAGATGACCAAACTTCCAAAATCTTATATAAATTGAATATTAAAAAAATAGCAATCACCATGAAAACACAGGTCAAAAACAGTTCGATTGGATTCCAAATAAAAATCATTCTACACCATGATCCAAAATGGGTTCATTTCATTCATAAAAAATCCCCAATTGAGCCCAGATCCACTCGCAGAGATGGTGTGGAAATCTTAAATTCAAGAGATCCAGGAAAGAAAGGCTGATTCAGATTCAATGGAGTCCCCCAAATGCAATCAGCCACATCATTCTCATACAACAAACAAATCCCATCTTGGGATTCAATCTTCATATTCTTCTCACCATCATCCTGTTCCCAATTTCTAAAACCAGAATCCCTTGCATCCCCCAAATTGGCACCCATGAAATAATCTGAGCTTCCAAAAAGATTCTCTGCCGCTCCACACAAAGGGCTCTGAGGCATCCACAGCCCTTCAAACAGATCATCCCCATTATCTTTCTTCTCCAACCCAACATCTTCAACACCATTGAAGTAGTCCTCAATATAAGACTGTTTTCTTATGGCTATCCCCCTGATTTCAGAAACAGGGGCATCCCCAAAACTCCATGGATTGTCGTCATTAAACACCGTGGATTTCTCAGAAGAGAAATTGCTGTAAAATTCATTGGTACCCACTTCCTCAAACCTTACATTTTTCTGCTTGGAGAGATCTTCAGATCCCTGTTCTTGTTCTTCTCTGGGCCTCTTGTTCTTCATGGCTCCCTCCATGAGAATCTGAGTTAGCAAAGAATGTTTATTGCTCCTCACCCAAAAAGGAGGAATGGCTTTAACCGCTCTTTAGCTTCATGTTAAAGCACATTATTTAATTTTCTTTGTCGAGCTTCCCAAGGAAGAAATGAACAAGGAAACCACGCTATCTTTGCCTTTGAGGACAGCGAGAAATTATTAAAGAAAGTTTATCTGAGCTGTTTTGCATGCTCGCTTAATGTGGGGGAAGTTGAGAGTGAGGGTTTAGGCGGGGATTGTGTCCAAAACAGAGAGAGAGAGAGGCGTGAGATTAAAGGGAGAGGGTGGCTCATTCTCCATCACTAGTCATGTTTTCAACTTGGGGATTTGGTGAGATTAGATATGCTATTTTTGGTCTCGTGGACGTTAAAATTTTATCTATCTATCTATCTATCTATGGAAATGTCTCGTTTTTAGATGGTAAACTTAAGGCTAATTCTTTGCTCACACGCCACGTTAACTTGTTTGTTGATATGGGATGTAGATATTGCCCATGATTTTAGCCTTCAATAAATTCTACTTAGGACTTTTGATGGGAGGTATTGCTTGTGATGATTGAGTATTATGAGCAAGTTAGCTTCCTGGTGCATGCCTTCCATTCGCATTGCTATCTGGGTTTATTGGGAGGGAAAAGTGTATATTTGACTTCCTCTTTTCTCTAATAATCATTTTGATAAAATAAGGTGAAGGAGTTATTGCATGCAATTGTTTTATAAGTTTTTAAGCATTAATGTTTTGGATGTTTTATAGGTTTTTTGTTTTTTTGTTTTTTTAATTCTTTTTTTGGAAATTTTTTTTAGATACAAGTATGCATAGTTTTTAGATGGATAATCTACATTTTGTAATTTGTTATTTTTTAATCTTTACGTTCATTATGGATAATAAATTAAGATACAAAATATTTTTGTTAATGAAGAATAGCTTTCAAATATAATTATTTAAAAAGTACTATTGATGTTTCCGTCACTTTTAGTCTAGAAAAGGAAATTATATATGTGATATTTTCATTTTTTTTTAGTATTTTTATTTAGAATAATTTGAGGAGAAGAACTTTTAGACATAGCTATGTGAAGTTTATAGTATCAATGATTTAGTTAACATTTTGTGATCTATTATCTTTTATCATATTTATCTTAAAGATAAATTACAAAATATGATACAAAATTGTTGCTAAATAATGACATGAAATATGTTTAACTACAAGAAAAGTCATGTCTAAAATGTAAATATGATTTTTTTGTCATTGTTATCTCTCTCTCTCTCTCTCTCTCTCTCTCTCTCTCTCTCTCTCTCCATATATATATATATATATATATATATATATATATATATATATATATATATACCAAAGATGTAGTGTATAGATTTTACATGATTGAAGAGCGAAAAGTCTAGACAACTCTAGTTGCCATAAAAAAACTCAAACAACATACTAGTTATCAAAGTGGTCATACAAGGCCAACCCAAAAGGACTATAGATAAACTTCTTAAACATTCATATTACAAAAATACAAACTATTTATTGTTATGCTTTGACAATGAAATACTAGTGTGATGTAAGGAAGTTAAGCAATGAAACAACTTCCTACACTTATCTTGAGAATAAGGTTATATAAAAACTTTTGCAAATCTTTACAATCATTATGATAGATAACATAATTAAATGTAAATAGCATATGCATGTTACAATACATTAATTTATGTGGGGAAAACCCTTTTGGGAGAAAATCCCACACTCCAAAATTTTCCCAACAAAATATTTAGAAATCAATACTAAAATTAAAATTGTTTGTAGCACAATCTTCTCTTGGAAGTATCACCAATGAAGATCCATATGAAACTCAATAGTCATTAGAATATCTAAATAGATTAAAATACATCTTAAGCACCTAATATATAGAAGCTACAAAACAAACTGACCAATGGTAATTAAAAAGCATGGGCTAAAATCATCCAAAAATTGTGTACAAAATATCCACCATTACACATGTGACCTAATAATAAATGGTCAACATTCATAATGAAAAATTATATATTAAATATTTTTCGAGGGTGTTGCCCCTTAAGTTCCTTGTGAGAGCATGCTATCCTTGGGCACTCATCTAGTCATGAGATTGGGGCTATCATAGCTGGAATCTTTCACAACCCTCAAGTCATGGATGATGTCCCCAAACCATTATGATCATGGGCTCTTCACCCGAACCTTTGATATTTCAGGGACCCCAAACACACATATTATTGATTAGAAAATCATTATAAGGTTGTTGATGAAGATTCTAGATGACATGGTTGGCAGTGTTGGAAAACCATTGTATATGTGAAGTCATTTTTGTGGAGTTATATGAATAGTTATAAAGGTGTATACAATAGGTTAAGAGATATATGTTATTAGTGAAAGGAAGTATACATGTAAATAGGTCAGATAGGTAAAGGAGAAGTTAATCGGTGAATAGAATAATAGGTATTGATCGATGTAGTTTGAACTATGGAGATATCTTCATATTAGAGCAAAAGGTAACCTGAACAAGTAAAGTGCTATCGATACACGAGACATGACAATAGGTGAAGACTAATTGTTATAAAGGAAAATGTTTACAATTAGTAAATTACGATTATTGGTAAACAAGAAAAGAGGCGAATAAGTGAACTATCCTACCAATTAATCAACATAATAGGTCGAATGTGAACAATTTTGATTATGTAATACCCCTCCTTTGCTATCATGGTAGAATTAGTTTTTAAAGTTCTATATGACTCTTCTATAGATGTGTTAACCCTTAATTGATATTTGAAATGCAATACTTTGATATGATGAGTAATTGATTATGCTAGGTTGTAACAATCTCCTACTTGCAATGGTGATGCTTTAATTGTTAGCATGAATGTTGATAGTATTCCTTTGGGGGGAGTATGCTAAGAATTGCTAGAACACTTAGGGAGATTGTTAGCATGATTGACATGTTGCATTCATGATTGTGTTCCTCATCGATGTCAACATAGTAGTAATTCTATGAAGACTGGCAAAATAGCAGATAGAGATCATCATTGTACAGATAGTTTTGATTATCTAGAGATGTGTGGTTAATGACAAGTTCCACACTAAGTCCTAATAGAAAGGTCAAGCGTGCATAATCTAAGTCGAAGATATATAGAAGTTATATGTTACTTACAAAGCATAATGCAGAGATAAAGTACCTGGAAAGTAGTTTCTGATGATCCTATTATATCTTCTAACTAAGATATAATCTGGGGATGCATAGTTATATAGTGATAAAGGGCAACTTGATGATGACATCAACAAGTGCGCAAGCCTTGAAGTCACATTTATGAGAATTTGTATAGATTGTGAGCCTACAGTGCTATATGGCTACAAAATAATTAATTATCTTATTATGATCCTATTATAAATAATTGGGAAATCCTCAAGGTTGACTCAAGGAATTATTTTGAGGACTTGCTATAAAGGAAAGTATTTTCTTTATTTGTAAATGTATAGACTATGTGAAGTAATCAAGGATTTGTGAATAAGAGAAATGTATTTTATAATGCGTGTAAGTGATCCAAGGGATTATTGGATGCAAAGTTTGTGATCTGGTATTGAGATCAAAAGGAGTAGAGGTTTGGTTGATAGGACAGAGAAAGAGGAAGGAGTAGTATATTACAATTCTATTATTTTGCAATGAATAATATAGAGATCATTTGGACAGTGGGTCCATCTGCCTTCCACAACTCCTAGTAGGGTTGGCACAACTCCTAGTAGGGTTGGCACAACTCCTAATAGGGTTGTAATCTCATAATAGTGATTCAAAGTCTCATAACATGAACTTATATGTACTGAATGTATTTCACAAACTCCTAACAAGGTCCATCCTACAATAAGGAATGTTTATATTAGTAAATCATCTTGTGGGTACCATCCCCACTAAGGTTTTCCCTCTAATCAAGGGTTTCCCTAGTTAACATATTTGGTGTTATTGTGCATGAGTATCTTGTCATGGTTTCTTATTATATTACTCATATGGATAAGATTTGATAAGGCTGATAATTGTGATAATAGTTGGATAACTAATTCAACCGCCCCCCCACCCCTCTTAGTTATACTGGTGGAAGTCTATATATTCTAATAATTGATATCAGTGTATTAGGTCCTTGAAGAGAAATCTTAATTAGCTTTGGGAGATCAATGGCAAGTCATTTTAGAAAATATATTCCTAAGTAAGATAGAGGAAATTTTGACACCCAAAAGATGGATATTCTTGGTAAGTTATCATTTTTTAAAAAAGAATAGAGTATTGTATTTCTAGATCTAGAATAATTTTGTTGCATACAAAAGAATGGAAGCACAAGTCAAGACAAATCTAGATTCGAAGAAGATAAGAAGATCAAAGGAGCTATTGATCTGTTTATGAAAAGAGAGCTAGAAGATATGAATTTTTTTTGTTTTTTAGACATGTAAAGGGTTTAGTCATTTTTCATCTAGATATCCTTAGACAATAAGAAAAATGAGAAAGAGTTTGCGTTTTGATGAAGATGAAGAATTTAAAGAAAGTATGGAAAGATTATTGAATGACTGTGATGATAAAGACAATGAGCCTGAATTGGTTAAGGAAGAGGAAGTAGTAGAAGAGATAGCTTTGGTAACTATTGTTGATCCAAAGGCTAACCATGAAAATGAGGAAGTTATCATTGAGACTAACAATGATTTACAGAATGAGAATCAGATTGGAGAACATATATCTGAGCCTAGAATAGAAGAAACAGCTGTGTTGAAAACTCCTAACAGAAGTATATCAAAGAATCACCCTCCTGAATAGATCATTGGGAGCAGAAACAATAATCAAGTAAATGAAGAAGTATGTGAATTATGTTTGATTTCTCAAGTTGAACCTAAGAGCACATATGAAGCATGTAAAGATGATCATTAGATTCAAGAAATGAAGGAAGGATTAGATCAAATTGTGAAGAATGACACATGGGAATTAGTTCCTAGACCTAAAGACAAGAATCTTATATGAATTAAATGGGTATTCAGAAGCAAGATGAGTGAGTAAGGTGAAGTTGTAAGGAACAAGGCTAGACTTGTGCGAAAAGGATATTCATAGCAAGAAAGAATAGACTATGAAGTGACATATGCCCTTGTAGAAAGAATGGAAGTAGTAAGAATGTTCTCGGCTAAGTATACAACAAATAAGAAATTCAAAGTGTATCAGCCAGATGTCAAATCAGGCTTCTTGAAAGGATAACTTTAGGAAGAGGTATACATTGAGCAGCTCAAAGGTTTCCCTCTGAGAAAAGAAAAGGACATGGTATGTATATTGAAGAAAGCTGTGTATGGTCTAAAGCAAGCACTCAGAACTTCGTATGCAAGGTTGGATGAGTATTTGGCAAAACTTGGATTTGTTAAAGGTACAACAGATAGTAGCATGTATTTGAAAGAAATTGAGAATGGTTTGTTGATAATAGTAATATTTGTTGATGATGTGATTTTTGGAGGCAATGATGAAACAAGTGATAAGTTTGCTAAAGAAATGAAGAATGAGTTTGAAATGAGTATGATAGGAGAGATAAAGATCTTTCTAGGTTTGCAGATTGTGCAAAATAGTGTTGGCATTTTCATTTCACAAGCTATCTATTTGAAATAATTGTTGAAGAGGTTTGTCTTGGAAATTTGTAAGCCTATTGGTACACCAATGATAACTAATCACAAGCTATCTAGCAAAGATGAGACACTTGTAGTTGAGCAGAAGAAGTATAGATCCATGATTGGAGATTTGCAATATCTGATTCAAACTAGACTAGATATAGAAAATGTTGTTGGGATGGTAGGTATATTTCAAGCTGATCCTAAGGAGTATCATTGTGCAATAGTAAAGAGAATATTCAAATATTTGAAAGGAATATCTAATTATGGGATATGGTATGACAGATCAAGTGATTTCACTCTATGTGCTTATACTGATGTGGATTGGGTAGGTAGTATGGATGATAGAAAAAGCACCAATGGTGGAGCATTCTTTCTTAGAGGAAGATCAGTTTCTTGGTTAAGTAAGAAACATGATTGTATTTTGCAAAGTGCAATTGAGGTAGAGTATGTAGCAACATCAAATAATTGCAATCAAGTCACATGGATGAAACAGATGCTAAAGGATATTGAGATAGAATTCTCAGAACCTATTGTCGTATATTTTGATAACACAAGTACAGTAAGTATGTCTAAGAATCATGTATTACATTTTAAGACTAAGCATATATCTATTAAGTGTCATGTTTTGAGAGAGAGTATCAAAAAAAGAAATTAGATTGGAGTATGTCATTAGTAAAGAACAAATTGCAGATATCTTTACAAATCCCTTACTTAAAGATAAATTTGAATACTTGAGAGATATGATTGTGGTTATGCCCCTACTTACTTCAAATTAGATGATGGATAGATTACATTAGTCTAGTGGTATAGAGAACTATTGTTTGACTAGACTGAAGTGTAATGCTTTCTATATGGGGGAGAATCTATGGTAAGTAGATTCATCAAGGACTCTTGGTAATTAGTTTTGTAATAGTATCTTTGGACACTTGAGTTGGTTGAAGACTTGGAGTAGAGAATTGACATAAAGAGGCCTTTGTCATTGATGTCAATGGGGGAGCTATGTACATGAAAAACATCTCTACTTTATTAGGGAGATTTAGAAAGATTCATGTAAGTAAGGAGAAGGAATATCTCTATGGGATATATATATATATAGAGTATGAAGATTCTTGATATATGGAGGAGAGGCCAAGAGTTTTATAGTGTATGGACAACTTATGCTAATCCTTGAAGATGTAGAATAGAGTAGTGTTGTAGAGGATCTCAAATTTGATTGATGAAGAGGATTTGAAAAGATGAGAGTCTAAAAGAAGTAGTAGTAGAGTATTGTTTGGTATTCTTGGAACCTAAATGTTTTTCAGCTATGTTGCCATCAATGTCAAAGAGGGAGAATACAGATGGTATTCCTGTGGGGGAGTATCCTAAGAATTGCTAGAACACTTGGGAAGATTGTTAGCATGATTGACATCTTGCATTCATGATTGTATTTGTCATTGATGTCAATATAGCAGTAATTCTGTGAAGACTGATAGAGTAGCAGATAGAGATCATGGTCATATGGACAGTGTTTTGATTATCTGGAGACATGCGGTTAATGAAAATTTCCACAATGTATCCTGATAGCAAGGTCAAGTGCATGTAATCTAAGTCAAAGATATACAAAAGTTATATGTTACTTACAAAGAGCAGTACAGAGATAGAGTTCTTGGACAATAGTTTTTGATGATCCTATTATATCTTCTAACAGAGATATAATATGGAGATGCATAGTTATACAGTTATAAATTATAGCCTAATTATGATGTCAGCAATTACGCAAGCCATGAAGTCACACATGTGAGAATTTGTATAGGTTGTGAGCTGATAGTACTATATGGTTACGAAATAATTAATTATCTTATTCTAGTCCTATTATAATTATTTGGGAAACCTTCAAGGCCAACTCATGGAAATTTTTTGAGGACTTGGTATAAAGGAAAGTATTTTCTTTGTTTTTAAATGTATGGAGTATGCAAAGTGATTAAAGATGTGTGAATAAGAGTAGAGTATTTGAAAATACAAGTAAACGATCTAAGGGATTATTGGATGTGAATTTTGTGATCTGGCATTGAGATCAAAAAGAGCAGAGGTCTAGTTGACATGATAGAGAAAGATTAAGGAGTAGTATAGTACAATTCTATTATTCTACAAGGAATAATATAGAGATCATTTGGATAGTGTTTCCATCTACCTTTCACAACTTCTAATAGGGTTATTACAACTCCTAATAGGGTTAGAATCTCTTAACAAGGATTCAAAGTCTCCTAATATTGATTGATATGTACTGAATGTATTTCACAGACTCTTTACAGGGTCCATCCTCCAATAAGGATTATTTATATTAGTACATCATCTTTTGGGTATTGACACATTAGTCAAGTTTGTCATTAGTGATAAAAACACTTATCAGCCAAAACTTATATTCATCACAATGTGATACTAGCTCATTAGAGTATACTATTTTTGAGATTTTACAAAATTGATCTTTATAAGTATACTATACAACTTCTGCTATAGACATCATATTTGTAAATTCTCCTTTTCTATATACATTCTCTCCCTTTGCATGTTTCTCCCCCATACTCTATGTCTCTCTCAAAACAATATATAGTATACTAAGTGTCTCACCATATATAGCATACTAAGTGTCTCTCCCCCTTTTTGACAGTAAAGCCAAAGATTTATTCAAAACTTATTTACATAGAGACACAAAAATGAGATAAAAATTTAGAATGTACCTTGAGGGTGATACCCAAGGTTTTATCCGAATTTTCTTGCAAGACCTTGCATGTATGAATTGCAATTTGCACTTCTGCTGATAGTTCAATCATGTGGTCTGCAATAGAGAAGTTATTATCATGAATTAGAGTTTGTGAATGTACAATATGTTTCTGCATAGCATCCATGATTGGAAGGATCATATTCTAAATATCAATCAATGTTGAGGGGATCCTTGCTTCTTCTCTTAACAATTCTTCTTGACAAAAATATGATCTTTTCGAAATGCGCAGAGCTTGAACTAGGCTCAAGTTGTAGTTGTTGAGCACTTGCTTTAAGATCAATATCAATTTTGGATAATTTGTCCTTTACTTCCTTTGTGAACTCAGTAGAAACTATAATGCATGGTAACCATTGATAAACTCGGTGTATACTAAAATGCTCAATTTGAACATTTTGTCAGAGGCAATAGGAATTGAGGTTGATTCTTCTCAACCTAGTTTCTTTCAATTAGCAAAAGCAGTCTAGAAATTCAATAAAGACACAAATGGTCAAGATAAGATAATTGAAAAGGCTGAAAATAAATTTGATAATAAAGTGTTGGAGCACATTACTTAGCAAATTGTCATTCATCAAGTTGAACTTTCAACAATTTTGGTCAATCTTGAGACATCTTGTACCAATGTGTCATCACTTTTTGGGAAGCTGTTTCATGTCACTAAGTTCACAAAGTAAGTAAAGGAAAAACTTTCCAAAATTGATATTGATCTTAAAGAAAGTGTTCAATAGTTGTAACTTGACCCCAACTCAAGCTCTGCACATTTCAAAAAGATCAAATTTTTATCAGACATGCAAGTAGAATTGTTAAGATAAGAAGTAAGGATCTGCTCAACATTGATTGATATTTAGAATATGATCCTTCCAATCATGGATTCTATGAAAAAACATATTGTACATTCAAAAACTCTGATTCATGATAATAACTCCTTTGTTGTAGACCACATGATTGAACTATCAACAGAAGTGAAAATTGCAATTCATACATGCAAGGTCTTGCAAGAAAATTTAGATAAAACCTTGGCTATCACCCTCAAGGTACATTTTGATTTTTTATCTCATTTTGGTGTCTCTATGTAAATAAGTTTTGAATAAATTTTTGGCATTAGTGTCAAAAAGGGGGAGAGACACTTAGTATATTGTATATTGTTTTGAGAGAGACATAGAGTATGGAGGAGAAACATGCAAAGGGAGAGAATGTATATAGAAAAATTTGTATAGTATACTTATAAATATCAATTTTGTAAAATCTCAAAAATAGTATACTCTACTGAGATAGTATCACATTGTGTTGAATATAAGTTTTGGCTTATAAGTGTTTTTGTCACTAATGCCAAAGGGGGAGATTGTTGATACATCAATCAAGTTTTTTATTAGTGACACACACTTATTCATATTTTGTATGGCTATCAAGCTCATTGAATAGTCTATAGTGTTTTCCATGTAATTCAGTAGCTGCAAAGCACTAAAGTTGCTACAGAGTCTTTTGGACTAACTCCAGTGGTAATCGAGTAGATTCAGTTAGTGTGAAGTCCAGTAGTTCAAACTGAGCATTTTAGTACACACCGAGTTTATCAATGGTTACCATGCATTATAGTTTCTATCGAGTTCATAGTTCATGTAATGCGAAGCTAGTGTAAACTGAGCTTATGCTGATAGTGTTTGCCAAGTCTTGTCATGGTAAACAAGTGATTCAATTTATGCTGAGTTGCATAGTATATGTTGAGTCACCAGTGCAGACCAAGTTCAAGACTACTTCTTGGTGATCAGTATGGACCGAGCCTCTATGCCTACTAAGTGCATGATGCTACTGAGTAATGATAGTGGATGCCATGTATTAGAACTTTACCAGGTCAATCTTCAAAACCTGAGTGTCTTCATGTGGGCTGACTTTGTAATATTGGTGTTAACTAGTATGATGGCCGACTTTGTAATTTTGTAATTTGGATTGGTATATATATGTAATGTATTGTATCATATCCATAGTGTGTGTAAGAATGCAAATGTGAAAAGTTCAAGTAGCAGATAAAGAGAAAACTATGAAGGTCGTAATAGAATAAGGAGTAGCAGAGACATATCTATCACAAAAAGGTGATCAATACATCAAGGAATCTCTATCAGCAAATTTAGTTGCAAGTCATAGATCTACTACTTCATCCCAACAGGTGAATTAGTCAAAATCCTTTAACAAGGTAGACTTAACAGTCTTTGAAAAATCTCTTAATCGAGTGCATACTTCATTGTGTGTTTGTAAAACCTCTAACAAGGTAGACATAACAGTTCTAATTGCTCCTAATAGGGAAGATCATCAGAACTAATCAATGCAAGCCTTAACCAGCCAACTTTATGCTACAGTGTTGAAGTTTGTGGGTATCATCCCCACCCCAGTTTTACTTTCTATTTGGAATGTTTCTGGGTCACCAAATTGTTGTGTTCAAATGTTATGGATGCTTTCATGTTTTCAATTTCTCATGCATGTAATTAGATTAGTTGTGATGAATTAAGTGCTAATTGATTTATTAGATTAAGAATTGAAATTGGTAAAGTTTTAGAAGTTACTAATTCACCCCTCCCCTCTCAGTAACTTAGCATAGTCTTGAAAATTTCCAACAGTGTACCATCCCCAACGAGGTCTTCCCTCTGATCAAGGGTTTCCCTAGTTAATATATCTAGTGTTATATTGTGCACGAGTGTCTTTTTATGGTTTATGATTATATTGCTCATATGGTTAAGATTAATAAGGTTGATAATTATTATAATAGTTGGATAGCTAATTCACCAATCCCCCCTAGTTATATTGATGGAATGTATATTCTAACATATTCTAACATTAATTGTTCTTAGTTAGTTAATGAAAATACTTTTATGATGATGTCGTATGGTGTGTCTTAGAAAGATGTTTATTATGTACTCATGATGATGAGATATTCATGGTATAATATGATGTTATTTGCATTTAGGATTTTCTATTATAATTATCCCATACTTACATGTGTATGGTGTGTGTGTCTATTTTACATTTATATTTGGTGTGTCCGATATGGTTGAGGGAGAGAGTCGTAGTCACCTCCTAGTTGGGATCTACACCATGTACCACTCCCCACCATTGTTTGTTTAACTTAGATACATATGCATGTGCACATGCTCATCTTTTTTATATAATTGCATGTACTAGACATCAACTTCCTTGAATTGCCAAGATGAGCATGCACTATCACAATAAATTAATAGCAAGAATTAGGAGATAATGTTCAAGTTCAATCCTAGCCATAGCTTAACTACTTGTCTTGAGAATGAGGACCCGTATTTGACTTTCTACCATTTTTAAACCCATGAGTTTATATTTGCCCATGTTGTTTAATTTTGAGTTTTGGTCTGTTTTGGTAATGTTTCTTTTATGTGGATTTGGCTATGTGATTTATTTGGTAAATGATTTAATTATAATATTTGCATTAATCATATAATATTGAGAACTATTAAATATTATTTGATTGAAAAAAATTAAATATGAGAATATTAAATTAATTGAAAAGTAATTAAATATTGCTTTAATTTAAAAGACTTAATTTGGAAGTCTAAATTGGAAAATTAGTTAAAGAGAAATTAAAATATGATTATATTTAATTAATTAAAAATTAATCAAATATGTGCTTCAATTTAAAAGATTTAATTTAAAAGTCCAATTTAAGAAGTTGGATAAAAAGAGAATTAAATTATTAAAAGATTAAAGATTTAATATTACTTTATTATAATTATTTAATTAATACTAATTAAATTAGAGTTTCATTTAAATAACGAGCTTTAATTATTATTATTAATTTAAATTATAAACTATGCTTTAAATAGTTTGAGACTAATTAATATAGTGGAGGAAAAGTCAATAAAATGATATTTTAATTAAAAATTTATTTATGCATGCATGAAATGATTACATAAAATTATAGTAATTATTATTTAATAAAGCTAGTGGTGTTTAGTACTTGGGGATTAGAATCCCTATTTAGGATTATGATACTTTATTAGAGGGTTTGTAGTTTATTTGAGGGACACGTTGGTTTTTTAGAAGCAAAATTCATAATTGGAGCAAAATAATTGTTGAACTAGGGTTTGCATTTGCATGCATTCAAAGATTGTCTCAAATTGTAGTTGTAGTTTTGAAGTAGGGTTCTTTAATTAATTAAAAAGTAATTAAATATTTTTGTAATTTAAAAGAGCTAATTTGGAAGTCTAATTTGAAAAATTGGTTTAAAAAAAATTAAAATATGATTATATTTAATTAATTATAAATTAATTAAATATGTGTTCCAGTTTAAAAGATTTAATTAAAAAGTGTAATTTAAGAAGTTGGATAAAAAGAGAATTAAACTATTACAATATTAAAGATTTAGTATTGCTTTATTATAATTATTCAATTAATAATAATTAAACTAGAGTTGCATTTAAATAATAATCTTTAATTATTATTAATAGTTGTAAATAATAAACTACACTTTAAATAGTGCTTCCACTAATTAATATTGTGGAGGAAAAGACAATAAAATGGTATTTTAGTTAGAAAATTCTTTACACGTGCATGAAAGGATTACATAATTATATAAATTATTATTAAATAATGCTAGTGGCTTTTAGTAATTGGGGATTAGAATCCCTGGTTAAGGTTATGATACTTTATTAGAGGGTTTGTAGTTCATTTGAGGGACATATTGGTTTTGGGGAGCCAAATTCGTAATTGGAGCAAAAGAATTGTTGAAAGATTCAGAGGTTTTGGATTTGCATGCATTCAAAGATTGTCTCAAATTTTAGCTGTGATTTTCAGATAGGGTTTGAAAACCTATTGTAGAATTTTATTGAAAGATCTATCTACTTCATTTCTTCCTAAGTGCTTGCATAATGCTTATTAATTTATTGTATTGATTTTTTGATAAATAATTTTGTTGTAGATTTTGAAAAGGAAAACTTATTACTGAATAAAACTTGACTAAGGAAAATTATGTTGTTGATGTGTCAAGCTTGCCACGTGATAAGGTGGATTCCATTATTTGATGTGTTAATTTCCACATGAGAAAGTGGGTTACATTCCTTAATATGTCTATTGTCACATGAGAATGTGGATTCTCCTCCTTGATGTGTAAGTTTGAAAAGGGGAAATAACATTTTCTTTTAATTATTATTATTTATCTCTCCTTTATGGTAATTTACACTTGGAAATTATTTTAAAGGCGTAGAGTTATATATTTCCACAACTTCACTAGTTCCATACTAAGCCAAAAAACAATTGCAATTTTTCAAATTTTGGACATTCTAATCTTAGGAAAGACTTGCAAAAAATTGAAACATTGCCAAACTTGCTATACCACCTAAATCTATCAAAGTGAAACAGAGTGGTCCCATTTATAATGGGGTGATGGTGTGAAAACCTCACAAGTATCCAAAATCATATGGGTAGGTAGTTGACTAATGAATTTTTCTCTTCAACATGTCTAATAATCTCCCTTAGGAAAACTAAAAATTAAAGGTAACATGATTAAATTGCAAGGTAAGTGCAGGATCATGGTGTGCCAAAAAGTGGTGAACTGGAAAATGTGTAATTCTAAAATGTCTCAAAGCATTTCAAAATCTATTTCAACTTCTTTCACACCCATCCTAATACAAAACAAAAAAAATCAATACCTTAATTACTTATTTTCTAATGGAGTTACATATAAAGTGTTCACTGACACACTAATTGAAAAATAAGTATAACTTTTAAGTTAGGTAAAAGATTTTTGAAATCTAAAAGATGCATCACTTTTTATGTTTCTTCTACTATAATGGGGCAAAAAGAAAAATTAAATTTTGCAAAGCTTTGATTTAGTTAATGTGGTCACACACAAGAGTTTTCTAATTCTGAAAATAGTATAGTAGAAAATGTTAGAAATGCTTTAGAATAACTAAGAGGGGGGGAGGGGTTGAATCAACTATTCAAGGTCCAAATGTCCTATTCAAACTTTTCATCAAGTAAAGTGTGCCCATCAAACTTGTTCATTCATCCAAGCTTTAACTTTCCTATTCAGTAAGTTACTGTAAAACAACATGCAAGCATAACACATAAAAAGTTCAACACATAACACAGTGATTTACAAGGAGATCCAATTTGGGAAAAACCACTAGTAACATGCTACTCAATTCTCACTCTTCTGAAGTGATGCCCTATGAAAGGCCTACCCTATTAAAGGCTACGACACACTATTAAATGTGACCTGGTTAAAGAATTTAACCACCCTGTTAGAAGTGAGCCTGGTTAGAAGACTTTAGAACATTCACTTAGAATGCCACCCTATTAAAGTATTTACAAATGGCTATTAAACCAACCTATGTCCATAGGATTCTCCTTTACCCTAACTGATACAATTGCTAGAGAGTAACAATAAGGGATTTTGAATTGATTGCAGCATACAACTTAACTTGCAAATTTTAGATCACTCTTTAGCTCATAACATTGCCTGGCCTTCAATCTCTACAGCTCTAACAGCTTGCCCTCCTTTCAAGCTTTATCTCCTTGAGTCTCCATGCTCAATGTACCAGTGTAATCATCATCTTCTAACCACTTATTGAAACAAAGTCTCAGTACTCTATTCTTCCTTCTCCTAGATGCCTTCTCCTTGACACCCTTCAACCATTTTGCAGTTTGGCACACTAGCAGCTCTTGCTTCTTGGTTTGTGACTCCTTAAATAGAAGTCTTGAAATTTCTTTTCCTACTCAATTCTTCCCTCCTTTAATTTAGGTTCGAAATGGATTAGATAGGATTCATTGAATCTAACCCACATTTTGTTTCTTCTAGAAACATCATGAAGAATCCTATTGAATTTGCTCAAAAATGGTTTACATAGAATTCTGTGACACCAACTCATCATCATTACCCTCCAACTAATTCACAAAATTCAAGGTAACAACTCTGTCAGCTCAGATATGGTGAATCTTTGACATTTCTAATAATGCAACAACTTGGCACTATTGAAATTCTAGTGCTTGGCAAATATTGTGTTACTTGGCACCAACTACATTTTACTGATGCTCGATACCTAAAGTTCACTCGGCACCTACTAAGATTTTCTAACACTCATCTCCTTCTATATCACTCAGCACTTGAACTTCACTTGGCACCTAAATTTTACACGGCACACACTAGATTTTGCATTTGCTCAGCTCCAACTAAAAAATTTTCTCGGCTTGAACTAGCTTGCTCGGCACTCATTAATGAGCTTAGTTAAGCTTTGCATTCAACTCTATTCCAACTTATCCCTCCAAATTTTCTAAGTGTGGCCAACCTCTATATCTTTTAGTATGTTATCAATACATCATTTAACTATTGTCTTAGTTGATCCTTACTCTTCATTACAAAACTATAACTCAATCTTTCCCTTAGGTGTTCTTGTTACATCTTGTTGATTAAATTCTCTTCTTCAATCAACTAAGTGATAGTACTTGGATCTTATAAGAAATTTTCATTCTAGAAAATAGTAGGTTTGACATCAATGACAAAACAATGATTGAAAACATTCTTTATCAGCCAACTTCCTTCTTTGCAACAATCTCCCTCTTTGATCTTCAACAATGATCTTTTCAATTAGATTTCCAACAAAAAATTCATAATTAATTATTTATTTATAATAAAAATACCCAAAAATATGTGTCACATCCAGGCATTAGTCTACTTCTTATATATAGAATCTTATTAAAAAATATTATCATTGTTAGAATATTCAAATGGGAAGAGTACTTCTGAGAGGGTGGGGTGAATCAAAAGTAACCAATTGTTATCCTTTCAAACCCTTAATAACATATAACTGAAATTAACATGTATCAAAGTAAATAAGCATAAAATGAAAACATTCATCGACACATAACACAAGAGATTTTTGTGACCTAGAAACCCTCTAGGAATAAGAAGGTAAAACTGGGGTGGGGATGACACCCATAAAAATTACTACAGTAATGAATTCAACCACTTCTGATGGTTTGCCCTATTAAAGGCCTACCCTATTAAAGGCTACAACACACTGTTAAATGTGACCTATTGAAAGGATTTACAAACACTTTACATGAAGTGCCACCCCGTTAAAGGATTTACATGAAGGCTATTAAACCTACCTAATACATAGGATTTTCTTGTCCTTCTCCAAAGGCTCTCCTACCTAGCTATTAAGCTAACCTATCACCATAAGAATTAAACTTCTAATACAATTGTGAGAGAGTATTAGAAATTTTGACCTAATTTAATGCAATCTCGAATTGCTAGGTTTAGGCACTTGATCTACTCTTTCTCTTTTGATCCTTGCTTGATCTGATCTTTTGAATATGTCTTATGTTCTATTCTGATCAATTGGATAAATGCTATCCCTTCCACCAAGTCTTTTTCTATTCACAATAAATTTTCACTATATTCTCCCCTTTTTCTATATTTTTTTCATCCATACAATGGTGCATTCATCCTCCTTATAAAGAATGCGTAGACTTAGGGCTGGGTATGGATCTATGATCCAAATTGAATCTCAAATTCCTGCTCATATTTTACATTTTTTTTATTGGTTGCATTGCTTCACCATTTTTCTAATTGATTGCATGTGGATTTCATAGGGAATACAAATGACTCATCCTTATCCTTTTTCTCCTTCAAAATTTCTCTAATTTGGCTCCAAAAATGGTTTACATCTTAGTTTGTGCAAGTAGAAACTCTTATGCTGATCCTGCATTGCTCAGCACATGAAGTATTACTGACGCTCAACACATACTATTTTTAGATTGCTCAGCATGAACTATGTTTCCTGGTTTGCTCGACACCTGTTGTAACCTCTATCACTTAGCATATGTTGTTTTGAGTTGCTTGACATCTGAATGATTTTGTTACTTGACACATGAATAATTCTTGGATCACTCGGCACATAGTATATTGTAATCTGCTCAGCACTAATTGTGACTCGACACCTATTAAAATTCTAGCTTGTCATCTATTGTGTACTCAGCATACATAGTGAAAATGGTTAGGTGTGTTGACACTCATTTGTCGATACTATTTATTTGACCAACAATCTCCCCCTTTGACATGAGTGTCAAAAACACTTAACTAAGCATTGATGATCTTAACCTTATTGAGTACACTCTTTACTCACTCAACTTACATGCAAAATTTCAAAAAAAAATTGTGAGTAGCAATTTTTATGACTCCCCTAAGTTGATTGTGCCTTTGAATTTGAAATCTTGTGCCAATATGCTTGATCCTTTCTGTCCTTTGACCTATTTATGCATTCTAAGCCTCAATGTTGTAGCTGATCTGTGTGATGTCCCTGTATTTCATATGAATACCACAATTTTACATCTCTCCTTCTCTTCTTTATTCTTTGTCTCCCCCTTTTTAGCTATATACAATCATTCCACTTTATTTTCAAAATGAATGAATGATCAAAATTTGTCAAAATTTGGTAATCACCCATGTCTCCCCCTATAATATATATTATCTCCCCCTTTTTGACACTAATGTCAAAGGGTTCTATGGAGTAATTCCATGTTTAGCCAAAAATGAGCTATTAACCTCAAGGAGTATCTTTAGAGCTGCATCCCAATTGTTTAATGTAGTATCCAATGACTTGTGTTGGATTGCAAGCTCTGCTACTAGGTTTATAAGTCCTTCATGTGTAGAAAGATTGGGATATTTCTTAAGGACTGTCTCTACATACATTTGCTCCTTGTGAAGTATCTCCAAGTAAGGGCTGATGGAGGATTGAATTTGCATTAACTTAGCTTTTATATTGGCCTCCTCTACTGATAATACAGCTAGTTCTCTTTGAGTGTGAAGCATCTTAGCAAAATGCTTCTCACTTTGAGCTAGATTGGTTGGGAGTTGCATACTAGTAATCTTTAGATTTCTCTCCAAGCTCATTATTTTTTGGCTAGTCTCATGTGTGAAGTTTGAAAAATCACATAGTTTATTGTAAAGGGAGAATATATTCCCTAGTACAATTTTGACTCTATCTATTTTTGTAGCTAGGTCAACTTGTCCCAAAATGATAGTATTTTCTATCTTCTCATTAATCTTACTTTGGAATTTCTTCTCTGACCATTCCATTAGTTTGACATTTGTGTCATGGTCCTCATTTGTTACTTGATCAACTATATCTAATAGTTGCTCTATAATTGGTCTTGATTCATCTTGAGACTGTAGGTTGAAGGCATCCATGAATATGTCCTTGATTTCATTCAATGCTTGCCTGTATTTGTAGTCCATTCTAAGTGCCTCTTGTCTCCTTCTTCTATCCAATGCACTCTGAATTTTATTCATCTTTTCCTCAGTCAGAGTACTAGATTCATAAAAGGGTATCTTTATTTCTTCATCAAGCTCAGGAATTCCATAATGAATTGTTATGGCTACCCTAGTGGAGCTCGAGCCTGGTGTTCTAATTTGCAATTCTAATGTTCCAATGCTTGACTGTTGAAGAGTTTTTGCAGGAATACCTATTTTGGGTAGTTCAACCAAAGTTTGTATTACATATTCCTCCTTATCTTTTGTCTCTTCTTTCTCTTCAATTTATTTCTCTTTTTCTATCATTTTGGTTGGGGTGTACTTGATGACTGTACTAATTTGACTTTATCATTCCCTACTGCTGCACTTGGCTCCTGAAGTGCAACTATAACTACTTTTGGTGGAGATGGTGGTGGAAGAAGTAGAAGCCCAGTAGATTGTGTGATCATAGGTGGTTCTTGTGTTTGCACCTTGATTTCCTTTAATTTTTCTATTGCCTTCTAGAGTTCATCAAAACTGACCAATATTGGGCTTGAACATAGCCTAACTGCTTGTGTTGATTGGTCAAGGATGTTTTCTAGATCCTCTGTAGTTAATGGATTGATTTTTTGACCAAAAGTGTCAACAACATCCTTTATCTTGATCATCTCTTCAAGTGTGATGGTAGAACAAGGAGGGCTAAGAGGAGGTAGTTGTGTGTCCTGTACACTCTGTTCTTGTTGCTCACCTATCCCCTTTTCTTCTTCTTTACTAATTTCCTCCTCTTTTTCTTCTTCATCCTTCTTTTCTTCCTCCACTTTCTTCTCTTCTACTTCCTTCTCCTCTACCTTCTTTCTACTTGCTTTTTTTATTTCCTTTTCTCTAGCACTTTCTTTTTCCTTTTATTCTTCATCAAATACATCATCAATTTTCTTGTAAATAATTGTCCATACTTTTTTGGTTTTTCTTACAACCTCTTCAATTTTATTTTGTAGAATACTAAATGCCCTGTATTTGGGAGTAAATCTATTATTGTACCTTTTGACTACATTTATAATTTGACTTTTAGTAAAATTAGGCAACATCCTTGCTAAGGTAGACTCCCTTATTTCTTTCTCAATTTGTAGACAAAAATGTCATTTCTCCTCTACAATCTTATATAATTCCTTTGGCAATGAACTATCCAGTTTAAGAGGTGTATGTTTATATTCTGCCATCATATTATAGACATATACCTCTATTTTATTTTGCTCATCTTTTGTGAGCTTATTAAAATTTACATTCTTCAAATCATTTATGTCTCCATTCCTAATCTTAGCACATATTATATAAATAAAAGACTTTGGTGGATGACTTACCACTTTAAATTGACTGTGGTCTTCTGATTCCATCCTTTCTTCATCTAAATTAGGTTGAGCCACAAATTTTCTTCTTTTCTTTGGCTCTTCTTCATTCTTCTTAGTGAATTCCTTCCTCTTAGCTACCTCTTCCTTTTCCTTTTCTGTAGTGGCCCTTGTAGTAGCTCTAGTAGTAGGCTTCTTAGGTGCAGGCTTTTCCACTTTCTTTGTCTTGGATTGATGAGAAGGTGGTACTTTTCCCTTTCTCTTGGTGACCGTGGTTTGAGTGGATGATTCGTTGGCTTGACCTTCTTTATCACTTTCATCCTCATCTTCACCTAGTTCTTGTGTTAAATGAAGTGACCCTTGCTCTTACTCATCCTCATTGTCATCTTCTTCTTTATCATCACTTATTTCTTTTTCTTCTTTTGCAGTACTTGTCTCTTCAACACCCAGTTTCCTTTTAATCTTCTTTACAAGCTTATCCTTTTTCTTGATTGTTGTTGCTGTCTTGAGGTTTGTAACCACTCTTGATTTGACAATGTCATATGTTCCAAAGTGCTTTGTAGTTTTATCAATTTCCTCTGCAAGAAATGCTATAATAGCTGCTAAAGCTTGATCCACATCAAGTTCGTAGCCCAGTGGTCTAAGCCATCTGACTCTAGGGATGACTGCTTGTATGTAGGTATAATCAATATCCACTAGAAAGAAAATGTCTTTTTCATGTTGCTCCACTAATGAGACTGGAATTTTCATTCTATGTTTCATGGATTGTTTCAAATCTTCAAAATAACTAGTCATTTGAGCATCAAACTTCTCACCCATCTACTCAATGAATCTATTTATTTGTTCAACAATAGTCTTATTTGGATCTCATCTCACTTTGCCTATTGAGGGGAATTCTTTCATAATATAGAAGAACATGCAAATTAATACTGCACCAAATTTGCATTGAGCTCCTTTGGATTTCCTTATGGCTCCCAAGTTCTCATTGATTTGCTGCATCATCAAATCTGGAAGATCATAAGTGTGATCCTTTTTCACTAGCTTGTAGGCAACATCTACAACTATGTAGGGTACACTATTTGACCTACTAGATTGATAAAATTTGTGAGATATGATCCTGAAAAAAAAATCTAGTAGGGGGTCTTTGATGGTGTCAATCGTCATAACCTTGTTGTTCCACTTGGCACTAGTGTTTTTCTCAATTGCCTCCCTCTTATCGCTTCTTAGGGTTTTGGGCCAATCTAGAGTTGGGATACTAGTGACCCTATGTATAGTTTTCTTTGTGAACTTTATTGGTCTAGTTTCTAGCCATAAAGCTCCATCATAGATGCTTAGCACAATGCGTATCCATTTTGTTTTAAAAACAATAGGGAAAACTAGGGTTTTGGTCAATCCCTTCTTTTTGACTATGAAGAATTCATCCTTAAGTTTCCCATTTTCATAGAGCTTATCAAATGCATTGAAAATCTCCAAATCTCCTATGGCTCCTATCTTGTAGTTGTAGCATTTATGTACATCTTGAACCACAACTACTTTATCAAGAATTATGGATAGGGCACCAGCGAGATCATTTTTGTAAGCAACTTCAATGATGGATCTAAACTCTAGTTGTCTAACTTCATTGCTAACCAATTGAATTTCCAATCCTTCCTTTTCTTTTACAAATTTAGAACCAGATTCCATCTTTAACCAAACTGGGGTTTACTATCTACAAATTATTCAAACTGTGTAACTCGACACTTGAATGAAATACTTGATCGATCGATGAAATAGAGTTGGGTAGCTATTGAATTGTTGTAAATCACCTTTTGATCACTAGGAAATCACTTAATCACTCTGCTTGTCTTTGCTCTTTGTTTGAATGAATGAAAAATGAACAATTTTCACTTTTATTAGGCTTGAAACCTAGCATATATTGCATTCTTACTTTATAGCTGTACACTCAGCTTCCAAAGGATTTTCCTGCTAGGCATCAACTGTATTTCACTCACTTAGTAGCTACTATCATCTCTTTACTTGGCATCCACTAGACTTTTCAACTTGGCATGTCCTGAAGTTTTACTCGACAACCAAAGGTAGCTCAACATCATCTTCTAACTTTTATCCTGGCATCTTGACTTCTGCTGCTTTCTTCTTTGAAGTGTTCCTATGTTATTTTAGGCTGATGTATGATACATCTTTATATGTATCAGCCCTATGTGCCTTTCTAGTGCTTAATTTGATGAGGTGTGATCACTTGACCTCTTGGGTGAAATGATCTCTCCATTCAATGTGTTGCATTCACCTTTCTTCTGCCATGTCTTCTTCATATCTTCCCTGATGTGTTCCACATTAAATTTTTCTTTCCCCTTATTAACTTCAGTCTTGGGTACCTTGTCCTTTATTGGATAGTTCCTGCTAATATGACCAGTCTTCAAGAAACTAAAATAACTAGTTTGATCTAACCATCTGCTATAATTTCCCTTAAATTGTGTCCTTATGCAATTTTCAGGAGTGTGTCCATACTCTTGGCAACAGTGACAGCTATACCTAGTGTTGTAATCCCAATTGTAGTGATGTATATGATTAATTCCTCTTGAAGGTTGATTAGGAGTCCACATAGGCTTTGATCTGCATTCAAATGCTCTATGTCCATATTTTTTGCAGTTGTAGCAGTGGCCCTCAAATCTTGGTGTCCTCATGGTCTTTGGTTTGCAATCTTGTGCCACATGTCCTTGTTTTTTGCATTTATGACATAAGTTTACATTTTTAGTCTTATCATGCTAATGACTGTTCTTTCTTCTATGTACATTAGAGGTATGTCCCTTTTTTCCACAAAAATGACAAGTAGGTTTAATGTTCTTACCTTTGTTACTTCATTGTTCTGCAGTTTTGGATGATTCTCCTTGTTCAGTGCTGATATATCCAAGTCTTGTAGTGTCATTACTTGCCCTTGGTGATTTTAGCAATTGCTCAAAATACTTGATGCCTCATTGGATTTATTGTAACTTTTTGCTATTTCCTTTTCTCTCTTCAATTCATTATGCAATTGCTCATTCTGTATCTTCAAGGTGGAGATCTCAATATCCTTCATATTTAGCTTATGATGAGCATTCATCATTTGGCTCAAGGTGTCTAACTACATGTTTGAAATCTTTTCATATTCAATTGTCTTCTCTTCCAGTCTATTGGTGAGATTTCTCTTGGACTGTCTTCTATCATGGCCTTGTCTTTAATAACTCTTTTCTTTTGTTCAGTTACTTCACAAAGAAATATAGCTTGTGTTTCTTGTTCAAGCTTGAGTAATCTGATTTCTTCAGCTTGTGCTATATTTTTTTCCTTTAATTATACTATTACCACATCAAATTCCTTAGATTCTTCATTGGCAAATATGTGTGTGGTGTCAATCTCTTTGTAATGTATGTCATTTTCAGCTATGGCTATCTCCTTTCTTCTTTTCAAAGATTTCCTCAACTCCTCCATGGCTTCCTTTACTTTGTGTAGAGCTAGTTGCACATCAATCACCTGATTGTCAATGATCTTCCCAATTTGAAGACATCCATCTTTTAACCTTTTTCTCCAATTTGTTAGGCTTCTCCTTATGAGAATCAAAGCTCTAATACCAATTTTTGGAATATTCAAATGGGAAGAGTACTTCTGAGAGGTGGGGGGGTAGCTTGAATCAGAAGTAACCAATTGTTATCCTTTCAAACCCTTAATAACATATAACTAAAATTAACATGTATCAAAGTAAATAAGCATAAAATGAGAGCATGCATCAACACATAACAGAAGATATTTTGGTGACCTAGAAACCCTCCAGGAATAAGAAGGTAAAACTGGGGTGGGGATGACACCCACAAAAATTACTACAGCAATGAATTCAACCACTTCTGATGGTTTGCCCTGTTAAAGGCCTGCCCTATTAAAGGCTACAACACACTGTTAAATGTGACCTATTGAAAGGATTTACAAATAGTTTACATGAAGTGTCACCCTATTAAAGGATTTACATGAAGGCTGTTAAACCTACCTAATACATAGAATTTTCTTGTCCTTCTCCAAAGGCTCTCCTACCTAGCTATTAAGCTAACCTATCACCATAGGATTTCAACTTCTAATAAAATTGCAAGAGAGTGTTATAAAATTTGACCTAATTTAATGCAATCTCGAATTATTAGGTTCAGGTACTTGATCTACTCTTTCTCTTATGATCCTTGCTTGATCTGATCTTCTGAATATGTCTTTTGTTCTATTATGATCAACTAGATAAATGATATCCCTTCCACTAAGTATTTTTCTGCTTACATTGAAGTTTCACTATATTCTCCCCTTTTGCTATATTTGTTTCATCCATACAATGGTGCATTCATCCTCCTTATAAAAAATGTGAAGACTTAGGGCTGGTTATGGATCTACGATCCAAATTGAATCTCAAATTCCTTCTCACATTTTGCATTTTTCTTATTGGTTGCATGCCTTCACCATTTTTCTAATTGGTTGCATGCAGATTTCATAGGGAATAAAAATGACTCATCCTTATCCTATTTCTCCTTTGAAATTTCTTTAAGTCGGCTCCAAAAATGGTTTACATTTTATTTTGTGCAAGTACAAACTCTTATGCTGATCCTGTGTTGCTCAGCACATGAAGTACTACTGATGCTTGGCACATACTATTTCTAGATTTCTTGGCATCAACTATGTTTCCTAGTTTTCTTGACACTTGTTGTAACCTGTATCACTTGGCATATGTTGTTCTGAGTTGCTCGACATCTGAATGATTCTATTACTCGACACATGAATAAATTATGGATCACTTGGCACATACTATACTATAATCTTCTCAGCACTAACTATGACTTGGCACCTATTAAAATTCTAGCTCGGCATCTATTGTGTACTCAACATACATAGTGAAAATGGTTAAGTGTGTTGACACTCATTTAAATTCAATACTATTTATTTGACCAACAATCATTTGATTTTGATTAAGGTGGTTAGACATATGTCTACTTCTTATTTTTCTCTTGAATTTTTCATACCATTGCATTAAAATTTTAATTTTTAAGCAATCAAATTTTACTTGTTCAGATAAGGCCTATTAGTTTAGAAAATAAATTCAATTTCCTAGAGATTCTTTTCTCTCAATTTTTTGATAGAAAGTTCATAAAAAGTTGAAAATTGTACATCAAGTTGACATAACTCTGATTTGCTAATTTTTCATTGACACTTAAGGGCATAGTTTGATTGACCATGATCTTGCAGATACCTTGCACCAATAACTTATTTTTTACATGTTTACTTATAAATGTACTTTAAAATGAGTGTTACATTATATTGAGCCTTTGTGCTTATGAGATCATAATCAAGAGTTTTGAACCTTATAATAACTTCTACAATCTCCATAGGATGCATATCCTTGGATCACTTTTCAAATATATGTAGATTTTCTAGACAAATGTTTTTAAATTTACATGCATAAAACATGATCATTCTCAAATTCACTTGCAAACATCAAAGTAATTTTTTTGGTGTGTGCCACAGTACACATTTAGAAAATAAAAATAGTTAAAATGTTCCAAGAATGAATGTGGTATGTAATTTTCTATGAAAAATATGGGGCATAGAAATAATAAGGTGATATAAAAATTTAGTAATTGATACATAATCTACTTGGATAAATTTGGGTGTTCTAATTGTAATTTTATCTACAAAGAGGGTACCAGAACAAACAAACAAAAAACATTTTTTAGATAGAAATGAAGTTATGGGTTTTTTTTGGTGTGAATTCCTTAGAGATATTTATATTATTCTTTGGGAGATGATTTAGTGCTTATGTGTTACAATCACAACTTGTTTAGTCATTGATGTCAACATATTAAATTTCTGTCACTTCAAGAAGAGTTGATGGTGGTGAGCTTCTTTAACTAAGAGATTTCTAGCTCTCTCCAGGCTGCTCCTAGCCCATTATAGGGTATTCTATCCAAACCCTAGCTCAGAGGATCCCTCTACAATCCCCTTTCTCCAAGAAACTCATCCACCAATTCAAACTTCAATGCCATTCTCCCAATTTACCTAAAATGCATTCTTTGGCCTAGATTGCCAACACTTCCCCAATAACACAAAGTTCCTCAAAAACAATATTGAGCCTTCCTACTAAGCTTCTTGACTCATTCCCCATCATTCTACACCATTCTTTCAAGTTTCTCTCACCCAAATCACCAAGTTGACTAGTTAGGCCTATTAGCCCTAAGAGCCCCTATTAGCCTTCCTAGAAACAAGGAAAGAGCTATAAATAAAAAAATCCTTACTAATACCCCTTAGTTCATACTAGATTTTTTTTTCCCTATGACCAACCCTTGAATATTTTGTAGGTCTAAGGTTCTAGCAATGTTTGTACAGTATAGATTTAGAAAACCCTACTTTTAAGGGTTTTTAAGGCAATGTTAGTGCTTTTTCCTCCACAAGAACCAAACTCCATACCAAAAATCTTATGATTTTTTCTCCATTCATATACTTCTGCTAAATTTATAACTCAATATTGAACCATGCTAGTCATATATTCATCACAAAAACTCTTTACAATCATCTCCTTGCACCGTGCCAAGCATGTATGCTTGCCTAGGCCTCGCTTGTAAAAATAGTATTTGGCCTTCCAAGACCTCCACAAACCATATTTACACTATTTACAAAGGCTATTTATTGGTCTCCAAGATCCATGATGATTAGACCAAGGACACTCAAGTTATAGCCCATTCCATAGTTGTTACACAAAATTGGACAATAGGATTACGGGAAACAAATAATTTTCAAAACCCTATTAAATGCTAATTTGAGGGAAAAAAATGGCACAAAAATTTAAGGAATAAAAAAAAAGATCCTATTCCATTAAAAATGGTTCCTTATTCAATCCAAAATTCCTATCAAAACTTCAAACTACACTTTAAATGCTCAAAAACTATCCCGCTACAGGTGTTGTCCATACACCCAACTATGCAACCCTTGGAACTAAGTTGAAAATGTCTTTAATATAATTCATCATTCATCCAAGATTTTAGTTCAAACCATAACTTCCCAAATCATTGGTTTTGAAAAAACTATCTAAAAGTTGTCAAGCAATTTTGCAAAAATTACAAAGTTGTCAATGCAACTTTTTTTGACAACTTTTGCAATTTTTCTCCTAGACTCTTCAAAATTGAAAAGAATGTTTTCAAACCTCCTAGGATGACCTTAGGACATCTAAAGGCCATATTTACACACTCTTTTCCTCTTTTTATGGCATTCCACCTCATTTTTCCTCATAGAGCAATTTTTGCAATTTCCTTTTACCAGGACCTAATTGACAAATTTAGACTCCGAAACCAAGACCTATCAACTCAACCTCCTAAACATAACTTGGGAATTTATCATTAGTCCTTATTATTCCAATGGTTGGTTAGATCATCTACAAACCAAAAATTAGAGTTTGGGTTTGACCTTATCCTAGGTACTCCTGCACCATTCTCCCACTGCATGTAGTAGTTTAAGGTATTGCTAGAGATAAGAACTCCTTGCTAATGCCTATCTTCTTGAAATCCCCCTCAGCAATCCAAGTTTCCTTAGCCTCAATTAATTCCATCCATTTCACCAAATGCTCCTTGTAGACCTTGTTTCTTGTTCTCTTCTTCACCCTGGAGTCCAATATCTTCTCAACCTATGGTTGCTTCTTTTTAGGGACCTTTAGGTCTACTACATCCTTGTTCAACTCATCCTAATACTCTATCATCCATCTTTGGACCTCTGTATGGTACTAGGTCCTTCACATTGAAATTTGGAAAAAAAGAAATATTCTTTGGTAGATCTATCTGGTAGGTATTTGGTCCATACTTCTCAAGGATCTTGCATGGCCCAATTCTCCTCATTTGCAACTTTATAAAGATTCCCTTTTGTAACCTAGACTTATTGAGATACACATCACCAAGTCTCCCACTTGAAACTACAACTCTCTCCTCCCTCCATCATTCTTCTCCTTCAACTTCTCATTTTTTTCCATCAAAATATGCTTCACTTGATAATGTACCTCCTTCATTGATTGCAAAAAGTCATCAACTTGGCCGATGATCTTATCATGTGAAGGTAGGCCTCTTAACTCCATTATGCCTCTTGGGTGAGTGTCATACACCACTTGGAAATGACTTACCCCTATTGTCCTATTCTTTCTATTATTGTATGAAAATTCATCTTAGGGAATAAATTGCTCCCAAATTTTTCAATAGTCCTTAGAGAGGCACCTTAATAAGTTTCCCAATACCCTATTTATCACCTCTATCTGACCATCAGTCTGAGGGGGGTAGGTAGAGCTATGTGCTAGGTTTGTTCCAAGCCTCTTCCATAAGTTCCCCATAAACTTAACATCCCTTTCAGCTACTATACTCCTTGGAAAGTCATGTATCCTAATCACCTCCTTGAAGTAAAGGTTGGCAACATTACTTGCATCTTGTGTAGTCTTGCATGGTATGAAGTGGCTCATCTTACTAAACTTGTTTACTACCACAAAGACACTATCCATCCCTATCCTAGTCCTTGGTAAGCCCACAATACAGTCCATGCTGATGTACTCCCAAGGCCTATTAGGAATAGGGAGTGGTTTGTAGAGCCCAACATTTGATGAAGTTCCCTTTGCTTTCTGACATGTGTTGCATTGCTCCACATACTTCGTAACATCTCTCTACATTGTGGGCCAGTAATAGAACCTTTCCACAATGTCCAAGGTCTTCTTTAGACCAAAATGCCCAATCATGCTCCCATTGTGGTTTTCTTGTATGAGATTCTCCCTGATGGATCCCCTTGGGATGCACAACTGTTGACCCTTAAACAATAGTCCATTCTGCAGGGTGGGTATGTGTAGGAGCATGGTGTGCCAAAAAGTGGTGATTTGAAAAATATTTAGTTTTGAAATGCCTGAAATCATTTCAAAATATATTCCAAATTTTTTCCCACCCATCCTAATACTAAACAAAAACAATTAATACCTTTATAAATCCTACTATATCTTTTGATACCAACCCTATATGGTGTTTTTTACTTCAAACATGTAGTTGACAATTTTTTTTTCACCAAAATTTGATGAAATGAAAAGGGTGTCTTAAGAATGTTCTTATCTTACCATAAATGTAAGCTTTGTCCAAATTACAAGTTCAGTAAGTATTTTTTATTTATTTTCTAATGGAGTTATGTATAAAGTGTTGATTAACACACTACTTGAAAAATAACTATAACTTTCAAATGGTACAACAATTTTGAAATCTAAAAGATGCATCACATTCTATGTTTCTTCTACTATAAGGAAAAAAAATTTAAAAAATTGTAGAGTTTTGAATTAGTTAAGGTGGTTAGACATGAGAATTTTTTTATTCCAAAAATTCTAAAGTAGAAAATTAATAATTAATTATTTAATTAGAATAAAAATACGCAAAAATATGCGTCACATCTAGGCATGAGTCTACTTCTTATATCTAGAATACTATTAAAAAATATTATTATTTGATTTTAGTTAAGGTGGTCAGACATACATCTACTTCTTATTTTTGTCCTAAAAGTTTTGTAGTATTGCATTCAAATTCAAAAATTTCCCAATCAATTTTTTATTTTATTTTTTAGATAAGGCTTAGTAGTTTAGAAACTAAATTCAATTTCCTAGAGATTATTTTATCTCAAATTTTTGGTATAAAGTCTATAAAAAGTAGAAAATTGTACGTCAAGTTGACATAACCTTGATTTGATGATTATTTATTGCCACTTAAGAGCATAGTTTGGTTGAACATGATCCTACACATGCCCAAGTATATTAAGCAAAACCACTATGGAAATGATTAGAAAAATTAGTACATACTTTATAAGACTTTGAGAAATCAGTGTCCTCCTCACACAGATCTTTGAAACCATCCAAGCCAATGCTTTGCAACTTGACTTCTTGCATTTTCAGCAACCTCTTGCTGAAAGCATTTGCCACCTTATAATTTTTCCCTTTCTTATGCTTGATAATGAAAGCATAGGACTAGAAGAACTCCTTCCACTTGATGTGTCTCAAACTTAGCTTCTTCTACTAGTCAATGAAACTCAAAGCTTAGTTATCTATGAAGACAACAAACTCCTTAGGCACAAATAGTGCCACCACTTCTTGAGGGCTTGGATAAGTGCATAAAGCTCTAGGACATATGTTGAGTACCTTGTCTTGGCTTCATTAAGCCTCTCACTGAAAAATGCTACTGGTCTACTTTCCTAACTCAAAAATGCCCCAACTACTATGTTACTAGCATCACATTCCACCACAAATGGTTTCTCAAATCTAGGTAGAACCAAGATAGGTCGGGTTACTATCTCCTTCTTCAACCTCTCAAAATTCTAATCTATAGACTTGGTCCACATAAATTTTGTCTTCATGCCCCCTTTGATTGTGTCCATCATAGGTGCACATATTTCACTAAACCTTCTTACTAACTTCCTATAAAACTGTGTGAATCCATGAAAACTCCTAACCTCAGTAGAAGATCTAGGTAAAGACCAACTCAAAATTGCCCCTACCTTGTCCTAATCCATCTTAAGACTCCCTTGGGATACTAAAAACCCCAAATATACCAGTTCCTATTTCATGAACTCACACTTTTCCAAGCTGACTATCAAATTCTCCTCTTTGAGCTTCCTCAATACCAACTCTAGGTGTTTCATATGTTCCTCCTTGGTCTTACTAAAGATGAGAATGTCATCTAGGTATACTACAAAAAATACCCCTATGTAGTCCTTCAAAACATCATTCATGATTCTCATGAACGTACTTGGTGCATTGTTAAGGCCAAATGACATTAGCAACCAATCATAGAGACAATCATAAGTCTTAAATGTAGACTTCCATTTATCAGCTTCTTCCATCCTAATCTAATAGTATCCACTTTTAAGATCAATTTTGGAGAAGTACCTAGCTCCACCTATATAATTGATCAAGTCTTCTATCCTAGGAATAGGAAATCTATACCTAATTGTGATTCTATTAATTGCTCTAGAATCAATAAACATTCTCCACTTACCTCCTTTTTCAAGGTGCTAAGACCACTAGTACAACACATGGAATATTTTTCTTCCTAATTAGCCCTTGATCAAGCAACTCTTGAACTTACCTTGAAATCTCCTTGTTCTTCTCTAGAGTCACTTTGTATGCGAATTTGTTTGCCAGCGATGCTCATGGTATTAGGTCAATTTGATAACTTATGGCCCTCTTAGGTGGTAGGTTTGGTGGTACTACATTAGAGATGATGTCTTTAAATCTTTCCAATAGCTCTTGCACTTCTATAGGTATAGGTGTAGATGAAGATGTCTTTTCCTACTTAGGTTGTATCATAATGACATAGCCTAATCCTTCACCCTCCTTCAAGTCCTTAAAGAATTCCTTTCCACTCATGAGCAATGCTTTAGCAGTAGACTTCTCCACTGTGTCTTGTTCCACTATAGACTGGATCCTATAAGTGACTCAATCCTTCTTGAAGGAATATTTTTTCTCCTTCCCATGATGTACTTCCTCCCTATCATACTGCCAAGGTCTTCCCAATAGTAGGTGACAAGAATCCATGGGAAGCACATCACATAAGATTTTATCTTGATATTTTCCAATGGTGATGTTTTCCCACACTTGTTCATTCACTGGGATATTTTGCCCCTTATTCAACCAAGTCACCCTATAAGGACATACATGTGGAATCTTGGTCAAACCAAGATTTTGTACTGCCTCCTCTGATAATACATTATTAGTAGACCCTAAGTCTATGGTCACCTTGCATACTTTGCCCAATATTTTTTATGTGGTTCTAAACAATATACTCCTCTACTTTGGCTCATCCTTGACTGGCCCCTTAACCAATGCCCTCCTCAACATGAAATTTTCACCTTTCTCCACTTCAAGATCCACTTCTCCTACCTTCTGATTGTCCCTTCTTGGACATATGTAATTTTATTTTCCCCATAGGAAGATGATGCCTTTTCTAGACATCTATAAGCTATGTGTCCTAACTTACCATAGTTATATCACTTAATCTTACTGAAGTGGGAACCTTTGCTATTCTTTCCATATGCGCCTCTATCACCATTGTTGGACCCTTTGCCTCTACTAGAGCCTCCCCTCTAACTAGTTTCATTGGTCTACTCACTCCACCTAGAGTCTCCATAGTTTCTCTACTCATTACTCTTGCCACTAGAACCTCCCCTTGAGCCACCTTTGAAGTCCTTAATTCTACCTTTGTTCTTAGAGCTTGAGTCTCCTTTCTTCTTGAATTTTTCTTCTACCTTCCTAGCCATTTGAAAGAAACTTTGAAGAGTGGTGAGGCTAAACAAACTGAGCTCATCTTGTATGGACCATTTAAGTCCATTTAGGTACATAGCCACCTTGATACTCTCTTCTTCTTACACCCTTGATCTTAGTGCCAACTTCTAAAACTCCTTAGTATAGGTAGCCACATCAAGATCATTCTGCATAAGATTCTACCTCTACTTATGGATATGAATCTCATAATCCTCTGGTAGATATGTTTCTTTGATCTTTGCCACCATAGCTTTCCAATTAGTTATAGGCTTCTTCCCCGCAGTTTCTCTTTCTTCTTGCACAAACTTCCACCATGTCAAATCTTGACCTTTCAACTTGGACTTTGCAAATCTCACTTTTTCAGCCTCTATTGTCCCTTCCCACTCAAAGTAGTTCTCAATGTTATCTAGCCATTCTAAGAGGATCTGGTTTAGGTATCTAATCCTCCAAACTCACCTTCTCTTTACCCTTTCCAAATTCTTCATCTTCCTTGGCTTGGGCTACATCATTTATCTCTTTCAACTTTTCTTTCATCTCCTCTAATACCTCATCTAGAACTCTAGTCTTTTCTTCTAAGAGCTTCTTTTTCTCATCTACTTCCTTTTCCAACTCTACATCGGTCACCATCTTGGAAGATCCACTAGACTTAATGGAATACAACATGCCACCACAAGCCTAATCTTATGGCTTAGATACCACTTTGGTGGGGAGCTTCTTTAACTAAGAGCTTTCTAGCTCTTCCCGATCTACTCCTAGCTCACTATAGGGTCTTCTCTCCTAACCCTAGCTTAGAAGATCCCTCTACAATCCCCTTTCTCCAAGAAACTCACCCACCAATTCAAACTTCAATGTCATTCTCCCAATTCACATTAAATGCATTCTTTGGCCTAGATTGCAAAAGATTCCCAAAGAACACCAAGTGTCTCATAAAAAAAATTGAACCTACCTACTAAAGTTCTTGACTCATTCCATATCATTATGAACCATTCTTTCAAATTTCTCTCACCCAAATCACCAAATTGACTAGTTAGGCCTTGTAGGCCTAAGAGCCCCTATTAGCCCTCATAGAAACAAGGGAAGAGCTATAACTCACAAAAATCCTTAATAAGTCCCCTTGGTGTATACTAGAATTTTTTTCCCTATGATCAACCCTTGAATATTTTGTAGGTCTAATGTTACATCAATGTCAGTACATTATGGATTCAAAAAACCCTACTTTTAAGGGTTTTAAAGAAAATGTTAGTGTTTCTTCCTCCACAAGTGCCAAAATCCATACCAAACCTACTAATTTTATTTTTTCTTCATTCACACACTCCTACATTTCCAACTCAAGATTAACCCATTCCAATTATCTATTCACCACAAAAACTCTTTACAAGCATCTCCTTACACCTTACCAAGTTTGTTTGCTTGCCTGGGGCTCGCTTGTAAAAATTGTATTTGGCCTTCCACAACCTCCACAAACCATATTTACACTATGTAAGGAGGATATTTCTTGGTCTTCAAGAGCCATAGTGATTAGACCAAGGAAATTCAAGCTATAGCCCATTCCATACTTGTTACACAAAACTGGACAACAATATTACTGGAAATAAAACTTTTCAAAACCCTATTAAATTCTTGTTTGAGAACAAAATAATGGCACACAGATTCAAGGCATAAAAGCAAGATCCTACTCCATTAAAAATAGTTCCTTATTCAATTCAAAACTCTAACCAAAACTTCAAACTATGCTTCAAATGCTCAAAATTTGTCTCGCTATAGGTGTTGTCCATACACCCAACTGTCCAATCCTTGGAACTGAGTTGGAAAAGTCTTAAATAGAATTCATCCTTCATCCTAGATTTTATTTCAAACCATAACTATCAAAATCATTTGTTTTTCAAAAATTGCCTAAACGTTGTCAAGCAATTTTGCAAAGATTGTAAAGTTGTCAATGCAACTTTTTTTGACAACTTTTGCAATTTTGCTCTGAAATTCTTCAAACTTGAAAAGGATGTTGTCAAACCTCCTAGGATGATCTTAGGATAGCTAAAGGTAACCTTTACACAATCTTTTCCCCATTTTATGGCATTTCACCTCATTTTTTCCTCCTAGATCATTTTTTACAATTTCCTCTTAGCAGGACTCCTCTTACAAAATTAGACTCCTAAACCAAAACCTATCAACTCAAACCTCCTAAACACACCTTGGGACTTTATCATTAGTCCTTATTATTCCAATGGTTGGTTATACCATCTACAAACCAAAAATTATACTTAGGGTTTTAACTTACCCTAGGTGCTCCTGCACCACTTGCAAAGATAGTTATGTTGTCCCAGTTTTTGGATACATAATTATATTCAAAGGGGTTATAAATATATTATTTGATATGTATATATACTATATTTATGTTTTTGTAAGGATTTTTCTTCTTTTCATGGGTTACAAAAGTTTTTGAGAGGATTGGATACAGACAAGTGTTTAAAGGAAACTATATGCTATTGTTTGCATTGTATCTTTTCTATGAGGTTAAACCTTCTTTAGTGCATTTAGAATTTGATCGGAGATATGTTAAAAATGCTATATTCAAGATGAAAAAATCAAGTCTTCATTCTATTGGTTAATGGTTTTCCTCCTTATCTTTTTGGTTCATACCTTGACTCTTAAACAACCCAATGACTTATGGAGAACAAAGAAGTTAACAACAGAATGGGTCAATGTAGTAATCTATCGAGTACCCCTAAATTGAAAGGTACAACTCCCTTTTGAATGCAAGATATCCAATGAATTTTGTTTTTCAGATTTTGGTGGTTTTCTCTTAACTAGAGAGAAGAAGAGGAAAATACTAGATTGCTTAGAACTTTAAACAACCTAGGAAATTGAAATGGGGACTAACTCACAACATGCAATCTATTCTAACCTAAATGAAACAAATGGAAACATGCATAACCAACTATGAACGAAAGAGAAAAGGAAGAGATGAAAAAATAAGTAATTCTTGGATTACACAATTAGCTAATGTTTTGACAATACTTGGATTGTCTATCTCTCAACAACTCCATCTACCAATTTTCAAACTCCTTAATGCAATGAACTACACTAAACACATAAACTAAAATGTACAACATAGGAAACAAAAGAGATACTTATGCTAAAGAAAGTAAGAGATACAATTTATTGAAAGAAGGAAACAAAATCAAGTTCATTTACATTCAATCAATTCTCAAAAATATCACATTCATTCCATACACTATACTGAAACTAAGTGAACAAAAAAACTAGAAATGGACTTAGAGTCACATGAAGTAGTCCCATCTATAGGTGTTTGCCAAAAAGTAATGTTTTTGATTGTATTATCTTCTCAAAAGGTTACATTTAGAGGGCTTCTCAAAATGGCTAGTTACACTAGTTGATTGCTTCACACAACATCTCTGAACAGAATAAACTAAAAATATGAAAAGCTTGTATCATTGTCTATTATAGAGACTGACAAAATGCCATGAATGGCTATAAGAAGAAATACAAGAGGAAGAATGAAATTTTTTTGGAAAAGCATCAGAAGATAATGTCTTCTTAGGAGTAACCAATTTGGTTCTATAATCTTTCATGACATTACTTACTTTGTCCATTTCTTTGAAATCTAAAATGATGATTTTCTCAACTTGAACCATCCAATAGTCATGCATCTTAGTCAATTCATCTATTTTAGTAAACATTGACTATAACTTCTCTGATTCTCTCCTTATGATTATGTCCACTACTAAGAGTTCCTAGATCTTCTACATTTGGAAATTGAGTGAATCTATAACTTCATCAATGAATTCCAAGAACTTTGGGTTCATGCTCTCAATATACACAAGATTACCATTAGTGGACACAAAGGACTCTGTATGCAATATCTTTAAATATTGAAATAATTTCTCAATGACCTTTTGCACCAGGTAATGTACATCCTTGAGCTCATTTGCAAACCTCATAAAACTTTTTGTAACAAACTCCAAAGATTATTTACAATGAAATATTGACTCCTTGCCCATCTTGATGATCCCATGAGTAATGGAAACATTAGTTTTCATATTAATAACTTCTTGCAGAAGGGCCAACTTCTCTGTCTATTTGTCTGTTGCCTTTTGTATGGTGATCTTATGATTTGAAGTTTCCCCCCTGAGTTTGTGAGAATCTAACACTAGACTTCTCAAATTTTAAATTAATGGGGGACCTTGAGCCTTCATCTAGTCTGCCCATGCTTGGCCAACTTGCTTGAATTTCCTCTCTTGTTGTAGCTTTAGGAGTAGATTTTTTTTCACCTCTACATTTAGGTCAAATTGACTTGATGAGGTGCTCTCGAGTGCATAACTTATGTACTCCATCAATTCTCTATTTGAGGCCTTCAAGATTTCCTTCTCTTCTCTAAGCTCTTCCAACGTATCTTCAATTTTCTCGTCGGTGGTCTTCCACATGTTCACCATGGACTCGTGAATAGGGATACCAAGATCAACTATCCTGATTTGGAAGTCATCTTTGGAAAGCTCATGGAATTTTCCTTCCTTTTTTGGCTCAATAATATCTACTACCATAAGGCCAGTGTTAAATGAGTAGCTAGTGTAGAAATTGTCTTCTACTTCTTAGCCTTCTTGGATGGATGAGAAGAGGTGGCTTGTGTGATCGATTCCTTTCATGGAGCTGCATCTTCATATCTCCTCTTCTTCCTATCAATGGTCTCTTTGATCCATGACTCTCTAGAGAGCACATTGATAGCCAACTATGGGGCAATAGGATCAAATAGCTTCATCAGTATTACGGGTGTTTGATTTCTTTGTGAAGAAATATGGAAGACAATGACCTTAGTCACTGAGAGGGCCAAATTATCCCCTTTCTAAGATGCATCTTTTTCTTGGCTATGCATGAGGTTGGTGTCACCATCTAAATTAATGACATGGACAAGGGAAGATGGCTTAGCGACTAATTTTTGTTGTTCTTTCCGTTTCTCCTTATCTCCTTCCTTCTTCCAAAATTTCCTAGTGTGTGGAAGAGAGCCATCTCTGTAGGTAGGAGTGATTGACATATTCTTCTCTAGAGGTTGATCTCCAGCTTGACCAATGGACTATAATGGGCCTATACATGTTCAAGTAGTAGCTGTGGTGGTCGTTGCTACAATTGACTACCAGCTCTAGAAGATACTCCACCCATAGAACCAATGCTCCTATTCCTCTTCTTCCTCACTCAAGTCCACTCCACCCACTTATCTATTGTTTTGATTATTCCTTGCATAAGAATCTCCATAGTGTCTATGACTAGACCTACAGGTGGGGTAGACAAAATGGAATTACGTTTGATCTTCTCATAGAATTTGGGATGTAAGTAGGCTCCATCATCTACAAGGTCAAAAACATCAACAAAGTCATTATATAATTTGATCACATTAATTATTAGTTGTGACCAAAATTTATCCTAGGTTTGTTACTCATAGAGACACCCGAACCTGAAATCTTCAATATCCAGAACATGCATGTAGGCATATCCCAACCTCAGGTGATCCCTAACAAAGTTGACTAGATTGTAGTGAGGCCTGAGTACCTCATAGTCTACCAATTTGGTTTCATTCTCAAAACTCTTCACTAGATTCCTAGCATCGAATCTGGAAGCATATTAATATGGTCCAACCAGTATACAAAAGGGAATATTGGCTATCTTCTTTAAATTAGAACATAAGGTGTTCATTTTAAGGATCTATTGACACAGTTTAATTAGGACCACTTTGTCTTCTGGATAAGTTGGAAACCTCTTAGGAAACCTATCCTAGGCTCTTATCTACAAATAAGAGAAACATAGAATCTCGATGAATGAGCATCCAAATTGGTTGATGGCTAAAATTTCCTCTAGTGAAAATCTCCTTGTAGGGTATGCTTGCAACTCCCAGCATAGCCTCATTGTGAAGGCATCATTTACAACCACATACTACTCAAAACTTCTTTAGAATTGTAGATGTGAATAGAACTCATATAATTTAGTATGCTTATCATATTTCTAGATGTTAGGGAGGTTGGGCCACAAGTGGTGAGTAGCCAATGGATAGATTAGATAGAATGATATGTAAATTTGCTTAAATCCTCCAGCCAAATTCAACCATAAGGTGAGCTCATGTAGATAATCTATTTCTACTCAATCTGCATATCATCAACACATATATCTTGCACTAGGAAGTAATGGTACTTTCAATAAACTCCAAGATCTCCTCTTTCCCTTTTATTCTAAGGAGAAGAGCAAGGACATCCACTATCTCTCTTTTTAAATCTATGTCAAACAGGGTCTTGGGAATTTTCTCTTATTTGAGTGAGTAGTTTGAAATCATGCCCTCTACATGTCTTCCTATATAAGGGTCTTCTTCTCATTGAATATAGACATGGAAGAGCTAAAATCAACATCACAATATTCATCTTTCATAGGAATGCAAAATGCAGAATGCATCAGTGCCTTGTTGACCGAGATGATAGATTGTTCAGGAAACAAAATCTGATTTTTTTCCAAGTCATATCTCTTGATACATTCCATCAAAAGCTTAGGTGGATGTACTACCATAAAAAAACTAGCTACCTCAACTAGTTTTCTCTCTTTAAGCTTTTGAGTGATGGGGTGAATAGGTTTAGAATTGTGTCTTCTATGAAGATTACCAAAATCATAGAATTTGAAAGATGTGTCTATTAGCTCTTTTAATTCACTCTCTAGGCCTATCAACTTATCATCACCAATGGCTTTGATTTCCATTTCCTATGATTACAAAGGATGAAGTTCTCAATAAATAGCCATTTTAAAATACTTGGGGAAAATGATTTCTAGCAATTCCAACGAAATAGATATAGGAATCTGAACATTGGTGTCATAAGAATGAAATTAAGTTTGACCAATGATTATAATGGAATGATTTTCATTTAATTCCATGATCAATGACTATTTCAACCTTATGTTATCTTGCAAATAAACACTTAAATTCTTAGAAGCTCTATTACTTTACTTGGAATAAAGTCATAATACCAAAAATTACTTAACAAAACAAGTCTTTAAGTTCTGCAGGGAAGAAAGAGAAACTTAGCTCTTCCACAAACCAACTGATGCAGGGGTATCCTTGGTGTAAGAGAAATCTTGCATCACCAAAAAGTCTTTCTTTTTATTCATTTCTATTTTAATAAGGACTATTAGACAGGGTGGTTTCTATTTATGGGAACTTGCTATTTTTAGTAAATTTGTCATATGAGCTCTGAATGTTCTCATTTTCTACATGAAGGTTTGTTTTAGAGTTATAAGCCTATCATAAAAATCTTATTCCTCTAGCTTAATTATTAGAGAAGTTATTGCAGATTTTTAGTGGAAATATTTACAGAAAAATCTTCAAGCTCACCGTTGGAGGCCTTAGAGTGCCTAGATGAGGTATAAAAACTCGACAAAAAGGGCACTTGCACCATCTTGAGCCTATAGATCAAGAGCTGGCATTTCTGAAAAGTGGCTATAATAGCCAATCAAAGCAATGGTTCATGAGTTATGATCTTTCAAAGTCAGGCTAGCCATAATATCTAAAATAATTATCAAAGACATATTTGGTTGACTCTATATGTAATGTTAGATTTTGTTGGCCCTAGTTATTAAGTTTCAGTGTCTAGAACCTTCCTATGCTACATAATATTGCTTATTTAAAAAATTCTCAAACATTGTCTAGGACAGCTTTGGGTGGTAGTTCACTATTTAGTTTTGAAAATTACTATAATGAAGGCACCCATGTGGGTTAACATAGAGTACTTGTCAATTTTGTAATTTTGCATTTGTGGTGCAAAGAAAAAGTCGATATTTTATTCTTGCATTTGTTGTTGTTTATTTGTTTTTGTTATGTGTTTATGGTTTTAAGGGAAGCACCCTTCATCAAATGGTATCAAAGCTAGAGTTCTTTAATGTGTGGATAGATCGCCTACTATGAGGTAGTTCACATTAGGATCATGGCTTGGGTTGAGCATGTAGATAGATCACCAATTGTGAGATAGTTTGCACTAGGGTTTCAGTGGAAGTGCAAAAATGCCTCCATGAAGAGAGCATGGCAGAAGAGCTACAAGTGTTAGATCTGATGGTTTCCTAGCCCTCCAAAGATAAATGCAAGCATTGGAAGAACAAATGTGTTACAAAGGAATAAATCTTCCTATAAGAGATCAAAGCAAGGATGAGGACGAAGTAGAACAAAATGCCGAAGTAGAGGTAGTTATAAACCTAGAGGAAGAGAGGCTTTTTAGGACCATCTCCAAGATTGGAAGAAGAACTAAGTTTGAGATTCCCACATTTTTTAGAAGATCTTAACCCAAAGGAGGTGATTGATTAGATCAATGAAATGGAGTAGTATTTTGAGTGTGAAGATATTGAGGATCTTGATAGGGTCAAGTTTTTGAAGGAAAAACTAAAGGGACATGTGAAGATCTGGTTGCATGAGGTTTAGTTGGAGCAAAATAGAAAGGGAAAGGAAAAAATTACTAGATGGGAACAAATGATAGCTAAACTAAAGTGACAATTCATTCACATGGATTATGAGCTTGATTTGTTGCAAAAAATGCAAGGGTTGAAGCAAGCAAAAAATTTTTTCTAGAGTATATGAAAGAGTTCTACCAAGTTCTCATCAGAACCAACCATGTAGAAGCTAATAAGGAGAAAGTGACCCATTATCTTTTATGGGTTAAGGCCAAGCATTCAGAGTGAGTTGAGTCTAGTTTGATGTAACGCCCCACCAAGGGATCCAAAAGAATTAACTTAAAGTTTCACTAAGTTTGCTAAACATTTTTTTTTTTTAAAGTAAGAATGTATAACATACACATCAAACACATAGTAGCGGAAGCAATAACATGTAATCATCAACCAACATACATTGCAAGTTACATTTCTTAAAGATCCCAAGACGTTGAGTCACATTTAAATTTAATTAATTCTAAGTCTAACAACTATCACATACATATGAAAGAATAATCAGAAAGTTCCATGTCCATAATATATATTTGATCCGAATGCCTCTTGGCAAATTAATTCGGAATGCTCAATCATCCACTGTACAAGTCACAGGATATGAAAGGCTTAAAAGAATATACATATGTAAAGATAAAGATACAACATCCTCAAATCCATGATACAAAGTACAATAAAAATATATGAAACTATTCACCATACATGATACATCCATACATCCATAATGATAAAACATCTATCATAAAATCTAACTATCCATCATAATAATCCAAGAACATAGTGAAGGTAAATGCCAATCACGAACACTCCAGCCACGGTGACCACGGAACGGATCTCAATGGTAAGAGTAAAAAGCACTACCACCCGACCGCGTGGAACCTAAATGGTCCACTCCCACCGCGCTGAGGAGATAGTCTCAAGTCCCAAACAAGGTATCAAAACACAAAACACAAGTACTCTCTAAGTCTAGAAATCCTAAAAGTATACTAACTCAAGGGTTCCAACATAGATAGACATCTAGACCCAGAGGCACCACAAAGACACATAGGAAACCTAATATGCAAGCGGGAAAGTGTCATCGCAAAAGTCACGTAGAAGTTACCCGAGCAATCCCTTAGGAATCCCGGGTCCCTACTGATCCTTACGGCCACTAGTATCCTCTCGTACTGACAAGGCATACTATGGAGTGCAAGGTCGTAACCAAGCGTTCTCTCTACCCCATCCTAGTCTGTACTAGCACTCAAGGCATGGGAGAGAACATACAATTATCTTATTAGGTTCATTTTCCCTTATTTAGTGTAAATGTTTTCACTTATTAAAACAACTTACAATGGGTTACTCTAGGCAGCCTCTTAGGGCCCCGATCCCCATTGCAAGCCACTTCCCGACTCTACACATAGATAACCTACCCTAGGCTCATGAAAATACAAATCAAGAATCATAATAAAACCACCTCAGTCCTATATGAGCAACTGAAAAGACATCATAAAAGATAAGCCATAAAACTACATCAGTTCTTCATGAGCAACAGATAAGCACCAAATAATAATCATATGACCACGACAGTTCTCTATCAGCAACTGAAGGCATCAATGATAAAACACAAAATCCAATGGTTCTCCAATGAGCAACCAGAAAGTATCCCAATAGTAAATTACAATACTGATCGAAGACTCCAAAATGGTCAAGTCAAAACATGACATCATCAAGAACATAACAAACACTTCAGTCCTCTCAAGCGACCGAAAAGCAATCCAAGTATAACTGATCGAGACTCAAAAATGGTTATCAAATATAACTGATCGATGACTCAAAAATGGTTACGTCAAGTATCTCAAATACGTACATCTCAGCTTCACACAAGGAAACTGGAAAGCAATAACAAACAGTAAATACAATCATATCATAGAGCACTTCATCACATTACCATGGTCAAGTTAAGAAAGATTGAGTCCAAATCATCATGACATCACATTCACAACCCCGAGCCTCTGGTAACAACCTAAACTAGTCAACGCTAAACCAACCCCAAAACACTCAAAGCACAAGAACAACATCAAAGTCTCAGAGATTGGATTTGAAAGTATATTATTGAGTTAAGGTAAGGTTTATGTTTCAGTTTAACGTCGAATTCAAGTAACTAGGTTTTCATAACTACCCCTTACGATTAACCCAATTCTATAATAACTTCCATTAAGTCAATATTCCAAATCTACCATTTAATCAATTAATATTCATTATTAATTAACTTTAATTAAACTAATTTCAATTAATTTAATCAATAATCACTGTTCTTAATTACTTATTTTAATATCTACATTAATTACTAATTTATTAATATTTATCAAAAAATTAATTAATAAATTAATACTTACATAAAAAAAAACTATATTAAATGCATTAATATTTAATTATTAAATATTAATAAAGATTATTATTAAAACATTATTAAATAAATAAAAAACATATTAAAATTTATTAATAAAGTTTTAAATATTAATACAAACCCTTTTTAATAACATTAATTTAATTAAAAAATGAATATAAAAAAAATTGCGTAATTTTTTTAAGCCCGCCGGCTTATACACAAAGGCCGCCTGCGGCCTGCCACAGAGGACTGCGGCCGCCGGCAGTACTCTGTACTGCTGCTGCCGCAGTACTCTGCGACAGGGACGGCAGAGCTGCCGGAGCGGTACGGGGGGGGTGTGGGTATTCCCGCCCCCTCCCATTAATATTAAAAAAAAAAATTATTATTATTATTATTATTTTTTTTAATATTTTATTTTATTTTATTTTATTTTTTTATTTTTTTATTTTTTTAAACATTCACATATGTAATCTAATAGAGAAAACAATATTAACTATTCAAATTTTCAATCTATAATTTTAAATTTTTTTTTTTTTTTTAAATTTAAAAATTCAACCCTTCCCTGTTCAAATCTAAATTTCTTTAATCTATCGAACAAGGATTCATGATCACTCTTTTAATCTCTACGTATGTCGAATATATTGACAAGCATTTAATAATTTACAATATTGAAATATTGAAGCTTTCATCACAAAGAATTCAAATGTACAATCCACAAACATGAAGAAGACAGGAAAGAGAAATTACGTATTTAATCAACAATCAAAGCACAAGACCCTACCTGGTCCTGATGCTAACATGAAACCCCCGAAAAACTGTGAGAGAATTTGCTCCTCTTCAATTACTTTTCTCTAAAAATCTTTCCTAGAATTCCTCTTCTGAAATTCGCTTCCAAAAGTTGTCTCCCAAAATTTTTTGTCTTCCCCAAATTCCTTGTTCCAATTTGTGTCCCAATTCGTGTCCCTCAAAAATGAACCCCCAAAGTTGTGATAAGCAATTTCTCTTCAAATCGGGGCACTAATTGTGCGTTTACCCGAGAAGACTCTTTGCACAACTCAGTTAACTCCAAATTAACCTTTATTATCTTTTCTTTTATTTTGCATTCAACTTTCATGCACATTAAGTTAAATTATTAAATAACTTTATTTAATATTCCACTTGACTTCTATTTTTAATCTTTATTACTTTTAATCTCATGCGCACTTTATGAAATTAAAGTAACATTATTATTTTCACTTATTTTTTTATCTTTTAATAAATTTCTTTTATTTAATCTTATGCATAAGTCATGCGAACTAGAATCTTTTATTAAATAATTATATTTTCACTTTTTAAATTATTTTAGAAACTAAATTGATAAAAATATTTATTAACTCAAATAATAATAATATTTAGCATTTATTTAAAAATGAACTCTAAATATATTATTATTAAATTAACTAAATATTATCACGTTCTAAATTTAGACTTAAAGCTTTTATCTCCAAATTTAATTCCTTTCATTTAATTAATTTCTCAATTTAAATAAAAATAATTAAATATTAAAATGTCATAATAATCTTCTATTAAATTAAATCATTAATTAATCATTTTAATTAATTTCTTTTATATTTAAACTCATGCTTAGATCATGCGATCTAGAAACCTTTAATAATTTAATATCTTTTCCACTTTTAATTTATTTAAGAAACTTTAATTGATAAAAATATTTATTAATTCAATTTATAATATTTAGCATTTATTTAAAAATGAACTCTAAGTATATATTATTATTAAATTAAATAAATATTATCACATTCTAAAATTATACTTAAAACTTTTATTTCCAAATTTAATACTTTTTATTTAATTAATTTCTCAATTAATTAAATATAATTAAATATTAAAATATCATAATAATTTTCTATTAAATTAAATCATTATAATCCTTTTAATTAAACTTAATTAATAGAAAATACATCAAGGACTCATAAAGCAACATATGAAAACCCATCATAGAAGAACACATACTAAATCAAACAAAAAGGGTTATAATCACGAAATAACATCATTTGATGCATTCGGAGGGTACTTAACTCAGATACTTGTCCTAATTATCAATTAGGAAATTGGCTAAAGGGTTTAGGATTTGGACTTAAGAGTTTATCTCCCCTCTCTTACCATTGAGATAAAGCGATAGGGTACGCTCATCCTGGCAATTCAGGGAAGTCGATACCCGGTACCTGCAACCTGCATAAAATCCATGCATGTACAGACACAATATTCTAAGCTAAACAGACAATGGCAGGAAGTGGTGCATCGTGTAGATCCTAACTAGCAGGTGACTACGACTCCCTTCCTTAACCACATCAGAAACACCATACATAAAGAAAACAAACACGCACACCATACACATGCAGTATGGGGTAAGTATCCATAAGAAAGCACATGTGATAATAAACCATATAACTAATCATCATTGATAATTGAAAACATTGAATAATCATCATACATGCATGAAATATAGAGTACCAAGTAATCTCATCATATAATAAACTGAGTGTAAAACAACATCTGATAATCTCTCAAATAATAATACTGATCATCAAACATAAATTGGCCTAAAAGAGTTTGGCAAGGATGATAGAAATGTGACTTAGGGGCAGGCACTACATTTGAATGAATAGTATGGAGGAGGCATACTAGTTTTCCCTAAGATTTGAGGAGAAAATGAGCAAGAAGTTTGAAAACAATACTAGTTAAAGAGGTTGCGATGGAAGATTTGGCGGACAACCTTATGGAGGCCGTAATGATGATAAGAAGAACAAGGATGAGGCTAGAAGTAGTAGTCAGAACCAAAGGAGAAACAATTCCAATTGTTTTAATTATCAAAACAATAGGGATTAGAGAGGAAGAGGTAGAGGAAAAGGATCTAGAAGAGGAGGCTTCTTTGGGAAATGTTTTCACTATGGAGAAGAAAGGAATAGAGAATTTCAATGTTCTCAATGCCAATGACAAATCGAAAAAACATAAGGCTAGGCTAGAGTTGTACATGTTGATGAAGATGCTAGATCCTCACATTCTAAAAATGTTGAAAGAGGAGAAGTCCTAGTTAATAGAAGAGTCCTACTAAGTGGTGAGAATGAACCTGATCAAAGAACGAGCTTGTTTCACACAAGGTGCAAATGTGAAGATAAGTGTTGTGATGTGATCATTGATGGTGGAAGTACTAATAATCTAGTTTCAGCAACAATGGTTGCCAAGTTCAAGCTAAAGAGACAGAAACACCTATGTCCAGACCATATTGCTTGGGTGCAAGATGACCACAAGTTCATGGTCAATGAGAAGTACTCAGTAAAGTTCAAGACTGGAAGCTGCTAGGATGAGGTACTTTGTGATATCATAACAATGGGCATATGTCATATGTTGTTGGGTAGGTTGTGGCAGTTTTACATGCATGTTGTACATGATGGAGCAAATACCTACACTCTAACCAAGGATGGAGTGAAACATAAGTTGAAGACATTGAAGGAGAAAGAAGAAAATGTATGTAGTGCTACCAAAATATGTTTTTTTGATGGAAAAGAGTTTATCAAGGTATGAAGCATGAGCAGATGTTTTTTTTTATAATTCCAAAAGATAGTAAAGAAGAAGTGGAGGAGGTACCTATAGAAGTTGTAGATAAGTTGGGAGAGTTTTTTGATATTGTATTAGATAATGTACCTGATGTATTTCCACCAATGAGGAAGATTACTCACCAGATGGATTTAGTTCTAGGAGCCATTTTTTTAAACAAGGTAGTGCATAGAATGACACTGACAGAAAGGGAAGAGTTGAATAGACAAGTTCATTAGTTGTTGTAGAAGGGGTTGATTCAAGAGATTCTAAGTCCATGTGATGTACCAGCCATATTAGCACAAAAGAAGAATGGCAAATGGAGGATGTGTACAGATTCTTGCACTATCAAGAAGATCATAATCAAGTATCAATTTAACTTGCCAAGGATGGATGATATTATGGACTATTTGAGTGGAACTGAGTATTTCACAAAGATAGATATGAAGAGTGGATACCATTAGATTTGTATTAGAGAACGTGATGAGTGGAAGATTTCTTTCAAGACAAAAGAAGGATTGTACGAGTGGTTACTCATGCCTTTTGAGCTAACCAATACACCAGTACTTTCATGAGGCTCATGAATGAGGTACTGAAGGAGTTTCTAGGTAAGTTTCTTATTGTTTACCTAGATGATATTTTGATCTTTAGTAAGACATTAGAGGAGAATTTGATCCATATTTGCAAGGTGTTTGACAAGTTGACAAAAGAAAAGTTATTGATAAACCTGAAGAAGTGTAGCTTGTAAAGGAGTTGGTGTACCTAGGATTTGTAGTTTCAGTAGAAGGTCTAAAAATGGACCTAGAGAAAGTGAAGGTTATCCTTGAATGGCCTACTAAAAGGAGTGAAATAGAGGTAAGATCTTTTCATGGACTAGCTAGTTTTTACAGAAATTTCATAAGAGGTTTGAGGAGTATTGGTGGACCCTTGACTGAAATAATTAGAGGGGATAGGAAAGATTTCAAGTGGACTATAGGGGCAGATAGAAGTTTCAATTTGTTAAAATAGAAAGTTACTAAGTAGCCTATTTTAGAACTTCCTAATTTTAACAAAGTGTTTCAAGTAGATTGTGATGCTAGTGGTATTGTAATAGGAGCTATTATGAGCCAAGAAGGTAGACCTATTGCTTATTTTAGTGAGAAGTTGAATGATGCAAAAAGAAAATATTTTATTTATGATCAAAAAATTTATGCAATAGTTCAAGCATTGAAGAAGTGGAGATACTATCTTCTTCCTAAGGAGTTTTTTTTGTATACTGATCATCAAGCTTTTCAATATCTGAATAGTCAAGGAAAATTAAGCCAAAGGAATTTGGAGTGGGTTGAGTTTTTACAGAGTTATACATTTGTTTTGAAACACGAGAGTGGGAAGTCCATCAAAGTTGTAGATGGTCTTGGTAGAAGATAACTTTTGCTAATAGAAATGTAGATAGAAGTGGTTGGGTTCAAGGAACTTAGTACTTTGTATCTAGGTGATCTTGATTTTGGTGAAATGTGGAAGGCTTGTACAAAACTTGTTACACTTGACAAGAAAAAGTGGTTGGATTTCATGATCTAGGATAGTATGTTGTTCAAAGGAAGCCAATTGTGCATCCTAAGAAGTTTAATGAGAGGGAATATCATCAAGGAGAAGCATAGTGGAGTATTGGCTGGAAATTTTGGCAAAGATAAGACCATTTCTTTGGTTGCTGAGAATTATTACTAGCCATATTTGTAGTAAGTTGTGAAGAAGTTTGTACAAAGTTGCAGAGTATGTTAGATGGTGAAAGGAGTGAAGTAGAATACAAGGTTGTATCAGCCATTAACTATACTAGAGAAGCTATGGGAGGATGTCAAAGATGACACATTTTATTCCTTGCAAGAAGACTAGTGATGATGTTCATGTAGCAGAGTTGTTTTTTAGAGAAGTGGTGATACTACATGGTCTTCAAAAGAGTATAGTTTCAGATCAAGATACCAAATTTGTTGGGTATTTCTAGCATACATTGTGGAATAAATTGAAGACATAGTTAAAGTTTAGTTGATCACACCATCCACAGTTTGATGGACAAAAAGAAGTTGTGAATCATAGTTTGGGAAACTTGCTAAGATGTTTGGTTGGAGAAAAGCCAAAAGGATGGGATATGATTTTACCACAAGTAGAATTTGCATATAATAATTATGTGAATAGGAGAACTGGTAAATCGCCATTATAGATTGTATATAGGAGTAGTCTTAGAAATGCTTCTAAATTGAGGTAGTTGGATAAAGGAGAGATAAGTAGTGCTAAAGTAGAAGAAGTTGCTAAAAAATTGAAGAACATCCATGAGGAGGTGAGGAAACACTTCATAAAGATAAATACACAGTATAAAGCTAAGGCAGATGCGAAAAGGAGGTATAAGGAATTTTAGATTGGAGATGAAGTCATGGTTCATTTGAGAAAAGAACATTTTCCAGTGGGTACATATAATAAGCAGAAGATAAAGAAGTTTGGATCGTGCAAGATAGTGAAAAGGCATGATTCTATAAATGGTTATGAAGTGGAGTTGCCTGCTAAATTGAATATTTCACCAATATTTAATATTTCAGATTTGACAGAGTATTATGAAGGAGGTGAGGGAGACAAAGTTGTAGAAGCGTAGTAGAGTATACTAGCAACTAGTTTAGCTACAAAGGAGATTGATGAGATAATGGATAGCCATGATGGAAAAAGTACAAGGAACATTACTTTTGAGGAATACGTGGTCAAATGGAAACAGATGTCAGTAGAAATGTCTAGCAAGGGAGGAGGTTTACCATCTTGGTTTTTCTCTGAACACTTAAGATGTGATGAAGTCACTTCTCAAATTACCCTAGTTGTCTGATGTAGGAGCATCCTAGGTGAAAGAGCAATCTTGCATCACCAAAAAATATTTTCTTTTCTATCTTTTCTATTTAATAGGGACTAGTAGATATGATGATTACTCTTTGTGGAAACTTAATATTTTTAGTTTGTCATATGAGCTTAGAATGTTTTCATTTTCTACATGAAGGTTCATTTTAGAGTTATAAGCCTACCATAAAAATCTCATTGGTCTAGCTTAAGTATTAGAGAAGTTATTGCAGATTTTTGGTGAAAATATTTGTAGTAAAATCTTTAAGCTCATCATTTAAGGCCTTAGAGTTCCCATATGAGGTCCAAAAGGTGGATGCAAGGGAACTTAAGTAGTTCTAAGCCTATAGAATAGAAGTTGGTGATTCTGAAAAGTGGTTATAATAGCCAATCAGAGCAATGGTTCATGAGTTGTAGTCTTTTAAAGTTGGGCTAACCAAATTATCAAAAATAATTGTCAAAGAAGCATTTTGCCAACTATATATGTATTGTTAGGGTCCATTGGCCCAAGGTATTAAATTTTAATGTCTAGAATCTTCTAAGCGACATACAATTTTCTATTTAAGAAAGGCCCAAACATTGTTTAGGACATCTCTAGGTGGTAGTTTGCAGTTTAGTCTTGTAGATTATTGTAATGTAGGTGCCCACATGGGTTAGCATATTGTACTTGTGAATTTCTTTAATTTTGCATTTGTGGCCTAAAGAAGACGTCCATATTTTGTTCTCACATTTGCTATTATTTCTTTAATTTTTTTAATGTGTTTATGGTTTTAAGGGGAGGACCCTTTATCAAGTTGTATTAGAGCTAGAGTTATTGAGTGTGTGGATAGATCTCTGACTGTGAGGCAGTTCACACTAGGACCATGGTTTGGGCTGAGCATGTAGAAAGATCACCAATTGTGAACTAGTTTGGACTAGGGTTTTAACGGAAGCACAAAAGTACCTCCACAAAGAGAGTGTCGTAGAAGAGCTATAGTTGTTACACCTAAGGGTTTCTTAGCCCTCCAAAGACAAATGCAAGCATTGGAAGAACCAATCCGTAGAGGAATAAATCTTTTGATAAGAGATGAAAGTGGGGATGAGGAAAACATAGAAGAAAATGTCATAGTAGAGGCAGTTCTAAACTCAGAAGAAGAGAGGCTTTTTAGGGCCATCTCCAAGATTGAAAAAAGACCTAAATTTGAGGTTCCCACATGTTTAGGAAATCTTATCCTAGAGGAGATGATTGATTAGATCAATGAACTAGAGGAGTACTTTGAGTATGAAGATATTGAGGATCCTGATAGGGTCAAGTTTGTAAAGGCAAAACTAAAGGGACATGCGAAGATCTGGTGGCCAGAGGTTCAATTGGAGAAAAATAGAAAGGGAAAGGACAAAATCACTAGATGGGAAGAAAAGATAGCTGAAATGAAGCAACAATTCATTCCTATGTATTATTAGCTTGATATATTGAAGAAAATGCAAGGGTTGAAGCAAGTGGGAAAATATGTTCTAGAGTATACCGAAGAGTTCTACCAAGTTCTCATTAGAACTAGCCATGCAAAATTTGATAAGGAGAAAGTGGCCCATTATCTTTATGAGTTAAGGCCAAGAATTCAAGATGAGTTGAGTTTAGTTCAAATGAACAATATTGAGGAGGCATACCAGTTTGAAGTTGAAGAGATAGAAACACCTGCATCCATATTGTATTTCTTTGGTGTAAGATGACCACAAGATCATGGTCAATGAGTAGTGCTCAATGAAGTTCAAGATTGGAAGCTACTAGGATGAGGTGTTTTGTGATATAATACCTATGGACATATGTCATATGTTGTTGGGTAGGTCATGGCATTTTGATAGGCATGTTGTACATGATGGGCAAGAAAATACCTAGACTCTAACCAAGGATAGAGTTAAACATAAGTTGAAGCCATTAAAGGAGACAGAAGAAAAGGAATGTAGTGCTACCAAAATATGTTTTGTTGATGGAAAAGAGTTTCTCAAAGATATGTAACATGAACATATGTTTTTTTATATAATTCCAAAAGATAGTAAAGAAGAAGTAGAGGAGGTACCTAAAAAAGTTGCAGATATGTTGGGAGAGTTTTTTGATGTTGTATTAGATAATGTACCTGATGGATTTCCCTTGATTAGGAAAATTAATCACCAGATGGAGTCGATTCTAGGAGCCAGTTTGCCAGAAAAGGTAGCACACAAAATGACACCAACAAAAAGTGAAGACTTGAATAGACAAATTCACGAGTTGTTGTAGAAGGGGTTGATTTGAGAGAGTTTTAGTCCATGTGTTGTACCAGCCATATTAGTACCAAAGAAGAATGGTGAATGGAGGATGTGTACATATTATCACACTATCAACAAGATCACAATCAAGTATAGATTTCCATTGCCAAGGATGGATGATATTATGGACTATTTGAGTTGAGCTGATTATTTCATAAAGATAGATCTAAAGAGTTGATACCATCAGATTCATATTAGAGAAGGTGATGTGGAAGACTACTTTCAAGACAAAAGAAAGACTATACGAGTTGTTAGTCATGCCTTTTGGGCTAACCAATGTATCGAGCACTTTCATGAGGCTCATGAATGAGGTACTGAAGGAGTTTCTGGGTAAGTTTTTTATTGTTTACCTAGATGATATTTTGATCTTTAATAAGAAATTGGAGGAGAATTTGATCCATATTCACAAGGTGTTTGACAAGTTGAGGGAAGAAAAGTTGTGGATAAACCTGAAGTAGTTTAGTTTTATAAAGGAGTTGGTGTAACTAGGATCTATAGCTTCAGCAAAAGGTCTAAAAATAGGCCTAGAGAAAGAAAAGGCTATCCTTGAATGGCCTACTCCAAGGAATACGACAAAGGTAAGATCTTTTCATAGACTGGCTAGTTTTTATAGAATGTTCATAAGAGGTTTTACTAGTATTTATAAACAATGAAAAGGGATAGGGAATCATTTAAGTGGATAGTAGGAGCAAATAGGAGTTTCAATCTATTGAAATAGAAAGTTTTAGCACTTCTAGATTTAAAAAAGGCATTTCAAGTAGACTTTGATGCTAGTGGTGCTGCAATGGGAACCTGTTATAAGCCAATAAGTAGACTATTGCTTATTTTATCAAGAAGTTGAATGATACAAAAAGAAAATATTATGTTTATGATCAAGAATTTTATGTGATAGTTCAAACATTGAAGAAGTGGAGACAATATCTTCTTCCTAAGGAGTTTTTTTTGTATATTGGTCATCGAGGTTTGAAATATTTTAATAGTTAAGGAAAATTAAAGTAAAGGCATTTGAAGCGGGTTGAGTTTTTGTAGAGTTATACATTTATCTTGAAACACAAGAGCAAGAAGTCTAATAGAGTTGTCGATGCTCTTAGTAGAAGACAAATTTTACTCACACAAATGTGGATAGAGGTGATTAGGTTCAAGGGACTCATTACTTTGTATGTAGATGATCCTAATTTTGGTGAAGCATGGAAGGGTTGTATACAACCTGTTAGACTTGATAGGACAAAGTGGTTAGATTTCATGATCTAGGATAGTATGTTGTTCAAAGAGAGCTAGTTGTGCATTCCAAGAAGTTCAATGAGAGAGAATCTCATCAAGGAGAAGCATAATAGAAGATTGGCTGGAAATTTTGGTAGAGATAAGACCATTTCTTTGGTTGTTGAGAATTATTACTAGCCATAGTTGCAACAAGATGTGAAGAAGTTTGTACAAAGTTGCAAAGTATGTTAGATGGAAAAAGGAATGAAGCATAATATAGGGTTGTATCAGCCATTACCTATATCGAAGAAGCTATGAGAGGATGCCAGCATGGATTTTGTTGTTGGATTTGAAAGAACTCAGCTATTAGTGTAGTTTTTTTAATTTCCTAGTGGGTTATTTATTTTTCCGTATATTGCTAGTTTTTTCCTACACTTTTAATAATCTTGCTTAGGTTAATAAAGCATGTCTTATTTAGAAAGTGGTTGTGATGTGTCACTTTCCTACATGTGAGCATCTATTAACTATCTTAGGAAGATACTTTTCTATCTTTAGTCTAATAGATGATTGCTCCTCATTGGTTAGTGTTGCCACCTCCTCCTTCTTCCTAGTCTATATAAGCATGCTACCTAGCTTGTATTTCTAATCTATTTCTTTTGCATCCTCTTAATGTTATTTTTCTTCCAGCATTTACATTACTCTCTTGGAGACTAAATCTATGTTTCTATTTTGATTTTGTATCATTTGCATTCATAGTTTAGATATCTATTCTTTGCACTAGTTTTTTGGGTTATCAATCTTTTCAGATTCTAACATGGTATTAGAGCTTTTCTATGTGCAAGAGTGGATTTTAGGTTCCTTATTTGAGAGATTTTAGGGGGGCTAATAAGTCTTATTGTAGTTTTTTGAAAAATTTAGCATGCTCTTCTCTTGCATCTTTGGATAATCTTGAGAATTAGAAAAGTTTGACAATTTTTTTTTGAATCTCTAGGGTTTCAATCTCAAATCTAACAACCAACTTGCATATTTAGAGTTTTCAATTAGTATTTCAAGTTCTAGCATACCATTGATGGACTTAGGAAGCTTATTCAACATTTGCATGTCATCTTTTGGTTTTTGGGGTCGTTTCTTGTTTGTTGGGGCCATTTTTTGTTGTTAAAGGCATCTAATTTACACTATAGCTACATCTTCTGTACATCAACAAGAAAATTTCTTTCTAGGTTTTGTTCGCAGCACCAAAAAACCATTTGGGTATCTTTTAGTTTTTTCTTGGAATCTGTATATTTTTTAGAATTGAGCATGAAAAACTATAGTTGTACCCCTCTCTGTCGGCAATCACAAATTTGAACACAATTTTCAAATGCCTCGTCCTTGCTCATACATATTTTGATTTCAACGATTCTTGTTATGACCTTGGCTATTTTTTTGTGCTCTATCCACTAGTAGAGTTGTTTTTTGATTTTCATGCATAAATTTTTCAAAAATTGCAGATTCTTGATCGTGATTGTGCACAATTCTCATTTTGAAAACTTCAAAGGATCATAACCTTCTCATATGACCTCGTATCTAGGAAATTCTTGTTTTGAAAGTGCATGATTTTTCAAGTAGATCTCAATGGTGCTATTTTTTTTCTTGATTATTTTGCCCAAGTTTCACTTTTAGCATATGTTCTTCATGAGGGTTTGTAATGTATTGAATTCAAGACCACTAAGTATTTATTTCTAGTGGTAGTTGTAAACACACTAAAATAAAGTGCCAAATCATGTTTCTTTGGGGGGAGGGAGGAGTTTGATTGAGTAAAAATCAAGGGCATTGTCATGGCTGGGTTTTCTTTTTTTTGACATTTCTTCTCTACATTTCTTCATCATGGATCAAACAAATATTCTCATCCTAACTCCATACAATTAGTTTGAGTAGAAATCACACATGATAATTCACTTAAGGAAAGCTAGATTAAATAGGATAACTATGGGACTTGAAACTGAACCTAATAAAGATGAAGATAAGCCTAAGTGGTTTAACAAATGTGATGAAGCATATGAAACAGTGTTTGTTTGTTTCTCTTGATTTTCTATTTCACATTGAATCTTTGAATACACCAAATAAAATATGGTTAAAGCTAGAAACACTATTTGGCACACAAGATTCAATGAGGGGTCATAGGTTGGAAAATGAACTAACTACTTTAAGTCTAGGCAAGTTCAACACAATCTAGGATTTATTCACTACATTGAAGTCACTAAGGTTGTAGTTAAAAAAACGTGGAATTGAAAAGAAAGACGAACAACTGATTCTTAGTATTCTCTCTAAGCTAAGTTCAAAATATTTTGTGTTTATCTCTACCTTCTATGCTACTAAGGGTGCACTTGGTACTTAATTCACCATGCCATCTTTAGATGGTTTTGCTATCAATCTCACTCAAGAATAGGACAAGCTAATCTATATGGGCACTCTAAAGTCATCTAAGTCACATGCCTTGGCTGCCAACCGATGCACAAAAGAAAAAAAAAGGACAAAGTAGTAAAAATAATAGTAAGGATGAGAAACAAAATAATAGTGAGGAAAAGAAGGACCAGATACCAGTTGCTTCAAAAGAAACTATTGATACCCCATCTTCCAAGGGTGATAAGCCTAAGAAAGAAAAGGTCAAATGTGCCTATTGTAAAAGACTTGGTCATGATGACATTAAATGTTTGAAGAAAAAAATTGATCACTTGAGATACATTCTTGAGAAGAATAATATTAGTGTTCTTGGGTCTATCAAACAAAGTTCTAATTAAGGGTCTAACAAGGAAAAAGAAAACAACAAGGGGAAAGGAAAGGGCAAGGCCCTTGTTGTAGTTTCTTCCTCACCATCCACTTGGGTTCTTGATTCGGGTGCTTTGTACCACATGACTTCATCTATGGAAGAATTTGCATCCTTGGGGCCATGTACTATGCCTTCTATTTTGATGGTGATGACACTCCTGTTGAGGTGTGTGGGAGAGGGTCCATTGATGTGGAGGATGTCATATTCCATGATGTTCTTTGTGTACCCTCATTGTCAACTAATCTCCTATCTATATACTATATCACTCACATAGGTTCAAGCAAGCGAGTTTAGTTCACTCCTCATTTAGTGGACATATGTGAGCTGCATAGTGATTCTACAGTTGTAGTTGGAAGAGAAAATCATCAATCATGACTCTATCTATTTTCTCACTTTGTTTGTGATCCTCCTTCATCTATTTTTCTCACTCACTCTAATGATGTTAGTAAATTATGGCATGAGCAGTTTGGCCATCTTAACTTTTTCTATTTGCATTAGCTCAACTAGTAGAGCATGGTCACAGGGTTGCCTTTAGTTCAGTTCTTAGAAAGCGTTTGCAAAGGTTGCATTCTTGGTAAGCATCCTAAGGAAAAGTTTGACAAAAGTAAGGCATGCAAAGCTTCATAGATACTAGAGTTAGTTTATAGTGATTTTTCAGGTCCATTTCAGCATCCTTCTTTTAGCAAGGCCCGATATGTCCTCACATTCATTAATGACTTTTCTCAATATACTTGGGTGTACTTTCTCAGAAAAAAGTTAAAAGTATTTGATCATTTTTAGGACTTCAAAAATCTTGTAGAGAATCAATCTAGGAAAGCCATCAAATTTTTGTGCATAGAAAATGGTGGTGAGTATTTCAACCATTATTTTGAAAGATTTTACACTTCAGAGGGGATTGATTTACAACATTTAGTTCCATACAATCCTTAGCATAATGATGTTGCAAAATGGAAGAATAGATCCTTAAAGGAAATGGAAAACTATATGATTCACTCTAGATCTCTTGCACCACAGTATTGGGCAAAAGCCATTAACTTTACTTGTTATGTCCAAAACCATGTCCCTCATCAAGCCTTGAAGGAAGTTACTCCTTTTGAAGTTATGAATGGTCAAAAACCATCAGTTAAGCACTTTCAAGTTTTTGGCTCTCTTGCATGGGCCCACATTCCTATAGAGAAATGCAAGGCCTTGGATCCACAAAGTAGACCTTGCATATTTGTAGTCTTAATGTTGTGAAGGGTTATCGGTTGCTCCATCATACTACACATGAGTTGTTCATTGAGAGGAGTGTTCATTTTGAGGAGGAACCTTCAAGATTACTTTCTATCACTTCTCCAACTCCTTCTACTTTGACATTGGAGCCAGTTGGAATACATGATAGATCTTCTGATGAGTTAGATTCATCTAAGCTATCTTCTACCTCCACTTCTGATATAGAGAGTGATTTAGAGGACTCACCTCCTTCCTCTCCTAGTCAACATTCACAGATTGATGATTCTCCTCCAGATTCTCCATCTTTTGGTTCACTTTGGGCTAGACAAACCTTGTAGTCTGTAGGTGATTGGGTTGGGGATCCATTAGACACTAGGTGAACTCATTCACAATTCTAGGATGTTGCACATGTCTTCATTGGTATTGTCTTACATCCACAATCCTTTCATGAGGCTTTTGGTATTGTTGTGTGAGATACAACTATGCAGGAAGAGTACAGTTCCTTGATGAGGAACTACACTTGGGATCTTGTCCCTCTTCCTAAGGGAAGAAAACTTGTTCAATCTAAGTGGATCTATCAGAAAAAATTTGTAGTAGATGGGTCAATTGACAAACACAAGGCTCACTTGGTCACTAAAGGATTCTCCCAGGTTCTTGGGATTGACTACTCTAAGACTTGCACCAATTGCCTAAATGAATTCCATTTTACTTGTTCTTGCCATTGTTGCAGCTAATCATTGGGAAGTATATCAAATAGATGTGAAGAGTTCTTTTCTTCATGGTGACCTTCATGAGGAGATCTACATGGAGCAGCCATAGGGTTTCCTTCAGGATTCTTCACTTGTGTGTCATCTTTGAAAGTCTCGCTATGACCTCAAACATGCTCCTCAGGCCTGGTATGCCGAGATGGACTCCTTTCTTCTATAAACTAGATTCACTTAGTGCCATTCTAATCCTAATGTCTACATTTTACAATAGGGTGATTCACTCCTATTTTTGGTTTTGTATGTTGATGGCTTTCTGATCACAGGAAGTTCTTCACCCACCATTAAGGTTGTCAAAGTTTTCCTTTGAGATAGTTTCTTGATTAATGACTTGGGCTTATTGCATTACTTTCTTAAGATTGAGATCTTTCAATCTCCTTCTAGGATAACCAACACATAGTCCAAATATGCTCTAGATTTACTCTTGAGGTTTCATATGGCTAACTATAAGCCTGCTTTGACTCCCTTCCTTTATGGAGTCAAACTTGAGGCTCAATGTTCTTCTCCACTTGTTGATGGAACCTTGTATCGCCAACTTGTTGGGAGTCTCATTTATTTGACTCCTATGAGACGTAAAATCTCATATGTTGCAGAAATGGTCTCTTGATTCATGTAGAAGCCTCATGAGCTACATTGGAAAGTAGCCAAGTGGATCCTTCACTATATTTAGGGTTCTCATAGTTATGGGATTTACTATGTAGCAGGTATTGAGCTTGATTTGGTGGGCTACACAAATTTAGATTGGGTAGGTGATTCTCAGGATTGCAGGTCTACTTTAGGTTATAGCTTCTCACTTGGTTCTGGTCCTATTTGTTCATCGAGCAGGAAGTAGTCTGCTATTGCTCTATCTTCTACTAAGGCTGAGTATTGGGGGGCTATGAATGCCACCATTGATGCCATTTGGCTTCAACATCTTCTCACTAAGTTTTGTATTCAGATCAAATGACCATCAATCATATTTTGTGATAACTAGAGTGCCATTCAGATCTCATAGAATTCGGTCCATCATTAATAGACCAAAAACATCGAGATCCACATGCACTACATCCAGAAGCTCATCCATGGTCATGTCATTGACCTTTTCTATTGTCCAAATTTTGAGCAAATTATTGATATCTTCACCAAAACCTTCACTAAGAGAAAGTTCCTTCATTCGTGAGCTTTGTTGGTGGTGCATGATGCTTCATCTTTTGGGGTGGCCTCTTCCTCTCACTTGGAGTCCTGATTATTTTTGGGGGTCTCTTCTCTCTCTTTTGGAAGAATTTTATGTACATGGGTACCTCATCAGGCCTAACTTGCTAGGACCCATTTCTCCATCCACCTAAGCTTTGCTTATGGGAGGGTGTTAGTGTAGTTTTTTATTTCTGACTAAGTTATTTATTTTTCCCTATATTGCTGGTTTTTTCCTACACTTTTAATAATCTTTCTTAGGTTAATAAAGCATGTCTTATTTATAAACTGGTTATGAGGTGTCACCTTCCTACATGTGAGCAACCATTAGCTATCTTAGGAAGATACTTTGTTATCTTTAGTTTGATAGATGGTTGCTCCTCATTGGTTGGTGTTGCCACCTCCTCCCTCTTCCTAGTCTATATAAGCATGCTACATAGCTTATATTTGTGATTGATTTCTTTTACATCCTATTAATGCTATTTTTCTTCAAGCATTTGCATTACTCTCTTGGAGACTAACTCTATGTTTCTATTTTGATTTTGTATCATTTGCATTCATAGTTTAGATATCTATTCTTTGCACTAGTTTTCTAGGTTATCAATCTTTTCAGATTCTAACATTGGCATGGGCATGATTCTATTTTTTTTGGCAATTGATAGGTTTTCAAAGATGGCACATTTTATTCCTTGAAAGAAGACTAGTGATGTTGTTTATGTAGCAGAGTTGTTTTTTAGAGAAGTGGTGAGACTACATGGTCTTCCAAAAAGTATAGTTTCAGATCAAGATACCAAGTTTGTTAAGTATTTCTGGCATACAGTGTGGAAGAAATTCGAGATGGATTTGAAGTTTAGTTCATCACATCATCCACAAACTAATGGACAAATAGAAGTTGTGAATCACAGTTTGGGAAACTTGTTGAGATGTTTGGTTGGAGACAAGCTAAAAGGATGGGATATGATTTTACCACAAGTAGAATTTTCATATAATAATTCTATGAATAGGAGTAATAGTAAATCACCATTCTAGATTGTATATGGAAGTAGTCTCAGAAGTTCTTTTGAATTGAGGCAGTCAGATAAAGGAGAGAAAAGTAGTGTTGACGTAGAAGAATTTGCTAAACATTTGAAGAACATACATGAGGAGGTGAGGAAACACATCATAAAGATGAAAACATAGTGTTAAGATAAGGAATATATAAAAAGGAGGTATAAGGAATTTAACATTAAAGGTTAAGTTATGGTTCATTTGAGAAAAGAGTGTTTTCCAATGGGTACATATAATAACATCAAGATGAAGAAGTTTGGACCATGTAGGATAGTGAAAAGGCATGATTCTAGAAATTCTTATGAAGTGGAATTGCTTGCTAAATTGATTATTTTACCAATATTTAAAATTTCATATTTGATGGAGAATTATGAAAGAGGTAATGGAGATGAAGTTTCAAAAGTTCAGTGGAGTATTCCAGCAGCTAGTTCAACTACAAAGGAGATTGAGGATATATTGGACAGTTGTGTTGGAAAAAGTACAAGGAATAGAACATATGAGGAATACCCGATCAAATGGAAAGGGGGGCCAATAGAGCATTCATCATGGCTAGCAAAGGAGAAGGTTCACCATCTTGGTTTTCCTCTGAACACCTAAGATGTGATGGAGTCACTTCTCAAATTACCCTGGGTATCTGATGCAGGAGCATCTTGGGCGTAAGAGGAATCTCACACCACCCAAAAATATTTTCTTTTCAGTCTTTTCTATTTTAATAAGAACTGGTAGACATGGTGGTTACTATTTACAGGAACTTGCTATTTTTAGTAAGTTTTTCATATGAGCTTAGAATATTCTCATTTTCTACATGAAAGTTCATTTTAGAGTTATAAGTCTACCATAAAAATCTTATTTCTCTAGCTTAAGTATCAAAGAAGTTATTGTAGATTTTTGGTGGAAATATTTGTAGAAAAATCTTCAAGCTCACTGTTGGAGGCCTTAGAGTTCTTGGATGAGGTCCAAAAACTCAATGGAAGGGTACTTGTGCAGTTTCAAGCCTATAAATCAGGAGCTAGCATTTATGAAAAGTGGCTATAATAGCCAATTGGAGCAATGGTTCATGAGTTATGGTCTTTCAAAGTTGGGCTAACCAAAATATGAAAAATAATTGTCAAAGATGTATTTGACCAACTTTATATGTATTGTTAAGGTCCGTCGGCCCTAGGTATTAAGTTTCAATGTCTATAACCTTTCCAGGTGATATAAAATTGCCTATTTAAGAAAGGCCTAAACATTGTTTAGGACAGCTCTAGGTGGTAGTTTGTTGTTTAGTCTTGTGGATTATTGTAATGAAGGCGCCCATGTGGGTTGGCATATTGTACTTGTGAATTCTATAATTTTGCATTTGCAACACAAATAGGAAGTCCATATTTTGTTCTTTGTTTTTTGTTGTTTTTGTTATTTTTTATGGTTTTAAGGGGAGCACCTTTCATCACCAACTTTCCTTCTATTTGAAATTGTAGCATGGGGAGTAATCTTTTGTTAGCTTGTACACTTCATTCTTTCACTTTCTACCTTAATTATTTAATACTGCATTTCCTTTATAACAAGGTCACATTCTCACTACTAACTTTTTTGGAAGTGTCTTTCACACATCTCTAAAGAATATTCATACTTTAAAAGTTCTTGTGTTTCTATTCGCAAAGCCTTTGGCTAAGTAACCTTTTTCATTACCTTGGGACAAAAAACCCCTTTCTCAGAAATATTTCCTAGACTAGACTACAACTAACAATGCTTTATTATTTAATCTCAATCTAATGGCCTCAAAGCTAGATCTTAAGCATGCCCCAATGATAAATATCTCACAACAATTCATTCAATATGTGCCTTTATTGCTTGCATGTAAAGCCTTAGATATTACACAAATCACTGTGGCTTTGAAATCAGAACACAACACCTTCACTTCCATTAGCGCACAGTGATAAACTCATAGATCCACCCTTTTCCTTTTGAAGTTAAAATTTCATCTCTGTAATATGAATGGCCTTCTTTTTAACATTGATTTTTGGCCTCATGGTTCATTCCATAGAGACATATTCTTATACACAGCTTGGTAATCAATGTCATGGATTCATTCTTCATATATGCACTTGATTTTGCTCACTGAAGGGAAGACTAGCTTGATTGCTCAGAATTTGTAAGAATAAGAATGATGGGGCAAGATAGAAAATGGTGTAAAATGAATAACTTAAAATTCTCATTAGGAGGACACCAGAACACATCCCAACCATACCTAGATCACCTAGACCTCGTACACATTGGAAAAATGGAAACCTTGCACAGAAGAAATAGGTATAGATAATGCAAGTGAGATCTAGAAAATAAAGAAAGTGAGGGACTTGAGGAAGATGAGAAGTAAGTAATGTAAAAGATACTTAAACATCTCATTGAACACAAACTCACTTAAATACCAATAACTTCAAGCTTTACAAGGGTAGGACTAAAATTTGGCAACACATTCTATGAAGAATTATGAAGGATAATGTGTGGGTTATTCCTTGGAGACCAATTATGTTATGTAATTGATATAATATGTATTGTCGCATGTGGAAATTAATTGTAATATATTATGATAATTTTCTATATTATTATTGTACATTGGAGAGCTTGAAGGCTAACTTATTCAATTGGTTAACACTTGGTATAAAGGAAAGATATTTTGTTGGTTGTAAATCATCATACACACTCATATGTAATTTATTTTTATTGCATGAGAGCTTTGGATGTGAATTTGTATAGATTAGAGAAGAGGGTGATGTCGAGGACATGTTAAGGAATTTAAAATAATTGTATCAAAAAGATAAGTTGTTATTTTAGTTAGTTCATTTTCTTGGATATGTTATCCTTAATTGGTTAGTGAGAATAATTTCGAAGCAATCTGGACAATGGGTTTAGTTGACTTCTTATTAGCTCCTAATAGGGTTGGAATATTCTGATAGAGATTAAATATCTCCTAGAAGGGACTCATATGTACTAATTGTATTGAATTCACTCCTAATATGGCCATATCCTTTGGCAAGGAAATTTAATATAAGTACATCATCTTGTAGGTATCATTACCACTAGGGTTTTTTCTCTAATCAATGTTTTCTCTAGTTAACATATCTTGTGCTAGTTTGCATGGTTATCAACTTATGGTTGTTATATCTTTTGGTTATATGATTCAGATTTGATAAAATTGATTTAATTTATTTAAAGTACATAATTTATACATCTCCCCCCATATATTGGTGGACTTTTCTTTCTAACAATTTGTATCTTCCATGGGGAAGTAGTCACTTTTGGGTATAGCTATTAAGAACTCTTGAGTATTATTAAATAGCGTCTTTTGACACTTGGTGATCTTTTTCCAATTCTATTGAGGGTGAATGAACACTGAGAAATGAAATAATGACACCTTTTTCATTGGTGTTAATGGGGGAAAGAAATACATGAAAAAATATCTCTTTATCATTTAGGAAGATATATAGACTCATGGGGGAGTAACATAAATCAGTGAGAGCATCATTGCTACAAATTGATGTTTTATTGGTTAAACAAACAAGGAAGAAATATATTTTGTATTTTTGAGATTTTGTCACATTAAGTTTGGTAACATTAAGAAGATAAGTACTACACATGCAGTTAGAGATTTGTCTAAGATTTTGAAACTATCTAACATGGTTCCTAGGGAATCCATGATGAAAAAATAAAAGAAGAGTTCATTTCCAAGTAAAATGTTTACTATATAAGGAAAGTTGGATATTGTGCACATAGATTTGAGTGTTCCTACAAGAACTAGATCATTATATCTATAAAAGGTACTTAATGTTTTTTATTTATGATTTTACAAGGATGAAGTTGGGATAATTTCAAATGAGTTTAACATCTTCTATCAGGATAATGGAGTCAAGAGATAACTTTCAACCCCTAAGACACCACAATAGAATGAAATAATAGAAAGGGGAAATATATAAGTTGGAGAAGAAGAAAGATAAATGATGTTTGAGAATAATATTTCACATATCTTTTGGAGAGAAGTAGTGAACATTGCAATATACACAATGAAAAAAGTACATATGAGGAAAGGTATTGGTAAGATACACTATGAACTATGATTTGGACATACACCTACTATGAAATACATTGGAATATTTAGATGCAAGTGTCATGTCAAAAGAGAAGATAATATTAGCAAATTCAACTCTAGAAGTGATGAAGTAATGTTCCTTGGATTTTCTTTGAAGAGTAAGGTATATACATGTTTTAATTAGGTATTGAAAACTATTGTTGAAAGTGCTAATGTGAAATTTGATGAGAAGTTCACAATTCAGGAAAGATACTTGGTTATGCTTTTGATGAAAATACCAACCAAAGGCCTAATAATCAGAATGTTGAACATGATTGTTGGAATAATCAACTGGCAAGAGTACTTCTAAGAGGTTGGGGGGGGAGAGGGGTGAATCAAAAGTAATGCATTTTATCCATTAAAACTTTTAACTGAAAGTAAACTGCATGAATGTAAACATATTAATAAACATAAAGCAAACACATGACACCAGAATTTGGTAACCCAGAAACCCTCTAGGAATAAGAAGGTAAAATTGGGGTGGGGATGAAACCTACAAAATTACTACAACAATAATTGTTTGACTAGTTCTGATGGTCTGCCCTGTGAACGGCCTACCCTATTAAAGGCTTTACACTATGTCAATAGTGACTTGGTTAAAGAATTTAAAAAAACTTTACATGAAGTGTCACCCTATTAAAGGATTTAGTCATCTCTTCAAAGGATCTTCAAAATAGTTGTTAAGCTAACCTATCAACATAGGATTTTCACTATCTAATATAATTGCTAGAGAGTATTAGGAATCTTTGACCTGATTGCTTACAATCTTCAATTGCTAGTTTCAGACACTTGATCTGCTCATTCTGATGTGATCCTTTCTTGATCTAATATATATTTGTATCCCTTGCTTCTAATAAACTAGATGTGTAATTGTTTCTCAATTCACTAAGTCTTTGATGCCCCTCTTGTTTGCGCTACTTTGCAATTTTGTTATCTGCTTAGCAACTTCCTTAATTTCTATTTAGCAACATAAAATTGTGGGTTCTAAGCCTTCTTATAAAGACTTTTTAGACTTAGGGTTAGGTATGGATCTATGATCCATATTGAATCTTTAATTCCCACTCATTCCTTATACTTTTCTCATTGGTTGCATGCCTTCTGCATTTTTTTGATTGGCTGCATGTTGATTCATAGGAAATATAAAAGATTTGTTCTTATCCTTATTATCCTTCGAAATCCTTCTATGTTAGCTCAAAAAATGGTTTACATCTAAGTTTGTGAAGGCACAAACTCATATGTTGATTCTAAGTTACTCGGTACATACTGGACTACTGATGCTCAACACATGTTTCATCCTAGTTTGCTTGGCACCTATTAGACTCTGTCTTGCTAAGTACATGCATGGTTCTGGATCACTCGACACATGAAACATTCAAACTTTCTCAACATCAACTATGACTTGGCACCTATATATTACTTAGCACCTGTATGATGCTCAACACCTAAAGTCACTCGGCTTCTATGTAGAAAGTGGTTAAGTGTTTTGACACTCAAATGTCAAAACCAAACTGAGACCAACAATATCCCCCTTTAAATTGAGTGTCAAAAAAACTTAACTAAACATTATTGGTCTAACTTGATGACTACCGTATCTAATCTACTCTGCATATGTACAAAATTTGTTCAAAATAACTTATAACTCCCCCTGAGCTGATTGTGCCTTGTCTATTCTTGCAACCAAAATTATGTGTTGATGTACTAATATTATTTGCCTTTGCCCTATTTTTGTTTCCTATACCTGCTTGCTGAGTTGTTTTGTCTATTCTGACTATACTTGTAAGTTTTATTCATATCTCCCACAAAACATTATTTCTCCCCCATACTATTTACACATTATGTCTTGTCCCCCCCTTAGTCATATCTTCCTTATTGTTATTTCTCCCTCTAAACATTATATTTGTCTCCCCCTTTTTGATACTTATGTCAAAGGATTCTAAAGAGTAATACCATATTTAGCCAAAAATGTACTATTTACCTCCATTATCATTTTCAAAGCTGCATCCTAATTTTCCAAAGCAATTTGAAGTGACTTTTGTTGGATGGTAGTCTCTGTAGCAAGATGTACAAGTCCACCTAATGTAGAAAGATTAGGATCTTTCTTTAAAATAGTTTTAGCATAGACTTGTTCCTTCTAGAGGACCTCCAAATGTGGGGTAATGGAGGATTGAATCTGCATCAATTTGGCCTTTATATTTGCCTCTTCACTTGTTAGTGTAGATAATTCTCTTTGAGTATGAAGCGATTGGGCAAAATGCTTCTCACTTTAAGCTAGATCTCTTGGCAATTGCATGCTAGAAATCTTCAAATTTCTCCCCAAGCTCATTATCCTTTGGCCTGTCGCTTGTGTGAAATTGGAAAAATCACACAGCTTTTTGTATAGTTTTGACTTTTTCAAGTACAGTTTTGACCTGATTGCTTGGCCAATTCAACTTGTGCAAGTGTTATGCCAATGGATATTTTCTCATTCACCTTCCCTTGAAACTTCCTCTTCAACCACTCCATAAGTTTGAAATTTTTATATTGGTCTTCACTTGTCACTTGGTCAATAATGTCTGACAATTGTTCCATTATGGACTTTGACTCATCTGGTGATTGCAAGCTAAAGGCATCCATAAAGATGTCTTGAATCTCATGTAATGCTTACTTATGTTTATACTCTTTTTTGAGTATTTACTATCTTCTTCTTCTATTTAATGCATCTTGCATCTTTGTAATCTACTCCATGGTGATAGTCTTAGAGTCATAAGTAGGTACAACTATGTCTTCATCTAACTCAGGGTCTCCATAGTGAAGTACCCTAGTCACCTTTGTAGAACTCGAGCCTGGTGTGGAGATTTGCAAAACTATGGCTTCAATGCTCAGGTTTTAAAGAGTTTTTGTTCGATTGCATATTTTTGGTAACTCTACCAATGTTTGAATAGTGTCTTTCTCCTCTTCTTTTGATGTATCATCCTTCTCATTAGACTTTCCTTCTTTTGCACTCGACTTCTAAACGGTATCACCTGCTGCTATGGAAATTATTGGAGATGATGGTGGAAGCATTAAAATTTGAGTGCTAGTAGTTGTATAGATGAAAGGTGGTTCTTATGGTTTCACCTTGTCTCTTTTTGGTTCTATTGCTGCCTTTTATAACTCATCTACACTCATTAATATAGGATTTGTGCATAATTGTACCTATAGAGTGGATTGGTGAAGGATCTTGGAGAGTTCCTCTACAATTAGGGAATTATTGTTCTAAGAAAAAGTGCCAGGAACATCCTTGATCATTATTGTGTTTGCAGGTGTGATAGTCACATGAGGAGGACTAGGGGGTGGCATTTGTGTGTCTTGCACATTCTATTCCTCTTGCTACTACTGCTTAGCTGTTGCCATGTCTTCTCCCTTTTGTATCTCTTCCTCCTCACCTTTTTCTTTAGCTTCATTATCTTCTTCCTCTTTCTTTTCTTCTTCTCCTTTCTTTTCTTCATCTCCTTTTGTTGTTGCTTCCTCCTTCTTCTCTGCTTCTTACTTCTCTTCCACTTTCTTTTCCTCTATTTTTTCCTTGGCACTGGCCTCTACCTTATTTGCTTCTTTATCCTTGTCATTGGTTATCTTGTAGATTGTCTTCCACAATTGTGTGGACTTATTCATTACATCCTCAATCTTATTTTATAGGATGTTGAAGGCTCTATGTTTAGGTGCAAATTTTTCACCATGTTTCTTATTAGCCTTTGTTATTTGACCTCGTTTTAGGTCAAGAATCACTTGTGCTAAGGTAGATTCTCTAATCTCCTTTTCCATTTTCAAACAATAATGCTATTTGTTTTCAATTATCTCATATAATTCCCTAGGCATGGTATTGTCTAGCTCTAGAGGTGTATTCTTAAATTTAGCCATCATGGCATATACAAATTCTTCTATTTTATTTTTCTCTTTTCTACTTAGCTTATTGAAATCAAGGCTTTTCAAATCATTCAAATCTGCATTCTTAATATTTTCACAAATCTTATCTATGAAAAATTTTGGTGGATGCCTTACCACTCTAAATTGGCTAATATCCTCATATTTTGTTCTCTCCTCATCATCAATGTCTAGCTATGCCACATAATTTCTTCTTTTCTTTGGCATTTCATTAGTTTGTTCAGTGGCCTTTTTCTTCTATTTTGTTTCCTCTTTGGCTTTTTGTGAAGATGCCCTTGTGGTAGCCCTTGTTGCTGGTGCCTTTGGTTTGGCTTGTGTAGGCTTGGTTACCTTCTTGTGTTTGGGATGAGCCAAAGACTAAGTTTTAGCCTTTCTCTTTGTTTTCTCAGCTTATGTAGGTGCTTCCTTGGCTTCTTCTTCCTTGGCACCTTCCTCCTTATCTTCTCCTAAGTCTTGGGTTAACTCCATAGGATCTTTCCCTTGCCCTTCTTCTTCTCCACTCTCACCTTCTTCTTCTTATTCCTCTTTAGCACCTACTCCCCCTTCAATATTTGCACCAAATTTCTTCTTTATTTTCTTCACTGATTTGTCTTTCTTCTTTAGGGTGGCGGTTTCTTTAAGTTCCATATCAACCTTGGAATGCACAACATCATAAGTTCCAAAGTGAGGATTCTCCTTATCAATCTCTTTTGCAAGCAATGTTGTGATTGCTACTGAAGCTTCATCCACATCAAGTTCATAACTTAATGGCCTTAGCAGTCTCACCCTTGGAATTGTTGGCTAGATTTACGTATAGTCAATGTCAACCAAAACACATGTGTCATTGATATGTTTTTCCACTAAGGAAAATGGTATTTTAACCCTTTGCTTCATGGATTTCTTAAAATCCTCAAAATAGCTTGTCATTTGGGCTTCAAAATTATCACCCATCTTATCTATGTACTTATTGATTTGTGTGATTGCAGTTTTGTTTGGATTCTAGTTCACCTTTCCTATTGATGGAAACTCTTCCAAGACAAAAGAATATGCACACAAGAACTTAACTAAATTTACATTGAGCACCTTTTGACCTTCTTATTGCTCCTAGGTTTTCATTTATTTGCTACAACATCAGTTTTCCTAGATCATATGTATGATCTTTCTTCACAAGCTTGTAAGCTACATCAATAGCTATACAAGGTACACTATTTAATCTGTTGGATTGGTAAAATTTGTGAGATATCACTCACTAAAAAAATCTAGAAGATGATCTATTATAGTATCAATTGTCATACCCCTCTTATTCCACTTAGCTTCTGTATTCCTTTCAATAACTTCTTTCAAATCACTTCTTAGGTTTTTAGGCTGATCTAGGGTTGGGAAACCCATAACCCTATGTACTATCCTCTTGGTAATCTTCATTGGTCCTATTTCCAACCATAAACATCCATTGTGAATTCTGCTAAGAATAATCCATATCAATTCTATTTTGAAACCTATAGGATAAACTAGGGCATTTGTTAAACCCTTCTTCTCAACTATCTGAAAGTCATCCTTCATAAGGCTTGGAATATCTCAAGATCACCTACTACTCCTATCTTGCAATTGTAACACTTTCTCACATCCTGTACCGTGACAACTTTTGGTGGAATAATGGACAATGTGCTAGCAGGATCATTTTTATAGGCGACTTCAAGGATTGGCCTAAACTCAAGTTGTTTGAACTCATTACTTACTAGTTGGACCTCATGACTTTCATTTCCATTGGGGTTCCTAGAACTAGAAGCCATTATACTGATCTAGGGTTTCAAAATGTTAAAACTTTAATACTGCATAGCTCGACACTTGATAAATACCTTAGATCGACGAAAATGATGTTGAATCATTGTTGAAATCGATGCAAATGGCTTCAAGGTTTTTGTATGATTGCTTATGCACTCTTCTTATCTTTGCTCTATGTTTGAATGGTGTAAAAATGATCAAAATTTGAGCTTATACCTTTCAAAACCTAGCATTAAATTCTTAGTGGATACAGCTGTAAACTCAGCACTTGAAGGTTTCAACATGACTCAGCTTCCATTGGATTTCATTTACTTGGCTTCCACTAGATTTCCACTTTACTCAGCTTCCATTGATATTTCTCAACTCAGCATCAACCATCAACTTGGTCACTACTAGCTACTCAACATCCACTAGACCTTTAATTAGCATCTAAGGACAATTTGACAGTATTTGCCAAAACTTCAAATTTTGACTTGGCATCTTTTCTCATGCTGATTTCTTCTTTGTAGTACTTCTTTGTCTTGGGACCGATGCATGATATAACTATGTATATCAGTCCCATACATCTATCATGCTTATTTGGATGAGGTGTGATCACTTGGCCTCTTGGGTGAAGTGATCCCTCCATTTGATGTGTTGCACTCATCTTTCTTCTTCCAAGTCTTGTCCATTTACCCTCTGATTTGTTCAACATTTATCTTCTCTTTTCCTTTGTTGACTTCTAACTTGGGTGCTTTGGACCTTGTTGGGCAATGCCTGCTAATGTGACCAGTCTTCAAGCAACTGAAACATGTGGTTTGGCTTAACCATCTACTGTAGTTCCCTCCAAAATGTGTCCTTATGCCATTTTTTGGCATGTGCCCATACTTCTGATAGTAATGATAGCTTTGCTTGGTATTGTAATCCCAATTGTATTGGTGTGCATGGTTGTTTCTCCTTGTAGGATAATTAAGTGTCCACATAGGCTTTGATCTGCACTCAAAAGCTCTATGTCCATATTTCTTTCAGTTGTAGTAGTGACCCTCAAATCTTGGTGTTTTGATAGTCCTAGTCCTACATTCATGTGCTTCATGTCCTTGTTTTTTGTATTTGTGACAAAAGCTTGCATTTTTAGGCTTATCATGCTGATGTCCATCTTTGCTCATACATACATTAGAGGTATGTCCCTTTTTACCATAGAAATGACAAGTAGGTTTAGTGTTCTTACCTTTGTTACTTCTTTCTTCTGCAGTCTTGGATGATTCTCCTTGTCTAATGCTGGTGTAACCAAGTCTTGAAGTATCATTACTGGCCCTTGGTTATTTTAGTAGCTACTCAAAGTACTTGATAGCCTCATTGGTTTTTTTGAAGCTTTCTGCTATCTCCTTCTCTCTCCTTAATTCATTCTGCAATTGTTCATTTTGCATTCTCAAGGTGGAGATCTCAATATCCTTCATCTTTAGCTCATGATGAGAATTCATCATCTGGCTTAAGGTGTCAAGCTACATGATTGAGATTCTTTCAAACTCAATTGTCTTCTCCTATAGTCTATTGGTAAGATTTCTCTTGTCATCTTCTATCATAGCCTTGTCTTCAATGGCTCTCTTCTTTTGTTTAGTCACTTCACAAAGCATTATGGCTTATGATTCTTGTTAAAGCTTGAGTATTCTGATTTCTTTTGCTTGAGCTCTATTCTTCTCCATCAATTATGCTATTGCTACATCAAATTCCTTGGAATCTCCATTGGAAAACACTTGTGTGGTATCAATCTCCTTGTAGTGTGTGCCATTTTCAGCTATGGCTATATCCTTCCTTCTTTTCAAGAATTTTCTCAATTCCTCTCTGGCTTCCTCCAATTTTTGTAGAGAAAAATGCACATCAATCACTTGATTGTCTATGATCTTCCCAAGTTTGAAGACTTCCATCTTCAGATCTTTTCTCTAAGCTGTTAGGCTTCTCCTTGTAAGAACCTTGGCTCTAATACCAATTGTTGGAATATTCAAATGGGAAGAGTACTTCTGAGAGGGGGAGTGAGTGAATCAAAAGTAATGCATTTTATCCATTAAATTTTTTAACTAAAAGTAAAAAGTAAACACATGAAACCAAATTTTGGTAACCCAAAAACCCTCTAGGAATAAGAAGATAAAACTTGGATGGGGATGATACCCACAAAATTATTGCAGCAATAATTGTTTGATCACTTCTAATGGTCTGCCCTGTGAAAGACCTGCCATGTTAAAGGCTTTACACTATGTGAATAGTGACTTGGTTAAAGGATTTTCAAACACTTTATGTGAAGTGTCACCTTGTTAAAGGATTTACTCACCTCTTCAAAGGATCTACAAAATAGCTATTAAGCTAACCTATCATCGTAGGATTTTCACTATCTAATACAATTGCTAGAGAGTATTAGGAATCTTTGACCTGATTGCTTACAGTCTTCAATTGCTAGTTTTAGGCACTTGATCTACTCATTCTAATGTGATCCTTGCTTGATCTAACATCTGTTCATATCCATTGCTTTGTTCTGATCAATTGGATGTGTAATTGTTGCTCAATTCACTAAGTCTTTGATGCCCCTGTTGTTTGCCCTGTTCTGCAATTTTTCTATTTGCTTAGCAACTTCCTTAACTTCTTTTCATCGACATAAAATCGTGTGGACTAAACCTTCTTATAAAGACTTCATAGACTTAGGGTTAGGTATGGATCTATGATCCATATAGAATCTTTAATTCCCGCTCATTCCTTGCACTTTTCTCATTGGTTGCATGCCTTCTCCATTTTTCTGATTGGCTGCATGTTGATTGCATAGGAAATATAAAGCATTCATTCCTATCCTTATTATCCTTCAAAATATTTCTATGTCAGCTCAAAAAATGGTTTACATCTGAGTTTGTGAAGGCACAAACTCATATGTTGATTCTGAGTTACTCGACACATACTAGACTACTGATGCTCAACACATGTTTGATCCTAGTTTTCTTAGCACCTATTACACTCTATCTTGCTTGGCACATGCATAGTTTTGGCTCACTCAACACATGAAGCATTTTGACTTTCTTGGCATCAACAATGATTTGGCACCTGTATATTACTCAGCACCTGTATAATGCTCGGCACCTGAAGTCACTCGGCTTCTATGTAGAAAGTGGTTAAGTGTGTTGACACTCAAATATCAAAACCAAACTGAGACCAACACATGATCTCTTTTATGAGATAGACATTGAATTGCATATAAAAATACAAAGAGAAGAACCAAGGGAAGAAGATCAAAACCTATAATGGAAATCATAATAGAATAAGGAAAACCTAGATATTTTACAAGAAATTATCCTATGAATTAGATCATTGGAATTGCAAACAAGGCAGTGATGACAAGGAATGAGGTAAGTGAAGAATTTTTTTGATATCTCAAGTTGAATCAAAGACCATAGATAAGGAACTTGAGAAAATTGAGAAGAACAAGACATGGAAATTAGTTCTTGGACCTAAATATAAGAATTCTATTAGCACAAAGTGGGTATTTAGAAACAAGATGAATGGGAATGGAGAAGTGGTAAGAGTTAAAGAAAGGTTAGTATGAAAGGGTTATTCATAGAGATAAGGCATTGACATTGAGGAAAATTTTTCCACTCTCTTCTATAGAAGAAAAGTATGTTGCAATTAATTCAATAGGAACACAAGCATAATGGCTCAGGAAATGTCTTGCAAAAATTGGAGAGTTACATGTTTAGCCTACTATGAATATTAGCGTCATTAAATTTGAAACAAGAATGTAGTAGAGATTTTTTATAAAGGGAATTAATTAAATTGAATTATATCAATACAAAAGAATTGATAGGAGATATCTTCACAAAGGGAGTTGAAAAAGGTCAAATTTTGACACTAGAAATTAGGTTGAGAGTCATCTACACATCAAAGGGGAGAGTGTTGAAAACTAATGTTGCATGTCGTGTTTCACCATGAAAGGCTTTTCATATTATTATTTTTGTTTCAAATAATGAGCCTAGTAGCCTTTATTTCACAAGTCTAATTTTTAATTAGATTCATACTAGTTTAGTTTTAGTTTAGTTCATAAACTTATGTTTCACTGCCTTTCCATACAATAGATTATACAAGTGATCATGCATTCTTTTTATATTGCCTTAAAATAAGAAATTAGAACGTTTGTTACAAGAAGTCAATATTATCATTTTCTATTATAACTATAAGTTAGGAATTAGGGATCAGTTATTATTTAGAAATTTATGAATAAAAGGATTTAGGTTGCAATGTAATGAAGTGTGCATGGTAATAAAAGACAGTTTCTTGGTTGCTTCAAAATAAAGTATGCTATGTTCAATAATATAGCTCCATTTTGTGTATCTTATATTATTTTTAGTATTAAATTTCTTGTGTGTGCCTCCATAGGTTTACATCTTATTCATCTCTTGCATTCATAGAGGAGAGGGAATAAAGTGAGTTAGCTGAAATTGTACTATAAAAAAATCTTACACCAGCATGAAGAGTTGAAAGGAGAGATAGATGGTCTATTGATGGATTGGGAAAAATTGGCCCCAAGATCTCTATTGAATCCACAAAGGCTTGAGGAAACTAGTTCTTGCAATGCTCTTCCTAAATAAACTAGTTCTTGAGGAAACTAGTATTTTACCAAAATTTGTAATTAGCATTTTGTATTTGTTTTTTTTTTTTTTGAAAAGATCAATTTTACTAGATAAAGGAGACATTTACATGTATGCACCTACAACTTATGTTTATTTTCTTCACACAATATTCTTCCTTGTTCTCCATAGATTTCCTACCTCTAAGTCCATACTATCATTTATAGAATCTTACTATGCTAATTTGAAAGAACTCTTCATATAGTATAATCTAGGTTGATGATTTTCCATTTAACATCCAAACATTAAACTCAATGCAATGAATATAAATTGCATGACAATATTTTATATGTAACTATCGGAATTGGTCCTATATATATGTTATGAAGTTTAGAAACCATTTGTCTAAAGTAAGGATTAACATTATACTCTTATGTAGATTTTGATTCTGAATGTGCATTCACAACTATCATGCAATGAAACTAAAATGATAATCATATCCAACAAGGATAATTCTTTCTATCAATACTATCTCTTGAGATGATCATTTTGAGTGTTTATGCATATCTATCATACGATGGAGTTAAACAATAGGATAATACAAAAGAGATAATCTCTCAATCATTACAACACTTCTATGATATCCTCATGATACACAAAGGTGGTCGAAACAAGGTTCCACAAATGTACACAATTCCACAATACATAGGTATTCTTAACCCTTTCAATTGACAATTTAGCATGAAACAATGAGTTTACTCTTACCTCACATTTAGATTCACATATCAAGATGTAACTTGTGTACTAACTCAACTAAAACACCATTGAGTCTTCTCCTTCTATGCACATGGAAAGGCAATAAGAGCTCCAAGTTTACAAGACCAACCAATTAGGATCTACAAATGAGAAATAAATGATGAACCATGGAGGCTCACCTCCTAACCTAGGCCTCAAGGAGACCACCCCCACACTAGGGAAAACAAGGTTGAACTAGGCTACATTCAACAACATCTCAACAACAAAAAAAAGTAACAAGATTAACACATTCAATAGCACATACACAATTTTTTTTTCCCAACCAAGGCTTGCACAATGATTCTTAAAAGGAATCATAAAAATTGGGTGAAGGTGGGCTTTCAATTAGGAGACTTGACATATCATACCATATCTATAATAACAATTTTTTTTATGCCCTTTTGGGGCTTTCACAATGCAATAATTTCCATGGTTTTTCAGGGCTTTTACAAAACAACAATTTTCATGCCCTTTTGGGGTTGTTCACAAACATTCTCCACAAATACTACAAATAATCTTGATGGCTCACAAGGTGATAAGGATGATAAGAATATTTCTCCAAGTGGGAATACAATAGTAAAGAGGAACATGAAATTCTTACATTTGAAGAACAAGGTCCTAGAAAAGGGTAGGGTGGAGCATCAAATAGAGGTGAAGGATTATCAAAGATAATGATATAGATTGTACTTGTTACTATCATGATCCATCCTTTGAGTTTTAAAATTGATATTTAATAATATTTGAGGATATTCTTGTATTGTAATATATATTTAAAGTTAAAATAATAATAGTGCACCATTAAAGGATAGCCTTCATAGTATTCTTTGCTTCTAAATGTCAACAAGGATTGTGTTTAATTTTTAGACCTATTTAATTGCACTGATCTAGTTGTTCTCTATAAATATAATTGCAATGAATTTATATGTCATAATTAAATTTATACATCATATTTTGACATTTCTAAATTTTTTTTTCTCTCTTTGCATGCTTGGCTCACTCTTTTCATTATACAACTTTTATGGATGATGCATCGGAGTGGAGAGAAAATTTGATGTCCCAATCCTTTTTGAAGAAAAAAGAATTGATGGACCTTGTGTACGGTCAATCTACCACAAATTCCATTCCAAATTCCTTTCAAGGACTTAAAGATGATAATGGTAGTGATGGTAGAAATGAGGAGGAAGTATTCAAGATGAAACACAATTCTAAAAAGGTAATTGGTAAGTTGATGATAATATTTTCAATGTTTTTTACTATTTTTTCTAAGACATATGAAATGTAACTTGAAAGAGTTTGTTTCCTATAAATTAATTATTGGAATTCTTTTGAATCAATTGTCCAAGGTCCAAACATGTACAGATAAAAATTTTCAGTAATTAAGAGATTCATATCCATAAAACCATACCATGCATGCATCCATTAGATCATCCAATACCTTAACATAGTAGGTCACTATCGTAGGTCAAAATAACTTTGCAAAAATGCAAGCATGAAATACAAAAAGCTCATTCGTACAATTTGACACAAGGATTTTACATGGAAACCCAATTTGGGGAAAACCACTAGTAACATGCTACCAATTTTCACTCTTATGAAGTAATGCCCTATTAAAGGCCTATCTTGTTAAAGCTTAAAATACACATTATTAAATGTAACCTGGTTAAAGGATTTAAATCACCCTATAAGGATTTCAATCACCCTAGAACATTCCATTAGAATGTCATCTAGTTAAAGGATTTACAAATGACAGTTAGGTCAACCTTAATCTAAAGGATTTAACTAGACTGATATGGTTGTTAGAAAGTAATAGTGGGACTTGATCTAATAATAAAATACAACTCACTTCTAGATTATAGATCTCTAGTTTAGTCCTCTATTCTACTTTGCATTCATACTTTTCATCTCTAACAACTTTTTCACCCTTCATGCATTCATTCTCTTAAGCCTTCTTAGTTTGTATTCCAATTATAGACTATTCTATTCAGCCACCATATGAAGCAATACCCTAGGCTGCTTGTCTTCCTTATGTTCTCGCACATGACAACCCTTTCTCTTGGCCTTCTATCTCTATAAATAGATAATTCAGATCTTTTGTTCCTTAACCACAATTGTGCATTCTAGGGTTAGGTAAGATTCAATGAATCTACCCACTTTTTCATTTTAGTCCCTCCTAAAAAAATCTTCTACAATCCTCTTTGAATTTTCCTCAAATGGTTTATCTTGAATTTTGTGCCACCATCTCATCATAGAAATCTTCCCCACACTTCACACAAATCAAGAAATCAAATTAGTCAACTTAAATATGTCAAATCTTTGATATAATACTTTTTACTATCACTCAACATCCACACTATTCACCAACAATAATAGTCTTTTGATGCTCGACCAACACTGGGTTGCTTGACATCAACTATGCCTTTTCAGCTCAGTCACCACTATTATTTCCTTAATGCTCGATATTTACTAAATTTTCTAACACTTAGCACATAATATCTTTATGCTTGGCCTGCACTAAATTTTCTCATCTTATACTGTTTGGTTAGCAAAGCTTACATGATACTTTTTATGAAAACACTTCTTTTAGGCTTAGCTTAAGTAACCATTTACTTTAGCCTTAAGTAGATCAATAATACATAATATCATCAATGTATTACTTGGTCTTGGTGCTCCTTTTAGACACCAAATAACTCAATTTTTCTCTAGGTACTCTTGTTATCTCATCTTTTCAAATCCTCTTCATCAATCAAAACAATGATAGCATTCAGACCACAAAGAAGTTTTCTCAACAACAAGTATTAGGTTTGACATCATTGATAAAATAATGATCATTCCATGATAGTTTCCATACTTCAAACAATCTATTTTCAACAATCTCTATCTTTGGTATTTATGGCAAACCAATACCAACAACAATACCAAAAAGAAAATTGAAATTTCTCCCTCTATCAATACGTGTCCTTGCAGTATATAGCGTAATGTAAGATTTGTTAATTTCCTTCAATGTATCTTATCACTCTTACTTAAATTATTAGTATCTTCCTTATCAATATATATCTCTCTCTCATTCTATGTATCTCTCCCTCTTAAGATGTTCCATATATATCTATTTATATCTCCCTCTTTAGGTTATCTCTCCCTCTTTGATAATAATGCCAAAGACTTGTCATATATTCATGAAAATATAATCAATTCAAGTTATCCCTTTGTGACCTTGCATGTGACTAAAAATCTTATGTTTTAGCTCCTTCATTACTTTATGTAGGTTCTAAAGTAAGATCCCCTGCATCAAATTTTAAGTTACAAAATTTAGCTCTATTGATGCAAGGCACTACTCTTTCTTCTTAAGTAACTTTGGATAGGGGTATCACCCCTAGTTTACCTCTAAGATATTCATGTGCATCCTTAGGTAAATATTTTGTGAGTATATCAACTATTTATTCTTTTGTATTCACATATGTCATTCTCACTTCTTTTTCTTGAACTAGCTCTCTCAAGTTATGATACTTGACTACAATGTGATTTGTCTTTGGTGCATCACAAGGTTCTTAGATATGTTTATAACACTTTTATTGTCATAATAAAGTACCACAAGCTCATTAATTTCCTCCTTCATTCCTTTGAGTAGTTGTTTAATCCATACCACATTTGTGCAATTCATTGTAGCAACCACATATTCATCTTTAGTAGTAGATTGAGATATACAATATTGTTTCTTACTAGTCTATGAGACTAATCTCTTTTCTAAGAAAAATTCTCCATCACTTGTACTCTTTCTGTCATTAATGTTTCTATCCCAATCATCATCTGTAAAGGCTCTTAATTCAAACTTATCATTCTTCTTGTAGTATAGACCATAGTCTTCTATTCCTTTCAAGTATATAATGATCCTTTTAACAACCATCAAATGATTCTCCTTAGGATTTACAAAAAATATTGCAATAATCCCAAAAACTCATGCAAAGTCAGGTCTACTATGAACTACATATTGAAATTTTCCAATCATAGACCTATACAACATTTGATTTACTTCATAAAAATCATCGGTCTTGGATAGTTTGTGTCATGTCACCATAGGAGTACTAACAAGTTTTGAAACCTTCATACCAAAAATTTTCAATATTTCCTTCACATACTTCGACTGAGTGATGTAAATACCATATTTCGTCTGATATACTTGCAATCCAACAATTTTTTTTATCTCTTTAAACATAAACATTTCAAACTCTTTCTTTATTTCATTTGCAAATTTCTTACACAATGCATTTGGTCCTCCAAATAAGATATCATCAACAAATATTTTAGCTAGTAAAATCCCTTTACCTCCTTCTATCTTCAAGTATAGATTTTTGTTGTCATCAGTGTTCTCAAAACCAATCTTCACAAGATAGTTGTGAAGCCTTTTGTACCATGCTCTTGGAGCTTGCTTCAAACTGTATAAATCTTTGTGTAATCTACATACCATGTTCTTGTTTCTTGGATCAACAAATCTTTTGGGTGGTTCTATGTAAAACTCCTCTTCTAGTATACCATTTAGAAATGTTGACTTCACATCTATTTGATAAACTTTGAAACCTGTGTATGTAGACTAAGCAAGTAGAGTTCTTATTCCTTCCAATTGAGAAACTAGGGAAAATAACCCTCCATAGTCAATTCCTTCTTCTTGTACATATCCCTTGCAAACTAATCTTGTTGTATTCCTTATCACTTCACTATTCTCATCTAGTTTGTTTATGTACACTCACTTGGTTCCAATCACATTCTTTTTCTCTAGTCTGGGTACTATAGTCCATTTTTTTTTCTTCTCAATCTTATCAATCTCTTCTTTCATGGCTTTACTCTATTCTTTATTCTCTAATGCATCCTTCACTGACTTAGTCTCATATATGCTTAACAAACATGTATCGCTTCTCAACCTATTCCTCATCATTGATTTGACTTCTTTATCTCTAATAATTTGTCTAGTAGGGTGATGTCTTCTGACATACTTTGAAAATATTGGTTCTACTCTTCTTTCTACAATAGGTCTATCAACTTTAGAGTCAATGTGCACTTCTCTATTAGGTAACTCAACATTCCTTTCATGTACACTTATCAAAGTATAAGAATGTACCTCGGCTTCTATCTACAACTCAGCTCTTGAATGCAACTCAGTTCCTAAATGTAACTTGGCATCCATTTTATGTGACTCAACAATCACAGATACTCATTGTTTTTAATTTACAACTTGATTTTTGGCTTAATCAACATTAATGTTTTCATTGTAACATACACAACTTTTTCATCATGATCATCAGATCCATCTTTTTTTTCTTTTTCAGCAATCTAGCAAGCCTTCTTTCATTTGTCTTTATAGTCTTTGTTGTTTTGATCTCTTTTACCTCTATATTTATCTCCACTTATATTGTTCTTCTTCTTCTCTAGAAACCTTACAACAATATGGCCAACCTCATTACATTGAAAACATATGATAGGTAACTTACCTTTGTATTTCCCTTTGGCTCTATGAAATCTCCTAGCCAACAATGCTTTGAGCTCTTCTGCATCATCTTCATCTATGTCACCATCACTAGAAACATGCTTGACCTTTTTCTTCTTCTTATCTTTAGGTTCTTTTAGTGTCAATTTAGCTTTGAAAGTAGGTTCAACATTTTTAGTTTTGAAGTTATCAAAATTACAAAATTCAAAAGTAGTGAATCTACCCATTATTCCTTCAATGGTTAGATTACTACCAGGAACACACCTTAGTTCTTGTATGGCAAAGACTCTAATAGTATAGATAGGAAATAGGGTTCTCAACACTTTGCTGATTATAGTATCATCTTCAATAACACCATTTTTACAACATCTTTGATTCTTGTACAATACTAGACTATATTCCCACCTTCTTGCATTCTCATGTCGTCGAAATTTCCTCTTAGACTTTCAGAATTGGCTCTTAGAAAATTATTTTCTCCTCCATATATCATCTCTATATCATCCTACATCTTCTTAGTAGAATTACACCCTTTGATGTATTATCAAACTCTAAGTAGCTTAGGGTAGATGCAAGCTCTAACATTGCCTAATTGTGTTACTTCTTCTTTTTGAGATAATTAGTAGTAAGGGTTCCAGCGGGATCAACATGTTGAGTACTAATGGTAGATTGTGCATAACCTTCAAGTCCTCCTCTAGATCCATCTTTATCAAAATTTTCCATGCAAGAAAGTTTTTCTTATTTAGTTTGGGCACCTCCTTTCTATACATCTTGATCTTTAGCTTCAAGTACCTTCAAACTATTTCCTCACAAGCACCAACACTCTGATACCAATTTTTGGAATACTTTAGAATAACTGAGAGGTGGGTGAATTAGTTGTCTAAGGTCCAAATGTATAGATACAACTTTTTCTTACTTAATAGATCCATATCCATCAAACCACATCGTGCGTGCATCCATTAGATCATTCAATACCTTAACTTAGTAGGTCATTGTCCTAGGTCAAAATAACTTTGCAAAAATGTAAGCATGAATTAACACAAACTCATTCACACAATTTGGCACAGGGATTTTATGTGGAAACCCAATTTGGAGAAAACCACCAATAACATGCTACCAATTTTTAATCTTCTAAAGTGATGCCATGTTAGAGGCCAAACTTGTCAAAGGTTACAACACACACTATTAAATGTGACCTAGTTAAATGATTTCAATCACCCTGTTAGGTGTGAGCCTTGTTAGAGGACTTTAGAACATTCCATTAGAATGTCACCTAGTTAAATGATTTACAAATGACTGTAAGGTTAACCTTAGTCCAAAGGATTTATCTAGACTAGTAGAGTTGTTAAAAATTAACAATAGGACATGATCTAGTAATAAAAAAACTCACTTGCAAATAATAGATCTCTGGTTCAATCCGCCATTCTCCTTGTCATTCATTCTCTTCATCTCTGACAGTTTTTTCATCCTTCAAGCATTCATTCTCTTAAGCCTTCTCTCTTTGTATGCCAATTGTAGACTCTTTTAATTGGCTACCATATGAAGCAACACACTAGACTCCAAGTTGTCTTCCCTAGGTTCTTGCACATGAAAACCCTTGGTTTTGCCCTACTATATCTATAAATAGAAAATTTAGATCTTTTTCCACTTAACCAAAATTTTCCATTCTAGGGTTAGGTAAGATTCAATTAATATACCCACTTTTCTATTTTAGTCCCTTCTAGAAACTTCTTCTACAATACTCTTCGAATTCACCTCAAATAGTTTATCTTGAATTTTGTGCCACAAAATCATCGTAGAAACCTTCCATATGCTTCACACAATACAAGAAATCAAATTAGTTAGCTCATATTTGTGAAATATTTGATTTAACACTTTTTACTATCACTCAACGTCGACACCATTCACTCTGCAATATCAATCTTGTAATGTTTGACCAACATTGGTTCGCTTAGCATCAACCACATCTTCTCAGCTTAGGAACCTCAATTCTTTCCCTAATGCTTAACACTTAATTTTTTGACACTCGGCACATACTATCTTTCTCCTTGGGTTGCACTAAATTTTCTCGACTTACATTGTTTTCTCGGCAAATCTTATTAGACACTTTTTATGAAAACTCTTCTTCTAGGATTAGCTTAAGTAACCATTTACTTTAGCCTCAAGTAGATCAACAATACATAATATCATACTTGGTCTTAGTGCTCCTTTTACACACCAAATAACTCAACCTTTATCTAGGTACTCTTTTTATCTTATATTTTCAAATCCTCTTCATCAATCAAGCAAACGATAGCATTCAGACCACAAAGAAGTTGTCTCACTAGCATGTAGTAGGTTTCACATCATTGACAAAATAATGATTGTTCCATGATAGGTTCGATACTTCAAGAAATTTCTTTTCAACATTAATTAAATTTTAGAAATATTTTATTTTGACTATTTAACTACCACTTTTTAAATATTGATGTTCCTTGAAAAGCATGTACCACCAATTATAGAGAAAAATTTACTTAAGATCATAAGTCCTACAATATAATCATCTTTGGTGTGGAGACTCAAATTAGGCAAGTAAAATTTAGGTAGTCTGACCAAATAATAGAATCTAACTGATATTATATCTATATTGGCATTGGCTAAGTTTCGAACAAAGTGCACCAAAGATTCATTTTCAGATTAGCAAAAGTATAGGATTGTATTTCAAACAATTTACTATTTTAGATCATAAAGAAAAACTAATGAAAATTTTAGAAAAAATTGTTGTATTTTCAATATTTTAAAAATTGGACAACAATACATTTTATCTAGAGATTACGTGCATCCATCTATATCTTTTGTAAAGGTTTTTTTTTTTTTAATTGAAACTTGTACACATTCCTTTGTTTCCTATAATCAGACCACAATTCCAATGGAACAAGAAAATTGTGCAATGGAAAACTATTCTCAATTTTTTTGGCATGTTTTAAGTTCTGTAAGATATTACATTTATGTTAAAGACATAATGTTTGTCTTCCACTACTTTGACAGAAAACATGTGATTTGCATCTCATTGTTGAACATCTTGATGATTGGACCAAGCTACATGTAGATGATTCTTAGTTAAGTGATTAGTTAAATCAAGATGTAATTGAAGTCATTGATGACCACTTTGTTATTGGTGACTAGTCAAAGGCTTCTTACCAAGGTGAAGAAATGGATGGGATTGATGAAGATAATGAGTCTTCCTATGGAAATTTTGAAGATCTAGAGATATAAATATGGAGGAGATGATGCTAATGATAGTTTAGAGTACACTAAAAATTTGAACTCTGGAGAAGAAAAATGAAGATTGAAAATGCTTGCACTTCATGCCAACTTTTATTCTCAATAACCTTTTTGTGAGAAACATTTTTGGGAAAGCATTGTGTATGAGAAACATTGTCAAGATATGATGTGGGATCAAAACTCCATTATACCCCTTACATGGGTGACTACATTACAAGATTTTGGGAAACATATTTCTAAAGATTTAAAAATAATAAGGTACAAAACCACCTAAGCACAATAAATATGACTAGCAAGAGTTAAATGACCATCCACTTCGACATTGGGAGACTATTAGTTGAGTTATTTTTCAGAGTCACTAGTATGAACCATTGAACCAAAACCTTGGGATGCTAGTGAAGGTTGCCCACTAGGATCATAACATCCCACCACGCTCCATAGTTAAAACTCTAGGCTAGATGTGTACTCATACGGTGGGCCCTCCCTTGATCTTATGAGCCCTAGAAAAACACTACAATGTTGGCATTGCCACCCACTCTAAGACTCGAACCATTGGTGGAGACTCGAACCTGGTTTGAGTCTCAGAGCAGGTGGTAACACTGAAATTGCAATGTTCATACAAGGCTCATATCTCTAAGGGAGAGCCCACTAGATGGGTACACACCTAGCCCAAATTCTATACTATAGAGCGTGTTGGGATGTTATGATCTTGGTGGGCAGCCTTCACTAGCACTTTAGGGTTTTGGTACAATGGTTCATACCGTGTGGTATTAGAGCCTCCACCCAAGTTTGAGTTTTAGAGTGGGTGGAAAAATCAGCATTGTAGTGTTCATCTAGGGCTGATATGGCCAAGGGAGGGCCCACAGTATGGGCACACATCTAGCCCAGAGTTTGGACTGTAGAGCATGGTGGGATGTTATGATCCTAGTGTGCCCTTCACTAGCACCTTGAGGTTTTCATGCAATGGTTTGTACCAGTTGCCTTGATTTGATTTTTGAATTTATTTTGAATCATTGGATTAAACTCTCCAATAGGATCATTTTTCCTGAATTCTCACTTTACAAATTCACCCTAAATATTGTATTCATACCTTAACTAATCTCTTTGCTAAGAAAAGCCTTTTTTTTTTATAGGTCTTGAACCTCTGAATTTGTTGTACCTTTGAAGCTCTTTGAGCTTTTGAACCATTTCAAACCTTCCAAACCACTTTGAACCTAGTTCAAATTAGTTCAAAATATTTTATTACCACAATGGCGTTTACTTCAAGTGAAGTGGTGGGACTCAAACATGTACATGGTAGTAGCATAATAATTCTGACATGATAAATACTAAGGACTTGAACACATCCTCTGATGACATAAGTGGGAAAAGGTGAGTCATTAATTAATAATGTATTCATGAAAGGAAGTGGCCCATGTAAAATAATTAAATGAAAAGTATGCATAAGGAAGTGCATGATTTAAGGCTTGGTAAACTAAGGAGAGAAAACACATGTGGAGATAGTTATGATTAGGCAAAGGATGGGAAGTGAAACAACTTTCATTTATGGTCAATACCTCAAGATGTCTTGTCATGCAAAACTTTTAGGAAATAAAATATTCCTAAATCTAACCCTCATAAATCATTCATGAGTTTTGGCATCATTAAAAAGGGTTAGTTCTTAGCAGTGGTAAGTTCATTCTTCCCTATAAATTAAGTATGGAAAGATGGTGCAAGAGCACCTAGGATCTAGGTTAAGGTCTTGAAAATTTTTGGATTTTAGATGATTCTAGTCAATAATCAATGAATAAGGGATAAAAACATAAATTCCAAAGGGTGCAACTAGAGGTAGATAGATAGTTGAGTGAGTGAAGAGTCTTTAGACTGCTAATATTGCTTAAAATAGCTTGAATAGGTCAAGTGTTAACCAAGAGTTGACCAAAAACTCTAATTTTGGGAAATGGTGTTAGAATTTAGTTTTAGACCATATGGAATTGATATTTAAGGTTTTTTGACCCATGCATAGTTAGAAGGAAAAGTTACTCAAGAAATTTTACATTTCTAAAAAAGTTCCATTTGACAATTTTTGACAACTTTTTGCCAAACTAAATGAATTTGCATTTTTCAGTTATTGGGTCCATATAGGGGGTTCTCACACATGAAAAAATACTATAAAACACCATCACACACCTAGGAGAATGGTTTGTGCTTGGATTGTATAAATTGGAGTTGAAGCTATAACACATTCTAAAGCATTTTCAATTCCAATTACCTTGCACATCCTAACATCCAATGTCAATGGATTGATTGGGCTTTCTTCATTTCATGGATAGTTAGAGGGTTTGAATGTAGGCCTTTTTTTATAAATTTAGTTTCTTTAAGTATTGATTAATTAAACAATTAGAATTAATTTTTTTACAATACAGTTCACTGTCATGTTTTGAGTTGTAGTTAGTTTTATGGATCTTTCTTGATTTCCATTGGTCAAATCACCATGGCCTTCTAGAATAAAAAAGATAACTTTTTATATAGTGTACATATGCATTTTGGAATGGAAAAGAGCTAGTTTTCTATTTTTCCAAGCATGCCCTAGGCGAATTTGGCATACTCGACTAGGAATTACACATTGATTCAGAGTTAGTAATTTGGTGATTGGGGTTGGTTTGTGCCAATCCAAGAAGTGGAGTTGGAGAAAAAATCTGTGAAGGTACTCTAGACCAGTCTTAGTGATCAAAAAAGACCATTTGGTAAGAATTTGAAGTCAATACCTTCTATGTTGCATTCAAACCCTCAAAACTCTTACGAATAGGGTATTTATGCTTAAGCCATGTACAGATAGGTTGACAAACTAAAACCTAAGAAATATAAAGAGAATTTGAAAATGGTATCTAGATCACTAAATATTTGAATAGCTTGTTTAAAAAAATTTGGAGTTTTTGTGTGAAAACCTTGATAGGAGGCCTAATTGGTGGCCTTTGGGCTACTAGGATTTCTAAGAGCAATTGAGATTTCCAAGAAGTGGGTTTGTGAGACAAAGCCCTAAATTGCTAGAGAAGCTTATGTCAAGAATAGCGAAGACATTGAAGTTTGTGTCTTACCTTGAAAGATAGCCAAAAATTCCTAGCTAGGAGTCTAGGTAAGTTAAGAGTGAAAAGAATTCAATTAGTAAATGGTGTAACAGATCTTATAGAATAGGATAATTGTGATATGTCCTCTTGGGAATAGGGTCAAGTAGTAACCCTATATTCTTAGAAGAATCCTTGATGCGTTGGGATAGTGAGACCTAGACTAGGAGTTTTGGATCTAGTTACATCAAAAGATCAGGATAGGAAGTTCAGAAGGTTCAAAAGGTTTTTTCACTATGAATTAGAGGTAATATCTTTGAGAAACCATCACCCAAGTTTTCATTCATGACCAATTTCCTTCTAGGTTTAGCCTGGAGTTGTGGTTTTCTTGCAAATTTTGGAAATCATGAAATATTCTCTATATTTCTTAGGGAATAGTATTAGTGTGCATTGTAGAAGTCCCTTACTCACCAATGCATAAGGAAGAATGATGGAAGTGTCTTTCTTTTAGTAACTAGAGACACGATAATGTTTGTCTTTAAATTGTTTAATGAAACATTTGATGAGTTGACCCCAACCCAATCTTATGCCAAGTTAAGTGAATCCTCTAACAAAAACCATTCCTTTATAGCCCGTCATTAGATTGATAAGTTTTATAAAGTTGTCTTGTGATGCTTGAAGAGTCTAAACAAATACCATATGAAACCCCATATCCATGACCTCGTAGATATGCTCCATAGAGTCATAGGTTCATCAAAAAAAAAAAAAATTGAATATTGAATGTTTTATTTTATTTATATTATATTGGGAGGAAAGAAATAACTAGAATGGGTTGAAATCATAGCTAGCTTGATGAGAGAACAACTAAAGTACACCTAGGTCATCAAAAAGGACTTCTTCATGTCCTTTTACCTTATTTACTATCCAACCTATATGCAAGACCTTTCTTCTCTACCTCATGAACCTTGGGACAAGGACATCCTTATATATAATGATTTTCCTTCATTACAAAAGAACCAAGTGTTGGCTAACTATATAAAGGTTCATGATGTTTTTCAAGGTAGATTGTGTTTTGAATTAGTGGGTATCAGGGAACAAAGGGTCACAAATGAAGCCTTGCAACTAACCCAAGTCTATTATATCCTTTTCACAAATTTCCCAAGTCCACATATCTCAAACTAGGTGGTTTCAATGAAGAACCACTTAGACTTCCTAGGTTTTCCTCAAATTGTTTCATATTGGAAGAAATTTGTAGTCAACTTGTCACAAAAAAAACTTACCTGAGGAAAAATAGGATAGCCTATTTCCAAGGGGATTGATAAACTCTCATGCAAGACCCTAAAGGATGTCATTAATATTGGGACTAATATACGTGCCTTCAATTTTATGTTTTATCATGCTAGGTAGAGCTTTGATACCAAAGAATTTTTTAATAAGGTTTTAGAGGTTGGGTATCATTTCACATCTCTACCCCATTTGGAATATTACTGGGAAGATTGTAGGTGTAAAAAATAAATTTAAACAAAAGATCACTCTAATTATTGCTAACATAGATTTCTTCCTTCAAATTGAAATTAAATACCATAGGAGTTTGAGGAGATCACTTAGAATTTGTTAATACTAAGTTCATGAATCAAGGATAAACTCCCCTGCATCCCATAAACTAGTTTGAACTAGAGTAGGGCAATGTAATGTAGAAAACTAGTAATTTTATTGAATATACTAAAGCCTACCATATAAATAAAAAGAAAAAGGGCATATTTCAAACGCCATGTGTAGGCGAAGTTCTATAAACTTCCCATTCGTTCAATACTAACATTATACATTTCACTAGTCTTATAGCTAAGAAAAAGAGTCTAAAAGCATCAACTCCTTAACTCGCCCCAAATCAACCTATTGTATAAAGAACAAGCTCAATGACTAGGTTGAAGAAGCATAACAAGATGAAATCTCAAGAAAAACCTCAAACACATCTTGATGCAAAGAAGGAGAAGGATGTGATCTCAACAAAAAATGAACAATGGGTTCAAGAAACCTTACATAATGTTTCTTAGGTTATAGATTCATTGCGCACACTAGTGAAATATTATATGCTAGTTGAAACTTCTTCATCTGTGTCTAATAGGTTAACGAATTGTACCAATCTCTATAAGTGAAAAATAAATGACTAAGAAGTATACTGCTAAAACTTTGAAGCCCAAGAGAATGAATAATTCTACTCACTTGCTCATGAATGATAAAAATGGGAAAGTTACAAGAAAAGTTTCCTTGTACAAACAAAAAGATACTTTTATAGGTTTAAACATCATACACTTTGATATTACAAAAGTGGGTCTATTTTTTTTTAATAGAGAGACCAAGGAGCATTGGTTAAATGAAACCACTCAGCATATGTTGGTTTGATCCCAAAAGGATGCCAAAGAAAAAATTTAATTGCAATAGGTGATCAATATTGTGGGTGAATACATCGAATCCTTAGATGGTTGTGGCATCCTACCCTCGGTTCAAGCTCCCTAGAGCTTTGATCCTACATCAAGAGATAGCAAGCAATTATTGAGCCAAATTCAATGAGGAAATTTTATGGCCATAGCCATAGATGAATAGATAGATGGTGTAATTAAAAAAGGGATTGAAGGATTTCCTCCAACAAAGTGCCATGATTTTCAATGATGTTGGTGCTCTGTTGAGCTAGGTTCCAATGCAAGTTTCTTCTTGGGAAATAGAGGAAGATCAATAGTCCACCATGGTTATGTAGATCATAGATGTGGAATACTATAGTATGAAAAAAAAATTGGATGAGAATTCCCACAAGATGGCTAATTCTTGTCTGTTGTATGTGATTAATAAAATTTTTATTGAAGGGTGTTCCATATATAGATGAGCCATCACAAAGGCACAAAGTATCAAAAAAATAAATTTAAGCACATGTACAATGGCTTTGTCAAGGATATGTAGGTCATCTGTCCTAGTAATATAGCTCATTTTAATGAAGTGGACCTCAACAATGAACCATTGGTGAAGTCCTTTGAAGGAGATTTGAAAGAAACCAAATATCTAGCCAATCCCACAACTACGAATCTCATGAAGGTCTTCTTGATCAATGCTATGATTCTCCTCTACATGGAACACCTTCCAAACTACACTAGTTAGATCACTGAGATGAATTAGGATAGGAATGTGTGGAAGATGTGACAACCAAGTTTGAGGAATTCCAATTCCAATGTACTATAGGAATTCATGGGTCTTTATTACTAGTGTAGATTGACATGTGGCGTGACTATACATGAGGAGAAAATTAAAGACAAAGGACATGACTTGCCCACATTAAGTGGGAATTTATATGTTTATTTTATGTTATTTTGAACTCATAGGCACTAAAACATTTGGGGTCAAATTTTGATGGCAATTTGTGACAACATTGTGATTTGTGGTTATTTTCATGGTTTCTTTTTTGCAATTGTCCCTGAGGTCATCGCAATACCGATGTTGGCTTTGTAATTATGATGTAGGCATCATTATAAAAAAAAAACAAGACATAGCTCATTCCACATTTATTTTTACTATGGAGAGTTGCACATGAAAGAGGTGGAGAGCTTTGATCATTCTCATGCCCTTGTGATTGGTGCATTTCATTGTTGTGATCTTTGTATTTCACTTCCATGACCTTGCTCTATGATTTCATTGTTGTGAGCTCTAAATTTTTTTGTCCTGCCCTTTCTCGATGATTTCATTGTTGTGTCGCACCCTTGTGATTTATGTGCCCTTGCTCTAAAATTTTATTCAAGGGGGGAAGATGTACCTATGTAATGTTCTTTTCTTTTCCTTCTAAAAATTTATGTCTTTATATTTTCTTCTAAACATGTATCACTTTATATATGCATAGAGATATTTTTTAAGGTGCTCAATATATATTATAATCTCACAAAATAAATTTTATCTAGCTACATACATATTCCAAAATCAAAATAATAAAACAATAAAAATCACTCAACCCGTGCTAAGTTACTTACCTCAAGATTATGTACAAAAATAATGTAAACCAAGAAAAATGGGCAGAGTTCGCAAGAAATTTTACAAAAACATATCATAACAGATATTTTTAGAAAGGAACAAGTCATAACCCAATTAAATTGGTCTAGTTACTGATTAGATGGGTTGATTACAACATCCTATAGAACTATCATCAGATTAGGTACAATAAAATGAATAATCAATTGTTCCCATCTAGTAGGATCAAATAAAAAAATTCAAGGTGATAAAATTTCATATGCAGATGCATCACTTGCATTCTAGGCATAAACTGCATTCCCCAACTTATAATGAATGGTTGGATATAAGTTCTCCATACATTGGCCTAATAATGGAAGCCAAGGATGTAACCATGCATGTATTGGCATAGTCACTCGATGAGGATCCCAAGTATCTATTTTTGTTGTTAATTTGGGAAATCCTATATGATCCAAAATGTTATGAAATAATCAAGCTTGTAGTAACTTCTCCCATGTCTGCAAAAAATGCAGCATAGGTTTAGGCTTCCTTGGCTCCCAGTAATTTCTAGCAGCTATTCTCACCACTGAAAGAATAACTTTAGTGAAGAGTCAAGCATAAGGATTTGAAGAAGCAAGTTCTACTTTTGTGTAAATGCAATAACCATGAGGCTCATTCCCATTGAATAAGCCTCTTCCATAATGACATTACCTCTAAACCATGCAAAGGATATTGAAGTGGTTCACAACCTTGTTATAAGCAATGGAAAAGAAAATGCAAATGTAATACATGACAAATTGTACATCTTGTAGTCTTTATATATGCAAAGAGATATTTTTTAAGGTGCTTATTACATATTAGCACAATAGAAAAATTAATCTGACTGCATATATATTTCAAAAACCAAATAATAAAACAATAAAACTCACTCAAGCCATGCTAAGGGACTTAGCTCAAGGCCCTACACAAAAATAATGCAGACCAGGAAAAATGGGTAGAATTCACAAATTTTTTTACAAAAACATATCATAGAAGATATTTCTAGAAAGAAATAAGCCATAACTGAGTTAAATTGGTATAGTAGTTGATTAGAGGGGTTGATTATAAATTCCTATAGAATTATCACTAGATTAGGTACAATAAAAAAATAATTAATCATTCCTAGCTAGTAGGATCAAATAAAGTTTTTCAAGGTGATAAAATTGCATATTTAGTTGCATCACTTACATGCTCAACATGTACTAATGAAAGATGTTGAAGAACCAAATGAGGAATCATGTGAAAAACTCCCTAAATGTTCAAGAAAACAAGAATCCCAAAACAAGAAAAATAATGGAGAGAGTGACAAGGAGTTACAAAAAAGAGGAATGAAGAGGAAGGGTATAGAGGACAAGGGGCTACCTCAAAAGAAGTAAAGGTAAAAAGGAAAGATGGATTCAGAAGTTGTGACTGAATTAGGGACAACAAGAAGTTCAAGTTTAGGGTACTCACCCTTATGTCGATGTAAGAGAGATGAATTTTCAATCTAATGAAAGTAACAAACAACATATGGAGAGACATTTTGTGGTCAAAATTGAGGCCCTCTCAAATGATGATCAAATAAGGCCCTAAGGTTCAAATGTCTTGGACATTAGTTTGAGCACCCAAGATCATGCTTAAGGAATTCAAATTCATGAGGATGAACTAGGAAATATCACCTCCCTAACATGGATATCAAATAGAATGTGATGGGGACAAATAATAATAGTACAACCCCTTAGAAGTTAGCAAGGTAGATCTAAGATTTACCTTTGGATTTGGTTTTCTTTATGCAATCTTATTTCATTTCCAATGTTGATTCCTAGATAGGGGTTCCATGTCACCATCTTTTCCGTATTCTTATGTAATTTGGTGTAAATGTCATAATTGATTCATAAAAGGCTAGACTTGCAGGATTGTAACTAGTGAATTTTTTGGGCAAATTCCCTAGGGAACAAAATGCCTAGCCTATTTTGTTTCCTAAAATAGAATTTTTAAGGCATTTTTCTACACTTAGAAAAACTTCAAATTTAATTTAAAGTTTAATATTTTCATCTTTTCAATTATGGTGATTACAAGTTTTTGATTATTTTTGTTGGTGTGTATTTTCCAAAACTTCTTAATTTATTTATTTGATTCATTTAGCTTGCATTATTATTTTAAATTCCCCTAATCTATTTCATTCCTAATCATTAAATTATCACATTTAGATCTTGAGTTTAACTTGAGCCTTCTAAGGCATCTTTCTTTTGATCATAAAAAAGGGGTGGAAACATCTCTTTCATACCAAATAGACATCCCCGCCTATCTTTCTTTATTGTACATTTGTATTCTTGCTAAAATTATTTGAACATTTTCATTCTTGCTAGAAGAATAACTTTAGCGAAGAGTTGATGGTAAGGAGTTGAAGAAGCAAGCTCTACCTCTGTGTAAATTCCATAATTACAAGGCTCATTCCCTTGTAGAAGCCTCTGCCACAATGACATTACCTCTAAACCATGCAAATGATGTTGAAGTGGTTCCCAAACTTGAAACACTCTTATAAACAATGGAAAAACAAATTCAAATATAATATGTGACAAATTGCACAGCTTGTAGTCCTCCTGATAATTGGATTGTAAATTCTCAAAGACACTTGTCAGCGATTCCAATGTCATAGTACCTACTCTAACACTTTCTTGGACTCTATACAGTACTCCCATTATATCCTCTATGTAGTCTAGCTATTATTTCTACCATGCAGTCTCTTTCTGAAGCCACTCCTTCTCCTTCTAGTATATTGCCTTAGACTCTCTCTTGTGCCTTAAATTTTGATCAAACTTATGAATATCTTCCTCTACCATATCTAAAATCAACTTCACATTGTGTTGTAACTCTAGCATAGGTGTTTGATCCTTGATAGATTTCATTTCAACATTCAAGTTTTCAAGATTTGTCAACACCCTCACTTGCAGACCTCTCATGTCAAGAACTTTTTGTATTGTTTCAACACCATGTTCTTGCTTCCGAACTAATAGTTCTTCAGGTGTATTTTCTTGTAATAAATTTTTTTTTTTGAACAATTGTAAACTCTCAGAGAATGCATTATTTTCTGCTATTACCATTAATAGGCTTCCCTTGAACAAAATCAAAATAAAGAGGCATAACTACACCAAATTTTTCTTTTAAAACCATATGTGCAGATATAAACATTAAGTACAACATGTCCAATATTTTTGTACATAGACACATTAATTACACTATTTTTTTCTTTCAAAACCATATATGTAGATACAAACATTAAGTACCACATGTCCAATATTTTTGAAGATATACACATTAATTACACCAAAATTTTCTTTCAAAACCATATGTATTGATATAAACATTAAGTAGAACATGTCCAATATTATTATAAATATACACATTAATTACACCAAACTTTTCTTTCAAAACCATATACGTGCATATATAAACATTAAGTATGGCCAACTCAATAAGGGTACAAGTTATTCCCCTGAATAAGGATCATGTTAGATAATACAAGAGAATTTGATCAAAATAGGGAGAAAGTCACTAGATTGTTGTCTAACTTTCAAAGAGAAGGTGATGACAAATGTTATTGTCCCTACAAGAGTTGTAATGACTTAAAGACAAGAAGAATCAAAATCAAAACAACTAAGAGACATTATAGGGAGAATGGTCACACTGAAGGGAGGTTTGATTATCATTCATTAGTAAGTTGTTTGTTATATTGTTTTAGTAATTAACATACATATGAACCATGGAATGGGGATTTGATTATCATCATTTTTATATAGGTTGATCTCCCTAGGGTAGTACATGATATGGACTACAACATCTCAAAGGTGTGAGAATATGGAGGAACATGGAGGTGTCAATATTGAAGGAGATCATCATGATCCCATGGAAGATGATGATCATGCACCAGAAAAATAATTTGAGGATGATGGTATGAATGCAATTATCCATGACACATTTGGTACTGGTTCTACTAATGATGATGATGATGATTATGATGAGGGTGACATTGAGGTCATCCATGATATACCTCTACTTGAGAAGGAAAAAATGACCCTTTACAAAGGATCCCAATCAACTCTTCTCTTTGTTCTATTGTTGTTGGTGAATTTTAAGGTTATGAATGATTTATCAAACATAACAATGTCATGTATGCTAAGGTTTGTGATATATGTCATTATAGTCTATAAAAGGTGAAATATGTAAAATGAAGATTGTTTATATTAATGACTTCAATTTTTTTGTTCTAGATTGATAGGTGACTATTTTTTACTACCATAAAATGTTCTCCCTTTCTTGTACCAAGAATTATGTGCCACTATGAAACATATTGGAATGGAGTATCAAGCTATAGATGTGTCTATTGAAGATCATGTAATTTATAATAAAGAATATGAAAAATATAATAGAACACACCAAATGCCATATGAGAAGATATCAAGATGATCAAGTGACAAAAAATATTCTTCACAAGGTTCTTCATTGCATCCTCATTATTCTACGTCTTAAATGATTATTCAGGTGTAGTAGCTTGGAAAAATTTATGGATTACCATGCATGCAATAGAAGTTGAGATGAAATTATTTGAATGCTTGTGGATGGTTCAACATTTATGGACATAGAGAAAAAGTGGCCACACTTTTTAAAGAAGAACCTTGAAATCTCAGGCTTTCTCTAGCAACTGATGGTGTAAATCTATTTGGAGATATGAGATCTATTTACTTGGTGTGGCCTATTTTTGTTATCAACCCTAACCTTCCTCCATGGATGTCAATAAAGAGGGAGAACATCATGTTGGTAATTGTTGTTGCAGGTATTTTATTATTTTATTGTTACCTACATGTAATTATAATTTTTGGAGTGAAATGACCACAATAATTAGCTGATGTTGTTCATTCAACTAGGTAAGTACCAAGTGAAAGATATGAATACATATATTGTGTCTCTTATCAATGATTTGTTGGTGTTATGGAATGGTTTCACTAGTGTTATGGAATGGTTTCACTATGTATAATATCTCTAGACCAATTGGACAAAAACATTTTCAATTCCATGCAATGCTTGTGTCAATAATTCATGATGCCCTAGGGTTGACACATTTTTGTGGTATGTTATCTTGAAATATAGTTGTACACAGTAATGCTAATTCCAAAAATGAATGTATTTAATTCAATTGTATCATTATCTTGTAGGTCTTAAAAAAAGGGAAAATATGTATGTCCAATGTGTGGTCCAAAGATGAAATCTCATCATTCCAAAAGTTTAAGAAAGTAGGTGTGTGATGAGAATAGTCACTTCCTATACACATACATCATAAGTATCGAAGTGCCAAAAAATATATTTTCAATGGGAAAGAAGAGGCTACATCAAAGACACGAAGAATGACACCTCACTTATGGAAGTTAGAATATAATAGAACTCATGGTAATATCTCTTCACCTAATGGTTTATGTTTGAAAATTATATATTTTGATTGTGTTTTGTTGGCTAATTATGTAATTTGATGATCGTGAAGGTCATCAAGGCATCACTGAACACCTTTGAAAGGGACTAAAATGTTATTCCAAAGAATTTAGTAGGTTTCCCTACTATGAGTAGCTACAAATTGTGCATTTATTTGATACTGTGCATATTGGAAAGAATTTAATAGAGACACTATGGAAAATATTGGATGGAAGATGTGACAAAGAAAAACTTGCCAAAATTTGTAGTGACATTCGTGCTTCCAAAATGAAAAATATCATTGAATCAAATAGAAATGGAGACTGGATTAATGCAAGTGCCCTTCCTTGGTTATTAATGAAGTAGAAAAAGATTGTAATAAATGAAGTCATGCAAAAAAATTGATTTCCTACAAGATTTACTATGAATATAAGCAATCTCATATCAAAGAAAAGTGAATTTGGGTTAGGGCTAAAAATGCATGATTGGCATACCTTCATCAAGGTAAGTCATGGTCTTTTTTATTTACAATATATTTGTTAAACTACATTCAATTTTCATTGTATTATGTTAGAAAAGAATGAAATGATCAGTTGACTATTTTTGAAGTATGTGCTACCCCTATCACTCCCAAACAACTTAAACAATAATATCAAACAAATGATATATGATGTTGGAAAATACATGAGGTAAGCAATGATATTTGTTGAATATATCAAAAAAGTAATATACTATAAAGTCTCATATTTATATGTTTTGGTGTCTTGAATCCCTTGTAGGTAGTTGTCATCTAAAGAAATCCATAAATAAGATATAAAATATTGGAAGAAAATAATTCTACTAATGTGTGAAATGCAAAATTGTTTACCTTCAACTTTATTAAATGCACAGGCACATTACCTCATACACCAAGTTGAGGAGATTGAATTGTGTGGATCTATACAAGGAAGGTCAATGTGGATGGTTGAGAGACATTTGAAATTTTTGAAGGGTTCATTTCAATGAAGAGCATGTCCTAAGGTTTATATGATTAAGGGATATATGCTATACTAGATGATAGTGTATATTACTCAATATCTTCCTAATCTTGCTACAAAGACCCATATAGATTGCATTTGTGGTCTCAACTCCCTTAAAAATTTTAAGGGGAGTACTTGGTGGGAAATGGTAGATTTAGGAAATTGAAAGGTAATAAATTATGAGTTATTATTGTAGTTAATTAATTCTTAATCTTCAAAATAAATATGTTCTAAGTCATCTATTTACTTTTGTACAGCTACTAAAGAGTGGGATGCAATACATTTATTTATTATAAATAATCAAGATTGGATGATAGTATGGATTAAATGATGTCAACATTTTGGTCATAGATTAAAATGAGAATATGTGTCTTTCTTGGGTAAATAAGCTCATTGTAATGGAGATCCCAATGTTACACAAAAGGAAATATATTTAGCATATGGTTTAAGAGATCTCCCGATACTTATAAATTTGTTAATAAACCATATATTTTTGAACTCATGATGAAATAATTTATACATGTTTGAAATTGTTGTAGGTGAAAGACTGCAAGGCTATGTTATGAAATGGTTATAAAATTTTCATCAAAGATCTTGATGATGTGAAGAGAACTTGTGATTTTGGGATAAGTGTAGTCTTCTAGGTGAACAATATTTCATCTAGAAATGACTTACATACTATGAATTTTTTTTTTTATATAATTGACTATGACTTTAATTCCTTCAAATTAGTTCTTTTCATTTTCAAATGGTACAAAATATGACTCAATCAAATCATTAACACAAGGTTGTTTGAGCCAATTGGGGATGAGCCCTTTGTTCTTCCAAGCCAATGTGAGCGGGTATTTTACCTAGAGGTTCCACATAAACTAGGTTTGCCATTTTTTGTTAGAAAAATTCCAAGGGGAAGGTTGATAAAGTATAATGTGATGGAAGAAGAATATGTTGAGGAAGAGGAAGAAGTGGATCACAATCAAGAGTTATTCAATGATGCTCCTAATGCAAATGATGTTGCTACTAATCACGATGATGGTGCTTCTACTGATCATGATAATGAGGAGAAGGATGATGATGATGATGATGATGATGATGATGACATCAACCATGATAGTGGTGGTAACAATGTCGATGACAACCACAATAGTGGTGGTGATGATGTTGATGACGACCACGATAGTGGTGGTCACGATGTCAATGACAAAAATGATCTTGATGATGAGATGGATGAAGAATAATATCAATGATGTAGGGGTTTGATTAGCTAACATTGGAGGGAGGTTTGATTATTAATGAGAAGAATGAAATGTACAATTATGTGATCAATGCCTATTCTATTCAAAATTTTGTTCTTGATAGATCAATCATTAATTTGATTAACTTATCATGTAACTTTTACTATTTATAATTCATATGTGAAGCTAATATATGATGTAATTTTAACTATATTCATCATGATTTTTTTAGCTACCATAATAAAATTGGTTTAATATTACATAAACCTAAAGCACTTTCATGAGCATCCCATAGAGTTTCATGGATCATCAAGTATAAGTCAGTACACCCCATAGAGATTAATGTCTTTTACCATTTGTAAAATATCTCTCTCATTTCCACCTATCTCTCTTATTTCATGGAGTGTAGATACCAGTGAATAAGTATTTGTTAGATTTGTCTTCCTCGAGTGAGGATAATGTAGGAATGGAAGAAGAAAGTGAGACATTTAGTATTTCTAAATCAAGAAGATTGACTCGAGGTCAAAAAATCAGAAAGAAATTCAATAAGCACATGAAAGTTTTCCCTAATGAACTTCCTCCAATAATCATTGGTTTTGTGTTGGAGAGAGGATATATTGCATAGCACCATCTGAATTATATGGTTTGGGCCTTTTTTCCATGGATGGCATAAAGGTCTCTTACAACAATGTTGTTGAATTGATGAAGTATGTCAGACCTTGTTATGATTACAATAGTTGGATGCAGATTGTTAGATATAAAAAAAGTATGTGTAGGTATGCACTTTTGGAAAATTATATTCAACATAATGTTAGTGAATAAATTAAAATAGTATCTATATACATTGACATAAGACCAAAAACATTAGGGACTATTGCATCGACTAAGAAGCAACCCAATTGCATATTTGAGGTGCATAAGGGAAACTGTGTATTTGGATGTACGATAAAATAAATACATGGAGGTGAAGAGATTCTTATTGATTACACTTTGAATTGCATGGGTACAAATAAAGACACTATCATAGGCAAGGTGGTACATACTATGTGCATTTAAAATCAACTCGAATCAATGAATCCAACACACCATTAAATTGTTATGTTTTTTTTGCTAGCTTAGAATAATAACATGTGTTTTAACATGTCTCAATGGTTTTTATTTTTAAATACAAGACTATATTATGGATCAAAAATCATAAGATGTGCATGATGGTGATGGTTCTATTGAAGTTGATGAGAGATCAACCCCATAGCTCCTAAGAATCACCTGCATGCAAACACCTGTCACAGAAAGAGAGAATCAAAAGCTATGGAGGTTGGAATTCCTAGATCCATATATGAGACATTATTGATGAGAAAAAAGAGAAATGTTTATTATTAAAAGTGAATGAATGAATTACAAAGAGATCAATCCTTATAAAAGGAGATCAAAACCCTAACAGGTAAAACCTAGGTTTCACGATAATAATTAATAAAAGAATTATTTATTAAATGTCAAAAGTTTAGCTTATGTAAACTAGAGATAATAATTGACTTAATAATTAAATCAAAATGGTTTAATTAATAAGGCAATATCTTATTACCGTAACACCCCCACTTAAGATAAACTTAGGGAGAAGCTAAAAACCTAGAAACTACTACTTTGATACCATGCTAAAGTTGGTGAAAGATCAACCCCATTGCTCATCAAGAATGTCTCATATATGGAACTAGGAATTCCAACCTCCATAGCTTTTGCTTCTCTCTTTATATTAAAGGTGTTTTCATGTAGGTGATTCTTGGGAGCTATAGAGCTGATATTTCATCAACTTCAATAGGTTCTTCTTCCTGACAGGTAAAAATCATTGTTGTAAAAATTAGATACAAGAAATATGTTAATGTGTATTTTTTATTATTTTTTATTCTTCACTACTATTTTGGATTGATATTTAATATAGAGCTAATAATATTTCTCTCACAAATGAGTGTTGTTCAAGAAAAGGGAAAGAAAAAATTAGTACACAAGGATGAGGAGCCACACAATGAGCTAGATGAATTTATTATTGATTTTGTATCAGCTGCTAATCCTATGGTTGTAGTGAAAAAGGTGCTTCATGTTATAGGAAGAAGGTTAATACAATTGCCATCAACTTCACATCAAACTCTTGAAATACAACAAATCGAGGATAGGTTGATGCACCTAGTGCATACATATACAATAAGTATTAACATAGTTTTTAATAATAACGAAAGTTCAATAATGGTTTTTATAGTATACTCTTTTATTTATGTCATTAAATAAAATTCATATGTGTTATTTTTATAGAGTATGATAAGGATGTACAAGGGTGATGCCCCAGAGGATGATACATCAGGTGGTTCAAGTACATTGCATGTTCTATCCTACACTTGCATTTTGCTTGAACAATGTTTGTTTAATAGCTCTAACAATCTTATTTTATTGTGCTCTAACATTCTCATTTTTCAGATTCTATCATTGATCCTCTATTCACTATGCCTCCTGCTACAAGGAGCATAACCGAAGAGGCACTACCAACTACAAATTCAGCAACATGTAGCATGACAATAGATGTGGTGGTAGTGCCTATTGGTAAGTATATTCCTTTTTTTCTCTCACATTTTTCATGTGTTTATTTCAGTTGGACTATTATTTATTAGGGGAAATTTTGTAATATTGGATTTATTTTATGCAGGAGGCAATGAGGACATTCTTGGGTGTACCCATGTTAGATGTACAAGAACAATAAAGAATTGCGATCATTTGCTTGTTAGCAATGAAGATGGTCTTCTCCTGAAAGTAGCCCAACTTCCATATACTTTAGAGATTGATCCTTTCTTTTACTATACAATCTTATACGCATAATCAAATGCACTAACCTCTCATGTAGTCCCTTGTAATAACTACTAATCCCATTATCATTTTGTAGGGAATAATTTATTTTATTAAAAACTTAATGATGAATGTTTGTGTATATTTGGGCCGGCCATATGTATGGGGTATCATATTTTCATTTTATTTCTAGATCATGTTTCCTTTGATTAATATCTTCAAGTAAATTAAAAGGTAGCTTAAATTCACTTATGAATCTAACATTTCTTTTCTTTTCTTAAAAGGTGGAATTTGAAAACCAAAGAGTTAAAGTATAAACTCATTGATGCCATGACAACACTTTTTGGACCCAAAATCTTTCAAAGACTTAGGCTCCTTGAGAAAGCGGGCCAAGATTTGAAGTATAGTAGGTACAACTATAGGACCCAAAAGAAAAAGAACCCTTGTTATGAGCACCCCCACTATATTCCTTTTATTGAGTGGGAGAATATTAAAAAGGATGCCACTAATAAAAATTCAATAGATGATGGATAAATGGTACCACCAAAGAAAAGAAGGTATGTCATAATATTAAGAATGAAATTATGTAATAATTACTCTTAATACTTATGTGATCTAATGTATTTCAAACTTTAGATAGGTTTTCTAACACATCAAAGGCAACTTGAAGCAAGAAAATAGAAGCACAGGCAACACAAGCTCGACTTGGGTGGATATTCAAAACTGGTTGCATGAATTGTAAGTATAAGTAAATGAAAAATTATATGAAAATATTTATAAATTGTAAAAAATTTAGTCTTGGTGAAATTTATTATAAAAAATTCATAATATGAAGCAAAAATGTAAGTCATGGAGTTTAAAGAAACAACTTCTCAAGAGGACAAGAAATTAGGCTACACAAAAGGCTATAAAACCATTGTTGAACAACTCTAAGCAATGAGTCTGCAAAGTTCTTTTGATGGATCTATTGATGAGGTAAATAAGTCAATTGATTTTTTATTTCAAATTGAATACTTTAGCAATTACTCTATTTGATATTAAGTTCCAACAATATAAGTCATATATTTGTTTTAAGTAAGGAAACAATGATTGTATATTTGTTTAAAACTTTGAAATGAATATATTTATATGTATTAAAATGAATGATTAAAATTTCTCAATATTTATCTTGTATTTATATGTATATATTATTCATAAATGCACTAATTATTTACATTGGACTGCATCATGCCAATCATGATACACCAGTTGAGCATCATGGAGGCATCGATTCAAATGTGTATTCTAGTGCTCAAGATATATATTTTCTATTTGATTTTTTATTTCTAAATTATTAATACAAGTAAACATTTTAAATTGAATTTGGTGTAGTAATACAAATTTAGCTATAATATGTATTAGGATTAAGAAAACATCTTGTATTGCAGTTGCAGGGGATGAATTGGTTGTTCTTGATGAGCATGTTGAGGTCCAAGCTAGTGGGCAAGATGATGTGGTTGGACAAGGTAAATATTGCTACAATATTCTTTAAAATATTTTAAGTCTCAAATTGTTTAAATTCAACCCTTTTATTTTTATTGCAGAGGACCCAACTTTGCAAAGTACAATGAGTCACGTCCACGAGTGAGAAGAAATATCGATGATGACATGGATATTCCTTTGTGATATTATCATCTTTTAATGAAATTATGAGTTGCAATTATCTTGAAGATCTTTTTTATCTCCTAGTTAAATTCTCTATACATATCATTGTCATGTAAAAATAGTCTCTCATATAGGAAAGTATTGCACAAATTTTTTGTTTTCTAGTTAAAATCATATGTGTGAATTTTAGTTTTGGGAATTCATTGAATATCCAATGAGGGAGTTGTACCTCATATAATTTAGAAGGGTAGTTGATTATGGAACCTACCCACTTTTTCGAACTCTTTTGATCTTAAAATATAGGGTAACAAAGTCTATTGATAAATATTAAGGAGACAAATATGTTCACCAACAAATTTTTCGTGACTCTACTAGGGAAGAAAGATTGATCAATGGGTTTTCTTGAGGAAACCTATTGTAATGGTGACCCATGGTTCTACTTCACGAAGATGTTTTTCTTATTTTTCAACTCAATCTAGGGTTCCATGATACTAAAGAAGATATCATTTTTAATTTGAATAGAGTATCTGGGAACCTAAGAACTAGTAACCATCAATATCAACAAATATTGACTTTTCTTCAAAGAGAAGAAGAGTTAGTAGAAACATTGAGAAGTATTCTTATTTTTCAAGAAAGAGTAGTGGTAGATAGGATTACCTAGAACCTCTGACAAAAATATATTTTGGTCATAAGGTTATGATAAGCTGGCTGAACCTAAATATACCAAACCAAAGAGGTATGAAGGAGTTACAGACCAGGATTTCAAAGTTGTATGAAATTTAAATTTTCCCCTGATCATACTCATAGGAGAAATAAGAAAGAAAAGTATATTAGTGGACCCTCCTCTCAACATCCTCTCCCTTAACCATTATTGATTGTTCAAGCATTTACTTCACCTAGCACCATTGTGCCTCTCTGTGTAAATATCCAACCCTTGAACTTTACATTACCAAAAATGGAATTGAATCCTTGGGGATAAATGAGAGGCCCTTTGAACTTAGGGGAGAACCTTGAAGCTTTTCCTAAAGAATCTTGAGATGTGTTACCCATATTAGAGGTGATGGTAAAGTTTCTATTGAAGATTATTTGAGAGCATTTCATTTGGCTTGTAGAATTTCATATGTCCCTATTGAAGATGTATCCATTCGGATTTCCATTTTAAATCTCACTAATACTATAGCTGTGTGGTTTCATCACCTACCTCAAGCATCTATTACAACATGGGATGAAATGTTAGCTGGATTTGAGGCCAGATTTAAGATGCTAGAAGATGAGCATACCTTTCTTCTTTAGTTATCCCAACTAAAGAAAGAAATACAAGAACCAACTAGAGAATCTATTGTCATGTTCAATAAGATTGTGAAAAAGATCCCTACATATTCTAGACCAAATGAAAATAAAAAAGGATTCTTTCTTAATGCCATGCCACCTGATAGCAGTTTTCATCTATAGAAAGATGGGGTTCAAGATTTGGTAGTAACTCAATGGTCATCTATTCATCTTAGAGATGTTCTTATTATAGATGGAAAATGGAAAAAAGATGTGAAAATTCAAGGCCTATCATCATCCATTGATACTAATCTAGTTGTCCAAAGGCTAGTAAATGACATGATCACTTCGAAAGGCAGAGGAAATCTAACCTTCCTTATCCCAATCCATATCAAGATGTAGGGTGCAAGTAGAACATTCTACCTCATGGAAAGAATATAATGTGTATACACCCTAAAATTGTTTCCTAGACTATGGGCCCCCATTATTCAATTTATCAAATTTCCTAAATCAATGGTTTGCAATATTTTACTAAATCAATTCAAATCAATTTCTTTGATCAAATTGTGACTAATTTAATTATTTCAACATTTCCTAATGTTTGATCATCTTATCCTAAGACTTATTTAATTTTTAAAAAAACTCTCTTTTAATTAAATAATTAATCCACATTTAATTAATTGAGAGAGAAACCCCTCTTTTAAATTAATTAAATATTTCCTATTTAATTAAAATAACTTGCTCCCTTTTAATTAAATAAAATCCCACTTGAAAAATGAAATAAAATATATAAAAATTAAATGAAAAAAAAAATTCCTCTGCACTTGAATGCACATATTTCTAAGTGGGATTCCATTTAAATTTTCTCCTATTTTCTCATTGGTGGAATTTTGTCTCACACAAATCATTCTTTCTCCACCCTTGATTAAATCTTATTGCCTCTTAATCTTAATCATCCATTCTTCTTTATAAGGGAGAGCCCTCTCCTCATTTTTGACATCCACAATTATTCTATTGTTATGCTGTAGGTTTGGAGAGTGATTTTTGGAGGAGTTTGAGCATTAAATCTTTTTGTGGAGAATTTCTATCTTCTTTTCTTCTTCTCTCATGCATCCATGGCTTCCATCACCATGATCCATCCTTGCATTTTCATATTATCTTAGATCCATATTTGCTTTCATACATTAATCCTTCATTGTTATTTCCTTTGTTAGATTAGATTTCTTTTCTTGCATTGTTTTGCAGTGTTATCATCTTGCATCTTCATTTGCATGCATATTTTTGTCTTTTGATTCTCTTATTTTATGGTGTACTTGCATGGGTAAAAACTAGGTCAAAATTGAGGGCCTCCATTACAAACCCTTACACTCCATGAATAAAGAGCTATGAGCCACCATTCAAGACCTCATTCTTGAGCAATCTTGGATATAATGACTCATAGAAGTGTGTCAACATTTTAAGAATAAATTCTTTGGCACCCATCATTGGGGTAACCCATCTTTACTTGCTGGTTTTAGATATTTTTGGAGCTAACCCCCTTATATGGATTTGTTTGGAGACAAAAAACCCTAGATCTTAAAGATTTGATTATATCTTCCAAACAACTTAGTCTTTTGGTACGAATTTATTTCTATGGGTTGACGACATATCAAAGAAGCTTTAATGAAATTTTTGAGAAATTTTGAGGTATTTTCTATTTTTAATGATTTTTCATGAAAACACATTTTAGGGTACCAATTAGAAAATTTTCCAAAAAAGTTTACATTTTTACAAAGGTCTTTGAATTCTAAATAGGGTTGGTTCTTTGTGTTTTGACTTTAGAGATCATATTAAGGCTCAATTATTTGATTTGCAAAAACTAGTCTATTTTGAAAAAAATGGCTCCTTAGGGCACAAATGATAAGATCTTTTCTAAATTCTAACATTTTTGAAAAGATCTCTAATTTTTTACTAGGGTCTCTTTTTTTCATTTAGGGTTTTGGATCTGAATTCATATCATATAGGTCCAATCTTGTTGACTAGGTCAAAAATCAATATTAAAAAAGGGCATTTAATGAATAGCTTGCATCTAATTTTCACATGGATCAATGCATGATGTGAGATTTCATTTGGGTTATTTTCTAGATACTATCACTCTTAAAAATCAAATTTTTAGATCTAACCATAATTTTGCATAAGTTGGATATATATCGCATATCTTGTGTTTGCTTGGTTTGCTTGTTGCTTTGTTCATTGTGAGCTAGCATTCAAGCATAAATGAAAGGTACAATAGAGAAAAGACACATTGAAAGGATTACAAGGTTTTTTTTTTTTGGATCTCGATAATATTTGTATTTAGAAATGAAATGAACCCTCTCATGTGTTTGGCTTGAGTGCTTTTGAATGCCTTCACAAATTCACACTTCATTTGGTGCTCTAAAATTAGATCTAGATTTACTTTCACACGTATGTGTTTCACATAGTAATTAGGCCCTATGAACACTATTTGTAGAGTTCTTGAGAGAATGTGCTTCATTCACTTGCCTTATGTGTAAAACTCTTCTTGATGATAGATCCCCTTGTAGGTAGGCAAAGATATTTGTTATTATCTCACTATTCTACTTGAGTTTGTCCTCAACATCCATTAGTACTAAATATCTTTTGAGATTGGTGGTGTTTTTTGTTGTCTTTTCTAAAAATTTGGTGAGGTGATTTGAAATTAGCATGTCAAAGAATCTAATTTTCTATGTTTGGCTAAGGTGAAGAGGCTAGAGGAGTATGCTCTATTCCCTTTTGGTCACATCAAAAACTTGGAACCCTTGAATCCAAACCAAGTCCCCAAGTGGTACAACTTTGTGAGTCATCTTTAATTAGAGAGGGTTAACCATAGTGGACATTCCCTTTATTGGGTCAACCATGTGGTTGGAACCTCAAGTAGTAATAGCCATTTTTGACATGGTAGTAGCAATCACTATATAAATGTCCTTGTGGGGGAAATTCTCACAAGTGTAGTCTTTTGTTGGGTTTTTGAATCTCCTCAGTATGTCCAATTGATTAAACTCTCATAATATGTCAAAACCTTAGTGCATCAGGATTGGATTTCACCCACTCTAGATTGCAAAAGTTACATAGTTGAACATTACTAAGAACCATAGTGCTGCCAAATTTTTTTTTCTAGGATTATGTGTGTGATTGGAAAAATTTTTGAGAACATACACAATGGTGGTTCATAGGATTAGATTGATACTATAAAACTATTCGTGTTCATGTGCAAGGTGTTGGTAAACAGATTATTCTTTTCAATTTAACTCTTGAATGCCCGAATCTATGAGAGATAATTTGATACCAATAGTTGGATAATCTATCATTAGGTTGATAGATTTCCTTTGAATTAAGAGGTACAACTCCCTTCTCAATGATATTCAATGACTCTTGTTTTATTCCTAAACTAACTGGGTACGTTCTTAACCTGAGAATCAAAGAGAAAAAACCATGTCAACCCTAGACAAAACTAACTTAGGTAGAAAATTTAGTTCTAAACCTAGCCAACCCTAAGAATCCACATTTCCTATGACTCCCTGTAATTGGTAATGCAATGTGAATGCTACTTATGAAAATGCAATGAAAAATGAAATGAAAGAGGAAGCTAAATAATCTCAATTCATGTAATAGGACCATCTACAAATACTCTGATCTACAAGACATTCATTATTCAGCACAAGAGGCAAGATGATTCCCAAAACTAAATACAACAATACTTTGATTGATTATAATTAGAGGAGAAATAACCAAATGCTCTGATTCATAATAACACCATCGTTGCCTCAAACATCACAAATAAGAATGCTCAAATTTTATTTGCTCATAGATTATGTTAAATCTATTACAAAAATTCAAACTCTTAATATGCATAATGAAAATGTAGAAAAACAAAACTAAGTTCCATCCCCCTACTCCAGCTCTCTATCTCTCATAGAAAAGAAGAACCCCATTTACTTCATTCAAAATCCTATTTAACATTTCCCTTCCTAGTGGTGAATTTTTTAGTTCCCAATATAAGTTATTCTTGGAAATTACATCTTCTTCTTTTAGATTTATGTTGTTCCACTTATTTTGTCCCAAAGACTACTGACATGTGGTAGAAGAATTGTTTCTTGATGGCATCAACTTATGTTAAGTCTTTTAATCTTATCTACAACAATTTCCTAATGTCAATTGAGAACCTTGGGGATGACTCATTAAAACTCACTTTAACTAGCTACCAACTCATATTCTTGACATGTGTTCTACTTTTCTCTCTATAGTTATTAGGTTCAGCTTTCTTACATATGATGTAATTTTAAATTCAATTTGGTTGGAGTGTAACATACCCATTACCACAACCCTTATACTTTTGGGTTTTACAACTGAAATCATATCAATCACTTTTTGGATGCTCTTCATGTGCACATAATAGAGCTTTCTACAAATCCATCATCAGTGTTATCAGAATTATATCCTAGGTCATATTTCCAAAGTTGTAGAGATTGGGCCACTTGATAAGTTGAAATCAAGCTTCCTACTTGATTTGCTGCTAGCAAAGACGTTGATTTTAGTAGATTCTTTAAACTCAACATCTTCCCAATAGACATGTCTATCTTATCGCATTTGGAGACCAAACATGCCTTGATCACTCCCTATGGCTTCACAAATTTTTGTAATGTGTATTGTGTATGAATGGGGCATGGCCATCTTCACATGTTCATGGGTCTTCTATGGTCTTTGATTGCATTCTCCATGACACTTTGACTGATTCATTTCTTATATAGTTGCAAGGCTTCTCCATTTTGTTATTAGCATTTGGTCAAACATTTCAACCATGTCCTAATCTACCACAACCTACATGCATTGTCTTCACTCCTCAAATAGAACTTGGTGGAAATCCTTCAATTCATATGTGAATGGCCTTTGAAAATTTTTACATCTTTTTTCGTGGCATCCATGCCTTCACTAGCCACAGGTGTATCTCTTTAAACATGAGTATAGGATAAAATGTAGACACCATCTTGAAATGTCTCCCTCATCTCATTATTGAGATCTTCCTTTATATCGGGTTGTTATTTCAATTGTTGCATGAAAAGATCAAGCACAATGCCACACTTCTTGTAGACACAATAGTCCATCACGTAACTATGAAGCTCAGGCTCAAGCATCGACCTTTCACACCCTTTGAGAATATGGACTTTGTGATATTCCCCTCACACTGATAGGCTCATGCCATAACATCCAATAGGGGCACAAGAAGAAGAGTGAAGTCAATACATAAGGTTTGGACCACACCCTTCTTCATAGCCTTAAGCAATTGAGGCATCCCTTTGATTGTTAATCACATCGTCATTGTCTTCTTTGCCTAAAAAACCTAAATGAAGAAAATTAAATGCAATTCTATCAAAAAAGCTTCCTTTGAAAATCCCCAACTAATTTACCATGGTTGCATCCACCCTATGCAACACACATGCTCCATGACTTAGCAAGTTATGAATTCAATTTGCAACAGATTTATAGAATCTAAAAACCACATCTTTGTTGTTGAGTGATGTTGCTAAAATATTCTCTGTAGACCTAAATGTCATGGCCAAGGAAGAAGAAAATGAGAAGTCTCCATCTCCAACCAACAAAATCCTATGCAAGTTAGTATATTGCATATGTATGCTTTGGAATGGGATAAACCTCTTTTACTTCTTTAGGCATTCTATTGAATGGTTTGCAGACATGGTTTAAATGAATCTTGGTAACATCATAAGGGTTAGTTGTGACATTAAGAGCAGACTTGATTTATCTTTTTAAAGAGGGCCTCTTATATCAATGATTGATACATTAATAATAAGATCATTCTTTATCCAATTGAACCTAATAATGGGTGATTCCAATAGCAGAACACTACTTAGTGGCCCATTTTCAAAGACTATAGTTTTGTAGTCTTGTGTCCTATTTTCAAAGTTTATAATGGCCCCCCCTAGGAGCACACTAAGATCCTTTGATTTTTGAATCTAAAACCAAGATTCATTTTTAAATCACAAATCTAAACTATTCTTTGGAAACATGAATCCATATGTCAAAATCTCAAATTCAAAGCTTTAATGTTTAGAATGACTTTCAAAGCTATGAATTTGAATTTTGCTCTTTGTACCCTGAACATTAAAATTGTAAAGGTATGCTTCTAGATTCTTTAACTTAACTTGTCAATCTTTGAAATGTAGAACCTCCTTGAAAGATGATCTGCATATTTAACTATGAACCCGTGTTCATGAAGTTGGACTTGGAGGGTGATCTCTGAAACTAAAAGTCAAAAATTTAACTTTAAATTTGATTCCAAACCAAGTGCCAAGTATATCTAAACTGTCTCAAGCTTTGATCATTTGAACTTGACCTTCTAAACTTTATGGATCAAGGTTAAGGTTCAGTACATTCTTTGAATACTATCTTCTTACAAGCCAAATCTACAACATCATAGTTAGTAAAATAGACCAATAGAAGATTTACTTGATGGGGCTGATTTGGAAGTTTAAAACGTGGGTGCTAGAAGCACATTAATAGCTGGCTCTAACTGGGGATGTGTTTCATGAGGGACATAAAGAATCCATTGTCTTTAGTTAAAATAAGTGCCTTACCCAGTGGACTACAAAGTTTAGGCATAAACAAGATAATCAAAGAGTTGCTTGTTGGGAGGGTGGAGGGGAACAGGGCTCAAAACCAAAATTGAAAACAACCAGAAACACAAAACTGGGAAAGCTAGGCTAAGCACACCAGAAATTACAGAAGAAAACTAATTACAAACATAGGTGAGGAGACCTTGCTAAAGGAAAGGAGAAAATGAATGGACTCATACGTGACAGTTCACTAGAATGGATAAGTATGATCCTTTCTGGAAAAGAAAATTATGCTCCAACAAGTTGAACAATAACCATTCCCATTTGACAACTCATCATAATTAAAAGTGAGTTCGGAGGCATGCTAAAAATATGTGGCCTAGAAATCTCTTCCAAACAACCATGCTTCATCATAAAAAAATTATTCTTCCATAACTTCCTACACATTACTTCTTGCACAATCAATCATTTTTGGTGAGGAAGAAAAATAAAAAGATTCTAAATTTGGTACGGGAACATATTCACATTCATCTCTTTCTACAACATCACTTTTAATAGAGATTTTAGCATCTGAAACAAAATTGGCAAAGTCAGGACACTCAAATGGTTCCAAAAATGATATTCCATCATGCACACATTTATACTGTCACTTTTAATAGAATTTTCAGATTTCAAATCAAGGCTGAAATAGAATGATTCTTTGTTTTACATGGGGTTAATTTGGACTGAAGTAACTTCATCATTTCTAATGGCTATCTAAATTCAAAACTCTAATGCCTGAATCAACTAGAGAGGAAGGCTCACCTTGGGCAGGCATCAAGACCTAACAAACTTCCATTTCATGGAAAAGAGAAATATAATCAGGCTCTTCATCCTCTTTATGATGATGTACCACTTCATTAGCCATCAAAGGTCTTTGCTTAAAATCTGTCCTTGCAAACACTTCTTCAACCACATTTTTAGACTTAAAACGATATTCATCAAAGCCTGATTTAGCCTTTTCATCAATACATAGCTCCTCAAGAAAACTTAACTTGACATTCTCTTCAAAAGAAAATGATTCTAACACTACAAATTGAACATCATCCTTTCTAGTATCTCCTTCAAACTTATTGGTTTCATATTCCACTTGTGTGTAAACCAAAGGCTGACTTTCATAAAGAATGTTATGCAAAATATAATCTTTGATGTTCTCTTCAAATCTGAAATTTTCAACAATAGGAGGAAAAGAAAGCATGGAAAAATCTTCTCTTTCGACTTCACTTACCATTTCATTATCATCTTCAAGGTGCTCCCTATTCATAAAAATGTGTGCATTCAGAAACTAGGATGTTTCTTGCTCTCCAAGAACCAAGCAATTTGTGGATAGAGATTCTTTTTTTACTGGTTTTTCTCAAGACCAATTCGCTAAAACATATTTTCCTTTTCTTTGATCTTGGACATTGAAATACATTTGGATCATGCAATTCAACATTAGGGTGGATTGATGATCTTTGGAGAAACTCAACCCATTCTGTTCACCTTCAGCAATACTTTCTTTAAAAGCAACCCAAAGGAATTGCAAATTCATATCACTTTCAGCATCTATTTCTTCGTCGGTAGGTAATTTTCTAGTTTGTTTCTTTGGCTAAAAGTCATGTTCAGTCCAAACTGAAAAATTATGAGAAACATTATCGGGTGGAACTTTTGAAACTTCATCATCATCCACTTTTAATTATTTACTTAGCTAGAACACCTTTTCTTCATAGTGTTGTAACAACTTCATTTTCAACTCTAGCTCTTTCAATTTGTGATATCTAGTACAAACACCTCTCCATAACAAAACTGATACATGATCTTCTTTAATGTTCAGGTTCATTTTTCTTCCATGGGCAATGCTTTCTCTAAAAGCATCAAAAAGATTACACAAAACTGGATCATCAGTATAAAAAAAGGTTAATAAAGGAAGGGCATGGCCTCCTCCCTTTCACAACTTTAATAGGCATGGTCCTTTTAAATTAGAGTTTCCAATCTCTTGCAAGTGGAGATAAAAATAAGAACTAAGGAAACAAATTTCAACACTAATCTTCTTTTCGACCTTCTAAACAGAGTTTCCAAGAATCTGTTAGTAAACAAATTGTTCATTTTAATTTAACTCTTAGCTACCTGAATCTGTGAGAGACAATTTGATACCAACAGTTGGATAATCTATCACTAGGTTGATATATTTCCTCTAAATTAAAAGGCACAACTCCCTTATCAATGATATTCAATGAATTTTGTTTTATTACTAAACTAACTAGGTACGTTCATAACCTGAGAACAAAAGAGGAAAAACCAAGTTAACCCTAGATAGAACTAACTCAGGCAGTGAATTCATTTCTAAACCTAACCAACCCCAAGAATCCACATTTCCTATGATTCCTTGACATTGGTAATGCAATGTGAATGCTACTTATGCAAATGCAATGCAAAATTAAATGAAAGAGGAAGCTAAATAATCCCAATTCTTGTAATAGGAATTTCTACAAATACTCTAATCTACAACCCATTCATTATTCAACCCAAGATGCAAGATGATATGAAAAACCCAATACAACAATACTTTGATTTATTATAATCAGAGGAGAAATAACCGAATGCTCTAATTTAGAATAAGACCCCTGTTGCCTCAAACATCATAAATAAGAATGTTCATATTTTATTTTCTCACAGCTTATGTTAAATCTATTAGAAAAATTTGAACTCCTAATATGCATAACAAAAATTTAGAAAAACAAAAGTAAGTTCCTTCCCCCTACTCCAGCTCTCTATCTCTCATAGAAAAGAAGAACCCTATTTACTTCATTCAAAATCCTATTTAACATCTCCCTTCCTGGTAGTGACTTTTTAGTTCCCAATATAAGTGATTCTTGGAAATTACATCTTCTTCTTTCAAATTTCCGTTGTTCCACTTCTTTTGTCCCAAAGACTATTGACATGTGGCAGAAGAATTATTTCTTGATGGCATCATCTTATGTTAAGTCTTTTAAGTTCATTTGCAACAATTTACCAATGTTGATTGAGAACTTTGCGGATGACTCATCATAACTCACTTTAACTAGCCAACAACTCATATTATTGAAATGTGTTCTACTTTTCTCTCTATAGTTATCAAGTTCAGATTTCTTACATATGATGTAATGTTAAATTAAATTTAGTTGGAGTACAACACACCCACTACTGCAACCATTATACTTCTAGGTTTTACAACTAAAAACATTTCAATCACTTTGTGGATGCTCAAGTGCACATAATAGAGCTTTCTACACATCCATCATCAATACTATCAGAATGATATTTTGGGTCTGATTTCCAAATTTTTTGAGATCAGGCCACTTGATAAGTTGAAATCAAGCTTCCTACTTGATTCGCTACTGGGAGAGACGTTGATTTCAGTAGATTCTTAAAACTTGACATCTTCCCAATAGACATGTCTGTCTTATCACATTTGGAGACCAAACATGCCTCGATCACTCCCTATGAATTCACATATTTGTGTAATGTGTATCATGTATGAATAGGGCATGGCCATCTTCACATTGCTATGGGTCTTCTATGGTCTTTGATTGCATTCTCCATGACACTCGGACTGATTCATTTCTTATATAGCTGCAAGGCTCCTCCATTTTGTTATCAGCATTCACTCAAACATTTCAACTATGTCCTTATCTACCAAAACCTACATGCATTGTCTTCACTCCTCAAACAAAACTTGGTGGAAATCCTTCAATTCAGATGTGAATGGCCTTTGAAACATTTTACATCTTTCTTCATGGTATCCATGCTTCCACTAGCTGTGGTTGTATCTCTTTAAACATGAACATAAGATAAAACCTAGACTCCATGTTGAAATGTCTCCCTCATTTCATTATTGAGATCTTCCTTTATATCGGGTTGTTATGTTAATTGTTCCATGAAAAGATCAAGCACAATGCCACACTTCCTATGAACACAGTAGTCCATCATGCAACTATGAAGCTCAGGCTTGGGCGTCAAAATTTTGCACCCTTTGAAAATATGGACTTCATGACATTACCCTTGCACCGTCAGGCTCATGCCATGACATCCAATAGGGACACAAGGAAGAAAATGAAGTTAATACATCAAGTTTTGACTGCACCCTTCTTCATGGCGTTGAGAAACTAAGGCGTCCCTTTGATTGTTAATCACATCATCACTATCTTCTTTGCCCAAAAAACCTGAATGAGGAAAATTAAACACAATTCTATCAAACAAGCTTCCTTTGAAGATCCCCAATTAATTTACCATGGTCACATCCACCCCATGCAACACACATGCTCCACAACTTAGCAAGTTATGAATTGAACCTATAGTAGATTTATAGAATCTAAAAACCATATCTTTGTTGTCAAGTGATGTTGCTACAATATTCTCTTCTGACCTAAATGTCATGGCCAAGGAAGAAGAAAATGATAAGTCTTCATCTCCAACCAATAGAATCCTATGCAAGCTAGAATAGTGCATATGTATGCTCTAGAAAGGGGTAAACCTCTTTTACTTCTTCAGGCATTCTGTTGAATGGTTTGTGGGCATGGTTTAAATGAATCTTGGTAACATCATAAGGGTTGGCTATGAAATTAAGAGCATACTCAATATATCTTTTTAAAGAGGGCCCCTTATATCAAAAATTGATAAATTTATAATAAAATCATTCTTTATCCAATTGAACATGATAATGGGTGATTTGACTAGTAGAACACTACTTAGTGGCCCATTTTCAAAGACTATATTTTTTTAGTCTTGCGTCCTATTTTGGAAGTTTATAATGGCCACCCCTAGAAGCACACTAAGCTCCTCTAATTTTTGAATCTAAAACCCAGATTCATTTTTGAATCACAAATATGAATTGTTCTTTAGAAACATGAATCCATATGTCAAAATCTCAAATTCAAATCTTTAATGTTTAGAATGACTTTAAAAGCTATGATTCTAAATTTTACACTTAATTCCAAACATTAAAATTGCAAAGGTATGCTTCTAGATTCTTCAACTTAATTTCTCAATCTTTCAAATATAGAACCTTCCTGAAAGATGATCCACATATTTAACTCCGAACTTGTGTTCATGAAGTTGGAGTTGGAGGGTGATCTCTAAAACTAAAAGTTAGAAATTAAATTAAAAATTTGATTCTGAACCAAGTTCCAAGTATATTTGAACTATATCTCAAGCTTTGATAATTTAAACTTGACCATCTGAACTTTGCAGATCAAGGTTCAGGTTCAGTACATTCTTTGAATACTATCATCTTACAAGTCAAATCCTACAACATCATAATTAGTAAAATAGACCAACAAAAGATTTACTTGATGGGGTTGATTTGGATGTTTAAAATGTAGATTCTAGAAGCATGATAACACAAGGTTGGTTTGTCCCTCACTCATTGTTTGAATATATTTGCTTGAAATTCCTAATTTCTATCTTGCATGCCTGGTTCATGATTCAAAATTTATCACACCCACTTAGATATTTAAAACAAATGAGTTCCTGATTTGAGACTTTATGATTAAACGTCTTTGCTATCTTATTATTTCTAGTCTCCCTAGGTTAATTCAGTTTAGATTAGGCTACTCACCTCATTGTTAGAAGCTTTTTTGCATCTTGGGTTATTGTGCTTTTACCCCTTGAATTAGTAATTTTTTATTTCACAAGTGACCTTGTTTTGAGTCAGTGAGTTAGAGACCATCCTTGTTGAGAAAGATATACCTTTGGATTCTTTGATATTATGCTTGGAGAGTCTTAGTAATCTCTTGTCCATCCTTTTTTATAAAAATTCAATTTTAATTATTCATAATTTGGGTAAATCATCCTCCTCGTCCATATATGCTAGGGTATTGACCCAAAGTTGTGGACACCTCTATGGCAGTGTTGGTTTATGCATATTGCAAAGTTCTATCTTATCACATATCTTTGGGACAAGTGAGTTTTTTTTCTATCCTAGTTTGGTATCAAAGTTTCTTATGGTCATCCTATCACCTCGTACCACTATAGGCTTCAAACCCTATGCTACCAAACCTTAGCCAAGTCTAGATGATCATGAGCTCTACTCTGCCATTAAAGAGTATCAAGACATATCTATTAGTCTCCCTAGACACAAGATAGAAATGAAGAAAGTGCTAGAGAAAATGATTACATCATTACATGAATCTTCCTCAAGACCTTTACATAAATGTGAATCATCTTCTTTAAGTTCTACCTCTTCTACTTACAGACATCAATTGTCTTCATTTTCTAGATCCAAAGACCTCTTGAGGAAAAAAGTGAGTAATAAATCCTTTGAGAATATGCTAATATTTCATGATGGGCCTATCTTTGACTGAGATGAGAATGACAAAAATGATCCTAGATATACTTTTGATAGAACTTTTACTGCTTTGGGATTTTCATATGACATGGTTCTTGAGACCTTAGTTGGAAAAAGGATTATTACTTTAACATACAAATATTCTACACCTTATAAACCTGAGGTAAAACCTTATTGGTGGAGAGATGATCACTATTGTGGCTACCATACATGAAAAGGTCATAAAAATGAGGATTGTACTGTGTTGAAATGTATAATTCAAGATCTTATTGATGACAGAGATGTTGAAATTCCTAAAGACTTATGTAATAAAGATGCTTCTCTTGAGCAAGATCATGTTGATGAACCTATGTCAAGTGATTGTTTCCTTGATACCTCCATTTCTTCCTATATTTATGCATCTCCCAAAACTTTAAAGATATCCAACATTATTCCATCAAAAGAAGGTCCTAATTCTTTTCATGCAATTCCCTATAGTTATCCTCAAGGGCTACCTCTGAAAGAAACTCAAGCTAACCTACACTTGGTTGAGAACCCTTTTCATGATTCTATGACTAAAGATCCTCAACCTTCATACGACACTATGTCTACTATGGCCACTTTAGCTAGTCCTTCATTACCCCTTCAACATCCTTACATGAAAACCTCATATACTCTCTTGTCCTTAGAAGTGGCTCCATTTCAAGAAGACTCTCAAAAGGCTAAAGATAAAAATGTCAAGAAAGATCAAGATCAAGCACCTCTTCATCTCCTAAAAGATGTCACTCTTCCATATCCTATGTCTTATCCACCTCCTAAGTATGATGAAGACATTACTTCCACTTTTTCCCTCAAGCTTACTGAAAATTTTGAACAAAGTTTTATGCCTATTCTATCCAAAGAAACTTGTAAAGATCAAAGTATTCCATATTCTTGTTCTACCACTCCATGTTTGCTTCCACTTTCCGCTCTTCCTAGGTCTTTTCAAGCTTTCAAGCTCCAAAGAATCCTATGAAAGAAGTTGCTCCTATTCAAGATGCTCATGATCCTTTTGAAAATACTAATGCTCACTCTAAATATGTTGATGCCCTTGGTTGTTATATAGATGTTGATGGACTCATTGATTAAATCCTTTCTCATCTTCTATGTCCATCCTTGGACTTCCTCCTCCAATACCAAGGGATTCATGTCTTCCTTCCATCTTGGGTCCTTATGTCCCTTCATTTTCCCCTCCTTACTCTCCTAATTTTTCATCCATCTTTGGGCCTTACATCCCTTCATCTCCTATCCTTCCTCAAGATCAACGTAGATGCATATCCTTGAATCCTTTTCATCCACTCACCCATCTAAACTAGTCATATCCTCCTTTCTCCACAAATTCCAAGTCTTTTGAAAGAAACTTGAATGTTCAATACAAGAAAAAGAAGAAATATAAGAATCCATCCAAGAAAGAAGATCACCATGTCTCCTCTGATCAACATAGAGGCATAAAGTCAAAAGAGATATCTAAGAAGAAAACAACAAAACAAGTATGGGTTCCAAAATCCATCATTGAAGATATTATCTCTAAATCATCAAAAAGAAATGAAAAGCCTATGACTATATGGATTCTAAAGTCTTTCTTGAAAGAGTCTAATGTTGAGAAACAAGTAAAGTTGACATTCAAGCTTCGAAAGACTTCCACTTCATCCTCTTCCAAAATCATTCTTCCATTCCATGTGTCTAAACCACAACCTCTTCTATCCATTCACCATATTCCTTCATGTATTCCTTAATTTACATTCCCTTCATCCTCTCATCACCCTTCAAGGTGTGTGTTGATGTTGATCTTGCCTTCCTTTCCATCTACTCATTCACAATCCTTCCATTCACTATCCTTCTACCTTCTATCCTTTTTCCTCATTTTCCTATTCCTTTTATTTTCCAACCTCACTCGCTTTGCATAAAACCTTATCCTCCATTTTTCTCTTCCATCTTCCTTTCCCTATCAACATCTTTGAGCATATCATTTTGAATCCTTGGCATATCATGGTTTATCCTTTCAAGGATCATTATCTAAAAAGCTTGCCTTCTTCCAAAAAAATTCAAAAAAAAGAAAATAAAATTAAAATTAAAAAAGAAAAGAAAAAATTGTAAGTGTGCCTTGGTGAAAACCTTGCAATAAGGTGCCTTGGTAGCAAAATTAAAGAGAAATAAATTCATCCTATGGTGAAAACCACTCCCTTGTGGTGCCTGAGATGAGTATTGTGATGAAAACTTGGCAATCAAGCATCATGCATAGTACTTCTACATCTTTCATCCATTCTGGCATCTCTCTTTGATCTTGACAATGTTGACCTATACACAAATATTTGACTATCCTATGAGCTATCTTACAATGATATTTCTTTCATTCCTTTTTTGTTTAGCCTTCATATATACTTTCCTCCATTCATTCTAGTATTTCACTATCCTTTTCTTATTTCATCTTCATCTAATAAAAAAACAATAAAACATAATGCTATGAAGTCTCTTGTCATCTCTACTTCTTTGGACTGCATCCTTTCATACTTTTGCATTATTCTTTCATGACTTATCCTATGCTAGCTTTTCATTTTTTGTCCAAATGTGCTTTTCATGAAAATTTTTCCCTAGCTTGGGTACTCTTGAGGAGTTTGCACTTGAGGATTTCTTCTCTTCATTCTACTTCATTCTCTTGTCTTCCATCTCTTCCACTAGCTTGCTAATCCCTCTTGTCCTCCACCTTGCTAGACATTGGGACTACACAATGTGATCTTGCTTGGGATTTTGATGCTCATTCTATTTGGGGGCATCCTTTGTACATATTTACTGATCCTAAAAAAAATACAAAAAAATGATATATTTCAAAAATTCCAAAAAAAATGGTATACTATCAAATTTTGAAAATCTGGAAAATGTTTTGAAAAAATGATTGTCTTAGTAATAAGAGCTTTTATGTATCTCCAAAAAAATTAGTAATCCAAGTGGTCAAAACCAAGTAATAGTGCTACTTGAGACCTTTGCACCCATGTTTCTTAGAGCATATCCTTGACACTTGGCCTTCCTCCATCATTCCTTTTCCTTGCTTCCTTAGTAAGGAATTGGTCTTTGTCTTTGTCTAGGGGGCATAACTATGTTAGCTTTGGTCTCCTGGCTGTGTTAGTCTTTAGGACACTTTGAAAATGGTGTTTTTCAACACCACTCCAACTATATTTTTCAATACAACCCCTGACATTGAGTGTTTTTCAACACTTATCAGTTTGGTTTTGCCTAGTTTCATCATGTGATCTTACTTGCTTGCAAGCATTTGATCCTTATACTCAAAACTTAGTATCAATTAACACACTTAAATTTTTAAACACAAACACTTAATGCTTGACTTGTGTCATGATCTTTTCTTTGTGTGCTGACTGTTATTGTTTTTTTTTTAGTGTCCTTTTCTAATAAGTCTCTTTGAGATGCATAGCTAGAGGACTTGGGGCATGGGGCATGTTTTTTATTTGTTTTCTACTTGTGGGTGTGGTCTTGAAACTCTAGAGTATCTCTTGTTTTCCCCTTGAAACACTAAAGAGATTTAAGGCATCATCCTTGCTTGCTTTTGCACAACTGTTCTTATGGTCATCTTGGCATCTATGCCTTGATACGAGAATGGTTTTGCTACATTAAATTGGGTAAGCTAACATCAAATTCATCTTGACCTTTATGCCTTTGATGCTTATGTTAGAATCTTTCTGCATTCCAATCTGATATATATCACATTCATATCTTCATAGTTGCACTTGTAATTAGTGATGATTGTGTGATTTTTTAATGTCCATTAATAATGTCCCAATGATGAAAATAAGTTCTTTTACATTCTATAATGAATGATGAACACAAAATCCTATGTTATAGTCACTCTATTGCAAGTACACCTTTACATTTTCATGTAGATTGCATTATTAGACTTCATGTTAATTTTCATTTTTAGGTTGCATTATGAGTTTGAGAGGGTTTTCCCTTCATCTTTCTTGTGGACTTTTAATCAACTATGGTCATGTTCTGATCTTCATTTTCTTATCTTCTTTCATGATCTCAATTGAAATTTCTATCTTAAACAATTGATTTATTTTGTGGTACTCTATTTCTTACGAGAAAAAAAAAATTCTTGTTTTTTCTTTTTCTTTCCATATCTTCCAAATTTTTACCTTCCATTCACTTTCAACCGACTTCTTTTCTCCTAATTCACCTTTGGGGCATAATATTTCATGCTTGATGATCTACCTTGATTCTTTGATTCTTATATCTTTCATCTTACATCAAGAACTTTATTTTTTGTTTGATTTGATCAAATTTGATAATTTTTTGTTTCTCCTCTATCTCATTTTGATTTCATTCATGAGGGGACATTACCTATCAACTTCAATCCTTGATTTAGTTTTATCAATTTTATCCTCGACTTTTCTAAGTCAAAATTTATTTGTATTCTTTGTCCTTATGTGTTCCCAAATTAACCACACATCTAGGTTATTTTGTAATCCCAAATCAATCTCACACTTCAATTCCTTTCTCTGACTACATGTGTTCCCAAATCAATCACACATTAGTTAAAGATGGACAAATGTATGCACCCTAAAATGGTTGCCTAGGTTATGGGCTCCCATTATTCAATTTATCAAATTTCCTAAATCAATGATTTGCAATATTTTATTAAATCAACTCAAATCAATTTCTTTGATCAAATTGTAATTAATTCAATTATTTAAACATTTCTTAAGGTTTGATCATTTTATCCTAATTCTTATTTAATTAAAATAAAACCTCTCTTTTAATTAAATAATTAATCCACATTTAATTAATTAAGAGATAAACCCCTCTTTTAATATAATTAAATATTTCCTATTTAATTAAAAGAACTTGCAGCCTTTTAATTAAATAAAATCCCACTTGAAAAAGGAAATAAAATAAATAAAAATTAAACAAATTATTTTTTCCTCTACACTTACATGCACATATTTCTAAGTGGGATTCCATTTAATTTTCCTCCTCTTTTCTCATTGGTGGAATTTTGTCTCACATGGATCATTCTTTCTCCACCCTTGACTAAATTTTATTCCCTCTTAATCTTAATTGGTCATTCTTCTTTATAAGGGAGAGCCCTCTCCTCATTTTTGACATTCACAATTATGTTATTGTTATGCTGCAATTTGGAGAGGGATTTTTGGAGAAGGGGTTTGAGCATTAAAGCTTTTTGTGCGGAACTTCTATCTGCTTGTCTTCTTCTCTCATACATCCATGGCTTCCATCGTCATGATCCATCCTTTCATTTTTTATATTATCTTAGATCCATATTTTCTTTCATAGATTGATCTTGAATTGTTATTTCCTTTCTTGCATTGCTTTGCATTGTTATTATTTAGATTAGCTTGCATATTCATTTGCATGCATATTTAATCTTTGAATCTCTCATTTTATGGTGTACTTGCATGGTCACAAACTAGGTCAAAACTAAGGGCCACCATTACAAACCCTTGCACTCCATGAATAGAGAGCTATGAGCCACCATTCAAGACCTCATTCTTGAGCAATCTTGGATATAATGACTCATAGAAGTGCATCAACATTTTAGGCATACATAATGTACACCTAACCCCACCTATAGATAGAAGCTACACTAGGGAAAGAAAATATGTGCTTCTCTCATCTAACCATGGATCATGATGGATCTACTTTCCCAGATTGGTTGAGATGCTTGCAAATAAATGGCACTAGAGATGAACATGGAAAAACTATGGTAGAAGAAGAGAATTTGGGATCATCAAGGAGTCATGGTATATTCTATGTAGAATATGAGTTAGATGATGATGAAACAAGATACATTTTGGCTACTTTGAATGACCTACTTGTGTGTTCCTGACCAAAAACTAGAGAACTTCTAAATTCTTACGAAGAGGAAACATGTTGATTAGGGGATCCAAAGAAAATGGACAAATAAAAACTACCTCCTCTTCAGACATGAAGGTAGGAACTGATATTAAAGTCCATCAAAAAAAAGTGGTAAGTACCCCCTCTCTTCCTCTTTTGATATTGTAGAGTTTTGTAAACATCTATGGTAACTATTTATATTGATGAATATTTGAAGTCTAACGCCAAAGAATTGGATAACCTAGTCAAGTATGTTAAAGGATAAATAGGCTCAACATCTCAAACTAATCATTTTGAAGAGACTAAACCACCTGCTCAAACTCCTATCTTTGTGTCTGAGGATCCTCCCAAGACACCTAAGAGCCTTGAACCTTCACAGGTACTAGAAGTTGATGGGGGAGATAGTAAACCAAATCATTTCTACATGTCTCTATTGTTGAATGGTAGAAATTTGAGCAATTGCATAATAGATTTTGGAGCCTAGGATAATATTAAGCTCACACTAGTCACAAAATCTTTAGGACTTACCCTCACTAAAAACTTTGAAAAATGTCATTCGGTAGATGGTAAGAAGGTACCTTTACTAGGTCAGGTAAATGATAAAAAATAAGTTTTTTTTTCTTGCCCAAACAAAAGGATGAAATTGATTGTTCTAGTCACATATATCCCAATAACTTATGGTATGATGCTTAGTCATATTTTCTATAAAGATATAGGAGGGGGGATAAAGATGGACTAGTCATAAGCCATTATACTCATAGGGAAGTACAATATTAAAATTGAGCTTGAACCTAAAAATAAATTGATTGTATTCCCTTTGGATAATCCTAAAGATCATATTTTGTATCACAAATGCCAAATTTAGAAATTATGTCATCTTTCTAGGAAATGAGGTTGAACCTTCAACAAGTTCAAGTGAAGAAATTTCTGCAATATGGAAAATGGAGTTTGATGGGATTTCTTCTAATAATGATTTGGGTGTTGGCATGTGTTGATATTTCCATTAGGGGAGTATTTTCCTTTTTCTTTCAAACTTGATTTTAAGAACACTAAAAATACTACAAAATATGAGGCCTTGCTAGTTGGTTTGTAAGAAGCCAAACATAGGGGAATCAAGTGCTTGGTTACAAGGGGGGATGTTGAATTTATTGTGAACCAAGTTAGTAAATTTTATGTAGTGAAGAATGCAAGATTAAAATAGTATAGAAACATGGTGTGGGATGAACTAGAGTTCCTTGTAGCATTTTTATTTGATGTCATTCTGAGAAGTTCCAACACTTGGGAAAATTCTTTGGTGGTATCTACATACTATTGTTACCCCATCCAGATTTTAAAATGGACACCTACATGATTGAAATGATTTATCGATCAAGTATTCTAGACAATGTAGATCATTGGTGGGTTTTCAATAATGACAATCAAATTGAAGAATCACTAGCCCATGTTGGGTTTTTCTTGATTTATATTTTTATGGTTCTGATGCATGCTATAAGAAATCATTTTCTGATTTGAATGATGAGGATTGTGTGATTCAACTAAAAGGAGATAAGATTCTGAAAAAGACTTGTTTCTTTGGAACATTTATTTTTTAACATGGCGAGTAGTTCAAAAAATAAGAGGCCAACACATTCTAAAATCTCAAAGGAGTATGATAAAGTTAGTTTTAGAATTGACCTTGAACCTAGGTGGATAACTATGGGAAAATACTACTTCCCCTATGAGAGATGAATTAAGAGACCTGCCTCTTAGCTACAACAACATATTCTCTTAGGGATATGAAGACCTCCAAAATTTTAGGGATAGTCGCTTCATACATCACATTCCTTTGAAGTCAGATGTGATACCTTTTCGACATAAGCTATAGAACTATAATCCCAAAGTTTCATAGGTGATTATGAAAGAGGATGATTAAATTTTGAAGCCAAGAATAATCTATGTGATTCACCACTTTACTTGGATAGCAAACATTTTTCTAGTGTACAAGAAAAATGGCGAAATATAGATAAGTGTAGATTTTTGCAACCTCAATAAAATTATAATTGTATGCAATAAAATTAGTGTGCTAGGAATACAAATAATAACCTAAGAATTCACAAACTAATAACAAAGAAAACAAATAGATTGACTAAAAAAGAAACCAAATAATAGAACACATAAACCTTGTATCTTCGTAGCTTCCTTGATCTGTAGATATGGTTGTAATTATGGATGTTTCCTTAATTGTATGCTCAATGCTTCAACAATGGATGAATGTGGGTGGATGCATGAAAATTAAAATATTGCCAAATATCACATTGAATGTAATTAGCTCTCAAAATAGTATAATAATTCTACTCAAAAGGTGGATGATTTGTTAGGAGTAAGGATTCAATTTATAGGCAATTGGATGAGGAGAAGAGAAGAATTCCTAATGGATAGTTAACTAAGTGAGGTGTGAGATAGGCTTGAGTTGACTGAGATAGGTGGAGGAGATGAACTTATGTGTTTAGAGGTGGATGAGAGAGATGTAGCATGAGAGTGGACTTGGGCTTCAGTTAGAGGGAATAAATCATGCCTTAACTCATGCAAGTGATCTGGAGAGAGCTTTTAGACATGGAAGAGGAGGTGATGTGTTTCAGTTAAGTTGGGTGAAGTGGATCAGTTAACTAAAGGATGTGGGAGACAAATAAATTTTCTCAAACAAAAGGTTGGTGGGTGAGCTTAATTAAATAAATGAATTATTTAATTAAAATGGGAATTATTGGTGCATGAGATTTAATTAAATAAATAAAAGAATTATTTAATTAAATGATGAGTTATTGGTGTGTGAGATTTAATTAAATAAATGAAATATTTAATTAAAAGAGGAATTATTAGTGCATGATATTTAATTAAATAAATGAATTATTTATTTAAAAGAGGAATTATTGGTTCATGAGTTGAGTTTGGGTAACTGTTGGTTTAGATGATGAGTTCATGGGTGGGAAGATTTAATTAATTGAATTAATTAAATAGAGAGGGGTTTTGGAAATCAAATTAAATGAGTTTTGCATTTATTTAATTTAATAGCTCAGAAGGTAGATCTTATTAATAAATTAGACTATTGGTTGTTTGTTAATTTTTTAATTGGGCAATAATTAATTAGTTAATTAAATTAATTAAGTAAGGGATAGTACTAAATAAATAAATATTTAATATTTAATTAAAATATGTTTTAGAAGATGACTAAATTTGATTATGAATTTATGTGATTAGATTCATCAGCCTACATTTTGCCCCTTATCGATATAGTGTTGGTACGACACTATTTTAAAGATTTTTTTCAATGACAGATGAAATGAAGAATGTTTTAAAGTAACAAGATTGCCCCAATCTTGATAAAAGAATGTACTATGTGATTCCTCCTTGAGAAGGTAGTAGGGAGAGAAAATGAGACTAGACAACATCTTGAAAAGTAAGAAAAATAGGGTGAGATAGAGGACACACAAAGGATGAAATATGTTTTAAAGTAGTTTATACTCTCATTGTGGGAGTACAAGACAAGGAGAGATCACTTGTAAAAATTAGAAAAATTTGTGAGATAGGATGGAGGAGAGGAGGGATAAATGGGGTATTTTTCTTTTTAAATTGAACCCTTGGGATATGGTGGCTGGATGGATGAGATTTTGAAAGCTTTAAAGGATTTTTCTGGGATTTTTAGATAGGTTTCATAATAGGATAAGAATGTAAGATAGATGATGATAGGATGATTTTGATAAGGATAAAAAATGAGTCCTTTTTTTGTTTCCTTGTTGTGAAATGGGGGGATGAGATGCAATCCATTTGAAGCTTTGACGGTGGGGTTCTCCATGAGAAGAACTACCATGTAGTTGAGAAGTTAATTTAATATAGCAATATTAGGGACTGGCAAAGGTTACCAAAAAAATTAAGGCTTTATCATCATTTTTTCATAGGATTGACTCAAAACAAACATGGAAGGATTGCCCCAGCATCACACATGAAACCCAATAAGAGTAATAGTGGGAAAAAAATAGGTAATCCACAAACAAATGAAATTTTCCAAGTGCACCATGTAATCATAAATTATCATATATCTGGGTATGCAAGGATTATACCTAACCAAATCACAAGCACGCACACACACACACACACACACACACACATCAAAACCTTGTTTTCTCTTTGCACTATTCACAACACACTATAATATGAATGATCATGGCGACTATGAGGAGGGGATAACCAAATTGATTAGAAAAGATAATCAAGAACCAAAATTAAAATCCAACATTGAAAGAAAGAGTAAATCAATAAAAATAACCATGTGGCAAAGAGATTAGTAGGACTTGATACTGATGGACCCAAGTCATATGAGAAGAAAGATGTATCCTACAAGGACTTATCGATAGTGCCTAGCACCCAAACTCAAGAGAAAGCTAAAATTCTAAGGACAATACTTTAGTTAGAGAGGATTGTGCATAAGGAATTTCTAAAGTGTGGACCAATGAAAATTAAAGGCCTTGATCATGTGGAATGACACGAGACTGGATTATGTATTATGGGATCAATGAATAATGATAACTAAGGATTTCCAATTGATGAGTTGATGAGTGGTGGTTGATATGGGGAGATAGTGATGACAGATGACTATTATGGGGGACGGTATGTACAATAATACTGATTAAGATATTTATAAGGATGACACTATATATAAACTAGTTATAGAAGATGATGAGGATATGTTAGTTCTATGTATAGGGGATGGTAAAGATTGTATATGATGTATTTGTATAGTACATAGTTTGAGGGTGAAGGAGAGTGTGATAGAGCTATTCATAGGGTAAATGAGATATGTTACATTTGGATCTATTAATAGTACATGTGAAGATTGGGGATGATATTGTACACGGTCTAAATTGGAAACCAAGATAGTGACAAGGGGTGAATCAGGATCTATAACACTTTTAACAATTTTATAATACTAGTACATTCACCACATTTACCATCTCATATCCAATTGCATGCATAACTTATATAATCAAAGTTTAAAAACATATAGATCGAATCTATCAATCACATATGTGAAAAGTAATCACATGAAACAAAGATTTGGTTATCTAGAAACCCTCCAAGGTGAATGTAAAACTATGGTAGAGATGACACCCACAAATGTTCACTAGTGCAATAATAAAGGTAACATGTTAGGGTTATAATGTTTGACCATATCCAATGATCTACCCTATAAGGGGTCTTCTATGTTAAAATATTTTGAGATTGTTAGATCTCACCCTATTAGAGGATTTTTGCACTTACATAAAAGTAAGGACTCTTTTAGGAAATTAAAAAAGATCTATTAAGAACACTCTATTAATAGATTTACCCTTACTTGATTTGTTAAAATTGATTCAGTACTTGATCCTTGGTCTTCTCTAATAAGATGTTTTTGGATCTCCTCCCTTCAATCTGATTTGATCTATGATTTTATATAGCTTTTCTATCCTTCACTTCTTTGCAAGGTTGCTTATCTCACTCTACAATAATTAACCTATTTGCCTCTTCTACAATACTCACACTATCACACTTAATCTACTTTGTGATTGCACAAATATCTTCTTCACTTCTTCACATCGCCATACTCTTCACCATATCAAAACTAGGTTAAGATATGCTCTATTTAAAGATTTCATAAAGGATTTTCTAGATGCTTCCTATTTCACCTCTCTGTTTGATTCATTCAACACAAAATATAGGGATATGTGATCCACATCATAAAATGCATAAAAATCTTTGTAAAAAATTGTACATGTATTAAATAGTTTACCCATGTCAACCTAAAATGTTTTACCTCAAAGTTTGTATCATTCCTTACTTGAATGTCAATTCTTAATTGCTCAACACTTATTGTCATGCCCAAAGTTTTAGGGAAAAAGCACAACTGCAATTTTTATTTTTTGAAGAAAAAACTTAGAAAACACATATTGTCACATGCATGTTGTAAATAGGATCATGATTAATTAGGTATTCATAATACACCTACTTGAGGTCTACAAGTAAGGGTTGTGCTTATAGTGAAATACAAACTCCAACCACTACATTGGAACCAATGCAATAGGTTGGTCGACTTTAATGGTATGGTTTAATTGAATGCTTAACTCTTGTTGGTGTTATGAACTGATGTCTCATTCGTTTGATGCTTTGGATTCCAATCATGATTAAATTGATGGGGAAATTGTAGTTGGGAATTGGCATTTTTTTAGGGTTCCATAGAGTTACAAGATGCACATGCATCTATTATGAGGGTGTAGTATAATTGAATTTATATACAAGTAACTTATAATATAAGAGTTTGGATATACCATCTTAGAATTTTAAACTTAAGTATATATGACATTAGTGAGGTATAACCATTAGATGATAAAATTATGATCCAAAATTATAATATAAACACCACCCATTCTTATTAAGCCTTAGCATCATATTTCCTTGATGGTTATCAACATTGCATTCTTTAACCAAATGATAATCTACCCTAAATCATTTATGTATTTCATGCTAAAGGAAATTCTGTGTAGCAATGATTATTTCTCAAGTACTAACAATCTCTTACAAACGAATTCCTACCACTATCATAATGATACATATATTTTCGTTAAATATCCACATCATTTCAACATCCTAATTATATCTCATAATCTCATGAATTTTACTAATTCACTAACACAGAACCACCACTAGTTTTCTTTTAATTCACATTTGAATATTTTGACCCATTTATAAATTTATTTTAATTTGAACAACTTTCTACTTAACTTGCTAATTGAAGAATACCTTGAATTATTTAATAAGATTATATTTATATACTCTCAATCTATAGATTATAAATCATTGTCAAGTATATTTACAAGTAGAATCAAAATAATATATATTATTTAATATATTTATATATCCTAAGTAATATATAATCTTATTACTAAATATATACATACACTAAATAACATATAATAAATGTATTACTTTACATACATAGTAGCGGTCATAATATATATACTTATATCTAATTACTAAACTACAAAAATAGTTTAATTTCTATATGATTGCTATCTAACAACTAACCATACAATTTCCTACAGTACCCTCTCCTACCATTATGTATATTTACTTTACACATTTCTAAATACACCCTAGCCAATTTCCATCTCATCCCTCATGCGGCCCTACCCAAATCACAATTTTAGAAGTCCTAAGATGTCCCTAAGTTATAACTCCCTTACCCTTCACACCCAACATATACCTAACTCCCACCCCAAACTACTTATGGGCCATGTGAGATTCCCCAAATTTTTCATGTAGGCCAATTTTTTGTACAAATTTGAATTCCAAGATGGGCACTTGGCCAAACGAATGATGGGAGGAGTCAATTTCCAAAGTAGAATGCTAGGTCAACATATCATAAAATGCTTATAATATGTTTTATCTTCTTAAAAGGGGACTTAGATAAGGTGGGAAGCGTACAATAGTCCCAAGATACCCTTTTCTTTTAAAAAACCCTTGCCCTCTTCACACAATACCCTTTTCTTTTTAAAAACCATTTCTCTCCTCATGCATTCATTAAGCTCTTGATGATGTGTGCCAAGGGTGTCTAAGAAGTTGCATAGGTTCTTGGATGAGTTAGATCACCTAGGAAGGAGCTATGACTGTGGAGGGGTGTAAGAACTGCCCCTACAAAACTGATGCCACATCAACAATCTCCATAAAATATGGAATTCAAAGACAATCAAAGTCATTTGAATACTCACTATTCAACATTAGTTTTCAATTATCAGTAAATTTAAAGGAAATACATTTACCATACCATATGTAAGAACTAACACTAGAAAACTAAAGCCACATCAAAAATATCCATAAAATATAGAAATCAAAGAGAGTTAAAATCATTTGAATATTGACTACTCAGCATTAGTTTTCAATAATCAGTAAATTTAAAGGAAATACATCTACTAGATACTAGAATACCAAGACAGTCTGAACAAGATCACCCAACTGTAAAGGAGCTCCAAAACATGTCTAAGAACACAAGGGTGAGAATATTGTAGGAGTGCTTTACCACCCTACCACAAAGTTGTTAAGGTTCCCTGGAATCTTTCTTGACATGAAAGATACCCAGCCTGACAATGAGGAAGACTAAACAAGTAATAATAAGAGAGGTAATGGAACTGTATGATTAAAAGAAACATGTCCACCTCGTAAAGAAAACATAAGAAATGTACATTGATAATCAAATTTAACATTATATTTCATAATGAACTGTAAGGTCCATCAATCATTATTACTTCTCTTTGAGTAACTCCTTCCATATCTATAGTTTTACAAGGTTAGATGACCTCTCTTCGATGATATTCCCCCTTTCTTAAGAGGTGTCATTCCCTCTATTGTAGCACGTGCACTTTTCACAGAGGTGCACCGACAGTTAATTGCCAATTTCTAATTTAGAGCATTCCATGCACCATAAATGTATTTTGATGGCAGTTCAACTCCCAACAATGCCTAGAGAAGGCCAAGATTCTATTTTTAGAGCCTTTGGAGACTCCTAGATCATATTGCTATTGCATTCTTCTTATCTTCTAATTCTTTTATTCTTTCGTGTCATGTAAAGGCTCATGCACCCATTAATGAATATAAAGAGGGGTGGAGACCTACTTAGCACGATTTAGAGAGTTAGTTTGTATATAATTATATTTTATTTTTATTTTTTAGTATGTGTTTTCATTTTAAAAAGTCTCACTCCTAACACAAAGGAAGGAGATGATTTCTTATAAATACATGGATGTAATATATACTCCAGGAAATTATTTTAATGCAATGATATGTGTTATTGGTGCTCTCATTCTGAGTGTAGTTATTCTTTCTTGAGTGTGTTATTTTTTTGAATGCATCTTCATAACTAATAATGGAGCCAATGGTTTTATTGTGTTGTTATGATTGTGCGAGCTTTAAGTTCTGGTGCTTGCCTCATGTTAACGAATTTCACTGACGTAACGAATTGGAGAAAAGATAACCTATTTTTCTTGCATAGTGTCTTGTCTCACATGAGTGCACTTTCTAAGGCCTTGCAAGTTGATAAAATGTGAAACATCTTTCAATTATTATTGAGTTCTCATTGATGATTGCATAAGTGGAATTAAGGAAGCATTGCTCCTATTTTCATTTATTTTCTACCTCAACTTTTTGATGATTTAATTCGCAAACATGTTGTTACTGTGGTTTATGTCTGTTAGGAATTTCTCTTTCAAGTTATTTTCTTTAATCTCTCATTACCATATCTTTCTTATTTTACTTTATAACACTTGGTTAAAATAGCAATTCATATACTTGCATTGATAAATTGCATTCATCATAAAATAGAAAGTACCAAAAATATATCCATTTTGTGGTTACTTTTTCAAACAACAATAAATCAAAAAGATTATCCAAAATTGTTCAGAACCAACAAAGGCATCCTAGTGAACATACACATTTATCTTCAATTGGCTGATTTTAGTAGGTCAAAAGATTTTCTAGAGCCTTAGAGTTGATCCTTGATTAGCTTTTCAACAGAGGAATTTGAAAAGATTCCTTTTGTTCAACATTGTGCAAAATGACAACTCAACACTTTCCAATAAGCTCATGCTTTAGCATTGATGAAAACCTCTCTAGGTACCATGCAAATGCAAAAGACATTCTCATGATTTCACATTATCATCTCCTTCTTATGATTTGATATAGATCTTCATTAATATTCTTAGTTTCATTCTAATTCTCATATTTTAGTTTCATTCCAATTCTCATTCATACAACCTCTTACACTTCTCCCTCTATGATACCAATTATAGATTCAATTCTAACACCAACTATAACACCAATTGTATTGGCTTTGTCTTTCACATATTTTCCTTGTAAGTGTCATATCCCTCTCTTATATCTCAGTACATATTATCCCTCTGGATATGAATGGTAACTACATATATATCTCTCTTATTCATTTTTCATAGGATGGTAATTGTACACATATATCTCTCTCTTTGACAATAATGACAAAGACATCATCTATCATATTTCTTTGTTTTACCATAAATATCATCTTCTTTTTGTAAATTTTAACTTGACTCATTATAGTATTATTTTCTCATATTTATGTCCATCTTTTTACAATCTTTGGAAAACTTCTAAAGTGTGACTTCTTGAATCAATGTGTAAGATATTCTTGTTCATAACATTTGATGCAATGTTAGGTCACTTCTCAGTTTACTTCAAATAGGTGAATTTATCCTAACTTACCTCTTAGATACTCATTATCATCCTTAGGTAATTCCTTAGTGAATATATCAACTATCTTGTCCTTTGTGTTCAAATATTCTAATCTTACTTCTTCATTTTGTACCAACTCTCTCAAGTAATGATACTTGATAGTAACGTGTTTGATCTTTCTATGCATCACATGATTCTTTGATACATTTATAATACATGTTTTATCACAATATATCACAATAGTTTTGACAATTGAGTGTCAACACACTTAACCAATTCTCAAGATGATGCTGAGTATACTACAGATGTCGAGCTATAGTGTGTGTCGAACCAGAAATTCAATAGGTGTCGAGTGAACTTCAAGTGTCGAGCAAAGTTTAGGTTCCACATGATAAGTGATGCCAAGTCACTATAGGTGCCAAGAAAAGTATAGATGTTGAGCAAAATAGAATTACCATAGATGCCGAGCAAAATAGAATTACTATAGGAGTCAAGTGAAACATAATTCCTATATGTGTCGAGCATCAGCAACTAGTAAGTGTCAAGTAACACAAAATCAACATATGAGTTTGAATCTTCACAAACTCAGATGTAAACCATTTTTGAAGCCAACATAGGATGAGTCTTGAAGGATCTTGAAGATAAGATTAAATCTTTTGCATTACCTATGTAATTAGCATGCAGCCAATAAGAAAAATGGAGAAGGCATGCAACCAATAGGAAAAGTGAATGAATTGAGTGGGAAATGAAGAATGAATATTGATCATAGATTCATACCTAACCCTAAGTCTTTAAAGCCTTTAAAAGGAGGATGAAACCTCATTATGTGTGCGTGTGTGAGAAGTGTATGGGTGAATTATAGTGAAGTACAAAGTTTGTAAAGACTTAGAAAGCAGAATAACATTGTAGAATTTAGTTGATTGAGAATAGAGTATCAAAGTTTAGAAGAGAGACATATTAGATCAAGGAAGGATTAGAGCAAATAGAGCAGAACAAGGATTTGGAATCAATAATTGAAGATTGCAAGTCATCAAGTCAAGACATTCTACTATACTTTCTAACCATTGTTTTGTAAGAATGAAAATCCTATGTTGATAGGATGGCTTAGTAGTTATTTTGGTTTAGTAGCCATATTGTAGATCCTTAGCAAGATTATAAATCCTTTAATAGGGTAACATTCCAAGTGAGTGTTTGTAAATCCTTTAACCAAGTTACTTTTAACAGGGTGTCAAGTCATTAACAAGACAAGCCTTTCATAGGGCAAACCATTGGAGGTGGTCAAAATTTGTAACCTTAAATAGTTACATATTGTTGCAGTGATACTTTGTGGGTGTCATCCCCACCCCAGTTTTACCTTCTCATTTTGGAGGGTTTATGGGTTACCAGATTCTTGTGTTATCTATTTTCATGCATTTCTTTACTTTCATGTTTGTTAGATGAATTAGATGCATGTGAATGGTTTAAACTAAAAGGTTTTGAAAAGGTCAAAGTTAGTTACTTCTGATTCACCCCTCCTATTAGGATAAATCATGGATAGAAATAAAAACTACATGCAAATATAACCAATAATAGAAAAATAATGGATCACATAGAAATGAACACAAGGCACCAAGATTTAACATGGTTCACCCAATCCCTAGGCTACATCCACCAAACAACAAGTCCGATCTTATTACAATCCAGTGATTACAACCTGATTACAGTTCGTAATCCCTTACAGTTCAATATCGCCACAAGAAGCAATTTTGCATCACAACATAATGAAAATACCTAACCCTAAACCCTTTTATACAAGTATTTTATCCATTTTAGGGTTACGACATGTCAACCATATGTCGGCCATAATATGGATAGTACTTTCTTGATCAGTCACCATAATCTAACAATCTCCCACTTGGGGACTGATCAGGCTCCACACTAAACAACAATCTGCCACTGGGAGACTGATCCTATAGCAATACCACTAACACATGGGGCTCCCACTAGATCAAACCACCCTGGACTCTGTTGTTCTTTGATTCATGTTCAGTCTAAAAGACCAACCAAAGATGAAGAGAAGTTCAGCTTCTCCCTTGTTACAACCTTTGTCAACATATCTACTGGATTGTCATTTGTATGGATTTTCTCCAGCTTTAGTTGTCCATCCTCCAAAACTAATCGAATGAAATGGTACCGCAACTATATTTGTTTGGTCTTAGAATGCAGAGCTGAATTCTTTGCAAGATGAATGGCACTCTAACTATCTGTGAATAAATAATTATCCTTCTGAGGATGTCCCAATTCTTCCAAGAAGAACTGAAGCCATATCATCTCCTTGGCTGCCTCTGTAGCAGCAACATACTCTTCCTCTATAGTCGATAGAGCATTAATCTTCTGTAACCTAGAAATTCATCTCATAGCTGCCCCACCAATAGTAAAGACATAACCGGTAGTACTTCGCCTGGTATCAATATCCCCTACCAAATCTAAGTCAACATAGCCCTGTAAATCAGTAGTAGAGCCACCAAAGTGTAAACACTTATTGGATGTTCCTCTCAAATATCTGAGAATCCACTTGACAGCATTCCAATGCTCAAATCCTGGATGACTCATATACTTGCTAACAACTCCCACTGCATGTCCAATATCTGGCCTAGTGCATAACACATCATACATCAAGCTTCCTATAGTTGAAGCATAGGGTAACTTGGACATCATGTCCTCTTCTTCCTATGTCTTAGGATACATCTCCTTAGTCAACTTCAAATGACCAGGTAAAGGTGTGCTAACAGCTTTAGCATTCTCCATAGAGAAATGTTGCAACACCTTCTCAACATAATTAGCCTGAGATAGCGTTAATATTCTATTCTTCCTATGTCTGCAAATCTTCATACCAAGGATTTTTTTTTCTGCCCCCAAATCCTTCATAGCAAATGCATGTGCTAACTCACATTTTAGCCCCTTAATATGATCCATGTTAGACCCAGCTACAAGCATATCATCAACATATAAACATAAAATAATGTAGCTATCATCATCTAACCTCTTAAAATAAACACATTAATCTGACTGACACCTATTATATCCATGCTCATGCATAAAACTATCAAATTTCAGATACCATTGCTGAGGTGCTTGCTTCAAGCCATATAAACTTTTCTTCAATTTGCACACTAAGTTCTCCTTACCTTTGACCTCAAAACCCTATGCCTGAGCCATATATATTTTTTCATCCAAATCACCATGAAGAAAGGTTGTTTTAACATCCAAATACTCTAAATGCAAATCTTCAGTAGCCACAAGACTTAAAACAGTACGAATAGAAGTCATTTTAACAACAGGAGAAAATATCTCATCAAAATCAATTCCCTTTTTTTGTGCAAATCCTTTTACAACTAACCTACCCTTAAATCTTTTCTTACCTCCTTCCTCTTCTTGGAGACTTGTTACAAGACTTTTTCTTGCAGGATATCAGTTTATGTATTGTGGATGTCCTTGAGACTGCATGGATTCACTTCTTTGAGATGTTGTGAGTGGATTGGTTATAGATTTAACATTATCTTTTGCAATGGGATCTTCTTGGTATATATGTGGTAGGTATTGCTCTTAAGGCTTATGATTATAGGTTGCAGATTGGATATGTCGATGATATGAGATTCACTTGTTATACCTTTGAGGTATGGATAGTTAGATGGGTTTGGTACTTGTTGTGGGTGCTATTTCAGCTATGGAATTTTGACAACTACAGATACATGTGATTACCTTTGGATTAGGTTTTTGTGCTAGGAGGGATACCACTTGTTCTATAAATCCTTTTTAGTTGCAGGCAACTTGCATAGATCCCATGTCTTGTTCTTCAACAAAGAGTCCATTTCATCTTTCATTGCAGACTCCCACTGAATCTTAGTATCCACCTACACAGCTTCATCGTAACTTTCAAGTTCACCAGCATCAGTAAGTAAAATAGAATACAAAGAGGGAGAAAATCTTTGTGGAGGTCTAATTTGCTTCGTTGGCCATCTAACATTCACTGGTGTGTGTTGTATTTGTTGTTTCGATTGTTGCACATCATGAGGAATGGCTAGAACATCAACTTTTGGAGTATCATCCAGCACTACATAATCATCTTCTTTCTTCTCATCTTGCTGCAACAGATCTTTGTACAACACTTTCTCATTGAATATGACATCCTGACCTCTAACAATTTTATGATTTTCAAAATCCCAAAGCCTATAACCAAATTCATTAATGTCATATCCAAAAAAGACACATTTCTTTGATTTAGCTTCTAGCTTGGTTCTATTTTCAGAGTCTATATGAGCAAAAGCTTCACAACCAAAGGTCTTGAGAAAAGAATAACTCACCTTCTTACCAGTCCATGCCTCCTCTAGAATAACATAGCCCAAAGGAGTAGAGGGGCCTCTATTAATCAAATATACTACAGTATTGATAGCCTCCAGCCACATGTGTAAGGGCAACCCAACATGCAACCTCATGCTCCTTGCGCGCTCCATTATAGTCTTGTTCATGCGTTCAGCCACTCCATTTTCCTGTGGAGTCCTTGGAACAATTTTTTGTCTACAAATACCATTAGTGGAGCAATAATCTTCAAATTCATGACTGCAATACTCACCACCATTATCAGATCTAAGAAATTTTAATTTCTTACCAGTCTCATTTTTAGCCAAGCATTTCCATTTCTTAAAAGTTTGAAATACATCAAATTTCTATCTAAGGAAATAAAAACATACTTTTCTAGTTGCATCATCAATAAATGTAACATAATAATGAGAACCACCAAGGGAAGATACCTGAGCTGGTCCCCATACATTTGTATGCACAAGCTCTAATTTCTCCTTTTGTTTCCCTTCCCAGTCTTTACAAAACTCACTCTCTTTTGTTTTCCATACACACAACTTTCATAAAAATCCATATTAACACATTTTAGACATGGTAAAACTTTCTTTGAATGAAGTACTTTCATACCTTTCTCACTCATGTGCCCAAGTCTGTTGTGCCATAGCGCTGTATCAGAATCTACAGCAGCTAATTGTTCTCCCTGCTCAACTACAGCAATTGTTCCTGAACATTCATTTTTCTCTGAAACAATCAAATTAGAAGGAAAAATATGACCTATACAAAGATATAAGGTGCCTTATTTCACACCTTTTTCTACTACAAGGGAACCTTTTGAAACCTTCCAATTTTTATCATTAAAAGTAACTACACAACCCTCATCACCGAGTTGCCCTGCTGAAATTAAATTCCTACTTAGCCTTGGAACATGTCTTACCTCATGTAGTAGCCAACAATTCCCATTCTACAACTCAATCTTAGTTTTTCCCTTTCCAACAATTTGATAGGGTTCATTATCCCCCAAATAAACAAGCCCAAAATCTCCTTGGACATAATCAATGAAATAACCTCTATGAGGTGTAGCATGAAATGAAGCACCAGAATCTAAAACCCATGAATCATCAACACTTTCTAAAGACAAAAGCAAAGCATCCTCTTTAGATTTGTTACTTACCACATTTGCCTCCTTGTTTCCATCTGATTTATCTCCTTCATTTTTCTTTTGATTCCAGCAATCTTTCTTTTTGTGCCCTGGTTTCCCACAATACCAGTAGTTGTTCGGTCATCTTGATTGAGACCTCTTCCCTTTTGACTTTCCTCTTGATTTCCCACAATTTCTAGAGTTACTTCCTCTCTCAGTCATTCTGCCCCTACTTTGTGCATTCAAAGCACTTCTTGATGTAGATCCACCTAAGGATTTCCTACGAGTTTCCTCACTTAAAACAACACTGATCACATCATCATATTTTAGGGTACTAGATCTAGGAATAGAATTACTCATAGCCATTACCAAGCCATTCCAACTTTCAGGCAAAGAACACAAAATCAAGAGAGCCCTAATTTCTTCATCAAAATTGATACCCACAGAAGATAACTAACTAGTAATTTTATTAAACTCATTTAAATGATCTATAATAGATCCACCTTCTGCCATTTTCATATTAAATAAATGCTTCATGAGAAATACCTTGTTTGAAGTGGAGGGCTTTTCATATAGTGCCACTAGGGTTTTCATCAACTCTTTTGTCATCTTTGCTTTTGTAATATTAATGCCACTGATGGTGCCAAGCATCACTAAATGCTTCTGAGTGCCTTTCTATCCAAAAGATCCCATTCAACATCTGATATAGTTCCCTGATTCTTGGCTTTGCCTTCCAACAGCTTCCATAAATCCTTCTGATACATATAGTCTTCCATTTGTATCTTCCATAACAAGAAGTTCTGCCCATTAAACCTATCAACCCTCAGCTTACTATCATTTTCCATTGCTCTCACTCAACCGTGAGACTCCCACTCAACCATGAAACTTTCCTACATAGGATAACTAAAAAAACAACTAGGCTCTGATACCACTTGTTAGGATAAACCACGGACATAAATAAAAACTACATGCAAATATAACCAATAACAGAAAAATAATAGATCACATAGAAATGAACACAATGCACCAATATTTAACATGGTTCACCCAATCCCTGGGCTACATCCACCAAATAGCAAGTCTGATCTTATTACAATCTAGTGATTACAACCTGATTACAGTCTGTAATCCCTTACAGTTCAATACTATCACAAGAAGCAATTTTGCATCACAACATAATGAAAATACCTAACCCTAAACCCTTTTATACAAGTATTTTATCCATTTTAGAGTTAGAACATGTTGGCCATATGTTAGACATAATATGTTAGCTACAACGTCAGCCCAGCCCCAAACCCCACTAATTATGAAGTATGTATAGTAATTTCCTGATCAGTCACCATAATCTAACACCCTCTCTCTCAAAAGTAAATCTTCCCACTTGTAAATTCCAACAATTGGTATCAGAGCCAAGTTCTCAGAAGGAAAAGCCTTATAGCTTGGAGAAAAGATCTAGAAATGGAAGTCTAAAAACTTGGGAAGATCATAGATAATTAGGCAACTAATATACAACTTGCTCTACACACTTTGGAAGAAGCAAGAGAAGAAGAGACATTTCCATAGTTGAGAATGATACATAATACAAGGAGATTGACACCTCAAAACTATTTAAAAATTGAAATTCCAAAGAGTTTGATGCAGCAAAAGCAGACCTCATGGAAAATAATAGAGCCCAAGTAGAAGAGATCTGAACACTCAAGCTTGAACAAGAATCACAAGCCATGATGCTTTGTGAGGTGACTAAACAGAAGAAAAGAGCCACTGAGGATAAGGCTATGCTTGAAGATGACAAGAGAAATCTTGCCAATAGACTAGAAGAAAAGTCAATTGAGCTTGCAAGAATCTCAAACATACAGCTAAACAATCTAAGCTAGATAATAAATGCACATCATGAACTGAATGTCAAAGACATTGAGATCTCTACACTGAAGATGCAAAATGAACAACTACAAAATGACCTAAAAAGAGAGAAGGAGATTGCATAAAGTTTCAATAGACCCAATGAGGCCATCAAGTACTTTGAGCAGCTACTAAAATCACCAAGGGCTAGCAATATACTTCAGGACTAGGATACACCAAAACTGAACAAGGAGAGTCATCCAAGATCATAGAAGAAAGAAGTAACAAAGGTAAGAATAGTAAACCTACTTGAAATTTCTATGGTAAAAAGGGACATACCTCTAATGTATGTAGGAGCAAGAATTCTCATCAGCATGACAAACCATAAAATGTGAGTCACTATCATAAGTGCAAAAAGCAAGTACATTAAGCACATAACTGTAGGACTATGACTATCAGAACACCAAGATTTGAAAGTCGCTGCTACAATTGCAAGAAGTATGGACATAGAGCTTTTGAGTGTAGATCAAAGCCTATGTGGACACCCAATTAGCCAACAAGAGGAAATAACCATGGACATCATTACAATTGGGACTACAACACCAGGTATAGTTGTCATTACCGTTAGGAATATGGTCACATTCCTGAAAATTGCATAAGAACTAATTTTAGAGGAAACTACAATAGATGGTTGAGTCAAACCACATGTTTGAGTTGCTTGAAAACTGGTCATATCAGCAGGAATTACCCAACAAGGTCAAAGGCACACAACTCAAAGAACAACAAAGGTAAAGAGAAGGTAGATTTTGAATGCATCAGAGGAGAAATGAATAAGACTTGGAAGAAGAAAGATGAGTGTAGCACATCAAATGAAGGGATCACTTTACCTTAAAGGTTAAGTGGTCACACTTCATCAAACTAAGCAAAGAGAAGGCATCAGGAACTAATATACAAAGCTATATCATACATCAGTTCCTAAATAGGCAAGTACTGAAAAGAGAAGAACATCATGATTAAAGATGCAAAGTTAAAATTTCAAGATTTCATAAGTGTTGCCAAGTTTCCCTCAGATGTCGAGTAAAATTTCAATACATGCCAAGTTGATTGCCAAAAATAGTAGGAGACAAATGATTAGTTGTAGCTGAGTTGGTAGTGGAAGCCGAGTGGAGAGAAATTTTAGTTGAATCCAAGTAAAGGATACTTCTATGGATGTTGAGTGGTGGAAAAGCAATGGAAGTCGAGTAATCCAAAAATGCTTAAGAAGTCAAGTTGATAGCTGTAAATGTACTAAGCATTAAATGCTATGAAATAGGGTATGTTATCATGTTTTGAATCATTTTCTTTTCTTCATCATGATCAGAGAGCAAAGATGAAAGAGAGTGTAGAATGAGTTCAAATTAGAGAATCTAGTGTTTAACCCAATTCCAACAACAATGTAGCACAATTTTATCGAATTCAAGGTATTTACATTTGTGTCAAGGTATGAAGTTTCACATTTTCCTTGTGTTCAAACCCTAGATTACACAAATGGCTTCTAGCTCTAGGAAAACTTAGGAGAAAGAGTTGTTTGAGGTTTAGCTAGTATCCAATGAAGTAAAACAACCTGATCTCTAGCCAATACCAGAGGTAGCTTATAAAAATGACCTCATAGGAGCCCTATCTATCATACTCCCTAAGGTAGTTATGGTTTAGGATGTTAGAAGATGTTACAATTGCAAGATTGGAGCCATAGGTGACATGGAGATGAGGGAAGCCTATGAGAGACTGTGTGATAATAGAGTTTTGAAAGAAGAGTATCAGATTGTTGAAAAGAAGGGTTTAACACGTGCCCTAGAATTCCCCATAGTTTTCAAAACTAAATGGATCAAGCTAGTGCTTGGTTAGAGGATGATCTAATAAAAATCACAAAGAGAATTGTATATAGAGTGATAGGGTACCCAACCCTAGATCAACCAAAGACCCTCAGGAGTGATTCTAAGGAAGCAATTGAGAAGAATATTGGTGCCAAGTGGAACAAGAGAGGAATGACAATAGACACCATTCAAGACCCTCTAGTTGACTTTGTTGTTAGAGTCATTGCACATAAGTTCTACCAATCTAGTAGACTTAACAGTGTGCCTTGCATTGCAGTAGATGTGGGTTACAAATTGGTAAAAATGGATCATACTTATGATCTTGCAAAATTGCAACTGCAACAAATTAATGAGAATTTACCAACAATAAGGAGAACCAAGGGATCCCAATGCAAGTTTGGTGCTATTTTTATTTGCATTTTCTTCTAGGTATAGAATGAGTTTCCTTCTTTTGGTAAAGTTGTGTGAAAAGAAAATAGGACTATCATAGCTCAAGTTAATGAATACATTGAACAAAGGGGAGCTAATTTTGAGACCCTAATGACTAGCTATTTTGAAGACTTCAAGAAAACCATGAAGCAAAGGCTAAGAATACTAGTTTCATTAGTAGAAAATCATGTAAATGATGTATGATTTCTTGTAGATATTGATTATACTTATATACAAGCTACCACACCGAGAGTTAGATGGCTAAGACCTCTTAGCTATGAAATAAATATAGATGAGGCATCAATAGATATAACTGCACTACTAGCTGAGGAAGTGGAAAAAAGTGCACCATATTTTGGAACCTATGATGTGGTCATATCAAAGGTAGATATGGAGTTAAAGACTACCTCCACACTGAAGAAGAAAGATAAACTTGGAAGGAAGTTGAAAGCCAAATTTGGTGAGGGTATAGCAGAAGAAGAAGAAGAAGAAGTTGAGGGCGATGAAGAAGAACAAGGTCAAGAAACACTTGCTTTGACCCAATGCATGGGTGAGGATGTAGAAGAAGAGGAAGGTGCTAAGCAAGAAGTGCCCAAGGCTGAACCAAAGAAAATAAAGGCACAGAAACAACCAGTTGCATAGCCAAAGGGAAACAAGAAAGCAACAAAGCCAAGCCTAGCCAAGACAACTACAGGGGATGACACCAGGGAAACAACACAAGTGGAAAAAGAATAAGGTAAAAAGAAAGCCACAAAGCAAGGAGGGCTTGCAAAATAAAAGAAAAGAAGAAAATATGTTGCACCCCCAGAGTTAGATGAAGAAAAGAAAAAGTCTGACGATGATCAATACAAATTGGTAAGATGTTCTATCAAATATAAGTTGGAAAATGTTTGTAATAACATTAGAGATAATGCAGATTTGACTAGTTTAAAGACCATTGATTTTAATAAGTTGTCAAGAGAAGAACAAAACATAATGGAAGAGTCCATCTACACTATGATGGCTAAGTTCAAGACCACTCCACTTGAACTTGATAAATCTATGCCTAAGGAGCTAAGCTCCATTGTAGAGAATAAATGGCATTACTACCTTAAGATGGAGAAGGAAATAAAGGAATCTACATTGGCTCATATAATGCCAAACCTTAAAAAAGGTCAAATAAGCAAGGCTAACAAGAAACATGGGAGAAAATTTGCACCTAAATACAAAACCTTCAAAATACTGCAAAATCAAATTGAAGATGTTGTGCAAAAGTCCACACAAATGTGGAAATTAATTTATGGGTTGATAATAGTAAAAGAAAGGCAGGAAGATCCCTTTGAGGGAAGCAATTATGAGGAAGAAGAAGAGAATGAAAAATATGAGGAAGGAGAGAAAGAAAAATAAGAGGAAACAGTGGAGAAGACACAAGGTGAAGAGGCAACAAATGAAGAGCAACAACAAGAATAGAGTGTCCAAGACACCCAACTGCCACCACCAAGTCCTCCACATACAACACCTATATAAATTATCATTGTTAAGGATGTTCCTAACATGTCAGGTTAGAACATCAATCTAGTAACTACAGAGAATCTCAAAAAGATCCTTCACCAAACCACATTGCAATCACAACTGTGCACAAATCCTGTTTTGGTGAGTGTGGAAGAATTGCATAAGGCTGTAGCAGAAATCACTAAGGAGAAGGTGAACACACAAGAACCACCTTCACAACCTCCAATAGCTATAGTAGATCAACCAAAAGAGAAAGAAGCACAGGATACAACTGTTAAGGTTGATCACACAGTCATAGCAAAAACAATTGTCAAGGAACCAACAAAGGAACAAATAGGACAAGATGTTCCTGCAACATAAAGCCAAGGTACACCTCCTCAAGTAATTTTTATTGATCAAGGTATTAGAGAAGAAGGAAGAGGATGAAACCCCTAAATAAAAAGAGCAAGAGGCAATACAGACACTGGTAAACTTGCTTACTATGGGGACTCCTACCAAGAAGCTGAGCACTGATGCAGTACCACTGCAAATCATAGCACCAAGCTCGAGCTCCACCAAGGTAGCAAGAGTACTTTACTATGGAGACCTTGCACTTGATGAGGAAATAGTCATACCAAGTTATGACTCCAAATAAATGAACCTAACATAGATAAATGAAGTGTAAGAGGCACTGGAGAGAAGGAAGAAACAAGATATACTCAGAATTGAGTATAGGTAGAAGCATGCATTGGTAGATATCAAAGACATCTTCCTTAATGAATTTAGCTTGCCAGTACCTGATGAAACAAAGCCCATCATTGAGAAATTATCCAATATAGTGGACCAGGTACAAAACAAAGACCTTGATACAAATGTTAAGTTATTAGAGTGGTCTGAAAGGAAATTTCAAATGAAAGTCAATGAGAAGATATCTAGTGAGATAGCACTTTCACAAGTGGAATTGGATAAGAAAGTTGAAAAAGTGAAAACAATACTTGAGAATATATTCTCATTGTACTCCAAATTGTGTGACTCATCATACTTCACACAAGAATCTAGCCAAAGAATACTTAGCTTGGAACGAAATCTTAAGATTTCTAGCACACAACTACCCAAAGATCCAGCACAAAGTGAGAAGCATTTTGCAACAACACTTCATACCTAGAAGGAGTTAGTTGTATGGACAGCAAAAGAGGCCAATATTAAGGCCGAATTGATATAGATTCAATCTTCTATTACTCCACATCTAGAAGTAATACATAAGGAAATGGCCTATGCAAAAAATGTTTTGAAGAAAGACCCAAATCTTTCTACTTTAGAAGGCCTAGTACATCTTGTAGCACAGATAGCCATCCAACACAAATCACTGGAAATAGCATTAGACAATTGGAATACTTCTCTAAAGATGATAATGGAGGTAAATAAAACATTTTTGGCTAAATATTCCATTCATTCTTAGGACCCTTTGACATAAGTGTCAAAAAAGGGGGAGATAAGCATTATATGGGGAGAAATTACATTTTTAGATAATGCATTATGTAAATAAGAATGGGGGAGATATTCATGTAACAAAATTTTGAGAAATTAATAAGGAGATACAACCAAAGGAATCCAACAACTACAAGAAGATGTGTGAAAGGGGGAGAGTACAAATAGAAATAGGGTACATAGAAATAGAGGCAAAGGAATGATAAGGCAGAGAATGGAACCAACATGAGACAAATTCAGCTCAAGGGAATTTTGGTTGGAGAAATAGCACATCAACTCAGGGGGAGTTACAAGATTTGAAGGTATATAGTCTTCTACAAAATTTTGAACAAGTTTTTGAAAGTTTTGTATATATGCCGAATAAAATGTGTAGTATACTCATAGAGATCAGATTCATAATGTTTAGTTAAGTGTTTTTTCCACTCATGTCAAAGGGGGAATTTGTTGGTCTCACATTGGTCTTGAAAATTTTCATAACACTCAACCAATTCTCAAGATGATGTTGAGTATAATATAGATGTTGAGCTATAGTGTGTGTCAAGCCAGAGATTCAATAGGCGTCAAGTGAATTTCGGGTGCCAAGTGAAGTTTAGGTGTTGAGTGATAAGTGATGCTGAGTCACTATAGGTGCTAAGTAGACTATAGATGTTGAGCAAAATAGAATTACCATAGATGCCAAGAAAAACATAATTACTATAAGAGCTGAGTGAAACATAATTCTTATATGTGTCGAGCATCAGCAAATAGTAAGTGTCGAGTAACATAGAATCAACATATGAGTTTGTGCCTTCAAAAACTCAAATGTAAACCATTTTTGAAGCTGGCATAGGATGAATCTTGAAGGATCTTGAAGATAAGATCAAATCTTTTACATTACCTATGTAATCAGTATGTAGCCAATAAGAAAAATGGAGAAGACATGCAACCAATAGGAAAAGTGAATGAATTGAGTGGGAAATGAAGAATGAATATTGATCGTAGATTCATACCTAACCCTAAGTATTCAAAGCCTTTAAAAGGAGGATGAAACCCCATTATCTTTGCATGTGTGAAAAGTGTATGGGTGAATTATAGTGAAGTGCAGAAGTATGTAAAGACTTAGAAAGTAGAAAAAAATTGCAGCATTTAGTTGATTAAGAATAGAGTATCAAAGTTTAGAATAGAGACGTATTAGATCAAGCAAGGATCGAAGTAGATAGAGCAAAACAAGGATCCATAATCAACAATTGAAGATTGCAAGTCATCAGGTCAAGACATTCTACTATGTGTTCTAACTATTGTATTGTAAGAATGAAAATCCTATGTTGATAGGTTGGCTTAGTAGCTATTTTGGTTTAGTAGCCATATTGTAGATCCTTAGTAGGATTGTAAATAGTTTAATAGGGTAACATTCCAAGTGAGAGCTTGTAAATCCTTTAACTAGGTCACTTTTAACAGGGAGTAAAGTCTTTAACAGGATAGGCCTTTCATAGAGCAGACCATTGGAAGTGGTCAAACTTTGTAACCTTAAACAGTTACATATTACTATAGTGATACTTTTTGGGTGTCATCCCCACCCCAATTTTACATTCTTATTTTGGAGGGTTTATGGGTTACCAAATTCTTGTGTTATCTATTTTCATGCATGTCTTTACTTTCATGTTTGTTAGATGAATTAGATGCATGCAAATGGTTTCATCTAAAAGGTTTTGAAAAAGTCAAAGTTAGTTACTTGTAATTCACCCCTACCCCCTCAGAAGTAAATCTTCCCACTTGCAAATTCCAACAATAGTTTCAGTAATCTCTTCCTTCATACCTTTCAATAATTTCTTAATCTACACAATAGTAGAAAAATTGACTATCACAGTAACATACTTAGCCTTTGTTGTCGATTGAGAAATATATTTTTTCTTCTTGCTTGTCCATGAAATCAACCTCCTACCTTGAAAGAAAACACCTCCACTTGCACTCTTTCTATCATCAATGTTTCCTGCCCAATCAACATTTGTATAAATCTTAAGCTCAAAGTTATCACTTTGTTTGTACCATAATCCATAGTCTATTATTCCCTGCAAATATCTTAGTATCCTTTCACAGCCATCATGTGATTTTCTCTAGCATTAGCAAAAAATTGAGCAATAATACCAATAGCTAATGTAATTTCATGTCTAATATGTACAAAATATTGCAATTTTCCAATTATTGACCTACATAATGTTTAATTCACCTCATCAACATCATCATTCTTTGAAATTTTGTGACCATTAACCATAGGTGTTCTAACTAGTTCTGAGTCTTCTATCCCAAAAAAATTCAAAATCTCCTTGAAATAATTTGATTGTGTAGATACCTTTCTTGATCTAATAAATTTGAAAACCAGCAAAGAACTTGATCTCTCCAAATATTAACATCTGAAATTATTTCTTCATCACATTAGAAATTATTTACACAACATATCATATCTTCCAAATATAATATCATCAACAAAAATTTCAGCTAGCAACATCTTATTTTTAGATTCACTTTTCAAATACCAATTTTTATTGCCATTAGTTCTTACAAAACCAATTTCTACTAAATAAGTGTGTAATATTTCATACCATGCTCTAGGGGCTTGTTTCAAACCATATAATGCTTTCTATAACTTGCATACCATATTCTTCATGCTAGGATCAACAAATCCTTCATGTTGATCAATGTAGACTTCTTCTTCTAAGATTCCATATGAAAATAAAGATTCAACATCCATTTGGTATATCTTGAATCCTTTGTAAGTAGCATATGCAAGAAAAGTTATGAATCCTTCAAACCTTGCAACTGGGGAAAACATTTCTCAATAGTCATTTCCTTCCTCTTGTGCATATCCCTTACAAACTAGTATTTCCTTATTCCTTGTGACTTCACCTTTCTCATTCATCTTGTTTCTGAATACCCACTTAGTTCAAATCACATTCTCCTCCTTTGGTCTAGTAACCAATGACCATGTCTTGTTCTTTTCTATTTAGTCAATTTCCTCATTTATTTCCTTTATCCAACCTTCATTCTCCAAAGCATCTTTAACAGATTTAGGTTCTACCTCTCATAATAAACATGCATCATTCTTCAAACTCTTGTCATTACTCTTGAATATTTGCTTCCAATAATTTGGTTTGGTATATGGTTCCTTCTTACATATTTTGCTAGAAAATATTCACGTCTTCTTTCTTCTTGTATTTCACTTGGTTTAGTTGGTTCATCTTTATCTGGTATCTCTTGCTACAACTTGGCATTGTCTATCTGATTTTTAGTTTCCTTTCTCAAATGTTCAACAACTTGTTGATGCTTAGAAGATCTTTTTGGTCGAACATCAAAAGTTCTTGACTATTGATGCCCAACAACCTCTTTCTCTAGTTCAAGTAAAGTACTAGGTTCTCCTTTGTAGATGTGAATAAAATTTGTGTAGTCTTTAGGTTCTTTCTTGCATTCGTCTTCATTCTCTTCTACAAATTCATCATCTCTAAACTTTGCACTTACAATATTTTTGTTAGTGTTAAAATTTAAACACTTATATTCTTTTCTTTTAGTGGAATATCCTATCAATATACCTTCATCACTCTTTGCATAAAATTTTCCTTTCCTTACATATTTTAGTATGTAACACTTGCTTCCAAAACCTTTGAAATAATTCACATTAGGTGCATATCTATACCAAAGTTCAAAAGGTGTTGTGTTTGTACTTTTCTTAACTTGAACTTGGTTTAGAGTATAGATTGTAGTACTTAGAGCTTCCCTCCAATACCTATGTGAAACATTCTTCTCCATCAGCTCTAAAATTTGCACTTCCAATATTTTTGTTAGTGTTAAAATTTAAACACTTTTATGACTTTCTTTTAGAGGAATATCCTATGAATATACCTTCATCACTCTTTGCATCAACTTTTCCTTTCCTTACATATTTTGGTATGTAACAATTGCTTCCAAAACATTTGAAATAATTCACATTAGATGCATATCCATACCAAAGTTCAAAAGGTGTTTTGTTTGTACCTTTCTTAACTTGAACTATGTTCAGAGTATAGACTGCAGTACTTATAGATTCCCTCCGATACTTCTATGAAACATTCTTCTCCATCAACAATGTCTTTACACAGTTCAAGATTTCTCTATTGCTCCTTTCAATTATTCTAATCTATAGTAGAACCTTTGGTACACTCATTTGTCTCTTCATACCTTTTTCATTGTAGAATATGTTGAGCTCATCTGATATGAATTCACCTCCTCTACTTGATCTCAAGCACTTTATATTTTCTTCATGTTTCATTTTTAACTCTAGACAAATACCTCTTAAAAATTTTAAATGCATCATGTTTTCTTTAAGAAACATTATAGTCATCATTCGAGAGAAGTCATCAACAAATAGAATGAAATATTTGTCATGATAATAGCTTTGCACTTCAATACGACCACATAAATTAGTATGAACTAACTCCAAAACATGATCAGAATAATAAGTCTTTCTCTTAAAACTAGATTTTTCCATTTTTCCCATTTGACATTATTTTCACATCATCTTATCTAGTTTTCTCAATCTTGGTAACCCTCGTACTCTTTTTTTCTTATTAATTCTTACCAAATTATCAAAGTTCACATGACATGGCCTATTATGCAATAACCAAATATCTTCAAATTATTTAAATAGACATGTATCTTCAAATAGGTGTAGATAGAACAAATTACCTCTTGTTTCATCACCACTTCCAATTAGTTCAAGAGTAGCATCATAGATCTTTTCCTTCCTATTTTGGAATTCAACTTGGTAGCCTGAACTGATCAACTATGCCACACTCAAAAAGTTGTATTTCAAACCATCAACTCAATATGTGTTTTCACATATGATCTTATCATTCAGTATAATTGATCATTTACCTTTCACATAATAGGGTGCATCATTCCCAAACTTAATGCTACTTCCATTATAATGTTCTAATTTTTCAAACATACTTGTGTCACCAGTCATATGATGTGAACAACCACTATAAATTATCCATTGTCATTCTTATTCATATGTGAAATCAAAGAAAATTTCCCATCTTCACCAAATTCATCTTTCATTGCAACACAAGCAACTTCTTGATCATTTTCATTAGAATCACTATCATTACTATCTTCTTCAACAATATAACAAGATGTCTTACATTTTCCTTGGTATTTTCTTTCTTTCTTTTCCTCATTTTCACCTCTTTCAAGACATCTTCCAACAATATGACCAATTTTCTTACATGTAAAATAAATGATAGGGATTTTAGCTTTATATTTTACTATTCCTCTTGGCAGCCTTCTTGCTAATAATAACTCTAACTCATCAAGATCATCATTTGATTCACTATTGTTGTCCACATGTTTACTCTTCTTCTTTCTTTTAGATCCATCTAGGGTTAGTTGAGACTTGAAAGCACATTTAATACTAGATTATGTATAATTATCAAAATTTGACCATTCAAATGCAATTAGTCTACCAATCAGACCATCCAAGGTCAGATCATTACCAGGGGCACATCTTAGTTCTTGAATTGGAGAGACTATAATTGCATTGATAGGAAGTAAATTCCTCAATACCTTACTTATCACAGTCTAATAAGATATGATTCCTCTATATCATCTAATAACATTCACCACCTTCTTGATTCAACCAAACTATTGTGCAAAAGATTCTCCCTCTTTCATTCACGTTACATCAAATTTACCTCTTATACTTTCTCCCTTAGCCCTTAACCCATTTTTTTCTCCTCCATGGATTTGAGCTAACTTGTCCCATATTTTCTTTGTAGTAGTGCATTATTTTACATCGTCAAATTCAACATAACTCAGGGATGATGCTAGATCTATCACCATTTAATTGTGCTATTGTGTCTCTCTCAGTTGTTCAATAGTCATGGTTCTATGTACTTCAATTTACTCATTTTCCAAGTAGTATAATGTAGAACATCCAACTCTACATACATGAAATTTCATCAATTGTTTCCATGTTGGGAAGTTCTCCTTGTTCAACTTAGGTACCTCTCTTTTTTACATCTTTTAATATTTATCTTAGGTCCCTTCAAACTTCCCTTCCAAGCACCAAAGATCTAATACTAATTTTTAGAATATTTAAAATAACTGGGGCAGGGGGTGGGGGTGGGAATCAGTTATTCTTAGGTCTAGATGTACCAATTCAACTTTTACTAATTCCAAATACCTTAACAAACTCATAAAACCAATCGGTCCATATAGCATCTCATTAGCTACTTAACATATTCATTTATCACCTAGCTCTATGTTCAATAAATGTCAAATAAGAGTAAATAAACAACAATAATTAGCATGCATCACACATTTAACATTCACACTTGTTTGATACTAAGTTTTAACATGGAAACCCAATTTTGGAAAAACCATTAAGTAACATGCTACCACTTTTCACTCTTCTAAATTGATCTTGGTAAACAACTGACCCTGTTAAAGGTTACAAAACACATTGTTAGGTATGACCTTGTTAAAGGAGTGAATCACCCTATTAGGAGTAGTCTAGTTAGAGGACTTTGGATCATTCTATTAGAATTTCACCTTGATTAAAGGATTTACAAAATGACTATTAGGTCAATCTTGATTAAAGGACTTTCACTACCACAATGGTTACAAAGTAAGACCTAGGTTTTATCTATTAAGATACAACTCACTTAGTAAATTCAGATCTCCATTTGGCTCATCTACTAGTTCATTGATTGGACTTCATTAAAATCTCCATCTCTGATCTTCCTTTCAACCCTTCAAGAAATCACCCTTCACCAATCTTCTTACCCTTCCTCTGGTACTATTTTATACATAAGTTTTCCACAAAATCTCCAATCAACAATGAACCAACCTTAGAAAATATCTCTTATGCCTCCTTAAATAGGTAGCTTTGATATTTTTCAACTTAAACATCACTGTAGACCTTAGGGTTTGGTTATATTAAATGAATATATCTATTATGTTGTCCTTCTACTCCTTTCTTCATACTTCTCGAAACTTTACTTTAAATTCTTGCATTTGATTACATAACCAACTCAATGCTTGAATTAAATATGTCAAAAAATTAATCATTATCATCCACACATTTTGACTAATCTAAAAGTTCAACTATGTCTACCTTAACTTGATTCTTTCACAAATTCTTATTTTGCTAACACTCGGCCATCGTTGCATTCTTCTTCTTAATTAACATTGGGTAGTTTTGTGATTTTCACAAAGCATGCCCCAATTCTCTTAGAAATGGGGACCCCTTAGTTTAATTTTTTTCTTTTCTAGACCCCTAGTCTGGAGTTTGAGTCTTTTTAGGGCTCTATCTAGTGTCAGAGTCAACCTTGGCCCTCTGCCTAAGAAACCTAGTTATCAAAAAATAGAGATTTTGAATGTAAAATGTGATTTTTTAGATGAAGAGGGGCACACTAGCGCACCTAACACACCCCTTAAGGTGCACTAAGTGCACTAGATGCACTAGCATGGATCACTTCCCTTTGGAAGTGCGCACATGCATAGGTGCGCAACCTCAAAGGGTACACTCCTCCCCAAGCCTATAAAAGCCTGGGGCCTCACCTCTCTTCTAACACTCATTCTTACATTCAGGACATCTGATGGTACACCTCCACACCCCCAAGGTCTACCATCTTTGATAATGTTCAGACATATACATGCACACACCAAAGTTAAAAAATAAGGTGTGCACCTTTTTTTGCAAATGAACTTAAGAAAACCTAAATAAATATAAACCTTATGTAAGGTGCACATATGCACATCTATCTAAGGTGTTCTTATGCACACCTTATCTAAACCAAAAGAGAAGATGTCATAATGATGGTGTGTAGTTCCACACCTTTCCATGGTGTGCAATTGTGCACCATCTTTTTGCTCCTAAGACTAAACCTCTAAGGGATTAGGGTGCACACATTACACACCCTCCAAGGCACACACCCTATTGCTAATCCACTGATGTACCTTTGTAATATAAGGGTGCGTACATTACACACCCCGCAAGGTGCATAATATGCACACCTTTTAGTGGAAGATCTTGCTAAATGCAAGGTGCACCTAGCACACCCACAAGGTGTGCAAGGTGCACCAAAACATTGTCTCCTAGAGCTAGAAATAGGGTTTTTAGGTGTTTTATCAGGTTTAGGTTTTTTGGGTCAGTATTCTTAGCAATTAGGGTTTTTTTTTAATTTTATTTTTCCACCTTCCAGACTAATAGATGTTTATTTCTTGTAGAAATAATGGCTTCTTCATCATCCTCCCTCATTGCAAAGATTTCTCCTAAGCTAGTGGTTTTTAAGTTTCAAGGTGTCCAATCAAATTCACAATTCCAGGATGTGCATTCAGAGATCCAAGATACAAAAATGGGTCAGATTGACTGGAATGCATTCTTGGTTCTATGCAAAAAACCAAATGAGAGGCCCCCAATCGTGTCTGTACTTATAAGATTGGGATTAATAAATATAGCTTCACACACAGTTTTAGTACAATCTTCTACATTGATCATGGATCTAGCCAATAATTATGTTTTTGAAGAGAGGGTGGTCAAAAGCATAATTGGAGAGATCATTCTCGATCTAATACCCAAGAATATAGAGAAATTATTTCATCTTTTGAGGGAAGATTAGTATATAAGATTGGCATACCATCAAGTAGAAATGTGGTATAAAGATCATGAACAAGAAGCCACATAAATTATTCAATCTTCATATCTCATTGATAGAACACCTTTGGGAAGAAAAGTTGGAAAAGTAGATATGACAAGAGGTTACATGAAGGATGATATTGGACATTCCATAGTGCTACTGAGTAGGATCATGGGATTACCAACAACAGGACACTTAAACATATGGATGGTACACTTCATTGAAACCATCAGAATGGCCAAGATGCCAATTGACTGTGCCACAATTCTCAATGATAATTTAGATGAAAAACTAGTGGTGGTCAAAAATCAATTAAGGTTTTATATGACATCTTATTTGGTGTATCTATTAGCAACAAGAACTATAGATTACCCAAGATTGTTTAAGAGGGGAAACTTGCAAGATGTTGATGCATGGAATTATGTGGTATACCCCCAGCTAGTGAAGAAAAAGCTCTCGGATCATAGCAAAGAATAAAAAATAGTGAATGATGCTTTTATTTTTGCAATTATCTGGTTTTTTGAGGGAGACTATGCAAAAAGGATGTCAGAAGAGGCGACAACAAAAATTATAGAAATAGGTGCCTACTACATCCAATTCAAGATATTCACCTACTTATGGGTAATAGGTACAACTATAAATCCTAAGAAGCTCCCCAGGTATCCTTGTGATAGACTCATTTTTCTAGAGATTGTGTGACAACTCTTGTCTACATATGACAGAGTAAGGAAAAAACATAAGAAGACTTGGGTATGGCCCATCACCATAGGTTTGTTCAGTGTCAAGTAGAAGCAGGATATCATGACTTTTGAGTTAGAATGGGATCAATATCCCTTGGAGGATTATAATTCCCCTCCATATTTTGATAACATTGGCAGAGTCCAATTCTTGGTAGGAAAATAATTTAAACATGAAGATGCTATAAAGGATCACTGGATGAATGTAGTAGATGACTACGATATCTGGATAAGAGATTATTGTAGGATGACCCTTTATTTGGTAGGCAGTGCCTTGAAAATAAAGGTCCCATTGAAGCTTGTTCAGAAACACACTTCAGATGTTTTGGATCCTCTATATAATCCAGATAAGATATGCGATCAACCGATCATGAATGTAGATATCAATCATAGGGTGAGACATATCATCCACTTAACCAAGGAATGAATTAAGAGATCATTCCTATTGGATCTGGTTCCACAAGTAGTAGTCTTCCAAGCTATAGCCCACCTAGTGAAAGGTAGAGGAGCGAAAGTTATAGTACCAACTTTCACAACCCAATCTCCAATTAGGCCAGAGATAGTGTATTAGCACGTTATGGAAGTTGGGTACTTCAAGGCACAAAAAGGAAATAATAAAAGGAAAAGAGTTCCCCCATACCGATTTGAGCCTAAGGTTGAAGGGACTCAAGCCTAGGAGGCAACTCAAGCCAAAGAAGCCACTCAACCTCAAGATAATCCACAAGTGCCACCACCAGAATTGGGATAGGGATCTAAAGATCAAGCACAAGAGGTGTCCCCATAGGTTCAAGAAGAACAAGCCTCTCCATCAACTCCTAAGAAGAAAAATGTTAAGACTCCAATTAAAAGGACTAGAAGAGAGAGGGTGCAAAGTAAGGTTATTCCTATTCCTTTAGTCCTAGAAACCATTCCTAAAGGAGGTGAAGAGGATGAAGAAGATGAAGAGGATAACCTTCTCTTGAGTTAGAGGACTCATCTAGCTATGGCTACTAAGGTAGAATGAAGAAGGAGATCGACTATAATGCCACCATCCATTCCTACACAACCTATTCAGTTTACAACTTCAAAGAATGAATTACAATAGTAGATTGATGAACAAAAAGACCAACGAGCTAATATCTTTAAAATGTTAGATTTTAACTTCATGCCTATAGGTACTAAACTCATAGGAAAAAAGATAAGGGATACACTAACAAATTATCCTTTGGGAGAAAATTGGAGTCAATTGCCATCTTCTCCACAAGGACCTCTAAGTGCTAGTCTTAGAAAGGATAGGGTTGTCATTGCACCAAAAGATCAACCTGCTAATGCCCGATACAACCAATAGACTTATAGAATCATAGGAGATGGTTAAGCCATGTTGCAAATCTTGTGATGGATTCTAGCCCACTACCAAAAATCCCCCTCCCAATGTCACTCACCATGGCCAGTAGGATTTGAACCTATGACCAAGCTCTGATACCAATTGTTAGAAAGGATAGGGTTTTCATTGTACCAAAAGATCAACTTGTCAATGCTTGATAAAACCAATAGTCTTATAGAACCACAAGAGGCAGTTAAGCCATGTCGTGAATCTTACAAGGGATGCTAGCCCACTGCCAACATCCCTGCTATCACCAGCTCAAGATGTATCTTTAGTGGATAAAAGTTTGGCCACTCCTCTACCTTCGGTCAATGAAGAATAGGTGCAACTAGTACAAGAAGAAGAGCCACAACAAAGACTCATAGATGAAGTATCAGAGGAGGAGAAATATATGAACTCGAACAAACTTCTCAAGATATAGAGGTAAGGATACTGAGATCAATAGATACAGGAATGCATGATATAGATACCTCAGAGAAAGAAAGGACTCTAGAAAGAAGCAATAAGGGAAAGGGTCTAGCATAACAAACTCCCTCTTCATATAAGTATAAGTCTCTGATGGAAACTATTGCAAGATGTTTGAGAAAAGAGATGATGGTTAGGCATAAAAGGAAACTATATTTTACTGAGGAAGAGGGAATGAGAGAATTAGTTGAAGCTCTCAAGAAGCCTAAGTTACCTAAGGGTGATGCACATACATTGGCCTTCATTATGAAGAACTGAAATCAAGACTTGTTTTCTCACATTGCTATCCCTTGTCTACATGTTGATACTAAAGATCTAACCACAAATGGTTATTAGATCAAATAAGTTTTTCTTGGAAAGCCAACTATGGACACAGTTAAGTTTATGGTCACCACGGGAATTAAAGAAGTGTTTAACCACTTAGGCAAAGATGAGGCTAAGTTGGTCAAGCTAAGAAAGAAGAATGAAAACATGAGGGGGTTTTTGCATGATTTAGTTGATCCTATTAACCTAGATAATCCGGAGGCCACCCTTGAACAAGCTTTAGAAAAGAGAGATAAAGAGAGGGTAGTTATACAAGGAGATCCATTTTTGAAGGCTTGTCGGTTGTAGCAAAAAAGTTTTGAAGAAAAGGGTGTGCAGATAATACAAGGGAACCTTAAGTTATTGAACCATATGAAGAATAATGTGGAGAAATTGGTTGCTATTTTAAACTAGGATTTTGGATTGATGGATGAGGTACATAACCTAGGGAAATGACCTTCGAGTGTTGCAGTCAACAAAAGGTCAAAGGTATCGTATGTTGATGAATGTATATATGGTGAATGAGTTAGATAAGATAGATGATTTGATTGAGAAGATTGCAGATGGTAATAAAGTAATGGAGACATTACATGCAGATATTTATAAGCTCAAGGATCAAACCCAAGAGAAAAATTTGGAAGCATATAAGTATTATATGATGCATGTCTTGACATTTTTGAAGATGAATCGAAAGATAAACTCCTATCAATGCAAGCATTCGTTGGATAGTTTTGAATGGTCTTTGATGAAGCTTTGATTCATGAAGACATTAGACAAGGATTCAAGACAAAGGAGGCATTATTGGAATTAGATGTAAAACTAGAAGATTTTGTAGAGACTCGCATAGAAGTGGGCAACTACTGATAGATAGTGAAGGATAAGCATAGTGCTTTAGATTTACCAAATGCAACCCAAGTAATGGAGATAATAGAAAAATTCAAGAGTAAAATATAGCTCTTGTATGAAGGGGAACAAAACCCAAAAGCTAGAATTTTAATTTTGACACTTGGGAAAATTTTGCATTTTTTGAAACTTGTCTTCCAAGGTGTGAAAGGTGTGCTTCTCCAAATGTTTGCTTCTCCAAAGGTGCACCAAAAGTTTTTTGAAGAAGTCATAGGTACACTAACAGTTAACTACCAGTTCTAAATTTAGAGCTTTCCATGCACTGGAAATGCATTTTGACAACAGTTCAATTCCTACAAACCTCTAGAGAAGGTTGAGCTTCTATTTTTGGCATCTCCAGAGATTCTCGCATCATCTAATCACTTTCTTCTTCTTATTTTATCAAACTTTCTTTGTTTTAAGAAATGTAAAGGCTCATGCACCCATTATATGATATAAACAAGGGTGGAGTCCTACTTAGCACAAGTTAGAGAGTCAGTTTGTACGTAAATAGATTTGTTTTATTAGTTTAGAAGCATACATTTGCATGAAGAGATCTCTCACTCTCAACACAAATTGAGAAGAAGATTTCCTATAAATTGGGGAATTAAATATGTATTCTGGGCCATTATTTTGATGCAATAATATATGATATTGGTGCTCTCATTTAGAGTGTATTTATTCTTGCTTGAGTGTGTTATATTTTGTGAATGTATGTTCATGGACTGTAATAGAGCCAATTATTTTATTGTTATATTTTGATTGAGCAATCTTTTAATTTTGTTGTTTGCCACAGGTTTACAAATTTTGTTAACATACTTAGTTGGATAAGAGATCACCTATTGTTCCTACATGGCTTTTTGTCTTGGATGAGCGCACTTTTTGTGGCCCTGCAATCTAATGAAAAGTGAAACATGTTACAATTACTAAATTCCCATCAATAATTGCACTAGTGGAATTAAAGAAGCATTGCTCCTATTTTCATTGGTTACCTACTGATCTTTTCAAAGGCTTAACTGGAAGATGTGCTATTTTTGTGGCTTATGTCTATTAGGGATTTAATTTTCAAGTCATTTCTTTAAACTTCTTGTTACCCTATCTTCATTATTTTCTTTTACAAATACTTGGTTAATTTTGGAATTCATATAGTTGCATAGTTAAAATTGCATTCATTATAAATAGAAAAATATAAAATATATATTTCTTTTTGTGTGGTTTTTCTTTTGAGATAGCAAGAAGATTCAACATCTTATTCAAAATTGGTCAAACTGGCAAAGACCTCCTCATGAACACTCACATTTATCTTCTACTAAGTGGGTTCTAGTAGGTCACAAGATTGCCTAGAACCTTGGATTTGATCCCAGATTAACTTTTCAAGAGAGGAGTTCAAAAGGATTCTTTTCATTAAGCATCGTGCAAAATGACAGCTCAACAGGTAGCTTAGTCTCCACAGTTCTATCTCACTTGGATTTTATTGGTTTTCCTGGTCTTCACTATGATCGATCATTACTAAATTTTCCTTATTTAACTTTCTTGGCCATAACTATCACTCAGCTAATACTATTTATTCGGCTAACTAAGTTCCTTGATATTCTACTTTATTAGCCTTGTAAAACTATCACTTAGCCAAGCTTATTATTTTTCTTAGTTCCTTGTATTCTCTTCTAAACATTAGCTCAATTGTCTTCTTTACTTCATGTAATGATTAAACAACACATTGTTTTGTCAAATACTAACTGATCAAATGGTCATTGTAGTTCAATCATACTTACTCCTCTTTACAAAAAACTTCACTAGTTCATCTAATTATCTCTCTTTTAAAATCCTTTTCATCAATAAATAAACATGGCACTCTACGCTATTAGTAAATTTCTCTCTTGTAGGTTTGACATAAATGACAACATAGTAATTGTTCCAATTGTAGTTTCTGACAATGCAGTAGATGTTGCAATTTGCCAAAATATTGGATTGAGGAAGAAAGACAAGACAAAGACTTGATGAATGAAAGGAGATCTCATTGCTTGATTGCAAACTCCTTAGTTTGGCTTCCAATGGGTGAAAAAGATCTAGATCTATGGAAGCAAGTTCCTTCCATACACGATGGAAATGATGGAATAAAGACGTAAAATGTATGATAGCTTCCTCTCACTTTCATACTTGATGGACTTGAATGCTTGATAATGGATTCCTTCACCAATGGATAATATTTTGTACTTGAATCTCTTGAATGTATAAATGAATGATAACAACTTTATGTGATGTCAAAAAGAGCATTGAATGTCTTTTTATACTCATTCCAGAGCTAAGATTTTGCATTGTTGACTTATGGATCCAAAATGAAAAATATTGTATTGAGCTCAGTGCCCACTTAAACTCAAAGATCTAGAACAAGGCCAACTTGGGTGACCTTTTCAAGATAGTCTTCTTTGAAATTTGTCTAGGAATTAGGCGAGTGTTCCAAGAAGAGACAGTGAAAACAATAAATTTTCAAGAAATCTAGACAATTCTTAAAATTTAAAAGTGCATGCATAATTCACATGAGGAAGTTAAATTATGTGAATGGGTGAAAAAATAGGTAATCATATATATAAGCTAGAGCCAACCTGGAGTTTAGTTAAGATTGAAAGAGAAGGAGGACCTTTATTTGAATTTAATATGAATTTAATTGTAATCTAAACAACTTCATATAATTATTGAACAACACATTGTCTTGTCAAAGACTAACTAATCAAATGATCGTTGTAAATATATCATACTTACTCCTCTTTACAAACAACTTCACTAGTTCATCTAATTATCTCTCTTCTCAAATCCTCTTCATCAATCAAGAGATATGGCACTCTACATTGTTAGTAAATGTCTCTCCAGTAGGTTTGACATAAATGAGAACATAATAATTGTTCCAATTGTAGTTTCTAACAATACATTAGATGTTATGATTTGCCAGAATGTTGGATTGAGGAAGAAATGCTTGATGAAGACTTGATGAATGACTGTAGACATCCATACTTGATTGCAAACTTCTTAGTTTCGCTTCCAATGGGTGAAAAAGATCTAGATCTATGGAAGCAAATGCATTGCATACATGATGGAAATGATGGAATAAAGATGTAACATTCTTGATAGCTTCCTCTCACTTTCATACTTGATGGACTTGAATGCTTGATAATTGATTCCTTCACCAATGGATAATATTTCACACTTCAATCTATTGAATGTAGAATGGATGATAATAGCTACTTGCTCATGAATAGGAATTATGTGATGTCAAAAAGATGGTTGGATGTCTTTTTATACTCATTCTAGAGTGGAGATTTTACATTGGTGACCTTAATTATGGATCAAAAAAGAAAAATAATTTATTGAGCCTAGTACCCACTTAAACTCAAAGATCTAGAACAAGGTCAACTTGGTCAAGCTTTTCTAGGTAGTCTTCCTTAAATTTTGTCTAGGAATTATGGTAGTATACTAAGAAGAGGTAGTGAAAACCACAAATTTTCAGGAAATTGACACAATTCTTGAAATTTAAAAGTGCATGCATAGGTCACATGAGAAAGTTGAATTATGTGAATGGGTGAAAAAATAGTTAATTATACATATAAGCTAGATCCAACCTCGAGTTTAGTTAATATTGAAGGAGAATGAGGAATTATTTTGGAATTAAATATACATTTAATCGTATTCTAAACAACTGCATATACTGATTAAACAACACCTTGTCTTATCAAAGACTAACTGATCAAATGGTCGTTGTAATTCAATCATACTTACTCCTCTTTAAAAACAACTTCACTAGTTCATCTAATTATCTCTTTTTTCAAATCCTCTTCTTCAATCAATAGAGATGGTACTCTATGTTGTTAGTAAATGTCTCTCTAGTAGGTTTGACATAAAAGACAACATTTTGTTTTTTTGAATTGTAGTTTCCAACAATGCAATAGATGTTGCAATTTGCCAAAATGTTGGATGGAGGAAGAAAGATGAGATGAAGACTTAATGAATGAAACTAGATCTACTTACTTGATTGCAAACTCCTTAGTTTGGCTTCCAATGGGGGAAAAAGATCTAGATCTATGGAAGCAAGTGCACTGCATACATGATGGAAATGATGGAATAAAGACATAAAGTGTTTGATAGCTTCCTCTCACTTTCATGGATTTCTTCACTAATGGATAATATTTCTCACTTCAATCTCTTGAATGTAGAAAAGGATGATAACAACTCCTTGGTCATGAATAGGAATTATGTGATGTCAAAAAGAAGGTTGCATATCTTTTTATACTCATTCCAAAGCTGAGATTTTGCATTGTTGACCTTAATTATGGATCCCAAATGAAAAACATTGTATTGAGCCTAGTGCCCACTTCAACTCAAAGTCTAGAACAAGGCCAACTTGGGAAATGTTTTCCAGGTAGGCTTCTTTGAATTTTGTCTAGGAATTAGGGGAATGTACTAAGAAGAGGCGGTAAAAACCACAAATTTTCATAAAATCAGGACAATTCTTGAAATTTAAAAGTGCATGCATAGGTCACATAAGGAAGTTGAATTACATGAATGGGTGAAAAAATGGGTAATCATATATATAAGCTAGAGAGAACCTTAGGTTTAGTTAAGATTGAAAGAGAAGGAGGTCTTTTATTTGAATTAAATATGCATTTAATTTTAATCTAAAGTCCCACCATAAGAAACCCACTTAAGAAGGGTGAAAATTGTCCCAAAATGAACACAAGTTAAGTGCTTACTTTTTAGGATGCTACAAGTCTATAGATTTAATGGTCTTGGCCATTTATGCCATATATTGATTAATGGGAAATAGATTTTCAAATTTCTTTAGTTTTTGGTAACACTAAGATTTTCCCTTATGTTAAGGGGTTTTCTATTTATTCTTTTATTTTTGTTGATGATTGAGGATTGGCATTGAGTAGATTGTGGTCTTGCAAGATTCATTTTCTTTCATTCAAACCTTGAAACATCTCCACATCTCTTGGTAAATCACTTAGTGTGCATCTAGGGTGGGTTCATCTTCAAAATTCCCCCTTTCATTTTTAGGAGAGTTCTTGTTTTAAGGCCATCATCAACTTTATAGGTCATTTATTAACTACCATGAAGGCATGGGTCTCTAACTTTGCACACATTTTGGTTGATACTAAAATTTCCATACCTATTCTTGCTAATTTTATTCTCATGGTTGGTATAGGCAATGGATTCAATTGTTGGATTATAACTTGGTCTCCTATTTTGATGTTGTCAATACTTCTCTACTGGGCATTTTTCCATATGTAGTTTATTTGTCAATACTTCTCTACTGGCCACTTAGCCATATGTAGTTTATTATCTAACACCACAAAAGCAATATCTCTTTGTGGAAAGATGCTAATGATGACATGTTATTGTTGTGGATTCCAACTCTTCCTTTGATGATCCCTGACTGACTGATGATGACTCCCAAGATTATGCTTTTGTTGTTGGTTTGGCTGAAATGTCCCCTTTCTAATTTTATATGATATTTAAAGACTCTAATCAGGTTTTTAAAATCAAACAAACAATATTTCAAAGATCCACCAATTACTCAATAAAACCCAAATCGGGTATGCCCGAAATAGTGCCAAAAACTTCACAGCTTCACATATTATTAATAAATCTGAAAGTGGAAATTTTTACAAAAATTTCACCAGCATAATGGCCTACAAAATGAAATTTCCAGATCTGTATAGAATTTACACAACAGCTCCCAAATGGAGGACGAAAACAATGCTCATCGGGCTCCCGAAAATAACACAAAAATAGCCCAGAAACACCACAAAAACACTAATAATATATCACAAAAGTATAACCATGACCAAATACATATATTCAGCTCTGTTTTAACATCTAAATGTCTAAAATACAGTATCAACTCAAACTGATATGAAATACTCAACCAAAAACACCAAACTCTTACAAAAAACACACCTGAAAACTCACAAATTTGCACTGTTCAGCACAAGGGAAAACTCTACATGAGCTTGCACGTGGAATGGCTTTAAACTCTCATCCTTAGCCTCCCTTGAAACTTACAATCTCCCATCCTTGGGTCTCCTTCTCCATGGGTTTGGTAGCCTCTGAAGAACAACAAAGCAATGAGCAAAAATCAAGTTCTAGAATGAGCCCAAAATGCCTCCAAATCTCTTAAAAGAGAGCATAACCCTAACTCACGACCAAGAGGGGTTAATAAAACATATTTTAATAATAATTTTCATTTATTAGTCCATTGGTTTTCAAAGATTAGCCCCTTTTGCCGAAACTTCACCTTTATGAGCCTACCTACCTTAGCAAAGATTATTATTTTTAATTATTTGAAAAGGGGACATGACAAGTCCTCCCCTCCCAATATTGCTTGTCCTCAAGAAATGAAGGTTGGAATGCTCAAAAATATGTGCTCCTTCCCAAGTTGCATCCTCCAATGGTAATCCTTTCCATTTGACCAAATGCTCTATGATGCTCCTATTTCTCAATCTTTTCTCTCTTGTATCCAAAATCTCTTCTGGTATCAAAACTAATTTCCCTTCATCACCAAGAGGTGGTAATTCTGTAGATACTATGATTTTCTATCCTAGAACCTTCTTTAGGCAAGATACATGGAAAAGATTATGTATTTTGTTGGTTGGTGGGAGCTCCAATTCATAAGCTACCTCTCCTACCTTCTTGATGATCTTATAAGGCCTGTAGAACCTTGGCTTGAGCTTCTCTGCCCCACTCCTCTTCAAGGTGCTTTGCTTATATGGCTACAACTTGAAAAATACCAAATCTCCCACCTCAAAAGATCTTTCAGTCCTTTTCCTATCAGCATACAACTTCTGTTGGTTTTGTGCATGTTGTAGATTATACTTGAGGGACCTTATTATGTCTTGGCTTTGCTTGACAAAATCACTTGTTGTAGGTACTCTACTATCTGAAAGTACTAGATCAAGAAAGGAAAGGGCATCATAAACATAAAGAGCATGAAAAGGAGGCATACCAATAGACATGTTATGAGATGTATTGTAACAATACTCCCTTAGGTGCAACCATTTCACCCAAGCATGTTGTTGATTTGAAACATAGTTCCTCAAATATCCCTCTATCCATTAATTAACTATCTATGTTTGTCCATCTGTTTGAGGGTGATAGCTAGTACTGGGAGTGAGTTCAGTTCCTACCAAATGAAAGAGCTCCTTTCAAAAAGAGCTAAGGAATCTATTGTCTCGGTCACTGACAATTTTTCTAGGCAAGCCATGTAATCTAAAAATTTCCTTGAAGAACAATTCGGTCACTTGTGATGCCTTGAAATCAGATGTGATAGGAAAGAAATGTGCATACTTAGTTAGTCTATCTACCACCACATATATGCAATCCTTACCTTGAACCTTGGGCAACCCAGTGATGAAGTCCATGGAAATACTTTCCCATTTTTGTTCAGGAATAGGAAGTGGCTGCAACAACCTTGCAGGAAAATTTTGCTCACTCTTGCTTTGTTGGCATACCATACATTCCATAATGTGTTTAAGGACATCCTCCTTCATACCCTTCCATGAAAACCACTCTCGAATTTTCCTGTATGTCTTGAAGTATCCTTGATGACCAGCCAAAGATGTGTCATGAAAGACCTTCAATATCCTCTCCTTAGTTTTTTATCCTGGCACTAAGAAGATCATGTTCTTGTAATAAATCAATTCGTGAACAACCTTGTACCTATTATGATCCACTAACTTATCCAAAATCTTGGTGGCAAAGGAATCTTTAGCATACTCTAAAATTATGGAGACTTTCCAATTAGCAAAGATAGATGTTAAGGAACACAAAGTGGGCTTTTTTGAGAGAGCATCAGCAACCACATTATTCTTTCCTTTCATGTATTCAATATCAAAATCATAAGCTTGCAATTTTCTTACCCATTTTTGTTGACAATCATTCAAATCCCTTTGGTTCAAGAAGAACCTAAGGTTATTATGGTCTATCTTTACAATGAATCTCTCACATACCAAATATTGTCTAAACTTATGAAGTGCATGCATGATTGCCAACATTTTTTTATCATAGATGGAGTAACATTTCTCTGATTGATTTAGTTTTCTACTCTCAAATGTTGTTGGATGTCCCTTTTGAGTTAGGAAAGCCCCTATACCTTCTCCAGAAGCATCACATTTAACAACAAAAGGTAAAGAGAAATATGGAATTGCAAGAACAGGGCATGAACTCATTACCTCTTTAAGCTTATCAAATGTTTTTTGTGCCTCTTCTATCCAAAAAAAAGCTCCTTTCTTTGTCAAATCAGTCAAGGGGGCAGCAAGCTGAGAAAATCCCTTGGCAAATCTCCTATAGTAGCTACACAACCCGAAGAAACCTCTCAACTATGTAAGATTAGTGGGTGGAGGCCAATCCAAAATTGCCTGGATTTTTTGTTGATCAATTTGTACTCCTTTAGAACTTATAATATGTCCCAAATATAGGATCTCTGTCAAACCAAACTCACATTTAGATAGCTTAGCATAGAAGAATTTCTGCTTCAAGATTCCCAAAATAGTGTCTATGTGCTTTAGATGCTCTTCCCATGTTTTACTGTAAATCAAGATATCATCAAAAAATACCAAAACAAATTTCCGAAGATGCTAGCTGAATATCTTATTCATACAAGATTGGAATGTTGTGGGTGCATTAGTGAGGCCAAATGGCATAACAAGAGATTCAAAGTGCCCATAGTGACATTTGAAAGTAGTCTTTTCCACATCTTCACTCCTCATTAGAATTTGATGGTACCTTGATCTTAAGTCAATTTTTGAGAAGTATATAGCACCATGTAACTCATCAATGAGTTCATCTATGTGTGTATGAGATACCTTATTTTTATGGTCTTCTTGTTTAGAGCCCTGTAATCGATACACATTCTCATTGTACCATCTTTTTTCTTGACAAGTACCACAGATGATGCAAATGGACTAGAGCTAGGCCTTATGAATCCCATGTCCAAGAGTTCCTTAATAGTTTTTTCAATTTCTTCCTTATAACCTCTTGGATGGCAGTATGGGGTTGTTATAATTGGTTTGGCACCCTGTTCTAACTCTATAACATGCTTAAAACCTCTATCTGGTGGTAATCCTAGAGGCAAGTCATTGAAAACTATACTATGCTTATCAAGAATATTTTGAATTTCAAAATGGAAATTACCTTGATTCTTTGGAGAGCTTGTTGGATGGATTATGACTCCTGCTACCCATGCTACTTGTCCTCTTCGAAAATTCCTCTCCATCCTCTTTGCAGAGACCACCTTAGGTGCTCATTCAATAAGCCTCTCAATAAAACTTCTTTCCCATTGGAATGAAATTTAAACTCCATAGTTTGATGGTTCGTGTAATAGCCTCCAATAGAGTGTAACCATTGAACACCCAATACAAGATCTGTCTCCCCAATGCCAACAACATAGAAGTCATCACATAACTCATAATCTCCTAAGGTCATCTTGAGTTGTTTCACCACCCGTGTGCAAGGCATAGTGAATCCATCAGCTACAGTAACATTGAATCTCTCAAAATCTTCTGCTTTAAGCCCTCTTTTCATGACAAATCCCTCATCAATAAAATTTTGAGTTGCCCCACTATCAAGAAGAACTATCAACCTTTGCCCTGCTAGTACCCCTCGAATTTGAAAGGGATGGTATCTTGGGACTCCTGATAATGCTGCTAAAGTGCCATCCTTGCTGATTTCTTTTTCTTTCTCTTCTTCTTCCTCCTCCTTAGTGTCATGAAATTCCTCATGCTCATCTGAATTAGATTCTAAAGCAACTTCAATATAGTGCACTTGACCTTTCCCCAAACATCTGTGTCCTAGAACCCATGGTTCTCTACAAGTGAAACAAAGCTTTTTCCTTTGTAATTCACTCCTAGTCTCTTCATCTACCTTTTTTATTGCCACATTTATCACATCTTTTGGTGGTAGTGTTGGAAAAGTCTTGTTCTGAAAAGTCTTTTTCTGAAAATGCCCCTTATGTTGTCAAAGATTTGGAGGTTTTTGATTAGTGATTGGTTTCATAGGCACACAAGTTTCAAGTTGCAAGCTTCTTTTGATAGCTTCCTGTAAGGTTGAAGGTGAGAAAGCCTTAACCAAACCCTTAACCGAATCTTCCAAACCATCAAGAAAAAGATAAACAATCCTCTTTTCACTCATATTAGGTACCATAACAACCACTTTTTGAAACTCTTCTATATACTCATTAACTAATTTGGTTTGCTTCAACTTTGACAATTCTTTAAAATACTCTTCATCATCTTTGATGTCAAATCTATCTATCACTCTTTGACTGAAATCATCAAATGTAGTTACCTGATCATGACCTTGAGTAGTCATTCCATGATACCACCAATCATAAGCTACATCTTCCAAGTGTAGACTTGCAAATTGAACAACATCACTCTCCTTCATGGGGTTAAGTGTGAAGAAGGTCTGTAATTTTTGTAGCCATGCTCTAGCTGAAATTTTATTTGTTTCATCAAAAGTAGGTGTTGTAAACTTGCTTATTTTATTTTTGAGCTCTCTTCCACTTATGTCATGCTCCCTCCTATACTCTTTCTCGGGCATCAAAGTGTTCATCATATCCACATATTCTCTAAAAGGAACCGAACTGCGAAAGTCATCATCTAAGCCATTGTAAGTAGCTCTTAATGCAATCAAGTTACCTATAACCTCTTCCACAGGATTAAGGGCTAGATTTGGTACTGGTGGCTCATTTGCAGGTAGAAAAATAATTTTTGTTGATTTAGAGGGTGTGGGTTTTAGATTTCTTGGCTCCTCTGAAGTGCTCCCTTCCTCATTAGTAGATGCAACTCCTTGGAGTTTTTCTGTCAATATTCCCAAAGCCTCTCTAGTTTCTGCCAAACTATCCATTGTTTTCTTTTGAGTATTCTGGATGTCTTGAAAGAATTTCTTTGCCATCTCATCTAGGTCAGCCATACTTTTTCCTTCATTGGATTTTGTACTTTTACTTTTAACTGAAGGTTTGATCAAAATTTCGTTATTCTTTTCTCGTTGTGAATATATCTTTTCTCTTTCACTTAGTTGCATGCAAACTTCTACAAACCCTCAGGCTGGCAAGATCATAGCTCTGATACCACTGAAATATCCCCTTTCTGATTTTATATTATATTTAAAGCCTCTAATTAAGTTTTTAAAATCAAACAACCAATATTTCAAAGATCCACCAATTACCCAATAAAACCCAAATCGGGTATGCCCGAAATAGTGCCAAAAACTTCACAGTTTCACATATTATTAATAAATTTGAAAGTGGGCATTTTTATAGAAATTTCACTAGCATAATGGCCTACAAAATGACATTTCTAGATCTATATAGCAGTTACAAAACAACTCCCAAATGGAGGACAAAAGTAATGCTCATTGGGCTCCCGAAAATAACACAAAATAGCCCGAAAACACCACAAAAACACTAATAATATATCACAGAAGTATAACCATGACCAAATACATATATTCAGCTCTATTTTAACATCTAAATGTCTGAAATACATCAGAAAACCAAAATGATATGAAATACTCAACCGAAAACACCAAACTCTTACAAAAAACACACCCAAAAACTCACAAATTTGCACTGTTCAACACAAGGGAAAAATCTACATGAGCTTGCACATGGAATGGCTTTAAACTCCTATCCTTAGCCTTCCTAGAAACTTGCAAACTCTCGTCCTTGGGTCTCCTTCTCCATAGGTTTGGTAGCCTATGAAGAACAACAAAGCAATAAGCGAAAATCAAGTTCTAGAATGAGCCCAAAATGCCTCCAAATCCCTTAAAAGAGGGCATAACTCTAACTCACGACCAAGAGGGGTTAATAAAACATATTTTAATAATAATTTTCATTTATTAGTCCATTGGTTTCCAAAGATTAGCCCCTTTTGCCGAAACTTCACCTTTTTGAGCCTGTCTGCCTTAGCAAAGATTATTATTTTTAATTATTTGAAAAGGGGACATGACATTGGCCCCCTCTAGCACCGTTGATCTTACTCCACCTCTTCTTGTTCATGCAACCCCTTCTAGCTTTATAGACTTTTTTTACCTATTGGTCATCATCTATTCCAACCTTTGGTAGATGATGTGCAATGTTCTATACATTTTCCCCTTGGGCTGACAATGTTTCCCCACTCTCTTTGGGGAGATCCTAGTGATAGTACTCCCTAAACTCCCTACGTAGTGGGTGAATTGTGTACCTACTCTTGATGTGAGTTACTAGTTGTTATGCTAGTGTACTATAAATGGTCTATTATGGCCTTTGATGGCTATGGTTTGTTCTTCACAAAGTTGTAAATTATCTTTTTGGTTTGTCTTTGTAAAGACCAATACCCTTGTTTTGCTACCATTTATATAAGAACATTTAGAGGAGATCAAAATTGAAAATCATAATTGAGTTGGCTTTAGCTCTTCCTCAAAGTCAATTACTAATTTGTTGTAGAAGTATTATACTAGCTCACATTTTAATTAGAGAGAATTTGATGACACATTGTATTTAGCTATGTCCATTTACTTTAAATGGTAAGATAATGTTTATAACATTAAAGCACATAATATTAGAAGACAACGTGTGAAAAATAAAACTCCATAAAATATAAATTATCTTATAATATTTATTAGTTAAACCATCATTATTCTAAATTACTAATGTTTATAGCATTAAAGCACATAATATTAGAAGACAATGTATAGAAGACAATGAGACAATATATATAAATAATGAGAAATGAAACTCGATAGACTATAAATTGTCTTAAAGTATTTGTAAGTTAAACCATCGTCATTCTAAGTTTCAAAAAGAAATATTCGCCGACCTATCCAAATAAAATTGAAAGGTACATTCAGATGAGGCTGGTCCCGGCGGGGCTCGAACCCGCGACCTTCGGCTCATAAGACCAACGCTCTAACCAACTGAGCTACGGGACCATGACGTTTTTTTCTTTCTTTCAGGAAAGAAATTCCTCTGCTCACATTTTTTTTGCTTTACAAACCGATTACAGATATCAATGCGTCAACAGAGAATCCCAGATATCTTACCGCCGACATTTTGGGTGGCTTTAATTATTAGTCCCTGCCTTATTAAGGCAGGGAATGTTCCAGTTTCCACATCTAATTAATTTAACGAGTCCAAAAAAAACTTCAGATCACAATGTTTACAGTAGATTTATTTAAAATTTAATTTATTTGCACAAATTCTAAATTTTTGATTGGACAATGACCATTTTCTTGGGGTTTTAACTTTTTAATAAATCAGATTTTAAAAAAAAAAAATGAATGACAGCTGTAGATAAATACATATTAAATGCATTTATAGAGTACATCAGACTGAGTTCACAATATTAATGCAATGAGACAGAGCTCATAATTGTGCCACCTAAAAGTTTAATAATTGTCAAAAGCGTAGGAGTCCCTACCTATTGTCAAAAGAGCAAGGTCGAAAATTGTTTTAATGTTTGTTAAACACTAAATTTACAATTAGTTTAAAGCAGAAGTAAAATAATACAAATGTTAAATAAATGAGTAGTGAATAATTGTTTCAAATATTTGAGGAGTAATAATTTCGAATATTCTGTTTAGTTAAAAACTAATTTATCAGTAAGTATAAAAAATTATAATATTCTTTTTTAATGAAAAAAGTTTTATATTATTTTTTTAGATGAGTAAATGTTTGAATTTATAGATTCAATAGGTAACGTTTTTAATTTATTTATCTATATAATTTTTTATAGTAAAATTTTGATAATAAAATAATAATGATATCGTAACAAAATAATAGAACATAGATATCAAAAATCATTTTAAATATGACAATTTTTTCAATATGTAATGAAATAATAAATATTAATAAATAAAATAAATAGTTGTAAATAAAATATTAAATTAGACTTTGTAAAATAAATATCATTTTTATAGAAATATAGTTATAGTTCAAATTGTTTAATTTTTTTTGAAACAAGATTATTTTTATTTAATTATTTTTACTACACATTTTTGTACACTTACATTTCAGTTTGTAATACAAATTTTGATGTAATGTATTGTAAAAGCACAATCTTCTAGAGGCACGTAAGCTTTGTCTGTTATGCGAGGGAATATATTTAGCTGAGTTTTCTTTGGAAAAAACCTTTTTTCAAATTCATTTCTCAATTTCTGCTAAAAGCATAGAGTCGCAATAAGATCAAATCGCATTTATAGAAATCTTCTTTCTTGACAGCTCATGCCAACCGTGTCTCAGAAAGATAGACCAAAATTTGTTTTTATTATTAGTTCCTGCTTTTGGCTGCCTTTGGCAGGAAACTAATGTAATCACCAAGTTCCATATTAGTTCTATAATCTAAAAATTTCATTGATATAACAATGTTTGCAAAAGGTTTATTAATTTGCATTTTTTTTGAAATTGAAAAATACATTTTTTTAAAAACTTTATTGGTTCATGATGAAAAAGACAATGAAAAAATTCAATTTTCTTCATAAAAAATACAACTATTTTTTTCAACACCTCTATTAATGCAAGCATTAATTGCAACCTTATCTTTTCTTGTGACAAGTGGATAAACTTTTTTTTAATAAACATTTTTCTAACACCTCTATTAATGAATGCATTAATTTCAATTTTATCTTTTCCACATTTGTGACAAATGGATAAACTTAAAAAAAAAAAAAAAGACAATTAGTTTTAATTGATGTTTATCTTTGTAATTTGTAAAATGTTATTCAAATATAGATATTTTAATCAAATATAGACATTTTAACTTTTTAAAATTGTCAATTTTCAAAAATTATTTTTTATATAGTTTAATTTCATATCTATTTTAATTTTAATTTGTATATAAGTCTAAATTAGAATTTAATTATTTTTTATTTTTACATATCTAAACCAATGCTTTTAGTACATTTTCTTTTATTTTTTATTTATATATAATTTTATTAGATTATATATTTATTTAACATATATAATTTTTACTATATTGATATTTTTAATTTATACTTTAAAATACATAATATTAATTTTGTATCAATTTTAATAAAGTTCAAATTATTTCGCTTGGTATATTATCAACTAAATTATTTATTAAAAGTGTGTTTGGTTTTTTTAAAGCATAAATGTTATTTTTAAATTAATTTATGTGTTTTTTTTTTTGCATTATATCTAACCTTAAGAATATTGTTCAGCTTCTGCAATTGAATGAATTTATCACTTGAACAAGATATATCAAACAATTTAATAATTGAAATTAATCAATTTAACTCTTTTAAAAAAAATTATACAATTTTATCTATATCTCGTGTATAATTAGTTGATAAATATCTTTGGTATGATAAATGTTCTTTAGGATGTCATCTAATTTTAATTTAGCATGATACTATAATGTTTATTTATATATTCTTTTACTATTTTAATTAATATACATCATTGCAGTTATATAATTTAATAATATACTAATTATACTCATAATTTAATTTAGTTTAGCACTGTAATGTTATATTTTTTATTTTATTAAATTAAATACATTATATTTTAACCAAAATCTACTTCAATCAACCATAACATCAAGAAGGCAAGAACTTTGGCGCATGCGCCCTTGTTATTATTATTATTATGTTAATATATTCATGACAGTAAATAAATTGTCAATCATTCATTATAGTTGCGTAATGTATTACTTAGTTTCTGTATAATAGTAATGACTTTTGGAATATCCATTTGTTTCGATATCTCTTTTAATGAACTGACTGAATTACTAGGAATTTTTTATTTGTAATTGATAGATTATTTATTATTTATTATTGTGACAGATGAGAGGATAATGGGATTATTTTGTTTTGTTTTCTCTTCAAAAAATTGTACATCAATTTTGATTTCAATGTTTATTATTGGTGTTCTCTAAATTACAAAGCGAGATGCGCTTGCTCACCGGCTGTACCCTGCAATTCTGCCAGCAGCGCTCTCACTGTCCGACGACTGCCATCAATAAGTCATCTCTTTCGAACGAAATCTCAGAATCAAGCATAAGGGTTTCAAAAAAAAGAGTGCAGGTGAATCACTAAAGAGATATCCATGACTGAAAATCTGTGAATGGGAAGATGAGTACATGACATTCGATCTTTACGAGATAGATGTGAGCAGCGCAAATACCCTGCACAGAGTGATGATTGTAGAGGTGTTGATTGTAGCCATTGACCTTGTGGACATCAAGGCCAATTCTAGCTGTTTGGCTGACAAAATGCTCGCTCACCACCTCAGAATCATCCCCTGATCTGCCATTCCGCCATGAAAATGATTATGTCCAGAGATTATCACAACTACGATGAGGATGGACCCTACGATTTCTGCTCTGTGGTGTTCCACTTGAATACCTTCTGCACTGGCATTCAATATTTTTGTTAATTTTACTATTTACAAAAATGGACATAAACTCTAAGAAATTTGGTTCAACCAATTAGAAATTAAGAAAAAACTTATTATATTTGATTTATTAAATTCTTGTTTGTGAAACCTTAGTCTTTTACATTAAAATCTGCACAAAAATAAATAGGAGGTGGGAAACGAAAACATAAGTACCCTGCCTATATACATAGTTTAGGGACTAATAAGAAATGGTCAACCACGGGTGCATAAACTACTTATCTAATCAATAGTCATATCATTGTAAATTAGAGTCACTAAAATGTTAATAAAACCTAGCTTTATTTTTACACCAAATTATTGAGTTCTTTTATATCGATGTGCCATTGGTGAGTTTGGAGAAAATTAGGAAGCCCAAATATAATGTTAACAAGAGCTCTAAGAGGGCTTGAGTCCCTACCTAGTGCAAGGGTTAGAAGGTAATATAAAAAATAGTGGGCAATATTGAAACAAAGAAGATGTGCTTTCAATGTTGAGAGCTAGTTGAATTAGACATTTAAAAAGTTCAAGAATAGTACAAACTCCTAGAAACATGACAAAACTATAAAAAATATCATAGTCCAATATCTTCATACTAATGCTAAGAGTTTTTTTTTAATGCTAATTCTTTATCAATTAACTAATTTTGGGATAATTAATCCATATTAGCTGCGATAACTAACCCATATTAGCCATTTTTGAGGAAATCTATTTTATAGACTAAGAACCTTTTCTATTAATTAATAGTAAATTTACATTTTGTATCGAATTATCCAATAAAATATTCTTATTGCTGCAAATATTTTTTACAATTTGAGTTGTTTACATTGTTAACAACTTCTAAACCTCTAATTGTTGAAAATTTTAGGTTTAATTTTTTTAACAACTTGGAAAAATGATAAAATTACTTATTGATCAAATTTCTTCAAAGAAAATTGTCTACAAATAATTTTGATATATGAAGACTATAATTTACCTTCAAATTAAAGTGAATTAGTGTATGGATCATATCTTTTAGAGATATAGTTTGAATTTTTTTAAATGATTATTATGTAAATTCAAATATATTTTATATTTTATAACAATATGTTTAATTTATAGTATTTATTATTATTTACTATTATTAATATAATGAAATGTGTATAATGTTCAAATTGAAACAATATTATTTTGTATATTTTTTAATTCAAACTATTCAATTTACACTATTGAAATATATATAATATAGAAAATACTATTACATTTATAGTTTTATTTTTAATATACATTTTAATAATTTAAATTAATTTATCTAACTATAAAATGATAACCTAATTAATAGATTTATATTAATTACATTACAACAAAAAATATTCAAGTAACACAATGTATCAACAAAAATAATAATAAATACATGTGGTGAACAATATCAAATAATAATAATTTAAAAAATAATAATCTAAAATTCAATGCTAGATGGGTACGGTAGGGGCATTTGATGTGTTCAATATAAAAACCTTATATAAAGGAAAAGAGGCAATAGTTGTGACCTTGAGGGAAGGAGGCCAATGAATACAATTTGTAGGAAATCGAATGTAGTTTCTAAAATACTATCCCTTTTTTGAAAAAAAAAAAATGATTAGTCAAAATTTTGGATTTCAATGCAGTAGTACAAAAATTTATGGAAAAAATAAGAAGTAGGTGTATGTCTGACCCCATTAGTCATAATCAAATATTAATATTTTCCTACAAGATTATACATATAACAAGTAGACTTGTGACTAGATGCAACACATATTTTTGTGTAATTTTATTCCAAACAAATAATTAATTATAAAATTTCTTCTACAAACATTTTTAGAATAAAAAAAACTCTCGTGTTTGACCATCCTATCTCATTCAAAGTTAACAACATTTAATTTTTTTTTTAAAATCATAGTAGGAAAAGCATAAAATGCAACACATCTTTTTCAATTTTAAAAAGGTTGTACTCTTTGAAAGCTATATATGTTTTTCAATCACTATGTCAATCAACACTTTATAGGTAATTCAATTAGAAAATATGTAATAATTACTTAATAAACTCATATTATCACAACAATTATATCAATGAAAAGATGAAAACATCCTTAAAAAACCCTTTTAATGTCATCCAATTCATGTGAAAAAAAGTTGTCAATTACATCCTCAAAGTATGAAACTCGTAGGAAGAGGGGGAAAAATATGTTTTGAGTGGCTTTTGGTCATTGACCATTGAGGTCTGGTAAATATCAAACATAATCGAGAACTCAATTTGAAATTAGATACCTAATATTTTAGGTACTCGATTTCAAATCAGATACCTGATATTTTAGGTACCCAATTTGAAATCAAATATCAGATTTGTAAAGAAAAATATTTTTTATTTTTTATATTTTTAATAATACTTATGACCACTTTTAAGCACCCATAATATTTATTTTGTTAAATTTTTGATGACCATTAATCATACATATCATGGTTCTAAAGGATCAAAAGGGGTCATAGGATATCTTGTGACCCATTTTGACCCATTCAATCACTATATGTGTGCTTAGGGGTCCTAACACCACTAACCAAAATAGATAATGTGATCTTACAGGCCAAAAGGGGTCCCAGAATATCCTATGACTCTTTTTCACCTATTTGATGTCTTTAAGTGTGCTTAGAGATTGTAGAACCCCTAAACACATAGATAATGTGATATCATGGGTTTAAAAGGGTCATAAGATATCTTATGTTGCCTAGGTAAAAGCACAGATCTGTGTCACCGTTTGTGATACAAAAACCTATTTTGGTCAAATCTCATTTCTCTATCAAAACTCAATTTTTTTCAAAAACTAAAAATACTTTTTTATAGATCTCAGATTCAATATCATCATTATATAAATTTTTGAGTGTTTTGATTAGTTATAATATGTTATAATCTCAAAATATTATAAGTCAATATTTCAACATTTCAGAAGATGCTCTCTCAAAAAATAAAAAATAAATAGTAAATCATATCAAAAAAATAAAAAAATAATATTTATCACTAGAGGAGAGAATCCTCTTCACGAATATGTAATTTTTTTTCAAGAAGGTATAGATTTGATAGGGAAGTTTTGACGGGAGGAAAAAACTGTTGGATTTTGACAAGGTCGAACTTGAGTACTTATAACAAAGAAAATATACATCAAAAATAATTATTTCTTTTTTTGTTCACTAGCTATACATGTCATCTATAAAGTATTTTCAAATCAGAACAAAAAAAGATGATTTGCACATACTTGTTTGATGGGAACTACATCCTATATTTTTTACAGTTAAAAAAGGGACTTCAAAATAAAATAAAATGAATAAATTCTTAGTCAAAAAATTTATAAAAATTATAGGCATAAAATTCATACAATTCTGCACATTTCATTAGTTTACATCATCTTCATATTTTAAACACAAATACCATTTTTTTTGTCATTAATGTTGAACTGTCACATTCTAATATCACGTTTCTTTATAAAAGGTGACACAGATTTATGGTTTTACCCGCCTTTCGATCCATTCGATGACAAGATGTGTTCTTAGGGGTCCTAGGTTCCTTGACCACATAGATAATATGATGTAATGGGTCAAAAAGGGTCTTAAGATACCCTGTGACCTCTTTTGACCCATTTAATTATAACATATAATCCTAGGGGTTCTAAGACACCTAGAAGCATATCTCACATGTTCAAAAATGTTGAAAGGGGCCATAGGGTACCCTATGACACCTTTGACCCTTTTGGTGACAACATATGTTCCTAGGGATCCTAGGAGCCTTATGAACATATCTTATAAGTTCAAATTGTTCAAAAGGGGCTATATGGTACCCTATGACCCCTTTCAACCCATTAGGTGACAACATTTGTTGATTGGGGTTAGACATACATCATGTCATCAAAAGGGTCAAATGTACCCTATAACCCCTTTTGACTCATTAGATGACAACATATGTTCCTAGGGAAATTAAGACCCCTAGCAACATATATCATATAAATGAATGGGTCAAAATAGGTCATAAGGTACCATATAACCCCTTTCAACCCTCTTGATGAAAACATATGTTCCAAGAGGTCCTACAAGCAATAAGAAAATATTTTATATGTTCGAATGGGTCAAACGGTGTCACAAGACACCTTATGACCCCTTTCAACCCATTAAATTGCAAAATATGTTCCTAGGAGTCCTAAATCCCTATAGAAAAACATCATTTCATCAAATGGATAAAATGGGATCATAGGGCACCCATTAGATGACAACATATGTTTCTAGGGGTTCCAAGACCCTTAGGAACATATCTCATATGTTTGAATGGGTCGAAAAGGGTTTAGGGTACCATATGAACCCTTTTAATGCATTAGATGACAACATATGTTTCTAGGTGTCCTAGAACCCCTATGAACATATCTCATATGTTTGAATTGGTAGAAATGGATCATAGGGTACCCTATGACCCCTTTTGACTATTAGATGATAACATATGTTCCTAGGGGTTTTAATAGCCCTAGAGACATATTTCGTGATATCAAATGGGTCAAAATGGGGTAATAGGGTACCTTATGATGCCTTTCATGTTGTTAAATGAGAACATGTGTTCCTAGGGAACCCTAGGAACATATGTCATACATTCAAATGGGTCGAAAGGGTTCATAGGGTACCTTATGAACCCTTTTGACCCTTGTCATGACAACATATGATCCTAAGGGTCCTATGAATCCTATGAATAAATCTCATATGTTTGAATGGGTCGAAAGGGGTCATAGCAAACCCTATGACCCCTTTTGACAAATTAGATGATGTCCAACGTATGTTTCTAGGAAACATAGTACCCTTAGGAACATATCTCATATGTTCAAATGTGTCAAAAGGGGTCATAGTGTACCCTATGATCCCATTTGACCCTCTTGATGATGACATCTGTTCAAAGGTCTTACGAACCCTAGGAACATATGTCATGTGTTTGAATGGGTCAAAAGGTCTAATCATGCACCTTATGACCCATTTCAACCTATTAGATGATAACATATGTTCCTTGTGGTCTTATCACCCCTAAGGGCATACATCATGTCATCAAATGGGTCAAATGGTATCATAGGGTATGCATTAGATGACAACATATGTTCCAAGGAGTCCTAGGACCCACAGAGAATATATCTCATATGTTTGAAAGGGTCGAAAGAGATCATAAGATGTACCCTATGACTCTTTTCAACCAATTAGATTACAACATATGTTTGTAGGGGTCCTAAGACAACTAGGAATATATCTCATATTTGAAAGGGTTGAAAGGGGTCATATGATACCCTATATCCCCTTTAGACTCATTAGATGACAACATATGTTCTTAGGGACATACATAATGTCCTCAAATGTGTCAAATGGGGCATAAGGTACCATATGACCCCTTTTGACACATTAGATGATAACTTATGTTCCTAGGGGTCCTAGAACCCCCAAGAACATATATCATATGTTCAAATGGGTTGAAAGGGGTTATAAGGTACCTTATGTACCCTTTCAACCCATTTGATAACAACATACATTCCTAAGGGTCCAACGACCCCTATGTACATATCTCATATGTTTGAATGGATCAAAATGGGTCATTGGATACCCTATGACCCCTTTCAACCCATTAGATTACAATACATGTTTGAATATGTTGAAAGGGATCATAGGGTACCATTTTGACCCATGAAATGAAAATAGATATTTCTAAAGGTCCTAAGACCCCTAGGGACATACATCAAGTCATCAAATGGGTTAAATGGGGTCATATGATATCCTAAGATCTCCTTCAATCCATTAGATGATGACATATGTTCTTAAGGGTCATATGAACCCTAAGAACATATCTCATATGTATGAATGGGTTGAAAGGGTTCATAGGGTAGCCTATGACCCCTTTTGAACCATTAGATGACAACATATGTTCCTAAGGATCTAGGCGTAGGACCAGAAAATGGGCTAATGTCTAACATACTATGAGAAAATCATAAACTCAATAATCATATATTAATAGCCTCTAGTCTACCATGAAAGCCAAATGAATCAAAAGAAGAAAAAAAATCCAAAACTCCCTCTTTCACTTATAGCTCCCATGTCTTTCTTTCTTCTCCATATGATGTAGCTCCAAAATTGCCTATAGTGCACACAACGTTGAAGCAAAAGTCTATGATATGGATAATGCTATGAGAATACTAGAAGATGTGATTTAAGCATGAGAGTTGGAGCAAAAGATAAGACAACTAAGGACTTGAAATGACTTAATTATTAGGACCAAAAATAAGAGGAAGAATGCCCATTTTACAATCAACACACAATGTGAGAGCATTGGATTTGTCACCCTTAGATATGAAACTTCTCAAGAGATTCCTTGGAGAATTCATGACGTGTATGACACAAGATGCCAAGTGTAGGATTCTATGATGTTTGGAAGTCAAACTTGGCTAAATATGGAAGAGAATCTATGACGTGTCATATGACACCTCAAGCCCACTAAAAGCCAAGAATCTATGACAAAGGAAGCCGAATATGAATGCGCATAAGGAATAAGAATATTGGGTTATGACATATCTTAGCCAAGTGTCAAAGGAGAATCCACGAGGTGTCACACCCATGTGTCATGACGATGTCAATATTTTGTGAAATATTTGAATTAAAAATCCATTATTCCACACAAATAGAAATTAATAAAAAAGGACTTAATGGAGGGAAATATGACTTAGGAAATTGTGAATGATAAATCATTCAATTAATAAAATTAATTAATTGATTGAGGATGACAATTAGGAAGAATAATTAGTGAAATGGCATAGGATTAAATTATGGGTTATTTAATCCTATAGAGAAAATTAGTAAATGATTGGCCAAATTGATTAAATAAGTGTGACAGTATCCTTTGATGAAAATGTGATGATGATACGGATTGAATAGGATGATGACAGGTAGACCAAAGCCATGGTCAAATTGATTGATTGATCAAAATTGATAACATGCCAAGGACATATGACATGAATCAAAGATATGTAACATTTAACTAGCATTGTAAATGCTACAGGATCGAGATCGATTGATAAGGTTGATCATAATAATATGGATAGACATAGTCAATATTATTAAAGTGGTTGATGATGTCATGATCTGACATTGAAAGAATCAACGATGTCAAAGATTGGATGACATGAATGATAGTTTGACCTAGCATTGAGAGCCATGACAGTACTAAGGTCAGATTGATAAGATTTGATAGATTGATAGGTTTCCAAGGTGCTAAAAGCCACAACAATGCCTAGGATTGGATAGATGATGATTGATTTTGAATGTTTGATATGTTTCATGATGATTATGGTTGATTAAGATTGATTTTGGATGATTTTGAGTTTATTTGAAATGGTTTTGAGTTGATATGAAATGATTTTGAGTTGATATGAAATGATTTCAAAATGATATGAAATTGATGTGAAAGAGGATGTGAACGATGATGGACACTATTGAGATATGATCAAGTTGGCCAAAAGATTGGAATTAGTAGAATGGGAAAATGGAATAAATTAGTATGAAGAAGTGATGAAATCGTAGATGCAAACCATTTTTGAGCCTCTACACTAGGGACCCCTAGGGACTTACATCATCTCATCAAATGGATCAAATGGGGTCATAGGATACCCTATGACCCCTTCTGACTGATTAGATAACAACATATATTTCTAGGGGACCTAAGACCCATAGGAACATACGACATATATTTGAATTGGTTGAAATGGGTCATAGGGTACTGTATGACTCCTTCAACCCATGAGTTCACAACATATGTTATTAGGGGTCTTAAGACCCCTAGGGACATACATCATATCATCAAATGTGTTAATTGGGGTCACATGGTACCGTATGACCTCATTCAATATTTTTGATGACAATATATGTCCTTAGGGGTGCTAGGATCCCTAAAAACATATCTCATATGTTTGAATGGGTTGAAAGGGACCATAAGGTGCTATATGACCCTTTTCAGTCCATTAGATGACACCATTTGTCCCTAAGGGTCCTACAACCCCTAAGAAAAAATATCATATATTTAAATGGGTCAAAATGGGTCATAGAGTTCTTTATGACCTCTTTCAACGCATTAGATTACAACACATGTTTGAATGTGTTGAAAGGAGTCATAGGGTATCCTATGATCCCTTTTGACCCATCAAATGAAAACATAAGTTTGAACCAATAGGAACATATCTCATATGTTCGAATGGGTGGGAAGGGGTCATAAGGTACCATATGACCTCTTTCATCCCATTGGATGAAAATACATGTTCCTAGGGATCCTAGGACCCCTACGAACATATTTCATATAGTTGAATGGGCCGACTAACCCATTGGATGACTACATATGTTGCTAGGGGTCCTAGGACCCCTAGGAACATATTTCATAAGTTTGAATGGGTTGAAATGGGTCATAGGGTACCCTATGACACCCTTGTACCCATTAGATGACAAAATATTCTCTTAGGGGTCCTATGATCCCTTAAGGCACATCATATTCTTTTAATGGGTCAAAGGGGGTCATGTAGTACACCATGTCCTCCTTTAACCTATTTGATCAGATCATATGTGTCTTAAGGGGTCCCGAGATCATTCAAGACACATCATATGATATCATTTGAATGGGTCAAATGAGGTCATAGGGAACCCTATGATCCTCTTTGACCCATTTTATCATATAATATTTGTTTGAAAGAGTCATGAGCCACCTTAAGATGCATATGTTCTCATCAAATGGATTAAAGATGGTCAATGGGGTACCTTATGACTTACTTTGGACCATTCAAATAATCATATGTGTCTTGAGGGTTTATAGGACCCCTTAAGACACATAATATCATTATAGTGATTCAATGGGGTCATGGGGTACTCGATGACCCCATTTGACCCATTTAATCATATCATATATGTCCTACGAGGTCCTAAGACCCCTTAAGACACATGAGATGAGTCAAATGGATTCATTGAGAGCCTCTTTCCCCCATTTGATCATATCATATGTGTTCTAAGGTGTCATATGGCTATTTAAGATAAATATGATATGATGGAATGGGTCAATGAGGGTCATTGGGTACCCCATGATCACCGTTGACCCACTAGAATGATATTATGTGCCTTAAGGTGTCCTAAGACCCCTTAAGATATATAATATTGATCTAATTGGTGAAAGGGGGTCATGGGGTACCTCATGACTCCCTTTGACCAACTCAAAGCATTATATGTGTCTTAAGGGGTCCTACAACCTCTGAAGACACATAATATCATTTTAGTGGATCAAAGGGGCCGATGGGGTACCCCATGACCCTCTTTTATCCATTCAATTAGATCATATGTATCTTAAGGGGTCCTAGGACCCCTTAAGTCACATAATATGCTTTTGAGTGAGATAAACGAGGTCATGGAGTACCCATATGATGACATCAAATGGGTCAACATGGGTCATAGGGTACCCCATGACCCCCCTTGACCCATTTGATCATATCATATGTGTCTCAAGGGGTCGTAGGACCCCTTTAGACACATCAAATTGTTTAAAAATGTTAAAGGGGCTCATAGAGTTCACCCATTAGATGACATCATACGTGTCTTAAGGGGTCCTACGACCCTTTAAGACACATAATATGATTCTAATGGGTCAAAGGGGGTCATTGGAAATCTTATGACCCCCTTTGACCTATTTGATGACATCATATGTATCTTAAGGGGTTAAAGGGGGTTGTGGGTTTACCCCATATGTTGTCATCAAATTGGTCAATGTACCCCATGACCCCTTTTGACGCATTAGTACAGTATTATGTGTCGTAATAGTTCTTAGGACCCCTTAAGACATATTATCCAATCAAATGGGTCAAAAGGGGTCATAGGGTTCCTTATGACCCCAACCCTATGACCCCATTTGACCCATTTGAATGATATGATGTGTCTGAAGGGCTCTTAGGACCTCATAAGACAAATGATGTTATTGAATGGGTCAAAGGGGGTTATGGGGCCATGACCCCCTTTGACCCATTCAAAGCATCATATGTGATATTATATTATATTATATATTACAATATAAAATGTATTATATTATAATACAATATAACATTATGTTATATTATATTATAAAATATAATATATTATAATATAATTTATTAGAATTTATAATATTATTTTATAATATAATATATAACATATGTTGCTAAACATGTATACAATATAACATATAATATAGGTTGTAAATTATATTGAATATATGCTTCAATTTTCAAAATTTGGTGAGAACAATTGAATAGTAGACATAATATGATATGGTTAGAATAGTTAAACTATGATATGGTAATAAGCTTGTGGAGGCGGAAAGTTAGATTAGATTTTGAAGTGCTTTTGGACAATCCAAAAGCAATTTTTTTTCACATCACCACTATTACAAATAACATAAGTAAAAACAAAATATTCATATTATATGATTTTATTTTTCACCTTTAAAAATAATAAATTATATTTAATTAATATTTAAAAACTAATATTTATATTAGAAATAATCAAAAAATTGATTAAAACTTTTATTTTTCAACAAAACCACTTTATACTTTATTACCAAATTGAGTGATTGATTATATTATGAATAAACATATTCTATATATTGAAAACTCTTTCATAATTTATAAACTATTAGCTGACAAACTATACTGAAAACTATTTTATAATAAAATATTATACTTTAATGATTGATTATATTATTGATAAACATATATTCTATATATTGAAAACTCTTTTATTTATAAAGTATTAGCTGACAACCTATACTGAAAACTATTTTACAATAAAATATTTGTTGCTAGCAAAGAATTTGTTTACTTTCGAAAACATATCTTCATTTTAAATTTAAATAAAATAAGTTATAAATTTAAGACAATCTATGCAATGAAGTGACTAATTTCTTGAAATCACCTATATTCTCTTTGTAAAAGCTAAAATTCGGGTTAAATGTAAAGTGAATTCCATACAATCAGATATGAGTTAGCAATCAGACGGAGAAGCACACTCAATTTGTCTTTAACATTGACCAATAGCTTCTCTCATTGTTATTTCATTGTAGATTAAAATGGAAGGCTTGAAAACTTAAAACCTAAAATTATCATTCACCAACCAAAAATGATGGCGTAACTTTACTTCATCATTTTTATCCATTTCAAAAGATAGAGACATATTCACCAACCAATAAAGATGGTTAATCATTATTTCATAGTGCTCATCCATTTTTGTTTTGTATGGTAATGTTTGACAATAACAACAAACCAAGCAAATAATATAAAGATGATAATGAGAGGAGGAAAAAGATGTATGAGCAATCTTGTCTAGTATGTTTGGCCATCAAGGGTTGCCTAGTGAACAAGTAACGCCTTCCCAAAGCATTGGGCTGGCTGATCCACATGTGTCTCAATCAAAAGGAATATCTTCACAAAGTTTTCCAACCATTTGCTTATCCTTTTTCTATGTTCTTTTCAATGATGTCAAGACCCAGATTCAGTGTCCTTAGTTTAATGGCTTTTCAAAATTTGGACCCTTATCTGTGTTATTTTGTGCAACTGGTGAAAGGGCGGAGGAATCTAAATCTTTCATAGAGAATTCAGACCTCATTTTCATCACTAAAAAGACCCCACATTTTGTCCATCATACTTTTATCCTATCTTCCTTGTTTCACATGTCCATATCTTTCTTATCCTCATCACCCCATAAAATTATTCTGAAGAAACTTTAATTCTATAAGTATCATTATCATGTTCTGGTTTTTCAGCACATGAACAAAGCTTGCTGCTATCGGCCATTTACTGAGCGCCTGATATATCTCAGATTTGCAATATATCAAGATGTTGGCTATATTCAATAGAAAAGTGGCAGATGGGCCAGAAGAAATGAGGATGAACAGTCCAGATATGAAGAAGTCTTCTTCTGATCTCTTTAACTCATTTCAGGATGCCTTTCCACATGCCGTCTCTCTAAAGATGGAGGATGTTGCATATATGGCCTATACAAAGGATACCCAGTCTTTTCTCCGCCCCAGGTACAATAACAATCATGGCTGATAGAAATTATCATTTTCCAAAGAAATTGAGTCCTTGCAGATATTTCAAATTGGCTTTTAAAAAAAAAATTATAGTTGATTTATAAAGTTATTTTGAATTGATTTATTATTTACATATTCTCTAACTTAAGACCTCATTTGTTGTTGGGCATTTTATCATTGAGCTCTCAGCCTTCTTTATAATGGGGGCTATCCTTAGTTTAGGTTTGATATAGTTTCTATGGCGATGCACTAAAGATGTTCAAAAATCTTAGTTTGTTCTAGATTTTTTTCACCTATGCTCTGATACCATGTCTATCTTTTCATGGATAAGTTGAATCAAATCTAGGACCTTCTTACCACTGAATTACAGCCTTTTTGTTGACCAATTTGGCTTTACTTCATGTCTCTCTTTATCTTCTAAGATAGATGCTTGTTTAGAAAGCTGTTTTAACATATTTTTAACTTCAAACCAAATATTATAGAGCCTGTAAAACACTTTTTTAGGTTGAAGATTTGATCAAATTTTCGTTTTAGAAGTTCCTCTGGGAATAATCATTGCACAAATGCCATTTATTATTCACAGATGGGCATACTTATTATGAGGATTATTTGAATACCTTGATCTAAGAAAAGTCCAATATCTTTACATTAATTGTATGCAGCCCATAAATATATAAATTTTCTTTGGTTTAAAAGTGTCCTCTGGTTGTCAAATTCATTCCGGCTTGACGTTTTTGTGAAGTTATGAATTCAATTTTAGCTTAAAGTTTTTGTGATGTTATGAATTCAATTTTACACAAAAAAAAATTCCAGAGTAAAGATGACAGGTAGATTGCAAATAAATGGATATTTATAATTGAAGTGTAATTAGTTGTGGTTAGCTTTCTTCATCATCTTTGAATTTATAATAAGATTTCATGGAATCAAATTATTTTGAGAAGGTTGAGTAGTAATAGAGTTGAAAAAAATATATTGGGCAATCCTTTCTGTCAATCTTCAACATGGGTTTTAAATTTTTGTAATATGTTCCCATTTGCAGGTCATTTGCAGTGAAAGATGAGTGTTTCTGCTTGTTTGAAGGCAATCTGCAGAATCTTGCAAGCTTGAGACAGCAATATGGGCTTTCAAAATCAATAAATGAGGTCTTGATGGTAATAGACGCATACAGGACACTCAGAGACCGAGCTCCATACCCTGCAACAAAAGTGGTTGGGCACTTGGAGGGTCAATTTGCCTTCGTTATATTTGATAGAAGTACCCAAACTATATTTGTAGCTACTGTAAGGCCCAATTGCATCTTATTACTTATCTTCATGATTTTTGTGTGCATAATTGGTGATGGGGTTATAAGCTCATACGAAATGAATGATGAATGGAAGCAGGACAGTGAGGGAAAAGTTCCGTTATACTGGGGGATCACTGCAGATGATTGCCTTGCATTCTCAGATACAGCAGAGGTGTTAAAGGAAGCTTGTGGAAAGTCCTTGGCGTCCTTCCCTCAAGGTAACAGTAATTATATGTGTGAAATACTACTCTGCTTTATATGGATTATAAGCTTTTAAAACCCTGCACTTGATCATAATAACTTTATATTTTATTAAAAAGGAGACACTATGTAAGAATTCTGTATATTGCAAAAAAATTCTTAGTTTTCAGGACAAAGGATATTTACGGATGCGGTTGTGTGAGTGTGGTAAATTTTTAAAATGGGAGACATAGGTATTTGAAGGTTTTTTCTAATTTTTTTTACTTAAAAAAAAAAATTTATTATTAAGTCTGTAAGTAAGACTTCCATGGCATTGTCTGATTTTTCCTACACCATCAAAATACTAATAGATGACTAAGAAGATAGTTTCCTGTGACCTTTAGGGAGCCAATAGATGACTAAGAAGATAGAATTTATTGTATATAAGCAAGACTTCGATGGGAATGTTCTGACTGACTTTCTTGGAGCTACTGCAATTTTCTTTTGTTTCTATTTCACTGCGTATCCCTCTCCAAACCACTTTCTCAAACCTGAAGTTCAAATCTTCCACCATTTACACAAAAATAATTTATTTTAAACGACCTTTTAAGTAGGATGAACTAGAGGAACGGACTTAGCAACTGATAGGGGTCCAATAATCTTGATAGTTCTGTCATAGATGCCCTCCAATCATGGTTCTTAAAGGAGTTCCAAAAAATAAAAATAAATGTACTAATAGTCTATTATTTTTAAACTTTTATGGTTGGCGATTGATCAATTAATGCGACACTATTGGGACATTTCATTAAGACTAATAGGACATTTAACCACAAGTAATGGTGTTGGTGTTTTCTGAGTGAGCAATTATTCATGTATGAACATAGCAGGTATCAGGCAAGCATTTTCAAATGACATTTTTTTAACCACTTTGAGCTCCGGCGATCCCTACATAGAGATCCATGAATATTCAAAAGTAAGGCAAAACCTTAACTTCAAGCTCTTCACCCACCTACAAAGATACATCCAAAAACATTGACTAATCAACTTACACTTGAAGAATTCTAATACACAAAATTAACCTGGGTAGCTACTCCATCTTTTCCCTACCTCCTGCACAACAGCAGCCTAGAATATCGCTTTTGCTTCCTCCAACTTAGCTTTTGAGCCTCTTGTGTGCTTTTGTGTATGATTCTATAATGTTGTTCGTAGACAAAATCTGTTCCTTAAAATGCTGAAATACCTACGGAGAATTTAAAAATTAAAGAAACGCACACAGAAATGTGAAAAAAATACAGAGAGAAATGACTGCCAGCTATGTCTTCTTTCTTGCACCCTCGCTATAATGCGTCCTGGCAAAAATATTCGAGCGATTCGGATAATTTTATGTTGACTCAACCCTTTATCTGTCCTAATTTATCACATACACAATTTTCTCGGTCATTTGGGAAATAAGACTGCATAATAGTTTTTCATTTTTAAATACAAAATGACCAAATAGTGTCTTGGGAGAAATTCTTCTTCAAAGGAAGTAAACATTTTATCTCTTTTATAGGATTATAAGGTTATGATTTTTTTAATTTGTTAATATAGGTTGTAAGTTAATGAAAAGGCACATGAAGTAACACTTGTATTTTATATAAGTTTTCTTTTTATATGATATTTTAATTTTGATAAAATTTAAAAGAAAGCATATTATTATGTAATATTTGGCTTTTTATAGATTTAAAAAGTTGTGTTGTTCAAATTCGACAAAAATTATTTTCCAATCTTAATATTCTTTTAAAATATCATAGTTGTTGAGTTGTATAGTCTTATCGTTTCTTATAATAATCATTTTAGCTAGATAAAAATTGTTTATTTGATCAATATATTAATCACACTTGATATGCTTAGATCATTTTTATAATAATAGTTACAAATTTAGAGTTACCAATATTTACACTTCTAACGACATCATTAAGAGATACAATCTTTGGTATTAGATAACTGAATATTTTCTAAGCATTTTTTGGATTGTAATTCATGATTTTAATATGATTGAGTTGGACTTCTATAGATATGATAAAAATCCTATATGTTGGATCATTGGTTAAGAAGAACCCTTGTATTGTTGTAATAAATTGAGACTTTTTGATCCCAATATGACTTATTTCCATCATAATTATAACTTTCTTATGCGAGAAAGTATTCATTAGATATATAAAGGCCAAGTGCTTGAAAAAAAAAATGCTATCAAGTCAACCTATATTTTTCTTTGTACATTTTTCCTTTGTCATTTTGAACACTTCCTAAATATTATAATGTGTACCACTTTTTGATAAAAAAATCATATTGAATAGAAAGACGTTATGTCCAAAATATATACAACGTCTTCTCTAAAGAAAGAAAACCAACAAAAAAAAATGAACATATGAATTTAGTCATTCTAATCTTGTGTCAAAAGAAAAGAATCTTATATGATTTGGCCATAACAATGCTTTGCTAAATGCAAAGATGAGGATAAGTGTCAAAATAAATTTGGTCACAACAACTATAAGAGTGCACACAACCTACACATACAACAATAATACAAAATGACTCCTTTTAAAAAAAAAATTTAGTGTAATAAACCCTTTAAAGTTGACATGACATTATCTTGTCTCCTTTTTTTTCATTTTTGATTTTTTTTAACTATGATGTTGGCAAATCTAAGATTGTAGAATGAAGGGAAATCTTGCAATCTTGAAGAAAAATATAGAAATACATTTGATATTCTTTATGTAGATAAAGCATCCCCTTCAAACTAATCTTTTGAGTGTTATTTTCTTTGTCTCTTAATGTTGTTCTTCTCTTGAAAAGTCAGACTTTTTTGTATTGTGTGGGAATAAGTCAAAACATCATTACAAGGAGGGTATTTAATGTGTAGCTCATATTAATCAATACATTTAAATGTCTTTATTTTTCTAATTTTACAATAAGATGATGATGATGATGATGATGGTGTGTGTGTGTGTGGGGAGGGGGGAGAGAGAGATGATGATGATGATGATGATGATGTGTGTGTGTGTGTGTGTGTGTGTGTGTGTGGAGAGAGAGAGAGAGAGAGAGAGAGAGAGAGAGAGAGAGAGAGTTGAATAGTTGATTTGAAAATTCTAGGTTTCCTATTTCATATAGGAAATGATAGCTATAAGGCTAGGGAGATATAGGGGGAGATAAGGGGAAGGCGGGGGATGAGTGATTAAAATGAATAATAGAAGGAGAGACAAAAAAAATAGAGAGGTAGAAAGACTGATAAATATAAAAATAGGGAGAGGGAGTGCATGTATATTCAAGTGAGAAAAATAAAGTGAGAGACAAAGAGGAAGGAAGTTGGAGGGAGAAAAATATGAGGAGGAGAGACAGATAGAAGAGTTGGAATCATAAAGATATATGGGGTTATATATAGATAGATGGAGTGGATCATAGAGAAATAGAAGTTATGGGATAGAGATAAAGAGACGTGAATGGTAAAGATAGGGGTAAGATACAATATAGTATAGGGAGAGAGAAATAAGTAGTGTCTACTATGTGTGTGAGTATGGAATATATAAAGGCATAATGAGGTATATTGTTAGAGTGCACAAGTTAGAGACAAATGTATGGATATAGAAACAAAGAGGGATATCAAGAGATGGGGTTTTTAGAAGTTCTCGATAGTTATGCCAATAGTAAAATATATCAAATGATGATGTTGTGGTATAATGGTCTTCTTATTATTTCTTATAGAGATCATTTCAAGTAGAAGGATAATGAAAAATGAGGAGGAGGAGAAAATAGAAAAGAATTTGATAAGACACATAAGGAGAAACAAAGAAGAAAAGAATGCAGAGGTGGGCGGGGGATAAGGAGAAGAAGATGAATCAATAGAAGGAGACAATTAAAAAAGGAACATTCAAGTCAAACAAGAATTCAAAGAAAAATATGGAATATGGAGGAGAAGTAGAAGGAGGGAAGTAGAAAAAAAAGAGAGGAGGATGAGGAAAGGGGAGAAAAAGGAGAGAATGAAGGGAAAGAAGAAGAAGAAGAACATGAACAAGAATTAAGAGGAGGAGAAGGATGAGGACTGAATGAAGATGGAGAAGGAGAAAGAGAGAAAGAATAAGAAGAGATGAAAGGAGGAGGAGAAATATAAGGAGAATTTGGACGATAGATGGAGGAGGAGGAGAAGAAAAATATGGAGAGGAAGAAAAAGAAGAAAGTAAAGAAAGGGGAGGAGAAGAGGAAGGAGGAGTAGATAGATAAGAACACTTAGGAGGAAAAGGAAGAGGAGGAGATAGAGAAGAAGGAAAATGAGAGGGATAATATACCTAGCTTCCCACCTTTATCTCCAAGAATCTTAACATGGTATGTATTACTATCAACATAACCATTTCATGTCTTTTGGGTGCAAGTGCTAGTGATAAAGAGCTTTGAATATTTGGTTAGTAAATTAGTCATATAAGAACAATAAATTATATGTTTTAACACTATTATAATAACAAAAAGTTCAGTATATCTAGTTACTATAATTTGCTGGATTTTTGTATATTTTATTTATTTGTCTTCTTTTTATGTCTTCTAATGTATTTTTTTCACTTATATTTCTGACGGAAACCTCAATCTGTCTCCTGGTGATTTCAAAGACAATAGCTAAAATAACCCTACATATCACTAGATCTTATCAAACATCTCTAATACTTAAACATTTCATTTAAGATTTTCTCTTAAAAATGTAGCCAAGATATTTTCTAAAATATATCTAATAATGAGATTTCATTTTAAAATATTTCAAATTGAAATTTAGTCAAGGAATTCTAGAAACATTTCTAATACTAAAACCACATCAATAATAGTGAACAAACTAACATAGTTATCTATATTTCAAGTCATAACAAAGATAACCAATAGTTTCAATTTTGTCTCACCTAAAAAATGACAAGAGTAGACAGTGTATAGTTAATTATTAGGTTCAATCCTATTTTCACTATAAAAGTAAAGGTGGAGGAAATTTATTTTATCACTAATCTCATATTCCTATAGTAACCTTTATTTTGAACTTTTTAAATTCAAGTAGCTAAGGTATCTCTATCAATCTATTGATTCCTTTCTTTCAACCTGGTTTAAAACATTACGATATTTAGCTTTCTTTTCTATTTTCCTGAATATAAATACCTAAAATCTTATTCATTGGCAATGCACCTAGCATGGTTTTCTTCCACATGTTATACTCTTTTTATAAAGTGTATGCAAGAACACTATTAGATCGAGTAAACTTATATTTATTTATTAATAAAAAACTAAATCAAAAGGACAAATATATTTATGTAAGAAAAAATAAAATGAATTATATATTATTAGAAATTTAAGTTTATATATCCTTAAATTTAATTTAAAAAATAGTTAAGATATATCTATTATATTACGACATAAATATATAATTCAATATTTTTATAATAAAATATTAAATATGCACATTCCATATATTTATATATATAATAAATTTTTTTGGGTGTTAAGTGTACATAATATAAATGATTTTTGTGAAGTTTTATTTTATTAATTAATACATGTTAGGTGGTGACTAATTGAAGTTTGTATGAGCTAGAGAAATATAGAAATAATAGAGATTATATATTTTTAGAAATTATTTATCAAGGTATATTTATGTTATTCTTTAGTTAATTTTATTGATCAATATTTTATGAATGATGGTTCACAAGATATTATCTTTCATGGGTATGAATGATCACTTAGTGTTGTTAGCTAGCACTCTTTGGAATGAATCATTTAGATTTCCTTCTATCACATATCTTACAATAACTCTATCACAAGTATGTTTTACATTGAGTTTCTTCAAGATCAAGACCATCAAGCTTGTTATTTCACTTACAAACCCCTCTAGAGAGCTCCTTAGCTTATTCATTATTAAATAGGTAGTATATTTCACAATATGTCGAATGATGATTCAACTATGTAAATAACAAGTCAATACCATATCCATTTGACACTCTCTTTTAACCAAATTATTCAATTATAAAGTATACTTAGGAGAAAAATTAGTAAATCAATATAAGCATTTCATTTTCATTTTCATTTTTTCAATATAGTAAAATTTACTAATTTTTCATTATGAAATTATTAAAAATTAATTTATCTTACTTCTATTAAAGAATGGGGCAGGGTCTATTGAACACTTTTGTAACATATAATTCAAATGTTGGTGCACACACACAAGCACGCGCATGCACGCACACTCACACACTTATACTTTGAGAATTTTAAGGTTCTAGATCATTAAATATTTTCACGTAACAAATGAATTGTGTTATGTAGGTTGTTTATTTTCTAGTAACTTAGGCTTGCGAAGCCATCAAGATCCAAGCCAAATGGTGAAGGCCATTCCTACAATGGATAACGATATGTGTAGTACTGCCATTAAGGTTATATCAATTTTCTACAAAATTAATTTGGCATTTTTCTTTAATTGTTTATTTAGTCTAAGTAGTTTTGATATATCTAATACTGATATTTAGATTTTGTAGGTTGAGGGAGAAAGTTGCACCCCTTCTTCCATCATCTAAAAAGCACCATGTCAATACAAAATACATACAATGGGACATGGTCGAAATCCATGGTTGTTTTGTTTGAGGCCTCCTATGCAACTTTACAATGTACATGCATATTTGAATATGAAGCTTTATACTTCTAATTTATGTATAGATGCTTGTAGTATCATGGGTATTGCATCCATATCATAAATATCTATATTTCTCTATTTGAACCTTTTACCAACTTCCCACCAAATTAAGTTCTATAGTTTATGTGAATGATTCAAGCGATAATGTTATTTCTATAGCTCTCTTCAAACTAAAATTTAATAGTAAGAATATATAACTTTTACTATATCAATTTGTTCATATGATTAAAAATCTCCTAAATATAATATATTAGATAAATTAGATAATTTGGGTAATAAATTCAATAAAAAAATTTAGATATAAAAATTGGTGTTGACAATTTTTTTTAAAATTAAATATAGAGATTAAATTAAATGTAGAGATTAAATAAACTCAATCAATTAAATAAATGAGTATTGAATTTTAAATTGATTAATATTATACTATGCAATTTCATAAATAAAATTAAATTAAATGTGTGAGTACTTAGATTAATTGATGAACAGGCAACCACATAGAGGTGAAAACAAGATTAGTTAAATATAGAAATACATAGAATTAAAAGTCATGAAGATTCTACCATACAATTATCAAAACATATCATCATGATATTATTGTTTTGAAAATTTTGAGATGACTTTTTCATTAACTTATAATTCAATTGTATATTTGTTTGATTCACTTCCATTACTATTAACTTGATCTAGGTCAGTGCAAAAACTAATGTGCATACACAAGTTGTAACTTGAAATACCAATCTAGTATAAAGTGGACTACTAAAATTTTTGCATCTTAATCTTTGATAAAATTTTTTTGATAAATAAATGGGTGATGCTAAAATAAATTAATAATCATATATTAAAAACATATGGTAGTAGCTTATGTTACCTTAGACATATTGTTCTTCAGCAAAAGCTATCCTAAAATAAGTTGAAAAAGCCATCCATCAAATGTTATCCTAGACAAGAGAGAAAAATTCAAAATTAGGAAAAAGTCAAAATCCAAAATATAGACTACCAAATCTCAATGAAATGTAAGGGATCAAGGATTTACTTTTGAGGTAACTAATCTACCCCTCCCCTCTTAGTTACTCCTCTTATATTTTCAACAATTGGTATTAGAACTTCTTGGTGCTTGTAGAGAAAGGTTTCAAGGACCTAAGCTAAAGATAAAGATGTCTTATAGAAGAGAGATTCCCAAAATGAAAAAAGATAACTTCCACGCACAACAAGAACTTATGAAACTACACTTAGAAACCATCAATGCTTCAAGCTTGAAATACTTGGAAAATACTTAGAAGGCTCCTACTCGAACACTAATAATGGAAGAGATTTCTGAAAGGAAAAATCATAACATCATGATGATTGACATTGCATCAACTATTAAGTATAATGAGTTTCATGAGGTCAAAGGATGTGCTACTTACTACTTATGACATGTGGACCGAACTAAAGGATATCTATGGAGGCAATGATAATGTAAAAAGAGCCAAGGAAGAAAGCTTGAGAGGCCAGTTTGATTAGATGAAAATGAGAGAGGATGAAAACATTGCAAAATATGTTGAGAGAATAAAATCCCATGTTATTGCTATCAAAGCCTCTGGAGGAACAATTGAAGATGTAACAGTGGTAATCAAATTACTCAGAACCCTTCTTCCTATCTATGCAATCAGAGTGTCTATTATTCAAGAGATGAGATGTGATCGAAATAACAAGATAACTTTGGATGCACTAGTTGGAAGATTGACTACATTTAAACTAGATAACTATGATAATTATACTCCTAGTTCTAGAAATCTTGAGTCTACATTTGAAGCTAAGGTATCACTCAAGAAGAAAGCTAAAAAGTCTAAAAGCAAACAATCTGAAAGTGAAGAGGAAGACAAATCTGATAGTAATCTTGAATTCATTAAATTATTACTTGCAAGTAGGTATCCTAAAGGAAAACAAAAGTATAAAGGTAAAATTCGTTTAATATGTTTCTCTTGTGAAGAAGTTGGACACATTGTTGCAAGATGTCCAAACAAAGAAGACAAAGATGAAAAGAAGCACAAAAAGTACAAAGGCAAGAAGGATTTCAAGAACGTCAAGGACTACAAGGACAAAAGTAAGAAATATTGTTTTATGGCTAAGGATTCAGATAGTAGTAAAGATGATAAAATGGTTTATATTGTTGTAAAAGATGAATATGATGATGAAGAAGATAAAATGATACTTATCTCTCATGTTAGAAAAAATTATACATAGATTATTGATAGTTTCTGCTCACATCATATGACTGGTGACAAAACAAAGTTTGAACATATGGAACATTATGATGGTGGAAGTTGGAGATTTGGAAATAATGAACCATGCTACATAGAGGAAAAAGGTTGTATCTCACTAACCAATCAACTTAGATGTGATAATGCTTAAATTGGGTTGAAGGACTAAAGCATAATCTACTAAGTGTGGCACAATTAAATAAAATTGGATTCAAGGTAGAATTCATGAATGGGAAGGCCAAGTTTCTAGATGGAAAAGGAAATATGGTTGAGTTTAGTAAACAAACAAAAGGTAAACTATTCAACCTAGATCTCAGTGAAAGTTCACGTTTTATTGCTCAAGTAGAAGAAAGTTGGTTATGGCATAAAAGGCTATGTCATGAGAACTTTGATAATTTGATCAAGATAAGAAAGAACAAAAGGGTGAGAGGTAAGATGGGAAAGAAAAGTTTCAAAAGCAAAGACTATCATTCTGAAGAAGTCTTAGAGCTAATTCATACAGACTTATGCGAACCTATTGGAATAGAAAGATATAGTGGAGATTAGTATTTTATTCTTTTTATTCATGATTATTCTAGAATGATAACTGTAATGTATTTGAATGAAAATTTTGAAGCATTTAGAAAGTTTAATTGTTATCTGACAAGAGTAGGGAAAGAAATTGGAAAGAAGCTGAAGTGTTTAAGATCAGAAAGTGGTGGTGAATTCATTTCCAATGAATTTAATGAATCTACATTCAAAGGGGAATTAAGAAACAAGTATCAGCCCTTGGTACACCACAACGGATTGGTAAAGATAAAAGAAGGAATAGATCCATCATGGATTGTGAAAGAACTTTGATGATAGAAAAGAGTGTTGCAATCAAATACTGGAAGGAAGCGATCTGTACTACAATGCATACCATGAACAAAGTGCAACTGAAGAAAGACTCAAATCAAATTCCTTATGAACTATGGTATGGCTACAAAACTAATATAAGTTACTAGAAGGTATTTGGTAGCAAATGTTATATTCTAAAAGAGTCTATGAAATGTAAATTTGATGTCAAAGGTGTTGAAGGCATATTCCTAGGGTGCTCCTGTAGAAGCAAAGCATATAAATTTTTAAACTTATCAACTCATAAGATCATAGAAAGTGCACATGTAAGAATTGATGAGTTTGTAGAAAAGAGTGAAGAAGAAAGCAACAAAGAACCTAAGGATTATAGAAAGTTTGTTTACTATGAACTTGAAACATTGCCAAATCAAATTTGAAGTCAAGAGACTTCACCTCATGAGCCCCTAAAATCTCCAAAGACTACCGAGTTGCAACTAATGCAACCTGAGTCACAATCTGAAGGACCCAAGTCACAGTCAAAAGCTACCAAGCTATTGCCAGACCAAATTGATTTTGATGGACCTGAGTCACAAACAGTAGGACTCAAGCTTGTTATAGAAGATCATGGTGAAGCTAGTGTAACAAGTTCTAAATCCAAAGCACCTATGTTAGAAAGATATGTCAGAAGGCACCATGCACGTAATCAGATCATTGGAGACAAGTCAGATAGAACACTGACAAGAAATAAATATCAAAGGTACATGTTTTTTTACTAAATTTGAACCTAGATCAATGAAAGATGCTTTGAATAATGAAAGTTGGATTGAAGCTATGAATGAAGAGATAGATTAGATAGAGAGGAATAAGACTTCGACTCTTGTTCCTAGATCCAAGGATAAAAATGTAATTGACACAAAGTGGGTTTTTAGAAATAAGTTGAATGAAGATGGAAAAGTCTCGAGAAACAAAGAAAGGTTAGTATGCAAAGGCTATTCTCAAGAAGAAGGTATTGATTATGGTGAAAATTTTGCTCATGTTGTAAGATTAGAAGGGGTTAGAACTTCACTTTCTTATGCTTCATACAAAGGATTTGAAGTTTATTGAATGGATGTAAAATCCATATTCTTGAATGGAATTCTTGAAGAGGAAGTTTACATAGAATGACCTAAAGGTTTTGTGGATCCTAGCAAAAAGGATATGGTTTGTAAACTACACAAGGAATTATATAGACTCAAGAAAGCTCCTAGATCTTGGTATGAAAGACTTCATATTTACTTGATAAAGATTGGTTTTCAAATAGAAAATGATAATAGTAGCCTTTATATCAAAGAAAGACCAAACAAGAAGATTGTGTTGGCTGAAATCTTTGTGAATGACACTTTATTTATAGGAAATGATTCATGCAAATAATTTTCAGAAGAGATGAGTAAAGAATTTGAGATGTCTATGTTTCTAGAGATAAAATTGTTTGTTAGATTGTAGATCCAATAGAAGAAAGATAATATCTACATTACTCAATCCAAATATAGGGTATATGCAAGATCATGGTGTTCCAAAAAGTGGCGATGTGAAAAAAATAGAGTTTGAAAACATCTAAAAGTGCTTCAAAATCTGCTCTAACTTTTTTTCACCCATCCCGATACCAAACTTGGACAGTAAGGCCCAACCCTTATCGGGTATCCGATTTTATATCAGATATCTGATAATATGGGGTATCTGATATTATATTGGATACTCGATATTTGACAATGTTATTTAAGAAAAAAAGCACAATCCGTGGGTTGTGTTTCATAGTCATATATCAGGTTTTAAGCACGATATCTATTTTTCAATCTAATACATGATAAAAGGTTAGTTTTTTAAATTTTTAATCAATTTTAATATAAATTTAATAAATTTTATTATAAAATTGTTTGTTTTAGTTGAATTGGTTAGAATTTAGGGTTTTTTTGATAGAAATTATTAAAATTTAGGTTTTTTTAATATAAAGTATGTTTTGCAAATTAATAGGAATGGTTGATCAAAATGATGACCATGAGGCAAAGAATACTGTTCCTCCTAAACCCCCACCAAATGATCTAGTGCCCTTGCAAAATCATCCACAAAATGATCCTTTACCCCATCAAAACCCTGCTTGAATCAAGGATTTGATAATTGAAAATGTCACTAAATTGAGGGCTTTGTGAACAACATATAATAATGCACCTGTATTGGCTCCTATGTTATCCATGTTAAACACCATAGTGGATAACATTGAAACCCTTACCAATGAACAAAATGCCACTCTTCGTTGGTGTGACGAAATGCATGAGATGTTTGATGATGGCTTGGACTATGATGAGTTTGTGGCCCTCAATATAACCAAATATTATTTGGTCAGCCTTTTTGCATACCCAAAAATTGGTTTACTAGTCGACCGCAAAAAACCCAAACTATTGATTAAATGGTGCACAAATGACACCATACATGCAAACTTTTGGGATCGTTGGTGCATGGTTTTTGATATCCCTCCACATAGCAATCTAGAGGTGCCATTTTATTTCCTTAGAAAATTGTATGCAAAATTTGTGTTGAAACTCAAAGTAAACTATTAGAGCATGAAGCCCAACATAGGTGTAGGACTAGGAGCTTCTCAAGATAGACCCTCTTCCCAGCAGAAGAATGCTAGCACATTTCCCCCCCCCCCCCCCCCCCCTGATGTTTTGCCCCCTTCTTGAGTGTAGCGTCTTGATATTATAGTAGAGGCTAGCTCTTAGACCATTAGAGCCATTCATGGATTGAGTAGCCTATTGATATCTCAGACTAGGTCAGTCCTGCCTCCCTGTGTTGATGATGTTGGTGCTAGTTCATCATCGACTAGCTCATCACATGTTTGTGTGCCTCACACTTGCATTACGTGCAAGAATGTTTTCCTAGGTCCCATAGGTGATCTTCTTGAGTATCATTTTGTATTAGATGAGGATACAATAGATGCATGTGTAGAGGCTACAAACCTTGATGCAAGAGAGGAGGGGAATGTAGAGGCATGGAATCCTTCTGTGTCAGTACATGTATACATTTTTTTGTTATGACATATGTGATTTAAAGTTAATTTTTATAATAGAGTAATTTTAATTTTAAAGCCATACTAACTTATACATGTATGTGATCTTCATTCATGTTTAGTTGATGACCAAGGAGGAGTTGAGACAGGTTGATGATGCCATACTCTCGGCCATTTCATTTGACCTTGAAACATCTATAGTACATTATGTTGTGTTCTCATTATTTTTTCTATTTGATATTGTAGCATATATGGTTTCTAATCTTTCTTTTATCTTGTAGGTACCACCTATCCCTGGGGGACAAAGTGTGGGGGATGAGTCAACACCCATTGACAAAGGAAAAGTAATTAGGTGCTTTCTATTTCATTAAATATTGATTCATTCTTGTAAAATGTTTGTGGTAATGAAATTTAATTACATTCTTTATTGTATATAGGACATGGCTACTGGTGATGAGCCCATACAGATTCTACGTCGTAGATGCTTAGGGATTTCCATTCAAACCGAGTGCCCCATTATATGTATAAGTATCATTTATATTTTATTTTCCTTATCTTCATAAATAAATTCAAAACTGATTTCTGTGATATTAACAACTACTATTTTGTATCTCATAGGAAACTTCTAGTGCACACAAGGTTCAATGGGAGGGTTTTGTATCTTTGATGATGCAACCACTATATCTTGAGGATGAGCCTACACTAGTAAGTTGTAGTTTGAATTCTTCATTAAATATGTTATGAATTTAGCATGCTATGAATTATAATGTTATAGTTTAAGTTGTAGATTCATATGAAAAACATATTTGAACATACATAGGCCACAATCAATGAGGTACAAGCATTGCCGAGGGCATACAAGAGGATTCCTAACTGGCACAGGAGGTTGATGACAGAGGTATTTATTATGAAAGTTTAATAGTATAAATCTTCATTAAGAAAGGTTCATTGTGCATTTGAGTAATTCAATGTTAGATACAAATAATTGTATAAATTTAGTAGTTTAACTTTGGGTTTTTCTTTTTTGTTTATTTAGGAGGCATCTGATTCACCTAGTGCAGTGAAGAGTCTACATTTTGATCATCCACCAATACCCTAAGATAGTATACTTTTCATAGGATATGTCATGAGAAATTTTGAGATGGCATATGCCACATTGTTTACATAAACATTGATATTTACACATTCTAATGGCATGATCAACCATATTTTGTATATGGATCTACGTATTTTGATATATATATTTATGTACTTCATCTATGGATACATGATCTTTGATATATATTTGTGTAATTTGTCTATGGATACATGTATTTTGATATATATTTTTGTAATTTCTATGCACAATGATATACATATTAATCTAGTATCTAGTATTGTTCAATTTATCGTGGATCATGTGTATAGTTCATGTTTATGGAATATCATTAATTTTAATCATGTTTTTTATATTCAATTCAAATGCAATAATTTGTGAATAATATTTTAACAACCTTTATTATCAAATTTGGATGCAATGTTTAATTTGAAGTGCTATCATGACATAAACATACTTGTTAACCTCCTACACAAGGTTCACATAACCCATACTGATCAACTTAACAAAACTAGCTTCATTAATGCATGCTACCATTTCACACCTTATATAGGTATTTCCAACCTTGTATGGTAATTCTCAAAACCCTAACTAACTCTTTGCACTCATTTTCACTTTGCAAGAAAAAGTTGCAAAAGTTGCAAAATTGCAACTTTTGCAATTTTGAACAATTTTTGTTATAACTTTAAATTCTTAATTAGAAAAGTTCACCAAACATGGTAAGGTGCTATTGATAGCCCTCACGAGCTTCGAGTTATGACCCTCGAAAGATCGACCTCGAACACTTAGAGCACCTTGGAGACCCCTCAATACAAGGTGGTTACAAATGATGGATGGTCTCTGCATCCAAAACAAGGGTGTCACTAGGGTTCACCTAACCATACAAAGCTAATGGCACTAATGATTCGATGCCAAGATCAGTAGTTTCAAAGTTACGTTGTGGTTCACCTATGAACTAAGGCACACTGCGAGTTTTGGCGTCGAGCAAGATTATTGTGCTGAATCCAAATAGAATGGTATCTCTTAAAAATGAGATAGGGTTATTTTAGGCTTCGACATCACCATCCTATATAACTTACCATTTCATCGATAGCCCTCACGAGCTTTGAGTTACAACCCTCCGAAGATTGACCTCGAAATGCATTTAGAGCACCTTGGAGACTCCTAGGTACAGGGCGGTCACATATGATGGATGGTCTTCATAGCTAGAACAAGGGTTTCATTAAGGTTCACCCACCCATTCGAAGCTAATGGAACTGATGATTTGATGCCAAGATCAATGGTTTCAAAGTTACACTGTGGTGCACCTATGAACTAAGGCACACTGTGAGTTTTGGCATCGAGTGTGATCATTGTGCCAAATCCAAAAAAAATGTGATCTCTCAAAAATGAGATAAATTATTTTAGGCCTTGACATCACTATCCTATAGAATTCAATATTTCACTGATAGCCCACACAAGCTCTGAGTTATGACCCTTGGAAGATCAACCTCGAAATGCACTTAGAGCACCTTGGAGACTACTCGGTACAAGGTGGTTGTGGACGATGGATGGTCTTTGTGGCTAGAATAAGGGTGTCACTAGGGTTCATCCACCCATCTGGAGCTAATGGCACTGACGATTCAATGCCAAGATTAGCAGTTTCAAAGTTACACTGTGGTGCACCTATGAACTGAGGCACATTGTGAGTTTTGGCATCAAGCAAGATCACTATGCCAAATCCAAATAGAATGTGATCTCTTGAAAATGAGATAGGTTATTTTAGGCCTTATCATTACCATCTTGTAGAATTTGACATTTCATCAATAGCCCTCACGAGCTTTGAGTTATGACCCTTGAAAGATTGACCTCAAAATGCACTTAGAGCACCTTAGAGACTACATGGTATAGGGTGGACGTAGATGATGGATGGTCTCTATGGCTAGAACAAGGGTGTCACTAGGGTTCACTCACCCATCCAGAGCTAATGGCACTGACATTTCAATGCCAAGATTAGCGGTTCCAAAGTTATGCTATGGTGCACCTATGAACTAAGGCACACTATGATTTTTAGCATCGAACGAGATCGTTTTACTGAATCCAAAAAAAATTGATCTCTTGAAAATGAGATGGTTTATTTTAGGCCTCGACATCACCATCCTATAGAATTCAACATTTTATCAATATCCCTCCCGAGCTCTGAGTTATGACCCTTAGAAGATTGACCTCAAAATGCACTTAGAGCACCTTGGAGACTACATGGTACAGGGTGGCTGTAGATGATGGATAGTCTTTGTGGCTAGAACAAGGGTGTCACTAGGGTTCACTCACCCATCCAGAGCTAATGGCACTAACATCTCAATGCCAAGATCAGCAATTCTAAAGTTACGCTATGGTGCACCTATGAACTAAGACACACTATGATTTTTAGCATTGAGCGAGATCATTGTATTGAATCCAAACAAAATTTGATCTCTTGAAAATGACATATTTTATTTTAGACCTCAACATCACTGTCCTATAAAATTCAACATTTTATCAATATCCCTCACGAGCTCCAAGTTACAACCCTTAGAAGATTGACCTCGAAATGCACTTAGAGAACCTTGGAGACTACTTGATACAGGGTGGCTACAGACGATGGATGGTCTCTGTGGCTAGAAGAAGGGTGTCACTAGGGTTCACCCACCCATCTGGAGCTAATGGCATTGACAATTTGATGCCAAGATTAGCGGTTTCAAAGTTACACTATGGTGCACCTATGAACTAAGGCACACTTCAAGTTTTGGCATCGAACGAGATCACTATGTTGAATCCAAATAGAATGTGATCCCTCAAAAATGTGATAGGTTATTTTAGGCCTTAACATCACCATCCTGTATAATTCAACATTTCATTGATAGCCCTCACAAGCTTCGAGTTACGACCCTCAGAAGATTGACCTTGAAATGCAGTTAGAGTACCTTGGAGACTACTTGGTACGAGGTGGCTACGAATGATGGATGGTCTCCATGGCTGGAACAAGGGTGTCAGTAGGGTTCACCTGCCCATCCAAAGCTAAAGGTGTTGATGATTCAATGCCAAGATCAATGGTTTCTGTGTGCTAAAAAATGTGACCTGCAAGAAGCATGGCTTAACAAACAAACATTAGCTAAAAACTTTAAAATTGCATCAAATACTCATCAAAATAAAAAGAACAAAATATCAACTAATGCTTGCTTGGATTTTACAACTCTAAGAAACCAACAAATCCAACCTTCTAGCCACCTCTATAGCTCAACAAAGGTACCCATGAGAGGCCTTATTGGTGTGTTAAGATGGGGGGATGTTTGATGTGCTCTCCCAAACACAACAATAAATGAATCTCTTGAGTGAGTGAGTGCAAGTGTGTATGCAAGTAAGGTATGAATCTAGACTAAATGAGATGAATAACACCTCAAGAAATGGCTATGGAGAGAGCCATTCTTAAAGGCATTCAAGGATGAAGATGATATGTAATGAAAGAACTAACTAGATATGCAAACTATGATAAAAATGCAAGCTAAAATGAAGCTACAAATGCATGTAAAAACTAAATTAACAATGCATGATGTAAACTAAATCAGCTACCAAGTTGTTAGTATGAACCTAAAAAATCACTATGAGACTCTACCAATGCAAGCTCAAACTACCATGAAAGCTCAAATTATGAATGCAAACTCAAATCTCAAACCAACATGGTAACAATGCAAAAAAATGAGATGCAAATGCTTGAGACAAGCCCTCTATTTATAGGCTTGAGGGAGGGCTTGGTGAGGTGGCATCCAAGTAAGTGCCACATAAGGTGACATGCAAGCCATGCAAATGTCAAAAATTCAAAGTTTGCTCACACATGTGTGAGCAAACTTGAGAAGAAGAGTGGGAGACAAGAGTGTGTAGGCATGCCATCTCACACATGTGTGAGCACACTCTTAGGCTAATGAGGGGGATTAGGGAGATGATTAGGAATTATTAAGTGGGATTAGAGAAGAAGTAGGCTTAAGAGGATGAAAATGATGGGTGTAGGCTAGGCTCTAGGTTAGGTTTAAGATTAAATTAAGTGAAATTTAATTTAATCATGAGTTTAGAGGAATTAATAAGGTGTGAGGATTTAAATAAATAAAATTTATTTAAAAGGGGGGAGACATGGAGGATCATGTGTTAAATTAATTTAACACACTAGAGTTAGGAGTATTTAAATTAAATTTAAATACTTAGAAGAATAAACTTATTTAATTAATTAATATAATTAAATAAGTAGAAGAATGTGAGCAATGTAATTAATTAATCAATAATTAATTACAATGTCACAGGAAGTATTAATAAATTAATGTAGTCTTTAGGGATGATTTTAAGCATCTAAATTTTGCCCCTCTTTGATGTGATGTTGGAACGACATCATATCAAAAAAAATAAAATATAAGTTGCCCCAGAGAAGGAAGGAGTCCTATGGTGACAACAGAGGAGGAGGGTGTCCCCTCGCAAAAATTGCACAAAAAATAAATTTTTGGAAATTTTTGCGAAAAAGGTCTTAAGAAAGAAGGAAAAGAAGAAAAAGGAAATAAATGACAACATTTGCATGACTTGTGAGTAAACAGGAGATAGATATGGCTCAAGGAAGAGCGAGGCTCAAATGGGGTCCACAGGGGGCCTATATAAGCCTCTAAGGGGCCCAAAGAAGGTCATTGTCACATCGCGAGTAGAGCACATGGAGCTGATATGGACCCCATTAATCAATTTTAGCTTGGTGAGCGCGTGCGAGAGTACCAATGGGCAGTCAAGATGGGCCCACAAGTAAGTCATCTAATCCTCTTCGTGTGTTGGTAGGTTAGGGTAGACTAGGCACATTTATGAGGTCATAAATGCGCTAAAAAAAGGTTCGGGCAGAGACGACAGTCTCTACCCTATCGTCTACATAGAAGACAAAGCAGGGATCTTAGCGTCAGCGGAGACGATAGGATACATCCTATCGTCTGCATAGATGCCAAAAGAGGGAAGAGGGCTCGCAAAGATGACAAGATCCAACCTGTCATCTATGCAGATGACAAAGGGCAAAAGAGATGACAAAAATACATCGTCATCTCTACAGATGACAGAAGATAGACAAATTAGCATCTACGTCGATCAGCAGCTTCGCGAATTGGTGTCTATGCAGATTAGTATTTTCGTTGATTGGCGTCTACGCAGATTGGCGTATGTACTAAAAATTGGCCATGCCAATGAGGGTAGAATAGGAGGAGGCAAGGGAAGATGCCCCACTGTAGGGACATCACAGGCTAGCAAAACGGATGCTTTGCATGTCTATGCTGCAGGAGGAGACAGTGGTGTTTAGGTCGAGGGAGCACTATCCTCCGACCATGATGATACAGGAGAGGCTGATGGATGCAGATTGGGGGCATGTGCGGCTATGCGAGCTAGAGCATGTTCACGAGTGGCCAGATTTGAGGCCCATTCAGTGTAGCTATCGGCTCTCATAGAGTGATGACACACACTGACTAGGAGTTTCCATCTTTCGACGGGGGAGACTACAGTCACACTCCTAGATATGTGGTGGATCCTGCGAGTACCGATCAGAGGTGCATACCCAGAGTATGTACTGGAGGGGTTAGATCCATTTTTGAGGGAGTGCTTTGGCTGACGGTGATAGAGATTACCCATCCAATAGTCATGGTTGTCATGGAGAGGTGCACTAGAGAAGAGGCTACCGAGGTTGGTAGTGTACCTAACCTCATTGATATGGCAGATGCTGCCAGATCATGCAAGACACGGGTGGTCGATCGGGTGGGCACAAGTGTTGAGCACTTTGCTACAGGAGGAGGGAGCAGTCTATTTCTAGGGACAGACTATCCTGGCTGAGTTATATCACAATTTGCACATGTGTGCATATTAGACCCAGTGCACTATGGGACTAGGACTGACACTACTAATGGTCTAGTCATGGGAGCACATTGGAGTCACACGGCCGATTACTCAGTGAGAGACTAGGCAGCTTGGGGAACCATATGCCTACAGATACTGGCCTCCTATCTAGTATACATCGACGAAGTCTGTGGGATTTTGGTGTCGGTGTATAGATGAGATCATTATGTTCGAGTGGACTCCCTATGATGGGGTAGAGTGATGGGGGTAGACACTGGCAGCAGGTGGGGAGGATGACATTGAGGATCAGATGTATCTCCCGTACACACATACTGACTGCTAGATCATTGGCCGATCTCTATGTGTGATTATATGCTATACGCCTTCTCGGGTCTAATGGCAGTTTGGCAGGATACAGGATACAGTACCAGATAGATTCTTATACCTTGTGGTGTCATAGGAGTATGGTCAGCTATGGGGATATGAGACCACTGTAGGATTGGCTTGAGCGTCTTGGATGGGGATGATAGCAGTGCCATGGGTGCATGGTCAAGATAGGGGAGATGCAGGTATGACACCGGCGTACACACAGTGGTGGGCAACCCACCAGCTAATCAGGCTTATAGTGCCAGGGGCACCTCCACCAGCAGAGCAAGCACAAGGGGAGGGAGATGGAGTGGGGGATGGTGGATAGGCAGCTATGATGCCACCACCAACACAAGGGGCATAGGAGGGACCGCATAGGCATAGAGTCTGAGCGAGGAGAGGGGTAGGGGCAGCACCAGCATGGGGGCCAGCACAAAGAGCACCCCAGGCACCACTGCAGGCACCTCCATAGGCACCACCACAAGGACAGGTATAGGGAGAGGACTCAGACATGGTCAAGGCCGAGAGGGACATCTTGCAGATAGAGGTAGCTCAACTACAAGGGGTAGCACAGGTGCAACAGGCACGAGCTGTTAGCTTAGAGTAGGCCATGGGGGCCATACAGGTAGAGCTGTAGGTACAAAGGGCCAGAGGAGACAGTGCACAGGAGGCCTTAGCAGCCCTACAAGAACGGGTGGATGTAGGGGAGTTTGCAGGGGTGGGCACCCATGTAGAGGCGGGAGATCAAGTAGAGGTAGAGAGGCTCTGAGCGGAGGTAGCTGCCCTACAAGCTGAGCGGGCCACCCATCAAGCTTAGCTGGATAGATAACGCAAGCAGCGAGATATAGCCATACAAATGGTACAGCCTAGGGTAGCAGTCACAATGATGCAGGAGACCCTCTTAGCTAACCGAGCAGAGATGCAAGCCATACGAGAGGTAGCCTATTATAGGTCACTGTATAGGGAGGTTGTGCCTGCTGAGCAGCAGCAGCCAAATTTTGAGAGGGGAACCAGCTCATGGATGTTAGGTGGCAGAGCCAGATCAAAGTAGTCTGTAGGACAACAGAGACCTCCTTGAGGGGGGAATATAGGGGGGGTAGGGCTCTCATAGCTAGCTACTTGATTGTATAGGGTGATCAGTGTTTTTGACAAATATGTGCAGATGCAGCTATTTTGATGATGCATTTGTACTACATGATTCTACATTATGTATATGGACTATACAGACATTTTTTTAAAGATATATACATGACATGATTTGATGATTCTATGTGTATGGATGTATGTGATGCATATGTATGAATTTATGATGTGGATACTAACGTTGGTGATGCAGGATGTGATGTTTCCTATGATGTATGCATATATATATATATGATTTCTAACATGTGTGTGATGCAGATTTATGAGATGTATGCAAGGATGCACTATATATATGTGAGATGATGTAGATGCTCCTAGATGTGATGACTAAAGTGTATGCAATTAATGAACTAATGCAATAAAATGAACTAAAAAAAGTCTTAAGTTACACTAAATTAGATGAATCAAATGAACACTAATGTAATGGAAAATGGATGAATGCAATAATGCAACTTAATGGAAATGAACTAATAAATGTATATTTGTCATAACTGTCACTCATAGAAACCTAGTAGCCTAGCATAGGAGGGGGAAATAAATAGGACCTTGTCTCAAGCACGACTCGAATGAAACCCTAGACTACATGCATCCTAACTACATGATATCAAGAGATTCTGTTGTGTTTATATGGAGAGCACACCTTAAGTTGATTTTGCAAAATGATTTTATGCATTATATGCTATAGAAGCATAAATGTCATGACTCTTTTGCGTGGACTAGATATACAAAACCATAGAGACTTTAGGACAATAGGTGTAGTTTGCATAGTCATGATGGATCAAATGTCATATACGCAATGGAGAGGTCTGAGCACACCCAAAGTCTTTTAGGGAGCTTTGGTGGGACGTGTGCTAACCCGTTGCCCCCATTACACAATGCATTAACATAACCTAAAACTGACACACATGAAGTAAAGTCTCAAAAATAGATCATACCACAAAAACATGTGTAGTTAATGACAACTATTCCGGTATGACCAAAATATGGAAGATCAAGGTGCACCATAAAAGGCTATCATTAACACAAATAAAATCAACCAAAAAGAAACCTCATGACCAAGTAGTCATTCAGTCCACAGTTCCTGCTGAGAACCTTATGTCTAGAAGTGAATGTCACAATGTCACCTATAAGAAAGATTCATCCTATGAAAGTGTGTCAAGTTGAGATGTCAAATGATCATAAAATTGTTTGTTTTTGGCAAGGGCTGTGAAACGAACAAGTTTCTTGAAGCATTAAGTCTCAAATGGTGATTTTTTGTAAGTCCAAGGGTGGTCATTGTTGCAAAAAAGCTCAAGGTAATGGGATGACAATCACTCGACAGAAAATGCCTCGCAAACTAGAGGTCTTTCAAAAGATGGAAGTGAAATGGAGCCTCGCAGACAAGAGGTCTTTTATTACATGCATGAAATGCAAAAGGCTAGATAAGACTTTGCACAAGGGAAGTGGAATGGTGGAATGGAATGAAGCAAAATGAGCCTTATAGACAATGGATGAATCCTTACTTTTTTCAGGAACATTTTTCTGCTTTTTAGGGCTTTTTTCAAGAACATTTTGTGAATTTTTTTTTGGATTTTCTAATTTTCTAATTTTTTTTTGGATTTTTGTAAGACTATAAATACTATATAGGAACTACAAAGGCTCAAACACAGAACCCCTTGAGATGCTGGATATTTACAGGCTCAGGGAGCAGATCTCCCTCTGGAGTAGAAATCTGATATGCCCCAGAACCATATTTGGCTATAATGATAAACGAACCTAGCCAATTTGCCTCAAATTTTCCTTTCTTTTCATGGTTTTGGAGGTTCTTCATGTTATGCTGCAAAACTAAGTCACCCACTTCAAATTTCTGTGGCTTGACTTTCTTATGATACTAAAGTTGAAGGCAATTTTGATACACGCAAAGGTGGTTTAGGGCATTCAGTAATCTCTCATCAAGGAGTGCTAGCTCTTGCAAGTGAGCAACTCAGTAGTCTTCTTCGGATATCAAATTCTTGAGAGAGATTCTGAGGGAAGGGAGCTCAATTTTGATGGGCAAGACAAATTCAAAACCATAAACAAGGGAAAATGGGGTGGCTCCTATGGGGGTATAGATGGAGGTACGCTAGGCCTAAAGGGTGAGAGAAATTTGGATGTGCCAATCATGGCTAGCTACATCAATGGTTTTCTTTAGGATTTTCAAGATGGTTTTATTGGTAGCTTCAACTTGGCCATTGCCTTGGGTGTAGTATCTGGTGGAAAAATGTTGGGTGATGTCAAATTTCCTACATAGTGTGGCAACCTCTTGATTTTTGAAAGGGGTTCCATTATCAGTCATGATATCTTGAGGTATACCAAAAAGAAAAATAATGTAGTTCAGGAGGAACTTCGAAATCTATTTTCCAGTGATGTAGGTTAATGGAATAGCCTCGACCCACTTTGTGAAGTACTCAGTGGCGATAATAATGTACTTGTGGCCATTTGAGGAATTTGGCTATACTTGACCAACAAGATCGAATCCCTAGTAGGAAAAGGGCCATGGAGTGATGGTGGGCTGAAGGTCTTGGGTGGGAGCATGTATCAAATCACCATGCTGCTGACATGGAACACATCTTTTCACAAACTGATATGCATCTGCTTCCATAGTGGGCCAATAGTAACCTATCCTAAGAAGCTTTTTCGCTAACGTAAGGCCACTAGAGTGGGCACCACAAATCCCTTGGTGAACCTCTTCTAATGCCGTTCGAGCTTCATCTGAACTGAGATATCGAAGGAGGGTTCCATCAAAGTGTTTTCAAAAAAGTGTATCACCTAGGATGGTATAGCGGGCGGTTCAACAAATGAAGGTTTTTCTTTGGTTTGGGGTGAGGGCTATGGGAATGGTTTTGTGATGTAAATAGGCAAAGATGTTAGTGTACCATGAAGACTCAGGACCAACAATCTCACACACCAACTCTGAATCAATTTTCTCATAAGTAGGAGTAAAAAGATTCTCAACGAGAAACTCACATTTAGGACTATATTCTGGCATGGCAATCATAGAGGCAATAGTAGCCATGGCATCTACTGCTTTATTATTAGCCCTTGGAATCTGCTAAAAAACAATCTATGTAAAATGCTGCTTAAGATCCTCAACTATTCTATAATAGGGCAACAATTTCTCATCTTTGGTGTGGTATTCATCTGTGACTTGTTTAATGACCAATTGTGAATCTCCAAAGACAAGAAGGTTTTTGATATTCCATCTGATAGCTTGACGTAGTCTTGTGACAAAACCTTCATACTCAGCTATATTGTTTGTGCAAGGGAATGATATTTTATAAGACTTTGGAATGAGGTCCCCTTGTGGTGTCACAAACAAAATTCCTGCCCTCGATCCCTTTTGTGTAAATGATCCATCATAAAACAATTTCTATGGTGTAGTAGGGGCTAGGGTCATAATTGTGTCATCTAGAAAATTGGCTACAATGGGATGGTTCCCTTGAAGAGGAGCTTCAGCAAGCTGATCTGCAATTACTTGTCCTTTAATGGCCTTATGATCCTTATAAACAATGTCAAATTCACTCAAAATTAAGACCCATTTTGCTACTCGGCTAGTGAGGGCGGCTTTTGATAACAAATACTTGAGTGGATCTATCTTGGCAATGAGATATGTAGTATGATTAAACATATAATGACGTAGTTTTTGCATACAAAAGACTACAACCAAACATGCTCTCTCAATAGCAGTGTAGTTTAACTCATAGCCAACTAGTGTTCGACTGAGGTGATATATGGCTTGCTCATTCCCCTTATCATCTAACTGTGCCAAAATTGCTCCTAAGGCAATTGAAGTAGCTGAAATGTATAGAATCAATGGTCGTCCTGCAACTAGAGGTACTAAAACTAGAGGATTAGCCAAATATGTCTTAATTTGTTCAAATGCATTTTGGCATAGGCAATCCCATTGAAACTTGTTTCCCTTGCGAAGAAAATGCTGAAGTGGATGGACTTTATTTGCTAGTTGTGACACAAATCTCCTAATAAATTGTAACTTTCCTTGAAAACTGTGGAGTCGTTTCAATGTGGTAGGTGGAGGCATATCCATGATGGCCTTACTTTTGCTAGATCTACTTCAATACCTCTTTTTGACACAATGTAGCCTAACAGTTTGCCTGATTTGACCCCAAATACACATTTCTTAGGATTAAGGCATACTTTATATTTCTCCAACCTATCAAAAATAATGGTAAGGACATCAATGTGGGATTCTCTTGTCTTGGATTTTCCTAGAATATCATCAACATATTCCTCCATTATGACATGTAGAAGATCATGGAATATGGTAGTCATTGCGTGTTGATAAGTGGCATCGAATTTTTTCAAGCCAAAAGGCATGACTTGATAACAAAAGGTTCCCCATGGGGTGGTGAATGCTATTTTATGTTGATCCTCTTCTGCAATCCTGATTTGGTTATAACCAAAAAACCCATCCATCAAACACAACATCTCATGTCTAGCAGTCAGATCCACTATGATGTCTATGTTAGGGAGTGGAAAATCATCCTTAGGACATGCGAGATTTAAATCTCAAAAATTTGAACAAACACAGATGCCCCCAGATGCTTTCCCTATAGGAACAATGTTGGAGACCCACTCAGGATAGTCAATAGGATGGATGAATTTTGACTCTAATATTTTCTGTAACTCTGCTTTGACTAGGAGTGCTACCTTAGGGTGCATTTTGCGCAACTTTTGCTTTACTGCTTTAATCTTGGGATCAACTATCAAATGATGCACAACCAAATCTATATCTAAGCCATGCATGTCTTTGTATGTCCATGCAAAATTGATTTTTCCCTTTTTTAAGAATTTAGTCATGGCTTTTTGTTCCTCAAGACTTAAGGTAGTAGCAATGTAGGTGATTTGTGGACTATCCTTTGTTCCCAAATTGACTAGAATTGTGTCCTCATTCAAAATAGATGATTTTTCTAGTGGCAAGGATCTAAATGGAAAGTCAAGCTCTCCCTCTTTTGGCACCTCCAAGAGGTTTTCACCAGAAGATGCATCCTTTATTTTATCTTTTTCTTCATCCAAAAGCACCCCAGGGGAGCTTTCACTAAAGGATGTTTCTTTTGTTTTTCCATTTTTATTTTCTTTTTCACTTTTGTGACTAACAGAGTTGACTTGGCTACCAAAGTAGGTTTCCTCATTGTATTGGATCTCATGTTCATGTTCTCAGAGATTCTTAAGGCCAAAAAGTGCCATCACTGCTTCATCAGACTTACAAATATCGAGAGCTGGTGGTGTATCTTGAATGTCCCAGTCTATCATGTTGGGATTGGTGAGAGGTAGGTTAATGGATGAAAGGTCATCTATGGTAATGGCATGGACATAATTATCTAGGTCATCTTCAATGTATTGGAAAGGTACTTCAAAGAATTCCTCCTCTTCAGTCTCAGAATCAGGTTCAACCGTACAATAGTTGTTAGCAAAGGATACCTTAGGCTTAATGGAGCCCAATCCCCATCCTCTAGGATAGCTATTAGCTTCTAAGGGTTGTCTAATTCCATCTTCTTTTGGTCCAAGGCTGGTACCATGATATCCCATGTTTTCAATAATGGGAGGTGCCTTAACATATTTATCCTTAGGAAACTCCACAGGTTCATCTTTTCCATCATAATATAGCCAATCTAGGATATTATCTTCCATGTGCTCATCACTAAGTGAACCCCAATGCTCAAATGTTGTCTTGCTAACTTGCATGGTTTCCTTATTAGTAGAAGGTGACAATTGAGAAGGTTTTCCAAAGGAACAAGGGGAGAGTGGCAGTTGTCCCACACACAAGGCATTTTCAAACTTATACTCTCCCATTCCTAAATCAGCAAAAGTGACCTTCTTTCCTATGGTGTTAATTTCAGTATCTTTAACCTTCTCTTTTCCCTTGTGGGAGCTCAAATCTTCATTAGCTAATTCTGGTACTATTGTGGAAGGTGGTTCTATTATGGTGAGAGATTTAGGTACAACTTTGGCAAACTCACTTATTGGACAAAAATTCATTGGTGCACCTTCCAATATTTTACAAAATTCAAAAGGAGTGGGATCCCTTGGGATTGTGATCTCTCTTCCTTGGTGGGGGAATTTCAAGCATTGATGATAGGTGGATGGGACCACCTTTAGTGTATGTATCCATGGTCTACCAAGCAAGATGTTATACAACAAATCCAAGTCTAAGACATGGCATTCAGTATTTACGATGGCTGGTCCAACCTTTAGAGGCAACATGATGACTCCTTTTGATTCTCTTTCTCTTTCATCATATGCTTTTATTGTGATCCTTTTATTAACATCTAGGAGATCCTCTGGTAGTCCCAAGAAACAAATCATTTTCAATGTACAAAGGTTCAAACCGGATCCATTGTCTATAAGGACTCTTTTAATCTTATGTCGCTGTATAAGGACTTCAATGTGGAGCGAAAAATTATGGTGGGGATCAGGACCCTAGAAATCTTTATCTATAAAGACAAGGTGTTGTTGAGCGGAAAGGTTTCTAATCATAGTAGTAAATTGGGAAGCATTAATATTTTCAGGAACATGAGACTCTAAAAGAGCCTTCTCCAAGATTTCTTTATGGATGGGTGATGTGGTAAGAAGCTCAAGAATGGAGATTTGTGCAGGAGTCTTATCTAGCTAGGACAACACATCATAGTGAGAAGCAGGCCTTTGTGAGGTGGATGGCACAACACATGCATGTGGCATTGTTGGATTAGTGTTATTGGGAGCGGTAGCTTGCAAAGTGAGTCTTCCCCATCGAGTGGTGGCATCACAATCAGCTGCTTGGAAGACAAGGGTATTCACATGAGCATCTACTTCTTCAATGTGACCACATAAGGAGTCAAACCCTGAGATGTGGTTAGTAGAATAATCATAAGGTAATGCATTTGATGTGGATGCTTGATTCACATTATTGGTATTGTTATTATCATTGTTGTGATCAGGAAATGGTTTTTGAAATATCTTCAATTTAGCATTTTTAGAAGTTGGACCTCATTCTACTTCAATTTCCCCATCATCAAAAAGATTTTGGATAAAAACTTTGAGCTTGATACATTTGTTGGTGTCATGTCCTTTGATACAGTGGTATTTACAATATTCATTTTCCCTATACCACTTTGACTTTGGTTGATTTTCATCAAAAGAACGTGTGTTAGGAAATACCATCAAGTTGTGATTCACTAATTTTTGAAAGATGGTCTCCAAAGGTTCATGAAAGTTAGTGAACTTTCTATTTTGATCATAGTCACGATTGTAATTGTTGCGTGGAAAGAATTGTGTTTGATTTCTAGATTGTTGATTGCTTTGATTGTCATGATTTGAATTGTTGTTGTTTCGATTGCGGTAGTTGTTGTTGTTCCCTCCTTGAAGGTTTTTGACATCAATAACACCATCATGCGTAACACCCTTATTCTTGGACTAGAATTTGGGTTAACTATTGTTGTTTGACTCATTGTTGGAGGATGATGAATTATAATGTTTGATGGTACCTTTTTCCAAAAGTCAGTTTGCAATATTCTTGCCCTTTTTGACTAAAGTGGAAAAGTCTTTGAGGCTAGCCATTTTCATGTGGAAGGACATTTTGGGTATCAAATTCTTGATAAATATATCCACAAGATGGGAATCCTCAATTTTATATGGCATACGATTTGCAAGGTGTCTCCACCTTTGTAGGAAGTTGGCAAAAGTTTCTCCATTTCGTTGTTTTGTGTTGCACAAGTCACTCAATGAGGCATGATGTTCAATGTTGTAAGAGTATTGTGCTATAAACTTGCTTGTCAAATCATTAAAAGAAGTAAAGGATCCCTTAGGTAAATTCATTAACCACTCAAGTGCGGGGCCTCCAAGACTTCATGCAAAGAGTCTCTTAAGATAGTCATCATTGTAGGCTACCTCTTGGCACAAAATGGAAAATTCTTTGAGATGGGTGACGGGCATGTCTCTCCCGTATACTTGTCAAATTTAGGTATTTCAAAACCAGTTGGAAATGGCACCATATTAATGGATTTATCAAATGGAAAAGGATAAATTTCCTCAAAAGAGGCATCCTTCACCCCTTTGTTGTTCATGTTAAGGACCAAATTTTGCAATTCTTGGAATTGTTGAGCCAAATCTTGATTAGGTTGCACTTGTGATCGTTGGGTGTTCACAAATCCACTTCCTAAATTGTGGGGAGTCCCAAATGTAGTGTGAGGTGGTGGAGGCACTCCACTTTGGCCAATATATTGATATGAAGTTGTTGGAATTGGCATAGATGTCTTTACCATAGTGGTTGGCACTTGTAAATAAGAAGAAGGCATTGGTCGTGTTAGAATTTCCATTGGTTGAGTAGGCGCTTGTCCAATGCCTAAGCATCCCATAGTTGAAGTTGTCAAGGTAGATTGTGGAATGCTAGCATGTGTGGTAACATTGGGCATGCCACTAATGATCTGTTGAATATGTTCTGCACTCAATTGAAATGTAGGTTGTGTTGAAGTGCTAGATGTAGGCATAGCACTAGTTATCACCATGGTTTCTTTCCCTTTGCTAGAAGTTGGAGCTGCATTTGAAGTGGGCAACACAGGTGCACCACCTTTTGTAATTTTTCTAAACAAAGTGTTCTCATCAAAGCTTGGGGGAACATTAACACCATCCTTGACCAAGTTTAGGAATATCTTAGTTTTGTTTGCCCTAATGGATTTTTCCATCATTTTCTCATTGTAGGGGTCTGCAAGGAATGTCCTGACATCGCTAGGTACATCCTTAGGGTCAATAGGATCTTCATCTTGGTATATTTCTTCATCATTATCCCCAAAAGTTGTGTTATGGAAGGGATCTTTTGGTTCTCATGTGGATGTTGAGTTAGGTATACCAAGGTTCGAACTATAGAGGGAATTGTATTCCCTAATGAAGTTGTGAGTGGAGGAAAAGGATTCTCCATCTCTGATTGCCTCAATGATTCCCACAAATGTGACATGGGATTAAATGTGAACCTTCCTGATCGTGTGTGTACCATACAAGAGTGATCAAGCCAATGGGTGGAAGATTATGGAAGAAAAATAAAATGAGGATAAGAGCTATCAACCTTATGTGATTAAAAGGTCAACTACCCAAGTTTGAACAAATGACCTTGGTTTATCAAACAAAGATTGATTAGAGAATAGTAGTGTCTTTCTCCTACCAAAGATAGCCAAGTGATCTTGTAGGCAAGATAGGACACCAAATTGATTGCTTACTATTTGGAGATAGACTTGTGATCCCAAATAAGTAAGTGTGATTAGGATAAATGTTTGCTTATAGATGAAAGGTCTAGTGTTGTATTGTCAAAAGATGTTTTAAGGTTTAAGCTCTCTAGAAGAAAATTTGAAGGTGGAAGACTAAGAGTTTGGAAAGATAGAGGTAGATATGAAAATATGAGAGGGTTGTGGTCACTAATGCGGCTATCTCAATCCTTGTTTACGGGAAATAAAAACCTTGGGTTCACTCTTGAGAAAATAGACCAGTTTCAAAGTTTTCCATTGTATTCAATTCTATCATAATGGTCTTGTGTAGCTTCTTCTTTTTGAATGTCTTTGATAGCATATCGGAATTGTTTGTCACCATATGCTAGGTTCTTCCTTTCCTTGTAGACAAGTGGTTTGGACAATTTCACTTTCTTATGTTTGACTTGGTTGACTTTATCGGTCATGGCAGGAATAAAATAAGATTTAAATTTAGAGTGACTAGACTTAACCAATTTCAAAATGCAAACTACCAAAAGTAACAGTGAGTCAAGAAGACCTTACTTAACCTATCTCACTCAATGAAAGGTTACCTCACAATTTCACTTGTTTTACAACTTGCTTGATGTTTTGGCTTTAGTTTTTGAATGTTTGAACAAGAACACTGAACATGCCAACAACCCTAATAAGGCTATCTCTAGGATGAACAAGGCTTATCTAGAGGGAGTCCTCGATATACACAAGGTATGTGAGGCCCAAATCTATAGATGAAAAAAAATACTACCACACAGCCAGGGGGAGATGGTAACCCAAATCTCCTCCTTCACTTCCCAAAGGTATAAATTTCTTTGGGGCTTAGCCAAGAGTGACAATATTCCACTTCCAAGAGAGGTGTCTTTCGATTCACCTCCTGATTTTTATACTCCGCTAGAACACTGGAGTTGAGGTCATCCCAAGGGGTGATGAAATCCCCAAGCAGGCCTCCTAAAAATAAAAATAAAACCACTTATTTCTTGTGCACCCAAGATCAACCAAAGGTGCGAGGGGAGAGAATATGTAAGTGGTCTTGGGGTTTAAAAGACACTTGTTCTTTTCCAATGAAGCTTTAAGTTTTCTATCTACTTGAAGACACTCTTGATTAAAACATGCAAGGTTCTTTCCAACTTGAAATAATGCCAACATAAATGAAAATGCGGGTACATCAATAAGAAAGTAAAGCAAGTGCATGAAAGTAAAATGCAAGAAATAAAGTCAATTTACCTTAGGGAATTCAAGAATGTATGACTTCATTTTAAGCACCAAACCCAAATGTGATCTAGCCTAGGCTTACATGTCCATTATCCTTTAAAGCATTCAAGATGGTGTGAATTCTTTTTAAGCATCAAATCCAAAGGTGTCTTCTACCCTAAACATTCATGTCCCTTTTAAGCACCAAAGTACAAATGTTGGCTAATCTAAACATTCATGTCCATTTTAAGCACCAAAGTCCAAATGTGGGCTAATCTAAACATTCATGCATTTAAATAAAAGTGTTTAATCCATACAAGTCAATTAGCCCTTAAGTTTTTAAGTAATAAAAATCACTACAAATCTCCTTTAGTGATTAAAATCACTATTGGTTTTGTTTTTTTATGTTTTAAAGGTTATTTCTCTGCATGAAAACTGTTAGTTAAAACTTGCAAATCAAGTAGTTAGTGGAAATAATTATTAAAAATTGAACAATTCTAGTAAAATGCAGAGATGCCAAAATACAGGTGCAGACGCCAAAACACGCAGACGATGTAACGCGCAGACACCAAACTATGCAGAGGACAATTTGAAAAGTAGAGACGCCAAAACTGGGAGACACCAAACTTTGTAGATGAAAAACTAGTGTTACAGACGATAGAACAAACTTCAGAGATGATAGAGCTAACCTTGGAGACGACAAAACAGACCTCGGAGATGACATAACTAACCTCGGAGATGATAGAACTGACCTCGAAGATGATAGAACTAAAATGCAGACGACAGAACTAAAAAAAGAGTATTGTTTGGAACTACTATGGAGATGCTAAACAGTGCAGACGCTGGTCTCTGGAGACGCTGACCTGCGTAGACGCTGATCTAGGCAGATGACAAATGCAGATGACGCTGCAGCCTACAGAGACTACAATGTAATGTTTTACAACTGAACCAAGGTTGTTTGCAAAATTTTGAAATGAAACTAGGGACATGGGTCCTACTGGGCATGCCAAAATGTGTGCTAGAAAATGTGACCTGCAAGAAGCATGGCTTAACAAACAAACATTAACTGAAAACCTTGAAATTGCATCAAATACTCATCAAAATGAAAAGAACAAAATATCAACTAATGCTTACTTAGGTTTTGCAACCCTAAGCAACCAAAAAATCCAACCTTCCAGCCACCTCTATAGCTCAACAAAGGCACCCATGAGAGGCCTTGTTGGTGTGTTAAGATGGGGGGATGTTTGATGTGCTCTCCCAAACACAACAATAAATGAATCTCTTGAGTGAGTGAGTGCAAGTGTGTATGCAAGTAACGTATGAATCTAGACTAAATGAGATGAATAACACCTTAAGAAATGGCTATGGAAAGAGCCATTCTTGAAGGCATTCAAGGATGAAGATGATATGTAATGAAAGAACTAACTAGATATGCAAACTATGATAAAAATGCAAGCTAAAATGAAGCTACAAATTCATGTAGAAACTAGATTAACAATGCATGATGTAAACTAAATCAGCTACCAAATTTTTAGTATGAACCTACAAAATCACTATGAGACTCTATCAATGCAAGCTCAAACTACCATGAAAGCTCATATTATGAATGCAAACTCAAATCTCAAACCAACATGGTAACAATGCAAAAAAATGAGATGCAAATGCTTGAGACAAGCCCTCTATTTATAGGCTTGAGGGAGGGCTTGGTGAGGTGGCATGCAAGTAAGTGCCACATAAGGTGACATGCAAGCCATGCAAATGGTCAAGAATTCAAAGTTTGCTCACACATGTGTGAGCAAACTTGAGAAGAAGAGTGGGAGACAAGAGTGTGTAGGGATGCCATCTCACATATGTGTGAGCACACTCTTAAGCTAATGAGGGGGATTAGGGAGATGATTAGGAATTATTAAGTGGGCTTAGAGAAGAAGTAGGCTTAAGAGGATGAAAATGATGGGTGTAGGCTAGGCTCTAGGTTGGGTTTAAGATTAAATTAAGTGAAATTTAATTTAATCATGAGTTTAGAGGAATTAATAAGGTGTGAGGATTTAAATAAATAAAATTTATTTAAAAGGGGGGAGACATGGAGGATCATGTGTTAAATTAATTTAACACACTAGAGCTAGGAGTATTTAAATTAAATTTAAATACTTAGGAGAATGAACTTATTTAATTACTTAATATAATTAAATAAGTAGAAGAATGTGAGCAATGTAATTAATTAATCAATAATTAATTACAATGTCACGGACAATATTAATAAATTAATATTGTATTTAGAGATGATTTTAAGCATCTACAGTTTCAAAGTTACGTTGTAAATTAGATAAATCTATTTTTAAGCCTCCTTATTAATTCCATCAGCAAACTCCATATGTTAATCACCCATCCATCCCTTCTCAAGTTTTATGCCATCCTAACAATATGTATTAGCAACCCCATGAGATCTAGTTTATTTCCAACTAACATGATGATTTCAGGATCATCCCCCACATGTTGATAACATAATAGGAGATGAGGAGTATTGATAGACAAAAAGAGTATTGCATGCATAATGATGAGTGTGCTTACCCAGATCAACAAAAAATGGATTGACAACAAAAGAAGTATGGCAAATATCTTACAAGAGAGATAACTATAAAAGAAGAGTAGATGAGATTGCAATTTTCTCAATTTCAAGAGGTAAAGACCCAACCACCTTGTGTTCCTAGTCAATGAACCAACCCATTAAAGTGGAGGCCCTCAAAAATGAATTTCCAAGCTCTATGCATGTTTATCCTTTACAATATCCAAGTATACCTCCTATTTTTGAGATTCCAAGTTTTAGGGGTCATAGCCTTGCAAAAGAAATAGAAAAAATCCTATTTGAGTCCCTACATGGTCAAATTATCAAACTGACATGGAGGCCTTCTTGGACCAACTATCCTAATTTTAAAATGCCATACCTTGTCAAAGTTGTCCCATGTGAATCGGTACAAGATCAAATGGTTGAAGGAAAAGCTGATCTTGTTGGTTCTAAATTGGTAGAACCATTTGAGGAGGCTCAAGATCATAGAAATGAGGATGAAAAGGAGGATTTTGTTGGTTCTAATTTATTTATTGAGTTACCTATAATGTTGAACATGATGATGAATAAATTTGATTGGTTGCAAGGTAAGAAGTTGAGGACAAAGTAGAGGTTACGCCCATCTTTTAAGAATTATCTTGTTTTGTTGAGTAGAATGAGGAAGATGAGATTCAAACCACATAATCACAATAAAAAAAATGAACAAAATGGTAGCTAACTAAAGCTTAGAAGATTATTTTTATAGTACTGTAAAATTTTTTTGTGAGAACCTTGCTACTGAAAATTCAGAGTATATGCATGTTACAAAAGCTCCAATTTTGGAAACCATTTTTCCTAATGATTCTAAGCATGAATGCAAGATGCATCCATTTCTCAAGATCATTCAACAAGTTGATAGTTTTTATGAACTTTGAGCTACCTTAACAAATGGTGGGGACTCCTTGACCATGGAGGAAGTGTTGGCATGGTTGTAATAATGCATGGTAACCATGATGAACTAACAAAAAGGAGAAACACTATAGAAACTAGAAAATCAAGCTTAAATTTTGTGCTTTCAAGAGGCTATGCAATCGGGTATTTTTCCCAGCTCAAGTTAAGGGAGGAGTCACCATTCAAACTAGCAATTGAACATGAAGATGATTATGGAGAGGATCAAATGCAACATGTTGATTCAGTCCCAAATGTCGATACTTTTAATCAACAATGTGAATTAAGTCACACCATTTTCATTCCTTAATAGATGTTGCATCAAATGATTCAATATTGTTCATTTATCCATACTTTGGTATTTTCCTTTAAGCATGTTAATCATGGCACTTTTAAGAATAAATTCAACTATTTTAGCCAACCAGTGAATGAATTTATTTAGCATTTTTCTTGTTACTGGTTAGGCTAGAGTAGGTTAGTTTTCTAGCTTGCTACAAGTATTACCTTTGGATAATACTTGTCAATTGAATGTTACAATCAATGACCTTATTTAAAATAGAAGAAAGACCAAGTCCCACATTTAGTTCTTGGTGAATTGAATTTATCTATTGATTTAGAACAATTATATATTTTTATTCTTTATTCTTTATTGCTTAATCAAAAGTGCTTGGTTTATGACTAGTTAGAATGCTTGACATTAATGCATAATTAACCTCATAATCTTGCAACATATTAGGTGCTATCTTATCCATTATAATATTCATATAGGAAGATTCAATCATGGAGTGTACATTAAGCCTAAATTTGGCTCATTAATATCTTTCCTTTCTTTTACATAGATTCAATAGGAATTTTGAATTCTAGCTCAACATTTTTGGGTAAGTATGATGATGTGTCATTGCCATCTTTCTCTTCTAATAAACCAACATGGGAAAAGGTTGAAAGGTGAAACACTTATTTTAATTTGACATATCTTTAGAGATGTTAATTCAGCCCCCTTAGGGTCATACAACCAATAGGCTTTACTAGAGTCATAATAACCAATAAGGATTAATTTTTCAATGTTATTATCATAATTCATTGTCTTCTCTTTTAGGATATGTTTGTAAGAAATGATCTCAATTTTAAAAAAAGATTTAACTATTTATTTTCTTCATAGTCATTCTTCTTTTAGATATATTCCTTCTAAGCTAATAGTCATACTCTAATTGATCAAATGAGATTATATATGAATTACCTTTCCCTATAATTCATGAAACCATGAAGAACACATGTATGCAAGAACTTGTAATGGATAGTTAAAGAGAAAAAAAGACAAGGGTTTAACTTTGACAATATACAAGATCACAGTATTAGAATAAAATAATGAGTAAAATATATAATGGATATATATGGACAACAATACTTTGAGTTCATACAAATAGATTAGATAAATGTTGAAAAGCACACAATTGTTTCAATAAGTTTATGTGATTTTTGTCACACAATTAGAGCCTATATAATATATAGAACCCAAAATTTGACTTGAACTATAACAACCAACTTTAATAAAGTGTAACAAAACCACCCTAGCATTCCCAAGATATAAAAAAAACTTATCCAAATCAACTATTTCTTCCACCCATCGCTCTTCTTGTACCACATGTCTTTCTTTATAATAACCTAGAGATGGAAACCTCACACCATAAAAAGAAACAAAATGCATTGATAAGACTTGTAGTAAAAGGCTTATACAATATTAGCATCATAAAATCACTTATTGTTTCAATGACTCATTGTGAATGAGTATTCAAACTTATTGACACCTTCCCCAATTTTTTTTATAAGGAATCAAGTATACATATTCTCAACTCAAATTTTCTCCCTCAATAGTTATCTATATTTTTGGACTTGCATGCCCAAACCTTCACCTTTCACACCTATGTTTGTGGTCTTCTATGTTAATTCTAATTGTTCATCCATATTTTCTAGATTTGTCTTATTTGATTAGTTTGATAAAAAATGGTTTTAATAATCATAATGTCAGCTCTATGTCAAATAAGAAAAAAGCCAAACTTCTAATAAGATATCCACAATCAATTATCTTTCATTATCTCCTTGCTTCAATACTCATATAGCTATAAATGCTCTTAAAATTGTCCCTATAGCCTTGTATCACATGCAAATATGATTTACAAGAACTTGTTCAATATCTTCCTCTTATAATTCCTTACAAAGAACCTATCAACATAAAAATTAGGATATGTAATTAATTTAACCTATCTTTTTCATTATTACAAAAACCATATATAAAAAAACTTCACATTTTACATCATAATACATCATAAATCTTAGGAATTCTCCCCAACACCCCCAACTCAACACCCCCCCCCCCCCTCCCCAACTCTTCATGATATACCTACATTCCAATATCATAAAAAATATTAGTAACTTATTTTATTAAACAAGATAATCATCGATTCACTAAATCATTATGAAGAAAATAACATAAAAAGTAAATATACCTAGTCAAGTGTTCCAGGAGGGTCCTCTCTCTATTTTATGGTCTCCAACAGGGCTTCATGATCAGCATTAGTAATAGTAAAAAGTCCTTTTACTTTTGGTCTTCCTTGATGCTTCAACAACTTTACATTTGTTTCTATAATAAGATGCAAATATATGAGAATTATTTTGTGCTTCTGATAGTCTTTGAATTTAGGAATTCCATTCCTTCTAAGCATGTATGTCCATAGCCATGTTCTAGTGACAACCACTGAACCAATAGGATATGTGAATCCATCATCATTTGTGATTAGTTGTGTAAGATTTTTTTTACCTCGTACACAATGTGCTAATGAATAATTAGATTCCACATCATTCCCTTGTGATGCAACCAATGCAAAGACATGTCCTAGCTAGAGAAGATCTGATAGATGGTTATCCTCAAGTGAACTTTCCATGTTATCATTTCTGATATAGGGTATGATAGACAATGGAGTAAGATAATGTGGAGCCCATGTGTCCACCCACTCACTCGACTCACAATGATCCCAATCACACTGAAAACAACTAGGAAAAAAGTAAGCTAGTTGTCATGTCCAAATGGTCCATGTACTAGAATCAGAGCTTCAAAATGAATGCATTTTTTATGAGCCTCTCACTGTAGCATAATCTAATCTATCACCTATGGACCCTTCCTCAACCTACCAAAAGAACCTGTGTACTACTGAATCAAGAGTCCCCCTCTATGATAATGCTAAACTGCACCAATCAACAATGCTATGAGTATCAAGAAGCTCTACTACTGAAATCTTTAATTGCTTCTTAAATAGAACTCTCTTCACACATGCCCTTGCTCCATCATTTTCCCCTTCCCAATGGCTGGACTCAAAAAAACACCAAATATCAGTCACCCCCCTCTCTATGTGTATCCTACATAACCAATAAAACGTGTGAGCATTCTTGAATTGATCTGTATAGTTATCTAACCAAATGATATGTCTATCCATAGTAATTGCATGCTCCTATAAGAAATCAAAATAATTCTTGAAAAAATGTTGCACAAACTTGTGATAGTGAGATCTATCATCACTCATATAAAAAAGATACTCTCTAATAATCTTTCAATCATCTTCAGCACTATCAGGGGGATTTCTATATCTTATGTGGACAAAAATAGCAATTTTAATGGAGTTGTAATACTGAGATTGTGTCTCATTATGGGGTTGCAATGTGTAGTTTTTAGCAAAATCAACAACTAATATAATAGTGCCAATGGGAAAAGTCTCCTTACACATTCTAAATTGTTGATCTAACCACTGAGACCTGTAACTATGTCTTACACACTTGTAGAAAAGATTTTCCTTGAAATCTAAAATAAAACTAGCCACACTAATTTCTTTTGCAACCAATTCACATCTAGAGCCCTCACCCCCACTCTACAATATGTATTTCACCGTTTCATATACCTTTTTTTTTACTATTGTCTTTCCAAGATATTGTTCACACCCCTCATGGAAACATGTGTCAAACTTGGATAAGCCACCACATTCTGAACACTTCTCATTTAAGCAAGCATTTCTATAAAAGAAAAAACCATCAATTCTATGACATAAAAATTGATCTAGCAAGTCTCTTGATGATTTTGGAAGCCCACTAGCAGCACAATTCTCCAACATTTATTTACTATGCAAAGTAGAACAGATGGAGCATAATAGTTCATGGTGCATAGAAAACTCGACATGATATTTGGAACAACATGTATTTCAAATTTTAAGTGTCACACAATAAAATGGCTTCAAAGATTCAAAAGCACATTGTGATATATGAAGACTTGGATGACTCTCTCTAAATTGTTTGAACAACATAGTTTGACTTACCTAAAAATAGTGTTTAGGATGTAGCGTGCGATCTCTAATGCCAATTCTCAACTTTAACACATCTTTAGCATTGGGTGATACTCGTGAGCTAGAGTGCCAAAAATGTGTAATTTCTTCCTTCACATCATCAGATAGCTTCTTATCAAAATGTGGAAGTCTCCCACCAAAAGCCCATGTTTCATTTTGAAGATGATCGTTAACTCTCTCTCATCTACTAAGTGATCTTTTCAAAGTAGTACAATTTGGGTTCAAGTCAATACAAGTTTGTCTCATATATCTACCATTTCTCAAATGATGACTTACTAAAGAGGTTGTAATAACCCTTCAAGAAACTCTCTTATCCATCTCCCTACTATTTTTCCCAATGCTATTGAGAGCACTGAAAAGATTCTTCAAAATAATGGAATTTCTTTCCAATTTTTGATTGACACGAATCTTCAATTTGGAAAGCAAATTTCTTATCTTTTGCATATTTAATAAGTGCATAAAAAGATGACATTGCTCCACCACTATCTTGTTGCCTAAAAATATCTTATATAGTCTTGAAGCCCACAACCGAATGGTTCTTTCTGATTTTTTTCCTTCCAAATTGGTAATAAGCATTTCATCAATTTCAATTATCCATTTTTGTATTCTGGAACCTTCATGTGAATTATAATTAGGCAATATGTAAGGTTCCTATGCATTAGGTTCCTGTGCATTGTCATGTTCGGCATGGTCAATCATGTAATTTACATTATGACCTGGTAGCATTTCATCCTCCAAATTTTCATTCTCTAAAGTTTCAATCTCAGCATTATTTTTTTCATTGGTACATTTTTATTCCCCAACTGCACATATTCATTATCTGACTCTATGATTTCACCTTTGACTAATTCATTGTCAACTTGACTCACATTTAACATACCTTGTCTTTTCCTTTGATGATTTACTGTGTCCATTTCCCTATACACCACAATGTCTTCATTGGACACCTTCCTTTTGTGTTTATCCTTTCAATTACTATTGCTCCCCATTCAAATGACAATATCAAACACCACACCTAGGTATATATTTTCAAACTTTTCTTGGTCGTTTGGACCCCAAAATGTGACTTTTTCCAAAACTTGTGAAAATGGCCAACAAAAAGCAATTTTGTTGAGTCAGTAGTCCTAGGGAATATTTTGAAAAAATCATGCCAGTAAACTTAGGTATCTGATTTGAGATTGGATACTCGATAATAGATCGGATATTCGATATTGAGGCCAAAATATTGGACGGAAATAAGAATTAAGATTAAGATTATAATGTATATAATGAGTTATGAGTTATGTATTAAATTATAACGTATTATTATATCATATAATTATTAAATATAATAATATATGTTATTATTATTATAATCTATACACACACACACATATATGAAATTATTGTATTATATTATTATTAAATATAACAATGTAATATATTTTATTCTTATTATTATGACCTATGTTACCTATTAATATATAATAATATATTATGTTATTACTATTATTATAATCTATAAATATTATATATATATGATTATTATATTATATTATTATTATTTTTACTATATTATTATTAAATATAATGACTTAATATATTATATATGTTATTAATATATATTATTATTATTATTAAATATAAAAATATATAATATTATTGTTATTATTCTTATTATTATGACCTATGATCCATTTGGTTGGTTCTAAAATGCATCAAGAGAGGTCATAGCTTAACCCATGACCCTGATTGATGCATTTCATGACAATGTATGTCCCTAGGGTCCCTAGGATTCTTAGGGATGCTTTTGGTTGGTTATAATGCATTGAGAGCCTCTCCACACATTTCATGAAAACATATGTCCCTAGGCATCCTAGGGCCCCTCAGGATGCATTTGGTTGGTTATAATGCATCAAGAGGGGTCATAGGTTAACCTAACCTATGACCACTCTTTGGTCATTACATGACAAAGCATGTCCCTAGGGGCCCTACGACTCCTAGGGATGCATGTGGTTGGTTCTAATGCATTGAGGAGTGTCATAGGTTAACCTATGACCCCTCTCAATGCATTTCATGATAATTTATGTCCCTAGTGGCCCTAGGAGCCCTAGGGACACATTTGGTTGGTTATAATGCGTCGAGAGGGGTAATAAGTTAACCTATGACCCCTCTCAATTCATTTTATGACAATGTATGTCCCTAGGGCCCATAGGACCCCTAGGGACACATGTAGTTGGTTCTAATGTGTCGAGAGGCATCATAGGTTAATCTATGAACCCTCTTCATGCATATCATTATAGGGTATGTCCCTAGAGGAGGGCCCCTGGGGACACATTTGGTTGGTTATAATGCATTGAGAGGGGTCATAGGTTAACCTATGACACCTATCAAAGAATTTCATGACTACCTATGTCCTTAGCAGTCCTAGGACCTAAAGGGACACATTTGGTTCATTATAATGCATTGAGATGGGTCATAGGTTAACCTATGACCCATCTCGATGCATTTCATGACAGCCTATGTCCCTATGGGCCCTAAGACCCCTAAGAACACGTGGTTGGTTATTATGTGTCGAGAGGTGTCATAGGATAACCTATGACCCCTTTCAACACATTTCATGATAATGTATGTCCCTAGGGGATCTAGGACACCTAGGGATGCATTTGGTTGGTTATAATGCATCACAAGGGGTCATAGGGTAACCTATGACCCCTCTCAATGCATTTCATGACAGCGTATGTCCCTACAGGCCCTAGGACCCCTAGGGAAACATGTGGTTGGTTCTAATACATGTAGAGGGGTCATTGGTTAACCTATCACCCCTCACGAAATATCTCATGACTACCTATGTCCCTAAGGATTCTAGGGCCCCTAAGGAAGCATTTGGTTGGTTATAATGTGTTGAGAGGGGTCATATGTTAACCTATTAACCCTCTCGATGTATTTCATGACAACGTATGTCCCTAGGGGGCCCTAGGACCCCTAGGGAAGCATGTAGTTAATTCTAATGCATCAAGAGGCATCATAGGTTAACCTATGACCCATCTCAATGCATTTCATGACAACTTATGTACCTAGGGGTCCTACAGCCCATAAGGATGCCTTTGGTTGGTTCCAATGCATCGAGATTGGTCATAGGTTAACCTATGACCCCTATCAATCCATTTCATGACAAAACATGTCTCTTGGGGCCCTAGGACCCCTAAGGATGCATGTAGTTGGTTTAGCTAGGGAGTCCTCGATATACGCAAGGTACGTGAGGCCCAAATCCATAGATGAGACCAAAAGGATGTCACACAGCCGAGAAGAGCGGTAACCCACTTCTCCTCTTTCACTTCTCAAGGGTATAAAGTTCTTTGAGGCTTAGCCCGAATGACAAAATCTTGATCCCAAGAGAGGTGTCTTTCGATTCACCTCCTGATTCTTATACTCCGCCGGAACGCTGGAGTTGAGGTCGTCCAAGGGGTGATGAAATCCCCAAGCAGGCCTCCTAAAAAAAGAAACAAGGTTTTGGATCCTAATCTTATGCACCCAAGATGGCCTCGAAAGACGACAAGGGGAGAGAAGACTCAGATGACCTTGGGCTAAAAAACACGCTTTTTCTTTTACCAACTAACTCTTATGTGTGCTAATCTAGACTTTGCAAGCACTCATGTTTAAGAGACAATGTTCAATTCCAACTTGAAGTGCCAACAAAAGTAAATCGATCGAGGAATGCACACAATAAGAAGAGTTAGGGTCAACAAAAGCAAACTCGCGCGCCCGGAGGCCCTCCACGTCAAGTATCGATTAATTTTCTTTAAGGCATTCAAGATTGAGTGTGAGTTTGTTTTAAGCCCAAAACAAAAGTGTGTGAGATTCAATTTCAAGCGCGCGCCCGGAGGCTCTCCACGTTAGTTGTTGTTCAATTTTAGTGCCCAAACTTGAAGTGTGATCGATTTAATCTAGAGTTTTGACCATTTAAGAATTTTGATAAAGTTAAAGCAAACGTTCAAAGACCAAGTGAGTGAGTTAGATTGTGGAACATTTAACACCTTTTTCAAGTAGACCCATCCCCATAAATGGCGCTGAGATTGCAACCAATGGTTAATATTTGATGGGTGATTAGAAAAGAGGTGAGTCCAAGGAACTACTCAAATTGATTTTTGTAAATTTGTATTTTAACTTAACAAAGTTTCTTAAATGTCCAAAAATCCAACTTTACCTAGATTGCATGTGAAAAAGAGATTTGTAATGGTTAATTGATCCTTGGCATTCAAGATTGGATTTTTTTGTTTTAAGCATGCATTCCAAAGAAAGTTGATTTTAACCCATGACATTCAAGAGTGTGTTTTTGAGCAACATTCATTCAATGAAAAATGTGTTTAACCATTCAAGTTCATTTTTTTTTTAGAAACATGCATTCAAAGACAAATGGTTAAACATTCAAGTTCATTTTTTAGCAACATGAAAACCTACAAGAAACATGGTTAGTGGTTCCATATGTGTTCCAACCTGCAATGAGACAAAAAAAAAAAAAAAAAAAAAAAAAAAAGCAATTTTAGTTAGTTAGCCAAAATCTTCAAAAATGAGAGCTTAACCATGGGAAATTTTTTTTTAACTTTTTTTGTTGTTTTTCCTACGCGTAAAAATGCTTAAAATGGTCTAAATCCTACGGAACCACCAAAAGTGCAGAAATGGAACATAAGCAGAAATGGAACATAAGCAAGCAGAGAAGACAGTCTGTCAAAATATGAAGACGCTGAAATACAGAGACGCCAAAATACGAAGAGGAAAAAATAGATTTGCAGCACAGAACACATGTGAGATGCCGATTTGCACAGATGCGGATTTTTGCAGACGACGATTTTCGCAGACGCAGATTTTCGCAGATGTCGATTTTCGTAGATGTCAATTTTTGCAGATGCGGATTTTCGTAGATGTCGATTTGCGCAGACGTGGATTTTCGCAGACGTTGATTTTCGCAGAAAGAACAGGTTGCAGACGCCAAAACTGCACCAAAAAAGCTTAAAAATGCGATTTTTTTTTTTTAGATGGTATTTCTTCTTCCTAAGTGCGTTCTTTAACCTGCAAAAATAATCAAAACACCCTCACAGCACACTCAAACAACAACAAACATTAGATGGTTAGAAAAATGACATATAGATGAAAATAGATGATTAAATGACCCATAGTGGGGTCCCACCGGGCGTGCCAAAATGTAGAACCAGAATCAGTATGCAAAGAACATTAACAAATGAAGTAAACATTCACAAACCAAAAACTAAATTCACATATATGCTTAGACTAAGAAAGAAAATAAGAAGTGCAAACCTCACAAGAGAAAACACTCCATGCTTTCTTGATTCTGTAGATGTGTCCTTTTGCTGTGGATGTATGCTCAAGATGCTCAAAAGCTGCTTCAATGGAGATGGGTAATGGAAAATTGGTAGCTTTGTGAGCTCTCAATTTGGCATTATAAGGGTATGGTTGATGGCTTTGGTTCTCAAAATAGCATGGTAACTTTAGCTCAAAGATTGTTGATGAAATGGCTTGGGATGGGATTCAATTTATAGGCTAAGGGGTAGAGGGATGGAGGGCTTAGATGCAAGGATGGATGAAGGCTTAAGGAGGGCTAAGATGCACTCAAAGGGGAGCACATGGATTGTGCTTGTTTAGCACCAATGGGAAGGTGACACTTGTCACAAGGAGGATGAGTGTGAGAGGGTAGGGTTAAGGGTTGGTTAAAGTCATGATGAGTGGGGTTGAGTATGTAAGAGGGATGTAAGAGGAATGAGTGTGGAAGAGGGAAGAGTGTGGAATATGGGTGTAAGAGTCATGAGTGGGCTTGTAAGAGTCTTTATGTTTTGTAAGAGCACTCATGACTTAGTGGTTGGGTTTTTTGAGGGAAGACTTAGGTTTGGTTTAGGAAAGTCTTAAACTTGTTTAAGGAATGTGACAACATTAGGGGGTGGATTAGGCTTGGGTTTAGGATTAGATTAGGGATGTTAGAGATGTGCAAGTGGATGGCATTAATGAGGGTGGGTGAGTTAGTGGCTAAGCTTGGTTAGTATGGGTGGATGGGGTGGATTAGGCTAAATGGAGGATTAGAGATAGGTTAGGGGTTTTTGAATTTGAGGATTTTATTTATCAAATATATTTATTTAATAAATGGGGATTTTTGGAATTAGATAGAAGAATAGGATTTAATTGATAAATAATAGATTATTTGATTTATCAATTAGGACTATAGATGATTAATTAAATTAATCAGCTAGGGGATGGCAAAGGATTAATTAAATAGGAATTTAATTAATGATGCCTTTAGAGATAACTAAATAGGATTACTAAAGCGATGTAATCAAATTTAGGTGTCTACATTTTTCCCCTCTTTGACATAGTGTTGAGACAACACTATTTCAAAGAAATTTGAATGAAGATGACACGAGGAAGATGTTTTAGCAACGAGGTTGCCCCAGTCTCAGATAAGAAGAGGAGAGACTAGACTTAGATGATGCCCCCTCAAGAAGGCGGCGGGGAGAGAAATGAGGCTCGACGACTTCTTGAAAAGTACAAGAAATTGAGATGAGCTAAGACACAGGTTGGCAAAGAGAAGGGGCTGAATTAGCTCAAACTCTCACTACGGGAGAATGATAAAGGGAAATCAGAGGCACAAAAGTAAAGCAAGCTTTAAGACTTTCCAGGATTGGGGGGGGGGGGGGGGGATGGAGGAGCGGAGTGCTCTAAGAGGAATCCATAGAAGCTTTTTGAGCGAGGGGATACTTCAAAGAGAAGTACCACCATGTAGTTGAGCACTAGATTTGCTATAGGACTGTTGGTTAATTGCCAAGGTTACCAAGAACATCAAGGCCTTTTCACCAACCGTCCAGAGGACTGACGAACTGACTCAAAACAAACACACAAGGATTGCCCAAGTATCACACATGAATCCCAGAGGAAGCAGCATGGAAATGACACTAGGTAACCCACAAGCAGAAAAAGAAAACAAGCAAAAGACCTGATCAAGACCTTACGCTCTAATTGCCCCATTCGCAGCATACCATGATATGGAAGATCATGGCAACCTTGAGGAGGGAACAAGGAGATTGCTTGGAAAATATATTTCAAGACCCAAAAGGGAAGATCCCAAATCAAAAGAAAGTGAAAATCCAAAAGAGAACTGTTTGCCAACGAGATGGGTAGGACGAGGTACTAACGGACCAAGATCAGACATGAGGAAAGCTATATCCTGCAAAAATCTATCATAGAGCACCTAAGCTGATGGATCTGGATGAGTGATGCATCTGGCAAGATGAACTAAGAAGGATAACACTTTGGTGATAGGAGATCGAGCTAAAGGATGCATTGGAATATCTAACCAAGGTGTGCGATGTGTGCAAGATGTTGACCAAGGATGAACTAACACGAAAGCCGGATAGATACAATGATACTAAGCTAAAGAGGATGTACAAGCTGACAGACCAAAATATGTTACAAATGTACAAGTTTGTTCATGTTTTGGTTTTTTGTGAGATGGAAATGTTTGTGAAGGATGGGATGTCTATAATAGTTGATAGGTGGATAGGTATATGGATTTGTGAAAAGCTTAAGGAAAATGGGATTCTGTGTGTGCATGTGATAGGATACAAGATTATTTACAAGCTGGAATATGGTATAAGGTTTGGACAAGATTTGGATATATACAAGGTATGGTACAAGATTTACAAGGTATAATACAAGCTTTGGTACAAGATTTACAAGCTGTACAAGAGGTATTGACAAGCTCCATCAGATTTTGGATATTTGATTGGAACACCAAGGGAACAAGCAGGTTTTTTATGGGATGGTGGGTGGATGGATGAGGGATAGGATAGTGATAGATAATGGATTAGTCTTTAGCACACAAGGTGCCTGAATTACCAAGTTTTCACCAAGGTACCTATCCAAGGTGCTTGAATTGCCAAGTTTTCACCATTGGACACTTATTTCTCTTTACTATTTTTTTTTTTTTTTGTATTTTTTCAAAAGCTGGGTATACCAAGGATCTTCAAGCATAGTACTTCTTGAGATGAATTATGTTAGTGGGATCATTCAAGAGTTCTCCTTCTAGTGTAGATAATTGATAGGCTCCGGAGCCAAAGGAGGCAGTAACCACATAGGGACCAAGCCATGTAGGTTCAAACTTGCCTTTCTTTTCTCGATCTGCTTGGACTTTCATATTTTCTTTGAGGACCATGTCACCTGGCTGAAAGTGTCGTGGGAGCACCTTCTTGTTGAAATTCCTTTTGAGACGAGTTTGATAGACTGTGAGATGGTCATAGGCTTGTTGTCTCTTCTCGTCTAAGAGATCTAGCTGGGTGAGTCGAGCTACTCTGTATTCTTCATCTGAGATTTGCCCTCGCAAAGATATGCGTAGTGAGGGAAGTTCAACTTCTATAGGTAATACCGCTTCGGCACCATAGACTAGGGAGTATGGAGTTGTGCCTGTGGATGTACGGAAGGAAGTTCGATAGGCCCATAGAGCCAGATTTATTTGAAGGTGCCAATCACGGCCGGAATCATTGACAACTTTCTTTAGGATTTTGAGGAGGGTTTTATTAGTTGCCTCTGCCTGGCCGTTACCTTGTGGGAAATATGGGCTAGAAAAGCGGTGATGGATGTGGAGGGAAGTGCATAATTCTTCCATGTTGAGATTTTCAAAGTTACCTCCGTGGTCAGTGAAGATGGTGGATGGGATGTCGAAGCGGCAAACAATGTGGTACAAGATGAACTTGGAGACTTGAACTCCTGTAGCTGAGACTAGGGGGACTGCTTCCACCCACTTAGTGAAATAGTCTGTAGCTATTATTATCCATTTATGTCCATCAGATGAGAGAGGGGTGATAGTTCCAACTAGATCAAGGCCCCAACAAGCGAAAGGCCAAGGTGGTGCAATAGGCTGTAGATCCTGTGCTGGAGCGTGCACAAGATTTGCATGCTGCTGACATGGGAGACACTTTCTGACAAAGTCACAAGAGTCTTCTTCAATGGTAGGCCAATAGTAGCCTGCTCTAAGGATTTGTCGTGCTAGGACAATACCACTCGTGTGGGCACCGCAAAGTCCAGAATGTACTTCTTTTAATGCCATCGCGGCCTCATTTTCATCTAAACATCGAGAGAGAGTATCGTGATAACCCTGACGATATAGGGTATTGGCTATGATAACATAGCGGGATGATTTTCGGATGAGGTTCTGGCGTTGGGTATGTGTGAGGTGAGGGGATATGATACCATCATTAAGGTAAGCGTGAATTTCATGGTACCAAGGGGATTGGGGACCAACCAAGATACAAACATGATTTGAATCCTCATTCGCATAGGCAGGTGTGAGGAGCTGCTCAACTAAAAACTCATACTGCGTAGCTTCTTGGGGAATTTCCAAGAGTGAGCCGATAGTGGCCATGGCATCTGCTACCTTGTTTTGCATTCGAGGCACTTGTGTAAACTAAATCTTTGTAAAATGCTGGGTCAGCTGATCAACTAGCTCTTTGTAGGGTAATAGCTTTTCATCTTTGGTTTGATATTCATTTAAGACTTGTTTGATGATGAGTTGGGAATCACCAAAGACTTGTAACTCAGTGATATTCCATTCTGCAGCTATCTTTAATCCTGCTACAAGAGCTTCATATTCTGCTATATTGTTGGTGCTAGGGAATTGTAGCTTGAAGGCTTTTGGAATGTAATCTCCTTGAGGTGTAACTAATAATATTCCTGCCCCTGATCCACGAGAGGTATATGAGCCATCAAAATAAAGCTTCCATGGGGGCTGTTCTTCAATTAGGCAGATATGCTCATCTGGAAATTCTGTGAGCAAAGGATATGCATCTACTAGAGGTGCATCAGCTAGGTGATCTGCTATAGCTTGCCCTTTGATTTCCTTTCTGTCCACATACTGGATGTCAAACTCACTTAGTAGCATAACCCATTTGGCCAAACGGCCTATAAGTGCTGTTCTGGAGAGCATATACTTGAGAGGGTCAATCTTGGAGACTAGTTGGATGGTATGACTTAGCATGTAGTGGCGAAGCTTTTGAGTTGAGAAAACAACTGCCAAACAAGCTTTTTCCATAGGAGTGTAATTGAGTTCATAACCAACTAGGGTTCTACTGATATAGTAGATGGCTCTCTCTCTGCTATAATCATCATGTTGTGCTAGAAGTGCCCCTAAAGCAGTAGGTGTTGCTGATATATATAAGATCAAGGGACGACCAAGAACTGGTGGAACCAAGATAGCGGGATTGGTGAGATACTGCTTGAGCTGATCGAAGCTGCGCTGACATAAAAGATCCCACTTGAAGTTCTCATTCTTTTTTAGCAAGTGTGAAAATGGTGTACACTTATCTGCAAGTTGGGAGATGAAGCGCCAGACAGATTGAAGTTTTCCCTGAAGAGAGCGAAGCTGTCGCAGTGTCTGGGGAGGAGGCATGTCTAATATAGCCTTGACCTTTTTGGGGTCGATCTCTATACCCTGTTTAGAAACTATGAAGCCTAGAAGCTTGCCAGATGTGACCCCAAAGACACACTTCTTGGGATTTAGCATGAGATAATATTGGGCCAACCTATCAAAGAATTTTTCCAGGTCAGCAAGATGATCCATGAAGGTGTGAGATTTGACCAAGATATCGTCCACATAATCTTCCAAAATGCTATGGATAAGATCATGGAAAATGGCTGTCATAGCTCTTTGATAGGTAGCCCCAGCATTCTTTAGGCCAAAAGGCATCATGGTGTAGCAAAAGGTTCCCTAAGGGGTAGTGAATGTTGTCTTATGCTGATCCTCTTCTGCAATCTTGATCTGATTATACCCAGAAAATCCATCCATAAGGGACAGGATTTCATGTCCAGCTGTAAGATCTACAATCATATCTATGTTGGGCAAGGGAAAATCATCCTTTGGACAAGCTTTGTTAAGATCTCTAAAATCAGTATAGATTCTGATGTCACTGGAAGGCTTAGTGACAGGGACCATGTTGGAGATCCATTCTGAGTAGTCGATAGGTCGGATAACCTTAGCAGCTAACATTCTTTCTAGTTCAGCTTTGACTAGTAATGCCACCTTGGGGTGCATTTTTCTAAGCTTTTGTCTGATGGGCTTGATCTTTGGATCGACTACAAGATGATGAACTACAAGCTTTGGATCAAGTCCTGGCATGTCCTGATATGACCATGCAAATCGGCCAATGTTCTCTCATAAAACCTCAAAGAGGAGGTCAGCTTGGTCTTGTGATAGGGATGCAGCAATGTGAACAATTCTAGGGATCTCTAAAGAACCAATGTTGACTTCTCTAGTATCCTCTATTAGAATAGAAGACACCTCTGGTCGATTATCTTGAGGAGGCAATACTAAATCCTCATGTTCTGCTTGTGGCTCTGGATTTTCTTGCTGAGGGGTTCTCTTTGCTGCCTTAGCTAGTCCCGATTTTACCTTAGTTCCAGTTTTGGGTGTATTGAAACTAGGTTGGGGATTTTCTCCAAAATACCCCTTGGGATCTAGCTTGTAGATGTAGGCAGAATCTGGCTTTGTCTTCTTATGAGGAGTTTCAGCTCCCATGAATCTTAGAAGTGCTTCCTCTGATGCGAACTCATCAATATGTATGACACTTGGTTGGTCCCAATCTATGAGTTGTGGATGAGCAAGTGGTAGGTCAATGAGATGGATGGATAGTTCTCGGAGAACAAAGTCTCCTAGGAAGATATGGTCTGGGATATCGTCGTAGGCTCTCTTTTCAACTTCCTCAGGAATGTCTTTGATTTCGACAAGGTCACGATGGATGTTCAAAAAAGCGTGACCATTCTCGTTGGTGCCCCCAGTTGTGGGTATGCCAAAGCCAAGACCTGACTTTATTTCCCAATCATGTGCTTCGATGGGAAATTGCATGCCCCTTTCTTCTGGTCCTAGTCCACCTCCTTGATAGTTCCATTTTTCAGTGACGAGCTTATGTTGTTGGGGATACTTCTGGCTGAAGTGATCAAGGCGTGCTTGATTTCTTGGAGGTACATCCTTATGTAGCCAATTGTTGATATCTGGAGTGAGCTCCTCATGAAGAGGGGTTTTTGAGGACACAAAGGTGGTTGGGCCAAACTATTTGTATCAAGGAGGTGGAATCTCCTTAGCTTTGTGATATGTTGGTCATCCATGGGTATGTGGATCAAGTGGGATTGCTCCGACAGCAAATGCATCTGATAGACTATATTGATCTTTACAGTAGATAGGGTGGAGGCAAGGATGGTTTCTGTGTCATTACAAGTGTGGGATGAGCTGGTGATGGCTGTGCCGATGTCTATTCTAGGGCAATGGTTTGTATATGAAGCTTCAACCGCATTGCAGTAAGCAAAGGGTTCTGGATCGGCATGGATGGTTACCTCAGTGCCTTGATGCAGAAATTTGATGCACTGATGGTAGGTGGATGGAACGGCCTTCATAGCATGAATCCATGGGCGACCGAGGAGGATGTTAAATGGTAGGTTTAGATCAACAACATGGCAAACTGTCTCTTGAATGACTGGCCCAACCTTGATTGGTAGCAAAATAGTCCCTTCTGTGGTCCTTTCCAAGTTGTCATAAGCTTTGATGGTGATAACCTCACTAATCATATTTGCCTCAGTATACCCAGCTTGTTTTATGAATTTTAGGGTGCAAATGTTCAAGGCTGATCCATTATCTATCATTACTCTTTTCACGGCAAAATTGGATACCATGATGGCTATGCGAAGCAGAAGGGTGTGATCTGGCTCAACCGCGGGTATGTCGGTGGGTTTGAAAGATAGGGCACATGAGGATGAAAGGTGTCCAACAAGATTACAAAAATTAGTAGCATTGATATCAGAAGGGACACGGGATTCTATGAGAGCACTGTCAAGGATGTCTTTGTACACAGGACTAGTGCGGAGAAGGTCTAAAATGGATATTTGGGCTGGCATGTTCCCAAGGTGTTCCAAGATATTGTACCGGCTTTTTGATGGAGCTGATGGTGTTGATGAAACTAGTGGGCTTGCGATGTTAAATTGCGCTCTTCGAGTGGTGACCGCACACTCATTGTCTGGTCCTCAGATATTGATAACATTGACAGAAGGCTCTTTCTTGGATATACAACCTATAAGGCTACCATAGTCTATATAGGATGAAGTGTGGTCATTGTTCTTCCCATGCTGTTGGTTTGGCTGGCGGTTGTTGGTGTTGTTTTGGATAGGTGCTTTTCCAAGATTTTGGTTGTTGTGTGGAGGAAAAGCATTTTGATAAATTTGTAAGCCTGCATCGGGAGAGGTTTGGGCACCAACAATGATTTCCTTCCGATCAATGAGGTCTTGCACATAGTCTTTCAGTTTCATGCATCTGAGGGTGGTGTGACCATTTACCCTATGGAACTTGCAATACTCATTGTCCTTGTACCATGCAGCTTTGGATTGGCTTGGATCAATTTTCTGGGTAGGAGGAAATTTGATGAGGTTTTCCTTAGCCAATTTCTCAAAAATAACATCCAATGGCTCACCAAGGGGTGTATAGTTTCTAGGTGCAGGTTGGAATCTGGGCTTTTGCCCTGCAGCTACATTGATGGCATTAGCTTGATTGTTAGACCCTTGAAAGTTGGGTCTTGTATTGTGGTTTTGATAGCTTTGGTTATTTCGTTGTTGGTAATTGGTAGCTTTTTGGTTGTTTGTTTGATATGGTGGGTTAGACTAGTTTTGAGAAGGACCAACGATATTCACATGTCTTGTGTCAGTAACCCCATCTGTTGAAACATGCTTGTTTTTGTTCCAATACCTAGATTTGTCATTGGAATGTGATTGATTTTGGTTGGCCTCTTTGTAAATCTTTACCACACCATCTTTGATGAGTCCTTGCTCAAGGATCATTCCTTTCTCTTTGATATCCTTATAGGTCTGCAAACAGTTCATGGTCATGTGGTGAGCCAAGCTGGGATGTGCATTATCAATAAACATTTTCACCACATGGCATTCTGGCAAGGTGTAGGATATGCGGGTGGTAAGGGTTTGCCATCTTTGCAAGTATTCGGTAAGGCTTTCTCCACCTTTTTGCTTGGTGTGGACAAGATCAACTATTGATAGCTCTGTTTCAACAAGATGGGCATATTGGGCTACAAATGCCTCAGATAATTCAGCAAAGTTTTTAATTGTGCCATAGGGGATTCTATAAAACCATTCAAGAGCTGGTCCAGCCAAGATTTTGGGAAAAAGGCGCAAGAGAAAGACATCATTATATGCCACGTCCTGGCAATGCATGTAAAATTCTTTGATATGTGTGACAGGGTCTCCTTTTCCTCTGAATTTGTCAAATTTAGGTACCTCAAAGTGTTTGGGAAATGGTGTCGTGGTAATGGCTCTGTCAAATGGGTAAGGACACACATTCTCAAACTTGAATGTCTTTGGATCATTCCCTTCTTGGATGGCTTTCAGAGTTGTCTTCATTTGCTCCCACTCTGAATTGATAGGTGATGGTTGGGGTGCCCCCAATGTAGGAGTGCTTTGAGGTAGGTATGTGCTAGATGGGGCCATTGAATATGGATGGTTATGAGGGATTTGCTGATAGGGATTGTACATTGTTTGGGCAGCTGCATGGTGGATGACGGGTTGTTGAGGGGGAGGTGGCGCATATTGCTGCATGTGCTGCGAGGCTTGCTGTTGATATGGGATTTGAGGTTGGGATTGAGGAACATAAGATGGTTGTGGGGTAAATGGATTTCTTGGTGGAGGTAAGGTATAAGATGGTTGTGAGGCTTGGGGAAAGGATCAGAGGGCTTGTGGGGTTTGACCAATATATGTGGGTTGTGCCCCCATTTGGGATGGCATCTACAAATAATTGGTGGTTGGTTGGGGTGGTGGATTACCTCCTAGAAGTGGCATTTAAAAGTAGTTGGTAATTGGAGGTAATGGATTAGTTAGTGGTGGAGGTGGTGGGAATTGAAAACTTGGGAATGGAACTGATGGGGTTTGATAGCTTTGTGGCTGGATTTGGAAGCTTGGTAGAGTGGTGGTGGGAGCTAGGGTCACTTGGGAGCTTGGTAGAAGATTGGTAGTAGCTTGTGGGTTTTGATAGCTTTGTGGAGTGAAGGTAGTAGCCTGTGGATTTGTGGCTGGTGGTATTGAGCTCCCAAGACCTAACGGAAATGATGGGATTGTGCTTTGGGCTGTGGTGAACAAGCTGGGCGCGATGAAAGGTTGATTACTTGGCCCCATGGGTGGCATCCCTGTTGTATATTGCTGAGGTTGGCCAAAGATGCTAGCACTGATTTGGGAGATGGGTGGATTGGGAAGGCTAGGTTGGGGAGCAGCAGCAATAGTGAAGGGGGTGAATGGTGAGGTGTTTTGGGTAAAGGGGGTTTGGAGCGGAGAGGTATGAACCAAGGATGGAGTGGTGGTGGCTGGGTTGGCTTGCGGCATGGAGATTTCAACTTGGGTGGATGATGGTATGTTTGGGTCTGTTGGGTCATATGGATTGGCTGGAGGCTCTTCTTTTGGAATAAATTGAGGATAATTTGGATCATAAGAGCCTATGGGTGGTGGCAGCTGCCCAAACAATGGGTGAGATGGATTTGATAATGGAGGGGGTCTTCCAAAGTCAAAGGTTCCTACATTGTCCCTTCGAAAATTAGCCATGATTGTCTCTTTGTTTTTGTCTATAATGGCGTTTACCAATACTGCATTTCCTGGTTGGTTCATGAAAGCTTCAATGTCAGTAGGTGATGGCATAGCTGGCTCTAGGTTGAAGGATGGCTGAGTGCTCAAGGGGGGTGAGGTTGTTCGATCCAAATGATAGGGCTCCATTGTTTCTTTCTTCTTGGCTAAGTGAGTGACGGGTGGCATGAAAAATGCTCCTAGGGATGAGATGCAATAATGCTGATGGATGCAAAAGGGGGAAGACTTTTCTATGCAAATGATTTCCTAGGTTGAGGCAAAGCTATATGACAAAACCTAAGGAGGATTGGGTTGGGGATTCTAACTTCAAAGATATGTTGTCAAAGTACAAAAGGTCTGCTTTCCTATGTGCAAGCTTGGTGGTGATTGTGTCAACTTAAGGATAGACTGATGACCCTTTAGGAAGAACACGAGATTGACCACTTGCTAATCCCAACCTTTAGCTCAAGGTGATGAGGTATAACAAGTGACAAAGCTAGATTACCCTAGACAAAGCTCTTTCAAAGGGATAACCTTGGTGAGATTGGTAGATTTGGAAGATTTTAGGAATGACAAACTTTTAGCAAGGTGACAACAATTTTGAAAGCGTAGATGTGCAGATTTTCAATTACTAGCTAGATGGTATGATTCTAAATGAGATGGATGAGCTAATAATGCTTAAGGGGATAACCTAAGATGGCTGGCTTTTCTACAAAGATGACTCTAGAGTGAAGCTTATCCAAGAAGATGTGGAGAAACAAGGGTGTCTAATCATAGAAATCATGCCTAGTTGGTAAGGCATAAGAAGGATTAACTCTTGGATGTTGGCTAAATTTGATGGTGCGCTCTAACCAGGCCTCTTGAAGTGCTTCGTCGGTAGCTTTGTCCTCTGCTTTGTGGAGTTTGGAAATTCGTGGGCTTGGTGTTATTGCTTTTCTCTTGGCTAAAAGTTCTTGGTATGCTAGAGATGGCTTGAGTTTGACCTTGTGAAACTTCTATTTGGGTTTGGGTTGTTCCGACATAAATTCCTGAATCTGCTTGGCTTTGGGAAAAATCTTAGTTGTTTTGCTTCAACTTGTTCAACTTCCAAAATAGGAAGTGACTACGCTAAGTGTGCCCTAAGCTAGGATTGACCAAGTTTGGCAAACATTCATTCAACAAGTAAAATAAAAACAAGCAATAGATATGAACACCCAGATAGAAGTTTGTGGTTCTCAGAATGTGGTACTTGCGCCAAGGAGTGTGTATGTTCTACAAATGTTTCGATCAGTCACTCCAAACACATTAACATCCTAGATGGTTTTCTGCAAGGCAGACAATTGGTTTAGCTAGGGAGTCCTCGATATACGCAAGGTACGTGAGGCCCAAATCCGTAGATGAGACCAAAAGGATGTCACACAGCCGAGAGGAGCGGTAACCCACTTCTCCTCTTTCACTTCTCAAGGGTATAAAGTTCCTTGAGGCTTAGCCCGAATGAAAAAATCTTGATCCCAAGAGAGCTGTCTTTCGATTCACCTCTCGATTCTTATACTTCGCCGAAACGCTGGAGTTGAGGTCGTCCAAGGGGTGATGAAATCCCCAAGCAGGCCTCCTAAAAAAAGAAACAAGGTTTTGGAGCCTAATCTTATGCACCCAAGATGGCCTCGAAAGACGACAAGGGGAGAGAAGACTCGGATGACCTTGGGCTAAAAAACACGCTTGTTCTTTTACCAACTGACTCTTATGTGTGCTAATCTAGACTTTGCAAGCACTCATGTTTAAGAGACAATGTTCAATTCCAACTTGAAGCGCCAACAAAAGTAAATCGATCAAAGAATGCACACAATAAGAAGAGTTAGGGTCAACAAAAGAAAACTCGCGCGCCCGGAGGCCCTCCATGTCAAGTATCGATTAATTTTCTTTAAGGAATTCAAGATTGAGTGTGAGTTTGTTTTAAGCCCAAAACAAAAGTGTGTGAGATTCGATTTCAAGCGCGCGCCCGGAGGCTCTCCACGTCAGTTGTTGTTCAATTTTAGTGCCCAAACTTGAAGTGTGATCGATTTAATCTAGAGTTTTGACCATTTAAGAATTTTGATAAAGTTAAAGCAAATGTTCAAAGACCAAGTGAGTGAGTTAGATTGTGGAACATTTAACACCTTTTTCAAGTAGACCCATCCCCATAAATGGCGCTGAGATTGCAGCCAATGGTTAATATTTGATGGGTGATTAGAAAAGAGGTGAGTCCAAGGAACTACTCAAATTGATTTTTGTAAATTTGTATTTTAACTTAACAAAGTTTCTTAAATGTCCAAAAATCCAACTTTACCTAGATTGGATGTGAAAAAGAGATTTGTAATGGTTAATTGATCCTTGGCATTCAAGATTGGATTTTTTTGTTTTAAGCATGCATTCCAAAGAAAGTTGATTTTAACCCATGACATTCAAGAGTGTGTTTTTGAGCAACATTCATTCAATGAAAAATGTGTTTAACCATTCAAGTTCTTTTTTTTTTTAGCAACATGCATTCAAAGACAAATGGTTAAACATTCAAGTTCATTTTTTAGCAACATGAAAACCTGCAAGAAACATGGTTAGTGGTTCCATATGTGTTCCAACCTGCAATGAGACAAAAAAAAAAAAAGCAATTTTAGTTAGTTAGCCAAAATCTTCAAAAATGAGAGCTTAACTATGGGAAATTTTTTTTTAACTTTTTTTGTTGTTTTTCCTACGCGTAAAAATGCTTAAAATGGTCTAAATTCTACGGAACCACTAAAAGTGCAGAAATGGAACATAAGCAAAAATGGAACATAAGCAAGCAGAGAAGACAGTCTGTCAAAATATGAAGATGCTAAAATACAGAGACGCCAAAATACGAAGAGGACAAAATAGATTTACAGCACAGAACACAGGTGAGATGCCGATTTGCACAGATGCGGATTTTTGCAGACGACGATTTTCGCAGATGTCGATTTTCGCAGATGTCGATTTTTGCAGATGCGGATTTTCGCAGATATCGATTTGCGAAGACGTGGATTTTCGCAGACGTCGATTTTTGCAGACAAAACAGGTTGCAGACGCCAAAACTGCACCAAAAAGGCTTTAAAATGCAAATTTTTTTTTTTTTTAGATGGTATTTCTTCTTCCTAAGTGTGTTCTTTAACTTGCAAAAATAAGCAAAACACCCTCACAGCACACTCAAACAACAAAAAACATTAGATGGTTAGAAAAATGACATATAGATGAAAATAGATGATTAAATGACCCATAGTGGGGTCCCACCGGGCGTGCCAAAATGTAGAACCAGAATCAGTATGCAAAGAACATTAACAAATGAAGTAAACATTCACAAACCAAAAACTAAATTCACATATATGCTTAGACTAAGAAAGAAAATAAGAAGTGCAAACCTCACAAGAGAAAACACTCCATGCTTTCTTGATTCTGTAGATGTGTCCTTTTGCTGTGGATGTATGCTCAAGATGCTCAAAAGCTGCTTCAATGGAGATGGGTAATGGCAAATTGGTAGCTTTGTGAGCTCTCAATTTGGCATTATAATGGTATGGTTGATGGCTTTGGTTCTCAAAATAGCATGGTAACTTTAGCTCAAAGATTGTTGATGAAATGGCTTGGGATGGGATTCAATTTATAGGCTAAGGGGTAGAGGGATGGAGGGCTTAGATGCAAGGATGGATGAAGGCTTAAGGAGGGCTAAGATGCACTCAAAGGGGAGCACATGGATTGTGCTTTTTTAGCACCAATGGGAAGGTGACACTTGTCACAAGGAGGATGAGTGTGAGAGGGTAGGGTTAAGGGTTGGTTAAAGTCATGATGAGTGGGGTTGAGTATGTAAGAGGGATGTAAGAGGAATGAGTGTGGAAGAGGGAAGAGTGTGGAATATGGGTGTAAGAGTCATGAGTGGGCTTGTAAGAGTCTTTATGTTTTGTAAGAGCACTCATGACTTAGTGGTTGGGTTTTTTGAGGGAAGACTTAGGTTTGGTTTAGGAAAGTCTTAAACTTGTTTAAGGAATGTGACAACATTAGGGGGTGGATTAGGCTTGGGTTTAGGATTAGATTAGGGATGTTAGAGATGTGCAAGTGGATGACATTAATGAGGGTGGGTGAGTTAGTGGCTAAGCTTGGTTAGTATGGGTGGATGGGGTGGATTAGGCTAAATGGAGGATTAGAGATAGGTTAGGGGTTTTTGAATTTGAGGATTTTATTTATCAAATAGATTTATTTAATAAATGGGGATTTTTGGAATTAGATAGAAGAATAGGATTTAATTGATAAATAATAGATTATTTGATTTATCAATTAGGACTATAGATGATTAATTAAATTAATCAGCTAGGGGATGGAAAAGGATTAATTAAATAGGAATTTAATTAATGATTCCTTTAGAGATAACTAAATAGGATTACTAAAGCGATGTAATCAAATTTAGGTGTCTACATTTTGCCCCTCTTTGACATAGTGTTGAGACAACACTATTTCAAAGAAATTCGAATGAAGATGACACGAGGAAGATGTTTTAGCAATGAGGTTGCCCCAGTCTCAGATAAGAAGAGGAGAGACTAGACTTAGATGATGCCCCCTCAAGAAGGCGGCGGGGAGAGAAATGAGGCTCGACGACTTCTTGAAAAGTACAAGAAATTGAGATGAGCTAAGACACAGGTTGGCAAAGAGAAGGGGCTGAATTAGCTCAAACTCTCACTACGGGAGAATGATAAAGGGAAATCAGAGGCACAAAAGTAAAGCAAGCTTTAAGACTTTCTAGGATTGGGGGGGGGGGGGGGGGGGGGGGGATGGAGGAGCGGAGTGCTCTAAGAGGAATCCATAGAAGCTTTTTGAGCGGGGGGATACTTCAAAGAGAAGTACCACCATGTAGTTGAGCACTAGATTTGCTATAGGACTGTTGGTTAATTGCCAAGGTTACCAAGAACATCAAGGCCTTTTCACCAACCGTCCAGAGGACTGACGAACTGACTCAAAACAAACACACAAGGATTGCCCCAGTATCACACATGAATCCCAGAGGAAGTAGCGTGGAAACGACACTAGGTAACCCACAAGCAGAAAAAGAAAACAAGCAAAAGACCTAATCAAGACCTTACGCTCTAATTGGCCCATTCGCAGCATACCATGATATGGAAGATCATGGCAACCTTAAGGAGGGAACAAGGAGATTGCTTGGAAAAGATATTTCAAGACCGATCTAAACACATTTCATAAAAACCTATTTCTCTTAGGGCACTAGGAACCCCAAGGATGCATCTAGTTGTTCCAATGCATCAAGAGGGGTCATAGGTAAAAGAAATTTAATGACAACTTATGTCCCTAGAGGCTCTAGGATTCCTAGGGATGCATGTGGTTTGTTCTAATGTGTCAAGAGGCATCATAGGTTAACATATGACCCCTCTCAATGCATCAACCTATGTCCCTAGTTTTTGTAGGGCCACTAAGGATGCATTTAGTTGGTTCCAATGCATTGAGAGTGGTCATAGGTTAAGCTAGGTTCCAATGCATTTGGTTGGTTCCAATGTGTCAAGAGGGGTCATATGTTATCCTATGACCCCTCTCCATGCATTTCATGACATCCTATATCCCTAGGTGCCCTAAAATCCATTGGGATGCATGTGGTTGGTTCTAATGCATCAAGAGGTATCATAGGTTAACCCATGACCTCTATCGATGCATTTCATGATAACGTATTTCCATAGGGGCCCTAGGACCCCTAGGGATGCATTTGGTTGATTATAATGCATCAGGATGGGTCATAGATTAATGTATGACCCCTCTCAATAGATTTCATGAATAGTTATGTCCCTATGGGCCATAGGACCTCTAGTGATGAATGTGGTTGGTTCTAATGCAATGAAAGGTGTCATAGGTTAACCTATGACCCCTCTTGATGCACTCCATGAAAACCTATGTTGCTAGGGGTCCTAGGGGCCCTAAGGATGCATTTGGTTGGTGCAAATACATCGAAAGTGGATATAGGTTAACCTATGACCCCTTTCAATGCATTTCATGATAACCTATGTCTGTAGGGGCCCTAGGAGAGGCATGTGGTTGGTTCCAATGCATCGAGAGGGGTCAAAGGTTAACTTATGTCACCTCTCAAGACATTTCATGACAAGGTATGTCCCTAGGGGCCCTAGGACCCCTACGGACATATGTGGTTGGTTCTTGTATACACTAAAAATTGTCCCAAATGACTTTATTAATTTAATTAATACTAGTCACATTCTTCTACTTATTTAATTAAATTATTTTAATTAAATAAGTTCATCTTTGCCTAAGTATTTAAATTTAATTTAAATACTTCTTAGCTCTAATGTGTTAATTTAAATTAACACATAATCCTCCACATATTCTTTTTTTTAAATAAATTTTATTTATTTAAAATCCTCCATATCCTATTAATTTCTTCTAGACCTAAATTAAATTAAATTAAATTTAATTTAATTTTTATCCTAATCTGTGAGCCTAAGAGTACGTGTACTCTTATGATTTGTCATCATAAGGGTTTGCATTTCTTTTTAAGCACATGGTGTCTACAACTTGAGAACTTTCTACACACATGTGCCACCTCATCATTTTATCTTCCTAACCAAGGATATGAGATAAGGAGATAAGATGCTTAATTGTTAATCCTTATCCTTATATTTATCTTCTAGACACCCTCTAGATGTTTCCTGAGAGTCTTTAAATAGAATTCTTGTCTCAAGCATTGCATATAGGAAAGATTATTGGATTACATGGACACACTGTCGCTTTGAGTCTAGAATCACCACATTGAGAGCTTGCATTATAAGGTACATTTTCATATGGAGTTCATAGGCTACATCTTAGTGATTTGATAGTTGGTAAGATTTACATTTTTTATTGCATCTTAGCTTTTGTTGTGCATGCATATTTAGTTTACATTCTAGTTTAGCTTTCATTCTAGCTATAGCTTGCATCTTGCATATTTAGTTTACATTCTAGTTTTAGTTTTCATTTAGTTATAACTTGCATTTCTAGATAGTTTTCATAATTTCATGTTCATTCCATCATAGAATACCTTTTGAGTGTGACTTCCTACATAGTCATATCTTGAAAGTATTCTTCTTTTCATATAGTCTAGGATCATATTGCACATTCACTTTGCACTCACACTCACATTTGCACTTCCACACAAGGGATTTTTTTTTTATTGTGTTTGTGAGAGCATACCAAACATACCCTCCATTAGAGATACACCAACAATGGCTACACATAGCTACCCTTGTTGAGTATTAGAGGTGGTTGAAATTTTGGTTTGTTGGTTTCTTTTGTGAATTTTTTTTAAATTAGCTTGATTCCTTAGGCTTCCAGCAATTTGCACATTTTTTTAGCACACATTTTGGCATGCTCGGTGGGACCCATGTCCCTGATCTCGCTTCAAAATTTTGCTAATACAATTTTTTGCAGTTCGAATTAGTGTTTTATCGTCTCTGATAGTCACGGTGTCATCTGCGTTGCGCGTCTATGCATATCAGCATCTCTGTAGATCAGCGTCTCCGAGAATAAGCATCTGCGCCGCCGCCAAAAAAAAGAAGTCATCAGGTTCTTTTCTTTTTGCGTTTGCGTATTACTTATTTTTTCGTCTGCGCTTATTTCTTTATCGTTTCTGCTCTGTGATCTGTCGTCTGCGATCTGAAATTGGTGTCTCCAATTTTTATTTTAGTGTCTCCGATTTTTATTTTAGCGTCTTTGCTTTTTATTTTAGCGTCTGCGATTTTCATTTTAGCATCTGCGCTCTACATTTTGTCATCTGCGCTCTGCACTTTGTCATCTGTGCTCTATGCTTTGTCGTCTGCAGGCTGTGCCTTGTCGTCTGTGCGTTTTAGCGTATCCGATTATTAGCATCTGTGACTATTATGGTTTAAACTAAAGGTTAACGATTTTCTTGAGCATTTTGTGAGTTTGCAGGTCGAGGATTTGTGTTAGAGGATGAACTAAAGTGCAAAAGACAAGGTCACATTTGAAATTGGAGCATTTTAAAAGGGTACATTTAGTATAGAGCACATTTGGATTTGGGCTTTAAAATAAACTCACATTCAAAGCCTTAAGGAAAATTAACTTCCTTTCAGCATTTTCATTTCAGCATTTTCATTTTCAGCATTTTTCGTTTAAGTATTTATTTTTTGCTATTTAAAGTTGGAAAGAACCTTGTATGCTCTAAACACACATGTCTTCAGTTAGAGTAGCAAACCTAAATTTTTGTGGATAACGAACAAGTGTCTTTTAAACCCCAAGTCCACTTACGTATTCTCTCCCCTCGCACTTTTGGGCGACCTTGGGTGCACAAGAAATAAGTGGATTTTTTTAAAATTTTGTTAGGAGGCCTACTTGGGGATTTCATCACCCCTTGGGACGACCTCAACTCCTGCATTCTGGCAGAGTATAAAAATCGAGAGGTGAATCGAAAGAAACCTCTCTTGGAAGTGTAAATATTGTCACTCTTGGCTAAGCCCCAAAGAACTTTATACCTTTGGGAAGTGAAGGAGGAGATTGGGTTACTGTTTCCCCTCGGCTGTGTGGCAATATTTCCTTTCATCTATAGAATTGGGCCTCACGTACCTAGTGTATATCGAGGACGCCCTTTAGCTAAGCCTTGTATAGCCTAGTATCAGCCTTATTAGGATTGTTGTTTTGTTTGGTGTGTTTGTTCAAATAATAATTTAAAAAAAAAAAAAAAAACAAAACAAAAACTTCAAACAAGCCAAAAAACGAGTGAAATTGTGAGGGAACCTTTTATAGTAAGATAGGTTAGGTGAGGTATCTTTGACACATAGTCATCTTTTGGAAGCTTTGCACTAGAGTCACATTTTGAGTTTTGGTTGAGTTTATTTTTGATGTCAAAAAGTTTGAGTCTTTTTTTGTTCTTGCCATGACCAAAAAAGTCAACCAAACCAAGCATAAGAAAGTGAAACTGTCCAAACCCCCTGTCTACAAAGAAAGGAAGAGACTAAACCACGGTGACAAACAATTCAGCTACGCGATCAAGGACATTCAAAAAGAAGAAGCTAGGCAAGACCGCTACGATAGGATCACCTATAACGAAAAACTTCGGAACTGGTTTTCTTTCCCAGGTGTAAACCCAAAGTTCTTATTTCCCGTAAAGGAAAATTGAATCAGCCATACAAGTAGCAATAATACATTCATCTTTCTTATTCATTTCCATTTCTTCCATCTTCAAACTTTCTTCTAAGAGAGCTAAAAACCTAAAAACATCTTTTTATCATGACATTAGACCTTACATCCATAAGAAAACATCATATCCTAATCACATTCTCTTATTTGGGACCACAAGTCAGTCTCCAAATAGTAAGCAATCCATTTAGTGTCCTATCTTGCCTATAAGATCATATTTGACTATATTTGGTAAGAGAAAGATACTCAAGTCTTACTTATTTGGGATCACAAGTCAATCTCCAAATAGTAAGCAATTCACTCAATACTTTACCTTGCTTATTTGGGACCACAAGTCAGTCTCCAAATAGTAAGTGAGCCATTTGGTGTCTTATCTTGCCTACAAGATCATATTTGACTATCTTTGGTAAGAAAAGGATACTATTATCTTTCAATATCATTTTGTTTGCTAAACTAAGGTCTCTTGTTCAAATTTGGGTAGTTGACCCACTAATCATCTAAGGTTAAGAGCTCTCATTTTCATTTTCTATTTCTCTCATAAGCCTTCATTCATCATTTGGCCATTCTTGTATGGTAAACACACGATCAGGAAGGTTTACATTTAACCCCAAAACACATTTGTGGGAATCCACAAAGCAATTAGAAATGGAGAATCTTCCTCCCTTAGCTGCAACTTCATTAGGGGATGTGATTCCCTCTAATCCGAACCTTGGTATGCCTAATATCCAAGAGCCACAACAACCTTTTCATAATGGCAATCTAGGTGATAATGATGAAGAAGTAGACCAAGATGAAGACCCTATTGATTTTGGTGATATTTCTAGTGAGGTTAAGACCTTCCTTGCAGACCCTTACAATGTAGAGATGATGGAGAAATCCATTAAGGCAAACAAGACTGACATATTCTTAAATATGATCAAGGATGGTGTTAACGTTCCTACAAGTTTTGATGAGAACATCCTATTTACTCAAGTCAAGAAAGGTGGTGCTCCCTTAGCACCTAGTTCAAGTGCAATACCAACATCAAGCAAAGGAAAAGGACCTATGGTGACAACTAGTGCAATGCCCACATCTAGCACTTTACCACAACCGATGCTTCAAACCAACCCTGATATCTTTCAACAATTCATCAATGCTCTATCAAATTTTGCCACATATGCTAATGCTCCACAAAACATCTCAACAACTTCAAATGTAGGAGGCCTTGGTATTAGTCAAGCACCAACTCAACCAATGGTCATTTCTACACAGCCTACACCTTCACCTCAGTTGCATGTGCCTACGACCATGGTAACAACATCGACGCCAAATGCAATGAGTGCATATCGACAGGGTGGTTCAAATGGAGCAACTCCACCACCCCAACACTCACAAGCCCAAACGAATTCTGAAGTAACACATCTCACTCAAATGATTCATGAACTACAAAATGAGGTGCACAACACAAACAATAAAGGGGTAAAACACTTGTCTCTTGATGAGATCTATCCTTTTGATAAATTTGTTCCTGTTACTCCATTCCCGGTTGGTTTTGAGATTCCAAAGTTTGATAAATATATGGGAAAAACATGCCCTGTCGCACATGTAAGGGAGTTTTATATTTTGTGTCAAGAGGTGGCATGCAGTGATGATTACCTTAAGAGACTCTTCCCATGAAGTCTCGGAGGCCCTGCATTTGAGTGGTTCATAAATCTGCCTAAGGATTCTTATACTACCTTTGATGAATTGGCAAATAAGTTCATAGCACAATACTCTTACAACACGGACAACTAGGTTTCATTAAGTGACTTGTGTAATACTAAGCAACGAAGTGGAGAAACTTTTGTCAATTTCCTACAAAGATGGAGACATCTTGCTAGTCATATGCCATACAAAATTGAGGACTCTCATCTTGTAGATATGTTCATCAAAAATTTGATACCTGAAATGTCCTTTCACTTGAAAATGGCGAGTCCTAAGGACTTTCCTACTCTAATCAAAAAGGGTAAAAACATTGAAAGTGGACTTTTAGAAAAAGGCACCATCAAACATTATAGTTCTTCATCTTCCCATAATGAATCGAACAACAATAACAAGCCTAGATCTTGGTCTAAGAATAGGGATGTTACACGATGGTGTTACGAATGTCAAAAACCTTCGAGGAGGTAGCAACAATAATTACCACAACCGTAACAACAATAACTCAAATCAAGACAACCAGGGTAATCAGCAAACTCGATTCTTTCTGTGTAACAATTACAATTGTGATTATGATCGAAATAGGACATTCACCAACTTTCGTGAACCATTGGAAGCCATCTTTCAAAAGGTGGTAGATCATAACTTGATGGTGTTTCCTAATACACATCCTTTTGATGAAAATCAACCAAAAGCTAGGTGGTATTAAGAAAATGAATATTGCAAGTACCATCGCGTCAAAGGACATGATACTAATAAGTGTTTCAAACTCAAGGTGTTTACCCAAAATCTTGTTGATAATGGAGAAATTGAAGTGGAAGGAGGTCCTTCCTCTAAAAATGCTAAGTTGAAAATATTTCAAAAGCCATTTCTTGATCACAACGATGGTAACAATAATATGAATCAAGCCTCCACATCAAACATTGTACCTTATGATTACTCTACTAACCACATATCAGGATTCGATTCTTTATGTGGTAAAATAGATACCAATGATATATGTGGTTTTGACTCCTTGTGTGGTCACATCGAAAGGGTAGACACTCATGTGAATACCCTTGTCTTACAAGCAGCTGATTGTGATGCAACCACTCGATGTGGAAGACTCACTTTGCAAGCAGCTACTCCCAATAATAGTAGTTCACCAGCTCCACACGCGCCTGCTGCGCCATCCACTCCACAAAGGCCCACTTCACGCTATGATGTGTTATCCCAACTAGGTAAGACTCCTGCACAAATATCCATCCTTGAGCTTCTTACCACCTCGCCTGTACATAAGGAAATCTTGGAAAAGGCCCTTTTAGAGTCCCGTGTCCCTGATAATATTAATGCCGCCCAATTTACTGCCATAATTGGAAACCTTGCCGCTCAACAACATTTGGTCTTCACAGATAAAGATTTCCAAGCTCCCAATCCCAACCATAATATTTCACTCCATATTGAAGTCCTTATACAATGCCACAAAATCTAAAAGAGTCCTCATAGACAATGAATCCAGTCTAAATCTTTGTACATTAAAGATGATTCATTTCTTGGGACTTCCAAAGGATCTCCTTGATTCTAGTAAAAGAATTACTATAAAAGCATATGATGAAAGAGAAAGGGAATCAAAAGGAGTTATTATGTTGCCTCCCAAAGTTGGACCAGCCATTATCAATACTGAATTTCATGTCCTAGATTTAGATTTGCCATATAACATCTTGCTTGTTAGACCATGGATACACACTCTCAAAGTAGTGCCTTCCACATATCACCAATGTTTGAAATTCCCGCACCAAGGGAGAGAACTTACAATTCTAGGGGATCCTACACCTTTTGAATTTTGTAGAAGATTGGAAGGTACCCCGGCAAATCTTTGTCCTATAAGTGAGTTTTCTGCAGTCATACCTAAGCCCCTTGTCATTAAAGAAATTGCTTCCCTTCCAGTACTAGAAACAACCCATGAGAGTTCAAATTTGCATAAAGGAAAAGAGAAAGTTGAAGATGTTAAAGTTAGCACTACCGAAAAAAAGACTACCTTTACTGACTTGGGAATGGGAGAGTATAAGTTCGAAAATGCCTTGTGTGTGGGACAATTACCACTCTCCCCTCGTTCCCTTGGAAAGCCTTCACAATTGCCATCCTCTACTAATAAGGAAACCATGCAAGTTAACAAAACAAAATTTGAACATTGGGGTTCCCTTGGTGATGAACACATGGAAGATAATATTTTGGATTGGTTATATTATGATGGCAAAGATGAACCTGTGGAGTTTCCTAAGGACAAATATGTCAAAGAACTTCCCATTGTTGAAAACATGGGATATCATGGTACTGGTCTTGGCCCAAATGTAAATGGAATTAGACAACCCTTAGAAGCTAATAGCTATCCTAAAAGATGTGGTTTGGGTTCCCTCAAACCTAAGATTACCTTTGCTGACAACTATTTGGCCAAACCTGAATCTAAGACTGAAGAGGGGGAATTCTTCGAAGTGCCTTTCCAATACATTGAAGATGACCTAAATAATTGTGTCCATACCATTACCATAAATGACCTTTCATCCATTGATCTACCTCTCACTAACCCTGAGATGATAGACTGAGACCTTCAAGATATGCCACCAAGTTTGGACATTTGTAAGTCTGACGAGGCAGTGATGGCACTCTTTGGCCTTAAGAATCTTCAAGATTATGAGCATGACATCCAATATGATGAAAAAGCCTACTTTGGTAGCCAAATCAACTCTCTTAGTCACAAAAATGAAAAGGAAAATAAAAATAAAAAAATCAAAGAAACATCCTCTAGTGAAAACCCTTCTAGGGAACTTTTGGATGATGAAAAAGATAAAATAAAGGATGCATCTTCTGGTGAAAACCTCGTAGAGGCGCTAGAAGAGGGAGAGTTGAATTTTCCATTCAGATCCTTGCCACCAGAAAAGTCATCCATTTTGAATGAAGACACCATTGTAATAAACTTGGGAACAAAAGATAATCCACAGATTACCTACATTGCTGCCACCTTGAGTCCGAAAGAACAAAAAGCTATAACAATATTCTTGAAAAAATGAAAAATCAACTTTGCTTGGACCTATAAAGATATGCCTGGATTGGATACAGACTTAGTGGTACATCATTTGACAGTTGATCCCAAAATTAAGCCAGTAAAACAAAAGTTGCGTAAAATGCATCCTAAGGTAGCACTTCTAGTCAAGGCAGAATTACAAAAGATGCTAGAAGCAAAGTTCATTCAACCCATTGATTATCCTGAGTGGATCTCTAATATTGTTCATTTAGGAAAAGTGTCTGGGGGCATTTGTGTTTGTTTTGATTTTTGAGACTTGAATCTCGCATGTCCTAACGATGATTTTCCACTACCCAACATAGACATCATAGTGGATCTAACGGCTGGACATGAGATGTTGTCTTTGATGGATGGATTTTCCGGTTATAACCAAATCAAGATTGCAGAAGAAGATCAACATAAGACGGAATTTATCATGCCTTGGGGAACCTTTTGTTATCAAGTCATGCCCTTTGGTTTGAAAAATGCTGGCGCCACATACCAATGCGCGATGACTACCATATTCCATGACCTTCTACACATCATAATGGAGGACTATGTTGATGACATTTTAGGAAAATCCAAGACTAGAGAAGCCCACATTGATGTCCTTACTACTATTTTTGAAAGATTGGAAAAGTACGAAGTGCGCCTTAATCCAAAAAAATGTGTATTTGGGGTCAAATTTGGTAAATTATTAGGTTACATTGTATCCAAAAGAGGAATTGAAGTAGACCCTGCAAAAGTAAAGGCCATCATGGATATGCCTTCTCCTTCCACATTAAGAGAGCTTCGCAATTTTCAAGGAAGATTACAATCAATCAGAAGATTTATGTCACAGTTAGCTGATAAAGTTCATCCCCTTCAGCATTTGCTTCATAAAGGAAATCAGTTTCAATGGGATTTCTTATGCCAAAAAGAATTTGAACAAATCAAGGCATATTTAACTAATCCTCTAGTTTTAGTCCCTCCAGTAGCAGGACAACCATTGATCTTGTACATTTCAGCTACTTTAGTTGCCTTAGGAGCACTCCTGGCACAATTAGATGATAATAGAAATGAACAAGCCATATATTACCTCAGTCAAACACTAGTGGGTTATGAGCTGAATTACACTCCTATTGAAAAAGCATGTTTGGCCGTAGTCTTTTGTACACAGAAACTACACCATTATATGCTTAATCATACTACATTTCTCGTTGCCAAAATTGATCCACTCAAATACCTATTGTCAAAAGCCGCCCTCACTGGTCGAGCAGCAAAGTGGGTCTTAATCCTAAGTGAATTTGACATTGTGTATAAGGAGCGTAAAGCTATTAAGGGACAAGTAATCGCAGATTAGTTAGCTGAAGCACCTCTTCCAGGAAGTCACCCTATTGTAGCAGACTTTCCAGATGATACCATTATGACTATAGCCCCTAGTATATCATGGAAACTATTTTTTGATGGATCCTTTACACAAAAGGGATCGGGGGCAGGAGTTTTTTTTGTAACACCACAAGGGGATTTAATTCCTAAGTTCTACAAAATTTCATTCCCTTGCACAAATAACATAGCTGAGTATGAAGCATTAGTGATAGGAATGCGTCAGGCCATTAAATGGAATATTAAGAATCTTCTTGTCTTTGGAGACTCACAATTGGTTATTAAACAAGTGACTGATGAATATCACACCAAAGATGAGAAATTATTGCCCTACCGCTGAATAGTTGAGAATCTTAAGCAACATTTTTCAAAAATTAATTTTCAACAGGTTCCAAGGGCTAACAATAAAGTAGCAGATGCCATGGCCACTATTGCTTCTATGATTGCCATGCCAGAATATAGTCCAAAATGTGAGTTTCTCGTTGAGAATCTTGTTACTGCTGCTTATGAATAAAATGATTCTGAAGTGGTGTGCGAGATTGTTGGTCCTAAGTCTCCATGGTATGCCGATATCTTTGCCTATCTACGTCATAAAACTATTCCCATAACCCTCACTCCAAACCAAAGTAAGACCTTTATTCGATGAACCACTCACTATACCATTATAGGTGATACCCTTTTTCGAAAACACTTTGATGGAACCCTCCTCCGATGTCTCAATTCAGATGAAGCCAAAACAACGTTAGAAGAGGTTCACCAAGGGATTTGTGGTGCCCACTCCAGTGGCTTCACGTTAGCAAAAAAATGTCTTAGGACAGGTTATTATTGGCCCACTATGGAAGCAGATGCATATCATTTTGTGAAAAGATGTGTCGCTTGTCAGCAACATGGCGATTTGATACACACTCCCGCCCAAGACTTGCAACCTACCGTCACACCATGGCCCTTTTCCCACTAGGGATTTGATCTCGTTGGTCAAGTGTATCCTAATTCCTCTAATGGCCACAAGTATATTATTGCTGCAACTAAGTATTTCACAAAATGGGTTGAAGCCATTCCCTTAACCTACATCACCGGCAAGCAAATTTCTAAATTTATCCTAAACTATATTATTTTCCACTTTGGTATACCTCAAGATATTATCTCTGATAATGGAACCCCATTTAAAAACCAAGAGGTAGCCACATTATGCCAAAAATTTGGAATAACCCATCATTTCTCTACCAAATACTACCCTCAAGGCAATGGCCAAGCTGAAGCCACAAATAAAACCCTCCTGAAAATCCTAAAGAAAACTGTTGATGCAGCTGGCCGTAATTGACATCTCCAGATTGCTCCTACACTTTGGGCCTATCGAACCTCCATTCACACTCCCACAGGAGCCACTCTGTTCTCCCTAATTTATGGTGCTGGAGCCATTTTACCCATTGAGATTGAGTTACCCTCCCTTAGAGTCTCTCTACAAAACCTCATATCCGATGAAGAATACCGAGTTGCTCGCTTGCAAGAGTTAGCAGTCCTTGATGAGAGACGCCTCTGCGCCCTTAACCACCTCCATGTGTATCAAAATCGCCTCCAACTACAATATAATAAGAGGGTCCAGCTGAGAGAATTTGAAGTGGGTGATCTAGTGCTACAACATAATATGAGGAATCTCCATAACCGTGAAAAGAAAGGAAAATTTGAGGCAAATTGGCTAGGTCCATTCATTGTTACAGCCAAATATGGTTCTGGGCCTTATCAGATTGCTACACCTGAGGGAGATCTGCTCCCTGAACCTATAAATATTCAGCATCTCAAGCTCTTTTATGCTTGAGCATTTGTAGATCTTGTATAGTCTTTAAAAGTCCTGAAAAAAGCCAAAAAAAAAAAAAAAAAAATGCCAATCCATTGTCTATCTAAACCTTTCCTTTCATGTTCGACCATTATTCCTTCTTTTCCATTTGTGCAGAGTAGTACTTAGTCTTTCGCTTGTTGCTCAATCCAACAAAAGACCTCTTGTCTATGAGGCCTCATTTTCATTTCCATTCTTGCATGCTTCCTATCAAATGGTTGTTTAATCGCATTCTATTGCACACTTTTACGATAGTGACCACACTTGGATACACATAAAATCACCTTTTGGAGGCTTAATGATTTGAGAAGTTCATTCATTTCACAAACCCCTGCCAGAATCACACAATTATATTATCACAAAACACTTGATTCAACATTTACCCATCGGTTGAGTCCTTCCTGTAGGCGATATGGGGACTTTCACTTTTCCAGACTTAAGGCTCTTGGCAGGAACTGTGAGATAAATGACTACTTGGTCATGAAGTCTCTTTTTTTTGGTTTGTCATATTTTCTTTATGTCTTTTATGGTTTTTACTGTGTGTCTGTCTCAAATATTAATGCCTGCCACAATGGGGGCAATTACGCAAAGGAGCTTTAACATTTATGCTTCTATAGCATGTAATGTATACACTCTTTTGCAAAATAAAAATAATGGTGTGCTCTCCATATAAACACAACAAAATCTCTTGATTTCACTTAGTTAGGGTCCATGTAATATAGGGTTTCATTCGAGTCATGCTTGAGACAAGGTTCTATTTATTTCCTCCTCCTATGCTATGCTCCTGGATCTTTATGGATGATGATTTTGACAGATATTCATTAGATTGCATCTTTAGATGGAGTGTTCATTTTTCATCCTTTTAAGTTACATAAATTGTTCAGTATAGATTGCATTAGTTTACTTGTCAAATTAAGTTTCTTAGTGCTCATTAGATAATCTAGTTCATTTTAGCATTAACATTACATTTAGGGGCACATACATATCATAATGCATAAGTCTCATAATCGCTAGCCAGTCTGCATCACACATGTTAAGCATCATATAGTATATAGAAAAGATACATCACATCCTACATCATAAATGTTAGTCTCATAAGCATCACATACAATCCATACATATGCATCATAAACACTCATAAACATATAGAATCATCAACCCATGTCATGTATATATATCACAAAAGAATCGATGTCTGTATAGTCCAAATACATATAGAATCATATAGTACAAATGCATCATCTGCACATATCTGTCAAAAATATCGGATCTCTATAAAAAATCTAGGAGCCATCCTATGAGGGTCCTACTCCTCCTGTGTCACCCCCTCGAGGTGGTCGGCTCTACCCTACTGACTACTCTGATCTGGCTCTACCACCCGTGGTCCAGGAACTAGCCCCTCTCTCAAAATCAGGCTGCCGCTAGTCGGCAAGTACGGCATCATGATACAGTGACCTATAATAGGCTACCTCTCATACTGCCCGTGCCTCAGATCATCTAGTTGAGATGGCCTCCTGCATCACTGTCATGCTAGCCCCCGGTGTAACTATCTACCTCGCTATATCTCACTGCCTGCGATACTCATCAACCTGAGCTTGATATGTTGCTCGCTTGGCATGCAAGGTAGCCACCTCTCCCTGTAACCTCGCTCGCTCCTCAGCATTAGCATGCACTACCATACCCAAAAAATCCCTAGCATCCACTCGTTCCTATAAGGCTGCTAGTGCCTCCTGTGTGCTATCTTCTCTGACTCTCTGTAGCTGTACCTCTGCCTGTAGCCTGGCAACCTCAGCCCGCAGACTATCCCGCTCAGCCCTGACTATGTCTGGCTCCTCTCTCGCTACCTGTCTCTGTGGAGGCACCTATGGTGGTACCTGTCCCTGTGCCTACACCTCAGGTCCCCTCTGTGGTGGTACCTGTCCCTATGCCTATATCTGAGGTCCCCTCTATGGTGGCACCTGTGCTGCTACGACACCCCTCCTAGCAACTGCCCTACGACCATGTGGACCTTGTTGTGCTCCCTGAGCTGGCACTGCTACCATAGTAGCCTGTCCCCCATCTCCTACACCATCTCCCTCTCCCCGTGCCTGCTCTGCTGGTGGAACTACTCCAGGCACTGTCAGTCTAACTGGCTAGTGTGTTGCCCATCACTGTGCATATGCTGCTGTCATACCAGCATCGCCCCTATCCTGACCATGCACCTATGGCACTCTATCCAGCGATAACCATGATGCTCGGGCAAATCGTAGCGTCGTCCCCCAACCCCACAGCCAACCATACTCGCAGGTCACTACAGGATACAGGAATTTGTCTGGAACCACATCCTGACTACGCCCAAACTGTCGTCGCACCCGAGAAAGCATATATCGCATAATCACGTGCGCGGATCAACCAATAATCCAGCAATCGATCTGAGTAAATGGGAGATATATCTGATCCTCTGTATCATCCTCACCTCCTGCTGCCTGTACTCTCCCCCAGCGTTCCACTCCATCATAAGGAATCCAGTCAAACATGATGATCTCATCCAGGCACCTGCGCTAGAATCCCACTGACTCTGTCAATGTATACTGGATAGGAGGCCAATATCTGCATGCATATGGCTCTCTAGGCTGCCTAGTCTCTCTCCGTGTGATGGGTTGAGTAACCCCGATGTGCTCCCAAGACCAGACCATCAGTAGTGTCAGTCCTGGTCCCATAGTGTGCTGTGTCCGGTATGCACACATGTGTAAATCATGGTATAACTCTGCTAAGATGGTCTGTCCCCAGCAGTAGACCTCACCATCCTCCTGTAATAGGGTGCTCAACACTCGTGCCCAGCCAATCGGCCACCCATGCCCTGCGTGATCTGGTAGCATCCGCCATATCAAAGAGGCTAGATATACCACCAGTCTCGGTAGTCTCTGCTCTAGGGCTCCCCACCAGGATAACCAGGATCGTTGTACTGATAATCTTTGTCGTTGCCTACTAAAGCACTCTCTGAGGAAGGGATCAGCTCCCTCAACTACATACTCTGGATATGTGCCTCTGATAGGCACTCTCAAGATCTGCCATACATCCAGGAGAGTGACAGTAGCCTCCCCTGTCGATAGATGGAAGCTCCTTGTAGGCATGTGCCATCGCTCTATGAGAGCCGATAGCTGTGTTGTGTGAGCTCTCAAGTCTAGCCACTCGTGGACATGCTCCAGTCCACACAGCCGAACGTGTCCCCAGTCCGCATCTGTAAGTCTCTCCTATATCACCATGGTTGGTGGATAGTGCTCCCGTGACCTAAATAGCACCGTGCCCTCCTGCAACATGGACATGTAGTAGGTCAGTCCTTTCATTTCTATTATGGAGCATTTCATGCTCGCCATTTCTCATGTCTGTTGCATCCGACGTAAACGCTGATCGGAAGAGATGCTGATTAGCACAGATGCCAATCCACAGAGATGCTACTTTGCGCTTACGCAAAACAAGTATTTCGTCTCTGCTCTGCTCGCGCAGACGACAGCCTAAGGTTTGTCATCTTTGAGGCCGCTTACCTAGTGTGCAGACGACAGACTATGGTCTGTCATCTTCGTTGGGCTTATCACAGCCTTAGTGTCTACGCAAACGACAGGATGTTCCTTGTCATCTCCGCAGGCGCTAGTATCCCTTTTTTGTTGTTTGCACAGACGATAAGGTGGAGACTGTCGTCTCCTCCTGAGATCAATTTTTTGCCACATTTAGGGCATCATAAATGCTTCTAACCTAATCTACCTATCAAATTACCAGGCGGATCAGATGACTCACCGTTGCCCCCATCGCGGCTGGCCTCTGGTCCTCCCAAATGCGTTCACCAAACTGCAATCTCTCGATCGGGTCCATAGCTGCTCTGGATGCTCTTCTCGTGGTGTGACAATGACCTTCATATGGGTCCCTGGAGGCTTATGTAGGCCCCGTGGACCCCGTTTGCGCCCTTCTCTACTCTAAGCTGTGTCTGTCCCATGCTTCCTCCATATTTTCTCCTATTTTTCTCATTTCTTTCTTTCCCTTCTTTCCGTTCTAAGAAGTTTTCACGAAAATTGCTCAAATTTGTATTTTTTTGCGCAATTTCTGTGAGGGGGCATCAGGATTCTCCTTCCTTCTCTGGGGCAACCTGCATTTTATTTTCTTTGATATGATGTTGTCCCGACATCACATCAAAGAGGGGCAAAATGTATACACTAAAAATTGTTCCGAATGATTTTATTAATTTAATTAATACTAGTCACATTCTTCTACTTATTTAATTAAATTATTTTAATTAAATAAGTTCATTTTTGCCTAAGTATTTAAATTTAATTTAAATACTTCTTAGCTCTAATGTGTTAATTTAAATTAACACATAATCCTCCACATATTCTCTTTTTTAAATAAATTTTATTTATTTAAAATCCTCCATATCCTATTAATTTCTTCTAGAACTAAATTAAATTAAATTTAATTTAATTTAATTTTTATCCTAATCTATGAGCCTAAGAGTACGTGTACTCTTATGAGTTGTCATCATAAGGGTTTGCATTTTATTTTAAGCACATGGTGCTACAACTTGAGAACTTTTTACACACATGTGCCACCTCATCATTTTATCTTCCTAACCAAGGATATGAGATAAGGAGATAAGATGCTTAATTGTTAATCCTTATCCTTATCTTTATCTTCTAGACACCCTCTAGATGTTTCCTGAGAGTCTTTAAATAGAAGTCTTGTCTCAAGCATTGCATATAGGAAGGATTATTGGATTGCATGGACACGCTGTCGCTTTGAGTCTAGAATCACCACATTGAGAGCTTGCATTATAAGGTACATTTTTATATGGAGTTCATAGGCTGTATCTTAATGATTTGATAGTTGGTAAGATTTACATTTTGTATTGCATCTTAGCTTTTGTTGTGCATGCATATTTAGTTTACATTCTAGTTTTAGTTTTCATTTAGTTATAGCTTGCATTTCTAGATAGTTTTCATAATTTCATGTTCATTCCGTCATAGAATACCTTTTGAGTGTGACTTCCTCCATAGTCATATCTTGAAAGTATTCTTCTTTTCATATAGTCTAGGATCATATTGCACATTCACTTTGCACTCACACTCACATTTGCACTTCCACACAAGGGATTTATTTTTTTTGTTGTGTTTGTGAGAGCATACCAAACATACCCTCCATCAGAGATACACCAAAAATGGCTACACATAGCTGCCCTTGTTGAGTATTAGAGGTGGTTGAAATTTTGGTTTGTTGGTTGCTTTTTTGAATTTCTTTTAAATTAGCTTGATTTGTTAGGCTTCCAACAATTTGCACATTTTTTCAGCACACAGTTCTAATCCTTTGATAGGCACAATAGGTTAACCTATCTCCGTTCTTGATGAATTTCATGACAACCTATGTCCCTAGCACCCCTAGGACCCCTAGGGATGCATGTACTTAGTTCTAATGCATTGAAAGGCATCATAGGTTAACCAATGACCCCTCTTGATGCATTTTCGGACAACCTATGTCCCAGGGGGTCCTAGGGCACCTAAGGATGCATTTGGTTGGTTCCAATGCATCAAGACTAATCATAGTTTAACCTATGACCCCTATCAACACATTTCATGACAATCTATGTCACTAGGGGCCCTAAAACCCCTAGGGATGTATGTGGTTAGTTCTAATGCTCTACTAGGCATAATAGGTTAACCTCTCCTCTTGATGAAATTTATGAAAACCTATGTCCTTAGGTGTATAATGTGTGGAGAGGCATCATAGATTAACCTATGAACCCTCTTGATATATTTCATTGCAACTTATGTCCCTAGGGGTCCTAGGGCCCGTAAGGATGCATTTGATCGGTTCCAATATCAAGTATGTCCATAGGCTAACCGATAAAGCTTATTGACACATTTCATGACAACCTATGTCCCTATAGGCCATAGGAACCCTAGGGATGCATGTGGTTGGTTCTAATGCATGTAGAGGGGTCATAGGTTAACCTATCATCCCTCTCGATTCATTTTATAATAGCCTATGTCCGTAGGAGTTCCAAGGCCCATAGGGATGCATTTGGTTGGTTATAATGCATCGAAAGTGGTCATAGGTTAAACTATTACCCCTCTTGACATATTTCATGACAATGTATGTCTTCGTAGACCCTAGGACCCCTAGGGACAGATGTGGTTGGTTTTAATGCATCGAGAGGCATCATAGGTTAACCTATGGCTCATTTCGATGCATTTCATGACAACCTATGTCCCTAGGGGTCCTAGGGTCCCTAAAGATGCATTTGGTTGGTTCCAATGCATTGAGAGTGGTCATAGGTTAACCTATGAGTCCTATAGATGTAGTTCATGACAAACTATATCCCTCGGGGCCCTAGGACCCCTAGGGATGCATGTAGTTGGTTCTAATGCATCGAGAGGGGTCATAGGTTAACCTATGATCCCTATCTAGGAATTTCATGACAACGTATGTCCCTAGGGGCTCCAAGAACCATACAAATGCATGTGGTTAGTTCTAATGTGTTGAGCAGTGTCATAGGTTAACCTATTACCCCTCTTGATGCATTTTATGACAAGCTATGTCCCTAGGCATCCTAGGGGCCCTAAGGACATATTTGGTAGGTTCCAATGCATTGAGAATGGTCATAGGTTAAGCTGTGACCCCTTTCGACACATTTTATGATAAGGTTTGTCCCTTGAGGCCCTAGGAGCCCTAGGGACGCATGTGGTTTGTTCCAATGCATCGAGAGGGGTCATAGGTTAAAACCTATGACCCCTCTCGAAGCATTTCATGACAACTTATGTTAGTAGGGGCCCTAAGACCCCTAGAGATGCATGTGCTTGGTTCTAATGCATTAAAATGTATCATAGTTTAACCTTGTCCCCTCTCGATGCATTTCATGATAACCTATGTCCCTAGGGGCTCTAGGACCCTTAGGGAAGCATTTGGTTGGTTATAATGTGTCGAAAGGTGTCATAGGTTAACCTATTACTCTTCTCGATGCATTTCATGATAAATTATGTCCCTACGGGCATTAGGACCCCTTGGAATGAATGTGGTTGGTTCTAATAAATTGAGAGGTGTCATAGGTTAACCTATGACCCTTTTTGATGCATTTAATGACAACCTATGTTCTTAGGGTTCCTAGGGTCCCTAGGGATGCATTTGATTGGTTTCAATGCATCGAGAGTGTTAATAGTTAACCTATGACCCCTATCAAGGCATTTCATGACAAACTATATCCCTAGTGGCCTTAGGACCCCTTGGGATGCATGTGGTTTGTTCTAATGCATCGAGAGGGGTCATAGGTTAACCTATGACCCCTCTCAAGATATTTCATGACAACCTATGTCTCTAGTGGGTCTAGGGTACCTAAGGATGCATGTGGTTGGTTTTAGTGCTTCAATAGGCATCATAGGTTAACCTATGTCTTTTCTCGATGAATTTCATGATAACCTATGTCCCTTGGGGCCCTAGGACCCCTAGTGATGCATGTGGTTGCTTCCAATGCATCGAGAGGAATCATAGGTTAACCTATGACCCCTCTCGATGCATTTCATGACAACCTATGTCCCAGGGGGTCCTAGCACCTCTAAAGGTGCATTTGGTTGGTTCGAATGCATCGAGAGTGGACATAGGTTAACTTATGTCACCTATTGATGCATTTCATGAAAAATTATGTCCCTAGGGACCATAGAACCTCTAAGGATGCATGTGGTTGGTTCCAATGTCTCTAGAGGGGTCATAGGTTAACCTATGACTCCTCAATATATTTCATGACAATATTTGTCCCTAGGTGCCCTAGGACCCCTAGGGATGCATATGGATGGTTTTAATGCTCCGATAGGCATCATAGCTTAACCTATGTCCCATCTAGATGAATTTAATGACAACCTATGTCACAAGGGGCTGTAGGACCCCTAGTGGCAAATGTCATTGGTTCTAATGCATTGAGAGGTGTCATAGGTTAACCTATGACCCCTATCGATGCATTTCATAACCACCAATGTCCTTAGGGGTCCTAGGTTCACTAAGGATGCATTTGGTTTGTTCCAATGCATCAGGACTAGTCATAAGCTAACCTATGATGACTATCGATGCATTTCATGACAACCTTTATCCCTAGTGGCCCTAGAACACCTAGGAATGTATGTCGTTGGTTCCAATGTGTTGAGAGGGGTCATAGGTTAACCTATGACCTCTCTCAAGGAATTTCATGACAATGTATGTGCCTAGAGGCCCTAGGACCACTAGGGATGCATGTGATTGGTTCTAATGTTTTGAGAGGCATCATAGGTTAACCTATCACCCCTCTCAATGTATTCTATCACAACTTGTCCCTAGGGGCTATAAGACCCATAGGGATGCATGTAGTTAGTTTTAATGCATCAAGAGGTGTCATAGGTTAACCTATGACCCCTCTTGATGTATATCATGACAACCTATGTCCGTAGGGGACCTAGGACCCCTAAGGACACATTTGGTTGGTTCCAATGTATCAAGAGTGGTTATAGGCATTTCATGACAACCACTATCAATGCATTTCATGAAAATATATGTCCTTAGGGGCCCTAGTACCCCTAGGGATGCATGTGGTTGGTTTTAATGTGTAGAGATGGGTCATAGGTAAACCTATGATCACTCTAGATGCATTTCATTATAACGTATGTGCCTACTGGGCCTAGGACTCCTAGGTATATATTTGGTTGGTTATAATGCATCAAGAGGTGTCATAGGTTACCCTATGATCCCTCTTGATGTCTTTCATGAAAATTTATGTCCCAAGAGGCCCTAGGACCCCTAGGGATGAATTTGGTTGGTTTGAATGCATCAAGAGGAATCATAGGGAAAACTATGACCCATCTCGAGGCATTTCATGACAGCTTATGTTCTTAGGGGTCCTAAAGCCCCTAAGGATGCATTTGGTTGGTTTTAATGCATTGAGAGTGGTCATAGGTTAACCTATGACCATTCTCGACATATTTCATGACAACGTATGTCCCTAGTGGCTCTAGGACCCCAAGCTCCACATGTGGTTAGTTCTAATGTTTCTATAGGCATCATAGGTTAACCTATGTCCACTCTCGACAAAATTCATGATAACCTATGTCTCTAAGGGCTTAGGAACCATAGGGATGCATGTGGTCGGTTCTAATGCATCAAGAGGTGGCATAGGTTAACCTATGACCCCTCTCAATGCTTTATATGTAAACATTTATCCCTAGGGGTCATAGGGCCCCTAAGGATGCATTTTGTTTGTACGAATTCATAAAGAGTGGTCATACATTAACCTATGACCCCTATCAAAGTATTTCATGACAACTTATGTCCATATGGGTCATAGGGCCCCTAAGAATGCATTTGGTTGGTTCCAATGCATCAAGTGTGGTCATAGGCTAACCTATGAATCCTACCGATTCATTTCATGACAACATATGACCCCTCCCAAGGCATTTAATGAGAATGAATGTCCCTAGGGATCCTAGGACCCTTAGGGACACAAGTGGTTTGTTTTAATGCTTCGAGAGGATCATAGGTTAACCTATGACCACTCTCGATGCATTTTCTGACAACCTATGTGCCCAGAGGCTGCAGGACCCCTAGGGATGCATGTGGTTGGTACTAATGCATCAAGGGGCATCATACCTTAACCTATGACCTCTATCAATGCATTTCATGACAACTTACATCCCAAAGGGACTAAATGCCCCTAAGGATGAATTTGGTTGGTTCCAATGTATTGAGAGTGGTCATAGGTGAACCTATGACCCTTATCAATGTATTTCATGACAAGCTATGTCCCTAGGGGCTATAGGACCCCTATGAACGTATGTGGTTGGTTGTAATTCATCGAGAGGAATCCTAGGTTAACCTATTACCCCTCTTGACACATTAGAACCAACCACATGCATCCCTAGGGGTCCTAGGGATGCATTTGGTTGGTTCCAATGCATCGAGCGGGGTTGTAGGTTAGCCTATGACCCCTCTTGACACATTGGAACAAACCACACGCATCCCTAGGAAACCTAGGGATGCATTTGGTTGTTTCCAATGCATTGAGAGGGGTCATAGGTCAGCCTATGACCACTCTCGATGCATTGGAACCAACCAAATGTGTCCTTATGGGCCCTAGGATCCCTAGGGACATATGTTTTCATGAAATGCATCAAGAAAGGTCATAGATTAACCTATGACCCCTCTTGATGCATTTCATGAAAAGGTATGTCCCTAGGGGCCCAAAGACCCCTAGGGGTGCTTGTGGTTTGCTTTAATTCTCTGATAGGCATCATAGGTTGACCTATGTCCCATCTAGATGAATTTCATGACAACCTACGTCACAAGGGGTTGTAGGACCCCTAGGGATGAATGTCATTGGTTCTAATGCATTGAGTGGTGTCATAGGTTAACCTATGACCCCTCTCAATGCATTTCATGAGAACCAATGTCCCTAGAGGTCCTAGGGCCACTAAGGATGCATTTGGTTGGTTCTAATGCATCGAGACTAGTCATAGGCTAACATATGATGCCTATCAATGCATTTCATGACAAACTATCCCTAGCAGCCCTAGGACCCCTAAGAATGTATTTTGTTTGTTCCAATGTGTTGATAGGGGCTCAAGGCATTTCATGACAACATATGTCCCTAGGGGCCCTAGGACTGCTAGGAATGCATGTGATTGGTTCTAATGCTTTGGGAGGCATCATAGGTTAACCTATGACCCCTCTCGATGTATTCTATCACAATATATGTCCTTAGGGGCAATAAGATCCCTAGGGACGCATGCAATTAGTTGTAATGCATCAAGAGGTTTCATAGGTTAACCTATGACCCCTCTTGATGTATATCACAACAACCTATGTCCCTAGGGGACCTAGGGCCCCTAAGGACAGATTTGGTTTGTTCCAATGCATCGAGAGTGCTCATAGGCATTTCATGAAAACCACTATCAATGCATTTCATGACAACCTATGTCTGTAGGGGAACTAATACCCCTAGGGACACATGTGGTTGGTTTTAATGTGTCGAGATGGGTCATAGGTTAACCTATGACCTCTCTGAATGCATTTCATTATAACATATGTGCCTAGGGGCCCTAGGTCACCTAGGGATATATTTGGTTGGTTATAATGCATTGAAAGGTGTTATAGGTTAATCTATGAGCCCTCTTGATGTCTTTCATGACAACTTATGTCCCAAGGGGCCCTAGAACCCCTAGGGATGAATGTGGTTGGTTTGAATGCATTAAGAGGCATCATAAGGTAACCTATGATTCCTCTCAAGGAATTTAATGACAACCTATGTTCTTAGGGGTCCTAAGGCCCCTAAGGACACATTTGGTTGGTTTCAATGCATCAAGAGTGGTCATAGGTTAACCTATGACCCCTCTCGAGATATTTCATGATAGTGTATGTCCCTAGTGGCTCTAGGACCCCTAGGTATGCACATGGTTGGTTCTAATGTTTTGATAGGCATCATAGGTTAACCTATACCCACTCTTGACAAATTTCATGACAACTTATGTCCCTAGGAGCTTAGGAACCCTAGGGATGCATGTGGTCAGTTCTAATGCATCAAGAGGTGGCATAGGTTAACCTATGACTTCTCTCGATGCTTTTCATATAAACCTATGTCCCTAGGGGACGCATTTGGTTGGTATGAATTCATCAAGAGTGGTCATAGGTTAACCTATGATCCCTATCGATGTATTTCATGACAACCTATGTCCATAGGGGTCATAAGGCCCCTAAGAATGCATTTGGTTGGTTCCAATGCATCGAGAGTGATCATAGCCTAACCTATGACTCCTATCGATTCATTTCATGACAACCTATGACCCCTCTCGAGGCAATTTATGATAACGCATGTCCTTAGGGACCATAGGACCCTTAAGGACACAAGTGGTTTTTTTTAATGCTCGGAGAGGGGTCATAGGTTAACCTATGACCCCTCTCGACGTATTTTCTAACAACCTATGTGCCTAGGGGCTATAGGACAGCTAGGAATGCACATGGTTTAAACTAATGCATCCAGGGGCATCATACCTTAACCTATGACCCCTCTTGACATATTTTATTACAACTTACATCCCAAGGGGACTAAATACCCCTAAGGATGAATTTGGTTAGTTCCAATATATCAAGAGTGGTCATAGGTGAACCTATGACCCCTATCAATGTATTTCATGACAACCTATGTCCCTAGTAGCTGTAGGACCTCTAGTGACGTATGTGATTGGTTGTAATGCATCCAGAGGCATCCTAGGTTAACTTATGACCCCTCTCAACACATTAGAACCAACCACACGCATTCCTAGGGGTCTTATGGATGCATTTGGTTGGTTCCACTGCCTCAAGAGGGGTCGTAGGTTAACCTATGATGCTTCTTGACACATTGGAACCAAACACATACATCCTTAGGACCCCTATGGATGCATTTGGTTGGTTCCAATACATCGAGAGTTGTCATAGGTTAACCTGTGACCCCTCTCGACACATTAGAACCAACCACATGCGTCCCTAGGGGTCCTAAGGCCCTAGAGACATAGGTTGTCATGAAATCCATATATAGGGGTCATAGGTCAAACTATGATCACTCTCAATGCATTGGAACCAACCAAATGTGTCCTTATGGGCCCTAGGATCCCTAGGGACATAGGTTGTCATGAAATGCATCGAGACAAGTTATAGATTAACCTATGACCACTCTTGATGCATTTCATGACAACATATGTCCCTAGGGGCCCTAAGACTCCTAGGGGTGCATATCATTGGTTCTAATGCATCAAGAGGCATTATAGTTTAACCTATGACCCCTCCTAATGCATTTCATGATTTCGTATGTCCCTAGGGGCCCTCGGACTCCTAGGGACGCATGTGGCTGGTTGTAATGCATCAAGAGGGTCATAGGTTGCATTTCATGACAATGTATGTCCCTAGGTGCCCTATGACCCCTAAGGATGTATGTGGTTGGTTCTAATGCATGTAGAGGGGACATTGCTTAACCTATGACCCCTCTTGATGCGTTTCAAAACAACCTTTGTTGCTAGTTGTTCTAGGGCCCCTAGGGATGTGTTTGCCTAGTTATAATGCATTGAGAAGGGTCATATTTTAACTTATGACCCCTCTCGACATATTTCATGACAATGTATGTCCCTAGGGGCCCTAGGACCCCTAGGGATGCATGTGGTTTATTCTAATGTATTGAGAGGCATTATAGGTTAAGCTATGACCCATCTCAATGCATTTCATGATAACCTATGTCCCTAGGGGTCCTAGGGGTCCTAAAGATGCATTTGGTTGGTTCCAATGCATTAAGAGTGGTCATAGGTTAACCTATGACCTCTATCGATGTATTTCATGACAACCTATGTCCCTACGGGCCCTAGGACCCCTAAGGATGCATTTAGTTGGTTCCAATGCATTAAGGGGGTCGTTGGTTAACCTATCATTCCTCTTGAGGTATTTCATGACAACGTATGTCCCTAGGGGCCCGAGGTCCTCTAGGGACGCAAATGGTTGATTCTAATGTGTCGAGAGGCATCATATGTTAACCTAAGACCCCTCTTGATGCATTTCATGACAACCTATGTTCCTAGGGTTCCTAGGGCCCCTAAGAACACATTTGGTCGGTTCTAATGCATTGAGAGTGGTCATAGGTTAACCTATGACCCCTCTAAATGTATTTTATAATAACGTATGTCCCTAGGAGCACAAGGACCACTAGGGACACATGTTGTTTGTTCCAATGCATCAAGAGGTGTCCAATGTGTCGAGAGGGGTCATAGGTTAACCTATGACCACTCTTAAAGTATATCCCTAGGGGCCCTAGGAGCCTTAGGGATGCAAGTGGTTGGTTCTAATGCTTTGAGAGGAATCATATGTTAACATATGACCTCTCTCAATGCATTTCATCACAAACTATGTCCTTAGGGGCCGTAGGACCCCTAGGGACCCATGTGGTTGGGGGGCACCAGGATCTCTAGGGACATATGTGGTTGGTTCCAATGCATCGAGATGTGTCATAGGATAACTTATGATCCCTCTCAAGGAATTTCATGACAACATATATCCTTAGGGGCCCTAGGATCCCTAGGGACACATGTGGTTGGTCCTAATGATTCAAGATGCATCATAGGGATGCATATTGTTGGTTCTAATGCATCAAGAGAGTTCATTGGTTAACCTATGATCCCTATCAATGCATTTCATGACAACCTATGTCCCTAGGGGCCTTACGACACCTTATTGATGTATGTGGTTGGTTCCATTGCATCGAGAGGGGTCATAGGTCAAGACATTTGATGACAACATATGTCTCTAGTAGCTCTAGAACACCTGAGGACACATGTGGTTGGTTTTAATGCTTTTTTAGGTGTCATAGGTTAACCTATGTACCCTCTCAATGAATTTAAGGACAACCTATGACCCTAGGCACCCTAAGACCCCTAGGGATGCATGTGGTTGGTTCTAATGAGTCAAAAGGTATCATACATTAACCTATGACACCTCTTGATGCATTTAATGACAACGTATGTCTGTAGGGGTCCTAGCACCCCGAAAGATGCATTTAGTTGGTTTGAATGTATTGAGAGGGGACATACATTAACCTATGACTCCTATTGATGCATTTCATGAAAACCTATGTCCCTAAGGGACCTAAGACCCCTAAGGATGCATGTGGTTCGTTCCAATGTCTCTAGAGGGGTCGAGACATTTCATGATGACGTATGTCCCTAGGGGCCCTAGGACCACTAGGGATGAATGTAGTTGGTTCTAGTGCATCAATAGGCATCATAGGTTAAACTATGTCTCCTCTAGATGAATTTCATGACAACCTATATCACTAGGGCCCGTAAGACCCTTAGGGATAAATGTGGATGGTTCTAATACATGGAGAGGTGTCATAGGTTAACCTATGACCCCTCTTGATGAATTTCATGACAACCTATGTCCCTAGGGGTCCTAGAGCCACTAAGGATGAATTTGGTTGGTTCCAAAGCATCGAGACTGGTCATTGGCTAACCTATGATTCCTATTGATGCATTTTCATGATAACCTATGTCCCTATAGGCCCTAGGACCCCTAGGAATGCATGTGGTTGATTCTAATGTGTTGAGAGATGTCGTAGGTTAAACTATAACCCCTTTCAAGGGATTTCATGAGAACGTATGTCGCTAGAGGCCATAGGACCCCTAAGGATGGATGTGATTGGTTCTAACACTTTGAGAGGAATCATAGATTAACCTATGATCCCTCTCGATGTATTTCATGCAAACCTATGTGCCTAGGAGCTGTAAGACCCCTAGGGACGTATGTGGTTGGTTCTAATGTGTCAAGAGGAGTCAAAGGTTAACCTATCACTCCTCTTGATACATTTCATGACAACCTATGTCTTTAGGGGACCTAGGGCCCCTGAGGAGACATTTTGTTGGTTCTAATTCATTGAGAGTGGTCATAGGCTAGCCTATGACCCCTATCGACGTATATTATGACAACCAATGTTCATAGGGGCCCCAAGACCCCTAGGGACGCATGTGGTTGGTTCCAGTGAGTTGAGAGGTGTCATAGGTTAACCTATGACCCCTGTCAACACATTTCATGATAACCTATATGCCAAGAGGCCCTAGGACACCTACTGAAACATTTGATTTGTTATAATGCATTGAGAGGTCTCATAGGTTAATGTATGACCCCTCTCAATGTATTTCATGACAACTTATGTCCCTAGAGGCTGTAGGACCCCTAGGGATGAATGTGGTTATTTGTAATGCATTGAAAAGCATCATAGGTTAACCTTTTACCCCTCTTGACACATTTCATGACAACTTATGTTCTTATGGGTCCTAAGGCCCCTAAAGAAGAATTTCATTGGTTTCAATGTATTAAGAGTGGTCATAGGTTAACCTATGACCCCTCTCAAGACATTTCATGACAATGTATGTCCCTAGCAGTTTGAGGACCCCTAGGAATGCATGTGGTTGGTTCTAATGTTTCAATAGGCATCATAGCTTAACCTATGTCCACTCTCGATGAATATCATGACAACCTATGTCCCTATGGGCTTAAAAACCTTGGTGATGCATGTGGTTAGTTCTAATGCATCAAGAGGTGTCATGGGTTAGCCTATGACCCCTCTCAATGCATTTCATGACAACTTTTGTCCATATGGGTCATAGGGCCCCTAAGAACACATTATAGGTTAACTTATGACCCCTTTCGATTCATTTAATGATATTGTATATCCCTAGGGGCCCTAGGACTATTAGGGATGAATTTGGTTGGATATAGTGCATCAAGAGGGGTCCTAGTTTAATCTATAACCCCTCTCAATGCATTTCATGACAACATATGTCCCTAGATGCCATAGGACTCCTCGGGAAGCATGTAGTTGGTTCTAATATGTGTAGAGGGGTCATAGGTTAAACTATGAGCCCTCTTGATGCATTTCATAAGTTAAACTATGACCCCTCTGGATGAATTTTCAATGCATCGAGAGGGGTCATAGGTTAACCTATGAGCCCTTTTGAGGTATTTCATGAGAACTTATGTCCCTAGGGGTAGCAGGACCCTATGGATGCATGTGGTTTCTTCTAATGTGTCGAGAGGTGTCATAGGTTAACCTATGACTCCTCTCGATGCATTTAATGACAACCTATGTCCCTAGAGTTCCAAGAGCCCCTAAGGATGCATTTGGTTGGTTTCAATGCAATGAGAGTGGTTATGGGTTAATCGATGACCCCTCTTGACGTATTTCATAATAACATATGTCCCTAGGAGCCCAAGGATCACTAGGGATGCATGTGTTCTATTCCAATGCGTCGAGAGGTGTCATAGGTTAACCTATGACCCCTCTTGATGAATTTCATGACAAATTGTGTTCCTAGGGGTCCTAGGGCCCTTGAGGACACATTTGGCTGGTTCGAATGCATCTATAGTGGTAATAGGTTAACCTATGACCTCAATCGACGCATTTCTTGACAACCTATGTCCCTAGGGGCCTTAGGGAATGCATGTGGTTGGTCTCAATGCATTTAGATGGGTCATAGGTTAACCTATGACACCTCTCAAGACATTTCATGACAACATAAGTTCCTAGGGGCCTTAGGACCCCTAGGGATGCATGTGGTTGGTTTTAATGCTTCGATAGGTGTCATAGGTTAACCTATGTCCCCTCTCCATGAATTTCATGACAACCTATGTAGGTAGGGGCCCTAGGACCCCTAGGGATGCATGTGGTTGATTCTAATGCATCAAGAGGTGTCATAGGTTACCCTATGGCCCCTCTCGATGCATTTCATGACAACCTATGTCCCTAGGGGTCCTACGGCCCCTAAGGATCCATTCGGTTGGTTACAATGTATTGAGAGTGGTCATAGGCTAACCTATGACCCCTATTGACACATTTCATGACAACCTATGTCCCTAGGGGCCCTAGGACCTCTAGTGATGGATATGGTTAGTTCCAATGTGTCAAGAGGGGTCATCAGTTAACTTATTATCCCTCTCGAGAAATTTCATGTAAACGTATATCCCTAGGGGCGCTAGGACTCCTAGGGACACATGTGGTTGGCTCTAATGCTTCGAGAGGTGTCATAGGTCATATGATCCATCTTAATGCATTTCACAACAACCTATGTCCCTAGGGGCCATAGGACTGCAGGGGATGAATGTGGGTTTTTCTAATGTGTCGAGAAACATCATAAGTTATCCTATGACCCCTCTCGATGCATTTCATGAGAGCCTATATTCCTAGGTGTCCTATTGCTCCTATGGATGCATTTGGTTGGTTCCAATGCATCAAGAGTGGTCATCGATTAATCTATGATCCTTATCAAGACATTTCATGACATTGTATGTCCCATGGGGTCCTACAACCTCTAGGCATGCATGTGGTTCATTCCAATGCATCAAGAACTATGACCCCTCTTGAGGTATTTCATGACAATGTATGTTCCTAGGGGCCATAGGACCCCTAGGGATGCATGTGGTTGGTTCTAATGCTTCAAGATGAATAATAGCTTAACCTATGACCCCTCTCAATGGATTTCATTACAACTTATGTTCCTAGGGGCCCTAGGAACCCTAGGGATGCATGTGGTTTACTCCAATGCATCGAGAGGTTTCATAGGTTAAACTATGACCCCTCTAGACACACTTCATGAGAACTTATGTCCCTAATGGTTGTATGGCCCCTGGGGACACATTTTTTGGTTCTAATACATCAAGAGTAGTCATAGGTTAACTTATGACCCCTATCGACACATTTCATGACAACCTATGTCCCTAGGAGCCTTAGGACCCCTAGGGATGCATGTGGTTGGTTATAATGCATCGAGAGGGGTCATAGGTTAACCTGTGACCCCTCTTAATATATTTCATGACAACATATGTCTGTAGGGGCCCTATGACCCCTAGGGATGCATGTGGCTGGTTTTAATGCATCGTGAGGCATCAAACGTTAAACTATGACTTGTCTCAATGCATTCCACCACAATCTATGTCCCTAAAGGCCCTAGAACCCCTAAGGACACATCTAGTTGGTTCTAATGCATCAAGAGGGGTCATTGGTTAAAGGCATTTAATGAAAAAGTATATCCTTGGGGGCCCTTGGATTCTTAGGGATGCATGTGGTTTCTTCTAATGTGTTGAGAGGCATCATAGGTTAACATAAGACCCCTCTTGATGTATTTCACAACAACTAATGTCGATTGTGTTCCTAGGGCTCCTAAGGATGCATTTGGTTGGCTCCAATGCATCAAGAGTGTTCATAGGTTAACATATGAATCCTATCGATGCATTTCATGATAACATGTCTCTAGGGCCCCTAGGACTACTAGTGATGCATGTGGTCTATTCCAATGGGTCAAGAGGGGTCATAGGTTATCCTATGACCCCTCTTAATGCATTTCATGACATCGTATGTCCCTAGGTACCCTAGGACCCCTCATGATGCATGTGATTGGTTCTAATGCATCAAGAGGTGTCATAGGTTAGCCCATGACCCCTCTCAATGCATTTCATGATAACATATGTTTGGTTGGTTATAATGCATCAAGAAGGGTCATAGGTTAACGAATGACCCTTGTCAATGCATTTCATGAATAATTGTGTCACTAGGGGTACGAGAACCCCTAGCGAAAAATGTGGTTGGTTCTAATGCATCAAAATGTGGCATAGGTTAACCTATGATTCCTCTCGATGCATTTCATGACAACCTATGCTCCTAAGGGTCCTGGGGCCCCTAAGGACACATTTGGTTGGTTCCAATGCCTCAAGAGTGGTTATACGTTAAACTATGACAACTATTTACACATTTCATGACAACCTATATCCATAGGGGCCCAAGGGGATGCATGTGGTTGCTTTCAATGTGTCGAGAGGGGTCACAAGTTAACCTCTGTCCTCTCTCAAGACATTTCATGACAAGGTATGTCCCTAGGGGCCCTAGGACCCCTAAGGATGCATTCAGTTGGTTCTAATGCTTCGATAAGCATCATTGGTTAGCCTATGTCCCTTCTCAATGAATTTCATGACAACTTATGTTCTTAGGGGCCCTAAGACCCCTAGGGATGCATGTGCTTGGTTCTAATGCATCGAGAGGCATTATAGGTTAACCAATGACCCCTCTCGATACATTTTCTCACAACCTATGTCCAAAGGGGTCCTAGGGCCCCTAAGGATGCATTTCTAATGTATCAAGACTAGTCATAGGTTAACCGATGACCCCTATCAAAGAATTTCATGAAAACCTATGTCCCTAGGGGACCTAGGAGCCCCAGGGACACATGTGGTTGGTTCCAATGCATTAAGAGGGGACATAGGTTAACGTATAACCACTCTCAAGATATTTCATGACAACATATTTCACTAGGGGTCCTAGGACCTCTAGGAATGCATGTGGTTTGTTCTAATGCTTCAATAGGTGTCATAGGTTAACCTATGTATCCTCTCAATGAATTTAATTAAAATCTATGTCCCTAGGTGCCCTAGGAACCCTAAGGATGCATGTGGTTGGTTCTAATGCATTGAGAGGCATCATAGGTTAACATATGACCCCTCTTGATGCATTTCATGGCAACCTATGTCCGTAGGGGTCATAGGGCCCATAACAATGCATTTGGTTTGTTCTAATATGTCGAGAGTTGTCATAGGATAACCAATGACCCCTGTTGACATAGTTCATGACAATCTATGTTCCTAGGGGCCATAGGACACCCAGGGATGCATCTGGTTGGTTCTAATGGATGTATAGTGGTCATAGGTTAACCTATCACCCCTCTCAATGCATTTCATGACAACCTATGTCCCTAGGGGTCCTAGGGCTAGTAGGGACATATTTGGTTGGTTATAATGCATTGAGAGGGGTTATGGGTTAACCTTTTACCACTCTTGATGTATTCAATGACAATGTATGTCACTATGGGCCCTAGGACACTTAGGGACGGATGTGGTTGAATCTAATGCATTGAGAGGAGTCAAAGGTTAACCTATGATCCATTTTAATGCATTTCATGACAACCTATGTCCCTAGGGGTCCAAGAGCCCCTAAGGATGCATTTGGTTAGTTCCAATGCAACGAGAGTGGTCATAGCTTAACTTGTGACTCCTATTGACGTATTTCATGACAACCTATGTCCCTAGGGGCCCTAGGACCCCTAAGAATGCATGTAGTTGGTTCTAATGAGTTGAGAGGGGTAATAGGTTAACCTATGACCCCTCTCAAGGCATTTCATGACAACGTATGTCCCTAGCAGCCCCACGACCCCTAGGGAGGCATGTGCTAGGTTCTAATGTGTCTAGAGGTGTAATATGTTAACCTCTGACTCCTATCCATGTATTTCATGACAACCTATGTCCCTATGGATGCATGTGGTTTGTTCTAATGCATTAGGAGGGGTCATAGGTTAACCTATGACCACTCTCAACATATTTCATGACAATCTATGTCCCCAGGTTCCCTAGGACCCCTAGGGATACATGTGTTTTCTTCTAATGCATCTAGAGGCACCATAGGTTATCCTTGAACTTTCTCTATGCATTTAATGATAACGTATGTCCCTAGGGGCCCTAGGACCCTAAGTGTAATGACCTTGCTCAAATATGATGCCAAAATGCTAATAAAGGTTCAAGAAAACACTTTGCATACAAGGGTCATATGATTGATATAAAATTTTAGTTTGTTTTATGGCTCTTTCCTTCACTTAGCATCAATAAGAATGCTTGCAAGAAGACTCTGAATTGACTAGAAAATGACCTAACATGAATGTGAAGCTTATTTTGACAATATTCAATGCATATATGTGACTGAAACTACTTGCAATATGTAGCTACAAAAACTAGTAATTTTGACAAACACTTGGGATGCAAAATTATGACATTATTTATGCCAAAAAGAGAACCTACAGCCAATTGACATTTTGTCAAACAATTGGCATGCAAACTAATAAGCTAATCATGAATGATAAATACATATTCAATTACAGTATCAGACCAACAAATTATGTCTCCTTTATTGCACATAAAATGTTAACTACAATGCTAGTATGAAATGGCCAAGACTCTAGGCTTACATCCACAAGAAACCTAAAAACTTACCTTCTAATATGCATCTAAATGATAAGAACAATGCATGTAATATCCAAAGGAACCTTATTGTAGATGGCTGTAATAATTTTCTCCAATGTTGTCTTTCTACTTTTCTTTTTTCGATCTACTTTTTCACCTGCTTTTTTTTAATCTACTTTTTTCGCTTTACTTTTTCGAACTGCTTTTTTGGATCTTCTTTTTTTAGACTACTTTTTTGGATCTACTTTTTTTAGACTGCTTTTTTAGATTTTCTTTCAAAAACTCAAACCCTCAGGAAGTTTGAGTATACAAATTAAGCTCAACTTGAAATGGCTGAATACCACTTCCAAAGTGTAACTCTTTAGAAGATATTTCACTTCCTTAGTTATGTGATCTACCGGGAGGTATCGTTCCCAAATAACAATAGACTATTTGAAACCCTTGGCTTCACAATAGACCATGTGATTGTATTCACAATCTGATGTCAAGAGAAATGATAAAAACTGGATGATGAGAATGAAGCCTAGGATGCCTATTTATTCTTTTTCTACACTTTCTCTAGAAACTTCTAGAACATTATTTTTATTTTATTTATTAAGTGACTTTATAAGATATTTTTTCAAGTCACTTTATTACATTAATTAAATATAAAGTTACCTTTTTAATATTTATTTATTTGATAACTTTATAGATAAATAACCTAATATGAATTATTTATTTAATTAAAATAATTAATTAGTCATCCTCATAAAATATTCATTATTTTGGACAACTTAATTAATTAAATCAATTAAATCAAATTACTGCCAAAATAGGGACATTACAGTCTGCCCCTCTTGAAATTGCTTGACCTCAAGAAATTCATCACTTGGATCCCATAAGAAGAACTGCATAATGTCCCTATCATCGCCAAACAACTCCTACAACATTTCTTCAATCCATTTGTCATTCTGTCTTACAACCTCAATACCACCAATGCATTCCACTGGCCTAAGCGGAATGTACAACCCAACTCTACAACAATGGTGAACATTCTTGAATGAAATTGTACCCAGTATGGAGAATTCACATACTGTACAACTCCTACAGTCAACACAACTCTATAGATGACCTACCACTATCTCATAACCATAACTCCCATGCATCTCTGATGGTGAATAGTCATCACATGATAGATAGCAAGAACTAGAACCCAAACCAAATATGATGGCCATCAAGTCCTCAACATCTGGGTCATGAACATACCCTATAGTATAATATTGATTAAAAGAACCAACCTTAGTCAACAGCTCGCCATACGCAGGTGATGCAACCCACTACAATTGATCACTAACCAAGATGGAACTAACTACTACTTTCGAAGATATTGCCAAGGGAGAAGTGTCACTAGCAAGAACCATGCCAACTACCGGCTCACCAACATCACAAATGATCTCTAATAAAACATCACTAGTCTCTTTGCCATTCATAGTAGAGACCACCACCAAGTCAAACATACCTCCATGTTCAACTGTAGCACTCAAATCAACTGAACCTACCTCCAGTGGAAATGAACCAAACATTCCAATATTGGTATCAAGGACAGATATATCAACATCTCCACTGCCTCTATCAACCTTGACCATGGACATCCTCAGATCACCAGACATCACGGTCTATGATTGTACAAAATTTGGTAAAGACTGAAGTTTCTCTAACTCCATGGTCACCTCAACCAAATGAAATTGTGACTCCTTGAAAGCCAACTGTGTGCCCTCAAGGAACTCAGAAGTCACCTTGAGCTGCTAAGTAAGCTCACTCACCTCATCTTCCTTGTCCATTAATGCATCATATGTTGTACTACCCCACTCCATAAGATAATCTCTGTTGGCTACCAACTACATATAATTCTATCTTAGAATCCAGATAGCCTCCCATAAAGAGTGGATCTCTATCAAGGAAAGATAATTGCCTCCCTACTCATCACTAGTAGGAGAACCCCATCCATAAACTGCTAACAACTAATGAGCAGTGTCAAAATGCTTGCAAGCGATAGCAATGTCTCGCTCACTAACTCTCAACTGATTAGACACATGATTGTGCTAGTTGGTCAAACTCCTATACTCTACCCCTGGTACACTGTCCAAAGGAGTAACCTCATAATAGATATCATCTGTAATATTGTCATCCAAATTTTGCAGACCAACTACTGAACTTGTATCATCAAATAGAGTGACTAAAGCATCAACATAAACCTTTGTATCAAAAGAACCAGCTGAAGAGGCTAAGTCCTCAACACTGTCCACAACATCCTCCTTAGTGTCATCTTTAATAATCAAATCCTAGAACTCTTCTACAAACTCTGTCATATCTGAGGGATCATCAACCCATTCCAACAAGAATGGTCAACTAGATACATGAATAATGCCCAGCAAAGGTGTATAAAAACTAATTCCAACATCAGACAAGCTGCTGGCATGGATGAGAACTACACTTGGTAAACTACTAATCAAGTCCATGATAGTGCAATAGATACTACTACCAAAGAATGATAGATATCTCTAGTCAAAACAATCCCAAGTACTAAGATAAGGATTCCAACATCTAATCCATGAACGAAAATCAACTGGCAACTCAAGTAAACTCCTCACTTAAGTAATGTGAACAATACCAACTGACTTCATGCACTTGTCTACTATACCCACTACAATCTCTGAATCTGGAGTGTGAATACTAGACATACTCATATCATCATCAACATGCGACTGACTGTAAAATAAAACTGAGTCCCTACCATATGCGCTAACTCCTAAACTGAACTCACCTCGAGACAAAGCTCATCCACATGTCTCTCAAAACCCTAGAGAGCCAATTGAGTACACACCCAAGAATTTTGAGTATCCTCCAGATCTTGAAAAAGTCAGTCAACCTCCTATTTCTTCTTCTTTAATGCATCTAAATAGATCGCTGCAAGATTAAGGAGATGATCACGATTTGAAAGTAGGTGTATGTAACTTACCTTCATTGCTTCCATGCCTTCCTTGATCTACTGTAAGTCATCACAAGAAGAACCTACCGTGACTCCTTTCTGTCTCTCCTATAGTTGAATCATCCAAATGTGATTCTCGATCAATCCACGCATTTTGTCATGATGATATAAAGCCGCAACAATATCCTTTTTCTTCATCTTCAAATAGCTTGCCAAAACACATGAAGAACTACTAGCCTCTATCTCATGTGAAGAAGCATCCAACTATGACTGATACTCATTTTTGCAAAGTCCTGAATGCTCACTTTCTGATCAACCATACTATCCTCAAACATGACAATATCCTCAACTACTGTAACTTCATCCAACCCAACTATACTAGAATCACTATCTATGTCAATCACGCAGTCCAATGTGCTTGTGATATCACCTTTTGATGCAACTGGCTCAACCTACACAACATTTGTTATCACTTTTGCTGGTGAAGATGATGTAGATAAACCATTACCTGAAGATGTGCTAATGTCTCCCTATATCGAATTAGCATGTTTGTTAAACTCCTCATATAATTTTTTGCCTATCATAGGAAAAGTACTTCTATCCTTAGGCCTATCAATCAAGCTCTTTAATCACATACATGTGATAGATGACACATTCCTCTTTTTTGTCCAAACCCCCCATAAATCTTCTGCCAAAAGTTTAGAAATTTCATCCCCCTCCTCAAACAAGATTGTGAACATGATGGAGTGCATCAATGCTAATAATCTGCTGGGATGAAACTCATCCATAATATTCCAAAATGTGTTAAACATCCTTTGAATATCACCGATAAAACCTATTGACAACATAATGTTTTCAAATCTACAACTTGCAAATACTTCAAGTAATCTTGTCCTTTTTGTGAAATAAGGGTCCCGGATGTTGTCCAACTTTTTAAAGCTTTTTACCATGGCATGAAGTATGTCTCTCATAATTTGATCGTCATAAGAATTAAGTCTAGCTATTATCCTCATGATTTCACTAATGCAAGAGAGAGCTACAAGTCTTATCACATCATCATGATGTCTCAATAAGTGAGGCTTAACCAATGAACCAAATATTGGAGATAAACCTATTTGCATAGCATCGGGCTTTGACTGATCAATCTTGCCTAAATAATTTTCCAACTCCTCCAAAGTTTTTAGAAGGTCCTCTATTCGCTAAAATGGGAAATCTAATTTCTTCTTTGCATTGTGCATTCTTTCTTCCAAATCCTTGTCTCCTGTTAATGCCATACTAATAATTGAATTTATTCTAAAATAACCCAGTCAAGCTGGCAGGAAACCGCTCTGATACCACTATAATGACCCTGGTCAAATCTGATCCCAAAATGCTGATAAAGGTTCAAGAAAACACTTTTCATACAAGGGTCATATGACTGATATAAATTTTTAGTTTGTTTTATGGCTCTTTCCTTCGCTTAGCATCAATAAGAATGCTTGTAAGAAGACTCTAATTGACTAAACAATGACCTAAAATGAATGTGAAACTTATTTTGACAATATTCAATGCATATATGTGACTAAAACTACTTGCAATATGTAGCTATAGAAACTAGTAATTTTGACAAACAGTTGGGATGCAAAATTATGACATTAACTATGCCAAAAAGAGAACCTACAGCCAATTGACATTTTGTCAAACAATTGGCATGCAAACTAATAAGTTTATCATGAATGATAAATACATATTCAATTACACTATCAGACCAACAAATTTTGCCTCCTTTATTGCACATAAAATGTTAACTACAATGCTAGTATGAAATGGCCAAGACTCTAGGCTTACATCCACAAGAATAATGCTTAAATTTGTTACAACTTTCACCTACAACCTTACCTTCTAATATGCATCTAAATGATAAGAACAATGCATGCAATATCCAAAGGAACCTAATTGTAGATGGCTGTAATAATTTTCTCCAATGTTGTCTTTCTGCTTTGCTTTTTCTGATCTACTTTTTTCACCGGCTTTTTTCAGATCTGCTTTTTTTGCTTTTCTTTTTCGAACTATTTTTTTGGATTTATTTTTTGGATCTACTTTTTTCGAGCTGCTTTTTTGGATCTCCTTTTTTTTATCTTCTTTCAAAAACTCAAACCCTCAGGAAGTTTGAGTATACAAATTAAGCTCAACTTGAAAATGGCCGAATACCACTTCCAAAGTGCAACCCTTCAAAAGATCTTTCACTTCCTTAGTTATGCGATCTACTGGGAGGTATCATTCCCAAAGACCAATAGACTATCTGAAACCCTTGGCTTCATAATAGACCATGTGATTGTATTCACAATCTGATGCCAAGAGAAATGATAAAAATTGGATGATGGGAATGAAGCCCAGGATGTCTATTTATTCTTTTCTCCACTTTCTCTAGAAACTTCTAGAACATTATTTTTATTTTATTTATTAAGTGAATTTATAAGATATTTTTTCAAGTCACTTTTTTAAATTAATTAAATATAAAGTTACCTTTTTAATATTTATTTATTTGATAACTTTATAGATAATTAACTTAATACCACTTATTTATTTAATTAAAATAATTAATTTTTTATCCTCATAAAATATTCATTATGTTGTACAACTTAATTAATTTAATTAATTAAATCAAATTATTGCCAAAATGGGGACATTACACTGAGGGAAGCATTTGGTTGGTTATAATTCATTGAGTGGGGTCATAGGTTAACCTATGACTCCTCTCGATGCATTTCATGACAACCTATGTCCATAGAGGCCTTAGGACCCCAAGGAATGAATGTGGTTGGTTCTAATACTTCAAGATGCATCATAGGTTAACCTATGACCCCTCTCGATGAATTTCATGACAACCTATGTTCTTAGGGGGCCTGAGGACCCCAAGGACGCATTTTGTTGGTTTTAATGCAATGAGAGTGTTCATAGGTTAACCTATGACCCCTATCAATGCATTTCATAACAACCTATGTCCATGGGTGCCTTAGGACACCTAGGGATACATGTGGTTGGTTCCAATGCTCTAGGACACATAAGGACACATGTGGTTCATTCTAATGCTTCAATAGGCATCATAGGTTAACCTATGTCCCCTCCTAATGAATGTCATGACAACCTGTTTCCCTAGGGGCCCTAGGACCCCTAGGGATGCATGTGGTCAGATCTAATGCATCAATAGGCATCATAGGTTAGACTATGACCTCTCTAGGTGCATTTCATGAAAACCTATGTCCCTAGGGGTCCTAGCACCCCTAGAGATGCATTTGGTTGGTTTAGATGCATCGAGAGTGGACATAGGTTAACCTATGATCCCTATTGATGCATTTCACAACCTATTTCCCTAGCAGCTCTTGGACCCCTAAGGATGCATGTGGTTGATCAAATGTCTAATGCTTCGATAGGCATCATAGGTTAACCTATATGTCCTCTAGAAGAATTTCATAACAGCTTATGTCACTAGGGGCCGTAGGACCCCTAGGGACAAATGTGGTTGGTTTTAATGCATTGAGAGGTGTCATAGGTTAACCTATGACTCCTCTCAATGCATTTCATTACAACCTATGCCCCTAGAGGTCCTAGGGCCACTAAGAATAGGTTTGGTTGGTTCTAATGCATCAAGAGTCATCATAGGCTAACCTATGACACCTATCGATGCATTTCATGATAACCTATGTCCCTAGGGGTTGTAGGATCCCTAGGAATGCATGTCATTGGTTCCAACATTTTGAGAAGGGCCATAGCTTAGTCTATGAACCCTCTCAAGGAATTTGATGAAAATATATATCCCTAGAGGCCCTACGACCCCTAGGGACTCATGTGATTGGTTCTATTGCTTTGAGAGGCATCATAGATTAACCTATGACCCCTCTCGATGTATTTCATGACAACCTATCTCCCTAGGGGCTTTAAAACCCCTAGGGAGGCATGTGGTTGGTTCTAATGTGTTGAGAGGTGTCATAGGTTAACCTCTGATCCCTCTTGATGCATTTAACAATAACCTATGTCCCTAGGGGACCTAGGGCCCCTAGGGACACATTTGGTTGGTTCCAATGCATCGAGAGTGGTCATAGGCTAACCTATGACCCCTATCTACATATTCGATGAAAACCTATGTCACCCTAAGGGATGCATCTGGTTGATTCCAATGCATTGAGAGGGGTCATAAGTTAACTTATGACCCCACTCGACGCATTTCATAATAACGTATGTGAATAGGGGCCCTAGGACCCATAGGGACACATTTGGGTTGTTATAATGTGTCGAGAGGTGTCATAGGTTAACATATGACCCCTCTTGATGTATTTCATGATAACTTATGTCCCTGTGGGCCCTGGGACCCCTAGGGATGAATGTGGTTGGTTCTAATGCATCAAGAGGCAACATAGGTTAACCAATGACCCCTTGTGATGCATTTCAAGACAACATATGTTCTTAGGGATCCCAAGGCCCCTAACGATGCATTTGGTTGGTTTCAATGCATCAAGAGTGGTCATAGGTTAACCTATGACCTGTCTCAAGGAATTTCATGACAACGCATGTCCCTATGGGTCCTAGGACCACTTGGGACACATGTGGCTAGTTCTAATTCTTTAAGAGTCATCATAGGTTAACCTATGACCCCTCTTGACACATTTCATGACAACCTATGTGCCTAGGGGTTGTAGGACCCTTAGGGATGGATGTGGTATGTACTAATGCATCGAGGGGCATCACAGCTTAACCTATGACCCCTCTCGATGCATTTCATGACAACCTATGTCACTAGGGGACCAAGTGCCCCTAAGGATGCATTTGGTTAATTTCAATGCATCGAGAGTGGTCATAGGTGAACCTATGACCCTTACTAACTCATTTCATGACAACCTATGGCCCTATGGGCTATAGGACCCCTAGGGATGGATGTGGTTGGTTGTAGTGCATCGAGAGGCACCATAGGTTAACCTATTACCCCTCTTGATGCATTACATTACAAGCTATGTCCCTAGTGGTCCTAGGTCTGCTAAGGATGAATTTGGTTGGTTCCAATGCATTGAGAGGGGTCGTAGGTTAACCTAGGACCACTCTCAACACATTGGAACCAACCATAGGTATCCCTTGGGTTCCTAGGGCCCCTAGGAACATACATTGTCATGAAATGCATCAATAGGGGTCATAGGTTAGCTTATGACCACTCTTGATGCATTGCAACCAATCAAATGCATCTTTAGGGGCCCTAGGACCCATAGGGACATAAGTTGTCATGAAATGCATCGAGAGAGGTCATAGATTAACCAATGACCCCTCTTAACACATTTCATGACAACATATTTTCCTAGGGGCCCTAACACCCTTAGGGGTGCATATGGTTAGTTCTAATGCATTGATAGGGATGCATTTGGTTTGTTCCAATGCATCAAGAGGGTTCATAGGTTAAACTATGACACCTCTTGACACATTGTAACCAACAAAATGCATCCATAGGGGTCCTAGAGCCCCTAGCGACATAGCTTGTCATGAAATGTGTCAATAGGGGTCATAGGTCAGCCTATGAGCACTCTCGATGCATTGCAATCAACCAAATATATCCTTAGGGGCCCTAAGACCCCTAGGGGTGCATGTGGTTGGTTCTAATGTGTCGAGAGGCATTATAGTTTAACCTATGACCCTTCTTAATGCATTTCTTGATATCATATGTTCCTATGCATCCTAGGACTCCTAGGGATCCATTTGGTTGGTTATAATGCATCAAGAGGGGTCATTGGTAAACCTATGACCCCTCTTAGTGCATTTCATGACAACATATGTCCCTAGGTGCCCTAGGACCCATAGGGATGCATGTGGTTGGTTCTAATATGTGTAGAGGTGACATTAGTTAACCGATGACCCCTCTTGATACATTTTAAAACAACCTATCTCGCTAGTGGTTCTAGGGCCCCTACGGATGTGTTTTCCTACTTATAGTACATTGATAGGGGTCATATTTTAACTTGTGAAACCTCTCGACATATTTCATGACAATGTATGTCCCTAGGGACCCTAGGACCCCTAGGGATGCATGTGGTTTGTTCTAATGCATTGAGAGGAATTATAGGTTAAGCTATGACCCATCTCAATGCATTTTATGATATCCTATGTCCATAGGGGTCCTAGGGCCCTTAAGGATGCATTTGGTTGGTTCCAATGCATCGAGAGTTGTCATAGGTTAACCTATGACCTCTATCAATGAATTTCATGACAACCTATGTCCCTAGGGGCCCTAGGACCCCTATGGATGCATCTAGTTGGTTCCAATGCATCTAGAGGGGTCATAGGTTATCTTGTCATCCCTATTGAGGCATTTCATGATGACATATGTCCGTAGGGGCCCTAGGTCTACTAGGGATGCATGTGGTTGGTTCAAATGTATCGAGAGGTGTCATAGGATAACATATGACCTCTCTTAATTCATTTCATCACAACCTATGTCCCGACGGGCCACAAGACCCCTAGGGACCCATGTGGTTGGTTATAATGCATCAAGAGACATCATAAATTATCCTATGACCCCTCTTGATGCATTTCTTGACAACCTATGTCCCTAGGGGTCCTAGGTCCTCTAAGGACACATTTGGCTAGTTGCAATGCATTGAGAGTGGTCATAGGTTAAACTATGACCCCCATCGACACATTTCATGACAACCTATGTCCCTAGGGGCACTAGGACCCCTAGAGACGCATGTGGTTGGTTCCAATGCATCGAGATGGGTCATAGGATAAATTATGACCCCTCTCAAGGTATTTCATGACAAAAAATGTCCTTACGGGCCCTACGACTCCTAGGGACGCATGTGATTGGTTCTAATGATTCAAGATGCATCATAGGTTAACCTATGACCCCTCTCGATGAATTTCTTTACAACCTATCCTAGGGTCCCCTTGACCCCTAGTGATGCATGTGATTTGCTCCAATCTGTCAAGAGGGGTCATAGGTTGAACTATGACCCCTCTTGATGTATTTCATAATAGCCTATGTCCCTAAGGGTTATATGGCCCCTAGAGATGCATTTCTTTAGTTCCAATGCATCAAGAGTAGTCATAGATTAACCTATGACCCCTATTGATGCATTTCATGATAACCTATGTCCCTAGGGGCACTTGAACACCTAGGGACACATCTGGTTGGTTATAATGCATTGAGAGGGATCATAGGTTAACTTGTAACCCCTCTCGACGTATTACATGGTAAACTATGTCCGTAGGGTCCCTAGGACACCTAAGGATGCATGTGGTTGGTTCTAATGCATTGAGAGGCATCATAGGTTAACCTATGACCCCTCTCGATGCATCTCATGATAATGTATATCCCTAGGGCCCCTAGGATTGCTAGCGATGCACATGGTCTATTCTAATGTATCCAGAGGGGTCGTAGGTTTTCCTGTGATAGCTTTAGACATTTCACGACATCTTATGTCCCTAGGTGACCTAAGACTCCTCAGGATGCATGTGGTTGATTCTAATGCATCATATGGTTATAATTCATTTGGAGGGGTTATAGGTTAACCTATGACCCCTCTCGAGGTATATCATGAATAGCTAGGTTCCTAGGGGCCCTAGGACCCCTGGGGACAAATGTGCTTGGTTCTAATGCTTTTTAAGGTTTCATAGGTTAACCTATGACCCTTCTCGACTCATTTCATGACAACCTATGTTCCTACAGGTCCTAGGGCCCCTACAGAAGCATTTGGTTGTTTCCAATCTATCGAGAGTGGTCATAGGTTAACTTGTGGGCCCTATCAACACATTTCATGACAACCTATGTCTGTAGGGGCCTTAGCGGATGCATTTGGTTGGATTCAATGTGTCAATAGAGGTCATAGGTTAATCTATGTCCCCTGGGGACGTTTCATGATAAGGTATGTCCCTAGTGGCCCTAGGACCCTAAAGGATGCATGTGTTGTGTTCTAATTCTTCGATAGGCATCATAGGTTAACCTATGTCCCTTATTGACAAATTTAATGACAACCTATGTCCCTAGGGGCCGTAGGACCCCTAGGGATGCATGTGCTTGTTTTTAATGTATTGAGAGGCATCATAGGTTAACCAATGACCCCTCTTAATGCATTTCCTAAAAATCTATGTCCCAAAGGGACATAGGGCACCTAAGGACATATTTAGTTGGTTCCAATGCATAGAGAGTAGTCATAGGTTAACCTATGACCCCTATTAATTCATTTCATGACAACCTATGTCCCTAGGTGCCCTAGGAACCCTAGATACACATGTGGTTGGTTCCAATGCGTTGAGAGGGGTGATAAGTTAACCTATGATAACTCTCAAGATATTTCATGACAACATATTTTCATAATGGCCCTAGGACCTAACGGTGTCATAGTTTAACCTATGTCTCCTCTCGACAAATTTCATGAAATCCTATGTCCATAGGTGCCGTTGGACCCCAAAGGATGCATGTGGTTGGTTCTAATGTGTCGAGAGGCATCATAGATTAACCTATGTCCCCTCTTGATGCATTTCATGACAATCTCTGTCCCAAGGGGTTCTAGGGCCCATAAGGACGTATTTGGTTGGTTCCAATATATCGAGAGTGGTCATAGGCTAACCAATGACTCCTATCGGCACATTTCATGACAACCTATGTTCCTAGGGGCCATAGGACCCCTTGGGATGCATGTGGTTGGTTTTAATCCCTATAAAGGGGTCATAGGTTAACTTATCACCCCTCTCGATGCATTTCATGATAACCTATATCCGTAGGGGTCCTAGGGAAAGTAGGGATGCATCTAGTTGGTTATAATGCATTGAGAGGGTTTATAGGTTAACCCGTTACCCCTCTCAATGTATTTCATGAAAACGTATGTCCATAGGGGTCCTAGTGTTAGGATAAACCACAAACAGAAATAAAAAACTACATGAAAATATAACCAATAACAGAAAAATAATAGATCACACAGAAATGAACACAAGGCACCAAGATTTTGTTGGAAATATTCAGGAATAACAATGTTACTGAGGGGGGAGGGGTGAATTAGTAAACTTTAAACAATTTAAACAAATTCAGCATAATAAAAAATTCACCATTCATTCATCTACTTTACTGTATGCATGAAAAGATTAACACACTGATTTGATGACCCAGAAACCTTTCAATTTGAAAGTAAAACTGGGGTGGGGATGATACCCACAAAACTTCAATACTGCAGTATAAAGTTGGCCGGTTAAGGCTTGCAATGATCGCTTCTGGTGATCTGCGCTGTTAGGAGCAAGTAGGACTACTAGATCCACCTTGTTAGAGGATTTACAAACATACAATGAAGTATGCACTCTGTTAGGAGATTTACAAAAGACTGTCAAGTCTACCTTGTTAAAGGATTTACAAAACTGATTCACCTGTTAGGATGAAGCAGTGGATCTGCTTGCAACTGGTTTGCTGATTAGATCTTATGTACTAATCACTTGATGTGATGGATATATCTTTGTTGCTCCTTGATAACCTTGCTGAATACTCTGCTACTGATTCTCTTTCAATTCGCTCTTACTTCACTGTTACTTTTCTTCATTATTTTCTATATTGTAGATGGCACAATACATTACATATATACAATTCCAATATTTACAGCAACAAGGTTGGCCAAACACAAGTGGACAAAACATTACTGAGTTGGCCAGATAGTAGAAAACTCAGGTTCCTCAAACTTAGTCGGTGACCTTCTGACACTCGACATCCACTACATTACATGGCATTGTCACGCACTTGGTAGAGGTAGGGGCTCGGTCCATACTAATCACTCTGAGTAGCTTGGAACTTGGTAACCACTGGTGACTCGGTAAACATTGTGTCACTTGGTAGAAACTAACTCCTTCGATTCACTTGGTAAGCATTGAATACTTCTTTTACCTTTCTGTCTTGGTAATTACTGAAACCTTCATTTACCTTCCTGACTCAGTAAACACTAAAACCTTCATTTACCTTTCTGACTCGGTAAACATTAAAACCTTTGTTTACCTTTCTGACTTGGTCAACACTAAAACCTTTGTTTACCTTTCTGACTCAGTAAACACTAAATCCTTCGTTTACCTTTCTGACTCGGTAAACATTAAAACCTTCGTTTACCTTTCTGACTTGGTAAACACTGAAACCTTCGTTTACCTTTCTGACTTGGTAAACACTGAAACCTTTGTTTACCTTTCTGACTCGGTAAACACTGCTGAACATACTTGGTAACCAACGAATGCTCGGTATGAACTGTAAACTAAGTGATGAACTCGGTAAGCATTCAGAATCAAATAAGTGTTGTAACTAATGACAAATGTATCATTATTCCAACAGATTTAACCTGGTTCACCCAATCCTTCAGCTACGTTCACCAAACAGAAAGTCTGATCTTATTACAATCCAGTGATTACAACCTGATTATAGTCTGTAATCCTTTACAACACAATGTCGCTGCAAGAAGCAATTTCGCATCACAACATCATGAAAGCACCCAACCCTAAACCCTTTTATACAAATATTAAACCACTTTAGAGTTATAACATGTAAGCCATAAATTAGCCATAACTCTAGTGGTGAATCTATGAATAGTACCCACAAAATTATGGAGTATGTATTGTACTTTCCTGATCAGTCACCACAATCTAACACCTAGGGCCCCTAAGGATGCATTTGGTTAGTTTCAATACATCGAGAGTGGTCATAGGTTAATCGATAACTCCTATTGATGCATGTTCATGACATCCTATGTCCCTAGGGGCCCTAGGACCCCAAGGGATGCATGTAGTTGTTTTAATGAATTGAGAGGGGTCATAAGTTAACCTATGACACCTCTCAAGGCATTTCATGACAAAGTATGTCTCTAGTGGCTCTGAGGGACACCTAAGGATGCACATGGTTGGTTTTAATTCTTTGATAGGCATCATAGATTAACCTATGTCCCCTCTCTACAAATTTCATGACACCCTATGTCCCTAGGGGCACTAGGAACCCTAGGGATGCATGTGGTTGGTTTTAATGCATTGAGAGGTATCATAGGCTAAATTTCATGACAACCTATGTCACTAGGGGCCACAGGATCCCTAGGGATGAATGTGGTTGGTTCTAATGCATCAAAATGCATCATAGGTCATAAGTTAACCCTCACGAGACATTTCATGACAACATATTTCACTAGAGGCCCTCAAACCTCTAAGAACGTATGTGGTTGGTTCTAATGCTTTGATAGGTGTCATAGGTCAACCTATGTCCCCTATCAATGCATTTCACTATAACTTATGTCCCTAGGGGTGCTAGGGCCCCTAAGAATTCATTTGGTTGGTTGCAATGTCTTGAGAGTGGTCATAAGCTAACCTATGATGCCAATCAAAACATTTCATGACAACCTATGTCCCTAGGTGCCCTAGGACCCCTAGGGATGCATGTGGTTAGTTCCAATGTTTCAAGAGAGGTAATAGGTTAACCTATAACTACTCTCAAAGAATTTCATGGAAACATATGTCCCTACGGGCCTTAGGACCCCTAGGGATGCATGTGGTTGGTTCTAATTTTTTGAGAGGCATCATAAGTTAACTTATGACCCCTCTGAATGCATTTCATGATAACCAATGTGACTAGGGACTGTAGGTACCCTAGGGATGCATGTGGTTGGTTCTAATGTGTCAAGAGACATCATAAGTTACCCTATGACCCCTCTTGATGCAATTCATAACAACGTATATCCCTAGGTCTCCTAGGGCCCCTAAGGATGCATGTGGTTGGTTTCAATGTATCAAGAGTAGTCATAGGTTAACCTATGATTCCTATCAAAGAATTTCATGACAACCTATGTCCATACAGGCCCTTGGACCCCTAGGGATTCATGCGATTGGTTATAATCTATCGAGAGGGGTCATAGGTTAACCTGTGACACCTCTCGATGTATATCATCACAACATATATCCCTATGGTCCCTAGGACACCTAGTGATGCATGTGGTTGAACTAATGCATCAAGAGGCATCATATGTTAAACTATGACCCATCTCAATGTATTTCATCGCAACCTATGTCCCAAAAGGTCCCTATGACCCCTAGATATGCATCTAGTTGGTTCCAATGCATCGAGAGGGGTCATAGGTTAAAGGCATTTTATGACAACATTTATCTCCAGGGGCCCTAGGATTTGTAGGGATGCATGTGGATTGTTCTAATGTGTCAAGAGGCATCATAGGTTAACATGTGACCTCTCTCGATGCATTTCATGAAAACTAATGTCTGTAGTGTTTCTAGGGCTCCTAAGGATGCATTTTGTTGGTTCCAATGCATCGAAAGGGGTCATAGGTTAACCTATGATTGCTCTTGACATATTTCATTATAATGTATGTCCTTAGGGCCCCTTGGACCGCTAGGGATGCATGTGGTCTATTCCAATGTGTCAAGAGGTGTCATAGGTTAACCTATGACCTCTCTCAATGCATTTCAAGACATCTTATGTCCCTAGGTGCCCTAGGACCCCTCATGATGTATGTGGTTGGTTCTAATGCATCAAAAGGTGTCATAGGTTAACCCATGACCCTTCTCAATGCATTTCACAGTAACACATTTCATTACAACCTATGTCTGCAGGGTCCCTAAGAGACGCATATGGTTGCTTTCAATGCATTGAGAGAGGTCATAGGTTAACCTATGTCCCCTCTTGAGGCATTTCATGACAAGGTATTTCCCTAAGGACACATGTGCTTTGCTCTAATGCTTTGATAGGAATAAAAGGTTAACTAAGGACCCCTATCGATGCATTTCATGACAACCTATGTCCCTAGGGGCCCTAGGACCCCTAGAGATGCATGTGGTTGGTTCCAATGCATCGAGAGGGTTCATATGTTAACCTATGAACACTCTCAATAAATTTCATGACAATTTATTTTCCTCGGACCCCTAGGACCTCTAGGGATGCATGTGGTTGGTTATAGTGCTTCGATAGGCATCATAGGTTAACCTATGACTCCTCTCAATGAGTTTCATGAAAATCTATGTCCCTAGGTGCCATAGGACTCCTAAGGATGCATGAGGTTGGTTCTAATGCATTTAAAGGTGTCATAGGTTAACCTATGACCCCTCTTGATGCATTTCATGACAATCTATGTTGTTATAGATCATAGGGCTCATAAGGACTTATTTGGTTGGTTCCAATACATTAAGAGTGGTCATAGGTTAATCAATTACCCCTATCAACACATTTCATGACAACCTATGTCCCTAAGGGCCATAGGACTCCTAGGGACACATGTCGTTGGTTCTAATGTGTGTAGAGGGGTCATAGGTTAACCTATCACCCATCTCGATGCATTTCATGACAACCTATGTCTCTAGGGGTCTAGGGCCAATAGGGATGCATTTGGTTGGTTATAATGCATTGAGAGGGGTTATAGGTTAACCTATTACCCCTCTCAACATATTTCATCAAAACCTATATCCCTAGGTGCCCTAGGACCCCTAAGGATGTATTTGGTTGGTTCTAATGCATTGAGAGGCATCATAGGTTAATCTATGACCCCTCTTGATGTATTTCATGACAAGTAATGTCCCAAGTATTCCTAAGGCTCCTAAGGATGCATTTGGTTGATTCCAATGCATCGAGAGTGGTCATAGTTTGACCTATTATTCCTCTTGATGCATTTCATGATAACGTATGTCCCTAGGGCCCCTAGGACTAATACGGATGCATGTGGTCTATTCCAATGTGTCAAGAGGCATCATAGGTTAACCTATGACCCCTTTTGATGCATTTCATGACATCCTATGTCCCTAGGTGCCCTAGGACCCCTCACGATGCATGTGGTTCGTTCTAATGCATCAAGAGGTGTTATAGGTTAACCTATGACCCCTCTTGATGCATTTCATTATAATGTATGTCAATAGGGGCCCTAGGACCCCTAGGGATGTATTTTGTTAGTTATAATGTGTCAAGAGGGGTCATAGGTTAACCTATGACCCCTCTCGATGCATTTCATGAATAGTTATGTCCCAAGGGGACCTAAGACCCCTATGGATGAGTGTAGTTGGTTCTAATGCATCAAAAGGTTTCATAGGTTAACCTATGATCGCGATCAATGCATCTCATAAAAAACAATGTTTGTAGGGGCCCTAGGGGATGCATGTGGTTGCTTTCAATGCATCGAGATGGGTCATAGGTTAACCTATGTCCCCTCTCAAGAAATTTCATGACAAAGTATGTCCCTAGGGGCCCTAGGACCCCTAAGGACACATGTGCTTTTTTTCTAATGCTTTGATAGGCATCATAGGTTAACCTATATCACTTCTCAATGAATTTCATGACAACCTATGTCCTTAGGGGCCCTAGGACCCCTAGGAACACATGTGCTTGGCTCTAATGCATTGAGAGGCATCATAGGTGAACCAATGAGCCCTCTCAATGCATTTCCTCACAACCTATATCTCGATGGGTCCTAGGGCCCCTAAGGACGCATTTAGTTGGTTAGAATGCATCGAGAGTTGTCATAGGTTAACCTATGACCCCTATCAACACATTTCATGACAACCTATGTCCCTAGGGGCCCTAGGACACCTAGGGACGCATGTGTTTTGTTCCAATGCATCGAGAGGGCTCATAGGTTAACCTATGAGCACTCTAGAGATATTTCATGACAAGCTATTTTTGTAGGGGCGCTAAGACTTCTAGGGATACATGTGGTTGGTTCTAATACTTTGATAGGTGTCATAGGTTGACCTATGTCTCCTCTTGATGAATTTCTTGAAAACCTATGTCCCTAGGTGCCCTAGGACCCCTAAGGATGCATTTGGTTGGTTCTAATAAATTCAAAGACATCATAGGTTAACCTATGTCCCCTCTCGAGGTATCATAGGTTATCCTATGAGCACTCTTGATGCATTTTATGATAATGTATGACCCTAGGGCCCCTAGGACTACTAGGGATGCATGTGGTCTATTCTAATGTGTCGAGAGGTGTCATAAGTTAACCTATGACCCCTCTCGATGCATTTCATGACATCCTATTTCCCTAGGTGCCCTAGGACCCCTCACGATGCATGTAATTGGTTCTAATGCATCAAGAGGTGTCATAGATTAACCCATGACCCCTCTCAATGTATTTCACGATAACATATGTTGCTAGGGGCCCTAAGACCCCTAGGGATACATTTGGTTGGTTATAATGCATCAAGAGGGATCATAGGTTAACCTATGACCCCTCTCGATGCATTTCATGAATAGCTATCTCCCTAGGGGCCTTAGAACCCCTAGCAACGAATGTGGTTGGTTCTAATGCATTGAAATGTGTGATAGGTTAACCTGTGACCCTTCTTGATGCATTTCATGACAACCTATGCTCCTAATGGTCCTAGGGCCCCTACGGACAAATTTTTTTGGTACCAAAGCATCGAGAGTGGTTATAGGTTAAACTATGACCCCTATCGATGCATTTCATGACAACCTATGTCTGTAGGGAGCCAAGGGGATGCATGTGGTTCCTTTTAATGTGTCGAGAGGGGTCATAGTTTAACCTATGTCCTTTTTTGAGACATTTCATGATGCATGTGGTTGGTTCTAATGCTTCGATAGGCATCATAGGTTAGCCTATTTCCCTTCCTGAAAAATTTCATGACAACCTATGTTCCTACGGGCCCTAGGGCCTTTAGCGATGCATGTTCTTAGTTCTAATGCATCAAGAGTCATTATAGGTTAACCAATGACCCGTCTCGATGCATTTCCTCACAACCTATGTCCCAAGGGGTCCTAGGGCCCCTAAGGACACATTTGGTTGGTTCTAATCCATCGAGAGTAGTCATAGGTTAACCAATGACCCCTATCAAAGCATTTGATGAAAACCTGTCCCTAGGGGCCCTAGGACCCCTAGGGACGCATGTGGTTGGTTCCAATGCATCGAGAGGGGTCATAGGTTAACCTATGACCACTCTCAACATATTTCATGACAACATATTTTTGTAGGGGCCCTAGGACCCATAGTAATGCATGTGGTTTTTTCTAATGTTTCAATAGGTGTCATAGGTTAACCTATGTCTCCGCTCAATGAATTTCATGAAAATCTATGTCCCTAGGTGATCTAGGAACCCAAAGGATGTATGTGGTCACAGGGCCTGTAATGATGCATTTGGTTTGTTCTAATACATTGAGAGTGGTAATACAATAACCAATGACCCCTATCGATATAATTCATGACAATCTATGTTCCTAGGGGCCCTATCGCCCCTAGCGATGCATCTAGTTGGTTCTAATGCATGTATAGTGGTCATCGGTTAACCTGTCACCCCTCTCGATTCATTTCATGACAACCTATGTCCCTAGGGGTCCTAGGGCTAGTAGGGATGCATTTTATTGGTTATAATGCATCAAGAGGGGTTATAAATTAACCTTTTACCCCTTTCGATGTATTTCATAACAACGTATTTCCCTATGGGCCCTAAGACCCGTAGGGATGGATGTGGCTGGTTTTAATGCATTGAGAGGAGTCATAGGTTAATCTATTATCTAGTTCGACACATTTCATGACAACCTATGTCCCTAGGGGTCCTAGGGCCCTTAAGGATGCATTTGGTTAGTTCCAATGCATCGAGAGTGGTCATAGCTTAACCTGTGACTCCTATCAACATATTTCATGAAAACCTATGTCCCTAGGGGCACTAAGACCCCTAGGGATGCATGTAGTTGGTTCTAATTAGTTGAGAGGGGTCATAGGTTAACCTATGACCCCTCTCGAGGCATTTCATGAAAACATATGTCCTTAGGGGCCCTTGGACCCCTAGGGAGGCATGTGGTATGTTCTAATATATCGAAAGATGTCATATGTTGACCTATGTCCCTAGAGCTCCTAGGGGCCCTAAGGATGCATTTGGTTGCTTTCAATGTATCGAGAATGGTCATAGGTTAACCTATGACCCCTCTTGAACATTTTATGATAATGTTTGTCCGTAGAGGCCCTAGGAGCCCTAGGGATGCATGTGGCTTTTTCTAATGCATCAAGAGGGGTCATAGGTTAACCTATGACCCATGTCGGTGCATTTTATGGCAATCTAAGTCCCTAGGGGCCCTAGGTCTTGTAGGGATGCATGTGTTTGGTTCTAATGCATTAAGAGGAATCATAGGTTATCCTTGACCCCTCTCTACACATTTCATGATAACGTATGTCCCTAGGGGCCCTAGGACCTTGAGGGAAGCACTTGGTTGGTTATAATTTATTGAGTGGTGTCATAGGTTAACCTATGACTCCTCTTGATGCATTTCATGACAACCTATGTCTGTCATGCCCTTACGACCCCAAGGAATGAATGTGGTTGGTTCTTATATGTTGACAGGCATCATAGGTTAAGCTATGACCCATTTTGATGCATTTCATGGCAACCTATGTTCTTAGGGGACCCAAAGATGCTAAGGATGCATTTGGTTGGTTTTAATGCATTGAGAGTGTTCATAGATTAACCTATGACCCCTATCAATGCATTTCACAACAACCTCTGTCCATAGGGGCCGTAGGACACCTAGGGACGCATGTGGTTGGTTCAAGTGTAACGAGAGGAGTCATAGGTTAACCTATGACTAGTCTCAAGGCATTTCATGACAACACATGTCCCTATGGGCCCTAGGACTACTAGGGAGAGATGTGGTTAGTTGTAATGCTTCGAGAGGCATGATAGGTTAACCTATGACACCTCTTGACATATTTCATGACAACCATTGTGCCTATGGGCTGTAGGACCCTTAGGGACACATGTGGTTGGTACTAATGCATTGAGGGACCTCATAGCTTAACCTATGACCCCTCTCTAAACATTTCATGAAAACCTATGTCACTAGGGGACCAACTACATTGAGAGTGGTCTTAGGTGAACCTATGACCCTTATCGACTCATTTCATGACAACCTAAGTCCGTAGGGGCTGTAGGACACCTAGGGATGCGTGGTTGGTTGTAATGCCTCGAGAGACATCATAGGTTAACCTATGACCCCTCTCAATGCATTTCATGACAATCTATGTCCCTAGTGGTCCTAGGTCCCCTAAGGATGAATTTGGTTGGTTCGATTATATCAAGAGGGGTCATAGGTTAACCTAGGACCCCTCTCAACACATTGGAAGCAACCACAGGTATCCCTTGGGGTCTTAGGGCTCATAGGGTCATTGGTACTCATGAAATGCATTGATAGGGTTCATAGGTTAGTCTATGACCACTCTCGATGCATTAGAACAAATCAAATGGGTCCTTAGGGGCCCTAGGACCCCTAGCGACATAGGTTGTCATGAAATGCATTGATAGAGGTCATAGATTAACCAATCACCCCTCTTGATGCATTTCATGACAACATATGTCCCTAGGGGCCCTAAGACCCTTAAGGGTGCATGTGGTTGGTTCTAATGCATCAATAGGAGTGCATTTGGTTGGTTCCAATGCATCGAGAGGGTTCATAGGTTAAACTATGACCCCTCTCTACACATTGGAACCAATAACATGTGTCTATAGGGGTCCTAGGTCCCTAGCAACATAGGTTGTCATGAAATGCATCGATAGGGGTCATAGGTCAACTTATGAGCACTCTTGATGCATTGGAACCAACCAAATGCATCCTTAGGGGCCCTATGACCCCTAGGGACATAGGTTGTCATGAAATGCATCTAGAGAGGTCATAGATTAACCTATGAATACTCTTGACACATTTCATGACAATGTGTGTCCCTAGGGGCCCTAAGACCCCTAGGGGTCCATGTGGTTGGTTCTAATGTGTTGAGAGGCATTATAGTTTAACCTATGACCCCTCTCGATTCATTTCATGATATCGTATGTGCTTGTGGGTTGTAAGACTCTTAGGGATGCATTTGGTTGGTTATAATGTATCAAGAGGGGTCATAGGTTAACCTATGACCCCTCTTGACATATTTCATGACAATATATGTCCGTAGGGGCCCTAAGACCCCTAGGGAGGCATGTAGGTTTTTCTAACACATTAAGAGGTGTTATAGGTTAAGATATGACCCATCTCGATGCATTTCATGATAATCTATGTCCATAGGGTTCGTAGGGCCCCTAAGGATGCATTTGGTTGGCTCCAACGCATTGAGAGTGGTCATAGGTTAACCTATGACCTCTAAAATGCTTTTCATGACAACCTATGTCCCTAGGGGCCCTAGGACCCCTAGGGATGCATCTAGTTGGTTCCAATGCATCAAGAGGGGTCATAGGTTATGCTATCATCCCTCTTCATCTATTTCATGACAACGTATGTCCTTAGGGGCCCTAGGTCCCATAGGGATGCATGTGGTTGGTTCAAATGCGTTGAGAGACTCATAAGTTAACCTATGTCCCCTCTTAAGACATTTCATGATAAGGAACATTCCTAGGGGCCCTAGGACCCTTAAGGATGCATGTGTTATGTTCTATCAATAGGCGTCATAGGTTAACCTAAGTCCCTTATCGATGAATTTCATGACAACCTATGTCCCTAGGTGCCCTAGGACCCCTAGGGATGCATGTGCTTGGTTCTAATGTATCGAGAGGCATCATAGGAAAACCAATGACCCTTCTCCACACATTTCCTAACAACATATGTCCCAAATTTACATAGGGCACCTACAGAGGCATTTGGTTGGTTCAAATGCATCGAGAGTAGTCATAGGTTAACCTATGACCCCTATCAATGCATTTCATGACAACCTATGTCCCTAGGTGCCCTAGGACCCCTAGGGACACATGTGGTTGGTTGCAATGCATCGAGAGGGGTCATTGGTTAACCTATGATAACTCTCGAGATATTTCATGTCAACACATTTTCCTAAGGGCCCTAGGACCTCTATATGTGCATGTGGTTGGTTCTAATGCTTCGATAGGCATCATATGTTAACCTATGTTTCCTCTCGATTAATTTTATGAGATCCTATGTCCCTAGGTGCCCTTGGGCCCCTAAGGATGCATGTGGTTGGTTCTAATGTGGTGAGAAGCACCATATATTAATTTATGACCCCTCTCGATGCATTCCATGACAATCTATGTCCCTATGGGTTCTAGGGCTTGTAAGGACGCATTCGGTTGGTTCCAATATATCAAGAGTGGTCATAGGCTAATAGATGACCCCTATTGGGACATTTCATGACAACCTATGTCCTTAGGGGCCATAGGACCCCTTGGGATGCATGTGGTTGGTTTTTATGCCTATAAAGGGGTCATAGGTTAACCTATCACCCCTCTTGATGCATTTCATGACAACTTATATCTGTAGGGGTCCTAGGGAATGTAAGGACACATCTGGTTGGTTGTAATGCATTTAGAGGGGTTATATGTTAACCTGTTACCCCTCTAAACATATTTCATGACAACGTATGTCCATAGGGATCCTTGGGCCCCTAAGGATGCATTTGGTTAGTTTAAATACATTAAGAATGGTCATAGGTTAACTAATGACTCCTATTAATACATTTCATGACATCTTATGTCCCTAGGGGCCCTAGGACCCCTAGGGACACATGTAGTTGGTTTTAATGAGTTGAGAGGGGTCATAGGTTAACCTATGACCCCTCTCAAGGAATTTCGTGACAACATATATCCCTAGGAGCCCTAGGACCCCTAGGGACGGATTTGGTTGGTTCTAATGTGTCGAGAGGTGTCATAGGTTAATGTATGACCCCTCTCGATGCATTTCATGAAAACCTATGTCCCTAGGGGTCCTAGGGGCTCGAACGATGCATTTTGTTAGTTCCAATGCGTCGAGAGTGGTCATAGGTTAATCTATGACTCCTATCAATGAATTTCATTACAACCTACATTCCTAGGTGCCCTAGGACCCTAGGGATGCATCTAGTTTGTTCTTATGCATCGAAAGGGGTCATAGGTTAACCTATTACCCCTCTCAATGCATTTCATAAAAATCTATGTCCCTAGGGGCCCCAAGACCTTGTGAGATGTATGTGGTTCTTTCTAATGTGTCAAGAGGTGTCATAGGTTAACCTATGACCCCTCTTGACATATTTCATGATGTGCTATGTCCATAGATGCCCTAGGACCCCAAAGGACACATGTGGTTGGTTCTAATTCATCAAGAGGTGTCATAGGTTAACCTTGACCCCTTTTGACTTATTTCATGATAACATATGTCCCTAAGGGCCCTAAGACCCTTAGGGAAGCATTTGGTTCGTTATAATGTGTTGAGAGGTGTCATAGGTTAATCTATGACCCCTCTTGATACATTTCATGACAACCTATGTCCCTGGTAGCATTAGGACCCCTAGGAATGAATGTGGTTGTTTCTAATATGTCAAGAGGCATTGTAGGTTAACCTAGGATCCCTTTCAATGCATTTCATGATAGCCTATGTTCTTAGGGGTTCTAGGGCCCCTAAGGACACATTTGGTTAGTTTCAATGCATCGAGAGCACTCAAAGGTTAACCTATGACCCATATCAAGACATTTCATGACAAGCTATGTCCCTAGGGACCTTAGGAACCATAGGGATGCGCGTGGTTTGTTCTAATGCACTGAGAGGGGTCATAGGTTAACTTATAACCCCACTCGAGATATTTCATGACAACGTATGTCTCTAGTGGCTCTAAGGGACACCTAAGGATGCACATGGTTGGTTTTAATTCTTTGATAGGTGTCATAAGTTAACCTATGTCCCCTCTCTAAAAATTTCATGACATCGTATGTCCTTAGGTGCCCTAGGACACCTAGGGATGCATGTTGTTGGTTTTAATGCATCGAGAGGAATCATAGGTTGAATTTCATGACAACCTATGTCACTAGGGGCCGTAGGACCCCTAGGGATGAATGTGGTTGGTTATAATCCATCGAGATGCATCATAGGTCATAGGTTAACCTAGAGGGGTCATAGGTTAGCCTATGACCCCTCACAAGACATTTCATGACAACATATGTGCCTAGAGGTCCTAGGACCCCTAGTGATGTATGTGGTTGGTTTTAATGATTTGATAGGTGTCATAGGTCAACCTATGTTCCCTCTATAGGAATTTCATAATAACCTATGTCTTAAGGAGCCCTAGGATCCCTACAAATGCATGTAGCTTGTTCTAATGCATCGAGAGGTGTCATAGGTTACCCTATGACCCCTCTCGATGAATTTCATTATAACCTATGTCCTTAGGGGTGCTAGGGCCTCTAAGGATCCGTTCATTTGGTTGCAATGTATTAAGAGTGGTCATAGGCAAACCTATGATGGCTATCGATGCATTTCAGGACAACCTATGTCCCTTGGTGCCCTAGGACCCCTAAGGATGCATGTGTTTAGTTCTAATGTGTTGAGAGGGGTCATAGGTTAACCTATGACTGCTCTCAAAGAATTTCATGGAAACATATGTCCTTAGTGGCCTTAGGACCCCTGGGGATGCATGTGGTTGGTTCTAATGTTTTGAGAGGCATCATAAGTTAACATATGACCCCTCTTAATGCATTTCATGATAACCTATGTGACTAGGGACCGTAGGTACCCTAGGGATGCATGTGGTTGGTTCCAATGCGTCAAGAGACATCATAAGTTATCCTATTACCCCTCGATGCATTTCATGAAAACCTATGTCCCTAGGTGTCCTAGGGCCCCTAAGGATACATGTGGTTGGTTCCAATATATCAAAAGTATTCATAGGTTAACCTATGACCCCTACCAATGCATTTCATGACAACCTATGTCTGTAGGGGCCCTAGGATCCCTAGGGATGCATGTGGTTGGTTATAATGTGTTGAGAGGGATCATAGGTTAACCTATGACCCCTCTCGATGTATATCATCATAACATATGTCCCTATGGTTCCTAGGAAACCTAGGGATGCATGTGGTTGAACTAATGATTCAAGAGGCACCATAGCTTAAACTATGAACCATATCAACGCATCTCTTGACAACCTATGATCCTAATGGCCCTATGACCCCTAGGGATGGATCTAGTTGGTTCCAATGCATTGATAGGGGTCATAGGTTAAAGGCATTTTATGACAATGTTTATCCCTATGGACCCTAAGATTCATAGGGACACATGTGGATTGTTCTAATGTGTCGAGAGGCATCATAGGTTAACATATTACCCCTCTCGATGCATTTCATGACAACTAATGTTCGTAGTGTTCCTAGTGCTCTTAAGGATGCATTTGGTTGGTTCCAATGCATCAAGAGGGGTCATAGGTTAACCTATGACTACTCTCAATGCATTTCATGATAATGTATGTCCTTAGGGCCCCAATGACAGCTAGGTATGCATGTGGTCTATTCCAATGTGTTAAGAGGCGTCATAGGTTAACCTATGACCCCTCTCAATGCATTTCAAGTGATCCTATGTCCCTAGGTGCCGTAAAACTCCTCACAACACATGTGGTTTGTTCTAATGCATCAAAAGGTGTCATAGATTAACCCATGACCCCTCTCAATTCATTTCACGGCAACGCATTTCATTACAACCTATGTCCGTAGGGGCCCTAGGTGACGCATATGGTTTCTTTCAATGCATCAAGAGGGGTCATAGGTTAACCTATGTCCCCTCTTGAGGCATTTCATGACAATGTATGTCCCTAAGGACACATATGCTTTGTTCTAATGCTTTGATAGGCATAATAGGTTAACCAATGACCCCTATTAATTCATTTCATGACGACCTATGTCCCTAGGGGCCCTAGGACCCTTAGGGAAGCATGTGGTTGGTTCCAATGCATCAAGAGGGTTCATAGGTTAACCTATGACCACTCTCGAGAAATTTCATGACAATCTATTTTCCTCGGGGCCCTAGGACCTCTAGAGATGCATGTGGTTGGTTCTAATGCTTTGATAGGCATCATAGGTTAACCTATGACTCCTCTCGATGAATTTCATGAAAATCTATATCCCTAGACACCCTAGGACCCCTAAGGATGCATGAGGTTGGTTCTAATGCATTGAAAGGTGTTATAGATTAATCTATGAACCCTCTTGATGCATTTCATAAAAATATATGTTGTTGTGGATCATAGGGCTCGTAAGGATGCATTTGGTTGGTTCCAATACATTGAGAGTGGTCCTAGGCTAATCGATTACCCCCATCGACACATTTCATGACAACCTATGTCCCTAAGGGCCATAAGCTGCCTAGGGATGCATGTGTTTGGTTCTAATGCATCTAAAGGAGTCATAGGTTAACCTATTACCCCTCTCAATCCATTTCATGACAACCTATGTCAGTAGGGGTTCTAGGGCTAGTAGGGACACATTTGGTTAGTTATAATGCACTGAGAGGGGTTATAGGTTAACCTATTACCCCTCTCAACATATTTCATGAAAACCTATTTCCCTAGGTGCTCGAGGACCACTAAGGACACATGTGGTTGGTTCTAATGCATTGCCAGGCATCATAGGTTAATCTATGGCCCCTGTTGATGTATTTAATGGAAAGTAATGTCCCAAGTTTTCCTAGGACCCCTAAGCATGCATTTGGCTGATTCCAATGCATCAAGAGTGGTCATAGTTTGACTTATGAACCTTCTTGATGCATTTCATGATAACATATGTCCCTAGGGCCCTTAGGACTGATATAGATGCATGTGGTCTATTCCAATATGTCAAGAGGCATCATAGGTTAACCTATGACCCATTTCGATGCATTCCATGACATCCTATGTCCCTAGGTGCCCTAGAATCCCTCACGATGCATGTTGTTGGTTCTAATTCATCAAGAGGTGTTATAGGTTAACCTATAACCCCTCTCGATGCATTTCACTATAATGTATGTCCCTGGGGGCCCTAGGATGCCTAGGGATCTATTTTGTTGATTATAATGTGTTAAGAGGGGTCATAGGTTAACCTATGACCCCTCTCAAAGCATTTCATAAATAGTTATGTCCCAAGGGGACCTAAGACCCCTAGGGATGAATGTAGTTGGTTCTAAAGCATCAAAAGGTTTCATAGGTTAATCTATGACCCCTCTCGATGCATTTCATGATAACCTATGCTCCTAGGGGTCTTAGGGACAGTAAGGACGCATTTGGTTGGTTCTAATGCATCAAGAGTGGCCATAGGTTAACTTATGATCCCTATCAATGCATTTCATGACAACTAATGTCTGTAGGGCCCCTAAGGGATGCATGTGGTTGATTTTAATGCGTCAAGATGGGTCATAGGTTAACCTATGTCCCCTCTTGAGATATTTCATGACAATGTATGTCCCTAGGGGCCCTAGGACTCCTAAGGACACATGTGCTTGGTTCTAATGCTTTGATAGGCATCATAGGTTGACCTGTGTCCCTTCTCGAAGAATTTCATGATAACCTATGTCCCTAGGGTCCTTAGGACTGCTAGGGATGCATGTGCTTTGTTCTAATGCATTGAGAGGCATCATAGGTTAACCAATGACCCCTCTTGATGCATTTCTTAACAACCTATGTCCTTAGGGGTCCTAGGGCCCCTAAGGATGGATTTGGATGGTTAGAACGCATCAAGAGTTGTCATAGGTTAACCTATGACCCCTATCAACAAATTTCATGACAACCTATGTCCCTAGGGGCCCTAGGACACCTAGGGATGCATGTGGTTGGTTCAGATGCATCGAAAGGGGTCATAGGTTAACCTATGACGACTCTTGAGATATTTTATCACAACTTATTTTTTTAGGGGCCCTAAGACTTCTTGGGATGCATGTGGTTAGTTCTAATACTTCGATAGATGCCATAGGTTAACCTATTTCTCCTCTTGATGAATTTCATTAAAACCTATGTCCCTAGGTGCCCTAGGGCCCCTAAGGATGGATTTGGTTGGTTGTAATGCATTAAGAAGCATCATAGGTTAACCTATGTCCAATCTGAATGCATTTCATGACAATCTATGTCACTAGAGGTCCTAGGGCCCATAATGACACATTTGTTTGGCTCGAATACATTGATAGTTTTCATAGGCTACCTGATGATTCCTATCGACACATTTCATGACAAGCTATGTACCTAGGGGCCATAAGACCCCTAGGAATGCATGTGATTGGTTCTAATGCATGTAGAAAGGTTATAGGTTAAGCTATCACCCCTCTTGATGCATGTCATGACAACCTATGTCTGTAGGGTTCCTAGGGTTAATAGGGACACATTTTTTTGGTTATAGTGCATTAAGAGGGGTTATAGGTTAACCTGTTAACCCTCTAAATGTATTTCATGACAACGTATGTCCCTTTGGGCCCTAAGATCCCTAGGTAAGGATGTGGTTGTTTCTAATGCATTAAGAAGTGTGATAGGTTAACCTTTCACCTATTCTGATGCATTTCATGACAGCCTATGTTCCTAGGGGTCCTAGGACCCCTAAGGATGCATTTGGTTAGTTTGAATGGATCAAGAACAGTCATAGGTTAACCTATGACCCCTCTCAAGGAATTTCATGACAATGTATGTCCCTAGGGGTCCCAAGACTGTTAGGGATGCATGTGGTTGGTCCTAATGTGTCAAGAGGTTTCATAGGTTAACCTATGACCCCTCTCGATGCATTTCATGACAACCTATGTTCGTAGGGGTCCTAGGGGCCTTAAGGACACATTTGGCTAGTTTCAATGCATCGAGAATGGTCATAGGTTAACCTATGACCTCTCTTGACACATTTTATGATAATGTTTGTCCCTAGAGGCCCTAGGAGTCCTAGGGATGCATGTGATTTGTTTCAATTTAGAAAGAGGGGTCATAGGTTAACCAATGACCCCTCTCGACGCATTTCATGAAAAAATATGTCCCTAGGGGCCTTAAGACCCTTAGGGAAGCATGTGGTTGGTTCTAATACATCAAGAGATGTCATAGGTTAACCTTGGCCCGTCTCTATGCATTTCATGATAACATATGTCCCTAGGGGCCCTAGGACACTTAGGGAAGCATTTGGTTGGTTATAATGTGTCGAGAGGTGTAATAGGTTAACTTATGACCCCTCTCAATGCATTTCATGATAGCCTATGTCTCTAGGGGCCTTAGGACCACTAGGAACAAAAGTGATTGGTTCTAATATGTCAAGAGGAATCATAAGATAACCTATGATGCCTTTCGATGCATTTCATGACAATGTATGTTCTTAACGTTCCTAGGGCCCCTAAGGATGCATTTGGTTGATTTCAATGCATCGAGAATGTTCACAGGTTAACCTATGACCCCTATAATTGCATTTCATAAAAACCTATGTCCCATGCATGTGGTTGGTTCCAATACATTGATAGGGGTCATAGGTTAACCTATGACCACGCTTGAGACATTTCATGACAATGTATGTCTCTAGTGGCTCTGGAACATGTGAGGACACATGTGGTTGGTTTTAATGCTTCGATAGGTGTCATAAGTTAACTTATGTAACCTCTTAACAAATTTCAGGACAACCTATGTCCCTAGGAGCCCTAGGACCCCTAGGGATGCATGTGGTTGGTTCTACTGAGTTAAGAGGCATCATAGGTTAACCTATGAAACCTCTTGATGCATTTCATGACAACCTATGTCCCTAGGGGTCGTAGAACCCCTCAAGATGCATTTGGCTGGTTTGAATGCACATACATTAACCTATGACCCCTATTGATGTATTTCATGACAAGCTATGTCCCTAGGGGCCCTAGGACCACTAAGGACACATGTGGTTGGTTCCAATGTCTCTAGAGGTATCATAATTTAACCTATGACACCTCTTGAGACATTTCATGACGACATATGTCCCTAGGGGCCCTAGGACCTGTAGGGATGCATGTAGTTATTTCTAATGTGTCCATAGGTGTCATAGGTTAACCTATGTCTCCTCTAGATGAATTTCATGACAATCTATGTCACTAGGGGCCGTAGGATCCTTAGGGATGAATGTGGTTGGTTCTAATGTATCCAAAGGTGTTATATGTTAACCTATGACCCCTCTCAATGAATTTCATGACAACCTATGTGCCTAGGGGTCCTAGGGCCACTAAGGACACATTTGGTTGGTTGCAATGCATTGAGACTAGTCACTGGCTAACTTATGATGCCTATCGATGCCTTGAGACTAGTCATTGGCTAACCCATGATGCCTATCGATGCATTTTCATGATAACCTATGTCTTTATAAGCCCTAGGGCCCCTAGGAATGCATGTGGTTGGTTCCAATGTGTCGAGAGGGGTCGTAGGTTAACCGATGACCCCTCTAAAGGCATTTCATGACAACGTATGTCCCTAGGGGACCTAAGACCCCTAAGTATGCATGTGATTGGTTATTATGCTTTGAGAGGCATCATAGATTAACCTATGAACCTTATCAATTTATTTCATGACAACCTATGTCCTTAGTAGCTGTAAAACCCCTAGGGATGCATTTGGTTGGTTCTAATGTGTCAAGTGGGTTCAAATGTTAACCTATGACCCCTCTTGATGCATTTCATGACAACCTATGTCCCTAGGGGACCTAGGCCCGCTAAGGACACATTTTGTTTGTTCTAATGCATCAAGAGTGGTCATAGGCTAACCTATGACCCCTATCAACACATATCATGACAACCTATGTTCATAGGTTCCCTAACACCCCTAGAAATGCATGTGGTTGGTTCGAATGCATTGAGAGGGGTCATAGGTTAACCTATAACCTCTCTCAACACATTTCATGATAACCTATATGCCAAGGGGTCCTAGGACCCCTATTGACACATTTGATTGGTTATAATGAGTTGAGAGGTGTCATAGGTTGACCTATGATCTGTCTTGATGTATTTCATGACAAGTTATGTCCCTTGGAGCCCTAGGACCCCTAGGCATGAATGTGGTTATTTCTAATGCATCGAGAAGCGTCATAGGTTAACCTATGACCCCTCTCGACACATTTCATGAAAACCTATGTTCTTAGGGGTGCTAAGTCCCCTAAGGATTCATTTTTTTGGTTTCAATGCATATATAGTGGTCATAGTTTAATCTATGACCCCTCTCGAGACATTTCATGACAATGTATGTCCCTAGCAACTTTAGGACCCCTAGGGACACATGTGGTTGGTTCTAATGTTTTGATAGGTATCATAAGTTTACTTATGTCCACTGTCGATGAATTTCATGACAACCTATGATCCCAGGGGATTAGGAACCCTAGGGATGCATGTGGTTGGTTGTAATGCATCAAGAGGCATCATAGGTTAACCTTTGACCCTTCTTAATGCATTCAATGACAACCTATGTCCCTAGGGGTCATAGGGCACCTAAGAATGCATTTGGTTGGTTCCAATACATCGAGAGTGGTCATAGGCTAACCTATGACCCCTATCAATACATTTCATGAAAACCTTTGTCCCTAGGGGACCTAGACCCCTAGGGATGCATGTGGTTCGTTCTAATGCATCGAGAGGCATTATAGGTTAACCTTTGACCCCTCATGATGCATTTCATAATATTGTATATCCCTAGGGGCCCTAGGATTCTTAGGGACACATTTGGTTGGTTATAATACATCAAGAGGGGTCCTAGTTTAACCTATGACCCCTCTCTATGCATTTCATGGCAACGTATGTCCCTAAGCACCACAGGACTCATAGTGAATCATGTGGTTGGTTCTAATGCATGTAGAGGGGTCATAGGTTAAACTATGACCCCTCTTGATGCATTTCATAGGTTAAACTATGACCCCTCTGGATGAATTTCTAACTCATCGAGAGGGGTCATAGGTTAACCTATGATCTCTCTCAAGGTATTTCGTGAAAAATTATGTCCCTAGGGGCCCTGGGAGACCTAGGGATGCATGTGGTTTCTTCTAATGTGTTGAGAGGTGTCATAGATTAACCTATAACTCCTCTCGATGCATTTCATGGAAACCTATATCCCTAGGGTTTCAAGGGCCCCTAAGGATGCATTTGGTTGTTTCCAATGCATTGAGAGTGGTTATAGGTTAACCTATGACCCCTCTCAATGCATTTCATAATAAAATATGTCCCTATAAGCCCTAGGACCACCCCTCTCGATGCATTTCATGAATAATTATGTCCCTAAGGGCACTAGGACCCCTAGGGATGCATGAGGTCTATTCCTATGTGTCAAGAGGTGTCATAGGTTAAACTATGAACCCTATTAACGCATTTCATAACAACCTATGGTCCTAGGGCCTTGAAGATGCATTTGGTTGGTTCCAATGCATCTAGAGTGGTCATTGGTTAACCTATGACCCCTATCGAAGAATTTCATGACAACCTATGTCTCCAGGGGCCTTAGGGGATGGATGTGATTGGTTCCAATGCATCGAGATCAATTATAAGTTAACCTATGACCCATGTCGAGACATTTCATGATAGCATATGTCCCTAGGGGCCCTAGGACCCCTAAGGACGCATGTGGTTGGTTATTATGAATTGAGAGGGGTTATAGGTTAACCTATGACCCCTCTCCACAAATTTCATGACAACCTATGTCCCTAGGGGCGCTAGGACACCTAGGTATGCATGTCATTGTTTCTAATGCATTTACCCTGTGACCCCTCTTGATGCATTTCATGAAAACCAATGTCCCTAGCAATCCTAGGGCACCTAAGGGTCCATTTGGTTGGTTACAATAAATTGAGAGTGGTCAAAGGATAACCTATGACCCCTATTGACATATTTCATGAAAAATTATATCCCTAGGGGCCCTAGGACCCTTAGGGATGGATGTGGTTAGTTCCAATGTGTCGAGAGGGGTCGTAGGTTAACCTATGACCCCTCTCAAGAAATTTCATGGAAACATATGTCCCTAGGGGTCGTAGGACCCCTAGGGACACATGTGGTTGGTTCTAATGCTTCAAGAGGCATCATAGGTCATATGAACCCTCTCAATGCTTTTCATGACAACCTATGTCCCTAAGGGCCATAGGACCCCTAGGGATAGATGTGTTTGGTTCTAATGTGTCAAGAGACATCATAAGTTATCTTGTGACCTCTCTCGATGCATTTTATGACAACCTATGTCCTTAGATGTCCTAGGGCCCCTATGGATGCATTTTGTTGGTTCCAATGCATCGAGAGTGGTCATCAGCTAACCTATGACCCCTCTCGATGCACTTTACGACAACTTATGTCCCTATGGGTTGTAAGACCCCTAGGGAGGCATGTGGTTAGTTCTAATGCATTGAGAGGCATCATAGGTTAACCTATGACCCCTCTTGATGCATTTTATGACAACCTATGTTCTTAAGGGACCTAGGGCTGCTGAGGACATATTTGGTTGGTTCCAATGCATTGAGTGTCGTCAAAGGTTAACCTATGACCCCTATCGACATATTCCATGCCAACTTATGTCCTTAGGGGCCCTAAGACCCATAGGGAAACATGTGGTTGTTTCCAATAAGTCAAGAGGGGTCTTAGGTTAACCTATAACACCTATTGATGTATTTCATGATAACATATGTGCCTAGTAGCCCTAGGACCCCTAGGGACACATTGTTTGTTATAATGTGTCGAGAGGTGTCATAGGTTAACCTATGATCCCTCTCAATGAATTTCATGACAACCTATGTTCTTAGGGGTCCCAATGCCCCTAAGGATACATTATATTGGTTTCAATGCATCGAGAGTGGCCATAGGTTAACCTATGGCCCCTCTCGTGACTTTTCATGACAATGTATGTCTCTAGCAGCTCTAGGACCCCTAGGGACTTATGTGGTTGGTTCTAATGTTTCAATAGGCATCATAGGTTAACCTATGTCCACTCTCAACAAATTTTAAGACAACCTATGTACCAAGGGGCTTAGGAACCCTAGGGATGCATTTGGTTGGTTCTAATGTGTCTATAGGCATCGTAGGTTAATCTATGACCCCTGTCAATGCATTGACAACTCATGTGGTTGGTTCTAATGTCTCAATAGTCGTCATAGGTTAACCTATCACTCCTCTCGATGCATTTTATGACAATCTATGTTCCTAGAGGTCCTAGGGCCCCTAAGGATGCATTTGGTTGGTTCCAATGCATCGAGAGTGGTGGTAGGTTAACTTATGACCCCTATCAACGTATTTCATGACAATGCATGTCCCTAGGGAATGCATGTGGTTGGTTTCCAATGCATCAAGATGGGTGATAGGTTAACCTATGACCCCTCACGAGACATTTCATGACAAAATATGTCCCTAGGGGCCCTAGGACCCCTAGGGACATATGTGGTTGGTTCTAACACTTTGATAGGTGCAATAGGTCAACCAATTCCCCCTCTCCATGAATTTCATAACAACCTATGTCCTTAGGGTCCCTAGGACCCCTACGGATGCATGCGGCTCATTCTATTATGTTGAGAGGCATCATAGGTTACCCTATGACCCCTCTCGATGCATTTCATTAAAACCTATATCCCTAGGGATGCTAGGGCCCCTAAGGATCCATTCGGTTGGTTGCAACGTATTGAGAGTAGTCATAGGCTAATGTATGATGCCTATCGATGCATTTCATAATAATCTATGTCCTTAGGTGCCCTAGGACCCCTAGGGATGCATGTGGTTAGTTCAAATGTGTCAAGAGGGGTCATAGGTTAACCTATGAATAGTCTCAAAGAATTTCATGGCAACATATGTCCCTAGGCACCTTAGGAATCCTAGGGATACATGTGGTTGATTCTAATGCTTTGAGAGGCATCATAAGTTAACATATGAGCCCTCTTAATGCATTTCATGATAACCTATGTGCCTAGGAGCCATAGGTCTGCTAGGGACACATGTGATTGGTTCTAATATGTCAAGAGACATAATAAGTTATCTTATGATCCCTCTTGATGCATTTCATGAAAACCTATGTCCCTGGGTGTCCTAGGGCCCCTAAGGATGCATGTGGTTGGTTCCAATGCACTAAGAGTATTCATAGGTTAACCTATGACCCATATTGATGCATTTCATGACAACCTATGTCCGTAGGGGCCCTCAGACTCCTAGGGACACATGTGGTTGGTTATAATGTGTTAAGAGGGGTCATAGGTTAACCTGTGACTCCTCTTGATGTATATTATCACAACATATGTCCCTAGGGGACCTAGGACATCCAGGGATGCATGTGGTTGGTTCTAATGCATCATGAGGATTCATAGGTTAAATTATAACCCATCTCAAAGCATTTCATGACAACCTATGTCCCTAAGTGCCTTAGGACCCCTAGGGATGCATCTAGTTGGTTCCAATGCATTGAGAGGGGTCATAAGTTAAAGGCATTTTATGACAACGTTTATCCCTAGGGGCCGTAGGATTCCTAGGGATGCATGTGGATTGTTCTAATGGGTTGAGAGGCAACATAGGTTAACATATGACCTCTGTCAATGCATTTCATGACAACTAATGTCCCTAGTGTTCCTAGGGCTCCTAAGGATGCATTTGGTTGGTTCTAATGCATCAAGAGTTTAACCTATGACCACTCTCGATGCATTTCATGATAATGTATGTCCCTAGGGCTACTAGGACCACTAGAGATGTATGTGGTCTATTCCAATGTATCAAGAGGTGTCATAAGTTAACCTATGACCCCTCTCAATGAATTTCATGACATTCTATGTCCCTAGGTGCCCTAGGACCCCTCACATTGCATGTGGTTTGTTCTAATGCATCAAAAGGTGTCATAGGTTAACCCATGACCCCTCTCGATGCATTTCACGAATAATGCATTTCATGACAACCTATATTTGTAGGGGCCCTAGGTGACGTATGTGGTTGCTTTCAATGCATCGAGGGGGGTCATAGGTTAACCTATGTCCCCTCTATAGGAATTTCATGACAAGGTATGTCCCTAAGGACACATTTTCTTTTGTCTAATGCTTTGATAGGCATCATAGATTAACCACTGATCCTTATCAATGCATTTCATGAAAAACCTATGTCCCTAGGGGCCTTAGGACCCCTAGGGACACATGTTCTTGGTTCCAATGCGTTGAGAGGGTTCATAGGTTAATCTATGACCACTCTCAAGAAATTTCAAGACAACACATTTTCCTAGGGGCCCTAGGAACTCTAAGGATGCATGTGGTTGGTTCTAATGCTTCGATAGGTGTCATAGGTTAATGTATGACTCCTCTCAATGAATTTCATGAAAATCTATGTCCCTAGATGCCCTAGGACCCCTAAGGATGCATGAGGTTGGTTCTAATGTGGTTAAAGGTGTCATAGGTTAACCTATGACCCCTCTCGATGCATTTCATGACAATCTATGTCGCTATGGATCATAGGGCTCGTAAGGATGCATTTGGTTGGTTCCAATACATTGAGAGTGGTCATAGGAAAATCAAATACCCCTATCGACACATTTCATGACAACCTATGTCCCTAGGGGCCATAGGACCCCTAGAGACACATGTGATTGGTTCTAATGCATGTAGAGGGGTCATAGGTTAACCTGTCACCCCTCTCGATGCATTTCATGACAACCTATCTCCCTAGGGGTACTAGAGCCAGTAGGGATGCATTTGATTGGTTATAATGCATTGAGAGGGCTTATAGGTTAACCTATTACCCCTCGACATATTTCATGAAAACCTATGTCCCTAGGTGCCCTAGGACCCCTAAGGATTCATGTCATTGGTTCTAATACATTGAGAGGCATCATAGGTTAATCTATGACCCCTCTCGATGTATTTCATGACAAGTAATGTCCCAAGTGTTCGTAGGGCTCCTAAGGATGCATTTGGTTGATTCCAATGCATCAAGATTGGTCATAGTTTGACTTATGACCCCTCTTGATGCATTTCATGATAATGTATGTCCCTAGGGCCCCTATGACTAATATGGATGCATGTGCTCTATTCCAATGTGTCAAGTGGCATCATAGGTTAACCTATAACCCCTTTCGATACATTTCATGACATGTTATGTCCCTAGGTACCCTAGGACCCCTCATAATGCATGTGGTTGGTTCTAATTCATTAAGAGGTTTTATAGGTTAACCTATGACCCCTCTTGATGTATTTTACTATAATGTATGTCCCGAGGGGCCCTAGGACCCTAGGGATATATATTGTTGGTTATAATGTTTCCCCCTCTCAATGCATTTCATGAATAACTATGTCCCTAGGGGTCCTCTAGGAACGAATGTGGTTGGTTCTAATGCATTAAAAGGTGTCATAGGTTAATATATGATCGCTCTTGATGCATTTCATGATAACCTATGTTTCTAGGGATCCTAAGGCCCCTAAGGATGAATTTGGTTGGTTCCAATTCATTGAGAATGGCCATAGGTTAACCTATGACCACTATCAAGAAATTTCATGACAACCAATATCTATAGGGGCCCTAAGGGACAGATGTGGTTGCTTTCAATGCATCAAGAGGGGTTATATGTTAACCTATGTCCCCTCTTGAGACAAATCATGACAAGGTATGTCCCTAGGGGCCCTAGGACCCCTAAGGATGCATGTGCTTGGTTCTAATGCTTTGATAGGCATCATAGGTTAACCTATGTCCCTTCTCGACGAATTTCATGACAACCTATGTCTCGAGGGGCTCTAGGACACCTAGGGATGCATGTGCTTGGTCTAATTCATTGAGAGGCATCATAGGTTAACTAATGACCCCTTTCAATACATTTCTTAACAACCTATGTGCTGAGGGGTACTAGGGCTCCTAAAGATGGATTTGGTTGGTTAGAATGCATCGAGAGTAGTCATAGGTTAATCTATATCCCCTATCAACACATTTCATGACAACCTATGTCCCTTGGGGCCCTAGGACCCTTGGGGATGCATGTGATTGGTTCCAATGTGTCGAGAGGGGTCATAGGTTTACCTATGAACACTCTCGAGATATTTCATGACAATGTATTTTTATAAGGGCCCTAAGACTTCTAGGGATGCATGTGGTTGGTTCTAATACTTTGATAGGTGTCATAGGTCAACCTATGTCCCCTCTCAATGAATTTCATGAAAACCTATGTCCCTAGGTGCCCTAGGACCCCTAAGGATGCATGTGGATGGTTCTAATGCATTGAAAGGCATCATAGGTTAGGCTATGTCTCCTCTCGATGCATTTCATGACAATCTATGTCCTTAGGGGTCCTAGGGCATGTAATGATGCATTTGGTTGGTTCGAATAAATCAAGAGTGGTCATAGGCTAACAGATGATCCCTATCAACACATTTGATGACAACCTATGTCCCTAGGGGCCACAGTACCCCTAGAGATGCATGTGATTGGTTCTAATGTGTGTAGAAAGGTCATAGGTTATGTTATCATCCCTCTCAATGCATTTCATGAAAATCTATGTCCCTAGGGTTCCTAGGGTTAATAGGGACACATTTGTTTGGTTATAATGCATCAAGAGGGATTATAGGTTAACCTGTCAACCCTCTAGATATATTTCATGATAATGTATGTCCCTATGTTCCCTACGATCTCGAGAGATGGATGTGGTTGGTTCTAATGCATCAAGAGACATTATTGGTTAACCTATGACCTATTTTGATGCATTTCATGAGAATCTATGTTCCTAGGGGTTCTAGGGCTCCTAAGGATGCATTTTGTTAGTTATAATGCATTGAGAATGGTCATAGGTTAACCTATGACCCCTCTCAAAGAATTTCATGACAACATATGTCCCTAGGGGCCCTAGAACCCCTAGGAATGCATGTGGTTGGTTATAATGTGTCGAGAGGTATCATAGGTTAACCTATGACCCCTCTCAATGCATTTCATGATAATCTATGTTCGTAGGGGTCCTAGGGGCCTTAAGGACGCATTTGGTTGGATCCAATGCAATGAGAATGGTCATAGGTTAACCTATGACCTCTCTTGACACATTTTATGATAACGTTTGTCCCTAGAGGCCCTAGGAGCCCTAAGGACGGATGTGGTTTGTTTCAATGTAGAAAGAGGGGTCATAGGTTAACCTATGGCCCCTCTCAATGCATTTCATGACAACCTATGTCCCTAGGGTCCCTAGGACCTATAGGGAAGCATGTGCTTGATTCTAATGCATCGAGATGTGTCATAGGTTAACCTTGACCCCTCTCTATACATTTCATGATAACATATTTCCCTAGGGGACCTAGGATAGTTAGGGAAGAATTTGGTTGGTTATAATGTGTTGATAGGTTTCATAGTTTAATCTATGACCCCTCTCGATGCATTTCATGACAACCTATGTCCCTAGGGGCCTTAGGAACCCTAGAAACAAATGTGGATGGTTCTGATACGTCGAGATGCATCATAAGTTAACCTATGTCCCCTCTTGAGGCATTTCATGACAAGATATGTCCCTAAGGACACATGTGCTTTGTTCTAATGCTTTGCTAGGCATCATAGGTTAACCTATGACCCCTATCAATGAATTTGATGACAAATTATTTCCATAAGGGCCTTAGGACCCCTAGGGATGCATGTGGTTGGTTCCAATGCACCGAGAGGGGTCACAGGCCATCAAGACATTTCATGACAATGTATGTCTCTAGTAGCTCTAGTACACCTAAGCATGAATGTGCTTGATTTTAATGCTTCAATAGGCGTCATAGGTTAACCTATGTCCCGTCTTGATGAATTTAATGACCACCTATGTCCCTAGGGGCCCTAGGACTCCTAAGTATGCATGTGTTGGGTTCTAATGCATCGAGAGGCATCATAGGTTAACCTATGACCTCTCTCGATGAATTTCATGAAAACCTATGTCCCTAGGGGTCCTAGCACCCCTATAAACACATTTGGTTGGTTCAAATGCATCAAGAGTGGACATAGGTTACCTATGACCCCTATTGATGCATTTTATGACAACCTATGTCCCTAGAGGTTTTGGACCCCTAAGGATGCATGTGGTTGGTTTGAATGTTGTAGAGGGGCGAGACATTTCATGATGATCTATGTCCCTATGGGCCCTAGGACCCCTAAAAATGCATTTGGTTGGTTCTAATGCTTTGATAGGCATCATAGGTTAACCTATGTCTGATCTAGATGAATTTAAGGACAACCTATGTCACTAGAGGCCGTAGGACTCCTAGGGACAAATGTGGTTGGTTCTAATGCATCGAGAGGCATAATAGGTTAACCTATGAGCCCTCTCGATACATTTCATGACAAACTATGTCCCTAGGGGTCCTAGGGCCACTAAGGACACATTTGGTTGGTTCTAATGCATCAAGAGTGGTCATAGGCTAACCTATGACACGTATTGATGCATTTCATGATAACCTATGTCTCACCCCCCTCAAGTTATTTCATGAAAGCATATGTTCCTAGGTGCCCTAGGACCCCTAGGGACTCATGTGATTGGTTCTAATGCTTTGAGAGGCATCATAGATTAACATATGACCCCTCTCCATGTATTTCATGACAACTTATGTCCCTAGGGGCTGTAAGCCTCCTAAGGATGCATGTGGTTGGTTCTAATGCATCAAGAGGTGTCATTTGTTAACCTCTAACTCCTTTTGATGCATTTAACAAAAAGCTATGTCCCTAGGGGACCTAGGGCCCCTAAGGACACATTTGGTTGGTTCCAATGCATCAAGAGTGGTCATAGGCTAACCTATGACCCCTATCAATGCATTTCATGACAACCTATGTCCTTAGGAGCCCTAAAATGCTTAGGGTTCCACGTGGTTGGTTCCAATGCATTGAGAGGGGTCATAGGTTAACGTATGACCCCACTCAATGTATCTCATAATAACATATGTGCCTAGGGGCCCTAGGACCCCTAAGGACACATTTGGTTGGTTATAATGTGTGGAGAGGTGTCATAGGTTAACATATGACCCCTCTCGATGTATTTCATGATAACTTATGTCCCCAGGGGCCCTAGGAACCCTAGGGATGAATGTGGTTGGATCTAATGCATCAAGAGGCATCATAGGTTAACCTATGACTCTCTCAATGCATTTCATGAAAACCTATATTTTTAGGGGTCCTAGGGCCCCTAAAGATGTTATTGGTTGGTTTCAATACGTCGAGAGTGGTCATAGGTTAACCTATGACCCCTCTTAAGGCATTTCATGACAACACATGTCGTTATGGGCCATAGGACCGCTAGGGACACATGTGGTTAGTTCTAATGCTTTGAGAGGCATCATAGGTTAATCTATGACTCCTCTTGATGCATTTCATGAAAATGTATGTGCCTAGGGGTTATAGGTCCGTTAGGGATGCATGTGGTTGGTACTAATGCATGGAGGGGCATCATAGCTTAACCTATGACCCCTCTCAGTGCATTTTATGACAACCTATGTCTCTAGGGGACCAAGTGCGTCTAAAGATGCATTTGGTTGGTTCCAATGCATTGAGAGTGATTATTGGTGAACCTATGACCCCTATCAATGTATTTCAATGAAACCTATGTCCCTAGGGGCTTTAGGACCCCTAGGAATGCATGTGTTTGGTTGTAATGTGGTGAGAGGCATCATAGGTTAACCTATGACCCCTCTCAATGCATTTCATGACAACCTATGTCCTTAGGGGTCCTTTGTTCCCTAAGGATGCATTTGGTTGGTTCCAATGCATCAAGAGTGGTCATAGGTTAACCTAGGACCCCTCTCGATACATTGGAACCAACCATATGTATCCTTTGGGGTCCTAGAGCCCCTAGGGACATAGGTTGTCATGAAATGTGTTGATAGGGGTCATATGTTAGCCTATGACCACTCTCGATGCATTAGAGCCAACCAAATGTATCCTTAGGGGCCCTAAGACCCCTAGGGACATAGTTTTTCATTAAATGCATCAAGAGAGGTCATAGATTAACCTATGACCCCTCTTGACACATTTCATGACAATGTATGTCCCTAGGGGCCCTAAGACGTCTAGGGGCGCATATGGTTGGTTCTAATGTCTCAATAGGCATTATAGGTTAACTTATGACCCCTCTCGACGTAATTCATAATATCGTATGTCCCTAGAGCCCCTAGGACTCCTAAGGATGGATTTGGTTGGTTATAATGACCCCTCTTGATGCATTTCATAACAACTTATGTCCCTAGGACCCCTAGGGATGCATGTGTTTGGTTATAATGCCTATCGAGGGGTCATAGGATAACGTATGACCCCTGTCAACACATTTGATAACAACCTATGTTGCTAGGTGCTCTAGGGCCCCTAGTGATGTGTTTTCTTGGTTACAATGCATTGAGTGGGGTTAGAGGTTAACTTGTGACCCCTCTCGACATATTTCATGACAAAATATGTCCTTAGGGGTCCTAGGACACCTAGGGATGAATGTGCTTGGTTCTAATGCATCGAGAGGCATCATAAGTTAAGCTATGACCCATTTTGATTCATTTCATAATAAGCTATGTCCCTAGGTGTCCTAGGGCCCCTAAGGATGCATTTGGTTGGTTCCAATGCATCAAGGCTGGTCATAGGTTAACCTATGGCCTCTATTAATGCATTTCATGACAACCTATGTCCCTAGGGGCCCTAGGGCCCCTAGGGATGCATCTAGTTGGTTCTAATGCATCTAGAGGGGTCATAGGTTAATCTATGATCCCTCTTGAGGTATTTCATGACAATGTATGTCCCTAGGTGCCCTAGGACCCCTAGCTATGCATGTGGTTGGTTATAATGTGTTGAGAGGCATCACATGTTAACCTATGACCCCTCTCAATGCATTTCATGACAACCTATGTCCCTAGGGTTTCTAGAGACCCTAAAGATGCATTTGATTTCTTTCAATGCATTGAGAGTGGTCATAGGTTAACCTATGACCTGTCTTGATGCATTTCATAATAACGTATGTCCCTAGGAGACCTAGGACCACTAGGGATGCATGCGGTCTACTCCAATGCATCAAGAGGTGTCATAGGTTATCTTATGACCCCTCTTGAAGCATTTCTTGACAACTTATGTCCCTAGTGGCCCTAGGCCCCCTAGGGACACATGTGGTTGGTTCTAATGCACTAGGGGGTGTCATAGGCTAACCCATGACCCCTCTCGACACATTTTATGATTGCATATGTCCCTAGGGGCCCTAGGACCCCTAGGGATGTATTTTTTTGGTTATAATACATTGAGAGTGGTCACAGGTAGATGCATTGCATGACAACCTATGTCCCTAGGGGCCCTGGGACCACTAGGGACTCATGTGGTTGGTACTAATGCATCGAGAGGTGTCACAGGTTAACCTATGACCCTTCTTGATGAATTTCATGACAAAATATGTTCCTAGGGGTCCTAGGGCTGCTAAGGATGCATTTGGTTTGTTCCAATGCATCGAGAGTGGTCAAAGGTTAACCTATGTTCCCAAGGGCCCTAGGTGATGCATGTGGTTCGTTCTAATGCATCAAGATGGGTCATAGGTTAACCTATGACACCTCTGAAGACATTGCATGACAACATATGTCCCTAGGGGCCCTAGGACCCCTAGGGACACATGTGGTTGGTTCTAATTCTTTGATAGGTGTCACCTATGTCCCCTCTCTATGAATTTCATGACAACCTATGTCCCTAGGGGCCCTAGGATCCCTAGGGATGCATGTAGTTTGTTCTTATGTATCGAGAGGTGTCATAGGTTACCTTATGACCCCTCTTGATGCATTTCATGAAAAATTATGTCCCTAGGGTTCCAAGGGCCCCTAAGGATCCATTTGGTTGGTTACAATGCATTAAGAGTTGTCATAGGCTAACCTATGACCCCTATCAATGCATTTCATGACAATGTATGTCCCTAGTGGTCATAGGACCCCTAAAGATGCATGTGGTTAGTTCCAATGTGTAGAGAGGGGTCATAGGTTAATCTATGACCACTGTCAAAGCATTTCATGGCAACATATATTCCTAGGGTCCCTAGGACCCCTAGGGATGCATGTGGTTGGTTCTAATGCTTCGAGAGGTGTCATAGGTTAACTTATGACCCCTCTCAACACATTTCATGACAACCTATGTCCCTAAGGGCCATAGGACCCCTGACACATGTGGTTGGTACTAGTTCATCAAGAGACATCATAAGTTATCCTATGACACCTCTCGATGCTTTTCATGACAACCTATATCCCTAGGGGTGCTAGGGCCCCTAAGCATGCATTTGGTCGGTTCTAATGCATCGAGAGTGGTCATAGGTTAACATATGACCACTATCGATGCATTTCATGACAACCTATGTCCCTAGGGGCCCTAGGACCCCCAGGGATGCATGTGGTTGGTTCCAAAGCATCGAGAGGGGTCATAGGTTAATGTATGACCCCTTTCAAAGCATTTCATGACAATGTATGTCCCTAGGGGCCCTACGACCCCTAGGGATGCATGTGGTTGGTTCTAATGCTTCAAGATGCATCATAGGTTAATGTATGACCCCTCTTGATGGATTTCATTACAACCTATGTCCTTAGAGGCCCTAGGACCCTTAAGGATGCATGTGGTTTACTTCAATGCATCGAGAGTGTTTACAGGTTAAACTATGACCCCTCTCAATGCATTTCATGACAACCTATGTCTATAAGCATTCTAGGGCCCCTAGGGATGCATTTTTTTGGTTGCAATGCATCTATAGGTGTCATAGGATAACCTATGGCCCCTCTTGACACATTTCATGACAATGTATGTCCCTAGGAGTCATGGGACCCCTACGGACCCATTTGGAATGCATATAAATGAGTCACTAGGGGCCCTAGCAACATATGTTGTCATGAAATGCGTCGAAAGGGGTCATATGTTAACCTTTGACCCCTTCCGATGCATTTTATGACAATGTTATATTTAATAATAATATAATATTATATATTTAATAAAATAATAATATATTATTAGATTATATGACAATAATAATCATATATGTTACTAGATTATAGTTTTAATAATAATAATAACCATATATATTATTATATATAATAATAGTCATATAATATTACTATATATATTTAATAATGATAATATATTTATAATATATATTACTATATTATATTTAGTTATAATAATAATTATTATATTTAATTATAATAATCATACATATTACTATATAGAAAAATAATTATAATCATATATAATAATAATAGTTAATAATAATAATATCAATGTCCAGACTTCCCGCAATTAAATTTCCCTCTAAAATACTCTAAAGTTTCCCTCTCAAATTTCTCTCCAAAATTGGAATTGGAAAATTTCTTTCCTCTCAAATTTCCCTCCAAAATTGGATTTGAAAAATCATATACCTGATTGGATACCCAATTTCAAATTGGGTATCTAGTTTCAAATTAGATACCCAATTTGATTTTGGGTATCCGATTAGGCTTGGTATTTACCAAACCTATTTAGTCAACCCAAAAAAATGTGTTTGAGAAGGGTTTCACTGACACTTAGACTTTAGGTAGCCGTCTAACAATGTTATTTTCATCGAAATTGAATGAAATGAAAAGTGTTTTTTTATAACACTCTCGAGATTCCATCGATATAATTGTTGTCAAATTCTGAGTTCGATAAGTATTTACTAGTTAATTTTTAATGAAGATGATTGTGAAGTGTTGATTGACATACTAATTGAAAAATAGCTATAACTTTCAAATGGTATAACATTTTTTATATCCAAAAGTTGTGTCATATTCTATGCTTCACCTAGTATAAGAAAAAAATAAAGTAAATTTGGTAAAGTTTTCTATTAGTTAAGGTGGTGAAACACGAGAGTTTTTTCTTTTGAAAAAGTTTTAGTAAAAAATTCATATTTAATTATTTGTTTGGAATAAAAATACCCAATAATATGTGTTACATTTGGGCATGAGTCTACTTTTTATATCTATAATTATATTAAAAAAATTATCATTTGATTTTGATTAAGGTCAAAGATACACCTGACTTTTATTCTCGCCCTAAAATTTTGCCTTAAAATCGAAACTTTTGACCAATAAATTATTATTTTTTGCAGATAAGACCTAGTAGTTTAGAAACTACATTCAATTTTCCTACAGATTATTTTCTTACAACTTTTTGGTATAAAGTCAAGAACCACTTTAAAATTATGTGTCAAGTTGACATAACCCTGATTTGGTGGTTTTTCACTACCACTTAAGGCCATAGTTTGGTTGACCATGATCCTACACATACCCTATATCAAGGAGATACTAAAGAAGTTTGTAATGGAAGATTCAAGACTAGTTGAAACACCTATGTCTACAGGACATGAGATTTTCAAAAATGATGATTCCAAGGAGGTAGATTAGACCACATATAGATCAATGATTAAAAAATTTCAATATGTAGTGAACACAAGGCCTGATATTGGATTAGTAGTTGGTATGGTGGAAAGATTCTCAACAAATCCTAAAGAAAATCACATGATGGCAATCAAGAGAATATGAGGTATCTAAAGGGTACTGCACACTAGGGATTATGGTACAAGAAAGGAGGCAATCTAGATTTAAAATCTTTCATAGATGTTGATTGGGTAGGAAGTGTTGATGATAGGAAGAGCACCAGTGGTGGAGCATTCTTTCTTGGTAAAAGATTAGTGTCTTGGACAAGAAAGAAGCATAAATTTATTTCTCAGTCTACAACAGAGGAAAAATATGTGGTAGTAGCAGTTAATTGTTCCAATATTGTTTGGTTCAAGCAACTATTGATAGGTATGAAGATCAAAATCAAGGATCCAGTGGTTATCTTCTATGATAACACCAATGCAATTAATATATCAAAGAATCTAGTGATGCTTACAAAAACCAAGCACATTTCTATAAAATCTCATTTTATAAGAGAATTGGTATAAGATAAAGAGGTAAGATTGAAATATATGAATACTAAAGAATAAATTACAAACATATTGACTAAGCCATTACCTAAGGATGCATTTTTGTATCTAAGAGGCAAGTTAGGCATCATTTCCTTATTTGAAGCTCACTAAAATGAAGTTTAGTGATGGATCAACCAAAGCATGTTGAAGATCAATTAACTTGATGCAATATTGAAAAGTACATATTGCATTTGAATCAGTACATTAGGTACACTGATATTCACTACATATTATCTTTTTCATGAGATGTCAAAGAGGGAGAGTTTGTTATCATATCATAGAAATTTTGTTTGAAGATGAACTTGGCCTGATATCAAAGAGATAGTGTTTTCTATTAGAAGAAGATGTTGAAGGCATTTTTTGCTGACATAGGGAGAAACTAAACATAGAGGGAGTTCACATTGATAGAGGTAGTTCTCATGGATGAGAATTAGAATGAAAGTAAGGATACATTCCTCACTTTAATCTTGATCTAAAATTTCATTTTATTATGACATGTGTTGCCATCAATGCAATAAGAGGGAGATTGTTGAAAACAATTGGTTAATTGTTTATTATCTTTAATATTACACAAAATGGCATATCTTTACTAGTCAGCATATGTTGAGCTCACTCAGGCATTAAAGATAGTTTCATGTGTCTATCGAGCATTCCAAAGTTTGCCAAGTTCAAAAGACAATGACTACTGAGTTCACTCAAGTGACAAAGAGAAGTTCATAGAAGTTGAGAGTTAATCGAGCTCACTCAGTTAATGAAGGAAAATTTGGATGGAACCAATGTTAACCAAGCTTACTTGGCTATCAAAGGAACTTTTTGAAAATGCAATGTTAATCGAGTTTAGTTGGTTAACACAAGAAAATCATTTCTAAGTTAGTGTTTACCAAGAGAGGTCGGCTAATGAAGGATTTCTTTGTTTTAGCATTTTGAGTTCAATAGTTTTGTTTGTTGATTCTAGCTAATTAATGAGATGAATATTAATTATTCTAAGTTATATTCAAGATTACATGACAATGTGTATGATATAAATATAAGGTCAAGATGAGGATTGAATGAGAGAAAGTGAATAGAAGATTTGAAGATGCCTAGAGGAAGTGAATTAGAAGGATAAGAAGAATATCCTTGTGGAGCTGCAAAGATACATTTAGTTAGAAAGGATCAAGTATACAAGCCAAAATTGAGATCTATAATCAAAAAGTTAGCTTCATTAGAAATCGAGTCATCTCATTGTTACTCTCTAACCATTGTAGTGATGATCTAAATCTCTTAATAGAGTTGGATTAACAACTATTTGTAAATCCTCTAATAAGGTGGCATTTCAAGATTGAAATGTCTAAAGACCTCTAACAAGGCCACTCCTAATAGGGTGATTAAATCTTTTAACAAGTTCACACCTAATAGTGTGTTTTGTAACCTATAAAAGGGTTGGCTCCTAAAAGGGCTCACTTCATAAGAGTGAAAATTAGTAACTAGTTACAAACTAGTGTGTTTTCCCAAATTGGGTTTCCACATTAAATCTTGGCATCACTTGTCTTCATGCTATTTATTTTATGTGTATGAAACTAAGTTAAGTAAGGGTAATCACATATAATATATTAAGATTTACATGTTAAGCATTTTCTAAGTTACAGTTGCTATTTCAGTACTTGTTAAGTTACAACATTTGTTACTGTAAACTGAGTGCAAGTGTGTTTACTGAGCATCAATATTTTTAGTAAAGTTTTACATTCTATACTAACATCTAAGGGATCTGAGATTTTTTTTTTTGTAACTAATTCACCTCTCCACTCTCAATTACTCCTATTATATTTCCAACCCAAGCACTAGTTTCAAATGAATGATAAAGCTTGCCAAGTTGATAGTGTTGTCGAGTGTCGTAATATCACCTGATTGATCTTCATAACTTGAATTATAAGAATAAGTTGACATAGTGAAATTTGTTTGAATTTTGTGTTGTAGCCAACTCCAGAAGGTAATTAATTTTATTAGTACATATGCAATACATATTATCATATCTAATGTGCAAGAGAGTAACAAGTAAGAAGTAGAATGAATGCAAATTAGAAGACAAAGGCTACAAGCACTATAAGGGAAAGTAGAATATCATTTATCATATCATGGTGACTATTTTACAAAAAAGGAATCTCATACAACAAACCAAGTTGTAGATCAGAGATCAACTAATGGTTCATTCTAACATGTACATCAATCAAATTCTCTAACAAGGTGGACTTAATAGTAATATGCTAAATTTTGAAACTCAGTGCATACTTTCTTGTATTGTATAAATCCTTTCACAAGGTTTACCTAATACTCCTTGTTTCTCCTAGTAGGGTAGATCACCAAAAGTGATCATTGTAAGCCTTAACATGCCAACTTTATACTATAGTCATAAATCTTGTGGGTATCATCCCCACCCCAATTTTACTTTCTATTTGGAAGGTTTCTGGGTTACCAAATATTCTGTCAAGTGTTATGAATATTTTATTGCTTCCAGTCTTTCATGAATATTTTATTGCTTCTAGGCTTACAATAACATTGAAAAACATATATGGATTTCATAAACCTACTGAGGATGTTGTACCAGTTGATGATGAAAATGATGATGAGAAAGAGGATGTGGAGAAAGATGATGTGGTGATAGATAATGTAGAAGGTAATGATGAATAATATAAGGAAGAACAAGTAGGAAGTGGAGATCTTCCTAAAATATAGAGCATTCAAGACTCAAATACTAAAAAGATAGTAGTAGAGGTAATGGCCTCTCTCCCACTCTCTCTGAGTAAAGCCTTAGTGCCACCTATCTCATAGAAGGCTTCTACCAAGCCAATTGAGGTAAAAATTGTTCCACCAAGCACCCAATGGTTTGTTGGAGCAATTCTACTAAGTGCAATGATGAGTGTTGATTTGACCACTTCATCTACCAAGTAGTAGACCCCACTCTTCCTAGCAATAGCCCATACCAAGTCTCAACAAGGAATAGTAATTTCCCCTACTATTACTTCTATTTCTATATTGAGTAAGGTTTTTTCTACTACTATTTTTTCAACTATTGCAAGTGCAATGATAGTTGAGATTAAGCCTCAACTGAGCACTAAAGATTTGAGCAAAGGAAAGAGGATTATTCCTTCTACTACTCAAAAGGAAAAGGGTAAAGAGTAGAATCCTCTAATGATGAAATTGATCTAGATGAAGACATTGTTATACTAGATTGGGATCTCTACAATCTAACTTCTAATCAAGTGGATACCCTTGGTGAGCTATGGAAGAAAAGAGCCAAACAACAGAGGCTCAGAGAAGAAAAGAAGAAGAAAAATAAAGTGCTTGAAGATATTAAAGGTATATTTGTTGATGCACTTAGTATAAAGGTTGATGAGAACCAACCTATTTTGATCAACTTGTTGACATTATTCACAAGTTTAATGAAAAATTGAGTGGATAGGACAAACTTCTACAAAGAGTAGAGAGGAATTTTGAAAACAAAGTTTTGGAAAGAATGGCTCAAAAGCTTGCCATTAATCAAGTGGAATTGTCAACCATTCTTTCTACTTTTGAAAATTCTGTAAATAATGTAGTTTGCTTATTTGTTAAGTTGAGTGATACATCAAATTTAACTAATGAAATAAAGGATAGGTTGTCACATATAGATATTGATTTGAAGGAAAGTACACATTAGTTATCACTTGATCCTACCACTAGTTCAACACATTTTGTGAAAATTAGGTATTTGAGAGACTCATAGGAAGAATTGTTGAGGGAAGAAGCTAGGCTAAGGTCTACATGTGCATATATTTAGAGTTTGATAATTCCCAACATGGATGTAATGCAGAAACATATTGTTCATGCTTAAACATTAATCCATGACAAAAAAATTTCAATTGCTTATCACATGATAGAACTATTAGCTAAAGTACAAATAGCATTACACACTTCAAAAGTTTTTAAGAGAACTAGGACAAAACCATGTCCATAATTTCTAAGGTACATAGTGATTTCATTTCACATTTTAGTATTACCTTGTAAATATGCATTTTTGGCATTTTTGTCAAAATCAAGGGGGAAATAGTTATTATCATACTATACAGTCCATATATATGTGTTTGTGTGTGGAAGGGAATCCAAAGGGAAATGTAGTTATGTACAACAAAGCTACAAAAACAATTTTGAAAATTCAAAAATAGAGTCAGTATTTACTGAGTTGTTAGCATAGAAGTCAAAACCAAGTTGTAGACCCAAGCATACTAATAGGGGGAGTTTTGACTTATATTTTGAGTATTCAAATTTTGGTATGATAAGTATTTTTTTCACTAATGTGAAAGGAGGAGATTGTTGACTTGATGGTCAAATCATTTTTTAGTTAGTGACTAAACACATAATCATTTTGATTGGCTACATTGCTACACAGCTTTATAGTTGCTACTAAATCTCTTATTTAGATAGTAGAGTTTGCTAAGCTTCATAGAGTCTACTAAGCATTAGTGAAAACCATGCAAGAAGTAGTTTTGACTGAGCTTGGTAGTGTTAACTATGTTTAGCAATGTCTACCAAGATGGAATTATTAATAAAGAAGAATAAAGGTAGTGTTGATCAAGCTTCAGTGTCAATTGAGTGCTTCAATTTCTACCAAATTATTCAGTCTCCATCAAGACACCTAATGCTAATCAAGTTCATGCTACACCTGAGTGATCAATGTGGACCAAGCACTAGTGTCAAATGAATGCCATAGCTTGCCAAGTTGATAGTGCTTCCAAGTGTTAGAATATCACCCGAGTAGTCTTCAGAACCTAAGTTACAACAGTAAGCTGACTTAGTGAAGATTCTTTGAATTTGATGTTGTGGCCAACTCTAGAAGGTAATTAATTGGATTGGTGTAAATGTAATACATCTTATCATATCCAATGTGTGAGAGAGTAACAAATAAGAAGCAAAATGAATGTGAATTAGAAGATATAAAGGCTACAATTAGGTATAAGGGAAAGAAGAGTCTCATCTATCAAAACAACATGATCATTTTACAAAAAAGGAATCTCATACTATAAACCAAGTTGCAGATTAGAGATTAACTATTGGTTCATCCTAACAAGTGTATGAATCAAATCCTCTAACAAGGTGGACTTATCAATCTTCTATTAAATCTCCTAACTGAGTGCAAACTTCATTATATTGTATAAATCCTTTCACAAGGTATATGTAATAGTCCTTATTGATCATAATAGGGAAGATCACCAGAAGTGATCATTGTAAGGCTTAATAGGCCAACTTTATACTACAGTCATAAAGCTTGTGGGTATCATCCCCACCCTAGTTTTACTTTCTATTTGGAAGGTTTTCAGGTTACCATATATTGTGTCAAGTGTTATGAATTTTTTATTCCTTTCAGTCTTTCGTGCATTCAATTAGATCAAAATAACTTATGAAGGATTAATTGGTGAATATAAGTTAAGGTTTTATTGGTTCTTGATTCAACCCCTTGCCACCTCTTAGTTATCTAGGCCCACATACATTTCCAACATATGCTTCTTATTGACAATTTTACAAGGATGATGTGGGTATCATTTCTTAAACACAAATTTGAAGCTTATGAGAAATTCAATAAATTTAAGAGTAGAGTAGAAAATGAATCTACTTTGGAGATAAAACATTTGAGATTGGATAGTGAAGGAAAAATTATTCAAAATGAGTGTAACATATTCCAAAAGGATCATAGAATAAAGAGACAACTTTTAGCTCCCAAGACACGATAATATAATGGTGTATTGGAAAGAAGGGAAAGATATACAAGTAAAGAAACTAGATAAATGGTATTTTAGAATAATGTATCACATATCTTATGGAGAGAAGCAATGAACAACATAGTATAAATAACTAATGGAGTGCAAATTAGGAAAGCCACTGGTAAGACACCTTAAACTTAGATTTGGACATACACCTATTGTAATGTACTTTAGAATATTTGGAAGTAAGTAATGTATTAGAATGGATGATGATATTGGGAATTTTTATTCCAGAAGTGATGAAGGTATGTTCCTTGGATATTTATTGAAGAGTAAAGAATATAGATGTTTTAAGAAAAGATTGAAGATTATTGTTGAGTGTGCTAATATGAAAGTTAGTTAAAAGTTTAGGATTCAAGAAAGAATGTTTGATTATGATTATGATGACAATACTAATCAAAGGACTAATCAAAATGAAGTTTTTTATGATACTTACACTTATTTGTAGACTGGACTAAAAGGGGAAGAATAGAGAGAAGAACCTAGATCAGAAGTAAGATCAAAAATCAAAATTGAGCATGGAACACCTAACACATTTGTTGCAAAGAATCACCTTGTGGATCAAATCATTGGAAGTGAAAACAAAGGAGTGATGAAAATAATGTTGGAATTAAAAATGGGAAATATACTTCTAAGAGAGGGGGGTGTGAATAAGAATTTCTAATCTCTATCCAATAAAACTTTTAGTTTCAAAAACAATACATGTAAAGTAAATGCATCCACATAAATACTTGACTATTGGAAATCTAATTGAAAAGCTCATTGTTGAAGATTAAAGAGGGAGATTGTTGCTAAGAAGGAAGATTGTTGTTAAAAGAATATTTTCAATCATTTTTGTGTCATTGATGTCAAACCTACTACTTGAAGGATTGACATTTTCTTATAAGATCCAAGTACTATCACTTAGTTGATTGATGAAGAGGATTTGATCAACAAGATATAACAAGAGCACCTAAGGGAAAAGTTGAGTTATGATGTTGTAATGAAGTGCAAGGATCAATTAAGACAATGGTTAAATGATGTATTGATAACATATTCAAATATATAGAGGCTGGTCACACTTAGAAACATTGGAGGAAGAAGTTGTAACAAGGTTGACTACAAAGCTTAAACTAAGTTCATTTAGTAGGTGTTGAGCAAGCTAGTTGAAGCCAAGAAAATTCTTAATTGGATCTAAGCAATAGGAAATTCTAGTGTGTGCCAAGTGAACTTCAGGTGCCAAGTAAATTTCAAGTGCCGAGCAAAGTATCAGGTGTCAAGCATCATAAAATCTTAGTTGGCGCCAAGTGAACTTTAGGTGCTGGGCATCACGAAAAATATAGTTGATGTTGAGTAACACAGTATGTGCCAGGCACCAGTATTTAAATAGGACCGAGAAGATGCATTATTTTAAATGATGAAGATTTGTCAAATCTAAGCCAACAAAGTGGTTACCTTGAGTTTTGTAAACTAGTTGGAGGATAAGGATGATGAGTTGGTGGCACAGAATTCTATGTAAACTATTTTTGGGTGAATTCAAAAAGATTATTGAAGAAGTTTCTAGAGGAAATAAAATATGGGTTAGATACAATGGATCCTACCTAATCCATATGAATTTAAATTAAAGAATGGAGACTCAAGGAGACTAAGCTTGAAAGGAGGGCAAGCTGTCAAGGGTTGCAGAGACTGAAAGCCATGCAATGGTATAACCTGAGAAGTGATCTAAAATATGCAAGTTAAGTTGTATGTTGTAATCATATCAAAAATTTTCTAATACTCTAGCAATTGTATTAGATATGGAAATCTTATGAACTTAGGTTGGCTTAATAACCATTTGTAAATCATTTAACATAGTGGCATTCCAAGTGAATTTCCTAAAGTCCTCTAACTAGGCCCACTTCTAATAGGGTGGATAGATCCTCTGACAAGGTCACATTTAATAGTGTGTTGTAAGCCTTTAACAGGGTAGGCCTTTCATAGGGCATCACTTTAGAAGAGTGAGAATTGAGTAGCATGTTACTAGTGGTTTTTCTCAAATTGGGTTTCCACATAAATCACTGTGTTATGTGTTGATATTTTATGTGTTATGATTGCATATTGATTTACAGTAACTTGCTAATTAGGAAAGTTAAAGCCTGGATGAATAAATGGTTGAATGGGCTCACTACACTTAGTGAGAAACTTTGAATTGGACATGTTGGACCTTGAATAACTAATTCACCCCCCTCACCCCCACCAAACCCAACCCCCCCCCCCCCCCCCCCCCCCCTCTCAATTATTCTAAATCATTTCTAACAATTGGTATTAGAGCCATTTGCTGATATAGTTTCAAGCTACTAGAAGTAGGAAGATCAAGATGTCCAAAAGAGAAGTTCCCAAGCTCAACAAAGACAACTTTGCTGCATGATAGAGTCTAATGAAATTGTACCTTGGATCAATAAGTGACTATGCACAAACCTCAATTGGAATAGAACATGTAAATCTAGTTTGACCTCTTACTGTAGATGATTTGAGCAAAAGGAAGGATCATAATCAAGCAATGCTAGGGATTGCCTTTGTAGTCAACTATGTAGAATATGATGACATCAAAGATTGTGATACTACATTTAAGATGTGGAAAGCCCTAACAGATATCTATCAAGGAGATCAAAATGTCTAGAGAACAAAGAGAGAAAGCCTACGAGGAAAGTTTGATGAAATGAAGATGGAGGAAGGAGAAAATATTGCTCAATAAGCTACTAGAATAAAAGAAGTGGTAAGTGCAATAAGAAGTATAGGTGGTCAATTGGAAGAAAAAACTATCATTAGCAAATATTTAAGAGCTTTTCTCCCTATTTATGCTATTAGAGTTTCAACCATCCTAGAGCTAAGGTTCATACAAGGAAGCACACTAACCTTTGAAGGAATAGTGGGAAGACTTACTACATTTGAACTGTCCAACTTTAATAACTACAGACTTGAGAACCTTAAATTTTCTTTCAAGGCCAAGATGACAATAAAAGATACTAAGCAGGAGACATCAAACAAGAAGAGAAGAAAAGGAAACCATACATCTAGTGATACCAACATAGATGAGGAAGATGTGGAATAGTTAGAAGCATTATTGGCTAGAAGATTTCATAGAGGCAAAGGTAAATCCAAAGGTAAGCTCCCTATCATATGTTTCAATTGAAATGAAGTAGGTCATATTGCTGCAAGGTGTACATAGAAGGAAAACTAGAAGGAAGGAAACAAGTACAAGAACAAGAGAGAAGATTATAGAAAAGACTACAAGGAAAAGGAAAAAGATGCTACATTGTTGAAGAAGATTCTAATGAGAATGATGATGAAGTAGTCTATGTGGCCATGAAAGATGAATCAGATAAAGATGAAGATGAAGCAACAACATTGGTTACTTATGTGAACAAGAATGACAAGTGGATCATAGATAGTGGATGCTCACATCGCATGATAGGAGATAAAAATAATTTCATTACCTTTCCTCAATATGATGGAAATAGTGTTAGATTTGGTAATGATGCTCCATTTCAAATCAAAGGAAAAGGCTCTATTAAACTTATAAAAACAAATTCATGTGATAATGCATACTATGTTGAAGGATTGAACTACAACTTGTTGAGTGTGTCATAGTTGGGCAATGTAGGTTGTAAAGTTGAATTTGGAAATAAAAATGCCAAGATCTATGATAATGATGGAAATATGATAGGAAAATGTGAACAAACTAGGATTAATCTATTTTACCTAGATATGGAAGATGCAAATTGTCTTTTTGTTAGACTTGATGATGTGTGGTTGTGGCATAAAAGGTTGTGTCATGTTAACTTTGATAATATGATTACCATCAGCAAAAAGAAGAAGGTCAAAGGGTTACCTAAACTGAAGAAACTTGAAAACACAATGTGTAAACAATGTCAACTAGGGAACATGACTAAGTCTAGTTTCAAAAGCAAAACATACACTTCCAAAGAAGTACTAGAGTTAGTCCATATAGACTTATGTGGTCCAATAGAAGTGCAAAGCTACCTAGGAGATAGATACATAATGCTATTTGTAGATGACTATTCCAGGATGATGAATGCTATGTTTTTAAAGAAAAAATTTGATGCATTTCAAATGTTTAAGTGGTATTTAGATAGAGTTGAGAAGGAAATAGAAAAGAATCTAAAATGCCTAAGGTCAGATAGAGGAGGTGAATTTAATTCAAAGGAGTTTGAAATATTCTACAATGACAAAGGTATCAAAATTCAAACATCAGCATCAAGGACTCACCATAGAATGGTATTGCTAAAAGAAGAAATAGATTAGTGATTGACTATGCTAGAACATTGATGATGGAGAAAAATGTTGCACTAAAGTACTGGAGAGAAGCTATAAGCACTGTTGTTTACACCCTAAATAAAATCCAAGTCAAAAAAGGTACAAATACAACACCTTTTGAATTATGGTATTTTCACTCACCTAATGTTAAACATTTCAAAATCTTTGGTTGTAAATGCTATATTCTTAAAGATACCAGAAATGGAAAGTTTGATGCAAAGAGTAATGAAGGCATATTCCTTGGATACTCCACTAGAAGTAAGGCATATAATTGTTTGAATACTAACACTAACAAAATTGTGAAGAGTGAAAATGTAAATTTTGATGAGCATATAGAAGTTTAGGTTGATGGAACTAAGAAATCATAGGATTATAGATCCTTTGTATACTTCTATGAAGAAATGACTATTGAAGACAATGCTACAAATCAAGTTGGGAATCAACAAAAAATTTCAATATTAGTTGAGTCATAGCTAGTGAATGCCAAGTTGCATTTAGAAGCTGAGCTATAGAATGTAGGAAATGTACATTCTAATTTTGAAAATAGTATACATGAAAGAAATGATGAAGTACTAGATGGAGAAGATCAAAATGACTTTGAAACTGAAGGATCAAACATTAAGAGAAGGACAAAACCAAGGTTAGCCAAATATGTAAGAAGACATCACCTTGCTAATCCATTGGTGACAAGGATGCTAGACCAATGACAAGGAATAGACTAAGGAATGCATCATTTCTACTGAGCAAGGTTGAGCCTAAAACAATGAAGGGTGCACTACAAAATGATAACTGGTATAAAGCTATGGAAGAAGAGATAGACTAGATTCAGAAGAATAAAATCTAGACCCTAGTTCCTAGACCAGCTAACAAGAATGTAATTGGTACCAAATGGGTGTTTAGAAAGAAACTTGATTAGAATGGTGAGATAACAAGAAACAAAACTATCTATTAGTTTGTAAAGGCTATGCACAAGAAGAAGGACTGGATTATGGGGAAACATTTTCCCTTGTTACAAGAATGGAAGGAGTAAGACAATTACTTGCATATGCTAACTACAAAGGATTCAAAGTCTACCAAATGGATGTCAAGTCTACTTTTCTAATGGTATATTGGAAGAGGAAGTCTACATCGAATAACTAGAGGGATTTGTTGATGAAAAGAACAAGGATATGGTCTGCAAACTATACAAAGCACTTTATGGTTTGAAGCAAACACCTAGAGCATGGTATGAGAGGTTGCACAAATATCTTGTGAAAATAAGATTTGAGAGAACAGATGACAACAAAAACTTGTATATCAAGGATAAAAAAGGTAAAGACATTTTGATATCTAAAATCTTTGTTGATGATATAATATTTGGAGGAAAAGATGTTCTATGCAAAGATTTTGTTGATCAAATGAAACATAAGTTTGCGATGTCAATGTTTGGAGAAATCAAATTCTTTTTTGGACTACAAGTACATCAATTGAAGCATGGCATATTTGTGACCCAATCCAAATACATCAAGGAGATACTCAATACATTTGGATTAGAAGAGTCAAAACTAGTCAACACACAAATGGCAATAGGACATAAGTTATCCAAAAATGATGAATCAGCTGAAGTAAATTAGACATTGTATAGATCAATGATTGGAAAGTTGTAATATGTTGTACATAGTAGACTAGACATTGCATTAACTAATGGAATAGTGGAAAGATTTTCTACAAATCCAAGAGAAAATTACCTGATGGTAGTAAAGAGAATACAAAGATATCTAAAAGGAACCAATGACTTTGGTTTGTACTACAAGAGAAGTGAAAAGTTTGAACTGAGAGCCTACACTAATGTAGATTGGGGAGCTAACATTGATGACAAAAAAAGCACCAGTGGAGGAGCAGTTTTATTGGGAAAAAGATTGATTACATGGACCAATAAAAAGAAAAGTTGTACCTCATAGTCCATTGCTGAAGCTAAATATGTTGCTGCTATAAATTGCACAAATTTTGTATGGATCAAACATTTGTTGCAAGGTATGAAGGAAGAGGTAAATGAGCCTGTGATACTTTATTGTGACAATACAAGTGCTATCAACATATCAAAGAACCCTATAACGCATGCTAAGACTAAGCATATTGCAATTAAGGCTACTTGAAGCAAAAGAAAAATTGCCTTGCATCAAATGAGCTGATTGTTGAAGATTTTACATATTGATGTAGAGGATATTTACTTTAGGATTCATGCCAAAAGTAATTGAAGTGCTAAAGTTCCAAATTAGTCACAAGCAAGGTGACAGAGGGAGAAATTGAATGAACTTGCAAATGTTACACTTGCATGATAAGATGCTAATATGTCTTTAGTATTGTTGTCAAAGAGGGAGAAGTTGTGAGAAACTAATCAGTTGGTGCTGCTACTGCTGAAGTGCCAAATTGAGAATTAGTTAGAAGGGTGTCAAGAAGAAGGCATCTAGGTGAAGGGAGAAGCACAAAGGCTCTACTTCTACAAGTGGTCAAGAAGAGATGATTACACTAGTACATTGAGCATGGAGATTCAAGGAGACTAAGCTTGAAAGGAGGGCAAGCTATCAAGGGTTGCAGAGACTGAAAGGCATGCAATGGTATGAGATAAAAAGTGATCTAAAATCTACAAGTTAAGTTGTATGTTGTAATCAGATCAAATATTTTCTAATACTCTCTAGCAATTGTATTACATATGGAAATCCTATGGACTCAGGTTAGTTTAATAACCATTTGTAAATCCTTTAATAGGGTGGCATTCCAAGTGAATGTCCTAAAGTCCTCTAACTAGGCCCATTATAATAGGGTGGATAAATCCTCTAACAAGTTCACATTAAATAGTGTGTTGTAAGCCTTTAACATGGCTGGCCTTTCACAAGGCATCACTTCAGAAGAGTGAGAATTGAGTAGCATGTTACTAGTGGTTTTTCGCAAATTGGGTTTCCATGTAAGTCACTATGTTATGTGTTGATATTTTATGTGTTATGCTTGCATATTGATTTACAATAACTTGATGGTTAGGAAAGTTAAAGTTTGGATGAATAAATGGTTGAATGAGCTCACTACACTTAGTGAAAAAGTTTGAATTGGGCATGTTGGACCTTGAATAACTAATCCCCCTACCCCCCCAAGTTATTCTAAAGTATTTCTAACATTGACACTAGATATGATTACTTAAAAACCCTCTAATGAGAAGGTAAAACTGGGGTGGATATGACACCCACAATTCTTCACTATTGCAGCAATAAAGTTCACTTGTTAAGGTTACATAACTTGACCATTCTCATGATCTGCCCTGTGAAAGGCATGCCCTATTAAAGGCTTACAAAGGATTGTTAGATCCCACCCTGTTAAAGGATTTTAACACCCTATTAAAAGTGTGCCTAGCTAAAAGACTTTAAAACACTCACTTCGAATGTCACCCTATTAAAAGATTTCACAATGACTGTTAAATCAACCTTAATACAAAGGATTTCACCCTGCTAATACAATTGTTAGAAAGTACAGTAGAATGTTTGATCTGATACACTTACAATCTCGTATTACTAAATTCAGATCTCAATTCAGCCTAGCTTGATCCTTTCTAATCTGATATGAAATTACTATATCCTTGATGCTCTGTTCTGCTAACTAATTCTACAATTCTATCCTTCTTCTAAGTCACCTTGAATTCCTTCTAGTCAATTCACCCCTTTTCATCCTTCTATTCTTTGCTCACATGCATCCTATTTTCTCTTTTACATATGAGGCTTTGTGTTCCTTATAAATATTTCATGACTTAGGGTTAGGTATGAATCTATGGCTAAGATTAATCTTTTTTTCCTCTTCACCATTCCATTTTTCTGATTGGTTGCATGTTGATTGCATTGGGAATCCAAATAGACTCGATCTTATCTTTAAAGCTTTGATATCTATCCATATGTTGGCTCAAAAATGGTTTACATAGTAATTTGTGCCATCATAAACAACTAGGTCCTTTCTGTTTTACTCGACACTTGTAAATACTAATGCTTGACACTTACTGTAATTCTATCTGGCTTAGCACCTGAACTTGCTCGACATCTACTATTCACTTGACACTTGAACTTGCTTAACACATGAGTGACTTGGCACTCATTATAACTTGACATCTATACATATTATGCTCAACATGTATTACTAGCTCATCATGAACTTAGTAAATATCTTAATTGTGTTGACACTCAATTGTCAAAACCAATTTGAGATAAAAAATCTCCCCATTTGACACGAGTGTCAAAAATACTTAACTATACATGATGAATCTAATCTCCTCAAGTATAATACATTCATAGTTTGGCATATGTACAAAACTTCAAAATTGTTCAAAATTTTGTAATGAACTATATACCTCAAAATTGTTGTAACTCCCCCTAAGTTAATATGTCTTATGCACTCAAAATATCTTCTCTTCTCTAAGTAGATTTTCTTTATGCCGACACTCTTTGTCTTCAATCATTCTAATACTTTCCTCTCTCTATTTTCTTTATCTCCCCTTTCACATTTCTCCCCCTTGCATATTTTTCTCCCCCTTTGATTATCTCCCCCCTTTTGACACTTATGTCAAAGGGTCTATAATAATTGTATATTTGTCCAAAATTTTCTTATGGACTTCCATTATAATCTTAAGAGTATCATCCTAGTTGTCTAATGAAACATCTAAGGATTTGATTTGGATGGTTGCCTCTGCTACAAGGTGAACTAGTCACTCTAATGTTGAAAGATTGGGATCTTTCTTTAACATAGTTTCTACATGTGCTAGTTCCTTGTGGAGTATGTCCATATGAGGGGTAAGGTAGGCTTGTATGTTAATCAAATTGTCTCTTATGGTAGCCTCTTCTACTATTAACACAGCTAGTTGATTTTGTGTATGAAGCACTGAATTAAAATGCTTCTCACTCTAAATTAAATTTTTGGGCAATTGCATACCAAATATTTTCAAGTTTCTTTCTAGACATAGAATCCTCTAGAACTTCTTGTGTGAAGAGTATGGGATCACACAATTTTGTGTACAGTGAGAATATATTCTCAAGTACCTTCTTCATTTTCTCAATTTTGGTAGCTAACTCTACTTGTGATAGTGCTATTTCACTTGATATTTTCTCATCAACTTTACCTTGAAACTTCTTTTTAGACCATTCCATCATTTTTACATTGGTTTCATGGTCTTCATTTGTCACCTATTCAATAATTCCTGACAATTTGTTTCAATATAGGCTTCGTTTCATTAGGTGTTTGCAAGCTAAAGGCATCTAAAAATATGTCTTTGATCTCATGTAGTGCTTTCCTTTGCTTATACTCCTTTATGAGTATCTCTTGGTTCTTCTTCCTTTCCCATGCCTCCTCCATGATATTGATCTATTCTAGGTTCATGGTTGCATAGTCATATTTAGGTATTAATATTTCTTCATCTAATGTTGCATCTCCATAGTGAAGTACCCTTGCAACCTTTGTTGAGCTTGAGCTTGATGCAAAAAATTGAAGTGGTATTGTATTAGTGTTCGACCTCTGAAGGACTTTGGTGGGAGTGCCAGTTGTTGGTAAACTAACCAATGTCTGAATGACTTCCTACTTCTTTTCCTTTAGAATGTCCTTGTCTTCTTCTTATCTTACTTGATCAATTACAATGATCTATGGTGCACCTTGTGTTTGTGTAATAGGTACAGATACCTCTGTCTTTCTTGCTTGTTCATTTGTGGGCTCCTCTACAGTCTGAGTCTAATTTTCAGTCATAACAACTTTGACTATGGTGTCAACCTTTGCTGATATATCCTCTATTCTTTGAATTGAAGGTTGACCATTAGTAGCTATAGGGATGGAATAAGGTGGTTCCTATGTATTCACCTCATCCCTAGTTATGTTAGCTATTGATTTCTATAACTCATCCACACTAACCAACACTGGACTATGACAAAATTTAACTTGTAAAGTGGATTGGTCAAGGATCTTCTTCAAATCCTCTATAGTTAATGGATTAATGTTCTAAGAAGAGTTGTCAGGAACATTTTTCACTTTTATTGTAACTACAGGTGTGTTTGTTTCATGTGGAGGCCTTAATTGTGGCAATTGTGTGTCTTGCACACTTTAATCTATTTGCTACTCCTTAGCTATTGTCATTTTATCTCCCTTTTGTTGTGTCTCCTCCACTATGTTATCTCCCTTTTCTTTCTCAATTTCTCCTTCCTTATTTTCATTCTCATTTTCTCCATTGTTCCTTCCCTAAAAGGGACCCTCTTCTCCTTCCTTCACAGTAGTCAAGCCATATATCAACTTCCACATTTTAGTTGATTTCTTTACAACATCTTCAACATTATTTTGAAGAATGTTGAATGCCCTGTACTTGGGTAAAAATTTGCTACCATGTTTCTTATTTTCCTTGGTGATTTTCCCTTTTGACAATTTTGGCATCACTTGTGCCAATGTAGATTCTTTTATCTCCTTCTCCATATTTAGGCAATAATGCCATTTATTCTCAACAATTGTATATAAATATTTAGGAATTGTGTTGTCAAATGCAAGAGGAGTGTTGAATTTTTCCATCATGGCATACACTGATTCTTCTAAAGTATTTTGGTCTTCTCTACCAAGCTTATTAAATTTAATATTCGTTAATCTTGTTAAGTCTATATTATCCCTAACGTTATCACAAATTTTTTCAATATTAGAATTGGGAGCATGATTTACCACTCTAAACTGGCCGGTGTCCTCTAACTTAGTCCTTTCATCATTAGTATCTAGTTGTGCAACAAATTTTCTTCTTGGTTTCTTTTGCATAGGACCTTGTTGTTCAGTATTTTTTTCCTTTTCCTTTACTTTCTTCTTAGCCTTTTGAGTGGTGGCCCTAGTGTTGGCTCTTGTAATTGGGGTAGTAGGCTTTGCAATGCTTGGTTTTGCAATTTTATTTCCCTTTGGTTGAGTTGTAGGTTGTGTCTTAGCCTTTCTCTTCATTAGTTCTTGTTTGGCTAGTGCTTCCTCAGCTTGTTCCTCCTCAACACCTTCTTCTTATTCATCTTCATCTTCATCATTTCCTTCAGCTCCTTCACCAAATTTAGCTTTCAGCTTCCTCATCAATTTATCTTTCTTTTTTAGAGTTGAGGCTATTTTCAATTCCATCTCAACCTTTGATTTAAAAAAATCATAGTTATAGAATTTTTTGGCAGTTTTGTCAATTTCTTCTGCAAAGAGTGCAATGATAGCAGCTGAGGCTTCATCAATATTGATCTCATATCCTAAAGGCCTTAGCCATCTGACTCTAGGCATTGCAACTTGAATGTATGTGTAGTTTTTCTACAAAGAAACATATGCCATTAAAATGTTTCTCTACTAAGGAAAAATGAATTCTTATCTTCTATTTCAGTAACTGCTTAAAATATTCAAAGTAACTTGTCATTTATGATTCAAAATTTTCTCCCATTTTCTTAGTATACTCATTTACTTGAGTTGCAACTGACCTATTTCTTTTTCAATCAACCTTGGCAAATGATGGGAATTCATTTTGTACATAAAAGAATATGCACACAAGGATTGAACCACATTTACATTGAGCACTTTTTGACTTTCTCATTGCTCCTAGATTCTCCATTATCTGCTGCATTTGGAGTTCTGCAAGATCATAAGTATCATCTATCTTGACAATATTATAACCTACATCAACTACTATACATTGAATACTGTTTAGTCTACTTGACTAATAGAATTTGTGGGAAATGACCCTAATGGAAAAGTAAAGAAGAGGGTTTGTGAATGTATTAATGGTCATTCCATGTTTGTTCCATTTTTCCCCAATTACTTCTTTTGACTCACTCCTTAGGGTCTTGGGCTGGTCTAGGGTTGGGTAACTAGTAACCCTATGCATAATTATCTTTGTAATCTTGATGCATCCACCCTTTAACCATAGACATCCATCATGGATTCTACTTAAGAAAATTTTGATCCATTTCATTTTGAAGATAGTGGGAAAATCTAGGGCATGAGTTAAGCCCTTTCTCTCAACAATTTTGAACTCTTCCTTCAATACTCCATTTTCACAGAATTTATCATAGGCTTGATGAATTTCCATGTCTCCAATTCCTCAAACCTTGTAGTTATAACACTTTCTCACATCTTGTACCATTATGACCTTGGGTGGAATAATAGATAATGTGCCTACTAGATCATTCTTATATACAACTTCTAGCATGGCCCTAAAATTTGGTTTTTTCACCTTGCTAAAGACTAGTTGAACTTCAAATGGTTCCTTATTCTTAGGATTCTTAGAACTAGATGAAATTTTCAAAGCTAGGATTTCAAAAAATATAAAATTGCATAACTCAACACATGATGAATATCTTTAGATCGATGGAATGATGCTTGATCATTTCTGGTGTTGGAAATCTGATTGAAAAGCTCATTGTTGTTGAAGATCAAAGAGGGAGATTGTTGTAAAAGATTGTTTTCAATCATTGTTTTTCCATTGATTTCAAACCTACTATATGTAGGGATGATATTTTCTTAAAATATTCATACACTATCACTTAGTTGATTGATGAAGAGGATTTGATCAACAAGATGTAACAAGAGCACCTAAAGGAAGGTTTGAGTTATGATATTGTAATGAAGTGCAAGAATCAGTTAAGATAATGGTCAAGTAATGTATTGATGAAAAACTCAAAGATATAAAGGTTGGTCACAATTAGATAAATTAGAGGAAGAAGTTGTAACAAGGTTGACTTCAAAGCTTTAACTTTGATCATCAGAAGGTGTCGAGCAAGTTAGTTGAAGCCGAGTAACACAATTCTTAGTTGATTCCAAGTGATCTTCAAGTGCTGAGTAAAAGATTAGGTGTTGAGCATTAGAAAATTTTCAATATGTGCCAAGTAATCTTTAGGTGTCGAGCATCAGGAAAAACATAGTTAATGTCAAGTAACATAGTATGTGTCGAGCACTAGTATTTCAATAGTGTCAAGTTGCTGAATTATTTCAAATGATGAAGATTTGCCAAATCTAAGCCAACATAGTGGTTGCATTGAATTTTGTGAACAAGTTGGAAGGTAAGGATGATGAGTTGTTGGCACAAAATCTTATGTGAACCCTTTTTAGGTGAATTATAATGAATTATTCAAGAAGTTTCTAGAGGAAACAAAATATGGAATAGATACAATGTATCCTACCTAAACCATGCGAATTGAAATTGAAAATTGGAAGAATCAAGTAGGAAAAGGAACTCCAAGACTTCTATTAAAGAAGTCATAGACCAAGAAGCAAAGAGCTACTGATCTTGTTGCTATAGAAGTGCCAAAATCTGCAAAGTGATTAAAAGGGTGTCAAGAAGGAGTCATCTAGGAGAAGGAAGAGCATAGATGCTCTACTTATACAAGTGGTCATGAAGAGATGATTGCACTGGTACATTGAGTATGGAGACTCAAAAAGACAAAGCTTGAAAGAAAAGGCAAGCAGTTAAGAGTTGTAGAGATAGAAGGCCAGGAAAGGATATGAGCTAAGAAGTGATATGAAATCTACAAGATAAGTTGTATGTTGAAGTCAGGTCAAGATTTTCTAATATTCTTTAGCAATTGTATTAGATCTAAAAATCCTATGGACTTAGGTTGGCCTAATAGCCATTTGTAAATCCTTTAATAGGGTGGCATTCCAAGTGAATGTTCTAAATTCCTTTTACCAAGCCCACTTCTAATAGAGTGGTTAAATCCTCTAATGAGGTCACATTTAACAGTGTGTTTTGTAAGCCTTTAATAGGGTAGGCCTTTCACAAGGAATCACTTTAGAAGGGTGTGAATTGAGTAGCGTGTTGCTGGTGGTTTTTTCCAAATTGGCTTTCCACGTAAATCATTGTGTTGTGTGTTGATTTCTTGTGTGTCATACTTGTATGTTAATTTACAGTAACTTGCTAATTAGAAAAGTTAAAGTTTGGAGTGAAGGCTTGGATTAGTTCACTATATTAAGAGAAAAGTTTGAATAGGACATTTGGACCTTGAATAATTGATTCACCAACCCCCCCCCCCCCCATATTCTCAGTTATTCTAAAGAAATTCTAACAATTGGTATCAAAGAAATCTACTGATTTAGTTTTAGGTACTAGAAGCTAAAAGATCAAGATGTCCAAGAGAGAAGTTCTCAAGCTTAAAAAAGACAACTTTGCTACATGGTAGAGTTTGATTAAATTGCACCTTGGATCAATAGGTGACTATGCACAAACTTCCATTAGAATAGAGCATGTAACCCCAATAGGACCTCTTAATGTAGATGACTTAAACAAAAAGAAGGAACATAATCAAGCAATGTTGGGGATTGCCTCTACACCTAGCTATGCTGAATATGATGATGTCAAAGACTGTGACACTGCATTCAAGATGTGGAAAACCCTATCAGAAATCTATGGAGGAGATCAAAATGTCTAGAGAGCTAAAAGAGAAAGTCTAAGAGGAAATTTTGATGACATGAAGATGGAGGAAGGTGAGAATGCTGCTTAGTATGCTGCAAGAATAAAAGAAGTGGTGAGTGCAATAAGGAGTCTAGGTGGTCAACTGGAAGAAGAAACATCCATCAATAGATACTTGCAAACTCTGCTTCCTATCTATGCCATAAGAGTTTCAGCCATTCAAGAGTTGAGGTGTGTACAAGGGAACACACTAACTTTTGAAGGAATATTTGGAAGATTGACTACATTTGGGCTATCCAATTTTGACAATTAGAGACCTGAGAACCTTGAATCTTCTTTCGAGGCCAAAATGACAATAAAATATACTAAGGAGGAAACATCAAGAAAAAGAATAAGAAAAGGAAAACAAGCATCTAGTGATAGCAACACAGATGAGGAAGATGTGGAATAGTTAGAAGCACTACTAGCCAGGAGATTTCATAAAGGTAAAGGTAAATTCAAAGGTAAGCTTCCTATCATATGTTTAAATTGCAATGAAGTGTGTCATATAGCTACAAGATGCCCTTAGAAGAAAAACTTCAAAAAAGGAAGCAAGTTCAGGAATAAAAGAGAAGATGATAGCAAAGATTATAAGGAGAAAGGCAAGATATGCTACATTGTTGAAGAAGAATTTGATGAAAATGATGATGAAGTAGTCTATGTAGCCATGAAGGATGAATCAAAAAAAGATGAAGATGAAGAAAAAACATTGGTTACCTATGTGAACAAGAATAACAAGTGGATCATAGATAGTGGATGCTCACACCACATGATAGGAGATAAAAGTAAGTTCATTACCTTTACTCAATATAATGGAAATAGTGTTATATTTGGTAATGATGCCCCATGTCAAATCAAAAGAAAAGGCTTTATCAAACTTATAGAGAAAATTTCATGTGAAAATGCATACTATGTTGAAGGATTGAACTACAAATTGTTGAGTGTATCTTAGTTAGGCAATGTAGGTTGCAAAGTGGAATTTGGAAACAAAATAGCCAAGATCTGTGATATTGATGGAAATCTAATAGGAAAAGGTGAACAAACTAGGAGTAATCTATTCAACATTAGTAGAAAGAACCAAGTTAGAGGACTATCCAAGTCAAAGAAGCCTAAAAACACAATGTGTGAACAATGTCAACTAGGGAAGATGACTAAATCTAGTTTCAAAAACAAAGCATATACCTCAAATGAATTTCTAGAGTTAGTTCATATGGATTTATGTGGTCCAATAGAAGTACAAAGCTACCTAGGAGATAGATACATAATGCTATTTATAGATGATTATTCTAGAATGATGACTACTATGTTTTTAAAACAAAAATTTGATGCATTTCAAATGTTCAAGTGGTATTTGGCTAGAGTTGAGAAGGAAACATGAAAGAACTTGAAATGCATAATGTTAGATAGAGGAGGTGAGTTCACATCAAGAGAATTTGATGTATTTTGCAATAATAGAGGTATCAAAAGGCAAATGTTAGCACCAAGAACTCCACCACAGAATGGTATTGCTGAAAGGAGAAATAGGTCAATGATTGACTATTCTAGAACCTTGATGATGGAGAATAATGTTGCACTTAAGTACTAGAGGGAAGCTATAAGTACTGCAGTCTACACACTAAATAGAGTTCAAGTCAAGAAAGGTACAAATGCAACACCTTTTAGATTATAGTATGGTCATTCACCTAATGTTAAACATTTCAAAGTGTTTGGTTATAAATTCTATATTCTAAAAGACACTAGAAATGGAAAGTTTGATGCAAAAGTAATGAAGGTATATTTCTTGGATACTCCACTAGAAGTAAAGCATATAAGTGTTTGAATACTAACACTAACAAAGTTGTGGAGAGTGCAAATGTAAATTTTGATAAACATGAAAAAGTTCAGATTGATGAGTCAAAGAAAATAGAGGATTATAGATCCTTTGTATACTTCTATGAAGGAATGATAACTGAAGACAATGCTGCAAATCAAGTTGGGAATCAACAACAAATTTTAGTATCTATCAAGTCTCAACTAGTGAATGCCGAGTTGCATTTAAAAGCTGAGCTGCAGAATATGGAACATGCACACTCTAATTTTGAAAATAGTATACATGAAAAGAATGATGAATTACCTGATGAAGAAGAATGAAACAACTCTAAAGCTAAAGGATCAAACATAGAAAGAAGGACTAAACCTAGATTAGCTAAGTATGTAAGAAGACATCACCCTACAGATCAAATTATTGGTGATAAAGATGCTAGACCAATGACAAGGAATGGAATTAGGAATGAATCATGTCTATTAAGCAAGGTTGAACCCAAAATAATCAAAAGTGCACTGCAAGATGATGACTGGTAAAAGGTCATGAAAGAAGAGATAGATCAGATTTAGAAGAACAAAACTTGGTCTCTAGTTCATAGACCAGCTAATAAGAATGTAATTGGTACCAAATGGGTGTTCAGAAAAAAACTTGATGAGAATGGTGATATAACAAGAAACAAAGCCAGATTAGTTTGCAAAGGATATGCACAAGAAGAAGGATTGGATTATGGAGAGACGTTTTCTCCTACTGTAAGAACGGAAGGAGTAAGAACATTACTTGCATATGCTGCATATAAAGGTTTCAAATTCTACTAGATGGATGTGAAGTTGGCTTTTCTAAATGGTATACTGGAGGAGGAAGTCTATATAGAACAACTAGAGGGATTTTTTGATTAATAGAACAAGGACATGGTCTACAAGCTACATAAAATACTTTATGGATTGAAGCAAGCACCCAGAGCATGGTATGAAAGGTTGCACACATACCTTGTGAAGATAGGATTTGAAAGAATAGATGACAATAGCAATTTGTACATCAAAGCTAAAGAAGGTAAAGACATTTTGATTTCAAAAATCTTTGTTGATGACATAATATTTGGAGGAAAAGATGTTTTATGCAAAGATTTTGCTGACCGAATGAAGCATGAATTTGAGATGTCAATGTTTGGAGAAATCAAATTCTTTGTTGGATTACAAGTATATCAGTTGAAGCATGGCATATTTGTGACCCAATCTAAATACATCAAGGAAGTACTCGAAACATTTGGGCTAGAAGACTCAAAACTAGTCAGCACACCAATAGTAACAGGTCATAAACTATCAAAGAATGATGAATCTGCTGAAGTAATTCAGACATTTTATAGGTCAATGATTAAAAAATTGCAATATGTTGTACATAGTAGACCAGATATTGCATTAGCTATTGGAATAGTGGCTATATTTTTTACCAATCTAAGAGAAAACCACTTGATGGTAGTAAAGAGAATATTGAGATAACTGAAAGGAACTAATAACTTTGGTTTGTACTAGAAAAGGAATGAGAAATTTGAATTGAGAGCTTATACTGATGTAGACTAGGGAGGTAACATTGATGATAGAAAAAGCACTAGTGGAGGAGCACTTTTCTTAGGAAAGAGGTTGATCACATGGACAAGCAAAAGACAAAGTTACACCTCACAATCTACTGCTGAAGCTAAATATGTGGCAGTTGCTATAAATTGCACTAATATTGTGTGGATTAAACACTTACTACAAGGTATGAAGGAAGAGGTAATTGAGCTACTGACACTTTATTGTGATAATACAAGTGCTATCAATATATCAAAGAACCCAGTTATGCATGCTAAAACTAAACACATTGCAATCAAGTATCATTATGTAAGATAACTGGTGGAAGACAAACAAGTGAAGATGGAATATGTCAGCTCAAAGGAATAGATTGCTGATATCTTCACAAAAGCACTACCTAAAGATGCTTTTGAGTATCTTAGAGGTAAGTTAGGGGTAATATCCCTAGCTAAATCTACTTGAACCAAAAAGCAAGTATTCCCTACATCAAATAAGTAGAATGATGAAGATTTTACACATTGATGCAGAGGATGTTTACTTTGGGATTCATGCCTAAAGTAATAGAAGTAATAGAGGGAGAGACTGACTAAATTTTCAAATAGCTACATCTGCATATTAAAGATGCTAATATGTCTCTGGTATTGTTGTCAAAGAGGGAGAAGTGAACAACTGATCAACAAGATTGTTAAAGAAAAAGGAACAAAGAAGTAAAGGGAGATTTCAAAGGTTGATCAGAACAGCAAAAGAGGAATAATATAGAGGAAGAAAGATAAAGATAAAGGATACAACAACAAAGAGGGACAAGTGAAATAAAGATGTGATGTTACAACTTACTTTTTGGCATTTGATTTGTTGTTCTAACCTAGCAAGCTTTTGGTGGAATAGTTTAGTTTGATGGTTGATCAATTTGATTTTCCATCAATGCCAAAGAGGGAGATTGTTGGAAATCTAATTGAAAAGCTCATTTTTGTTGAAGATCAAATAGGGAGATAGTTGTAAAATATTTTTTTCAATCATTGTTTTGACATTGATGTCAAACCTGCTATATGTAGGGATGATATTTTCTTAAAATATTCATGCACTATCACTTAGTTGATTGGTGAAGAGGATTTGATCAACAAGATGCAACAAGAACACCTAAAGAAAGGGTTGAGTTATGATATTATAATGAAGTGCAAGAATCAATTAAGAGAATGGTCAAGTAATGTATTGATGAAAAACTCAAAGATATAAAGGTTGGTCACACTTAGATAAATTGGAGGAAGAAGTTGTAACAAGGTTGACTGCAAAGCTTTAAATTTGATCATTAGAAGGTGCCAAGCAAGTCAGTTGAAGCCGAGTAACAAAATTCTTAGTTGATACTGAGTGATCTTCAAGTGTTGAGTAAAAGATCAGGTGTCGAGCATCAGAAATTTTTCACTATGTGCCAAGTAATCTTCAGGTGTGGAGCATCAAGAAAAACATTGTTAATGCCAAGTAACACAGTATGTGCCAAGCACCAATATTTCAATAGTGCCGAGGTGCTGCATTATTTCAAATGATGAAGATTTACCAAATCTAAGCTGACATAGTGGTTGCATTGGATTTTGTGAACAAGTTGGAAGATAAGGATGATGAGTTTTTGGCACATAATCTTATGTGAACCATTTTTGGGAAAATTCTAATGAATTATTCAAGAAGTTTCTAGAGGAAATAGAATATGGAATAGATACAATGTATCCTACCTAATCCATGCAAATTGAAATTGAAAAATGGAAGAATCGAGTGGGAAAAGGAACTCCAAGACTTATATTTAAGAAGTCATAGACCAAGAAGCAGAGAGCTACTGATCCTGTTGCTACAGAAGTGCCAAAATCTGCAAAGTGATTGAAAGGGTGTCAAGAAGGAGTCATCTAGGAGAAGGAAGAGCATAGATGCTCTGCTTCTACAAGTGGTCATGAAGAGATGATTGCACTGGTACATTGAGTATGGAGACTCAAAAAGACAAAGCTTGAAAGAAAAGGCAAGTAGTTAAGAGTTGCAGAGATAAAAGGCCAGGCAAGGATATGAGCTGAGAAGTGATATGAAATCTACAAGATAAGTTGTATGTTGAAGTCAAGTCAAGATTTTCTAATACTCTCTAGCAATTGTATTAGATCTAAAAATCCTATGGACTTAGGTTGGCCTAATAGCCATTTGTAAATCCTTTAATAGGGTGGCATTCCAAGTGAATGTTCTAAAGGCCTTTTACCAGGCCCACTTCTAACATGGTGGGTAAATCCTCTAACAAGGTCACATTTAACAGTGAGTGTTGTAAGCCTTTAATAGGTTAGGCCTTTCATAGGGCATCACTTCAGAAGGGTGAGAATTGAGTAGCATGTTACTAGTGGTTTTTCCCAAATTGGGTTTCCACATAAATCACTGTGTTATGTGTTGATTTCTTGTGTGTCATACTTGCATGTTAATTTATAGTAACTTGCTAATTAGAAAAGTTAAAGTTTGGAAGAGTGAAGGCTTGGATTAGTTCACTGTATTACGAGAAAAGTTTGAATAGGACATTTGGACCTTGAATAATTGATTCACCCCGCCGCCCCCCCACCTCTCAGTTATTCAAAAGCAATTCTAACAGCTAGAACCTATGCAAATTCTTTTTTCTTTCTTGAAAATCACTTCTTTACTTTTCTCTCTCTTGCTTTGAGTTTGTAATAAAAAAAAAGGACAAATATTGGCCTTATATTCTTTGAAACATTACATTTAATTCATGGTGCATATACAATTGTAAACTTGGCTTCAATACAATCTCTACACAACTCGACATGTATATGAATTTTACCCTCACTCAGCTACTACAAACATTACCTTTACTTGGAAACCACTACTTACTCGGCTTCAAATTCCTTATATTGAAAACTCAACATATACTAGCATTTACTCAGCATTTGAAGAGAACTTTTCACACTCGGCAATGATGTGACAATTTGAAGATTTAACATTGAATTTTCCTTATTTCCTTGCATCTTTTATTCATGCTAGTTTATCTTTTTCAGGACTAACTTATCTTGGAGCTGATTTATAATGAAGCATTCAAGTATCAGTCCCACATACCATCTATTGCTTAGTTTGATGAAGTGTGATCACTTGACCTATCAGGTGAAGTGATCTCTTCATTTGATGTGTTGCATCCATCTTTTTTCTTCCATGTCTTGTTCATCTCTCCTCTGATGTGTTCAACATTTACTTTTCCTTTTCCTTCGTTGAACTCTGAATTAGGTGCCTTTGACCTTGTTGGGAAATACTTGTTGATATGACTAGTCTTCAAATACCTAAAGTGTGTAGTCTAACTCAATTATTTGTTGTAGTTACCATTAAAGTTTTTTCTTATGCAATTCTCAGGGATGTGTCCATACTCTTGATAATAATGACAGCTATGTCTTGTATTGTAATCCTAGTAATAAGAGTGTTCATAGCTTGTTCCCTTTGTTGGCTTGTTTGATGACCATGTGGACTTGGATCTGTGTTCAAAGGCTCTATGTCCATACTTTTGATAGTTGTAGCAATAACCTTCAAGTCTTGGTGCATGCCTAGTTATAGTTTTACATTCATGTGCTTGATGACCTTGCTTTTTGCACTTATGATAGTGACCCATGCTTTTAGGTTTGTCATGCTAATTTGCATTCTTGGTCCTACACACATTAGCAGTATGTCCTTTCTTACCACAAAAATGAAAAGTAGGTTTGGAATTCTTCTCTTTGTCATTTCTATATTTAGCAGTCTTAGATGATTCTCCTTCTTCAATGCTGGTATAGTCTAGTCCTGATGTATCATTGCTAGATCTTGGCAATTTTAATAGTTGCTCAAAGTACTTGACGGCTTCATCTAATTTGTTGAAACTCTTAGCAATCTCTCTTTCTTCTTAGATCATTTTGCAATTGTTCATTCTACACCATTAGTGTGGTTATTTCAATTTCTTCAACATTCAACTCATGGTGAACATTCATCATTTGACTTAGGGTATCCATTTGCATGTTGGAGATTCTAGCAAGCTCTGTTGACTTCTCTTCTAGTCTGTTAGCTAGGTTTCTCTTATCTTCTTCTATCATGACCTTCTCTACTATGGCTTTCTTCTTTTGTTCAATCACTTCACAAAGCATAATGGCTTGTGATTCTTGTTCCAATTTGAGACTCTTTAGCTTTTGTCCTATTCTTTTCCATCAAATCTGCAATTGTTGCATCAAAATAATTTGAGTTTTCACTTGCAAATAACTTTGTGGTGTCAATCTCTTTGTACTATGTGTTTTTTTCTACAATGGAAATGTATTTTCTTCTCTTTAAGGATTTTTCTTAATTCCTCCCTGGCTTCTTCTAGTGAATGCAGAATGAGCTAGATCTCAATTCCTTGGTTCTCTATAGTCTTTCCAAATTTGTAGAGCTCCATCTCAAGATCTTTTTCTCTAAGCTACAAAGCTTCTCCTGATGAGAACTAAGCTCTGATACCAATTGTTGGAATTACAAATGGGAAATATACTTTTGAGAGACAGGGGTGTGAATCAAAATTTCTAATCTTTATCCAATAAAACTTTTACTTTAAAAAAAAATACATGCATGAACATATTGAAATAACATGTAAAGTAAATGCATCCACATAAACACTTGACACCGGATATGATTATCTAGAAACTCTCCAATGACATTGTAAAACTGGGTAGGGATGACACCCACAATTCTTCACTATTGTAGCAATAAAGCTCACCTATTAAGGTTACACAATTTGATCATTCTCATGATCTTCCCTATGAAAGGCTTGCCCTATTAAAGAATTACAAAGGATTGTTAGATCCCACCCTATTAATGGGATTTAACACCCTATTAATAGGTTTTAACACCCTATTAAAAGTGTTCCTAGCTAAAGGACTTTAGAACACTCACTTGGAATGTCACCCTATTAAAGGATTTAACAATGATAGTTAAATCAACCTTAATACAAAGGATTTCACCCTGCTAATATTGTTGTTAGAAAGTACAGTAGAATGTTTAATCTAATACACTTACAATCTGGTATTGCTGAATTTATATCTCAATTTAATCCATCTTGATCCTTTCTAATTTTCTATGAAATTGATGTATCCTTAATCCTTCATTCTGCTAATCGATTCTACAATTCTATCCTTCTTCTAAGTCAAATTGAATGCGTTTTAGTCAATTCACCCCTTTTCTTCCTTCTATTCTTTGCTCACATACATCCTATTCTCTCTTTGAAATATGAGGCTCTGTCTTCCTTATAAATATTTTGTGACTTAGGGGTAGGTATGAATCTATGGCTGAGATTCATCCTTTTTGCCACTTTACCACTCCATTTTTCTAATTGGTTGCATGTTGATTACACAGGGAATCCAAATAGATTTGATCTTATCTTCAAAGCTTAGAGATCTATCCATATGTCAGCTCAAAGATGGTATACATAGTTGTTTGTGACATCACAAACAATTAGGTCCTTTTTGTGTTACTCAACACTTGTTAATACTGGTGCTTGACACTTACTGTAATTCTATCTGGCTTGATGCCTAAACTTGCTTGGCATTTACTATTCACTCAAGACTTGAACTTGTTTAGTACATGAGTGACTTAGCACTCATCATAACTTGACATCTATGCATATTATGCTCAACATGTATTACTAGCTCAGCATGAACTTTGTAAATATCTTAAGTGTGTTGACACTCAATTGTCAAAACCAATCTAAGATCAACAAATAAATAAGGTTAGTGAAGAACTATGTTTAATATCTCATGTTGAACTTAAGAGGGTTGATGGAGTTTGTAAAGATGAGTTTTTGATTAAATCTATGAAAGAGGAATTAGAGAAGATCAAGAAGAACAAGACTTAGAAATCGGTTCCTTGACTTGAAGATAAGAATTTTATTGGAACTAAGTGGGTATTCATAAAAAAGATGAATGAAAAAATGAAAAGTGGTAAGAAACAAAGAAACGTTAGCATGAAATGGTTATTCACAATAAGAAGGAATGGATTTTAAGTAAAAATTTTCCCCTATAGTTATATTGGAAGTGCTAAGAATATTTCTATCACATGATGGTAAAAAGAACTTTAAGGTACACGTTTTCTTAAAAGAGATCTTGAGAAAGAAGTTTAAACTGAGAAAATTGATGGATTTTCCCCAACAAAAGATAAGGATATGGTTTGCAAATTAAAGAAAGCATTTCATATTTTGAAGTAAGCACCTATATCTTGGTGTGCAAGATTATACAAGAATTTATAGAATTTAGGATTTAAGAAAGGTAATGTGGATAATAAAATTTATTTGAGAAAAGTGAAGATGGATTAATAATTATTATTTTATTTATTGATGACATTATTTCTGGAGGAAATGATGAAACTAGCAAGAAATTTTCAAAAGAAGTGAAGAATGACTTTGAGATGAGTATGGTTCAAGAGAAGAAATATTTTTTGGGATTGCAAATAAATTAGAATGAGGATATAATTTTTATGTCATAAATTAAGTATGTTAAGGATTTGTTGAAGAATTTTAATCCATTTGGAACACCTATGCTTATAAGCACAAACTAACAAGAAAACATGAATCTTAGTCCAGAACAAACAAGGAACAAATCTATGATAGGTGGATTGTGATATTTAACACATAGAATACCTAATATATCTAATGTAATTGGGATTACATAAAGATTCCATGAATATCCTAAAGAGGCATATGTTTCAATATTAAAGAGGATATTATGATACTTGAAGGGTATAGATAATTATGGCTTATGGTATGCCTGATCACATGAATTTACCTTATGTGCATACATTGATGTAGATCTGGAAGGAAATTTAGATGATAGAAGGAGAAATAATGGTGGAACATTTTTCTTAGGAGGAAGATTGGTTTCATGGCTAAGTAAGAAATATAATTGTAAATCATGGTCTACAACAAAAGAAAATTATGTAGTAGTTATAAATAATTGTAATTAGAGTATCTGGATGAAGAAAATTTTACAAGACATTGGTATTGAGTTTACTAAGCCTTTTATTAGTTAATGTGACAATACAAGCATGATTCATATGTCAAATAATATAGTGTTACATTTCAATAAAAAACACATTTCAATAATGTATCATTTCTTGAAAGAAAGGTAGCAGGAAAAGAGATTAGAGTGGAGTATGCTAGCACAAAGAAGTAGATAGAAAATATTTTCACAAAACCTTTTAGAGCTAATGGAGGTGAGATATACATTGATGGAAATGGGGGATATTATAGCATGAAAAATTCCTTACAACCCATCTATAAGGAAGATTTATGATTACATTCATAAGAAATATGAATACGGGAGTAAAGGTAGATAAGGAAGAAATATTTTTTTATTCATGGTACTTTGATATTTTTCATCATATGTTGACATCAATGGAAAATGGGGAGATGTTTTGCATGAATGCTAATAGAGAGATGGTGTATAATTTTTTGGAGATGATTTAGTGCTTATGTTGCTTATTCATGACTTGGTTTATCACTGATATAAACATATCAACCATCTCATTAGTATAGTCATAGTTGCAGAAGAAGATTTTTTTAATTTGCATGGTTAGAGGATTGATAGTTATATTATGAAAAGTCCTATTAGAATTCAGAAACATGTTTTGATGTTGAAGCTAACACCACAAAAAGAGTTTTGAATACAAAACAAAGTTAGGCAAAGTTTTCAAGAAACAAATTTAAAAGGAGGTTGTAGGAAACATAAGTGTTGGATAACAGAGAGGGGGGTAAGTTAAGTCAAGTTATTAGATAGTCCCTTTCAAACATTTCAGTACAAACTAAACATTATAAACATTAGCATCAATCACTCAGTGTAAATATTCAACTTAACTCATAAATATTTCTTCACTTTATTGTAAACATTTAACAAATTATCCTTTACATTGCTAAGTATTAGTAAACTTCCAGTTATGACCTAGTGATTAATTAGTTATTACTGAGTTGTAGAAAACTATATAATCATGTAAAACAACTTGCAACAAAAATAAAATTCACACAATTGACACCATAATTTTAACATGGAAACTTTGTGAAGGGAAAAACCACCTAGAACCAATAACTCAAAAAATTTCACTCTTTTGAATTGAGCTTTGTTAGGAGCCAACCTTGTTAAAGGTTACATACACTTGTTAATGTGACCTTGTTAGAGGATTTTCACCAAAGGATCTTCTAGATCTTATCACTCCCTATTCCTGACTAAAAAGATTGGCATAATTTAAAGGACTTAGAAATACCATTAACGAATGTTACCATATAGGATTTCATAGACTTGTTAGGTCCACTCATTACTTCTAATATTTTTTGCTACAATTATTAAATAGTAATAGCATAAAAATGATCTATTTTAGAATATAAAATACATTTTATTGTTCAAATCTCTATTCTTTCTCTTTCTCCATTTGATCACTCTCTTGGATCTTCTTTCAAACCATACTCTGATTTGGCTGGGTAACATATTCTCTTTCTCCTTCTCACTAATTGGTTCACCTGACTCAACTTTAGCTTCCTACACTTTGATCTTCTCTTAGAAATATAATTAATAACAACCACAACAACATAAACCAACAAACTAAAACTATCTTATTCTCCTCCTTAAATAGTTTTCTCAATGCTTCCATATCCTTTCCATCTTTGTCACTTAATTACCATCATCAATCATAGGTTTATAATAGAATTTATTCATACAATGAATTTAGACACTTTGAAAATATAACTTGTATAAAACTTTATGTGCATCCTTATCTTCATTCAATTTCCTTCATTGGATCCTTCATAGATTTTATTAGTCATAGATCTAACAACAAACTTTGACTCATGCCTAAATCCTTTTCGAACTTTCCAAACTTGCTCATCTAGCTGTCACTCGTTAAACATAACATTTACTTAGGTTTCATATCTCTTGGGAAATTTTTTTATCACTTGATGAGTAGAGTGACCCTTGATTAACCTTGTAACTCAGTTAACCTTGTGTTCTAAGATAGAGTGCAACAATACATGATTGTAAAATAATCAAACCATAATACATTATCACTATCCAACTCATTCAAGTGCCCATTGAATACCTTATGTATCACTTATTTCATCATTATACTTTATTCAAATCCTCTTCATCAATCAAATCTTGTTCATCAATATAAAGATATGGAACTGTACTAAGTTAGCATAATGTCTAGCCAATGAAAGTTTTGACATAAATGACAATATAACAACTGATATGACTCTTTTATAGATATTCATAGCATTATCAGCTAGCAATCTCCTATTATCAATTACATTATCAGTTGCAGATAACACATAGTACTCGTAATTGGCTTGTTTATTTTTTTAGAGGTTAAATTTTGTTTAGTGGGATTGCATGTTGGACAAAGAATTTTTTTTTAATGTTATGGTTAACATGCTAGAATTAATGCATCATTCTATTAAGACTTGTGAAGGATAATGTGTGGATAATTACTTAAAGTCTGACTAAGTCTTGTAATTAGTGTAACTTGTATTGTAATGTATGGAACCTAATTATAATATCTTATGATGGTCCTATATTCTTTATTTTACACTAGGAAAGCCTAAAGGATAACTCAATTATTTAGTAGGACTTGGTATAAAGGAAGGATAGTTTTCTTATGGTACGATATTCAATGTGGATGTTTTATAATTAGTGAGGTCATGTGAGATTGATATTATGTTATGCAAGATTTGGATGCATATTTTTGAAGATCAAATAAAATATTCATGTTGAGTATAAGTTCTAAGCTTCAAAGGAACTATATTGGAAAATAAGTTATTGTTTTGTTAGTTTATCTATTTGATTTGATATCTTTAAACTTTTTTCTTGAGGTAATTTGCATACTGGGTTCATCTTTATTGGTACTAGTTGTGAAGCAATTTGGACAATGGATTAATTTGTCTTCCTTTCAACTCCTAAAAGGGTTAGCACAACTCCTAATAGGGTTGGAATCTTCTAACAAATATTTAAAATCTCCTAATCGCGACTCATATGTACTATTTATATTTCATTTAGCTCCTAACAGAATGACATCATTTCACAAGGAATTTTTATATTATTACATCCTCTTGTGATTATTATTACCACCAAGGTTTTCTTTGTAATCAAGGGTTTAGCTAGTTAATGTATCTTGTGTCATATTGAATGGTTGTTATCCTATGGTTCTTGTATATTTTTGTTACATATTTTACAATTATTAAAGTTGATAAAAGTTGTTTAAAGCATACAAATGATTCACCCCCCTTCTTAATTATATTGGTGGAATTTACTTTCTAACAAATTTAGATGTTGAACAATAAGTGATAAAATCCTACAAGTTCTTATTACGATGCATTGAATTTAGATCAAGAATTGGTTAAGATGCAATTTGACATGGTTGAATCTTGAATTGAGGATAAAAAATATATTATTTACTATCTGTAAGATGAACAATGAGTGTTCATCTAAATGTGGAAAGGGGTAAAAGGGATATAAGATCTACCTCTAAATCCAAATTTCCAAAGGAGAGATTGAAATTGATTAACCAAAAAGGCTAATGCACTTGAAAGAATCAATCTATGGAGAATATGGATAAAGAAGAAAACCTTATATCTTGTTATGAAAAGTATATATTGAAATATTAATTGAATTGAAAACAAATACTAACCTTAAAGTAGAGTGAATCTGGAAAATGTTGTTTTCTATAATGTCCCCACTAATAGGTTAGTTAGGGACAAGTAATATCTGCAAAAATAAATGTTAGAATCACAATAATAATAAAAATAACTATATTATTCTACCCTCTAAGTTAACCCCAATCTTAAGGACGTCTCCAAGTTAGGCTTCCTAGCTCATAGCTACCTTGCCATCTTCGTGGAAGCTCACCCCTTAAGATTCTCTTGGACGGGCATCCTCTATCCAAGGCTACTCACATATGCATATGTTGACAATTTTAGAATATTTTGGTAGGTTGATTATTGACCATGGAAGACTATGGAGATCTTAAATATCTCACATGCTCCATGCTATGATATCAACACTCGGCGATGGAAGACAATGGAGATTTTAAATATCTTGCATGCTCCATGCTATGAGTAACTTTGATTCTTGGCCATGGCGGACAATGGAGATCTTAAATATCTCACATGCTCCATGCTTCAAGTCTCATTAATATCCATGGTGTTAACCCCATGAGCTAACACAATATTATCCACAGGTATGGTTCATAAATAAATTCACAAACATAATTAAACAAATATAATTCATAAACATACCTTTCTTACCTTCTTCTTTTCCAAGAGTCACACCTTTTCAAAATACAAATCCTTTGAAAAATCACAAAACTTCATAGTTATAATACTTCCAAAAAGTCACAACCCTTCATAACAAAAATCCTTTGGAAAAGTTCCAATACTTTATAATTAAAATACTTTTGAAGAGTCTCAACTATTCATAATTGTGACCCTTTCAAAGGTTCGCATCCTTTCAATATCATTGATACCTTTTTAGAAAGTCACTTCCTTATTTTCTTCATATTACTTTCCTCTTCCATTTTTCCTTTTGAACTCCTCTCCTCTTCTCTTGTTTTTTTCTTTCCTCTCTAAAATAAGCTCTCCTCCCTTTTATATCTTAGTTTTAAGGAGTCATGTCTATTTGTTAAATCTCTCTTGAATTTTCTTTAGATTTAGTTAATTTATATTACTCTATGTTATATTATTTATTTACTTACTTATTTGTGTTTATTATTATTTATTATGAAATTCTATTTAGAAAGTTAACATTATTTCTACAATATTGTCTCCTATATTTAATTTTATTTCTTTATTTACTTTTTGAAAATTTATTATTTTTTAATTATTTAAAATATTATACTAAATATTATTTTATTAATAATATAGATTTAAATAATTATTATTTCCTAAATTTATAAATATAACTTTATTATCATTATTTATTTAATAACATTTTCTTATCTAATTATTATTAAAATTTTATCTTAAAATGGGGTATGACATTTTCTTATGTCTGTATACAATTTCAAGAAATTTTGCAACCTAATCTGGACTAGAAAGACAAAAATAGAGAAAACCTAGAAACCTTTTGTCTTTATGAAGAATGTCGGCCATGACCCAAAGTTGGGGTAAGATCTTACCCCTTTATTTCCAACCTTGACCTGAACTGCTCCAATGGAAATTTTGTTTGTAGATTCTGAAAGTTCACTGAAAAGGGTACTTAAATCTACATTGATATTCACTATCCTATACCTACTCCCCACTTATGTTAAAATCCTTGAATCCACAAGTATGGATGCTCCAAGTAAATGTAGAATTGAATGAAGGATGTCTCAAATCAATTTCATTAGAGATTCAACACCAATGTTGAATGGATCTTGGAATAGAAAGAGGCTTGAATGAATGTGGATGTTAGAATCTTCAACAAGAGGGCTCCAAAGAGATTGAATCCTTCAATAGCTATCAATGGATCTCCTTGATAAATTTGAATGCTTGAATACTTGGATACTTGAATTTTTTCCTTATCCTTTCTTTCTTGATCACTTGATTGAACTTATGCTTGAATTCAATGGAAGGTGGATGTTGGATCAAGGAAAATAGACGTGAAAGTCAGAGAAAAAGACTTCCTTTTCTCTAATCTAGGATACAAGATTCTAGAGAGGCCGACATAGGAGAATTAAATTCCAATTAGGCGTTAACCCCTAGAAATGGACCTAAATTAAATACAATTTAAGATTTTACTATTCCAAAATCTGAAATAGCTAACCTGGAAGTGAGAAGTGAAACTTTTCAATGCCCAATATCTCAAAAGAACTTGAAATTTGAACCTAGGGTTAGGGTCGAGGTTGACTCTGACCTAGGTCAAGTTTGAGGTCATCCTTGACCTAGGTAAAAATTGAGGTCCACCTTGACCTAGAAGGTCATCCTTGACCTAGAAGGTCAAAGATCTTTGGAAAAGGATGCTAGCTAAGGGCTGGAAATAGGGGAGAGAGAGAGAAAAATAGGGAGAAAAATCCAAATCTAGTTAAATACCCACTCAAGGTGTTTGATGTGACCCCATACCACCTGCTTAGAGGGCTAAACTAGTCCTAAATGGAAGTGCTTCCAATTTCTAATGATACATTTAGCCCCCACTTTAGCAAGAGTATGGACTCGATGCAAACTCTTGGTAAATGAGATCATAATGAAAAGATAATGTTATTGAAATCAAAAGGGACAAAAGAAACTCTCAAGTCTTCACCAACTCCAAGATCACAATAAGAGAGACATCTCTAGAAAAGAGAGAAAGAGAGAGTTTGTGGTTGCCTCACCTAATGAGAACTTATGTCCCATTGTGAACCACACAAGGAAACATCACAACTAGAAAAATGGAATTAAAACACCAAGTGAATGTGGCTACTCACTAGTCAACCCATAAAATATTTACCCTTAGGAATATTATATTTCATAAGAGTAAAAAAAAAATCAAAAGAGATCTAGCCTTAAGGACACCTTCAACCTTAAGGGATCAAAAAAAATTATTTTGAAACTGGAGGGATCAAGATATCCTATAAATATAAAAATCCATGCTTTAAGGATTAGTCACTAATCCATAAAGGGAGAGAAGTACCTTGAAAAATAAATGTATATTGAAAGTGTGTGTGTGCAATAGTGAGCAAAGCATATGCTCCCATGTTAAAGTCATTGCTAACACTTAAAAAGAGAAATGAATTGAATGGAAACATAAACAACTCCACTGATTATGTTTCAACTACAAGATGCCCCCAAATGAAGACAAATCAAGGGAAATACCACATAAACATATAGAAAACATAGAAGGGACCTACCTTCCATGGGTTTAGTATGATCATAAAATTTTATATATATATATATATAGACATAATTCCCCAAAGAAAGTAGACCTACAATGACAATGGAGGAAAGAACATAGAAGAGTTATGAAGAAGAATCTTTTCAGACCATGACATGGAGACCAAAAAGAATCAGTGCTACCAAGTCATAGATCCAAGAAGATTACACAAGGAAACTTATACGAAATAAATCATAGGTACAACATAACATGAAACAATATATAGAAGAAAAATAGATACATATACAGGAGGAGCACAAAAAATTTGATTTTTTTATCACCTTGCACCAACAGAGCAACAAGGGTCATAGAAAAGAATCTAACAAACATTGAGAAAACACATTATGGGAGAAGCATAGTACGAAAGACAAACACACAAATGGCTACCATGAAGGACAAGCCAATCAAGCATGTTTTCTACTCTCCCTAACTCATTCTATATCATTTAGGTAAGGTGGGTAACTTGCAAGAGGGACTATATCCAACATAGTAGGAATGATAGCTAGTTCAAACCAAGGATCCTCTTGAGAATCATCATGTTCGATACTAGGTGTAATTTTCAAATGTGATGAAAGCATTTTAGGTAAATCAATGTCAATTTCAATAGTCTCATATTCATCATTAAAATCATTGGCATCATCAAGAGTGTCTTTTTCATCCAAATTAATCAAAATAGGATCTAAGATACAAATAGAATCATCATAATCTTGCATCTTAACCTCATTGTTAGTATTAAATTCTTCTAACACTACATGCACAAATTGATCAAAAGAAGGTAAATAACTTTGAATAATAGAAGTGCATGCCTTAGCTTGAGCACAATGCTTCTTATGATGTTCATTTGTAGATTGATTATGTTTTGTCTTGTTTGAAACATGTTGAGGAGTAAGAGGAACAACTACCAGATCCTTCATAGATTTTATATGATTATTAATAGGATTCTCAAGAGATTGACAAACAACAGCAAGAGCTTGATTAATAGAACTAGAAGCCATAGGTAATGGAAGCATGGAAGGTGTAGGCAAATTAAAAGATCATGTTTAAGATCCATCAAAGGCATGCTTAACTCAAGAATCTTGTGATTCTTATAGGCTCTAGGTATGAGCAAAAAAGATTATTAGGTCAAGAAGGACATAAATTAGGAAGTGAAGGACAAAAGAAGTCAAGTGTAGCACAATCCCTAGGCCTAGAATGTTTTTATATACTATGATTAATTGTCTCCACTTCTTCATCATGAAAAAACTTAAGACACTTATGAATAGGAGAAGAAACAACACGCATGACATTCAACTAAAGAAAATTAAGATTAACTTGAAATTATTAGAAGTAGGAACAAAAACAAAGGTAATGTTCACAATTTTACCAAAAAGTGAAATTGAAAAATCAATAGAACCAAATGATGGATAAAGAAAACCATCACAAGTTTGAATCCACACATCAAATTTATCATAAGAATCACATTGCAAGTGTTTCATAAAAATATTTTCTTTAGTAATAATATTGACTAATGATGTAGCATCAACTAGACAACCACATGTAGGTATCTTAGCAATCTTAGAATAAATGTAAAGAGGACCATTAGGAGCTTTAATAATCTTATAATCATCAAAGGTAATAAAGAGTTCCTCAGGTCTTGTATTTGTATATTGCTTTTGAGGTTTGAGTTGAGTTTTTAGTTTAAACTAAGGTTGTGTGACTTCAGCTTGAATTTGAGGGTGAGGTGGAGATATCGATTGTGATAGATCAACATGCTCCACATGGTTGACAATATTATTAAGATCATGGCCATTTTGATGATGGTATTGACAAGAATATTTAGGATCAAAAGATTTAGATGCAATCGTAGCAGGTAAAATAGGTAAAATAGGAGGTAAATTAATCATATTAGTAGTTAACAACCTACTCATAATAGAATGTAAAGATTTGGAGAGATGACTAAATGCACAATTCAAATGAAAAGTAGTGGACTGAGAAGTAGCATTGTGAGATGCCACATTAACTTGATTCTAAATTGTGTTCACTTGTTTGTTTATCTTGACGTAGTTGTTAGGCTTTGGAAATTTGTTTAGATTAGGAGTAGCATCACTCTTATAAACTAGAACATGAGCCATTGGAGTGTTGTTCTCAAATTGGCTCACTTGTAATTGATAATGATGAAGCACTACACAAAGTTGTTGAAAAGAGGTAAATTCAATAAGAAGAATCTTATCTCTAATATCCTTTTGCAAATTTGAAATAAAAACACAATGAATATCAATATCAGGAATAGGATAAGAAATTTGAGCATGTATATGATTAAATCTACCAATGAATTCAGTCAATTTTTCCTTAATGTTTTGTTTAAAATACATTAAATTAGTTAAAGACACTTGTAGACCAATGTTATGTTAAAATTGTTGAATAAAGGCATTGGTAAGTTTTGGAAAAGAGTCAACAGAATAAGGAGGCAAGGAACAAACCATTGCAAGGACTTAACACAAAATGTTTGAACAAAAAATTTGGCTAAAATCCTATGGTCATGAGCGTAGTCACTCTAAAGGATTTGAAATGTTTTGACATGAGTAATAAGGCCACCTTTTCTATTGTAATTCTCAAGACAACACATATATGTTGATCAAATGTATATTGTCTTTGATGTCACACAAAATGTCATATCTTTACTAGTTAGTGTTTTTTAAGCTCACTTGGGTGATGAAGATAGCTTTGTGTGTTTACTGAGCATTCCAATGTTTTCCAAGTTTAGAAGACAATGTCTACTAAGTTAACTCAGGCATCCAAGAGAAGTTTGTGAAAGTTGAGTGTTAATCAAGCTCACTTGGGTAACAAAGGAAAGTTGGATGGAACCAATGTTAACCAAGCTCGATCAGTTACCAAAGGAATTTTGTGATGTTGTAGTGTTAACCAAGTTCACTTGGTTAACATAGGAAAATCATTCTAGTGTTAGTGTCTACTGAGTAGGGCTTACTAACAAAGGATTTTCTTGTTTTAGCATAGCTTAATGGACTTGTTTGTTGGTTCTAGCTAACTAAGGAGATGAATATTAATTATTATAAGTTGTATTCAAGAAAACTTGACAATGAATATGATATAAGTATAAGGTCAAGTTGAGGATTGAAAGTATCTGAGTGAGTGTGAAGAGAAGAATATGCTTAGAGGAAGAGAATTGGAAGGATAAGCAAAATATCCTTGTTGGCAAGAAAAGATTAATCTGATTAGGAAGGATTAAGTATTCAAGCCAAAATTAAGATTTGAAATATTTAATACAATTGAATTAGCAATCAAGTCATATCATTGTTACTCTCTAACCATTGTTACAGTGTATCAAATATCTTAACTGAGTTGGTTGAATGACTATCTTCCAAATCCTTTAACAAGGTGACATTTCTAGATTGAAGTGTCTAAAGACCTCTAACAAGGCCACTCTTAATAAGGTGATTAAATAATCTAATAGGGTCACATTAATAGTGTGTTTTGTAACCTTTAATAAGTTTAGCTCCTAATAGGGATAACTTCAGAAGAGTCAAAATCAGTAACTAGTTGCAATTGGCAATTTTTCCCAAATTGGATTTCCATGTTAAATCTTGGTCTCACTTGTGTTCATGCTATTTCTTTTATGTGTATGAAACTAAGTCAATTAAGGTTAATTATAGATAATATCTTAAGTTTTTCATGTTTAGTGTTTTTTGAGTAATTGTTGATATTATAGTGCTTGATGAGTTACAACATATTGCTATTGTTAACAGAGTGCCTATGTGTTAACTGAGTAATAGCAGTTTCATTAGAGTTTATATTTTGCATTGACATCTAAGGGATCTAGGATTTATTTTTGTGGTAGCTAATTTGTCCCTCCCCTCTCAGTTACTCCTCTTATATTTCCAACAATTGGTATTAGAGATTTTGGTGCTTATAGAGAAGGTTTCAATGACCTAAGCTAAAGATCAAGATGTCTTACAAAAGAGATATTCCCAAGTTGAACAAAGATAAATTTGAATAATGGAAAAAATTATGAAGCTACATCTGGAAACCATCACTAATTAAGGTATGAAATATTTGAATGCTCATTATAAGGCTCCTACTTGAACAATTACCATGGATGAGATTTCTAAAAAAAAGAATCATAACGCTATTATGATCTACATTGGATCAACTCTTAACTATGCTGAATTTGATGAGGTCAAAGGGTGTGCTACTACTCATGAGAAGCAGATAAAGCTAAAAGATATCTATGGAGGTGATGATAATGTGAGAAGAGCCAAGGTAGAAATATTGAGAGATCAGTTTAATTAGATGAAGATAAGAGAGGATAAAAACATTGAAAAATATGTTCGTAGAATCAAAGCTAGTGTCAGTGCAATCAAATCCTCTAGAGGGACAATTGAAGATGTGACAGTGGTAAGCAAGGGAATAAGAACCCTTTTTCCTATTTATGCAATTAGAGTGTCTACTATTCAAGAGATGGGATGTGATCCAAATAATAAAATAACCTTTGATTCTCTAGTAGGAAGATTGACAACATTTGAGCTAGATAACTATGATACTTATGTTCCTAGTTCTAGCAATCTTAAGTCTATATTTGAAGCCAAATTGTCACTCAAGAAGAAAGCTACAAAGTCTATAGGAAAAAAATTAGAAAGTGAAAAGGAAGACAGTTTTAATAGTGATCTTGAAACCATTAAAGCATTTCTTGCAAGGAGGTATCCCAAAGGCAAATGAAAATACAAAGGTAAAATTCCTCTAATCTATTTTTCTTGTGAAGAAGTTGGTCACATTGTTGCAAAGTGTCCAAATAGAGAAGAAAAAGATGAAAAGAAGAATGACATGTATAAAGGCAAGAAGGATTTCAAAAGCTACAAAGACTACAAGGACAAAGGAAAGAAATCTTGTTTCATGGCTAAAGATTTAGATAGTAGTGATGATGATGAAATGGTTTATATTGTTGTAAAAGATGAATCTGCTAATGAAGAAGATAAAATGGAACTTATCTCTCGTGTTAGAAAAAATGATACATGGATTATGTATAGTGCTTGTTCTCAACATCTAACTAGTGATAACACAAAGTTTGAACACATAGAACACTATGATGGCAGAAGTGTAAGATTTGGAAACAATGAACCATGTTTCATAAAAGGAAAAGGCTGTATTTCTCTAACCAATGAACTTAGATGTGATAATGCTTATTAGTTTGAAGGATTGAAACATAATCTACTGAGTATAGCACAATTGAATAACATTAGATTCAAGGTAGAATTCATGAATGGAAAGACCAAGCTACTAGATGGAAAATGAAATCTAGTTGGGTCTGATAACCAAACTAAAGGTAACTTATTCTACCTAGATCTTAGTGAAAGTTTATGTTTCATTTCTCAAGTAGAAGAAAGTTGGTTATGGAAAAAAAAAATTATGTCATGTAAACTTTGATAAATTCATCAAGATAAACAAAAACAAAAGAGTGAGAGGTATTCCTAGTTTGAGGAAACCTGATATGGGTCTATGCAAAAATTCTCAAATTGGTAATATGGGCAAGACAACCTTCAAGAGAAAGAACTATCATTCTGAAGAAGTCTTGGAGCTAGTTTACATAGACCTTTTTGGACCTATTGGCATTGAGAACTACAATGGAGATAAATACTTTATTTTATTTGTTCATAATTACTTTAGAATGGTGACAATAATTTATTTGAAAGACAAATTAGAAGCTTTTCATTAGTTCAAGTGGTATCTGGCAAGAGTAGAAAATGAAATAGGAAAGAAGCTAAAATGTTTGAGATCAAATAGAGGATGTGAATTCATTTCTAATGAATTAAATGAATTATGCACTAAAAGAGGAATCAAAAGACAAGTTTTAGCCCTTGGTACACCTCAATAGGATGGTGTAACAGAAAGAAGGAACAAATCAATCATGGATTGTGTAAGAGCCTTGATGATAGAAAAGAATGTTGCAATCAAATATTAGAAGAAAGTAATTGGTACAACATTTCATACCTTGAATAGAGTACAACTAAAGAAACACTCAAGTTAAACTCCTTATGAACTTTGGTATGGCTAAAAATATAATGTAAATTGCTTGAAAGTATTTGGTATAAAATGTTATATTTTGAAGGAGGCTAGGAAAGGTAAATTTGATGTAAAAAGTGATGAAGGCATGTTTCTAGTATACTCCACTAGAAGTAAGGCATAAAAATGTTTGAATCTAACCACTCATAAGGTCATAGAAAGTGCACATGTGAAGATTGATGAATTTTTAGAAAACAATGAAGCAGAAAGTAGCAAAGAACCTAAAGATTATAGAAAGTTTATTTAATTTGAGCCTAATACATTTCCTAATCCAACTAGAAGTTAGCAGACTTCACCTCTCGAGTTTGCAAAATCTCCAGAAGCACTTGAGTTGTAGCCAGTGCAAGTTATGTCACAGTCTAAAGGACCTAAGTCATAGTCAGAGGCTACCAAGTTGCAACTAGTGCAACCCAAGTAGGAATTTGAAGGACCTAAATCATAGATAGTGGGGCCCAAGCATGATGCAGAAGATCATGGTGAGGCAAGTGGGGAAAGTTATAAATCCAAAGTACCTATACTAGCAAGACATGTCACAAGGCACCATGCACCTTAGAAGATCATCGGAGACAAGTTAGATTGTATAATGACAAGGAACAAATTGAAAGGCACATGTTTTCTTACTAAATTTGAACCTATAATAGTTAAAGATGGTTTGGATAATGAAAGTTAGATTAAAGCAATGAATGAAGAGATAAATAAAATAGAAAGGAATAAGACCTAGACTCTTGTCCCTAGACCCAAGGATAAGAATGTAATTGGCACAAAGTGAGTTTTCAAAAATAAGATAAATGAAGATGGAGAAGTTTCAAGAAATAAAGCAATGAAAAGGTTATTCTCAAGAAGAAGGTATTGATTATGGTGAAACCTTTTCTCCTATTGCAAGATTAGAAGGTGTTAGGAATTTACTCTCTTATGTTGAATATAAAGGATTTAAAGTGTATCATATGGATGTAAAATCTTCATTCTTGAATGGAATTCTTGAAGAAAAAGTTTACATAGAACAACCTGAAGGTTTTGTAGATACTGGAAAAAAGGATACGGTTTGTAAGCTACACAAAGCATTGTATGGTCTCAAGAAAGCTCCTAGAGATTGGTATGAAAAACTTCATAATTATTTGATGAAGATTTTTTTTCAAAGAACAAATTTCATAAACAACCTTTACATCAAAGAAGGACTAGACAAGAAGATTATGTTGGTATAAATATTTGTGGATGACACATTATTTACTAGAAGTGATGATTAATGGAAAACCTTTTTAGAGGAAATGAGTAAGTGATGCAAGTATCGTTATAAAATTTCAAGAACCCTAAAATAAGTAATGTATTTATATCTTAAATACAATTTATTTAATAATAAAGAGGAATCGATACATATTTCCCAATACAATCATCCATCATCAAATTAAAAATCAATCTTGAAAACATTGGCTTCAATTTTGTCATTCGAGATAGGCATGCATACAGAGATTTATAACTTTTTAACCATACCTTATTTATTCTATAAAACAATCCAAATTAGGAACCATTAGGTTTCCAACAACATATCCAAAAATTAGAAACATCCAATGGTTTAATCCAATGTTATGGTCTCAACACCAAGACCCATTTCCTATGACTCTGTTGAAGTTTGTTAAAAACCAATTTTCACTAACACTCTCATAACTTATACAAAATGTAACAAAAATGTACCAAATCAATTTCATTAAAAATATAATTTGTTCTTATTTCCATAAATTTAAGTGTAATCCTTTGAAATAAAGAGGAACAATTTGTACATGTTGCTTCGATATGACTTTAATTTGAGAATTTGAAAAAAATTGTCATCTATAAAATGCTCATAACTTTCTCAAATCTGCATGAAATAAAATCAAAAAAATATAAATGGAAGGATTATTCATTTTTATCCTCTACCGTATCAATGATACATTATTTTCAGTCTATACATGGATGAAAAATTCCAAAAACAATAGGAGGACTAAAAAGCCAATCAAAATAACAAGTTAGAATCACTCTAAATTTGTTCAAAATGTTTCTATCTCCTTCCCTTCTAATTTGGTTCAACCTCAAAATAAGTTTTATAGTTTATTTTATATTTTATACCTTAAAAATACTACCCATGGCCTTTGGACTTCCTTTTACAACTTTAATGCAATTTTACATTCTTGCATTTTTTGCAACTCTTCACCTTGTTGAAAGCTTTTGAGACTTTTGAGAATTGTGATGCCATGACTTTGCATAAACCTAAAATACATATTTAAATGACCATTTAATAACCTTTTACATGGTTATTATCATTTAGAGGATCATTTTACAATTTTTTACATAATAAACCAATTAGGACCTTAACTATGACAATGTGGACAACATTACATTTTTGTTACAACTTTTATTTTCAATTGGATTCTATTACATAGAATGACATTGAAACATAGATGAATTAAAATAAATCATTAAAGAATCAATTATGATATATTTTTATTATATTATGGATAGGTGCTCCTACACCAGTAAGGAATTTGAGATTTCAATGTTTGGAGAAATCAATTTTTTTGTTGGCTTGCAGATTCAACAAAAGAAAGATGGTATCTACATTACTCAATATAAGTATATCAAGGAGATGCTAAAGAAGTTTGGAATGGAGGATTCAAGACTAGTTGGAACACCTATGTCTACTAGACATAATATTTCCAAAAATGATAATTCCAAGGAGGTAGATCAGACAACATACATATCAATGATTGGCAAACTTTAGTATGTTGTACATACTAGGCCTGATATTGCTCTTGCAATTTGTATAATGGAAAAATTTTCAGCTAATCCCAAATAAAATCATATGATGGCAATAAAAAGAATCATGAGGTATTTGAAGTGTATTGAACACTATGGATTATGGTATGAGAAATGAGGCAATTTATATTTGAAAGCCTTCTTTGATGAAGATTGGGTAGGAAGTGTTGATGACAAGAAAAGAACCAATGATTTTCTTGGTAAGAGATTAATGTCTTGGACAAGTAAGAAGGGAAATTGTGTTTCTTAGTCTAAAAAAAAGGCATAGTATGTTGTAGCAGTAGTTAATATCTCCAATGTTGTTTGGTTCAAGCATATGTTGGTGGGTATGAAGGTAGAAATCAATGAGCCAGTGGTTATCTTTGATGATAACCCAAGTGCAGTTAATATATCAAAGAATATTGTGATCCATACCAAGACCAAGCACATTTCAATAAAATATCATTTTCTAGTAGAATTGGTGCAAGACAAAGAGGTAAGATTGGAATATGTGAATACTAAAGAACAAATTGCAGACATATTCACCAAGCCATTACCTAAGGATCTATTCTTGTATCTAAGAGGTAAGCTAGGGGTTATTCCCCAATTTGAAGCTTGCTAAATGAAGTTTAGTGATGCATCAACCAGAGCATGTTGAAGATTAGTCTTGAGTTGATGTAGTAATGAAAGGGAAAAATGCATATAAATTTGTACATCAAGTACATTGATATTCATTGAATATTGTCTTTGGAAAAAGATGTCAAAGAGGGAGAGTTTGGCTATCATATAATTTTTTTTTTTTTGAAGATGTCAAAGTGGGAAAGATTTCTATCAGAAGAAGATGCTGAAGATAGAGTTTGTAGGTAGAGGGAGAAACTGAAGACAGAGGTAGTTCACACTGATAGAGGGAGTTCTCATGGATGAGAATCAAAATGAATCCAAGCATATTTTCCTCACTTTATTTTTCTTTAAAATTTAATTGTATTATGACATGTGTTTCCATCTATGCCAAATAGGAAGATTGTTGATCAAATGTATATTATATTTTATGTTACAAAAAATGTCATATCTTTATCTATTAGTGTATGTCGAGCTCACTCAAACAATAAAGATAGTTTCCTCTGTCATCTTAGCATTCTAGTGTTTTCCAAGTTTAGAAGATAGTGTCTACTGAGTTCACTTAGGTGTCAAAGAGAAGCTCACAAAAGTTGAGTGTTAACCAACCTCACTCAGGTAACAAAGGAAAGTTGGATGGAACTAGTGTTAACTGAGCTCACTCAGTTACAAAATGATGTCTATGAAGTTGCAGTGTTAACCGAGTTCACTTGGTTAACACTAGAAAATAATTCTATTGTTAGTCTCTATCGAGAAGGGTTGACTAACAAATAATTTTCTTGTTTTAACATATTGAGTTTAATGGATTTATTTATTGGTTCTAGCTAAATGAGGAGATGAATATTAATTATTTTAAGTTGTATTGAAGCCAACTTGACAATGAATATGATATAAGTATAAGGTCAAATTGAGGATTGAAAGTATATGTGAGTGTGAAGATAAGAATATTCTTAAAGAGGAAGCAAATTGGAAGGATAAGAAAAATATCCTTGTTGGGCAAGAAAGATTAATCTAATCAGGAAGGATCAAGTATTCGAGCTAGAATTGAGATTTTAAATCAGCAATATAGTTGGATTAGCAATCATGTCATAGCATTATTATTCTCTAACGATTGTAATAGTGTATCAAATCTCTTAACGGAGTCTGCTTAACAACTACTTGTTAGATCCTCTAACAAGGTTGGATTTATAGATTGAAGTGTGTAAAGACCTCTAGCAAGGCCATTCCTAATAGAGTGATTAAATTTTCTAACAGGATCACACCTAATAGTGTGTTTTGTAACCTTTAACAGGGTTGGCTCCTAACAGGGCTCACTTCAGAAGAATGAAAATCAATAACTAGTTGCAATTGGTGCTTTTTCCCAAATTGGATTTCCACATTAAATCTTGGTGTCATTTGTGTTCATGCTATCTATTTTATGTGTATGAAACTAAGTTAATCAAGGGTGATCATATATAATATCTTCAAATCTAAATGTTTAGTATTTTCCAAGTAATAGTTGATATTATAGTGCTTGTCAAGTTACAACATATTGTTAGTGTTAACCGAGTGCCTGTGTGTTAATAGAATAACAATAGTTTCAACAGAGTTTATGTTTTCTATTGACATATAAGAGATCTAGGGTTTTTTTTTTGGTAACTAATTCACCCCTCCCCTCTTATATTTCCAACAATATGAACTTCCTAAGAAATAGGATCAATGATGTCTAATGATAGAGGACTTCCCATGTCACATGTAGGAATGAAAAACTTGTTTTGAGTTAATGAAATAAGTTGTTATTGTAAAGATGATGAAATTTGAGCCAAACTAATATTTTTTGAATCAATGGAAAAATAGTAGGCTCATCAATGTTAGAAACACTAGGTAAAGTGTAAGAAATGACAAGAATGGAAGACATAATTGTAGGAACACTTGGAATCATAGTTGGAAGAGGTTTGGAATATGTAAAAGGAAATTTATGGTAAGAAGGTTTTGATGTAGGGAGGGATATAGGAGGAACACTCATAAAAAAAGAGGGAACCATTATAGTCACAAGAGGAGAGGTATAAGTAGGAAAACTAGGTAAAGGAATTGAAAAAGGTTCAACACTAGTAACCTGAGGAATAAATCCTAAATCTTGAGCTTTTTGAGCTAAATGTTTAACATTTGAATGCATGAGGTGAGTGATTCCATGTAGGAGATGAACACCTTGATTATTATCATGAACAAAATTTTAAAAATCCTTTATAGCTTGAATAGAATCTTGATTATGTGTTACTTGAGTAAGCCAATTATCCATTTTATCAAGTTCAATTGAAAGTTTTTGGACTTGTTCAAGAGGAACTTGTAAAGAATCATCCTCATCATGAGATGAGTGAGAAGAGCTTTTCTCCATAATATGGTTTGAATCATGAATAATCAAATTGTCATCCATGATCCTAAGGAAAGGAGAGGAAGACTCAGGATCAAAGGCACCTATAAGTCTAAGACTTCTTCTAACTAGAATATTATAAGTAGAACTAAAGGTAGTAAAGCTCATATACCAAAACAATCCAAATGAACCAAACTAAGAAAACACAAAGCATGAAGAAATTAATATTTTTGTATTTTTACTTTATATGAGATGCAAACACATAAAATAAATCTAATACATGTAAGATCTAACACCATAAAAGAAAGAGTTGTCTATTGTGGGTTCACTAAAATGTAAGATGAATAATGAGTGTTCATCAAAATTTAGAAAGGGATGAAAGGGATATAAGATATGTACCTCTAAATCCAAATTCCCAAAGGAGAGATCCAAATTAGTTAACCAAAAAGGCTAATGCACAAAATAATTGATCTATGGAGAATATAAATAGAGAAGAAAACCTTATATCTTGTTATGAAAAGTATGTATTGAAATATTAATTAAATTGAAAAAAAATACTAAGCTTAAAGTAGAGTGAATCTAGAAATTGTTTTTTTTTTATGTCTATATATAGTTTTAGTAAATTGTACAACTAGATTTGGATTAGAAATGCAAAAATAGAGAAAGCCCATAAACCTTTTGTCTTTCTAAATAAATTCAACCTTGACCTAAAGCTAGGGTAAGATCTTATCAATTTATTTCTGACATTGATCTACACTTCTTCGATGGAAATTCTTTTTGTGGATTCTAAAAGTTCACCAAAAAGGGTAATCAAATCTGCATTGATATTTATTGTCTCACACCTGCTTCTTTCTTATGTTGAAATTCTTGTGGATGATTCAAGTCATTGAATCCACAAGTATGGACACTCCAAATAAATGTAGAATTGAATATAGGATGTATTATAAAATCAATTACATTAGATCTTCAACACCAATCTTGAATGGATCTTGGAATAGAAAGACACTTGAATGAATATCCATGTTAGAATCTTCAACAAGAGGGCTCCAAAGAGATTGAATCCTTCAATACCTATCAATGGATCTCCTTGATGCATTTGAATGCTTGAATTCTTGGATACTTGAATGATTTCCTCTCCTTGCTTGCTTAATCACTTGATTTCACTTATACTTGAATTCAATGGAAGGTAGATGCTTGATCATGGAAAATGGATGTGAAAAAGAGAGAGAAAGACTTCCTCTTATACTAATCTAGGACAAAAACTTCTAAAGAATCCAACATAGGAGAATTAAATTCCAATTAAGCCTTAATCCATAGAAATGGACCTAAATTAAATACAATTTAAGAGTTTACCATTCCAAAATTTGAAATGGTCAACCCAAAAGTGAGAAATGAAACTTTCTAAAGTCCAATATCTAGAAACCTTTAGAACTTGAATTTTGGACCTAGGGTCAGGGTCAAGGTCAACTCTAACCTAGCATAAGGTCAAGGTCATCCTTGCCCTAGGTCAAAGATTTCATATCTTTAGAAAAGGCTATCATAAAAGGGTTGAAAATAGACAAGAGAAAAGCAAGATAGAGGGAAAAGCTATATCTAGTCAAATACCCACTCAAGGTGCTTGAAATGACCCCATACAACCTACCTAGAGGACTAAACTATTCCTAAATGGAAATTCTTCCATTTTTTCGATGATACACTATCAAATGAGAGGGAAACAAATGGAGTGATACAACAAAGATTTTTAGAGATACAAATTAGTAGACAAGAATCAGGTTATTTAAGCATCCAATTGAAAACCTAGTTGATAGGACTTGTAGGGTTTTCAATAGATTTTCTCAAGAAGAGTGATAATGCAACCAATAAAACCTATTTTTATAAACCCTAGGTTCCACCTATAATATTCATCTCAACAAGGTAGATTAAAGGGAAAGAAGATCCAAATGTAGAAGAATGCAATTGAAAATGATCTCAGTGATGAGTTGAAGTAGCATTTTCTAGTAAAAGACTTTGGTCATGTCAATGTTGTTAACCCTAGCTCTCTTGAATTTAATCATGGAATGAAAGTGTTTAAGATAGGGAACCCTCCAAGGAAAAAAACAATGGTATGTTTAAGGGTATTAATCATGTCAATGTAGCAAGGAAGTAAAAGATGGACTCTACGTTCTCTGATCCTCAAAAATAGTATGCACATGAAAATCACTAAAATAATGCTTTAAAAAGGATTGTATCTATAGTGATTTAGGAAACATTCAATAGTGCAAGACAAAGGTATTTTTCTTCTCTCATGGGAAATCAAGTAAGTAATATCCACCCATAAAGGTCACACACTACTCTTGATATTATAATGGTACTCCTCTTAGTTCCCCTATGATGGTGAATAGATCAATCCCTAGAAATGTGAAAAAGGAAAATGCCCAAGAGATCAAGGATATTGGCACTCACCAAGGTAAGCAACCAATCTATGCAGCATATCTAAATAACATACTAATGGTCGAAGTCATCAAAATAGATTGCACTAGATAAAATAGTAAGGATAGTTCTAGGACAAGAGCCCCCTTGAATCCCAATAGGTGAACAAAACTATATAGAGAAAATGTAACTGGCAAGGATATTGCCAACAGCCATGATAATCATACTAGAGTTGGCCTCCTACATCAAGATTAACAGATGCATTTTCTTGATTATATAATTATGTTGTATGTAGGCTTGATAAGAAAAATAGCTTTAATAGATAAGCTCTCAAATCCACTTTTGCAAATGACAGATATTTTGGCAATGGAAAAATCACAATAGAAGGGATTCAAATATGTGTTTCTGATAGACTCAAATCATAATTTTTTTATTATTCTTAAGTTTAATGGGTTTTTTTTGTAAAGGATTAGGTCTTGTAACAATACCATAGGTTCCAAATTATAAACCAAACCCTTTACTATTCCCATTTAAAATATAGTGGATTTCATTCCCCACAATATCTCTTAAATAAAAAGATTTAAAAATTGTAGAACTGTGACTAAAAAATTAGACATGTTTGTGAATAATGATCTTACAACATATGAGAAATCAAATTGTGAGGTGAGATTATGCCTTCTTGTTAGTGAAGTTAAGAAGATGTGTAATTAAATTATGAGTCTGTTAGGTCTTGGGATTAGAGTATTGTTGTTTAGGGTGAGGAAACTATTTAAAGGTTCATAAAAGTTCTTGGGCATTTCAATCCGCCATGTCAAACTATATTTTATAGAGAGATTTAGATATATAAATGTTAGTCTATTTGATGCATACAAATTGCCCTTTTTTTTTAATAGTAATCTAGGGCTAGAAAGGTGGTAAAGAATGATGATCCATCTCTATTAAGCCAAATGCCTTATAAAAATTCAAAAGAAAGAGATGAAAGTTTATCATGTGGGGAAATTTTTTTGCTTAAAGTATAGAAAATGATTTGTAGATAATTTTTAATGTTCATAATATTTGGGAGTCACAAGGATTGGGGGATCAAATGCAAAATGAACATACTATTACTAGCTCAACCAAGTGTATGTCAATGTATTTGTGTGGGTCAAAAGTTTATTGATTTAGTGGTTCATGAAATAATGTTTCATAATAAGCTTATTCAAATTCTATAAGCACAATCAGGCCAAACATTTCCAAAACCTATAGAGTCACAATTACATGAAATGGAAGATGAATTGCTAAGGGGCTTAGAAAAAATAATTTTTCATAAAATTATTGATAAAAAGAAAGTCTTTTGGAGGAAAATGATAATCTAAAAGTTGCTGAAATTTTAGAACTGAATACTAATTTTTATTTCAATATGGAGGACTCACTGATATTAGGAGAGCTTGTTGATTTAGATCTCATATTGGTTTTGACAAGTGAGTGTCAACATACTTAACCTATTTACTTAGTTCATGCCAAACTAGTAATACATGTAGAGCACAACATTTAAATATTAGACCATGCCAAGTTACAATGAGTGTTAAGCCACTCAAGTACCGAGTCACTCAAGTGTTAAGAAGATAGACCATGCCAAGTGATTTAGGAGCCAAGTAAATAGTGAATGCCATGTAGTGCAAGTGCAGAGTCATAGCAAAAATATAGTGCATGCCGAGCAGTAGAAACTTCATATGCCAAGTGACATAGTTTGGACACATTTGTTTGTAATGGCACAAACAACTATGTAAACCATTTTTGAGCCAAATTAAGATTAGATTATGATATTTTGGAGATAAGGACAAATCTCTATGCAATTACATGTAGCCAATTACATGTAGCCAATCAAAAAATGAGAAGGTTTAAGTGACAATATGGATGAATCTTAGCAGTAGATTCATAACTAACCCTAAGTCTCCTAGTCTTCTTAAGGAGGATGAAACCCTAAACAATCTATGTGAGTAAGAGAGTGAAGAGAGAAGTTTACATGCACAAATAGAGCATTCATGGATACTTAGAAGTTATAAGGAAAGAGTGAATTGTAGAATTAGTTAGAGAAGAAGAGAGGATAGAGAGAAGGATACAACAAAGAGTGAATTGCAGAATCAGTAAGAGAAGAATAGAGGATAGAGAGAAGGATACAACATTGAGACATATGATCAATAAGGATCAAGAAGATAAGTGTTTAGAGATGATCTGCTATCAAACAAGCAAGTGCCAATCATAGGATCTATGCTAAGACATTCTAACAGGTGATTTTAGTCAAATTCCCTATGCAATTACATGTAGCCAATCAAAAAATGAGAAGGTTTAAGTGACAATATGGATGAATCTTAGCAGTAGATTCATAACTAACCCTAAGTCTCCTAGTCTTCTTAAGGAGGATGAAACCCTAAACAATCTATGTGAGTAAGAGAGTGAAGAGAGAAGTTTACATGCACAAATAGAGCATTCATGGATACTTAGAAGTTATAAGGAAAGAGTGAATTGTAGAATTAGTTAGAGAAGAAGAGAGGATAGAGAGAAGGATACAACAAAGAGTGAATTGCAGAATTAGTAAGAGAAGAATAGAGGATAGAGAGAAGGATACAACATTGAGACATATGATCAATAAGGATCAAGAAGATAAGTGTTTAGAGATGATCTGCTATCAAACAAGCAAGTGCCAATCATAGGATCTATGCTAAGACATTCTAACAGGTGATTTTAGTCAAATCTCTTAATAGAGTAGTCCTAGCAAGCTGTACAAAATCCTTTAATAGGGTTTCTACTTAGTTGTAAGTTGAAGTCCTCTAACAAGGCACACTTCTAATAGGGTGTTAAGATCCTCTAACAAGGTGAGACCTAAGAATCTTTGTAAGCCTTTAACAGGGTAGACCTTTTACAGGCTAGATCATGATTCATGATAAAAACATTGTAACCTTAATTGGATACACTTTACAACTACAGTAGTGTTAGGTGATGCGATGTGCTCCCCTGCCCACAGGTGGTTAATTATGTGGTGTTCCATGTTCACTAATACTCATGGCTTTTGGTGCAATGGTAAATGGGCCCTACAATTGGTATCAGAGCTTAGTTTTGGGCTGGTCATGGGTTCAAATCTCCTCGATGCCTTCCTGACCTGCATAAGCACCTGGTATGCGTGTCGAGGGGGAGATTGTTGGGTGATGCGATGTGCTCCCCTACCCATAGGTGGTTAATTATGTGGTGTTCCATGTTCACTAATAGTCATGGCTTTTGGTGCAACGGTAAATGGGCCCTACAAGTAGTGCATATTTGTGGGTGTCATCTCCACCCCAGTTTTACCTTCTCACTTGGAGGGTTTTTGGGTAACCATATCTTGTGTTATGTGTATGATTGCTTACATGTTTACATGATTTAGATGTATTTTCTTTACATGCTATTTAATTTTATCCATTGAATGCTTCAAATGGATGTGTGGTGAAAGTTTTATGGGTCCAAATTTGAATTGCTAATTTATCCTGCCCCCTCCCCCCCATCTTAGATGTTTACCTTTCCTATTGTAATTCCAAAAATTGGTATCAGAGCCTTGTTCTCTAAAAGAGAAGTTTTGTAGCTTTCAAGAAAGATCTTGAAATGGAAATCTACAAGCTAGGAAAAACTATTGAGAACTATGAGATCAAAATACATCTTATACTACATCAACTGAATGAAGTAAAAGAAGGTTTGAAGAGTTTCTTGAAGAGAAGGAAAGAAATTGATATTATGGAGAATGACACACAATACAAAGAGATAGACACTACTAAGCTATTTGCAGATGGAGACTCAAATCAATTTGACACAGCAGTTGCAAATCTAATGAAAAAGAACAAAATCCAAGTTGAGGAAATCAAAAATCTTAATTTAGAGCAAGAATCATAGGACATGCTGGTATGTGAAGTGGTTGAACAAAAGAAGAAAGCCATGGAAGACAAAGCCATGATTGAATAAGACAAAAGATTTTTGGCTAATAGACTGGAAGAGAAGTCAATAGAACTAACCAAGATTTCCAACATGCAATTGGATACTCTAAGTCAAATGATGAATGCCAATAATGAATTGAATGTCAAGGACATTGAGATAACTACATTGAAGTTGTAGAATGAACAAATGCAAAATGACCTAAAGAAAGAAAAGGAATTTGCTGAAAGTTTCAACAAATCAAATAAAGACATGAAATACTTTGAGCAATTACTGTGATCCCCTAGATCCAACAATGATACATCTAGACTAGGATATAGAAGCACTGAAGAAGGAGAGTCATCCAAAAATGTTGACGAAAGGAACAACAAAGTTAAGAAATGCAAACCTACTTTTCATAATTTTTGTAAGAAAGGACATACTACTAATGTGTGTAGGAGCAAGACTATAAATTAGAATGCTAAGCCTAAGAGCATGGTTCACTACCATAAGTGCAACAAGAAAGGTCATCAGGCACATAAATTTAGAACCAAGACCATGAACTCACAAAGATTTGAAGGTTATTGCTACAACTGTCAGAAGCATGGACACAAAGCTTTTGAATGTAGACCCAAAGCCATATGATCATCAAACAAGAAAACAAAGGTAAGGAACAATGGAAATTATTATAATTGGGTTTATAATACAAGATCTTATTGTCATTATTGTCAAGAATATGGACATGTTCCTCAAAATTGTATTAGGACACACTTTAGTGGTAACTACAAAAGGTGGTTGAGTCAAACCACATCTTTTAGCTATTTGAAGACTGGTCACATCACTAAATATTGTCCAACTAGGTCAAAGGAACCAAGTTGTGACATGGAAAAGGAAAGATGATTGGAGCACATCAAATGGAGAAGTGATCACTTCACCCAATGGGTGAGGTGATCACACCTCATCAAACTAGGAAATCAAGAGGTATGTGGGACTAATATTTAGGTGTTATATCATACATGAGTTCCAAAAGGATATAGTACTAAAAAGACTAAATTATAATGAATAAATATTAAAGATATTGTTAGAAATTCAAGAAAAAACTTTAATTTTTTCATGTTGTTTCCAAGCATGAGATGTTTCCTATGTATGTCAAGTGGAATTCTAGTTGATGCCAAGCTTGTAGTAGCTGCCAAGTGATGGAAATATCAATGGATGCCGAGTGAACCTAAAATTTTTTGATGCCAAGCTTATAGTTGTGTAAGCACTCAACATTAAATGTAAGGTTTTTGAAGGGTATATGATTTATTTTTTTCTTATTATTCATCATTTCAAATTTGAGAAAGAGCAAGTAGAGAAAAAGGAAATTCAGAAACCCATTCAAAGGATTTGTAGAGATTTTAGTAGTAATCTCACACCAGTTTATCAGATTTCAAAAGGTATTTATCAAGAGTTAAACTATGCAGTTATAATTTTTGTCAACCCTAGTTTAACAAAATGGCATCAAATTTGTAAAATGTTGAAGGGAAGGAAGTTTTAAATGTTCAACTAGTTAGTAATGAAGTTAAGCAACCCATGTTTAAATCCATTCCTAACATTGCCTACAAACAAGATCCTTCTAGCGCATTGTCAATGATCTCGCCAAATGCAATAATGGTGCAAGATGTGAGGAGAAGTTACAATTGCAAGATAGGGGGAATTGGTGACATGGAAATTAGGGATGCATATAATAGGCTATGTGAAAATGGTGTTTTAAAGGAAAAATTCCAAATCATAGAGAGAAAGTGTTTAACAGGAGCCCTAGATTTTCCTAATGTATTCAAAATAGAATGGATACAAATTTTGTTGGGCCAAATTCATGATGGTTCCTTATGGCTAGAGGGAGGACCTATCAAAATATCCAAGATAATAATTCATAGGGTTACGGGCAACCCAACCCTAGATCGGCCAAAGACACGCATAAGTGATTCCAAGGAAGTAATTGAGAAGAACATTGGAGAAAAATGGAATAAGAGAGGCATGATTATAGATAAAATCACTAATCCATTGCTAGAGTTTTCTATAAGGGTAATCCCACATAAATTCTATCAATTAAATAGATTGAATAGTGTACCCTATATAGCTGTGGATGTTGGCTACAAGATTGTAAAGAAAGATCATACATATACCAAGAGTGCACAATGCAAGTTTGGTTCAATATTTGTTTTTATATTCTTTTATGTACAAAAAACATTTCCCTCATTTGGTACTATAGGATGGAAGACCAACAAGTTAGTTGTAGTGTGGATCAATGAGAACATTGAGCAGTTTGGAGAGAATTTTGAGTCATTGATGACAAGTTATTTTGAAGATTTCAAAAAATCAATGAAGGAAAGACTAAGAATACTAGTTTCTTTATTTAAGAAACATTATAATGACATATGTTTTATTGTTGATGCTGACTACACATTTGTATAGGTTGGCACACTAAGGGTAAGATGGTTGAGACCCTTAGGGTATGAGATTAATGTGGATGAAGCCTCAACAGCCATAACAACACTACTAGTAGAGGAAGTAGATAAGACTGTGAATTTTTTTGGAAACTATGAGATGGTAAAGTCTAAGATTACATTAGAATTAAAATTTGCATCAGCTATTAAGAAGAAAGATAAGCTGGTAAAGAAATTGAAAGCCAAATTTCAAAAGGGTGCCAAGGAGGAAGAGGAAGAAGAAAAGGAAGCACAAGCACCTCTAGCATTGACCCAAGGTATGGAAGAAGATAAGGAAGAGGAGGAAACTGAAGGTGCTAAGGGATAAGAAGCCAAGGAAGCACCTACTCCTATCAAGAAAAAGAAAGGGAAGGCTAAGGCACAACTAGTGGCAAGAGAAAAGAAGATTGCCAAACCTATCCCAACCAAGCCCACTACTTCTACCACTAGAGCTAGCACACATGGAACAACATAGAAGGCAAAGGAAAAGACAAAGATAATAGAACAAGGAGGCCAAGAAAAAAATAAACAAAGAAGGAAGTATGTGGCACAACAAGATTCTAATGAAGAGAAGACTAAATTAGATGATAACAACCAATTCAAGGTGGTAAGTCACAATCCTCTCTTAGATCTTGAGAACTTATGTGAAAATGTTAAGAATAATGCAAACATGTCAAGGTTTTCACATGTTGATTTTGATAAATTTGGTAAAGTAGAGAAAAACCAAGTGGAAGAAACATTATATGCCATGATGTCAAAGTTTAAGACAACTCCACTAGAATTTTCCAACTCATTACCTAAGAGTCTATATGACATATTTAAGCAAAAATGGCATTATTGTCTAAATTTGGAAAGACAAATCAGGGAGACACAACTAGCCCAAGTAATGCTAGAGTTGACTAAGGTACAGATTGCTAAGGCTATCAAGAAATATGCAACTAGTTTCACACCTAAATATAGAGCCTTCAACATTCTCCAAAATAATATTGAGGATGTTGTAAATAACTCAACATAAATATGGGAACTCATTTATGAGTTAACCAAAATGAAGAAAGGAGAAACTAATCCTTTAGAGGCTAAGGATGATGATAAAGCTAACGATGATAAGGAAGATGATGATAGAGATAATATAGTTGGAGGAGAGACAAAAGTGAAAGAAGATGACAAGGCAACAACTGAGCCTGAGCATCAAGAAGAATAGAGTGTGCATGACACACAATTGCTAAATGTCAATCCTCCTGATGACACAAGTGTAACTACTAAAACTATAACTATTAAGGATGCTTCTGATCCATTAGCTTAGAACAACAATCCACTTACTAGAGAATATTTGAAGAAGATTCTAGACCAATCTACACTCCAAGCTAAACTCTGTGAAAATCTAGCTTTGGTTAGTGTAGAAGAATTGCAAAAGGTAGTAACTGATGTCACAAGGGAAAAGGTGAATCCACAAGAGCCACCTTTTGTCATCCCTTTAGTTACTAATGTACAACCTTTTTTTCTAATGCCAAAAGATACATCTAGTAAGGATGATACAATTGTTATAGTTGATATTGTTGAGAAGAAAGCAGAAGAGAAAGATAGCACTATAGGACATCAGGAAATAGGATAGATAGATTCATCTATACCTACAACACATGAACAAGGTGCTAGCCAAGTCATAGTGATAAACTAGGGAAAGCCTAAATAGAGTGAGCTAACACCAAAGGTGAAGGAACAAGAAGCCATCCAAGCACTAGTAGCCTTACCAACATCTAACACTACTACAAAAAATCTTTAGAAGCTAGGCACATAAGCCATTCCATTGCAAATCCTAGTGCCAAGCCCAAGTTCATCAAAGGTTGATAAGGTAATTCATTATAGAGATATAAACCTTGATGAAGAAATTATTATTCCAAAGTATGACTATGATACTATGACTTTGAAACAAATAGGCATATTACAATAGGCCTTAGAAATGAAAAAGAATCAAGAAATGCTTAGGAGAGAACATAGGAGAAAAAAACACTTCAAGATATTAAGGACATCTTTCTAGATGCATTTAGAATATTGACTCCTGAAGAGACCAAGCCACTAATAGAACAATTGATAGATATAGTGGAAAAGTTCATAAATGAAGACCTTGATACAAATGCAAAACTTTTAGAATGGTTAGAAAAGAAGTTTCAAAATAAGGTGAATGAGAAAATATCTAGTGAGATAGCACTAACTCAAGTTGCATTGGCAACTAAGGTTGAAGATGTGAAGAAGGCACTTGAGAATATATTCTCATTGTACACAAACTATGTAATCCTACACTCTTCACTCAAGAGACCAGAAGTCACATGCTGAGTCTTGAACACAAAATTACTACATTAGGTGCAAGCCTACGTACAAATCTAGCTTAGAGTGAGAAGCATTTTAGGACATTGCTTCAGACATAGAGTTAATTAGCTATATTGATAGTAGATGAGGCTAGCATAAGAGCCAAATTGACATGCATTCAAGCATCCCTCACCCCACACATGGAGATACTACACAAGGAGCTACGCTATAATAAAACTCTACGTAAGAAAGACCCCAATCTTTCTACTTTAGATGGTCTAGTACACATTGCTACCAATATTGCAATCCAAATTAAATCATTGGATGCTGCATGTGATAATTGGGATACCACCCTCAAAATCATAATGGATGTCCATAATTTTTTTTTGGAAAAAACACACTATAAGTGTATAGCCCATTTGACATAAGTGTCAAAAAGGGTGAGAATAAAGAAAGGGGGGGGGGGTGTAGAGAATATGAGAGATAAAGAATATGAGGGAGATATATCATTGGGGGAGAAATACTTTTTGTATATAAAAGAGAAAACATGAAGAGATATCAGCTAAGGTAGAGCATGAAGGAGTTTCAGAGTATTGAAGTCAAAGTGTATCAACAAGAGACACATTTACTCAAGGAGCACATTTATTCAAGTGTTTTTGACACTCATGTCAAAGGGGGAGATTGTTAATCTCAAATTGGTTTTGACAAGTGAGTGTCAACATACTTAATCTATTTTACTTAGTTCATGCCAAACTAGTAATACATGCCGATCACAACATATAATAAATATTAGACCATGTCGAGTTACAATGACTGCCAAGCCACTATGTGCTGAGTCACTCAAGTGCCGAATAAATAGACCATGCCGAGTGATTTAGGATTTGAGTAAACAATGGATGCCAAGTAGTATAGATGTTGAGTCATAGTAGAAATATAGTGCATTTTGAGCATCAAAAACTCATATGCTGAGTTACACAGTTTGGACATATTTGTTTGTAATGGCACAAACAAATATGTATACTATTTTTGAGCTGACTTAAAATTAGATTATGATATTTTGGAGATAAGGACGAATCTCTATTTGGATTCCCTATGCAATTACATGCTACCAATCAAAAAATGGGAAGGTTTAAGTTGCAATATGGATGAATCTTAGCTATAGATTCATACCTAACCCTAAGTCTCCTAGTCTTCTTAAGGAGGAAAAAACCCTAAACTATCTATGAGTGTAAGAGAGCAAAGAGATAAGTTTCAAACAAAGAGTTCATGGAGACTTGGAAGTTATGAAGAAAGAGTGAATTGTAGAATCAATTAGAGAAGGATATAGCAAAGAGTGAATTGCAAAATCAGTTAGAGAAGAATAGAGGATAGAGAGAAGGATACAACATTGAGACATCTGATCAAGAAGCTAAGTGTTTAGAGGTGATCTATTATTAGGCAAGCAAGTTCCAATCGTAGAATCTATGTTGAGACATTCCAGTAGGTGATTTTAGTCAAATCTCTTAATAGAGTAGTCCTAGTAGGCCATATGAAATCCTTTAGTAGGGTGCTTAATTAGTTGTAAGTTGAAGTCCTCTAACAAGGAACACTTCTAACATGGTGTTGAAATCCTCTAATAAGGTGAGACCTAATAGTCTTTGTAATCCTTTAATAGGGTAGACCTTTCACTAGGTGGATCATGATTCATGATCAAAACATTGTAACCTTAATTAGATATACTTTACAACTGCAATAGTGAATATTTTTGGGTGTCATCCCCACCTCAGCTTTATCTTCTCACTTGGAGGGTCTCTAGGTAATCATATTTGGTGTTAGGTGTGTGATTACTTAGATATTTACATGATTTAGATGTATGTGCTTTACATGTTATTTCAGTTTATCTATTGAATGCTTGAGATGGATGTGTGGTGAAAGTTTTATGGGTCCATGTTTGAACTATTGATTCACCCCCCAACCTACCCTCTCTTAGAAGTTTACCTTTCCTATTGTAATTCCAACAGTTGATTCTTCTAATTGAGAAGATAATGTGTAGGTTCTACATGTGACTCAAGATAGCCAATATAGTCTCAAGAAGTAGCAAATGACTAGTAATATTACTTCCCACACTGGTAATCATTAGATCACTCAAGATTTTGAATATCAATTGTCACAATAAATAATTTTAAAGGAAACACGTGTAAGAAGCCACAAAGAAAGAGATTACTAATAATAAAATCAAGGTAAAATTTGACTATTCTAAGATTTTATCACTAAAAAATAATCCCTTGGAAGCCTTGCTAGGAAAGAAGACACCCAGGCCTAGAGGAAGACCACGAAATAGTGGAAAAATAAATGAAGTGGAGGAAGGAATCCAAACAATACTTTGATGAGAAGTTCTCATTGACTAATAGATCAACAAGGAGACTGAGAGGTTCTTCTTTTTAGGCATGAAGATCATTTCTTGGAATGATAATGGAATTAATGCCTCTAACAAGTGACTTTGGATCAAGAATAAATAAACTTGATTCTTCTAGAGCTGATATTGTTTTATTGAAAGGTACAAAAATATCATAGGAATGTTATGATAAAATAGTGGGAAATTGGAATACTTGGAAATCTATTCATATTCAGGAAACAAATGCTTTGGGTAGCATGGGGGTTATATGGCATCCTAAAATTATAAAAGAATAGTTATTGGGAAAAGAAAATCATTTGTGGCTATTGAAGATTCAAAGTTTCTTATATTTTCTTTTATCTCATCAATGTATATGGACCAACACAAATAATTGACAAGAAGAGAATATGGAACACCTTAATGCAAATTATTGAAGGGCATCAAGATTTCAATATCATATTGGGATGAGATCTATACATAATACAATAGAAGACCATGAATTGTAAAATACAATACCAAATTTAGGATATCTTTAGATTTCAAAGAGGCTTGACTAGTTTTCGATATCTTTGTAGTGGACAAGTCATACAATCTCCACTAAATAAGAGATTCTCACATTTTTAGATTCAAATCATTTCACAATTATCTTGATTATCATCCTAATTTTTTCCTTGGATGGTTAAGGTAATAGGACATCCTTCAAATTAAATATGATGTAGTTTTCTAATCCACGGTTCTTTCTTTAATCAAATAGTGGTGGGTTAGTGCTTTGAGAAAAGCAGGAGCAAAAAAAGTTTCAATTTCATAGTAAACTGAGGTATTACTTTTTATACAGTCAATAACCTCTAGATTAGATTGTGTGTGTATTTTTTATCATCAAAATTTTAAATCACACTCAGTGGTCCATCATTAGGATACATGAATTTAGGAGATGCATAACAAAAATAAGAGATTTTTTATCTTATATTTTGTTATACATATCTTACTTTCATGCATCCTGATGATGGATCACTAAGTGTGATTCAAAATATTGATGATAAACATATAAACGTAGTCTAATCCAGAAGCTATTCATTTTAAAATTGAATGGATTGTTGAAAAATGATAATATGTGAAATCCTAAATTAAGAATTGGAATGTAAGAATATTCAAGAAAATATTTTGTGAGAAGGTTCGGGTTAAAGATAAGATGCAAATAATTGACGAGTCCATTGTATACTATGGCTTAGAAAATGACACTTCTCTATTATAGAAGGAGTTACCAAGTGATTGGGAGGATCTTTATAAAAGAGAGGAAACATATTGGTGGCAAAACGCTCATGAACTATGGATCAAGGAATGATATAAGAATACAAATTTATTTCTGGCTTCTACCAAAGAGAAACATGTAGCCAATACTATTTTATGTATTCAAGATTTAGAGTTAGGTCATTTTATTAGTTTAAATTTAGTGTGAGGGTGTTATATATTTCAAGAAGTTGTTGGATCCCCCTTCACTTTCTAATCAAGATCAGTTATAGGTGGAATAATTCATAAACAATATCTAACAATATATTTTTGACCAATTTAATTATACACTCATGGCCCTTTTAACAATGAATGAGTTAAACTAAGTGGTTTTCTATTTCTTTCTTGATAAGGCCCCTACCTTTGATGGGTTTACAATGCTCTTTTTCAAAAAAAGCCTAGGCATTCTTTTGTGGGATTTATTTATTGGAAAAATCCTAGGAAAATAAAGTGGTTCTACGAAATTTTAATACCACTAATATAGAACTCATTCCTAAAGTCAATGATCCTAAAACCTTTTCTTATTTTTTGCCAATCTCACTTTTCAATACAATTAACAAAATCTTTACAAAAGATATATAATTTAGATTGAAGCATTTTTTAACCTATATCATTTCAATAGAATAGGGAGGTTTTGTGCCTAGGAGAGAAATAATGGAAGTTGTACTAGTTTCATATGAGATATTATATGCGTAAATATTAGCTAATCTATATACTTTTTTGTAAAACAAACTTAATATGATGAAGGGACACAATAGAGTGATTTTATTTTCCAAAAAGGTGGTGTACATAGGTTAAGTCATGCAAATTTTGTGCTTGGTATTTATTAATCATTAATGGTGTATCTGTGTCTATTTCTCCTCTATGACCATTCTCTTTTATTATCATGGATGAGGCTCTTAGCAAAAATAAAAAGAAACAACAAGAGCAAGGATTTTGGAAAAGAGTTCAAATTGATGATGCTAATATCTCTGTAACAAACTCATTATTTGCACATGATACATTGTTATTTGGAAAGTATATTATTCAATAAGTGATGCATATCAAACAGATTATGGATGGTACACTTCAACATCAGGGCAGAAGGTAAATGCTCAAAAATCTAAAATTTATTTGTTCTATACAAATAGTAGAATTTCTAGTAGGACTATAGAAATTTTGGGTTTATAAGTGAACTAATTTTCATAAACATACTTGGGAATCCCTTTTATGATGGGAGAAAATAAGTCATTGGTCAGCTATTATAGAAAGAGTTAAAAGTAGAATTACAACTTGGGAACGTAGGTGGTTGTCACTATCTAGTAGAATATTGTTGATTTAAACTATCTGTTCCATACTTCCCAAAAAATAAATTAATGTACTTAAACCTCAATCAATAATTATTCATCACATTGAAAAATTAATTAGAGAAATAAATATTTTGGAGGATAAAAAGATTCCTCTTATTTCTTTGCAGGACATAAGTATGTCAAAGATTACCGAGGTAACAAGTCTACATGATTTGATTAAAAGGAATAAAGCATCTAGGGGTTAATTTAGCATAGAAAATGTATTCAAAATCAAACAATAAGTTGTGTTAGATTATGCAACATAAATATTTGGACAACATAGATCTAGCATGCATTTTTACAATCCTTGATTCTCCTAAAGGTTCCACAATATGAAATTTTATGATGTCATTTTAGGATGTAGTGTTAGACTATATTACATGGAAAGTACATAACAGGTTCAAGGTATCATGTTGGAAGATTCATGGAATGGAAAACCTCCACTAGCTCATTAAACTTTATATTACGACATCATAAATATTAGTATGAATGCTTGAGGTGGTAGGCTAACTCATTATGTGGATTTTTTTGAAAGATTCCCTAATAAAGTCATATGGAGGGACCCTTCTAATTTACCTCTTGATAATCAAAAAAGGTTTTTGATGAAATAGATAATTGTATAATGAATTTCCTTCTTTTCTAACAAAGATGTTTCTCTTAGGTTGGTTCCTACAAAAATGGTAAGTATATCATGAAGGAAAGTTATTCAACAATTCAAAATATTGTTAATATGAGACCTATATCTCAAGTGTTCTCTTTTTGTGAGAACATTGCATTTTTACCTAAAGATGGTTGTTTTCCCTGATTGGCATTTAGGAAATGAATACTCACTAGAAAAAGTTGACTAAAATTCATAAATTAAAACCTTTTAATTGTGTTTTATGTCAAGAAGAACCTGAAATAGTGGATTACCCTCTATTGATTTGTCATTTTGCCCCACAATGTTGGCAATTTGCACTTATAAGACTAAATTACTCTATGTCTTTATTAAATAATATATGTGACTTGTTCTAGTCATGAAGAACATTATTTTTAGAATCATTAATTCACAATATATGGAAATGTATTCCTACATCTATAGTATAGAAAATGTTACAGAAGAGAAATAAACAAATATTTAAATGGGAGATCTCTTCTTTGACTCATGTGGCAGAATGACTAGAGGAAAATATTGTAGAAACTATAAATGCAAGTTTGATTAGCAAAAAATGTAATCACTATTTTCATGTTGGGATGGAATAATATTGAGATTATCAAAGGCTATTTCTATCCAAGTAGGAACAATTCCTAATCTTAAGAGCCATCAGGTAGTTGATAGAGAATTGATTAAGTGGATCCTTCCTTCCAATGGATTTGACAAGATCAATTTTAGTGGGTTTTCAAGTGGAAACTTAGGGAAACTTGGAAAATCAAAAGAAATAAAATATTTCCCAATCCTACCATGAAATAACAATGTAGTAGAGGCACAAATGGTATTGAAAGGTTTAGTTTTCACAAAGAATGGTGGTTATGATAGGGTGCACAATGAGTGAGATTCATTGATCAATATAAATGCCTTCCTTACTAAAAAAATGTTATGGATCAAACTTGGTAGCTTATATGCTATTTTAATGAATGTATGATTTCCATACTCTATGAGAAGGAATAGGTTCTCTGATCATCTTATAAATTTGGGGTGTGATGGGGCTCAAATATGTTCTTTTACTTTAGAAGCACATTACTAAATGAATCCTACTATCAATGCATTGGTGGATTTGGAAAAGAAAGAGTGAACTATGAATATATTAGAACATGAAAAGGGTGGAGTTTAGTCATCATTTTGGTTGTGATATCCTAGTCTAGTCCCAATGCTTTCAATCCCAAGGCTATTGTAGTATTATCATGATTCAACATAAGTGCACTATATTAATGGCCCACTGACAAGTCAAGCTATTAGGCTCATGAAATTGGTGTAGATATCCTTAAGTTGTAAGGAGAATTATTGTTGACTCTTAGAATCCTTTACAATATACACATATACACAGGCTAGTGTATAACTCAAAATTTTGATGAATACAGGATTTGATGCCTTACAAAAATACAAATTGGAAGGGAAGATGGAGAAAAATGTGGTTGCAAATTAGGATGTTGGCAAACTCAATGTGGGTTGTTTTTACTGTTCTTCATGCTTGTAGCTATGGAGGGTAAGAGTTTTATGTGATGCCTATTCTCTATTGGCATCCATGTTTCTAATGTGGTTAGTGTTTGTGTTGGTTCGAGAAGTTGCGGGGACTCTAATGCCTTTTTTTCATGTCCTTTGTCAAGTTCAATATTTGAGATGTCGATATGTTGTCCTGGGTTATTGTTTTTATACCTTAAGTAAAGGAATAGTGGCTTGGTAGAAATTTTATTTGTTTGAGGAAGGGATCAGTCCACCTCCAAATCAAAGTCCTCATAGTGAGAGCTCACCAAAAAAAAATAGCATACTTTGTGGCTCAACGATTAGAATTTTTTTGTTTGCTGAAAGCTATGGTTCAAGAGGTTCTAGCTTAGTTGTCTATGAAAAACATGGTCTACTTGTTTCTAATTAGGTCCCATTTTAATATTGGAGTTTTTCAATATTTACTATTGGATTGATGATGGAATCCTTGTTTAACATACAAGTTTTCTCAATGAGATTGAATAGAAGCAAGAAAGTCTCTACATTCAATCTTGCATTCAACTATAACTAATTTACTTCTCACCTATGGATCTACAATAGCAACATCTACATTCATTTTATTTCTTTTTTAAATAGAAAATGGATAATTTATAGCCATTTATGTGAAAAATAATATCAAAAACCTAAAAATTTGTTCGACGCATGAAGGTGCCAAGTGACAATTTTTCTCAGCACAAATGGATGTCGAGTGCTAGGTGGACGGTGTTGAGTGAAATCATCACAAGAAAAAACTGAGTGAACTCAACACACAAATGGAAACATGGCACATGATAATGCTAAGTGAGCTTGGTCTCCTCTGCACAAGACTATGTTGAGTGAGCTCAATAGGGTCTATAGAGAGGAAACTCTGTCAAGTCTTGATCGAGTGAGAAGAGTGACAAACTACCATTAAAATGTAGAGAGCTAAAGTATGAAGATTTCAAAAATAATCTTGTCTAATACAAAATAACATGTAATGATAAATAGAAGAAGAGTGATAAGGACAAGATATGTTTCCCTACTTGCTTGCTTTCTATTCAAAATATGATTAAAACTATTAATAAATTTGGGAGCATTCGACTTCAACCAAAAAACCCTAAATAACCCTAAAAAATTTAGATTAATTAAAGCTTTAAACTTTAACCTTATAGCTCTAATGGCTAAATACAATAATGCCTAGAGAAATTACTACTTCACAGGTTGAATCAACAATAACTTACATAATGAAAAAAGATCCAACAAGTGCAACTCATGAAGTTGAAATCCTTCTGTCTTCTAAACTCTTTACTTTGATTTGTTGATTGATTTTCTTCTTTGCAACTACTTCAATCCTTCTCCCTCTCTACTCCATAACTTCTCTCTGACTCAACTAACTAGTCAAATGGATAAGATCACTCCTTTTTTCTTCTTTTCAAAAATATTTTTTCCCTCTTTTCTAGATTTGAAAAACTCACCTTATTGTTGCAGGTTGTCAAGGTGGTAGGTGGGTGTTTGACTCTAGGGAGAACCAAAATAGGTGAGATATTTCAACACTCCCCCTTTTTTCCCAAGTCAAACAAACAAGGATCACTACTAATCCAAATAAACTACACCAAGACACTCTCTTAGGTGTACAAAAGTTCCAATGCCTAATGGCTTTGTGAAAATTTTTCCTAGCTATTGCTCAAACTTACAAAATTCCATTTTGATATCCCTATTCTCCACCAACTCTCTGATGAAGTGATATCTGATCTCTGTATACTTGCTTCTCCCATGGAAGACTAGATTCTTAGACAATGCAATTGATGAGATGTTATCACAATAAATTTCAGTTCCATCCTCTTGCCTTTCATTCAAATCTATCAACATCCTCCTTAACCAAATAGCTTGACATGTTGCTACATTTGCTGCTATGTATTCAACCTTTACTATAGATTGAGTAACAATAGGTTTCTTCTTGGATGCCCATGAAATTGCACCCGATCCCATATGAAACATGTATTTAGAAGTGCTCTTCCTATCATGTAAACCTCCAACCCAATCACTATCTGTATAACCAAACAACTTGAAATCATTTGTTGTAGTATATAAAATTATAAATCCTTTAGTACCATTCACATACCTTAGAATCCTCTTTCCCACTTTCCAATGGGAATCCTTTGGTGCTTCCATAAATCTAGAAATCACACTCACTGCATGCATCATGTCTAGCTGAGTTGTAGTCAAATACATCAAACTTCCAACCATACTCTTGTATAGTGTTGGATTCATATTTTTGTTGCAATCTTGCTTGCTCAACTTTAGACCTACTATTTTTGGTGTTGGGGCTACCTTACTATTCTGCATTTTGAATCTCTCCAAGATCTGCCTCACATATTTTTCTTGAGAGATGATGATGGCATTATCCATTTATTTTACTTGTATGCCTCAAAAGAACATCAAGAGACCTAGATATGCCATTTCAAATTGATTTTTCATAGCGTCTTTGAACTCACCAATTAGGAAATTATCATTTTCAATAAAGATTAAATCATCTACATATAAGACAATAATCAACACATTACCATTTTCTGCCATGATGTAAAGTGTGGGCTCACCATCAATTTTGCTAAAGCCCTTGCTCATCAAATATGAGTCAATCCTACTACACCATGCCCTTGGAGCTTGCTTGAGCCCATAAAGAGCTCTCTTCAATCTATAAAGTTTGTGTTCTTCACCTACAACTTCATAACCAGGAGGTTGCTCCACATAAAACTTCTTCTTTCAATACACCACTCAAGAAGGTGGACTTCACATCCATTTGATATACATTCCATTTCTGTTGGGCTGCAATTGTTATGACAGCATGTATAGTTTCCATTCTTACAACTGGGGCATATGTCTCATCAAAATCTTTTCCATACTACTACTTGTACCCCTTGACCACTAAACATGCCTTATGCCTATCTATTTTTCCTTCAACATTGCACTAGGTCTTGTATACAAATTTCACTCCAATTACTTTTTTCTTGGGAGGCAATGTAGTTAACTCCCATGTCTCATTTCTTTCAATACCATCTATTTCCTCATCCATGGCATTACACCATTTCTCTTCATTCACAGGTTCCTCAAAATAAATTGGATCACTATGAGAAAATAAAGAAAAATTTACACTCTCATCATAATCTTCTTCATACCTTTCATCTTGGTATATCTCCCTTATACTTTTGGTCTTTATTGGCAATAGGGAGGTGAGAGTGGGATCTAAATTTTCAGTATTGCTACTACTACTATTTTTCATACTAGCCCGAGGTTGTCCTGAAGTGTTTAGAGTTGTTGCTTAGCATGTTAAGGGCTACTTGCCTTTTTGCCTTTTCCTGCAATCTATGTTTTTTGCTTCATCTTCTTGCTGATCACTAATGTCATCTTCTTCCTCTTCAATAGTAGTCACTTTACTTGAAGTGCTTGAGGATTCATCTACTGAGTCATCCCATGATTGATTTTCAAGAAACTCCACATCACTTGAAATGATGATCTTCTTGTCAATTAAATCATATAGCCTATAGGCCTTTGATTGTAAGTTGTACCCTATCAAGATGCACTTCACACCTTATTCATCTAGCTTTTGCCTTTGTTCCTTAGGCACATGTCCATATGCTACATATCTGAACACTCTCAAATGCTAAACTATCCATCTATTCCTTGACCAAGCCTCAAGAGGTATATTGTCAGAAACTGATTTTGTAGGACACCTATTGAATAAATATACTATTGTTGCTACAACTTCTCCCCAATATTTAGTTGGAAGTACTTTTTCTTTCATCATGCTTCTTTCCATTTCAATAATGCTCCTATTTTTCCTCTCATCCACTCCATTTTGTTTATGAGTATAACTGGCTGAAAGTTCTTTCTTAATACCATTCTGACTACAAAAATTTACAAACATATTGGATATTCCCCTCATCTATCTGATCTAAGGACCTTAATATATTATCAACATTGTTTTTTAGCCAGGGCTTTAAAATTTACAAATTTGTTAAATGCTTCATATTTGTTTTTTTTAAAATACACCCATGCTGTATGACTAAAATCATCTATGAATGTCAAAAAACAAGTACTCCCCCTAATAGAAATAGATTGCATAGGGCCTACGAAATTAGAATGCAACAATTCTAATGATGCTTGAGCCCTTGTAGAAATTCCAAAATTAAAAGGAATCCTATATTTCTTACCCAATATGCAAGCCTTACACTTGTCATATGAATCTACAACGCTTGGAAAACCATCTATCATTCTTTTCTTGGACAACAAATTTAAACCAACAAAGCCAAGATATCTACACATGCCAAAGCTTGGAGGGGTCTTCAATCACACTCCTAAGAGCTGATTGCTAATGTACTACTGTACATGCATGTTTGCGAGGTGCAACACTACCTTGAGAAGAGAAACATGTCTCTATTATCAATGGAAACATCCAGTTCCTTATCTTTTGGATTGTTGCAAGTAGTCTATTACTCCCATCCTTCTCATGAGTGACACACTTCTCATTTTCCATCAACACTTTATATCCATTTTAAATGAGTTTTCCAACACTCATCATGTTGTGCTTCATACCTAAGGAAATATACACATTCTATATCTCCTTCTTTTCATCTTGCTTGGTGCAGACCATAATAGATCCTTTGCCTACTATGGGAATAGTTTCATTATTCTCAATTTTAATTTCAGACTTAAAAGTCTTAGCTATTAAAGAAAATAAACTTTCATTACCACTCATGTGGTTGCTACAACCACTATCTAGGTACCATACCTTAGGGATTCCTTCTTCACCGATGTTAGACATGATGAAGGCTATGAGATTGTTTGCATTTCCAATGTTCACATCAGCCACATTAGCATTTTGTTTTGACTAATCACCTTGTTTCTTCTAGAATTCACTTGCATAATTACTATTGGATTGATGATGGAATCCTTGTTTCATAGTCAAGTTTTTCCAATGAGATTGAATAGAAGCAAAAAAGTTTGTACATTCAATCTTGCATTCGACTATAACTAATTTACTTCTCACTTGTGGCTCTATGATAGCAACATCTAGATTCATTTTATTTCTTTTCTAAATTTACAGTGGATAATTTATGGCCATTTATGTAAAAATAATATCAAAAACCTAAAAAATTTCTCTACACATGAAGGTGCTAAGTGACAATTTTTCTAGGCACCAATGGATGTCGAGTGGCAGGTAGACAGTTTTGAGTGAACTTGACATAAGAACAAACAAAGTGAACTCAACACACAAAGGGAAACTAAGCACATGATAATGCTGAGTGAGCTCAATCGCCTCTATTAGGTTAACATCGGCACAAGACTATTCCAAGTGAGCTCAGTAGGGTCTATAGAGAGGAAACTGAATCAAGTCTTAACGGAGTGAGCAGAGTGACAAACTGCCATTAAAACATAGAAAGCCAAAGTATAAATATTTCAAAAATGACCTATAATACAAAATAACATCTAATGAGAAATAGAAGAAGAGTGACAAGAATAGGATATGTTTGTCTACTTGCTTGCTTTCTATTCAAAATATGATTAAAGCTATTACAAAATTTGGGAGCATTCGACTTCAACTAGAAAACACTAAATAATCCTAAAATATTAAGACTGATAAAAGCTTTAAACTTTAAACTTACAAATCTAATGGCTGAATACAACAATGCCTAGAGCAATTATTTCTTCAAAGGTTGAATCAACAATAACTTATAGAATGACAAAAGATCCAACACATGCAACTCACGAAGCTAAAAGCCTTCTATCTTCTAAACTCTTTACTCTGATCTACTAATCGATTTTCTTCTCTGCAACTACTTCAATCCTTATCTCTCTCTACTTGGAAAATTCTCTCTAACTCCACTAACTGGTCAAATGGATCAGATCATTCCTTTTGTCTTCTTTTCAAAAATATTTTCCTCCTATTTTCTAGATTTGAAAAACTCACCTACCTACATTCATTTTTTTTTACTCTCACAAGCCATCAGGGTGGTAGGTGGGTGTTTGTCTCTAGGGACAACCAAAATGCACGAGATATTTCAACACTCCCCCCTTTTCTCAAGCCAAACAAACAAGGATCACTATTGATCCAAATCAACTACACCAAGACACTCTCTTAGGTGTAAAAAAGATTCAATGCCTAATGGCTTTGTGAAAATATCTACTAGCTTCTACTCAAACTTTCAAAATTCTATTTTGATAGCTGCATTCTTCACCAACTCTCTAATGAAGTGATATCTAATCTCTATATGCTTGCTTCTCACATGAAAGATTGGATTCTTGGACAATTCAATTGATGAGATGTTGTCACAATAAATTGTGGTTCCTGTTATAATTCTTTAGAATAACTGAGAGGGGGGGGGGGGGGGTGGGGGGGGTGGGGTGAATCAGTTATCCAAGGTCCAATGCCATTTTTTCTCCAAATCCTTAATAGCACATAACTGAAACTATCATGCATGCAATTTAAGCAACTATGAAAAGTAAACATGCATCACACCATAACACTAAGAATTTGATAACCCAAAAGCCCTCCAGGAATAAGAAGGTAAAACTGGAGTGGGGATGATACCCACAAAATAACTACGCAATTGGTTTCAACCACTTCTGATGGTCTTCCCTGTTAAAGACCTACCCTGTTAAAGGCTACAACACATTGTTAAATGTGACCTTGTTAGAGGATTTCACCATACTGTTAGGAATGGGCCTGGTTAAAGGACTTTGGAACATTCACTTGGAATGTCACTCTATTAAAGGATTTACAACATGGCTATTAAACCAACCTAAGTCCATAGGATTTATCTTAACTGTTACAATTGCTAGAGAGTAGCAATAATGGGTTTTTATTTGATACAACTTACAACATATCTTGTAGATTACAGATCACACTTTGGTTCAATCCTTTGCTTGGCTTTAATCACTTCAGCTTTGTAAGCTTGTCATCTCAAGCTTTGTCACCTTGAGTCTTCTTACTCATCATACCAATGAAATCATATCCGTGGTCACCTATCGAAGCAGAGTATCTGTGCTCTTTTCCACCTTAGCACCTTCTTCAGCACTTCATGCTTTCTTTCTCTACCACCAAACTTTGCTTTATGACCTTATGACACCTTAAATAGAAATCTGGAATTCCTTTCCCACTTGATTCTCCCTCTCCAACTTTAGGGTTTCAATGGATTAGGTAAGATACAATGTATCTATCCCATATCTTGCTCTTATATAGAAACTTCATCTAGAATCCAATTATATTCATCAAAAAAAAATTTACATAGTGTTCTTGTGCCACTAGCTCATCATTCTTATCTTCTATCTATTTCATAGAATTCTAGATAACAACCATGTTGGCTCAGATCTGGGGAATCTTTGATTTTCAAAATAATGCAACAAATCAGCATTATTGATTTACTGATGCTTGGCACTTGAAGAAATTCTATGAAACTCGGTTCTTGAAATTCACTTGGTACTTCAATATGACTCGGCACTTGAAAACTTACTTGGCACCTATTTCTTTTCTACTACTCGGCACCTGATCTTCACTCGGCACCTGAAGACTACTTGACACCTGAAGATCACTCAGTACACACTAAGTTGAACTTTGCTCAGCTTCAACTAAAAATCTATTCAACACTAACTAGCTTGCTCAGCTCTTTCTAATGAATTTAGTTAGGCTTCACAAATGAGTTAGATATACCTTACATCTTTGATGTGTTTTAGTGTGTCCATCCTATGTGCCTTAGAGTATGTCATCAATACTCTATTTCATCAATGGCTTAGTTATTCCTTATACTTCATTACAACATCATAACTTCAACCTTTCTCTAGGTACTCTAGTTACATATTTTTTATTTCCACCTCCTTGTCAATCAACCAACTTATAGTATTTGGATCACTAAAGAAATTGTCATTCCTACAAGTAGCAAGTTTGACATCAATGAAAAAACAATGATTAAAAACATTCTTTATCAGTTCCATTACTCTTCAATCATTTCCAACAATCTCCCTCTTTGGCATTGATGGCAAACCAAACTAATCACTTGATCATCTTAGTTACCACCAAAATTTTCTACTACATTCTGCTTCATTCTTGACTGCTGCATCCTTTACTACTGATCTCATATATCTCCATATCTTTACCTTTTAGTTTCTCATAAATCTCCCTCTTTCATATATATCACCCTCTTGCTTTGTATTGACGAATGATCAGTTTCTGCATATATCTCCCTCTTTGACATAAATTCCAAAGATGTAACATCTTTAACATGCAAAATATAAGCTTTGCATCCCATGTTTTCTCCCTCTGTCACCATGCTTGTGACAGATTTGGAGTTTCTACTCCTGTTTTCATCCTCTGCATCATTCTTCTGATATTTAAATGATTTGTTCCTATTGATGCAGGGCAGCTCCTTTGTTTCTTTAAACTACTTGAGTTAGGGGCATTACCCCCAACTTGCCTCTAAGATATTCATAAGCATCCTTGGGCAATGATTTGGTGAAGATATCTACAGTTTGTTCCTTTGTGTGAATGTACTCCATCTTCACTTGTTTGTCTTCTACCAATTCTCTGACACAGTGATACTTGATTGCAATATGCTTAGTTTTTGCATGCATTACTGGATTCTTGGATATGTTTATAGCACTTGTATTATCACAATACAATATCACAGGTTTGGTTACCTCTTCTTTCATTCATTTCAATAAATGTGTGAGCCAGACAATGTTTGTGCAATTAACTATTGCTGCACATATTCTGATTCTACAATGGACTGAGATGTGCATGTTTGCTTCTTACTAATCCAAGTAACTATTTTTTTACCTAAAAATAATGCCCCTCCACTTGTACTCTTTCTGTCATCAATGTTGCCTCCCCAATTTGCATCTGTGTATGCATTGAGCTCAAACTTTTCATTCTTTTTATGATATAGGCCAAAGTCATCAGTTCCTTTGAGATACCTCATTATTATTTTTACTACTATGAGATGGTTCTCTTTAGGATTAGTAGAGAATCCAGCCACTATTCCAACTTCTAATGCTATGTCTAGTCTGCTATGTACAACATATTGTAGTTTTCCAATCATGGATCTGTATATTTTTGGATAGCTTGTCTTATTGCCATTGGTGTGTTGATTGGTTTTGAGTATTCTAATCTAAACATTTTAAGTATCTCTTTGATGTACTTTGATTGTGTCATAAATATGCCATGTTTTAGTTGATGTACTTGTAAACCAACAAAAATTTGATCTCTCCAAACATAGACATCTCAAACTCATGTTTCATTTTGTCAACAATTTTTTTGCAAAGCACTTCCTTTCCTCCAAACACTATGTCACCCACAAAGATTTTAGATACAATAATATCCTTACCTTCTTCTAATTTGATGCACATGTTGATGTTACCATTAGTTCTTTCAAATCCTATTTGTACTAGATACTTGTGAAGTCTCTCATACCATGCTCTAGGTGCTTGTTTCAGACAATAGAGTGCTTTATGTGGTTTACAAACCATATCCCTATTCTTTTCATCAACAAATCCCTCTAGTTGTTCAATATAGACTTCCTCTTCTAATATACCATTTAGAAAAGTAGACTTTACATCCATCTGATAGACTTTAAAACCTTTATATGCAGCATATGCAAGTAAAGTTCTTACTCCTATTTTTGCAATAGGGGCAAATGTTTCCCCATAGTCTAATCCTTCTTCTTGAGCATAACCCTTACATACTAGTCTGGCCTTGTTTCTAGTAATCTCACCATTCTCATCTAGCTTGTTTCTGAATACCCACTTGGTGCCAATCACATTCTTGTCAACTGGTCTAGGAACCAAACTCCATGTTTTGTTCTTCTTTATTTGATCAACCTCTTCTTCCATAGCTTTATACTAGTCACCATCTTGTAATGCATCATACACTATCTTAAGTTCAAATTTTCTTAATAGACATGATTCATTACTTAGTCTATTCATTGTCATTGGTTTTGTATCTTTGTCACCAATTATCTATTTAGCAGGGTGATGCCTCTTCACATATTTGAACAATCTTGGTTCTGTCCTTGTTTCCATATTTGATCTTTTAGATTTAGGATCACTATGCACTTTGTTGTTAGGTAGTTCTACATTTATGTCATGTGTACTAATTTTAGAGTTAGAATGAGTATTTCCTTCATTCTACAACTTAGCTTCTGAATGCAGCTCGACATTCACTAGTTGTGACTTAGCTGAGACTGAAACTTGCTGTTGAATCCCAATTTGATTGTTAGTATCCTCGTCAATAGGCATTCCTTCATAAGAATACACAAAGGTTCTGTAGTCATCCATTCTCTTTGGTTTTTCAACTTGGACATCTGCATGCTCATCAAAATTTATATTTGCACTTTCCACAATTTTGTCAGTGTTAGTACTTAAACACTTATACGCTTTACTTCTAGTGGAGTAACCAAAGAATATGCCTTCATCACTTTTTGCATCAAATTTTCCATTTCTAGCATCTTTAAGGATAAAGCATTCGCAACCAAATACTTTGAAATGCTTTACATTGGGTGAGTGAGCATACCATAATTCAAAAGATGTTGCACTTGTACCTTTCTTAATTTGTACTTAGTTTAGTGTATGAACAACCACACTTACAGCTTCTCTCCAATATTTTAGAGCAACATTCTTTTCCATCATTAATGTTCTGGCACAGTCAATCATAGATCTATTTCTCCTCTCAGCAATTCCATTTTGTGCGGGAGTTCTAGGGGCTAATGTTTTTCTTTTGATTCCTTTGTCTTTGCAGAATATCTCAAATTCATTTGATGTGAATTTACCGCCACTATTTGATCTCAGGCATTTTAAACTCTTTTCTGTTTCTTTTTCAACTCTAGCCACATACCACTTAAACATTTGAAAAGCATCCAATTTTTTCTTTAAGAACATAATAGTCATCATCTTGGAATAGTCATCAAGAAACAACATTATATATTTATCTCTTTTGTAGCTCTGTACTTCTATTGGACCACATAAGTTAGTATGGACTAACTCAAGTACTTCTTTAGATGTATAGTTTTTACTCTTGAAACTTGACCTGGTCATCTTTCCTAGCTAACATTGTTTGCACATGATATTGTCAAGTTTCTTTAGTTTAGGTAAACCTCTGACTTTCTTCATTTTACTAATATTAACTAGATTATCAAAGTTGACATGACATAGCCTTCTATGCCATAACCACACATCATCAAATTTTGCAACAAGACAAGAAGTATTTTCCAGATCAAGATAAAATAGATTACTTCTTGTTTGATCTCCTTTTCCTATCAATCTACTATCTGTATCATAGATTTTTTAAGTTTTATTTCCAAATTCTACTTTGCACCCTACATTGCCTAACTGTGAGACACTTAGTAGATTGTAGTTTAGTCCTTCAATATAGTATGCATTATCACATGAAATTTTCTCTATAAGCTTAATGGAACCTTTTCCTTTGATTTGACATGGAGCATCATTACCAAATCTAGCACTACTTCCATCATATTGAGTAAAGTTAACAAACTTACTTTTGTCTCCTGTCATGTGATGTGAGCATCTTCTATCTATGATCCATATATCATTCTTGTTCATACATGTTACCAGTGTTGTAGGCTCTTCTTCATCAGATTGGTCCTTCATGGCTACATAAACAACTTCATCATAATTATCATTAGAATTTTCTTCAACAATATAGCACTTCTTGCCTTTGTCTTTGTAATCTCTCTTATCATCTTCTCTTCTATTTTTGTACTTGTTGCCTTCCTTGTATTCCTTTTTCTGTGTACACCTCATAGAAATATGTCCTACTTCATTGCAATTGAAACAAATGATAGGTAGCTTACCTTTGAATTTTCCTTTGTCTCTGTAAAATATTCTAGCTAGTAATGCTTCTAATTGTTCCACATCTTCCTCATCAGTGCTACTATCACTAGATACATATTTCATCTTTCTTCCCTTTCTTGATTTCACCTATTCAGCATCTTTCAATGATAGCTTGGCCTTGAAAGCAGATTCAACATTCTCAGGTCTGTAGTTGTCAAAGTTAGATAACTCAAATGCAGTGAGTCTACCCACTATACCTTCAAAACTTAGATTGTTTCCTAGCACACATCTTAGCTCTTGTATAGCTGATACTCTAATAGCATAGATAGGGAGCAAGGTTCTTAAAAAATTACTATTAATAGTATCATCATCTAATTGACCATTCAAACATCTTATTGCACTTACCACTTCCTTTATTCTAGAGGCATACTGAACAACATTCTCACTTTCTTCCATTTTCATATCATCAAACTTTCCTCTGAGGCTTTCTCTTTTTTCTTTTTGAAAATTTTGATCTCCTCCATAAATGTTGATAGGACTTTCCACATCTTGAATGCAGTGTCACATCCTTTGATATCATCAAATTCAGCAAAGTTGAGTGCAGACGCAATTTCCAGCATTATTTGATTGTGTTCCTGTTTATTTTTCAAATCTTCTGCAGTAAAAGTACTAGTTGGATCAACATGTTCAGTAACAATTGAATTTTGGGCATAATCTCTAATGGATCCAAGATGTAACTTCATCAAGCTTTGCCATGCAAAAAAATTGTCTTTGTTGAGCTTGGGAACTTCTCTCTTAGGCATTTTGATCTTTTCTACTTCTAGTCCCTTTAAACTAAGTCAGTAGCAAGGCTTTGATACCAATTATTATAATTCTTTGGAATAACTAAGAGGGGGGGTGAATCAGTTATCCAAGGTCCAATGCTACTTTTTCTCCAAATCCCTAATAGCACATAACTGAAACTATCATGCATGCAATTTAAGCATCTATGAAAAGTAAACATGCATCACACCATAACACTAAGAATTTGATAACCCAGAAACCCTCTAGGAATAAGAAAGTAAAATTGGAGTGGGGATGATATCCACAAAATAACTACGCAATTGGTTTCAACCACTTCTGATGGTCTTCCTTGTTAAAGACCTACCCTGTTAAAGGCTACAACACATTGTTAAATGTGACCTTGTTAGAGGATTTCACCATACTTTTAGGAATGGGCCTAGTTAAAGGACTTTGGAACATTCGCTTAGACTATCACCATGTTAAAGGATTTACAACATGGCTATTAAACTAACCTAAGTCCATAGGATTTATCTTAACTGTTACAATTGCTAGAGAGTAACAATAATGGCTTTTGATTTGATACAACTTACAACATATCTTGCAAATTATAGATCACACTTTGGTTCAATCTTTTGCTTGGCTTTAATCACTTCAACTTTGTAAGCTTGTCATCTCAAGCTTCATCACCTTGAGTCTTCTTACTCATCATACCAATGTAATCATATCTATGGTCACCTATTGAAGCAGAGTATCTGTGCTCTTTTCCACCTTAAAACCTTCTTCAACACTTCATGCTTTCTTGCTCGACCACCACACTTTGCTTCATGACCTTATGACTCCTTAAATAGAAATATAGAATTCCTTTCCCATTCGATTCTTCCTCTCCAACTTTAGGGTTTCAATGGATTAGGTAAGATACAATGTATCTATCCTATATCTTGCTCTTATCTAGAAACTTTGTCTAGAATCCAATTATATTCGTCAAAAAATGTTTTACATAGTGTTTTGTGCCACCAAATCATCATTATTATCTTCTATCTATTTCATAGAATTCTAGATAACAACCATGTCGGCTCAGATCTGGTGAATCTTTGATTTTCAAAATAATGTAGCAACTCGGCATTATTGATTTATTGATGCTCGACACTTGAAGAAATTTTGTGAAACTCGGCTCTTGAAATTCACTCGGCACTTCAATATCACTCGACACTTATATCTTACTTGGCACTTGAAAACTTACTCAGCACCTATTTCTTTTCTTCTACTCAACCTGATCTTCACTCGACACCTAAAGACTGCTCAGCACCTGAAGATCACTCGGCACACACTAAGTTGAACTTTTCTCGGCTTCAACTAAAAATCTATTCGGCACTAATTAGCTTGCTTGGCTCTTTCTAATGAACTTAGTTAGGCTTCACAAATGACTTAGCTATACCTTACATCTTTGATGTGTTTTAGTGTGTCCATCCTCTTTGTCTTAGAGTATGTCATCAATATGCTATTTCATCAATGGCTTAGCTTTTCCTTATACTTCATTACAACATCATAAGTTCAACCTTTCTCTAGGTACTCTAGTTACATCTTTTTGATTGCCACCTCCTTGTCAATCAACCAACTTATAGTATTTGGATCACTAAAGAAATTGTAATTCCTGCAAGTAGCAAGTTTGACATCAATGACAAAACAATGATTGAAAACATTCTTTATCAGTTCCATTACTCTTCAATCATTTCCAATAGTTCCATCCTCTTGCCTTGCATTCAAATATGTCAACATCCTTCTCAACCAACTAGCTTTACATGCTACTAAATTTGCTACTATGTATTTAGCATCTACTATAGATTGAGAAACAATAGGTTTCTTCTTGGATGCCCATGAAATTGCACTTGATCCCATATGAAACATGTATCCAAAAGTGCTCTTTTAATCATCTAAACTTCTAGCCTAATCACTATCTATGTAACCAACAAATTTGAAATCATTCTCTATAGTATAAAAATTTTCAAATCCTATAGTACCATTCACATACCTTAGAATCATCTTTCCCACTTGCCAATGGGAATCCTTTGGTGTTTCCAAAAATCTAGAAATCAAACTTACTGCATGCATCATGTCTGGCTGAGTTGCAATCAAATACATGAAATTTATAACCATACTCTTGTATAGTGTTGCATTCACATTTTTACTGCAATCTTCCTTGCTCAAATTTAGACCTATTATTGTTGGTGTTGGGGCCACCTTAATATTCTACATTTTGAATCTCTCCAAGATCTGCCTTGCATATTTTTCTTCAAAGATGAAGATGCCATCATGCATTTGTTTTATTTCTATGCCTAGAAAGTACTTCAAGAGAACTAGATCTATCATTTAAAATTCATTTTTTATAGCCTCTTTGAACTCACCAATTATGAAATTATCATTTCTAGTAAAGATTAAATCATCTACATACAAGACAACAATGAACACATTACCATTTTCTGCCTTGATATAAAGTGTAGGCTCACCATCACTTTTTCTAAAGCCATTGCTCATCAAATATGAGGCAATCCTACTATACCATGCCCTTGTATCTTGCTTGAGCCCATAAATAGATCTCTTCAATCTATAAACTTTGTGTTCTTCACCTACAACTTCATAACCAGGTGGCTGCTCCACATAAACTTCTTCTTTCAATACACCATTCAAGAAGGTGGCTTTCACATCCATTTGATATACCTTGCATTTGTTCTAGGCTACAATTACTATGACAACATGCATGATTTCCATTCTTACAAATGGGGCATATGTCTCATCAAAATCTCTACCATACTACTGCTTGCACCCCTTGACCACCAAACATGCCTTATGCCTATCTAATTTTCCTTCAACATTGCACTTGGTCTTGTATACAAATTTCACTCCAATTACTTTTTTATTGGGAGGAAATGTAGTTAACTCCCATGTCTCATTTCTTTCAATAGCATCTATTCCCTCATCCATGGCATTACACCATTTCTCTTCATTCACAGATTCCTCAAAATAAATTTGATCACTATGAGAAAATTATTCAAAATTTACACTTTCATCATAATCTTCTTCATACCTTTCATCGTGGTATATCTCCCTTAGACTTTTGGTCTTTCTTGTCAATAGGGAGGTGAGAGTAGGATCTAAATTTTTAGTATTGCTACTACTACTATTTTGCATACTAGCCCAAGGTTGTCTTGAAGTGCTTAGAGCTGTTGCTCGGCATGTTAAGGGCTACTAGCCTTTTTGCCTTTGTTTACAATCTATATTTGTTGCTCCATCTTCTTGCCGATCACTAATGTCATCTTCTTCCTCTTCAATAGTAGGAACTTTAGTTGAAGTGCTTGATGATTCATCTACCGAGTCATCCCATGATTGATTTTCAAGAAACTCCACATCTCTTGAAATGATGATCTTCTTGTCAATTGGATCATATAACCTTTAGGCCTTTGATTCTGAGTTGTTCCCTATGAGGATGAACTCCACACCTTTTTCAACTATATTTTTCATTTTTTCCTTAGGCACATGTGCATATGCTACATATCTGAACACTCTCAAGTGCTCAACTGTCCATCTATTCCTTGACAAAGCCTCAAGAGCTGTCTTGTAAGAAAATGATTTCATAGGACACCTATTGATTAAATATACTATTGTTGCTAAAAATTCTCCCCAATATTCAATTGGAAGTTCTTTTACTTTCATCATGCTTCTTGCCATTTCAACAATGGTCCTATTTTTTCTCTTAGCCACTCTAGTTTGCTATTGAGTATAAGTAGCTATAAGTTTTTTCTTGATGTCATTTTGCCTACAAAAGTTTACAAACATATTGGAGGTATAATCCCTTCCTCTATCTGATCTAAGGATGTTAATATATTGTCTACATTCTTTTTAAGCTAGGGCTTTAAATTCTACAAATTTTTCAAATGCTTCATATTTGTTCTTTAAAAAATACACCCATGTCCTATGACTAAAATCATCTATGAATGTCATAAAACAAGTACTCCCCCTAATAGATATAGTTTCATAGGGTCTACCAAATTAGAATGCACCAATTCTAATGGTGCTCAAGCCCTTGTAGAATTTCCAAAATTAAAAGGAAGGCTATGTTGCTTACCCAATATGCAAGCCTTACATTTGTTATATGAATTTACAATACTTGGCAAACTATCTACCATTCTTTTCTTGGACAACAAATTTAAACCAGCAAAGCCAAGATGTCTATACTTGAGATGCCAAAGCTTGAAGGGATCTTCAATCACACTCCTAAGAGATGATTTCTGCTATACTACTGTACATGCATGTTTGGGAGGTGCAACATTGACTTGAGAAGAGAAACATGTCTCTATTCTCAACGAGAAAATCTAGTTCTTTGTCATTTGGATTGCTGCAAATAATCTATTACTCCCATCATTCTCATGAATGACACACTTGTCATTTTCCATCAGCACTTTATATCTGGTTTGAATGAGTTGTCCAACACTCATCAAGTTGTGTTTCATACCTGGGGAAATATACACATTTTGTATCTCCTTCTTTTGATCTTGCTTGGTGAGGACCATAATAAATCCTTTGCGCACTATGGGAATGGTTCCATTATTTCCCATTTTAATTTTAGACTTAAAAGTCTTATCTATGAAAGAAAATAAACTTTCATTACCACTCATGTGGTTGCTAAAACCACTATCCAGGTACCATACCTTAGGGCTTCCTTCTTCACCGATGTTACACATGATGAAGGCTGTGGGATTGTTTGCATTTCCCATGTTCACATTAGCCACATTAGTATTTTTCTCTGACTGATCACCTTGTTTCTTCTATCATTCACTTGCATAATTACTATGGGATTGATGATGGAATCCTTATTTCACATTCAATTTTTCCCAATGAGATTGAATAGAAGCAAGAAAGTTTGTACATTCAATCTTGAATTCGACTATAACTAATTTACTTATCACATTTGGTTCTACGATAGCAACATCTACATTCATTTTATTTCTTTTGTATATCTATAGTGGATAATGTATGGCCATTTATGTGAAAAATAATATCGCAAACCTAAAAAATTTCTTGACACATGAAGGTGCCAAGTGATAGTTTTGCTTGGCACCAATGGATGTCAAGTGGCAAGTAGACTATGTTGATTGAACTTAGCACAAGAACAAAATGAGTGAACTTTGTACACAAAGGGCAACTCAGCACATGATAATGATGAGTGAGCTTGATCTCTTCTATGAGGTGAAGCTCAGCACAAGACTATGTCAAGTGAGCTTAGTAGCATCTACAGAGGGGAAATTCAGTCAAGTCTTGACCAAGTGAGCAAAGTGAAAAACTACCATTAAAATTCAAAGAGCTGAAGTATGAAGATTTTGACAATGATCTTCTCTAATACAAAATAACATGTAATGATAAATAGAAGAAGAGTGAGAAGAAAAAAAAATGTTTGCCTACTTGATTTCTTTCTATTCAAAATATGATTAAAACTATTACAAAATCTGGGAGAATTCAGCTTCAACCAGAAAACCCTAAATAACCCTAAAATATTCAGACTGATTAAAGCTTTAAACATTAAACTTATAGCTCTAATGGTTGCATGCAAAAATGCTTGGAGCAATGCACAAAGCTGAAACCCTTATGTCTTCTGAACTTTTTACTTCGATTTGCTAATTGATTTGCTTCTCTGCAACTACTTGAATCCTTCTCTCTCTCTACTCTACAAATTCTCTCCAACTACACTAACTGGTCAAATGGATATGATCATTCCTTTTGTCTTCTTTTCAAAAATATTTTCCCCCTCTTTTCTAGATTTTAAAAACTCACCTACCTGCATTCATTTTTTTTTATTGTTGTAGGCCATCAAGGTGGTAGGTGGGTGATTAGCTCTAGGGATAGTCAAAACACGTCAAATAGTTCAACACTCCCCCTTTTTCCTGAGCCAAACAAACAAGGATCACTGCTAATCCAAATCAACTACACCAAGAAACTCTCTTAGGTGTAAAAAAGTTTTAATGCCTAATGGCTTTGTGAAAATGTCTGCTAGTTGTTGCTCAGTTTTGCAAAATTGTATTTTGATATCCTCATTCTTCAGAAACTCTCTAATGAAGTGATATCTAATCTCTACATGCTTAATTCTCCTATGAAAGACTGGATTCTTGGATAATGCATTTGATGAGATGTTGTCACAATAGATTGTGGCTCCATCCTTTTCCTTTCATTCAAATTTGTCAACATCCTCCTTAACCAAATAGCTTGACATGCTACTACATTTTTTGCTATGTATTTAGCCTCTACTATAGATTGAGAAACAATAGGTTTCTTCTTGGATGCCCATGAAATTGCATCTGATCCCATATGAAACATGTATCCTGAAGTGTTCTTCCTATGATCTAAACTTCCAACCCAATCACTATTTGTGTAACCAACCAACTTGAAATCATTTGCTATAGTATAAATTTTTTTGAATCCTTTAGTACCATTCACATACCTTAGAATAATCTTTCCTACTTGCCAATGGGAATCCTTTGGTGTTTTCATAAATCAAAAAATCAAACTTACTGCATGCATCATGTCTAGCTGAGTTGCAATCAAATATATAAAACTTCCAACCATACTCTTATATAGTGTTGGACTCACATTTTTTCTGCAATCTTCCTTGCTCAACTTTAGACCTTCTACTATTGGTGTTGGGGCTGCCTTACTATTCTACATTTTGAATCTCTCCAAGATCTACCTTGCATATTTTTCTTGAGAGATGAAGATGCCATCATGCATTTGTTTTACTTCTATGCCTAGAAAGTACTTCAAGAGACCTAGATCTATCATTTCAAATTCATTTTTCATAGCCTCTTTGAACTCACCAATTAGGAAACTATCATTTCCAGTAAAGATTAAATCATCTACATACAAGACAAAAATCAACATGTTACCGTTTGTTGTCTTGATGTAAAGTGTGGGCTCACCATCACTTTTGCTAAAGCCATTGCTCATTAAATATGAGTCAATCCTATTATACCATGCCCTTGGAGCTTTCTTGAGCCCATGAAGAGCTCTCTTCAATCTATAAACTTCTTTCAGTACACCATTTAGGAAGACGGACTTCACATCCATTTGATATACCTTACATTTTTGTTGGGCTACAATTTTTATGATAGCATGCACGGATTCTATTCTTACAACTGGGGCATATGTCTCATCATAATCTCTACCATACTGTTGCTTGTACCCCTTGACCATTAAATGTGCTTTATGCCTATCTATTTTTCCTTCAGCATTGCACTTAGTCTTGTATACCCATTTCACTCCAATTCTTTGTTTCTTGGGAGGAAATTTAGTTAACTCCCATGTCTCATTTCTTTCAATACCATCAATTTTCTCATCCATGGCATTACACCATTTCTCTTCATTCACAACTTCCTTAAAATAAATTGGATCACTATGAGAAAATAGTCCAAAATTTATGCTCTTATCATAATCTTCTTCATACCTTTCATCTTGGTATATCTCCCTTAGACTTTTGGTCTTTCTTGACAATAGTGAGGTGACTGGGATCTAATTTTTTAGTATTGCTACTACTACTATTTTGTATACTAGCCTTAGGCTATCTTGAAGTGCTTGGAGCTATTGCTTGGCATGTTAAGGGCTACTTGCCTTTTTGCCTTTTCTTGCAATCTATGTTTGTTGCTCCATCTTCTTGTTGATCACTAATGTCATCTTCTTCCTCTTCAATAGTAGGCACTTTACTTGAAGTGATTAAGGATTTATCTACCAAGCCATCCCATTATTTATTTTCAAGAAACTCCACATCTCTTGAAATGATGATCTTCTTTTTAATTGGATCATATAGCCTATAGGCCTTTGATTATGAGTTATACCCTATGAAGATGCACTTCACACCTTTTTCATCTAGCTTTTGCCTTTGTTTCTTAGGCACATGTGCATATGCTACACATTTCAACACTCTCAAGTTCTCAATTGTCCATATGTTCCTTGACCAAGCCTCAAGAGGTATCTTGTCAGAAATTGATTTATTAGGACACCTGTTGATTAAATATACTATTTTTGCTATAGCTTCTCCCCAATATTCAGTTGGAAGTCCTTTTTCTTTCATCATGCTTCTTGCCATTTCAACAATGATCTTGCTTTTCCTCTCAACCACTCCATTTTTTTGTGGAACATAACTATCTATAAGTTCTTTTTCGATGCCATTCTAACTCCAAAAATTTACAAACATATTGGAGGTATATTCCCCTCCTCTATATGATCTAAGGAGCTTAATATATTATCCACATTCTTTTTCAGCTAGGGCTTTAAATTCTACAAATTTTTCAAATGCTTCATATTTTTTCTTTAAAAAATACACCCATGTCCTATGACTAAAATCATCTATAAATGTCATAAAATAAGTACTCCGCCTAATAGAAATAGTTTGCATAGGGCCTACCAAATCAAAATGCACCAATTCTAATGGTGGTTGAGCCCTTGTAGAATTTTCAGAATTAAAAGGAAGCCTATGTTGCTTACCCAATATGCAAGCCTTACACTTGTCATATGAATCTACAATGATTGGCAAACCATCTACCATTCTTTTCTTGGACAAAAAAATTAAACTAGCAAAGAAAAGATGTCCATACTTGAGGTGCCAAAGCTTGGAGGGGTCTTCAATCATGGTCCTAAGAGCTGATTGCTGATGTACTATTGTACATGCATGTTTGGGAGGTGCAACACTGACTTGAGAAGAGAAACATGTCTCTATTTTGAATGGAAACATCTGGTTCTTTGTCATTTGGATTGTTGAAAGTAATCTATTACTCCCATCCTTCTCATGAATGACACACTTGTCATTTTCCATAAGCACTTTATATCCAATTTGAATGAGTTGTCCAACACTCATCAAGTTGTACTTCATACCTAGGGCAATATACACATTCTATATCTCCTTTTCATCTTGCTTGGTGCAGACCATAATAGATCCTTTGCCCACTATGGAAATGGTTCCATTATTTCCCATTTTAGTTTTAGACTTAAAAGTCTTATCTATGAAATAAAATAAACTTTCATTACCACTCATGTGGTTGCTACAACCACTATCTAGGTACCATATCGTAGGGCTTCCTTTTTCATCAATGTTACACATGATGAAGGTTGTGGGATTGTTTGCATTTCCCATGTTCACATTAGCCACATTAGCATTTTTCTTTGATCGATCACCTTATTTCTTCCAGCATTAACCTACATAATGTCCATACTTATGATAGTAGTAGCATTCAACATTACTCTTATTGGAGTTGTAATTCTTCTTACCTCCTCAAGAGTTTTTTTGAGAGGTGCTTGCTCCCTCTTGGTTGCTTGCTCATCTTGATCTTTCTACACCAACATTCCTTTGACCATTCCTTCCATGACCTTTTCTTCTTGAGCCTCTACTAGAGCCATTTCTACCTCTCCCCCTACCTCTTGAGTTCTCTTGAGCCTTGAAATATTGCTCTTGGGAAGTAGTTTTTGATCTGTTTAACTGATGCTCATGGGTTTGAAGAGTTCACATTAACTCATCCATGGTCAATGTGGTGAGGTCCTTTGCTTCCTCTATGGTCATGACAAGATTTTCATATTTATGAGGTAAACTCCTCAATATTTTCTCTACTATTCTCTACTCATCATATTCTTCTCCATTTGATTTGAGCTAATTTATCAAAGTGGAGATTCATGAGTTGAACTCTGCCATAGGTTCATTGTCTCTCATCTTAAGGTTCTCAAACATTCTTCTGATCATCTATAGCTTTACTACTCTAACCTTATTAGTCCCCTTGAAGTTCATCTCAAGGATGTCCCATGCTTCCTTTGCATAATTTTTTGCTACAATCTTTGGAAAAACTATCTCCATCATCGCTGCCTCAATCAGACTTAATGCCTTAACATCGTTTCTCGTTGACTCTTTCAACTGATTTTTGTGTGGATTTGTCAGAGTAGCATACTGAGTTGGGTCTATCACATCATTGAACCCATTTATCAAAAACTCCCATAAATCATTTACAACCATTATGTTTTTCATCTTCTTTGCCCATGTATCATAGTTTTGTCCATTAAAGGATGGTGGCTACTACCATATCTTTCCTGTATCTCCTGCCATGTCAAATATCTCAAAAAAAAAAAACAAATGCCCTAACTCAATATGAATGTGGGGTCTCAAAGCTCTAATACCATGTGAGAAATAAAATCACAAACCTAAAAAATTTCTTGACACCAATGGATGCCAAGTAGTAGGTAGATGGTGTCAAGTGAACTTGTCACACAAAGGGCAACTCAACACATGAAAATGCTTAGTGATCTCAGTCTTCTCTATGAGATGAAGCTTGGCACAAGACTATGTTGAGTGAACTCGGCAAGGTATATAGAGAGGAAACTCAATCAAGTCTTGACCAAGTGAGCCAAGTGACAAATTGCCATTAAAATGCAGAGAGCCAAAGTATGAAGATTTCAACAATGATATTCTCTAATACAAAATAACATGTAATGACATATAAAAGAAGAGTGACTTGAACAAGATATGTTTTCCTTATTTCTTTCTTTCTATTCAAAATATGATTAAAACTATTACAAAATCTAGGAGAATTTGGCTTCAACCAGAAAACTCTAAAATAGCCCTAAAATATTTAGATTGATTAAAGATTTAAACTTTAAACTTATAGCTCTGATGGCTACATACACCAATGCGTGGAGCAATTCATGCTTCACAGGTTGAATCAACAATAACTTATAGAATGACAAAAGATCCAACATGTACAACTCATGAAACTAAAACCCTTTTGTCTTCTCAACTCTTTACTCTAATCTGTTGATCGATTTGCTTCTCTGCAACTGCTTCAATTCTTCTTTCTCTCTGCTCTGCAAATTCTTTCTAACTCCACTGACTTATCGAATGGATTAGATCACTCCTATTGTCTTCTTTTCAAAAATCTTTTCCCCCTCTTTTCTAGATTTGAAAAACTCACCTACCCACATTCATTTTTTCTAATTGTTGCAAGCCGTCAGGGTGGTAGGTGGGTGTTTGGCTCTAGGGATAACCAAAATGCATTAGATATTTCAAAAATTTAAGAAATTTAATCTAGTTGTAGATAAGTTGCTACTGGTTGTTTACAACATAGTAGACCAACCCATTAGGGAGGTTGGTGACAATAAAGCATAATTTTCAACTGTAGCATCCTTAACCTTTCAATCCAGCTATGCATATCAATTCAATAGGGCATCGATGATGTCCCTTACACTATGATGTAGATTATAAAAGAGAGGAAGAATAGAAAAATAGAATAAAAAAATACTATAAAATTACACAAAGAAAGATTTTACACACTAAAACATGAATCTTTTATTCATGGCTCTCAATACAACTTGAAGAAATCAATAAAGATTAGTATGTAGAGAGCTTATGCCTCACTCTTAGTTCTACTATTGATGCAAAATTTCGATGTGGTTATGATGCAATGAGATAAAGAGATCATGCGGTGATTTTTTTTATCGAGTGGTAGTTAGACAATCAGTTTCACATGAGAAATAGTGAAAGTAGAATTGCAATTTAAATATAATGCAAATAATGAATAGTGTCATGCATAGTTTTACTATAATTCTTTGAGAGTTAATATTTATTAATCCTCATACATTTAGTTGTTATGCTATGTATAATTTAGAAGTTCTAATTATAGTTTACATGATTATGAGATGCATGTTAAATGCATGAGACATAAACAAAAAAAGTTGACTATTTTTAGGAGATATCATCTCTATATAGTGGTATCAGATTATTGACTTTATTGAGTTGCATAATAGAAAGTGTGTCATAGAAGCCATTAGGTAAAGACCTCATATTGGAGGCAATATGTATTTGAAAGAAAATGAATAAAAGACTCATTGTTTGTGTGTAACATTGTGTTTGTTCTTTTCTCTATTTTCTTCCCTTGTTTCTCTATGTGTTTTCAAATTTTGCATTTGGTATCAGAGCAAGGTTAATGTAGAATCTACAAATACATAGAGAAATAAGGGAAGAAAATAGAGAAAATAAAGAACACAATGTTACACACCAATAATGAGTCTTTTATTCATTTTCTTTAAAATAAATATTGCCTCCAATGTGAGGTCTTTACCCAATAGCTGCTATGACACACTTTCTATTATGTAACTCAATTAACTCAATAACATGAGATCACTATGTAGAGATGATATCTCCTAAAAATAGCTAACTCTTTTTGTTTACATCTCATGCATTCAATAGGTATCTCATAATCACATAAACTATAATTAGAATTTCTAAATTATGCATAGCATAACAACTAAATGCATTAAGATTAACAACTATTAAGTCTCAAGGAACTATACTAAAACTATGCATGGCACTATTCATTGCATCCATTATATTTAAATTTCAATTTTTCTTTATTGATTGTCTAATTGTCACTTGACAAAAAAAATCACCACATAATCTCTTTATCTCATTAGCATCGTAACCGCATAAAATTTTGCATGAGTAGTGGCTAGGAGTGAGGCATCAGCTCTATATATACTAAAAAGGTGAATTATTAGTTAAATAGCTATATTTTATTCCATATTATTTATATGGAATATCAATTGAGATGAGCTTTCACTCATGTAGACGGTGCATGGAAGAAATTAATATTCCAACATGTCAACTCATTTTTAACTTCTAAAATTATGATTCACTTTCTTGCTAATGCAGCAGGTAAGGGTGATGGACAAGATTTCAGTAAATGAATGATTCAAATATATCTACTAACATTGGACTACAAATGATTCAAATGGATATTAGGTTTACAATAGCACCCAACACTCCAATCTTGAGCAATCTTCCTAAAACTCTTATTCTTTACTTAGAACAACCACAAACACTTCTCATCCCAATCAAATTTTCAAGAAAAACCTTTTGAACACCCAATCATATCAACCTACAACCTTTCATATCCTTTTGATTCATTAATTCGATCTCAAAAAATAAATAAGCCAAAATACACCACCTTGCTGTCCTCTAGATAGACTTGTGGACAATCACAATAACTTTTAAACCAAACTAAATTTCTTCAATCCCTCTATTTATTTTGGGCATAATTGGGTTATCTTCATTTTGTTCAAAGAACATTAAAATCCAACAGTTCAATCTAAAGATATTATTCCAACATCAGACCTTATTTTCTGTAACTTTTATTTATGAACTTTTACCCTTTCTCCAAACAATGATCAATCTTTCTTATTGTTTTTGCACATCACTTGTTAAATATATATAATACAATGTTAGAAATTAACATCCCATGAATATTAGGCCTTTATATTCATGGAATACACATCATTATATTGAAGCCCTACTATACAGTAATTTAGAAGCAAAATGTGCAACAACAAACTCAAAATTAACATGATAGTGATTCAGTATAAAGACAAACTCATTCAAAAATGATTTGCAGCTTGTTGGAACAAGACTTTCAATGTATTATATAGTCCTTTCAATAAAATAAAATAAATCCTTCAACAACAAAGCTAGTACTGGACATGATGATGTCACCTTCTTGAAATGATACAAGCTTCTTTGAGTTGTCCATGTCCATGTGAAGGTCAAGGTTTGTCAAGAGTGCAACAATTTGCAAAAATCCGTTAAGAAATCTCCTATAAAACTCGCAGAGAATTAGATTAATGCATTATTTTATTATTTATTAGTTAAAAACCTATGATTATGCATACTCATATGGGTTGTCTTGTTGACATCACAGGAGTTCACATAATCAACTAAGTTTTCATGTAGACAACACAGTTGTTCTCACTCTAATTAAGCACATGGTGTCTACAACATCTTTTCACATGACACACCTATGTAAGATTATCCTCTCATCATTTCACTAACTTCTTTGCCCATTTTATAACTCCCTTATAACTTCCATAACCTATTTTATTGGTTAAATGGATTAGTTTAATGTTTTAGACATTCAAATTCCCTCCATTGTTAACTAACTATTGGATTTTGAAAATTCAAAATTCCAACTTATATTTTATTGAATTCTTGTAAACCAAAGAACACTAAACTCTCTAATTTTGATCTGTTATTATTATTAACCTTTCCTACACCTTTACTAGACTCTAAACACTCCATTTTAACCCAAGAACTCTATTGGTCCTCTATATAGAGCAAAATTTTATCTATTTAGGACTTTTAACTATTTCTAAAAATTTTATAATCAAAAGACATTATAGGTTTTAGTACTTCCCAATTGATTTTAAAACTCTATTTATGTATTCCATCCTTCTAATTTTCTTTGAGGGTCTTTATGGTCTTCATAATCTTCAACTTTGGCTTGAATATTTGAGGTACTCCTGCACCATACTCCCCACCATAAAAAGAACTCTTTCCCCAAGAGTTGAACTATGATCCATTGTTCCTTACTCCCATCTACTACTACTGAGGGATGAAATTGTTCCCTAAAGTGATCTACTCCTTCATCTACATTAGACTGCTAGAAAGTCTTTATTTCTCCCTGCTCTGTCACCATATCACCCACCCTCTTAGAGGACACTTCATTACTCCAACCATAACAAAAGGTTGTTCAAGCAGCCCTACTACCCTTGGACTGTCCTACCTCTTAGCCTAGCATTGCTTCCAACCAATATCATAATGTGGAGTACCCTAATCCTACACTAGAACATTTCTTCCAAAACACATCAGTATAGATTTCTTATCACTCCTCACCAATGGATGCAACTTATACTTCACCTTTCCTTGTTGAACTACATATGTATTTTTATAGCCATTATGCATGACTCTCCTTGAACATTGCCAAGATCTTCCCAAAATGAGATGCCCACAAGTCATGTGCATGACATCACATAGTACCTTGTCCCTATAACTCTCAACTAAAAATTGAACCATCACTTGATCCTTAACCAAAAAATTTTGATTCTCATTGACCCAAGTAGCATAATAAGGAGCAGTATGTGCAAAAGTTTTCAAATTTAGTTTCTTAACAACCTCATAAGATAACACATTATTACTTGCCCCTAAAAAAATTATAAACTTTCATACCTTGCCTTGAATGAGATAATTTGATCTAAATATGCCTGGATCTTTTGGTATTTGATTGCTTCTTCCTATCAGTAAGCAGTCTCCTTCTTCTGGAAGAAGTTCAATGGGCTCATTCTGCTCATCCTTTCTTGGCTCTTCATTAATGAAGTTTACTCTTCTATCTCTCCCTTTTTCTTCCTACCATTTAGGACATTGGAAGGACTAATGGTCTACTTCATTGCAACTGAAGCATCTTCCTATGAATACTCCATTTTCTCTTCCTCCACTTCTTCCACCTCTATAACCCCCTCTTGATTCTAATTTTTTTTTTTTTTTTTATCCTTATCATTGCTGCTCTGAAAATCAGTAGTACCTCTTCCCCCTCTTCCTCTCATGGAAGATCCACCTCTATTGCTGCTCTACTTTTCTTGTCTCCTTCTTATCTTCTCTTTAGCCTTCAATGCTAATTGATAACATTCATCAACTGACCTTGGGGTAGAAAGACTAAGTTCATCCTAGATGTTAAACCTCAGTCCCCTCATATACCTTTCAATATTTTCCTCCATCTATTCATCATGATCCACTCTGATATCAAGCTTGTGAAATTCCTTAGTGTACTTCTATACTTCCATCTCCTTTTGCCTAAAATCTCTCATTTTCTTGTACAACTGTACTCTATAATCCTTTGGGAAAAATTTTGCCTTCATTTTGTCCACCATAGTATACCAAGATGTGACCTTGGGTCTACCATTCTTCCATCTATCTGCCTAGATGCAATCCCACCACAACAAAGCATTTCCCTTCAACCTAGACTTTGTTATCTTTACTTTTTTCTTCTCCTCTATCCCTTCACACTCAAAGAAATTTTCCATTGCACTGAACCAATATATTAGTTCTTCATCATCCATCTTTCCTCCATACATAGGTAAGTCCATCCTTACCCTTCTATCTTCACTCCTTATGGCTTTTGCTAACTTAGTCATCCTTACTTCCTCAAGATCCTCTTCTTCTTCTTTAGGTTCTTCTTCCTCTTCCTCATCTCTAATTTCTTTATCCAATTTGATGCTCTTATCCTTCTTCTCTAGTGTTGACAACTTCTTCAACATAGACTTTATCAATCTATATTTTTTAGCATTCTCTTTGTCCCTTTGGTCTAATGATGCCCTTAAATTTTGGTTATTTGGCACTTGTTCTTTCACTATCTTTGCCAACTCAACATTTTTCAACCTTGTAGGAATCTCTTCTTCTCCCTCAGACATGGCTGCTTGCTCACTTGGCACAAGAATCTACTCTAGGGCTACTCCTCCCAAGATAATTCAATTGTAAGGGCTTTCTAAAGGATTCAAGGACCAACTTCACAAGACCAATTCAATTTCCACAAGACCTTTCCCTCTCAGATACCACTTGATGCAGCAGGTAAGGGTGATGGACAAGATTTCAGTCAATGAATGATTCAACTTCAAAGTTTCTACACTTCAACTATGCTTCAAGAGACATAATTCATGAATACACCCTTCCCAAAGGAAAAAAATGGTAAAATATATCAATTAACATTGGACTACAAGTGAGTCAAATGGATATTAGGTTTACAATAGCACCCAACACTCCAATCTTGAGCAATCTTCCTAAAACTCTTATTCTTTACTTAGAAAAACCACAAACACTTGTCATCCCAATCAATTTATCAAGAAAAAACTTTTCAACACCTAATCATATCAACCTACAACCTTTCATATCCTTTTGATTCATTAATTCGATCTTAGAAAATAAATAAGCCAAAATACACCACCTTATTGTCCTCTAGATAAACCTGTGGACAGTCGCAATAACTTTTAATCAAGACCAAATTTCTTCAATCCCTCCATTAATTTTGGGTTTAATTAGGTTATATTCATTCTATTCAAAGAACATTAAAATCTAAGGGTTCAATACAAAGATATTACCCCAACATCAGATGACATTTTCTGCAACTTTTATTTATGATCTTTTACCCTTTCTCCAAACAATGATCAATCTTTCTTATTGTTTCTGCACATCACTTGTTAAATATATATAATAAAATGTTAGAAATCAACATCCCATGAATATTAGGCCTTTATATTCATGGAATGCACATCATTTTATTGATGCCCTACTGTATAGTAATTTAGAACCAAAATGTGCAACAACAAACTCAAAATTAATATGATAGTGATTCAGTATAAAGACAAACCCATTCAAAAATAATCTGCAACTTCTTGGAACAAGACTTTCAATGTATTATATGGTCCTTTCAATAAAATAAAATAAAGCCTTCAACAAAAAAGTACAAACATATATTGTTGCAAAGAATAAAGAATTTTTATTGCTCTTTCTTTTTCCTTATTATCCTCGTACATCTCTATGGATTTTTATACCACAACTTCCTCATACATTTTATAACTCCCTTATAACTTCCATAACCTATTTTATTGGTTAAATGGATTAGTTTGAGGTTTTAGACATTCAAATTCCCTCCATTGTTAACTAATTTTTGGATTTTGAAAATTCAAAATTCCAACTTATAATTTATTGAATTCTTTTAAACCAAAGACCACTAAACTCACTAATTTTGATCTGTTATTATTATTAACCTTTCCTACACCTTTACTAGACTCTAAAAACTCCATTTTAACCCAAGAACTCTATTGGTCCTCCATACAAAGAATTTTTTTTATCTATTTAAGACTTATAACCATTTCAAAAATTTGTATAATCAAAAGCCATTATAGGTTTCAGTACTTCCCAATTGATTTGAAAACTCCATTTATGTATTCCATCCCTTCGATTTTCTTTGAGGGTCTTTGCAGTCTTCATAATCTTCAACTTTGGCTTGAATATTTGAGGTGCTCCTGCACCACTTGCCACTTAATTTAGATTGAATTTATTTTATCCTTTATTAAATTAAATCAGATCACTTTCCATGCAATCATTATTGATGAACTACTATTAAGGTAATGGTTTTGTCAGATGATTAAGGGAAGTAGCACCAAAATTGGAGGATTTTTTACCAGTGATGAGAACATGCATAAAGATGGTAAGAAAATGTTAAAATCCTCTTCTCCACACTCTCCTTATGAGGAATGCTTGGCTTTTTACCCACTGCTTTGATACTTTTGGTTGTGGTTATAGATCAGTGGGAGACTTGCTGAGGGTTTCCCAAGTCTAAAAGCCATGCAAATATTTTTTTATGTAGGGTTTGGAGTAATGAAAGTTGTGTTAGAGGCCTAGAGCTCACTAAGGGATCCAAATATTGCCTTGATTCATATATTTCATTTAATTCCTTCAATAACAATTATCTTCTTGTCTACAAACTCATGATGGGATGATCTTATACTAAAACTTCACAAAGTTGGTATATGTGATTATGCTCAAAGTATTGGGCATTATTTAGAATGGGATTATTACAATGCTGAATGGGGTGCAGAAGGATCCTAGTAAGAAAACTCTAATGGCCATCATCTCAAAGCTATGAGGTTAAGGAGGATAGGTGCTTAATCCAGATTCTCTTTTTCTAAATTTATTTCTACACTTAGATATAGAATATAATGGTGAAATGGAAAAGAAAATTCATTTATTTTACATTACATGCATAGTCTTGAGATGTTGGTGTTTTAATCCAATGCTTGGAGTGATTTTGTGTTTAATCTGGTGATTAGAGTGACATTCTTGATGAATAAATCTCATCAAGTTGAACATAGCATAATTTTTTCTTTCTTAGAATCTTAAAATGCAGTGGCTATAGCAAGCACCTATTATAGTTATAGTCAAATAAAATTGACCAATGTTCCAATTCTTTATTTTCATCATATTCATTTTTAAATTTTTTTCTGGAGAGACACAATCTCTTGTCTATGTTTCGGTCATAGCTTTAAGAAATTCACAAATAATTATGCAAAATTTCTTAAAAAAACATTGGCATTTTAATTTGGATTTAATGTCCACTTGTTCACACTAATGTGCATTTGTTTGTTTCCCAAATCAAATGAGGAAAATATCAAGCCTTCTTTGAACCTCCTTCTATGGTTCATACATGATATTGAAGAATGTGTAAGCTTCATTATTTATCTATCTGTTGCAGCAATTCTAATCCTATGTAAGTTAAGATTGAGTTTTTTTGTAGGCTGAATTTTTTGTGTGTAATTGGATTTTAGAAGACACTAATGAGTGCTCTGATCAATTAAATTCTTTGGAAAGACTTGAGAAAATTTTTAGTAATGAGATCCAGGTCTGTTTCTTTCTTAGAACTATGGGTTAGATGTTGTAATAGAAATTAAATGGATAACATGCCAATTCATTTATTTGAGATTATGCAAAATGTATGTTCAAACCAATAGTCTTAGTCTTTCGTTGATAACCTTGGTATCATTAATTTTCCTGCATATCCATCTTGGAAAAGAAAAGATAGATGATATAGAACAAAAGCATTATCATATTAAAAATTTGTATACTTCAAATATTTTGATATTTAATTCCTAACCAGCACTAAACCTTGTCTTTCTCAAAGACTAGTTGAGAGAAAATTTTCTAGAATATAGATATCTTGTCGAGGGAGAGAGATGTGAGAAATATAACTTCACAAATTAAATTTTTTTCTTAGCAAATAGTTAATACTAAGTGACAGCCAGTGGGTACAAAGTGAGCTCAACACATTAAGGAGATGAGTGGAGGTTTACTCAACAATAGTAGATACTAATTTTCTCGATATCAATGGGACCCAAGTGAAATTGGTCACCAAAGGAAGATACCAAGTGAGCTTGGTAAGCTCGGGAAGGGAACTCTATAGACTCAGCTATAATTCGGCTGGGAGAATACAGGAAAATTTGACCAAGTTAACACAATACAAGTTTGGTTATCAAAGGGAACCTAGTGAACTACCAACAGAAAAACTATCTGGACTATTCTACCATTAAAACACAGAGATAATAATAGAGAAATTGCAACTATATTATTCTCAAATAATCAATGCAATACAAGATAGATAGAAAGAAGACAATAATGAACCAAGAGACATGATCAACTTATATGCCTTCTTGCTTACTTTCACTCATAAACTAATTCAACTAAATACAAATATGGGAGCATAAGGCTTCAAATAGAAACAAAACGCTTTAACCTACAACTTCTACTTGTAATATAAACTTGTAACACTACAAGGCTAGATACAATAATGCCTAGAGCAATCATTACTTCATAGGACAATAAAAAATGAATTTACATAGAACAAAGAGAACCGATCTTGTGCTATTGCAACTTTGATCATTTGATTTTCCTTCTTCTCTTTGAATTCTCTACTGTTCCTTCTGCTTTTCTTCTGATCTGTCGACTTATCAAATGAAAGGGACTTTATTCCTTTTTACTTGTCTCAAAAAATTTCCCTCTTTTTGGATTTCAAACTCACCTATCAAGTTTAATGTGTCAGGTGTGTAGGTGGGCATTTGGCTCAAGGGAAACTAATTGTTTTCAACACTCACCCTTTGTCCTAAGCCAAACAAACAAGGATCACTTCTAATCCAAATCAACTATGCCAAGCCTTATTCTCAGGTGCACATAAGTTCCTATGCCCAAAGGCTTAGTGAAAATGTCTACTAGTTGTTGTTTAGACTTACAAAATTCCATCTTGATGTCTCCATTCTCCACCAACTCTCTAATGAAGTGATATCTAATTTCTATGTGCTTGCTTATCCAATGGAAGACTAGATTCTTTGATAGTGCAATAGAGGAAATATTGTCACAAAATATTGTGGTTTCATTCTCTTGCCTTTCATTTAAATTTGTCAAGATTCTCCTTAAACAAATAGCTTGACATGCTCCTGCATTTGCTACTATGTATTCAACCTCTGATGTAGACTGAGCAACAATAGGTTGTTTCTTGGATACCCATGAAATAACACCCGAGCCCATATGAAATGTGTATCTTGAAGTGCTCTTCCTATCATTTAGGCTTCCATCTCAATCACGATTAGTATAACTGTTGGTACCCATATGGACCTAGTATTTAAACTTTGAATGTGGAGTCTTGAACTACTTTGAACTAATGTTCCAAGTAGTTTAAAGCAGTTCGAATTGGTTCAATTTGATCATGTGGGTTCAATAGTTTATTTTGACAAGTTCATATGTACAATTTAGTGGCTTGGGTTTAGTGATTCATTTCTAGTTCAGAAATGTAGCTCATCAGTTGAACATGGTTAACAATGGTCCATCTAGTATAGTTTCTTCGTTGGCACATAGAGATTCCTCTATGAATGTGAAGGTAGATGGAAAGTATCCACAAGATGTATCTTTGTATACTAATAGAAAGAAATCACATGCCACAATGAGGGTACTAAATACACACGGACTCTCTTTCTCCTAAAAAGGGCTCGATCTTGAAATTTGAACAAAGTTGGTCATGCATTATTGTTTGAGTCACAATTTGAATTCCAATGGTTTCTATTTTAGAAGAGGAACATGAATCATTTTCAGAAAGATGCCAAAAGTGGTGTTATATTCATGATATGTGGCTCAAGCAATCCAGACCGCAATGAGCTCATCCTCGATACAAAGGCAAGTAAAATACAACATAAAAGCAATAAAACTATGATATTGAATATCATGAATGATTGTTCATACTATCCATGTGAAATCTAAGTTCCAAATCATATGTGACTTTAATTTCATGTAATAATGAAAAGGAATGAGCTTTATGATTGTATAGATATAGATAATGAATCTTCAGGAAAATGTAGTGATCATGTCAAAACAAACATGATAGTATAAGCTAAATTGCAAGTTGATTACTAAAGAACCATTATGAATTTTGTTCATATAATTTTGGAGGAAATAATGTGGAACCTAACAATTGAAATACATTCTGCCGCAATTGTGCTAGTTATATTTCATAAGAAAGGGGTGTAGATGTAATTTGAGTCTCATATGAAGATGTGTCTAATGGGGTCAGCTTCTTAAATCCAGCATTGTGGGCAACAATAGGAATGATGTCTAGTTTGTCTAATTAAACAAACACAAATGGTTTCTTATGATAACTAACTAGTTCTATGAAGATGTAAAGTTAAATTCTATATGGTAGCATGGTTTGTACCTGCAATGTCAACTCCAAACCTGAGCCTTATCAACACAATGGATTTTTGGTCATCGATACCTTTCATCACCTTCATACAATGATTAGCATAAGATAAAGTGAAAATGGTTCAAGTTTCAACTGTCAAGCTTTAACACCAAAAATTTTAAATAACTTGATCCATTTCCATGTTCAAAAATCACACCTAATAGAGTAACGTGGATTGTCACTTAGGCTAAAGGATGTGCAATATAAGGGAATTTGGGTACAAAGGTGATCACCTGAACATGTAGATCCAAATGCTAGTGGTGGTGATGTTAGACTATCATGGAGAACTTTGATCATGGTCCAAGGAAGCATTAGGTTCTTGCCAAATTTTCCTATGGTGGAGCATTTGAAATGCCTAGTTCAAAACACAGAGCAAAAAATGTTTGACTAGCACGAAGGTGAAAGCTGATGCATGGGTAAGTCCCAATATGATCACTATGAATTACAATGTGCTCATGCTTAGATGTTGCTAAGTTTAGGAACCTTGGTTAAAGGGGTTAATTTTGAATCAATGGTGGGAAGGTATTACACATGTGTCTCTCAGCGATAAATGCATTATCCCGTGGTACTACTCTATTTTTCCTCAAATTATAACTTAAAAAATTCTTGTGTGACCAGAAAGTGAAATAAAATAATTGAGTAGGTGAATAATTTATCCATGACAAGAGCTACATGGAAATGATCCCATGAAAATTAATTGACATTTCCATATCATGTCACTTTAACCAAAAATGTTCAAGTGTTGTGGGGGTATGTGCAAACCATTTAAATTAAATATCATATGATAGTAACAATAAAAATTTTAAGGTATGAGAATAATATCATAATGAAGGGATGCAAAATAAAAGGAATATTAATCACTAATCTTTCCAAGAATCAGTTTTGGGGTGAAAATTGAAGAGAAACTTTAGAGGGAAGAAAAGAAATAGGTTCCTAAAGTCTTCGCCAGGGTTCTAGCTTTTGGAGGTGGGGAGACTATTCTTTTCCAGAGACATTGTACTACAAGAGGGAGGGTTTTTCTGCTTCTTTCTTTCTCTGATTGTAATGAAGGGGAAGGGAATTTTTATTTTCAAATAGTGATTATTGCATAGTAACAGCTGAATATTGATTATTTTGTTGTGTTTAGAGGGGATAAACAATAGTATATTAAAATTTTGAGTTTAAATGCATGTTTTCTGAGGAATATTGAACTTGGAGAGGTATTGATTTTCTCTAAACGTGTATCTATTACATTTGATCATCATCACGATTATCCTTTGGACTTGTTGCTATGATTTTTTGTGTATTTGGAAGGAAGAGTTTGTCTTTTCTCTATGTTATTTTCATAATGAAATGCTTGAATAAATGGACTTTGAGTCATTTATTATCTATTTCCTTTTAGTTACTTAATTTTTCCTCATCTATATCATGTTTACGGATAGATGGCTGTAAACCTTTCTTGCTTTTAGGTTAAAAACATTATCAATCACAGTATAGTTGATTTATTGTAAATCATATATGTGGAGCTATACCTAGATAAATTTAGAGGGTTCTTACACTTTTCAATAGCGAGGTGACCCAAACGTTAGTGCATATTCAATCTTCCTATCTCGGCATTTTGGAGTTAATCTATATGTATTTCTTTGGAGGACAATTTGTTCACTAATTTTTTTTGGTGACTATACTGGGGATCCAAAAATGAAGATTTAGTGCCTAATAATTGTTTCCTTAGTTTTATGATTATCTCCGTGTGCAGAATATTAGTGACTCTATATGAAGACCATGCTGAATATGAAAGCCATGAGAAGGCCAAATCCCACTCTCATGGAACTTTATTTGATGGAGGATAAAGTGTTAAGTGAATTTTTGGACAGCTATAAAGAGAGCATTTCCCAAGTTTTCAGGAATAATATAAGCTTAGAAGATGATGCCACATCTTGGCTATTATGGAGAAGCCTTTGTGTCAAATTCCACAAGTTGAAAGAGTTAAAAGAAAAGAGAAAAGTGCTACAAGTATATCAAAAAAGGGTATCACAGTTACGTGAAGAGTTGAATCTTGATGAAGAAGAAGCTCTTGTTATCTTATTTTCATCCTTTTATTTCAATCATCTTGTCATAAATGACCAAGAAGTCTAGCCAGATTTACTCCAGTCTCATGATGATCCAGTTTTAAAAGATGAGAATATCTGTGACAACACTAGAGAAATGGTAAGAAATAATGATGAAATCTTGCCTTGAGTTGCTTTTTCACCTCATGTAGAAATTTTCACATTTGAGTGTCATGATGATCATCTTTTTCTTGAAGATTCTATCAGAATGCTTTCTAACCATGTCCTACCAAAATATGAATCTTTAAATTTCATGGAAGAAGGTGAGAATAGTGATTCTTTGTATGTGAATCTTGAAGAAGGCCCCATTCTAGAATCCTTTTACTTTGAAAATAATGCAGTAGTAGATCTTATTGTTAATGTTGGAAATGCTATTGATGTTTATCTTAAGGGGGATTCTGTTGTAACTGAATATTTTTCCAAAGGGCTGAACATGGAAATAAAATTGGAGCAAGGGACCTTCCTAGGTAAATAAATGTTACAACCTCAAGAAGACTAGACATGGGTAAATGAGAACATTCAAGCTGAAAATGAAAACCATGGTAGTAATGACAACAAAGATAAAGAACGGTTGACAATGAAAGAAGAAGAATCCCCAGTAACATCATCTTACTTCACCTCTCACAATTGGGAAATTTTTGTCGAGCATGATGGGACTGAGGGAAACATTGATGAAGGTGATCTTGAATTCTTTTCCTCTTTGGGTTTAGAAAGCTTTTAATTTGAAATTAATGATGATCATCTTGCTGTGAAAGTTCTGATTTGTGAAAAAATTGCCAATGACATGTTACTAAAATTTGAATATTTTGTCTTTAATGAGAAGGCTAAAAGTAATCTATCCTATTGTGAAATTGGTGGTCAACCCATGGGAGAATCATGTCAATCTAAAAATAAAAGTGATGTTTGTTATGAAGAAAAGATGCCTTTGGCTAAAGCTTCTCACCATGAAATTATTTTTGAAACAAGACATCATGAAGCTGACCTTCAACCCATCAGTGACTTGGTCGAGATGCTAAAGGATACCCTTCTTAATGAACAATAAGAAATCATACATTAATTTCTATCATCACTTAAACTAGATCATCTCTTACTCAATGGCTTAGGTATTCATTCATATCAAATTGAAAATGAAACACTCATTGATAACTTTTCTTTTCATTCATCTATGTGTGGCTTTGTTGATTTGGATTGTGGAAGTTATGACACTTTGGGAAGGAGAAAAGACAACATACATTGCAAGCTTGATGATAGTTTGATTCTTGAAAGGGATGAGGAGAACATATACTCTAAAATCAACCCTATGTTGGATGAGTCATCTCTTGGCCTACAAGTTAATCATGATAGCAAATGCCAAGTACAAACACTTGGAGTGAAACCTAGATAGATGAATGTTGAAGATAAATTCTTGGGTGAAAAAGAGTGCTATGATGAGTTATAGATGTTTGGGAAGAAGTGTTGGGTCAACATATTCATATGTTATTTTAGCTTGAGGTTTGGTATTGAATAAGTCACTACTCGAAAATGGTGTGGAGCTACTCCATTGAGACACAATTTGATGTTGTGGTGGAAAGACTCCTATTTCTCCGAGCCGATAAATGGATTCACGTGATTCTTTTTATTTCTTCACTTTCTTGTGGTAGGCTCTCTTCCTACCTTTGTATATATTTTGTAAATATTATTTTGGTGTTTGTAGTGTTAGTTTGAATAATGTACAAGCTTCTTGCTTGTTGGTAGTTTAGGTTGGTTGGCTTTTCCTTGTTCCCTTCCACCCTCTTTGCAAGCAGCTCCCAATTTTCTCTTCTCAGTGACCCTATTCACCCAATGGATAAGGAACTTGTCTATTGCCAAATATTTTTTGAGTTCTTTACTTTTGAGTCAAAAGAAGTCCCATAGTTAGAGCCCTTGTTGGTACCCATATGGACCCAGTATTTAAAATTTTAGTGTGAAGTCTTGAACTACTCCGAACTAAGGTGCAAAGAAGTTCAAAGCACTTTGAAATGGTTCAATTTTCTCATGTAGGTTAAATGGTTTATTCTGAAAGGTTCATATGTATAATTCAGTGGCTTAGATTCATTGATTCATTTTTAGTTTAGAAACGCAACTCATCAGTTGAACATGGTTCATAGTGGTCCATCTAGTATAGTTTCTTGGTTTGGATATAAAGCTTCCTCTATGAATGTGAAGCCACATGGAAATTATCCCCAAGATGTATCTTTTTTTACTAATAGTGGGAAATCACATGCCACAGTTGGGGTACTAAATACACATAGACTCTATCTCTCCTAAAAAGGGCTCGATCTTGAAATTTGCACAAAGTTGCTCACACATTATTGTCGAAGTCACAATTTGAATTCTAATGGTCTCTATTTTAGAAGAGGAACACAAATAATTTTCAAAAAGATGCCAAAAGTGGTGTTCTATTCATGATATGCAGCTCAAGAAATCCAGATTGCAATGAGCTCATCCTTGATACCAAGTCAAGTAAAATACAACATAAAAGCAATGGAAGTGTGATATTGAATATCATGAATGGTTGTTCATACTATCCATGTGAAATCTAAGTTACAAATCATATTTGACTCTAATTTCATGTAATAATGAAAAGGAACGAGCTTTATGATCATATAGATATAGATAATGAACCTTTGGGGAAATGTAGTGATCATGTTAGAACAACCACGATGGTAAAAGCTGAATTGAAAGTCCATTGTTAAAGAACCATTGTCAATTTTGTTCATGTCATTAAGGAGGAAATAATGTGGAGCCTAACAATTGAAATACATTGATGCCATGACTATGCTAGTTATATGTCATAATGAAGGGGTGCAGGTGTAATTCGAATCTCATATGAAGATGTGTCCAGTGGGGTTGGCTTCTCAAATCAAGTACCATAGGAAACAATAGGAACGATGTCTGGTTTGTCTAATTAAACAAGTGCAAATGGTTTCTTATGAAAAGTAACCTATTATGTGAAGATGTGAAGTGAAATTCTGAATGGGAGTATGGTATGTACCTATGATGCCAACTCTAGACCCGAGCCTTATCAACACAATGGATTCATGGTCATAGCTACTACTCATCACCTTCATACAAAGATTAGCATATGATAAAGTACAAAAGGTTCAAGGTTCAACTGTCAGACTTTAACACCAAACATTTTAAATAGCCCAATCCATCTCCATGTTCACAAATTGCACCCAATAGAGTAACGTGGATTGTTGCTTGGGCTAAAGGAAGCACTGTATAAGGGAATTTAGGTACAAAGGTGATCACCCAAACATGTAGATCTAAATGCTAGCCATGGTGATGTAAGACTATCATGGAGAAATTTGATCATGGTCCAAGCAAGGATATGGTTCCTACCAAATTTTCCTATAGTGGAACATTCCAAATGCCTAGTTCAAATTACGAAGCAACAAAATGTTTGACTAGCACAAAGGTAGGAGATGATGCATAGGTATGTCACAATATGATCACTATGAATTATAGCATGCTCATGCTTAGATTTTACTAAGTTTGGGAACCTTGATTAAAGGGGTTAATTCTAAATCAATGGTGGGAAGGTATTATACATGCATCTCTTAGTGATAAATATATTATCTTGTTGTAGTACTCTATTCTTTCTCAAATTGTAGCTTAAAACATTCTCGTGTGACCACAAAGTAAAATTAAATGATTGAGTAGGTGAATAATTTATCCATGATAGGTGTGGAGCTATGTGGCAATGATCCCATGAATATTTCTTGACATTTCCATATAGTGTCACAATAACAAAAAATGTTCAAGTTTTGCATGGGTATATCCAAACCATTTAAAGTAAATGTCATATGATAGTAACATTAAAAGTTTTAAGGTATGAGAATAATCTCATAATGAAGGGATGTGAAATAAAAGGAATATTAATCACTAGTCTTTTCAAGAATCAATTTTCAAGTGAAGACTAAAGAGAAACTTCCTAGGTAAGAAAAGAAATATGCAACCTAAAGTCTTCGCTAGGGTTCCAGTTTTTGGAGGTGGGGAGACTGTTCTTTTCTAGAGACTTTGTACTATGAAAGGGAGGGCTCTTCTACTTCTTCTTTTTTTTTACTGCAATGCAAGGCAAGAGAATTTTTATTTTTAGATAGCAATTATTGTATAGAAACAATAGAATATTGATTATTTTGTTGTGTTTAGAGGTGATAAACATAAATATATTAAAACTTTGAGTTTAAGTGCATGTTTTCTGATCAATATTCAACTTGGAGTGGTATTTATTTTCTTTGAACATGTATCTATTACATTTGATCATCATCATGATTATACTTTGGACTTAGTGCTATGGTTTTTTTGTGTATTTGGAAGGAATAGTTTTCCTTTTCTCTACATTATTTATATAACATAATGTTTCAATAAATGGACTTTGTGTCATTTATTTTCTATTTCCTTTTAAATACTTAGTCTTTCCACATCTATATCATGTTTATGGATAGATGTTTGTAAACCTTTGTTTCTTTCAGGTTAAAAGCATTATCAATCACAATATAGTTGACTTTTTATAAATCATATATGGGGAGCTATACGTAGATAAATTTAGAGTGTGCTTATGCTTTTTAATAGCAAAGTGATCCAACTATTAGGGCATATTCAATCTTCCTATTAGGGCATTTTGGAGTTAAGTTGTATGTATTTATTTGGAGGACAACTTGTTCACTGACAGTAACCAACTAACTTGAAATCATTATCAGTAGTGTAGAAAATATCAAATCCCTTGGTACCATTCACACACCTTAGGATCCTATTTCATGATTTCCAATGGGAATCCTTTGGCATTTCCATAAATCTAGAAATCAAATTTACTACATGCATCATGTCAAAATGAGTTACCATCAAATACATTAAGCTTCCAACCATACTCATGTATAATGTTGGACTCACACTTTTGTTGCAAACTTCCTTGCTCAACTTCAGACCTACTATTGTTGGTGTTGGGGCTTCCTTACTATTCTGCTTATTAGATCTCTCCAATATCTGATTTGGATACTTTTCTTGAGAGATGAAGATGTCATCATGCATTTGTTTTACTTCTATACCTAGAAAAAACTTCAAGAGACCAAGGTCTATCAAAATCATTTTTCATGGCCTCTTTGAACTCACCAATTAGGAAATTATCATTTCTAGTGAAGATTAAGTCATTTACATACAAGATCATTTCTAGTGAAGATTAAGTCATCTACATACAAGATAAAAACCAATACCTTACTACTTTCTCCATTGATGTAGAGGGTGGCCTTACCATTACTTTTGCTAAATCCATTTCTCACCAAGTATGAGTCAATTCTACTATACCATGCTTGTGGCACTTGCTTGAGGCCATATAGAGCTCTCTTCAATCTATACACCTTATGTTCTTCACCTGTAACTTCATAACTAGGAGGCCGCTCCACATATACCTCTTCTTTCAATAGACCATTCAAGAAGGTGGACTTCACATCCATTAGAAATACCTTCCATTTGCAATTGGCTGCAATTTCTATGACAACACACATGGTATTCATTCTTGCAACTGGGGCATATGTCTTATCATAATCTCTACCATATTGTTGCTTGTACCCCTTGAACACTAAATTTTTTGTATGCCTAACTATTGTTCCTTCAACATTGCACTTGGTCTTGTAAACCCATTTCACTCCAATTACTTATTTCTTGGGAGGCAAAGTAGTTAACTCCCATGTCTCATTTCTTTCAATTGCATCTATTTTCTCATCCATGGCATCATACCTTTTTTCTTGGTACATCTCCCTTAGACTCTTAATCTTTCTTGGCAATAGGGAGGCTAGAGTGGGATTTGAATTTATAGTGTTGTTGCTACTACTATTTTTCATTCTAGCTTGGGGCTTCTTTGAGCTATTAGGAGCTAAAAATCAGCATGTTTCAGGCTTCTTTCCTTTTTGTCTTTGTGTGCAAATATCTAGGTTTGATGCTCCATCATCTTGTTGATCACCAATTTCATCTTCTTCATCAATAGTTGGCACTTTTCTTGAAGTACTTGAAGATTCATCTACTGTGCCATTCCATGATTGATTTTTAAGAAATTCCACATTTCTTGAAATGATGTTCTTCTTGGTGATTAGATCATACAACCTATAGGCCTTTGATTCATAGTTGTAACCTATGAAGATGCACTTCACACCTTTATCATTTAGATTTTTCATTTGTTCCTTTAGCACATGTTCATATGCTACAGATCTAAACACTCTCAAGTTCTCAACTATCCATCTATTTCTTGACCATGCCTCAAGAGGAATATTGTCACAAACTAACTTTGTAGGACACATGTTTATCAAGTATATTGTTGTTGCTACAACCTCTTGCCAATATTCAGTTGGGAGTTCCTTTGCTTTCATCATGCTCCTTTCCATCTCAACAATGGTCCTATTCTTCCTCTTAGCCAATCCATTTTGTTGTGGAGTATAACTAGTTGTAAGGTCCTTCTTGATGTCATTCTTCCTACAAAAATTTACAAATATATTAGAGGTATATTCCCCTCCTCTACCCGACCTAAGGAATTTTATATAATGTCCATTCTTTTTCAGCTAGGCCTTTAAATTCAACAAATTTATCAAATGCTTCAATATTTTTTTCAAGAAATACACCCATGTCCTATGACTGAAATCATCTATAAATCTCATGAAATAAGTACTTCCCCCAATGGAAGTGATTTTTATAGGGCCAACTAAATCAGAATGCACCTATTCTAGTGGTTCACTAGCCCTTCTAGAATTGCTAGAATTAAAAGGAATCCTATGTTGCTTACCCAAAATACAAGCCTCACACTTGTCAGATGAATCTACAGTTCTTAAAAAACCATCTACCATTCTTTTCTTGGACAACAAATTTAAACTAGCAAAGCCAAGGTGTTCATACCTGAGATGCCATAGCTTGAAGGGGTCTTAAATCGTGCTCTTAAGAGTTGATTATTGATGCAATAATGTACATGCATGCTTGGGAAGATCTGGTTCTTTGTCATTTGGACTACTACAAGTATTTTCTCACTCTCATCCTTTTTATAAATGACACACTTGTCATTTTCTATCAGCACCTTGTAACCATTTTGAATGAATTTTCCAATGCTCATCAAATTGTGCTTCATACCTGAGGGAAAATATACATTTTGTATCTCCTTCTTCATACCTTGCTTGGTGCGGACCATGATAGATCCTTTCCCCATAATGAGAATGGTTCCATTATTTCCCATCTTAATTTCAGACTTGAAATTTCTATCAATGAAAGAAAATAAACTTTCATTACCACTCATGTGGTTGTTGCAACTAATATGCAAGTACCATACCTCAAGGTCACCTTCTTCACCAATATTACACATGATGAAGGTTGTAGGACTATTTGCATTCCCCATGTTCACATTAGCCAAATTTATATTATGTCTTGACTAATCACCCTGATTTTTTCAATATTCACTTGCATAATGCACAGACTTATGATAGTAGTAGCATTCTACATTTCTCTTGTTGGAGTTTTAATTCTTCTTTCCTCCTCTAGAGTTTTTTTGAGATTTTTTTTCTTCCTCTTGATTTCTTGCTTGTCCTAAGCTTTCTCCACCAACATTCCATTAACCATTTCTTCCATGACCTCTACTTCTTGAGCCTCTACTGAAGCCATTTCTTCCTCTCCCCCTGCCTTTTGAATTTTCTTTAGCCTTGAAATAATTATCTTAGGAATATGTGGTTAGCCTATTAATTTTGTGCTTGTGGGTTTGGAGAGTTCCCATCAACTCATCCATTGTCAATGTTGTGAGATCCTTTTCTTTGTCAATTGTCATCACAAGATTGTTATATTTCTGAGGTAAAATCCTCAATATCTTCTCCACTATCCTTTGCTCTTCATACTCTTTTCCATTTTATTTGAGGTGGTTTATCAAAGTACATATTCTTGAGTTTAATTATACAATAGGTTCATTATCCTTCATTTGAAGGTTCTCAAACTCCCTTCTGATCATTTGTAGCTCCACTACTTAGACTTTATCAATTCCTTTGAAGTTTGTCTCAAGAATATCCCATGATTCCCTTGAATAATTAGTTGTTTCTATCTTAGGGAAGATTGTCTCTATCATGGTTTCTTCTATCAAACTTAAGGCTTTTCCATCCTTTCTTATTGACTCCTTCAACTGAGTCTTTTGAGGGTTTGTGAGGGCAATGTACTGTGCTGGGTCAGTTACATCATTAAACCCATTCATAAAAAACTCCCACATAACATTATTAATCATGATGGTTCTCATTTTCTTTACCCATGTAATATAATTTTTTCCATTAAAGGATGGTTGCTGCCATGTCTTTCCTGCATATCCTGCCACGTGAAATACCTAGAAAAAAAATGCCTAAATTCACAATGGATATGGGGCCTCAAAGCTCTAATACCATGTGAGAAATAAAAATTCATAGATTAGAATTATTTCTTGGAAAATAGGTAATTTTGAGTGATAGGTAGAGGGTGTCGAGTGAGCTCAACACATTAAGGAGCCAAGTGGAGGTTTAATTAGAAATAGTGGATACCGAGTTGCTTAGTATCAATGGGACTTGAGTGAACTTAGTCACCAAAGTAAGATACCAAGTGAGCTCAATAAGAATATAAAGTAAGTGAGCTTGGTAAGCTTGGGAAGGCAACTCTATAGACTTGGTTCTAACTTTGCAATGACATCACATGAAAAGTTGACTAAGTTAACACAACATGGGTTTAGTTGGCAAAAGGAATCAAGTGAGCTACCAAAAAATAATCTATCTAGACTATTCCACAATTAAAACATAGAGATAATAACATAAAGCTTACAACTTTGATCTTCTCAAATACTCAATGCAATATAGAATATATTGAAAGAAGACAATAATGAATCAAGAGAGTGGATCAACTAATATGTCTACTTGCTTTCTTTCATTCATAAATTGATTCAATTGGATACAAATCTAGGAGCATAAGGCTTCAACCAGAAACAAAATAGTTTAACCTACAACTTCTACTTGTAATATAAACTTGAAGCACTACAAGGCTACATAAAATAATGCCTAGAGCAATCACTGCTTCATAGGTTGATAAAAAATGAACTTACACAAAAAGAGGAGAACTGATCTTGTGTTGCTACAACTCTGATCCTTTATTGCTCCTTTTACTCTCTGAACTCTCTGTTGTTCCTTCTGCTATTCTTCTGATCTACTAACTTATCAAACGGAAAAATACTTCATTCATTTTTACTTGTCTCAAAAAATTTCTCTCTCTTTTTGAATTTCAAACTCACCTACCAAGTTCAGTGTGTCAGGTGGGTGGGTGGGCATTTTGCTCAAGGGAAACTGATTTTTTTCAACAACAAAGACTATGTATTGAATTATGGGATTGATTAGTAAATAAGTTACTTAAAAGTTTCTTTTTCTTGCATATTATAAATGGACATAGCTTAAAAGATAAAGGTGCTTTGTGTTGTTCCAGAATGCATGTCATATAATGTAGGATTGAAATTAATATTTTTTCGTGGAGTTGAATTATTTAAAGCATGAGTGCATGTTGTTCTTTATGAGATGGATTACAATAACTAATGGAAGGCATTGTTCCTTGTGACTTAAAATTAAATGAGTTCCCATTCTTGTTTGATTAGCCAAGAAATTGGATTTTTTTAAAAATGATTATAATGCATAGGGTAGACTGAATTTGATGCACTAAAACATATTTTATTTTATGTTTGTGTTTGACATTCTTGACCTCAAGGAATATGATCTTGGAAATCATTATGTTTTATTATGGTCCATAATCACCTACTATTGGTAGGAGTTGTTCAAAGAGAAGAACTAATGAAAGATTTTCCTTGCACTTCATTATGATGTATGGTGGTAATTATAATTATCAATGTACTTTGGAAAATGAAACAATGTTTCTTATGTTTTTTTATGAGATAGACGTAATTCTTTTAACCATATAGTTTCATTATCTCTCTTGGTATTACCTCATTAGAATTCATCGATGTTAGGATGGGCATGTCAAAAAATATTTTGGGAAAGCTTAAAGGCTTCATGGTAGGGTAGTAAAATACTCTTACAATATTCTCGCCCTTTTGGTTCTTGAGTAGGTTTTTGAGCTCTTTTCAACTTGGTCATCCTATTTAGACCATCTTAGTATTTTAGTATCTATTATTTGGAATATGGTATCTATTATATATGTATTTGTTTAAATTTAAAAGATAATTAATTTTTTTATTGACTAGTCAATATTCAAAGGACTTGACTCTCATGAATTTTTTTGCATTTTATGAAGATTGTTGATGTGATGGGATTTGTAGGGGAACTCTTTACGTACACTAGCTATTATATCAATTCAACATGAAATTCCTTTTTGCCAATCTAAACCCTTTTTAGGGCTCTATAATTCAAGTCCAATTGATTTTTTCAAGGAGATATCATGGAAAAGTGTGACTCATTTTTCTTTTGATTTTAAAAAGAACGAGTGTTTATTCCAATATTTTCTATTGGTGTTAGGGTATTTTTTAGTGGTCAATATTCGTAGTTTTGTGAATTTTAGAAATTTTTTGCTAGAAATTTGGCTAATAATTTAAGATTTAATGCAACCTAAATCACCACATTTTATTAAATTTAGTTCTAAAATATTTTAAATTGCTCAATAATTTATTTTATTAAAAAATTAAACTCAAAGATTTGCCACAATATTTGATACATGATTAGATTTGATTCGCATAAATATTATATATTATCAAAGAAATTAAAATTAATTCACCAATAATTATCATAATTATTAGTCACTTTAGGGATATATTACCAATATTTAGTTTTCGCTATTGATTTAAAATATAATGTAATTATCCTCATAATTTCTATGAGATAAAACATGTTCAATTTTGATTTGTAATATTCCATGATGATTAGCGAACTTCCTATTAATATTGAGATTCAACAATATTTTCTACTCAAAATTTATGATTCCAAAATAATCATCAATGTAAATAATATTCAAAAGTAAAAAATTGAGAGATTTGTCGATAAAAATAATTTAGTTTTTCAAAATATTGAAAGATTTGCCAATAATCTATATCTTTTTTTTGGAGTGGGTTTTCTTCAAGTCTACCCTAATTGGTGTCTTAAAGATAGAGATATATTGAGTTTTAGTGGACCATTTTTTGCATGAAACTAATAGATAGGTCATGGAAGAGTCATTCTCAAGTCATGGCAATTTATTAAGGAAGATGTATGTGTAGTGTATGATATATATTTCTTATGTTGGAATTTGAGCATATCATTGAATGTGATATGTTTGTTTTGCTGAAGATCTTGGTTCGAGAAGATTAAAGACATAGAGAGAGTGGAAATGTCTAGTAGAGCTAAGGTTGAGATTAAGAAATAGATATGTGGTTATGACATGGTCTAGTATTATTCTCATAGTTACACTACTCAAGGGGATGGGGGGATGAAAAAATGAGGGATAAGTTACTAAGATGGGGGACAAAGAGGCTTTAATTTGGGGACAATAGGGGCAGCAATGAGGAACTGGGGGGTTTTATATACTATACATATGGTAATTATAATGATAGTTATGAATAGATGCATTGTAATATAAGATATAAAGATGTACAAGATTAAATACTTGAACACTGTGTTGAATCAAAACATTGAACATTAAAAGTCAAATCAAAGCATAGTAAACATTGGGATGTCCCCCTCATCCTTGGTAGAGTTGGTGGAATCTAGTGGATATGAAGACCCCAAGTCCCAGGTGTGTCAAGAAAAAATAGGGGTACGTTTCCTTGTGTTACTATGATTATTCTCTTCTTCACTAATTTGTATGTGGTAAATATTGGAGGGCAAATATATTGATATTGAAATTATATTAGGACCTAGGTTTTTTTAACATCACACTAAGCAGTTGGAGACTTTGCATTCTTTTGCATCTCGAGTTGATCAGAAGGATATATGTATTTTACTAATTTTATATTGGCTATGATTTAGGATTTTCTTTCTAGATTTTTTCCTAAATAATGTATGTATAGTTTCTCATCCATTTTTTTCAAAAAAAATAAATAAATAAGTATGACACCAAGATAAAATCATATTTAAAATAGATTCACTATTTCTCTTAATAATTTTTCTAATCCCAAAGAATCAACAATACACTAGTAATAGGACATAACAATTAGAAACATTGGTCTAAGTCACATCTTCGATGAATCAATAATTTCACCATGATATTAAACAAAGATAAAGTAAAAGAAATCATTTAGATTAATTAATAATCATAACCATATCGTTTCCACATGACACCAATTGCAGGACTTACTTTGCAACCCAAAATGGAAAATCATATATATCTTGAATAATTATACTTATGACGTTTGACTTCTATCATAATTTAAATACTAAATAACTTGCGATTGACATAGAAGTTTAACTTGGCTAATAATATTCATTAAGAAAGCATCATATTTATATACCTTAACACAATTCCAACCCTTAAACATGACACATTTAAAATATTACAACACACCAAAAGCATACATATTTATGCTAAATTAGATCCAATTATATCTATAAAATTATAATAACCATAACCATTAGATACATAACCTTCTTATAATGAACATGAATACATCATAAAATAATAACTTATATATCATTCCTTTCAACATAATAATAAGACTTATAACTAACAAACACACACACACACACACACACACACAAACACACACACACACACACACACAGAGATATATATATATATATATATATATACACATATATATATATGTATATATATATATATGTATGTATATATATATATGTATGTATATATATATATGTATGTATATATATATATATATGTATATATATATGTATATATGTATATGTATATGTATATATGAATATGTATATATATATGTATATATATATGTCTATATATGTATATATATATATACATATATGCATATATACATATATATATACATATACATATATACATATACATATACATATATACATATATATATGTGCATATATGTGTATATATATAGATGCATATATGTATATATCTATGTGTATATATATATATATGTATGTATGTATGTATATATATGTATATATATTACATATATGCATGTATATATATATACATATTTACATATATACACATACACACACATATATACATATATATGCTGGAAATACAAGGCAATATACATTACTGAGAGGGGAGGGATGAATTAGGAACCAATAAAACTTTATCTTCACCAATTAATCTTTCAAATATTATTTCGATCTAATTGCATGCATGAAAGAATGAAAGAAATAAAACATTCACTACACTTTGACACAAGATATGGTGACCCAAAAACCTTCCAAATATAAAGTAAAACTGGGATGAGGATGATATCCACAAGTTTTAGTACAAAAATATAAAGTTAACCTATTCAAGCTTACAATTGACCACTTTTGGTGATCTCCCCTATTAGGAGCAATAAATATTGTGTGGTACACCTTGTTAAAGGATTTACAAACATACAATAAAGTATGCACTTGGTAAAGTAATTTAGCAAAAGACTATTAAGTCTACCCTATTAAAGGATTTGACTGATGCACTTGTTAGAATGAATTAGTGCCTAATCTCTAATCTGTAACTTAGATTTGCTAAAGGAGATTCCTTATATTGTAACAATCACCTAACTGTGATACATAAATCTCTATTGTACCTTATACTTCTTATAGCCTTCTTCAATTCACACTCATGCACATCATAGTACTCTTCACATATATATTTGGATATGATACAATACATTACATATATACCAATTAAATTTAGTGCCTTCTAGAGTCGGCTAAATACCAAATTCATCATAATTCACAAAGTCAACCTAACTATTCTAACTTGGGTTCTAAAATCAAACTCGATGATATTCTTATACATGGAAAACATTTTCAATGCTTGAAAAACTCTAGTACTTGTTTGAAGTTGAAGCTTGGTCTATAGTAATCACTCTTCAAGTATTTTGAACTTGGTTAGCACTATGTGACTTGGTGAACACTAGGAAACTCGGTAACAACTAAATCACTTGGTTGAAACTACATAACTCAGTCAATACTAGATTCACTTCGTTAACCCTCTAATCTTAGTAGACACTATAGAGCTTGGTTAACACTATAGAACTTGATTAACATTAGAGTCTCCACAACTTCTACTTAATAGCTCGATAGACACTGCTACACTTAGACAATACTACAAACTGTCTCTAATGTTTAATAGACACTGCATAGCTCAACATGAACTACAAATTATATGTCTAGCTTAGTAGCAACTAAGATACTTGGTTAACATTGTTGGATGAATGAAAAGCTCAGTATCAACTATAGAGCTCGGTAGCAATGTAACCATTTGACTAAGTGTCGAGTCACCGATAGACAAATTGACCTTAATGTCAATAATCTCCCCCTTTGGCATTAGTGACAAAAAAACTTATCAAACCAAAAATATGAATACTCAAAAAAAAATTCCTTAATCACCATTATATTCTTTCAACTTAGTTTTAGCTTCCTATAGCTATAGCTCGGTAACATACTCTATTTTTTATGATTTTTCAAAATTGCTTTTGTAAAGATATTTTCTACTTGTCTAAACATGTATCTACATAATACTATACTAGTTCCCCATACATATATCTTTCCTATACACATATATCTAGAGTATATTTTTCTCCTTATATAGATAATCTTAACATATTTACTTCTCTTCCTTTTCATATTATTTCTCCCCCTATTTATATTACCTCTCCCCCTTTTTGACATAAATACCAAAGGTGTATAATATCTACAAGTTAATAGAAAAATGTGACAAGAAATTAGAATGTACCTTGAGAATTAGTACCATAGTCGTGTCCCAATTCTCTTGTAATACCTTACTAGCATGCAAGTCTATCTAAAATTTTACTAATAATTTAATCATGTGGTTAGGTATGGAGAGGTTATTATCATGGATGAGATTCTTTGCATGTGCAATGTATCTTTGCAATGCCTCCATGTTTGGAAGAATCATGCCCTGAATGTCGACAAGTGTGGCCCTAATTCTAGCTTCTTCCCTCAATAATTCTTCCTATATATTTGTGAGATATTTGGTCCTTGTGTAATATGAAAAACTATAACTTATATCAAGTGACATTTGGTGTGCACTTGCCTTCATATCCTCATCTATCTTGGAAAATTTATCCTTTATCTCCTTTGTGAAGATAGGTGTCTCAATTAGTTTGACAAACAGTGAAACAATGTTACTGATAAATGTCTCTAGTGAAGAAAGAATGTTAGATAATTCTACTTGATCTATTGGAATATTTAGTGCAACTTTCTCCAATACTTTTTTTTCAAAATTCCTTTCAGCTCTTTGTAGTAGTTTATCATGTCCATTCAAATCTTCATTATACTTGTGGACAATTTCAACTAAATGATCTAAAATAGGTTTTTTTCTATCAACCTCAATACTCAAAGTATCAAAAAATATGTTATTTATGTCTTCAAGGACTTGATTTTTCTTCATTTTTTTCTTCTTTAAGGTCTAGCTGCTTAGCTATTTTCTTCAATAGTTCACCTAGGGTATCAATTTTATCAAGGGTGAGGATAGAGATATTCCATTTTGGAATAACTATGTCCTCATCTAGATCTATTCCTTCCTCTTCTTCTTTACCCTTAACCTTTAGAATGGAAAAAAAAAATTATTTACCCTTATTAAGAACTTTAGTGCTTGGTTGAGATTGATTCTCAATTGTCATTGCAATGGCTATGGATACACTCAGAATAGAAACAATTGTAGAAATAGATGGAATAGCAATAAATGTAGAAATAGCACTATCAACAAGAATACATTGTTGTTTCTCAGTCAGGCCTGATGATAGAGGAACTTGCTACTTGACAAATGAAGTGTTGGAAACTTTAGTCAATGAAATACTTGACAATGTAGATGCAGAGATTGGTTGCATGCTTGGTGTAGTAGTGGTAACCACAGCCAACTCAGTAGGAGACTTCTCTAAGCCTGATTCTCAAAGAATGAGGAAATGATGTCATAACCAATGTTGCAATCTTAATTGCATTAGTTTCCTCAATGTTATATATTTTTGGAATACTTTTCTCAATTTCTTCTTATCCTTCTTCCTAATTATCAAGATCAACATTATTTGTGTCATCATATTTTATTTCTACTTCTTCAGCATCCTCATCTTCAGTATCCTTATCATCAACATGCACTACAAAGTCACTGGGTTTATGCAACACATAAATATTTTGGTTGATCTCAAATTGGTTTTGACAAGTGAGTGTCAACACACTTAAGTTATTTTCTTAGTTCATGTTGAACTAGTAGTACATGTCAAGCACAACATGTATATATTAGACCATGCCAAGTCATAGTGAGTGGCAGATCACTCAATAGTCAAATAGATAATATATGTCAAGTTACATACGAGCTGAGTAAATAGTGGATGTAGAGCAATACAACTGTTGAGTCATAGTAGAGATATTAGTGTATGCCGAGTAAGATAGTCTTGACATATTTGTTTGCAAAGGGACAAACAACTATGTAAACTATTTTTGAGTTGACTTAAGATTGAATTTTGATATTTTGGAGATAAGGAAAAATCTCTAGTTGAATTCCCTATACAATTACATGCCTCCAATCAAAAAATGGGAAGGATCAAGAACACATGTGTTTAGAGGTGATCTATTATCAAGCAAGAAAATGCTAACCATAGGATCAAAGATGAGACATTCTAACAAGTGATTTCGATCAAAATATCTTAACATAGTAGTCCTAACAAGGTGTATGAAATCCTCTAACAAGGTGCTTACTTAGTTGTAAGTTAAAGTCCTTTTGCAAGGCACACTTCTAATAGGGTGTTGAAATCCTCTAACAAGGTGAGACCTAACAGTCTTTGTAAGCCTTTAATAGGGGAGACCTTTTATAAGGTAGATCATGTTTCATGGTCAAAACATTGTAACCTTAATTGGATACACTTTATTGCTGCAGTAGTGAAGATTTGTGGGTGTCATCCCCACCCCAGTTTTACGTTCTCATTAGAGGGTTTCTGGGTAATCATATATGCTATCTAATGTATATGATTTTTTATGTGTTTACATTATTTAGATGTATATTCTTTACATGTTATTTCAGTTTATTCATTGAATGTATGAGATGTATGTATGGTGAAATTTTTATGGGTCCAAGTTTAAACTACTGATCCCCCTCCCCTCTCTCATAAGTTTACCTTTCCTATTGTAGTTCCAACAATTGGTATCTAAGCTTTGTTCTTTGAAAGAGAAGCTTTACAACTTTGAGAAAAGATCTTGAAATAGAAGTCTACAAGTTGGGAAAGACTATTGAGAACCAGGAGATTGAAATACATCTCATTATACATCAACTGAATCAAGCAAGAGAAGACCTAAAGAAATATTTAAAGAGAAGGAAGGAAATTTCTATTGTGGAGAATGACACACAATACAAAGAGATAGACACTACTAAGCTATTTGTAGATGGAGAATCTAATGAATTTGATGTAGCAGTGGCAGATCTAATGGAAAAGAATAGATCCCAAGTTGAAGAAATCAAAAATCTTAAGTTAGAGCGATAATCACAAGCTATAATGCTATGTGAAGTGGTTGAACAAAAGAAGAAAGCCATAGAATACAAAGCCATGATTGAAGAGGAAAAAATTATTTTGGTCAAAAGACTACAAGAGAAGTCAATAGAGCTAACCAAGATTTTCAACATGCAATTGGATACTCTAAGTCAAATGATGAATGCCAACTATGAATTGAATGTCAAAGACATTGAGATAACTACATTGAAGTTGTAGAATGAATAGTTGCATAATGACCTGAAGAGAGAAAAGGAATTTACTAAAAGTTTCAACAAGCCAAATGAAGCCATCAAATACTTTAAGAAACTATTAAGATCCCCTATATCCAATAATGATACATTTGGACTAGGATACACAAGTTCTGAAGGAGAGTCATCCAAAAGTGCAGAAGAAAGGAACAACAAAGGTAGGAACTCCAAACCTACTTTTTATAATTGTGGTAAGAAAGGACATATTTCTAATGTGTGTAGAAGCAAGATTGTAAATCAAAATGTCAAGCCTAAGAGCATGGTTCACTACCATAAGTGCAACAAGAAAGGTCATTAGGCACATGAATGTAGTGCCAAAACCATGCATACACAAAGATTTGAAGGATATTGTTACAGCTATCAGAAGTATGGACATAGAGCTTTTGAATGTAGATCCAAACCCATGTGGTCATCAAACAAGCAAACTAAGGTAAGGAACAATGACAACTCTTATAACTTGGATTATAAGACAAGATATAGATATCATTATTGTTAAGAATATGGACATGTTCTTGAGAATTGTATTAGGAAACACTTTAGTGGTAACTAAAAATGGTGGTTAAGTCAAACCATATGTTTCAACTATTTGAAGACTGGTCACATCAGTAGATATTGTCCAACTAGGTCAAAAGCACCAAGTTGTGAATTTGATAAAGGCAAAGACAAGGCAAATGTTGAACACATCAGAGATGAGATGAATAAGACATGGAAAAAGAAAGATGATTGCAACACATCAAATGGAGAAGAGATCACTTCACCTAATGGGTCATGCCATGCCCAAAATATGTGGGCACAAAACACACGTAAATTTTTTTTTGAAAGATAATAATTACAATACTCTAAGTTTGATATGTTTGCATTCATAGTTAAAGTATAGGTTCTCTACATTACAACCTAAGTTTATAATCTTGAGGAGGAATAAATTATTAAATTTGAATTCTTACTATAAATTTGATAATGATATTTGGTTCGTTATTACATTTAACCAAAATTTTTACTAAACATGAATTAAGAGTGCAACATGTATTGATTTGCAAAAAGGATATCACTAACTACATTTTACTAATCTAATCAAAACTAATTAACTTTCTATTGATTAAATTTACTAAGCATTTTAAATTTATAATAATTACTAACTAATATTAAGGAAGACATATAAATTTATTTACTTACAAAACTCTTAGCTATAAAATTATTCAATCATATAAACATTAATCTTAATCAAATTTAAAAACTTTAAATAAATACTAAACTATCACAATAGAACTCAATTAAATTTTAAGACTTTAACTAAATTATTAAACCAAAACTAACTAATGTTAATACATGATTAAAATGTACATATTAAAATTTTACCAATTTTTAAAACTAAATTTTAAATAACAAAACAAACTAAAAAAAAAAAAAAACTAACACTCTAACTTAAATAAATTTTAAAACTAATCTAACATCTAATCCTACTAAACTAATACTAAACTTAAACTAGATAAATTTTAACAATATATTAAAAAAAACATCTAAACTAACCCCCTATCTATCTACCCCCACCCACCACATCGCATGTGCATTACAAATTGTTCATGCTAACCAAGTGCTAATAGTTGTACCGCTGGTAGCACTATCTCCCTTTCCCACTGTGCATGACAGAGACTAGGAAGACTAGGCGCTTAAGGGAATGAAGACCAAGGTTTAAAACAAACACTTTTTTCTTTTAAAACAATCACATCATACTTGCATCCCATCTGAAACAAATGATTCCCTACACCCAAGTAGAAGAGGAAAAAGGTGGGCTGATGTCACACAAAAAAGTGATTTGACTTTGTTTTAAAACTTTTCTTCCATGCCCTTCCAAGAGCTAGCGCCAAGGGAACAAGGAGTTATTGCATAAAGTATATTTGGTAAGAATAGATATTAGTTAGCTAGGATATTAGCCTTATGCTTTCATATTAATTGACTTAACTATTTAGTTTATTTAGTTATCCAAAATAAGTTATTTATTTATTTCAAGAATATTTAAAGATTCCTCTAAGATTCTCTATCACAAGGGGAGAATTTAAATAGTTTCCCATACAAAAACCAGAGAGTATTTTTACTCTAAGAATATTTTTTTTCTAAGTGTTAGAATTGCTAATGCTAAAAAAATTGCCAAGGGGGATATATATATATATATTTAAAAAGTAATCTAATAGGACTTGTTACAATCTAAATAAACCAAGAATTTGAATGATCCATTTTAACAACAATGCAAGAATTATTTTGTTTTCAATAATCACAAAACTGAACCTACGTTCATAACATAATTTTCATTTCAACATATATGAAACTTGAATTTTTCCTAATTGAATGTCATCATTTCATCTTATTTTTGATATGCATCCATAGAATCGAAAAATATAAAAAAAAAACTCATGAGAAGCAATAATACTCAATCACTATTTTATTAGCAACCTAATTCAAAGGCTCCACCGGGAAAGAACCAGGAAGAAAACCCGACGTCATTGCCATTACAACAAAGTTTTTAAATACAATTTACATAGGATTCCAATCCTAAAATTACAAAAATCCAATTAAATTTCCTTCATGACCCTTATCAAGGGATCCATATTATTTTCTGCAACACATTGCGAAGATCATGGAGGGAACGAAATATGACTAGGTGACAAACAAGCATAACAAGGAGACAAAATCAAACATTCATATCCATACTAGGTTTCCACAATAGTATTCAAAATTGAATCAAAACTAGGGAAAGGTGGATTTTTCCAATAGGAGATGTTAGACACAACACCAAAATAGATGCCCAATCGAGGCTATAACTCAAGAGCTTCCATTCTCCCATCTTTACATGCCAAAACTCATACGTGGTTTGTGCTAACAGGTAGGGGCCCATAACACCCTACCCTCTCTCCCTCATCTCATCCTCAGAAGAGACTCTATGCTGTTGGAGTCCAACTAAATACCTTTTCCGAAATTGGCCACTTTTTCCCTATCCAAGGGTGAGTAATGCCAAAAAACCCATATAAGAAAACTTTGAAATTCAAACAAAAATATGAAAGAAAAGCATTCAAGAAACATGGTTTCAATCCTTCCCAAGCACACCCAACATACATACAAGCATATCAATAAACAACACAATGGCATAAGCATGAACCAACCATGAAACATCATGAGAAACATGAACAATGTGAACAAAGAGATGAAGAAATCCTACCTTCACAAAGAGGTTATGGTAAAATGAACAAATTGAGAAGAGCTTTTGCTTCCTTGCCTTCAATCTTCCAAGGCTTCTCTCTAAAAGTAGGGATTGGGTAACAACCAAAACTACTCCAAAAAGGGCCTCTAAATAAGATCCAAACTCAACCACCAAAAAGGGCAATAACTTTCCCCACTTACCTAAAAATCTAGAAGTTTCTAACTCAACCATACCTAAGGTTAACCACTAAGTGGAGTTGAGGTTATTCAACTCATGGTAACAACTTTAAATTTTTGCACAAAGGAAAAAATAGACTTTTTGAGTGACCTCAAAAGTCAACAAAAGGGGCTTAAGAAGTGGAAAATGCCCCCAACCCATACCCATACCCCATTGGTTATAAAGATTTCATGATTTAAGGCCTTAGAATTGATTTGGAACCAAACAAAAGTTAAGAATATTTAGGACCATCTAGCAACTCCAAAATGCAGATTAAGCACTAATCGAAATTAGGGGTAACTAAACTTGATTAAGAAACAAATTAGTGAAAAGGTCACTAACTTAGTCTGACTTAGATCCATAGGTTACACAATTAACCCTAACTAGCATACTGAAATTTACATACAATGCACGAGTGTCAAGTGACTCTATAAGAATACGGTTATGAAACATTAACATTTATTAAATTACAGAAAGATACATTCATACATCTCACTATAGAATAAGATACGAACAACAAGGTTTCCACGAATGGCACAAAGGGTTTAGTTCCATTCCTCCATCAGGTTTCTCGGCTAAAATATCTTGCACACACATTGCACACATCAGTAGCCCCATAAAATCACATGCACATATGTATATACGTATCAAGAAATCACATAAATTAAAACATACATGTTCATAAAGCTTTAAATGATGAACTCAAATATCTGAAGTATGCATCACACAATGTGAAATAATATAATATGTTTAAAGCATTAGATAATGTCTCGACATCTTGAGTCATGAGTATCAAAATAATAATAAAGTATCACTATGCTACAATGAGTCGAGGTGAGGCCTCATAGGTCAGGTGATCACACCTCATCAAACTAGGCAATCAAAATATATGTGGGAATGATATCTAAAAGCTATATCATACATCAATTCCAAAGGAATATAGTACTAAAAAGATTATGTTAGCATGAAAAAAGATGCAAAATTTTGTTAGGAATTCAAGATAAATCTTTAAGATTTTCATGTTGTTGCCAAGCATGAAATATTTCCTATGCGTGCCAAGTGAAATGCTAGAAGATGTTGAGCTTACAAACTAGCTAGTTGATGTCAAGCACATAGTGGTTGTCGAGTGATTGAAATATCAATGGATGTTGAGTGAGCCTAAAATTGGTTGATGATGAGCTTACAACTGTGTAAGCACTCAACATTAATTGCAAGGTTTTCAAAGGGTATTTGGTCAATTTTAGCTCATTTTTTATCATTTCAAATTCAAGAAAGAGTAAGAAAAGTAGAAGATGATCTAGAAATCCATTCAAAATAGGTGCAGAAGCTTTTAGCCACAATTCTACACTAGTTCATTAGATTTCATAAGGTATTTATCAAGTGTTGAGCTATGTAGTTTAAATTTTGTAAACCCTAGTTTCACATTATGGCGTCTAGTTTGAAGAATGTAGGGGGAAAGGAACTTTTGAATGTTCACTTAGTGAGTAATGAGGTCAAGAAACCCATTTTCAAAGCTATTCCTGATATTGCATACAAGAAAGACCCTTCTAGTGCATTATTGATGATTCCACCGAATGTGATAATGGTGCAAGATGTGAGAAAATACTATAACTATAAAATCAATAGCATTGGTGATATGGAGATTAGGGAAGCACATAAAAAAATCTATGAAAATGGTGTTTTGAAGGAAGAGTTTAAAATCATTGAGAGGAAGGGATTAACATGAGCCCTAGATTTTCTAAATCTATTCAAGATAGAGTGGATTAGGATAGTGCTTAGCCAAATTCATGATGGTTCATTATGACTAGACAATGGACCGATCAAAATTACTAAGAGAATAATCCATAAGGTTACTAGTTAACCCTAGATCGGCCTAAAACACTGAGAAGTGATTCAAATGAAGTGATTGTGAAGAACACTAGTGCTATTTGGAACAAGAGAGGCATGACAATTTACACAATCACTGATCCTTTGATAGAGTTTTTTGTAAGGGCTATATCACACAAGTTCTATCAATCTAGAAGATTAAATGGCGTGCCCTATATAGCTATGGATGTGGGATAAAAAATTGTAAAGAAATATCACAGATATGATCTAGTAGAGCTATAATTGCAACAATTGATGGAGAACCTTAGAGCAATCAGAAAGAAAAAGAGTGCACAATGTAAATTTCATTCTATATTGATTTGTATATTCTTTTATGTACAAAACACATTCCCCTCATTTGGCACTATGTGATGTAAAACCAATAGATCAGTAGCCATATAGATTGGTGAGTATATTGAGTAATGAATTTTGAATCTTTGATGACAAGTTATTTTGAAGACTTCAAGAAGTCAATGAAGGAAAGATTGAAAATACTAGTATCCTTAGTTGAGAAACACTATGATGATGTATGTTTTCTTGTGGATTCTGATTATATATTTGTACAAGCTTCTACACCAAGGGTAAGATGGTTGATATTGTTCGATTATGAAATAAATTTGGATGAAGCCTCTGCAGCTATAACAACTTTACAAGTAGAAGAGATAGATAAAACTGCAAAGGTATTTGGAAATTATGAGATGGTAAAGTCCAAAATTACCATGGAATTAAAGACTACCTCTTTCATGAAGAAAAAGGAGAAGATAATGAAGAAACTGAAAGCTAATTTTGGAGAGGGTGCTGAGGAGGAAGAAGAAACCCAAGCACAAGAACCACTTGCATTAACTCAAGGTATGGGAGAAGACCAAAAAGAGGAGGAGACTGAAGGTGTCAAGGGAGAAGAAGTCAAGGAAGCACCTACTTCTACTGAGCCAAAGAAGAGGAAAGCTAAGGCTCAACTAGTGACTAAAGCTAAGAAGGTAGCTAAGACAAGTTAACCCAATCCCACTGCACCTACTGCAAGAGCTAGTACACATACAATAGTCCAAAAGGCCAAGGAAAAGACAAAACAAGTAGAACAATGAGGTCAAGAGTAGAAGATACCAAGAAGAAAATATTTTGCACAAGAAGATTCTAATGAGGACAAAAAAAATTGAGATGACAATAGCCAATTTAAGGTGGTGAGTCATAATCCTCTTTTAGATCTTGAAAATGTATGTGAAAATGTTAAGAATAGTGCAAACCTATTAGGATTTACACATGTAGATTTTGATAATTTGGGTAAAGAAGAGAAAAATCAAGTGGAGGAGGCCATATATGCCATGATGGAAAAAGTCAAGATAACTCCACTAGAACTTGCCAACTCAATGCCAAAGAGTCTAAATGATAGAGTTGAGCAGAAATGGCACTATTGTCTAGACTTGGAGAAACAAATTAGAGAAACATCTCTAGCCCAAGTGATGCTTGAACTAACCAAGGCATAGATTGCTAAGGCTATAAAGAAATATGTAGTTTGGTTCACACCTAAATATAGAGCATTTAACATCTTGCAAAACAATATTGAGGATGTTGTTAAGAAGTCCACATAGATGTGGAAGCTCACTTATGGGTTAATTGCAGTTAAGGAAGGAGAACAAGCACCCATTGAAGTGAAGGATGATGAAGAAGATGATGACAAATATAACACTAGTGAGGGAGGAAAAAAAATTCAAGTAGATGACAAGGCAACATCTGAGATAGAGAAGCTAGAAGAACAGAGTGTGCATGACACACAATTGCTAAGTGTTAGTCCTCCACATGTTATAAGTGAGACTACTAAAATAGTAAATATCAAGGATGTTTTTGATCTATCAACTTAGAACATCAATCCCCTTACTAAGTATGATTTGAAGAAGATATTAGATCAATGTAGATGATTTGAAGAAGATATTAGATCAGTCTACACTGAAAGCCAAACTTTGTGATAATCTTATTTTGGTCAACGTGGATGAGCTACAAAAGTCAGTGACTAATGTTGCAAGGGAAAAGGTGAATCCACAAGAACCACCTTTTATCATCGCTCTAGTCACTAATGTACAATCTTTGGTCCATGAAATGCAAGAAGATACATCTAACAAGGTTAATACAATTGCCAAGATTGATACTGTAGAGAAGAGCATAGTGGAAACACAAGTTGCTAATATAGAATAATAAGAAACAAGTCAGATAGACTTATTTGCACCTAAAACACAAGGACAAGGAGCAAGTCAAGTCATTGTGGAAAAATAGGGCAAGCTTGAAGAGAGTGAGATGAAACCAAAACTGAAGGAGAAAATTGCCATCCAAGCCCTAGTAACCTTACAAGTATCTAGCACTCCATCAAGTCATACTCATGAAAAGCTGAGCACAAATTCTACTCCATTGCAGATCTCAGTGCCAAGCTTGAGTTCATCAAAGGCTAAAGAATTAGTTCAATATGGAGATGTGAGCCTTGATGAAGAGATCATTTTACCCAAGTATGATTATGATACCATGACTATAAAACATATGAGCATATTGTAGCAAGCCTTAGCAAGGAAAAAGCATCAGGAAATGCTTAGAACAGAGCACAGGTAGAAGTAGGCACTACAAGATATTAAAGACATCTTTTTATATGCATTTAGTCTACCAACTCTTGATGAGACCAAGCCACTAATGGAACAATTGACAAACATAGTGGAGAAGGTCAGTAATGAAGACCTAGATACTAATACTAAATTATTAGAATGGTTAGAAAAGAAGTTTCAAAGAAAAGTCAATGAGAAAATATCAGGTGATATAGCACTAACACAAGTTGCATTAGTAACTAAGTTTGAGAATGTGAAGAAAGTACTTGAGAACATATTCTCATTATACACTAAATTGTGCAATCCATCACTCTTCACCCAAGAGACTAGAAGTCACATTCTGAGTCTAGAGAGCCAAGTTACTACATTAGGTGCAAAACTACCAATGAATCCAGCCCAGAGTGAGAAGAATTTCAGGACATTACTTCAAACATAGAGTTAGTTAGCTATATTGACAGTAGACGAGGCCAACATAATGGCCAAATTGACTAGCATCTAGAGAACTCTTACCCCCCGTATGGAAATTTTGCACAAGGAGCTAGGATATGCCAAAACCTTATTGAAGAAAGGCCCAAATCTTTATACCTTAGGTGGTCTAGTCCACCTTGCTATTAAGCTAGCAATCCAAATCAAGTCATTGGACGTAGCATTGGAGAACTAGGATGTAGCTCTTAAGATGATATTGCATGTCCATAAATCTTTTTTGGACAAACACACAATAAGTGTATAGCCCATTGACATAAGTGTCAAAAAGGGGGAGAATAAAATAAAGGGAGAGAATAAAATACTTTGCAAAGAATGACATGTGAGAATGGGGTAGAACAAGAAAAGAGGGAGAAGCATCAAAATGCAAGAAGTATCAAATGAAAGAGTATCAATAGAACATGAAGTCAAAGTGTATCAGCAAAGACACATTTAATTAACAGGAGTTCATAATTTTGAATATAGAAAAAACATATCAACTCAAGGGGAGTTATCAAATTTTGAGGTATCTAAGTGATTACAAAATTTTAACATTTTGAAGTTTTGTATATAAGTTGAGTTAAGATATGCTATGCTCATAAGATTAAGTATGATAATGTATACTCAAGTGTATTTGACACTCATGTCAAAGGGGGAGATTGTTTATCTTAGATTGATTTTGAAAAATGAGTGTCAACACACTTAAGTTATCTACTTAGTTTATACCAAACTATTAGTACATGTCAAGCACAACATGGATATATTACAGCATGTCGAGTCATAGCAAGTGCGAAGCCACTCATGTGCTAAGTCACTCAAGTGCCAAGAAGAGTGTATATGTTGAGTGACATAGGAGGCAAGTAAATAGTGGATGCCAATAAATATAGGTGTCAAGTCATAATAGAGGGATTAGTGTATGTCGAGCATCAAAAACTTTAGATGCCAAGTAAGACAGTTTTGACATATTTTTTTGTAAAGGCACAAACAACTATGTAAACCATTTTTTAGCCAACTTAAGATTGAAGTTTGATATTTTAGAGATAAGGATGAATCTCTACTTGGATTCCCTATGCAACTACATGTAGAAAATCAGAAAATGTGAAGGATTAAGTGAAAAAATGAATGAATCTCGGCTATAGATTCATACCTAACCCTAATTCACTAAAATCTTCTTAAGGAGGACGAACCCTAAACTCTCTAGTGAGTGTGTAAGGAATTGAAGGAGCAAAGAGAGAAGTTTGCATGTGCAAACAAAGCATTCATGGTGGCTTAGAAGTTATGAAGTGAAAAAACATTGTAGAATCAGTTAGAGTAGAATAGAGGAAAGGAAAAGGATACAAAAAAGAGACATCTAATCAAGAAGGATCAAGAAGAAATCAGTTTAGAGGTGATCTATTATCAAGAAAACAAGTGCTAACTATAGGATCAAAGCTGAGACATTCTAACAGGTGATTTCAGTCAAAATTTATTAATAAAGTAGACCTATTAGGCTATATGAAATACTCTAACAAGGTGCTTACTTAGTTGTAAGTTAAAGTCCTTTTGCAAGGCACACTTCTAATAGGGTGTTGAAATCATCTAACAAGGTGAGACCTAATAGTCTTTGTAAGCCTTTAATAGGGTAGATCATGTTTCATGGTCAAAACATTGTAACCTTCATTGGATACACTTTATTACTATAGCCACCCCAGTTTTACCTCCTCAGCAGAGGGTTTCTGGGTAATCATAGATGGTGTCATATGTGTATGATTGCTTATGTGTTTGCATGATTTAGATGTGTATGATTTACATGTTATTTAAGTTTACTTATTGAATGTAGGAGATGGATGTATGGTGAAATTTTTATGGGTCCAAGTTTAAACTACTTATTCATCTCCACCCCCCCACCCCCACCCCCTCTTAGAAGTTTACCTTTCCTATTGTAATTCCAAAAATTCTTCCATGTGGTAGAAGTTGACTACACCATAGATTCAATATCCTTAAGCAATATCATACATGTATAGAATTTGAGAGTGAGATTCTTCTCATTTTTCTTCAAGGATTCCTTCACCTCCTTCTCACTGAGACTCGACATAAGTTGTCTCAAGGTTTGTTCATAGATATCATTGGAAATCTTCATTACATTTTCCCATCTAGGTTTAAATACATTCAAAAGTTCATCTAAAATTTACTATGGAAGCTCATAAGGTGAGTACTTCCATTTGCCCAATTTTTTCAAAAGAGTATCTTCTATCTTCTTTTTCTCTTCTTCATTCTTGGTCTCATACATAAGAGACTTAAAACATGCCATGCGAGATCCTTCTTCCATCTTCTTCAATTTTTATTGATGTATAGGTTTGGATCTTTTAAAGATGATCTATTTTTCTTCATCTTCACCTAACTTTAGCTTTTTCTTGTATTTGGCTAGTCTTCTTGTGAATACTATAGGAGAGGACTTAGCAAGTCTGGTTATAATTACCTCCCCCTTCTTCTTGGGAGGTTATTCCTTCTTAGATTTAGATTCCTCTACTTCATCTCTTCATCTTCATCTTCTACATCATCTCCTTTTCCCTTAGTAAACATTAGAGGAGAACTTGATCATTTTTCATTCTTGATTATCTTTATTATCCTCTTTCTTCCTTTGCTCACTTCTTGAGGTAGTTTGATCTCAAGCTCAATTCTTGTCTTGGCTTCATCATAGGTTCCAAAATAGGTGGCTTTAGGATCCACAGGCTCATTCAGTAGAGCTTCAATGATATCCTTAGTCTCATCAATGTTAACCTCATAATCTAGATGCTTAACCCATGCCACTCTAGATATGATAGCCTCAATGTATACTTTTTCATAGTCAACCATGAAACAAATAAATTTCTCATAGTCTTCTACAAGCTTCCTGGGTATCCTAAATCTAGTTTTTATCTTTTCTTTGATTGACTCAAAGTAATTATCCATTATCCTGCTAAAATTCTCACCCATTTCTGTTATCTACTCATTGATTTGATATAAAATAAAAACATCCTTTCTCTATATAATGGGAATTTTGAAGGCAAAAATTTTTTAGTGTAAAAGAATAGACATGTCAAAATAGAACCAAACTTACATGGGTTTTTCTTTGACACTCTAATGGTTTCCATATTCTTATTGAATTGTATTAGCAGCAGCTCGACACGGTCAAAAGATAAGTTGTTTTTCACCACCGTGTATGCCAGATCAATAGTCTCACATGACACACTATTCAACTAGCTTGAGCTATATATCTTGTGAGAAATCACATGGATTCCAAACTTCAACTCCATGTCTATCATGCCACTAAGCTTCATGTCTCTTTTGTCCCACTCAGTAAGAGTATGCTTTGTCAGTTCTACCCAACCTAGGGTTTTAGTGGTCTTAACTTTGTTCAACATTGGCAGTCTAGTAAGTCTATGTATCATTTTATTTTTTATGAGGATAGGGTGATTTGATCATAACTCCCCATTGTGAATTCTACTCAGAATGAATATGATCCATTTGACTTGAAAGTGCTTCGGAAAATGAAGAACGTGTGTTAAGCCTTTTGTTTCCAAATGATTCTACTCCAGTTTGAAAACATCATCCACACATAAGTCATTCAATGCTTCATTTATTTCTAGGATTCCAAGCTCTTGAATAGAAAAATTATAGAATGAATGAATATCATGCACAAGAAGTACCTTGGGTGGAATTTGTGACTACATGCTCTAGTAGGGTCCAATATCTCTATAATTGTTAGAATTAGCTTGAATGCGAGAACCTTTCAATCCACTCTAGGAACTAACATTTTTGATCCTTTCTTCACTTTTCTACTCAAAGATTTCATTGCTTGGTAGGGTTTCAAAAATGGGAAAATCTTCAACAAAAATTGCTCAAATCACTCAAAAACTCTAAATTCACTCTTCACTCTATGGTATGAAAATTCATGATAAAATAATGCATTCAATTTCTTCCTTTTAATGAATTTTCTTCTTTCAATCACCATTAATGATTTGTACATATACTCACTTGGTGACAGGTTGTCCTCCAGTTGATTCAGTCTTTAATGCTCAAAAGACAACTTTATCTTGGTAAGGTATCCTAACTTGGTAGGAACTACTAACTTGAAAACTTGGTAACATTACCATCATTCAGTCTAACCTTAGTACTTTGTAGATTCGCCAATTTTTCATAATGAAACCATATGTAACCTACCCTTGCTCGGTAAGGCCCTGTGACTTGATCTTGCTAGGTCATCCTTGTGCATCTTGAATGTTGATATTGATCATTTTGCTTGCTAGTTTGAACTGATGTTTGATAACTTCTTCTGGATCATAATTCTAGTGATCTCCATTAATAACTAAGTTGAAATGATTATGGCACCCAACTCATTGACTTGGGTGTCATTCACTTCATGATTTTGGCTTGCATTCTTTGGAAATTTTGGTAGCCATTAGTGCCTCATTTGTTTTTTGTTATTGTCAGCTTTGGCTTTCTTTTCATCTTCAATTCATGCTATGTTCATATAGTTCTTAGGAAGATGTTCAAGTTTTGTACAAATAAAACATCTCTTTGAAGTATCTCTTTTCCTCATGTGATATTTCATACAATTTTCGCCAGTGTGTCCATATTCACCAAAGTAGTGACATCTACACCATGTGTTGTAATCCCATCCAAATATTGCTTTCACAATTTGTTCTACTAGTTTCCATTTCTTCATTTTGTACTTTGAAGATTTTTGTTCTTGTTTCTTGCAATTGTGATACTTTCCTTCAAACTTAGATTTCTCTATGCATTCACTTGCTCTATGACCATGCTTGTTGCAATTATAGCACTTTCCATTGAATTTTTATTTACCATTGCTCCAGCATTTGTTTGATGTATGACCCATCTTACCACAAAGGTTGCAAGTAGGTCTTTTGTTCTTTTGAGCTCCTTGTTGAGATGATTCACCTTCTTCTATATATCCTAATCCACCTTTTTCTTTGTGTCTATAATAAATTTTCTCATTCAATTGGTTAATGCTTTCCTAATATTTCATCATTCTTTCATTGGTTTTCTTTTCAATGTTGAGATCCTTTTGCTATCTTTCATTTTATATCCTTAGATTTATAATTTCTTGATTTGCATCATTGAGCTGACCAATAAAGTATGCTTGCTGAAGGGACAGTTGTTGAATTTCAGTGTCCTTTTCTTCTATCACTTCTTTGTCTTTGTCTTTTTCTTACATGACTTCACATAATCTGACTAATTGGATTTCTTGCTCTCTTTTTAGCTTTCTGACTTCTTCTTGAAGATTAGAATTTTAATCCAATAGGTCTTTGATTGTTGCATCATCTTCATCTAAATTTCTCTCTAGACATAAGTCTTCAATTGTATTTTCACTATAGAGATTGTCATCCATTTGTACTGCAAGATCTTTCCTTCTATTCAATGATTGAGAGAATTGTTCCTTTACTTTCTTGAGTTGTAAAATGGCCAATTCTAGATATGACTTTTTATTCTCATTATTCTTATCTAGCCTATATACCTCCATTGCCTATGATCTTATCTCAAGCTATCCAACTTCTTCTATGAGAACCAAGATGCTCTAATACCAATTTTTGTAAATATAATTTAGGCTAGGTTACTTATAGGGGAGGGGTGAATCAAGAACCAATAAAACTTTATCTTACTTCACCAATTAATCCATCATATAGTATTCTAATCTAATTGCATGCATGAAAGAAATACAACATTCATAACACTTTGACACATGATATGGTAACCCAGAAAGCTTCCGACTAGAAGTTAAAACTAGGATGGGGATGATACCCACAAGATTTAGTACTATAGTATAAATTTAACCTATTAAGGCTTAAAATTGACCACTTATAGTAATTTTCCCTTTTAGGAGCATTAAGGACTATAAGGTCCACCTTGTTAAAGGATTTACAAACATACAATGAAGTATGCACTCGGTTAAGAGATTTAGAAAAAGATTGTTAAGTCTACCCTATTAAAGGATTTGATTGATGTACCTTTTAGGATGAATTAGTGGTTGATCTTTGATTTGCAAATCTGATTTTTTGAATGAGATTCCTTGTATTGCAATTATTACCTAACTGTGATAGATAAATCTTTATTATCCTTTTTACTTCTTGTAGCCTTCTTCAATTCAAACTCATGCACATCATATTACTCTTCACATATATATTTTCATATGATACAATACATTTCATATATACCAATCCAATTCATTACGTTCTAGAGTTAGCGACAACACCAAATCCATCGTAATTAATAGAGTTAGACCAACTATTGTAACTCAGGTTCTAAAGACAAACTTGGTGATGTTGTGACACATGAAAATATCATCAATGCTTAGAAAACTTTGGCACTCAGTTGAAGTTGAAGCTTAATCCATACTAATCACTCTTCAAGTAGTTCAAACTCAGTCAACATTGTGTGACTTGGTGGAAACTAAGAAACTTAGTAACAACTGAATCACTTGGTTGGCACTACATGACTCAGTCCACACTAGATTCACTTTTTTAACCCCACAAGCTTTGTACACACTAGAGAGCCTTGCTAACACTATAGAGATTGATTAACACTAGAGCCTCCATCACTTCTACTGATTAGCTCAATAGACATTGTTACATTTGGGCTATACTACAAACTATCTCCGATGCTCGGTAGATATTGTGTAGCTCAGCATGAACTACAAACTGTCATTTTGACTCGATAGCAACTGTAGAGCTTAGTAGAAATGTAACCATTTGACTAAGTGTTGAGTCACTGATAGACAAGTTGACCTTAATGTCAAACACACACACACACACACATACTCACATATATATGTATATACACACACATGTGTGTGTGTCTATATATATGTATATATACACATGAACACATATATGTGTGTGTGTATATATACATATGTGTGTGTGTGTGTTTGTATGTATGTATGTAAGTGTGTGAATACACACACACACACACACACACACACACACATACATATACATATACATATACATATATGTATATGTGTGTTTGTGTGCACGTGCATTGATATACTTAAACTATATGAAATCTAAAGAAATTTGAAATTATAATTTCCTTGATTTGTGTTGGAAATAATCACTTGACTGACAACGTTACTAAGAGGGGAGGGATGAATCAGTAACCATAAAACTTTAATCCAATTTTGCATAATAGAATATCCATCTAATCTACTGTATGAATGAAAAGATTAACATTTGTAATACATGAACACATAGATTTGGTGACCCAAAAACCTTCCAATTAGAAAGTAAAACTCAGGTGGGGATGATACCCACAAAACTTCAATACTGCAGTATAAAGTTGGCTGGTTAAGGCTTACAATGATCACTTCTGATGATCTGCCCTATTAGGAGCAAGTAGGATTGCTAGATCCACCTTGTTAAAGGATTTACAAACATACAATGAAGTATGCACTCTATTAGGAGATTTACAAAAGATTGTCAAGTCTACCTTGTTAAAGGATTTAGCAAACTGATTCACCTATTAGGATGAAGTAGTGGATCTAGTTACAACTGATTGTTGATAAGATCCTTCGTGCTCTGATCACTTGGTGTGATGGATATATCTTTTCTATATCAATGTTGACCTTGTTTTATTCCTCTATTCTACTAGTGATTCGCTTTCCCTCTTCTCAAATTATTGCAACATAATACAACCAACGATATTCAACATCTCATCAATTCAAATGATATATACTATTCCAATATTTACACTGGCAAGGTTGGCCAAACACAAGTGAAGAAGCATTACTGAGTCAGCCAAGTGGTAGAAAACTCAGGTTCCACAAACTAACTCGGTGACCTTCTGATACTCGGCATCCACTACAATACATTGCATTTTCATGCACTCGGTAAGAGTAGAGGCACAGTGCATACTAATCATTCTAAGTAGCTTGGAACTTGGTAACTATTGGTGACTCAGTGAATATTGTGTCACTTGGTAAAAATTGAATCCATTGATAACCTTCTTCACTTGATAAACATTGATTCCTTCATTTACCTTGTTTACTCGATAATCACTAATTCCTTTGTTTACCTTGGTCACTCTGTAAACACTAAGTTCTTTTGATGACTCGGTGAACACTGACTGCATGGAGAACATTGTTCTGCTCGGTAACCACTAACTACTTGGAGAACACTATTATGCTCGGTAACCACTGTTCTGCATGGTAACCACTATGAACTTGGTAAATATTGCTGAACTTCCCATATGCTTGATTTCCAAAGGAATGCTCGGTATCAACTATTTACCTGCAGAATTTATAAGGTAACCACTGAATGCTCGGTGTGAACTGTAGACTAGGTGATGAGCTCGGTAAGCATTCAGAATCGAATAAGTTTTGTGACTAATGACAAATATATCATAATTTCAACAATCTCCCCCTTTGGCATTAGTGACAAAAACACTTATGAGCCAAAACTTAAATACAATATCTGACATACTGACAACTGATTCTACTGAATATACATGGCTTCCTTACATATAACTCCCCCATACAATATACACAAGGTATTTACATGAGTTATATGACTTTTATTTATAGTATCTCTTTGTCCATTTTGTACATTTATCTCACCAATAACTCTTTCTGAGTATCTCTTTCTCCCCCTTTTTGACAATAATGCCAAAGAATAAATAATGTATTTACATAGAAACACCAAAAGGTGAGATAAACTCTAAATGTACCTAAAGAATGAGTTGCAGAGTCTTGTCTCAATTCTCTTGTAGGATTTTGCATGTGGATAGAGCTATTTGAACTTCTGCAGAGAATTCGATCACATGGTCTGCAACGGAGAAATTGTTTTCATGGATCAATGTTTTTGAAATGGGCAATGTGCTTCTGCATTGTGTCTATGATGGGAAGGATCATATTTTGAATATCTAACAATGTAGATCGGATCCTTGACTCTTCTCTCAGCAATTCTACTTGCTTTTCTAACAAAAATTTGATCCTAAGGTGATGAGATGAGGTTGAACTAGGGTCAAGCTTTAGGTTTTGTGTGCTTGCCTTTAGATCCTCATCTATCTTATTCAATTGCTCTCTTATCTCCTAAGTATACTCGGTAACATCACAGAGTTTAGCAAAAAGAGATGTTACATTATTAAAAGAATTTTCAATATTGGCCAAACCTATCATTAATTCAACCTGTTTTATTGCTATGTGCTGAGCAATGTGCTCAAGCACCTTATTATCAAATTTCTTTTCTATCTTCTCCATCAATTTTTCTTGACCGGAGGTATCCTCATTGAATTTATTGATTGCCTCTTCTAATTGTAGAAAAATGTGTTGAGAAGTATCAACATCAACACCTATAGCCTCTGTAATTATATTTTTCACTTCATCAATAATTTTAAACTCTCTATCTCTCTCATTCCTTAGTTGTTTCGGCTTTGCCTTCAGTTCTATGCGCTGACTAAGTAGTCTTAGTTCATTAAATGAAGCAGTATCTGTATCTATCTTTGGAATGACAATTTTAGTATCCAAGTCTACATCCTCATCAATTGTCTTTCCTGTAAGCAAAATTTTTAATGGTGTCTCTGGTTTTTCTACTGTACTAACATCTTTGTCTTTGAAAATAGAGACAATGGTTGATGAGGTTGGACTGGCTGTCAAAACTAGAATAGGAGCAACTAAAGGAAGACTGAGAGAGGGGCTAAATATATCCAAAATTGATATACTTCCCAGAATTGATGTGCATACTGGAATATTTACAATTGAAGAGCTTACTGGTGCAAAAATTTGTGCTAATGTAGCTGAAGTTGACAAAATTGGAGAGCAAACTGGAAAACTTACTATACATACTGCAGGAGGAATAGATACTTTTGATGTGGTGACTGCTGCAGTGGATGACTCAGTAACTGAAGAAGTTGCCTGCAGCTCAGTAGATGAAGTGGTAGACACTTCAATTGATGATACCTAGAGCTAAGATGTGGTAGGTGTAGATGATATATCTGATGTAGATGTGACCAAACCTACTGAAGCTAACTCCAACCTTGATGATGTCACTATTTTAGGTGGAGAGTGAGGAAGGGATGCCATGACTGCCGCTGCAATTTTCACAAGGTCATCCTCTTCTTTATCTGCCTCATTAGCTTCTCCCTCCTTGTCTTTTTCCTCCTTCTCCTTTATCAGATCTTGAAGATCTTCATCAGTTACATCCATGTAGATGGAATCATTACCTTGCTCATCATCACTATCATCATCCTTGATTTCTATTGGGTCTATATTGGGCTTATGTAGATGATAGATATTTTTCCACATATTTGTAGCATCATTTACAACGTGTTCAATATCTTTAATCAAAATCAAACAGGTGTGGAATCTAATCATCATCTTACCTTCATGGCTTTTCATTTTAGTTTTTATTTCTGCTCCAATGAGACTTCGTCAGAGATTCTTTAGAGATTGCTCATAAATATCTTTCACCATTTGGGTGGCTGACTCCCATCTCGGTTGCAATCTCTCCAGTAGTTCTTTTGAGATTTGAGGGGCAATCTAGTCTGGGGAATATTTCCATTTACCCATCTTGCTGAGTACCAGTTCCTCAATCTGCATTTTCTCAGCATCAGTTCTAGTTCCAAATTTCAATGCTTTGAAATTTGTGATTCTAGCTCCTTCCTCCAATTGTTTGAGCCTTTGCTTGAATGTGGGTGCAGGCCTAACTAGTATAGGTTCTTGCTTACCTTTCCTGGTTCTTCTAGTGAATACTGTAGTGGGCTTCTTCTTGGGTTTGGTAATGATTACCTTACCTTTCTTCTTCTCCTTCTTCTTCACCTTCTTCTTCTTCTCCTCCTTCTTCTTCTTCACCTTCTTCATCTTCACCTTTTCCCTCGGTGAGCATAAGAGGATCGGTAGAAGTTTTTAATTTGGCTATTTTCCTCTTGCCCTTGCTTATGGCCTGTGGTAGCTTGATTTCAAGCTCAATTCTGGCCTTAGCTTCTTCATAGGTTCCAAAATTTTGTTGCCTTGGGTCTACTGGCTCATTTACCAGTGCCTCTATGATATCTCTAGCTTCATCAATATTTACCTCATAAGGTAGAGGTTTTACCCATGCAACTCAGGGTCTGACTGCCTGAATGTATACCTTGTCATAGTCAACCATGAAGCACACATCATCTTTGTAGTCCTCAACAAGCTTAGGAGGAATTTTGAATCTGTTATTCATTCTCTCTTTGAAGTCTTCAAAATAATTATCCATAATACTATCAAAATTCTTGCCCATCTCTGCTACAAATTCATTTATTTGATACAAAACTGGAATGTCTTTTCTCAATACAACTATACCTTTTGAAGGGAAAAAATTTTGTACATAGAAAAATAGAAAAACTAACAAAGAACCAAATTTACAAGAGTTGGTTTTTGAGGTCCTTATACTATCCATGTTTTTATTAAGTTGTTTTAGCAGCACATCTGCTAGGTCAAACTCCATGTTTTTCTTCACAACCTTATAGGCTAAATCTACAGCCTCACAGGGCACGCTATTCAATCTGCTGGAACTATACATCTTATATGTAATTAAATAAATTTTGAATGTTAACTCTGCATTAGATACATTGTTAGGTTTCAATCCTCTTCCATCCCATTCGGCTAGGGTTAACTTCTGAAGTTCATCTCGACTTAGGGTTTTAGTTGTTTTTTATTTGCTTAACATTGGCAAACCCGTGATCTTATGAATCATCTTCTTTGTTATCAAGACGTGTTTCTCTAACCACAACTGAACATTATGCACACGGCTTAAAATGTATCTTATCCATTTCGTTTGAAAGTTCCTTGGTAGGTGCGAGATATGGGTCAAACCTTTGATTTCTAGATGTTTGAACTCGGGTTTGAGGGTTCCACCCACACACAACTCGACTAGGACATTATCCATATCTAGTGTCCCTATTTCTTGAAAAGTGCATTTGAAATGAGTATGAATGTCATTTATAAGTAGTACCTTTGGTGGAATCTTCGATTGGGCTCCATGTGGATCAAGTGATTCAGCTATGGTGAGAACAAGCTTGAAGTTGGGTGCTTTCCATTCTGCTCCCTTCACAAGCATTTCAGAGCCTCTCTTTGCCTTGCTGTTGCTGGTGCTTGTGGATGCTACTGCTGCTTGGTGAGTGAATGATTTTGTTAAAAAAATTCTTCACTAGAAAATCACTTCAAATCGCTTAAACTCCCTTTCGTACTCTTGGAAATTTCTTCACTCTGTATATTCTAAATTTGCAGTGAAAAATGAGATCAAATAATTCCTTTTTGATGAAAATTTTTCCATTAATGCTCGAGTACAAAGGTAGCTAAGTTGACCTAGGGTTTGTCAGATAGTCACCGACTTACTCGGTGAACCTTGCAACTCAGTGAACAAACAAAACCTTTCATATTCCTGACCTAGCTCAGTTAAGTCTGAAACCAACCTTGCTCGGTAAATGCATCATAGTGAACTTTGTCTTGTATCTGAAATACTAATTTGTCATTTGCACTCCTTTATTCTAGAACTACTTAGGATATTGCTTGAAGATGCAGTCCCTGATCCCCTTTTGATGAGTCTAATTAGAAGTGGAGTCAACCACTTCTTGAGTGACATAGCCATTATTTGATTTTTTTGGCTCGGTAGATTTTGGAATCCACTGTTGTCTCATCTATTTTTGAATGTTGTCAGCTCTGGCTTTCTTTTCATCTTCAATTCTTTCTATATTCATGCAATTCTTGGATATATGACCAAGTTTGGTACATGTATAACATCTTATAGTAGTATCTTTGTTCCTTAGGTGATGCCTTGCATAGTTTATTCCAATGTGTCCATATTCTCCACAATAGTGACATCTGCTCCAAGTATTGTAGTCCCAACCAAATATTGCTTTGATAACCTGTTCTGCTAGATTGAATGCTTTGGATCTACATTCAGATTCCTTGTGACCTTGTTTCTTTCATTTGTGATGTTTGCCCTCAAACTTTGGTTTCTCTTTGCATTCATTTACTTTGTGACCATGTTGATTGCAATTGTAGCATTTACCATTGAATTTTATTTTACCATTGCTCCAACATCTGTTAGATGTATGACCTAACTTACCATAGTGATTGCAAGCAGGTCTTTGATTCTTTTGAGTACCCTATTTGGAAGATTCACTTTCTTCATTGTAACCAAGGCCTGTTTTACCTTTTTGTCTATGAAGATTCTGCTCATTTTGCTGATTCAATTGATCCATATCTGCTTGAGATTTTATCATCCTTTTATTGACTTGTTTTTCAACATTTAAGTCATTTTCCAAACTTTCATTGATTTGTCTTTCAGATCTCAGATCACTTTGTAAGCTTGCATTGATTTGTCTTTCAATGATTAAATCATTTCTCAAACTTTCATTCTCAGATCTTAGATTCATAATTTCTTCATTTGCATTAGATAGTTGTCCTATAAGATCTTCATGCTGAAGGGATAGATTATTTCTTACCTCTAAGTCTTCATTTGCCTTGTTTTTCTATTCCAAAACTTCACATAACCTGATGGATTGGACTTCTTGTTCTCTTTTGAGCTTTCTTACTTCTTCCTGCAGAGAACCATTCTTTGATAGGAGTTCCTTGATTGCTTCATTAGCTTCATTTGAACTGCTTGATGGTAAAAGGTCTTCAATCCTTTCTTCAATATACTAATGATCATTCATTTGTCTTGCAAGTTCCTTCCTTCTTTTCAGAGATTGAGAAAGAAGCTCGTTTTCTTCTTTGAGTTGAGTCATGGCCATTTCTAGATCTAGTTTTTCATTTTCAAAAGATTTGTCAAGTCTGAATATCTCCATTGTCCTTGATCTTTGCTCAAGCTATCAAAATTTATCTTCAGAACCACAAAGCTCTGATACCAATTGTTGGAAATAATCAAGACAAACAAGGTTACTGAGATGGGAGGGGTGAATCAGTAACCATAAAACTTTACTCCAATTCTGCATAATAACATATCCATCTAATCTACTGTATGCATGAAAAGATAAACATTTGTAATACATGAACACATAGATTTGGTGACCCAAAAACCTTCCAATTAGAAAGTTAAACTGGGGTGGGGATGATATCCACAAAACTTCAATACTACAGTATAAAGTTGGCCAGTTAAGGCTTACAATGATCATTTATGATGATTTTCCCTATTAGGAGCAAGTAGGATTGCTAGATCCACCTTGTTAAAGGATTTACAAACATACAATGAAGTATGCACTCTGTTAGGAGATTTACAAAAGACTGTCAAGTCTACCTTGTTAAAGGATTTAGCAAACTGATTCACCTATTAGGATGAAGCAGTGGATCTGGTTACAACTAATTGCTGATAAGATCCTTTGTGCTCTGATCACCTAGTGTGATGGATATATCTTTTCTGTATCAATGTTGACCTTGTTGTATTCCTCTGTTCTGCTAGTGATTCGCTTTCCCTCTTCTCAAATTATTGTAACATAATACAACCAACGATATTCAACATCTCATCATTTTAAATGATATATACCATTCCAATATTTACACTGGCAAGGTCGGCCAAACACAAGTGAACAAGCATTACTAAGTCGGCCAGGTGGTAGAAAACTCGAGTTCCACAAACTGACTTGGTGACCTTTTGATACTCGGCATCCACTACAATACACTACATCATCATGCACTCAATAAGAGTAGAGGCACGGTCCATACTAATCATTCTAAGTAGCTTGGAACTCGGTAACCATTGGTGACTCAGTGAATATTGTGTCACTCGATAAAAATTGAATCTATTGATAACCTTCTTCACTTGATAAATATTGATTCCTTCATTTACCTTGTTTACTTGGTAATCACTGATTCCTTTGTTTACCTTGGTCACTTGGTAAACACTAAGTTCTTCTGATGACTCGATGAGCACTGACTGCTTGGAGAACACTATTCTGCTCGGTAACTACTAACTGCTTGGAGAACACTGTTCTACTCGGTAACCACTATTTTGCATGGTAACCACTGTGAACTTGGTAAATACTACTGAACTACCCATATGCTCAGTTTCTAAAGGAATGCTTGGTATCAACTGTTTACCTGTGAAATTTATAAGGTAACCACTGAATGCTCGGTGTGAACTATAGACTAGGTGATGAGCTCAGTAAGCATTCAAAATTGAATAAGTGTTGTGACTAATGACAAATATATCATAATTCCAATAGATTTTTACAATTTGATACGTGTTAAACTACTTAATTTACCTAGAGAATTAGAAATATTGATTTTCAAGACTATATACCAATATTCTAGAAAAAAAAAAGAAATCAAAAATTGTATAACAAATGAATATTACTAAAAATTAAAATGTTAAAGAAAGAAGGAATAGGTTCCTTAAGGATAAATTATAATTTCTAAAAACTAAATTAAATAAACTCTAACAATTATGAAGAATCTAGGCCAATATTTTTAATACAAACTCAACTTATTTAATATTCTTTGTAGAGAAGTTTGACTTCTCATATTAATTCAATTTCTATGGTAATCTAAAGTTTGAATATAATGGGTTTTTTTTTTCCTACTAAGGCAAAGAGTTTTCCATGAAGACACTGGGACCACCCACATGTTTGACAAAGCCTACTCTTTCATGGCGGTCACTTTGTCCATTTTATATTTCCCACAAGAAGTGAATATTTTTTTTCATAGAATTGAATGAGTTTTCCATTCCATGTTGGATGTGCCATAAAATCTAGACATTCCCATGGTTGGAGGGTCCATTGGAATAGAAAGTCCCAACATAAGTGATTCAGGCAATGAGGTAGAGGCAAAGGAGAGTTTCTCAGAGATAACCTATGTTTGATATTCTTTGCTCAGATTCCCCACATAGGGATCCACTCACCTTCTTTAACTTTTTTATGGTCTATGTTGGCTCCTTTAACCTATACATCTTCAAAGACTCTCTTATCAGAGCAAGTCGTAGCTAGGAGAAGGAGAATGAACACATTCCAAATTGTAAATCATCAAAGGATCAAAGAAATATGGTAACTATACTTGATAGGATGATTGATACCTAGGTAAAGGATTTGTTAGCCTAAGTTGTTATTGGTAAAAGCTATGACTTTTTTTTGGACAATGATTTTATCATGCAATGGGCGTTGGATCATTAGGAGGGTGTTACTGAATGTTGTTTTGTAGACAATAGGGAGTGCTTTTTTGTAGTTATTTTTCAAGGAAAAGAAATGAGAGATTGGGTACATCATTAAAAGGATTGGTTTCTTAAGGGCCATGGTGTGCACACACAAAAATGGTATCCAAGATTTCTCCCACATCAAGTTGTAGTTCCTTTTTACCATGTATTGGTATGCTTTCCTTCCTTGCCACTAGAATTTAGGGACACTAATATTTTCAAAGTGGTTGCCAACTCTTTAGTGATTTTTATCAAACATGATTTTTTCTACCTTGATGATTATGTACACATTATAAGATTGTGTTTCCTTGAAGAGTGAAAAAGGGATGGGTGTTTGAAGTAGTTTATGAATTTAGGTTTGGGGAAGTTGTGCAAGGGATCCAAATAGATAAACTAGACTAAGTGATGGAGAGATAGAGCCAATTAGGAAATCTTACATCTGAGTGTGGATTTGTGTTGGATAATGTGGACAAAGTCTTCTCAAACCATGTTTCTCATACTAATAGCTTCTCAAAGAAATTGAATCAGTAAAAAAAAAGGGATAGATATCTAGGGCCTATAGAAAATATGGATGAGGCTATGAAGTTTACAAAGAGGATCCCCTTAGAGAGAAATTAGATTCAGTAGAAGACTTTGGATACATCTTTAAATTCTTTAAAAGAGGGCATGAAAAGGGAATCTATAGATTTGAACCCAAGATTTCATGTTATAGAAATGGTACCAAGAAAAACTCAAGCGGTCGACATGTAAAACCAAAATTATGTTAGTTTTCTTCAAAGGAAGACTGTTGATTTAGGATTGGTGGCTGTGGAAACTCTGAAGTTACTTTGTAAGGATTTTGTTTTTGATGGTGAGGTTGACGATGCAACCAATAATGGATAAAGTTCTGAAAGAGAACCAGGGTATGGTGTTATTTCCCATGGATTTTATGTCCCTAGAAAAATACAAGGAGATTCCCACCAATATTATCAGAAAATTTCTATCTAGAGGGATTTCTCTAATACAATTCAAGAGAAGTTAGACCTATTAGATAGACCTCCGAATTGTGATGGATTCCAAAAGGATGGATATAGAAAAAGAGTAGGTGAGATATCTCTATCTATTCAAAGAGAAGGAGATATGGAGGAGGAATTCTAAGATGAGTTAGTAGGTAAGGTTGTAGGGTTGAGAAAGAGCTTGATTTGAACTAGGAAGAGTTACTTCAAAAGAACCTTGTTGGGCATGGTCTATCAAAATATTCTGTAGAATATTGTTTTGAAAATGTTATTTTTGAGGTTGCTAATGAGAAAATTAATGGGATAGCTAATGAAGATGGTGTAATGTTATTTGACTTTCCTAATTTTGAGGAGAAATGGGTCCTCAAAGAAGGTGTTCTTCAATAGGAGAATCTTACACCACTATTATATATTTCTCAATCTAACTCTAACTTATCCAAAATTGGTGCCTCTTCAATCCAAAATAAAGAAAAACGTAGACCTCCAAAAGGTAAGAAAAGAAAAGATGAAGTAGCATTAGGTGTTTAATTGACTTTGAATTTGAAAAAACTCCAAGAAAAAGTAAAGAGGAACTAGCTGCATTCATTTCCAAACTAATTAATAATTGAAGGAGAGTGAATGGAACTCTAGGGGAAAATGAGGCTTATGTCTTGGAGTGTTAGAGGCATAAATGCCTCTAACAAAGCCCACCTCATCAAGGATCAAATCGTGATGAGTGAGTTTGATGTATTTTTGTTATAGGAAATGAAAATTTCTAATGAGGCAGGAGACAAATTTTTTAAATCATGGAAGTATTGGTCTTATTTTTTTCTCCATCCATAGGAGCTTTTGGGGGACTGGATATTTTGTGGGGATAGAAGAAATGCCAAATGCACAGATTAAGCTCCAATACAAACTAGATTATTGTTGAAGTCTCTAGCTTTGACCTTTCCTTTTTTATCATTAATGTTTATGGGCCAATAGTTATTTTAAGCTAGAAAATGTTATGGGGTTTTCTTTCAAGTATCCTCAATAGTTTGGGTTCATGTAAGTTTTTCTTAGGTGTCAACTTTAATGCCACTTTAGGATCTAGATATAAATTTGGAGGAGGAGATGCTTCTCCAAAAGTTACACTAGACTTTAAGTATTTTCTTAATGGGAATGTATTATTAGATTGTGTCCTAGTAAATGGGGTTTCTACATGGTCTAATAGGTTAATTGGAGTAAATATTATTGGTGTAAGGCTAGAGCATATTCTTCTAAACCCATAGTGGGTCCTAGAGTAGGGATTTTGTGCCAATTTCATTCTTCCTCTTTAAGTATTTTATCATTTTCTTATTGACTTAAAAATCCAAGGGGCTTCTTCTAGCTATAAATCGAGGTCATATATCAACATTGAGAAAATGTGGTTCACATATAAACAAATTATTATTTTTCTTTTTAAGTACTAAAGGGAGAGTCCTTCTATGGAAAGATCAACAATGTTTCAACTTGCTAAGATCTTTGGGTGTATGAAACATAAGATTAAAGAATGGAATAATGAATATTTTGGTAATATTTTGAGATAAAGAGGGATCTATAACATCAAGTTCAATAGTGAAATAATCACATTATTTTTAATGGACTAATGACTCAGGTATATGAAATACAAAGGGTTTTGAAGGTGAAATTCGATGAGTCACTCTTGAGAGAGAAATTTTACTAGAGACAGAGATCTAGGGAACTATGGTTAAAAGAGGGGGACAAGAATATAAGTTTTTTCCATTCGTTGACCAAATTAACAAGACATTAAAATGCAAATTTTCAAATTAAGGATAGTCTAGGGATAGTAATTAGAGATGACAATTTGATTCAACAACAAGTAGTTTGGTTTTTCCAAGACAACAAGGCCCCTCAGGACAATTCAAAGGTCCTTGATTACATTCCTAGGTTGGCCTTAGATCAAGAAAATCTCATGATTATATATCCATTCTCCTTAGAAGAGATTAAAAAGCCATTTTTTCTATGGCAACATATAAGGTTGTGGGTCCTGGTGGGTTTACCTCCCCTTTTCTTTCAAAAATGTTGGAATTTTATGGGAATGGATATTTGGAGGGTAGTTGAAGAATCTATAATCCATGGATATATGGTAAAAAAAAATTATTACATCATTCATCAGACTTGTCCCAAAATTCCCCCATCCTAATACTTTTGCATATTTTGGCCCATCTCTATGTGTAATACAATCTATAATGTTTTTACTAAAGCAGTTGCATCCAAATTGGAAAAGGTTATGCATTTAACTATTTTAGAATAATATGGAGGTTTTTTTTTCTAGGTAGGGAAATTATGGAATTTTCCTTGATTACTAATGAATTACTTTATTCTATTAATATTGGAAGGTCACCCGCAATGATTTTGAAATTGGACATGTTGATGGCTTATGATGGAGATAGCTAAACCTTCCCCAGGCAAGTGATGGAAATAATGTTAGAATATATAGTCTAACTATTATCATAATTATAAATTTTATTAAACCTTAACCATTTGAGAAAAAAATGAACAACCATAACAAGATACTCATACACAATAACATTAGATATGTTAACTAGGGAAACCTTTGATGGGAGGGAAAAACCTAATGGGGATGGTACCCTCAAAGATGATGCACTAATATAAATACTACTTGTTAGAGGATGGACCCTGTTAGAAGTCTATGAAAAAATTTCAATACATATCAATCCTTGTTATGAGACTTTGAATCCCTATTAGGATATTTCAACCCTATTAGGAGTTGTAGAATATAGATGGACCAACTATCCAAATAGCTTCAGGGGAAAGAGAAATGAAACCACTTTCCAAATGATCTTCATATTATTCTTTTTAGGATAATAGGATTGAACTGTACTTGAACTTCCTCTTCCTCTATCTTTTCAATCGAACTTCTACTTCTTTTGGTCTTGATACTAGATCACCAACTTCACGTCCAATAATCCCTTGGATCACTTACTCACATTTACTAAACAATCAACTCTTGTTCGCACACATCGCACTTGATACCTATCTCAATCAGGGAAAAATACTTTCCTTTATACAAAGTCCTCAAAAAAATTCATTGAGTTAACTTTGATGCTTTCCAAATTAATTATAATAGGACCATAATAAGATAATTAATTATTTCACAATCACTTAACATTGTTGTCTCATAGTCTTAAAAACTTCTCACATGTGAAACTCCAGACATTACACACTCCTTGATGTCATAATTAGACTATCCTTTGTTATTGTATAACTTCACATATCCTAATTCTATCTCTGTTAGGAGATACAATCCAATCATCAGAAACTACTCATTAGGTACTCTCTCTTTGTACTGCTCTTTGTAAATAAAACATATCTTCTTCATGTCTTCAACTTACTTTATGGGCATTTAACCTCATCATCAAGAAACAATATAGAACATGTCCTTCACCACACTTCACCTAGACATCTAACCTTTGTTTTTATGGCCTCATTCTCAAACTACTACTTTTCTAGTCTTCACAAAAATAATACTATGATGTCATCAATGACAAACATAGTCATAAAGGCAACATTTCAATCATGCTACATGCTCTCCAATTCTTAGTATACTCCCCCAAAGGAATACCATTAGAATTTATGATAATAGTCTCCCCCTTTGGCATTGATGGCAACATAGATAAAAAACATTTAAGTTCCAAGAATACCAAACAATATTCTACTGCAACTATTGTTGTAGTCATGTTTTCAAATCCTCTTCATCAATCAAATTTGAAATCCTCTAGACCACTACTCTATTCTCCAACTCTTAGGATTAGCATGAGTTTTTCACATGCTAAAAAGCTCTCAACTTCTCCCCCATACAATGTTACTCCCCATTTGTATCAACACTACTTATCTTCCTTTTTCATGTTGTATATCTCCCTCATAGAGATAACCTTTTTTCTTATTTAGATGCATCTTTCTAAATCTCCTTATTAGAGACGTTCTCATCTTTCACCATTAAAATGTCTCTTTGCCTTTCAACTAGAGGATACACATTTCTCCCCCTTCATACTAGGAGTTGTCACACTTCTCTCCTCATATTTATGAGATGCTTTGAACATGCTTTCTTCTGTCCCCCATTAACATCAATGAAAAATGCTTCATTATCTCAATCATCAGCGTCAAGTCTTCAATCAACTCAAGTGTCCAAAAATATTGTTTAAGACCAATTACCAAGAGTCCTTAATGAATCTTCTCATCACAAATACTCCCCCATACAAGAAGCATCAACATTCAGTCCAATAAAATAATAATGTTCTCTACCACTAGATTGATGTAGTCTCTACATCATCTACTCTAAAGTAGGTAGGCACATAAACCCAAGATTATCTCTCAATTACTCAAATGTGTCTTTAGAAAAGGGCTTTGTAAAGATATCTATAATTTGATCTTTAGTACTAACATACTTTAATCTAATCTCTTTCTCTACAACCTTCTCTCTCAAAACATGATACTTAGTAGATATATGCTTAGTCTTAGAACGTAATACACGATTCTTAGACATACTTATTGTACTTGTGTTATCACAATATATGACAACGAGTTTTGAAAATTCTATCCCAATGTCCTTCAATTCATCCATATGACTTGATTACAATTATTTGTTGTTTGTACATACTTTGCTTTAGCTATACTCTATGAAATACAATCTTTTTTCTTTATCAACCAAGAAACCAATCTTCCTCTAAGATAAAAATGCCCCACCATTAGAGCTTTTTATGTCATCCATGTTGCCTATTTAGTCAACATTAGTATAGGCACATAAAGTGAAATCACTTGATCAATCATACCATATCCCATAATCAGATGTTCCCTTCAAGTATTTGAATATCCTCCTTTTTTTTGCATAATGATAGTCTTTAGGATCAACTTGAAATCTAGCTACAATCCCAACTACATTTTTTATATCTAGTCTGGTGTGAGTTAGATGTTGAAAACATCCAATCATGGATCCATACATCTTCTACTCAACTGTAGGTGTCTCATCCTTGATGGATAAATTATGACCAATTATCATTGTTCTACCAACAACCATATAATTTTCTAAGCCAAATCATTTCAACATGTCTTCCAAATACTTATCTTGTGAAATGAAAATACCATAACTATTTTTCAGAATCTATAAATCCAAGAAAAACTTCATTTCTCCAATTATACTCATCATGAATTCATTCTTCATTTCCTTAGAAAACTTATCACTTTCTTCATCATTACCTCCAAAGATTATGTAATCAACAAATATTACTATTATTAGAAAAAAAAAATCAATTTCTTTCAATTACAAGTTACTATCAACCATAACTTTAGCAAATCCAAGTTTTTCCAAATACCTATCCAACCTTGCATACTAGGTTCTAGGTTCTTTCTTCAAACCATATAGAGCTTTCTTCAATCCATATGCCATATTTTTGTCTTTTGTCAGAGGGAAACCTTCTGGATGTTCAATATAAACCACTTCTTCAAGTTTTCCATTTAGAAAGGTTGATTTAAAATCCATCTAATTCACTTTGAAGTTCTTATTTTTTGCTTAAGCCAAAAATATTCTCACTGCTTTCATTTTGTCTATAGGGGCATATGTTTCCTCATAATCTATTCCTTCTTGCTATGATAACCTTTGCATACCAATCTAGCTTTAATTTACACAACTTCACTTTGTTTATTCATCTTATTTTTAAATACCCATTTATTTCCTAAAACATTCTTTTCTTTAGGTCTAGGAACTATTTCCCATGTCTCATTCTTTATAATCTAATCTAAATTTGCCTTATTTTCTTGAATCTAATGATCATTTGTGCATTCCTCATCTACACTCTTAGGTTTGACTTGAGAAATCTGACAAAATTCCTCATTCACTTTGTTTCTTGTCATTACTCCTTTTTCTTCACTTCCAAATATCTTCTTTGAAGGGTGATTCTTTTTCAAGTTCTTGTTAGGAGTAGGAGTTTCTATCTCAACTCTTATCTCTTCTCTTGGTTTAGATCTCTTATCTCCTCTTTGCTCAATAATTTGTACATTATTCTGTAGGTCATTGTTAGACTCTAAGAAAACTTCTCCATTCTCTCTAACAATTCTAGGATTTTCTTCTTCCTCATCAGAATTGTAATCTATCATATTTTCCTTAATTCAAACCTTCTTATCAACTTTTACATTTTCACACTCAACAATTGTTTTGGTTCTTTGGTTAAAACATCTATAAGCTTTTATTTTCAATTAATAACCAAGAAACATACTTGTTGGAAATATAAGAGGAGTAATTGAGAAGGAAGGGGTAAATTATTTACCACTAAAATAAATCCCAAATCCCTTAGATGTCAACACAAAACATAAACACTACTAAAAATATTGATGCTCGACAAACACACAGGCACTCGATTAATACTAATAATATGTTGTAACTCGATAACCACTTAAATAGAAACTATTAGTAAGAAAATGAAAATCTTAGGATATTATCTATGATTAACCTTACTTAACTTAGTTGCATACACATAAAAGAAATAACATAAACACAACTGACACCAAGATTTAACGTGGGAACCCAATTTCGAAAAAACCACCAATTGCAACTAGTTACTGATTTTCATTCTTCTAAAGTGAGTCCTATTAGGAGCCAACCTTTTTAAAGGTTTACAAAAGACACTCTTAGGTGTGACCCTGATAGAGTATTTAATCACCCTGTTAGAAGTGGCCTTATTAGAGGTCTTTAGTCACTTCAATCTTGAAATGCTACCTTGTTAGAGGATTTACAAATAGTTGTTAAGAAAATTCTATTAAGAGATTTAGATCACTGCTACAATGGTTAGAGAGTAAAAATGAGATGACCTAATTTATGATGCAACTAAATTACTGATTATAGATCTCAATTCTAGCTTGAATACATTATTCTTCTTAATTGAATGTATCTTTGTAGCTCCACAAAGATATTATTCTTATCCTTCTATCTTGCTTCCTCTTAGCATCTTCTATTCCTCCATACACTTACACACATTCAATCCTAAAATTGACCTAATATTTATATCATACATATTTTAAAGTTAGCTTTAATAAAAATTAGAATAATTAATATTCATCTCCTTAGTCGGCTAGAACCAAAAAACAAATCTATTAAACTAAATATGCCAAAATAAGAAAATCCTTCGTTAACCGACCCTACTCGGTAGACACTCACTCTAAAATGATTTTCATGTGTTAATCGAGTGAATTTTTTTAACACTACATCTTAACAAAATTCCATTGGTAACTGAGTGAGCTCAGTTAAAACTAGTTCAATCCAACTATTCCTTCATTAACCAAGTGACCTTGGCTAACACTCAACTTCTGCGAACTTGATAGACATTGTCTTCTAAATTTGACAAACTCTAAAATGCTTGGAAGATATATGAAATTGTCTTCATCACTTGAGTGATCTTGACATACATTAATTGGAAAATATATGACATTTTGTGTAACATTAAAGATAATACACAATTAACCAATTATTTTCAACAATACATTCATCACATCTTGGATCAAATTTACCAATATCATCATCTCTTTTAATGTAACACTTTCTTTCAAAAAATTTGAAATACTTTACTGAAGGTTATGACCAAACCATAATGCATAAGGAGTCTGATCTGTACCTTTTTTAATTTTTACCATGTTCATGGTGTATAATTTTGTATTGATTACTTCTCTCCAAAATTTATTCGATTCATCCTTCTCAAACATCATTTCTCTTTATGCCTCTAATACTAATATGTTTTTCTTTTCTGCTATCTCATTCTGCTCAAGGGTCTTAGGTGATGATAACTATCTCTTAATCACATTCTTTTCACAAAACATGTTTAACTCTCTACAAGAAAATTCTCCACGTCTACTTGATCTCAACCATTTAATCTTTACACTAACCTCATTCTCAACTCCATTCTTGAATATCTTGAACTTCTTGAATGCTTCAGATTTCTCTTTAAGAAATGCTACCCACATTATTCTAGTGAAATCATCAACAAAAATCATAAAATACCTTTCTCCATAGAATCCTCTTGTCTTGGTAGGGCCACTCAAATCTGTATGAACAATGTCTAGCTTCCTTGTGGTAGTGAACTTCTTGCTAGGAAATGATACCTTCCCTACTTTTCATGATACACTCTTTGTAAATAACACTAGTAGGCTTCATTACCTTGGGAAAATCTCTGACTGTAAATGTACTACTATCCTTCACAATTTTATCAAAAGTTATATGAAAAAACCTTCTATTCCATAACCAACTATTATTCACCTTTGCAACAAAACATGTCATCTTAGTATGATTTGGCTAAAATACATTACCTTTGGATGTTAGAAATATAAGGTAGGCAAGGTTACTGAGAGGGGAGGGGTGAATCAAGAACCAATAAATTTTTTTTTACTTCTCCAATTAATCCTTCATATAATATTATCATCTAATTGCATGCATGAAAGAGGCAAAGAAATAAAACATTCATAACACTTTCACACAAGATATGGTGACCCAAAAACCTTCCAAATAGAAAGTAAAACTGGGGTGGGGATGATACCCATGAGCTTTAGTACTGTAGTATAAAGTTAACCTATTAAGGCTTAAAATTCTTCTTCTTAGTTGTCAAGGACACTAGTCCTTTACCAACAAAGAATGTTGCATCAATGGTGCTTTTCCTGTCATCAACACTTCTTGCACAATCATTATCTATGAAGGCTTTCAAATCCAAATTGCTTCCTTTCTTGTACCATAATCCATAGTCTTCAGTACCCTTTAGATACCTTATGATTCTCTTGATTTCCATCATGTAATTTTCTTTAGGATTTGCTAAGAATCGTGATACCATACCATCTGCTAATGAAATATCAGGCCTTGTATTCACTACATATTCCATTTTTCCAATCATTGATCTCTATGTGGTCTGATCTACTTCTTTGGAATCGTCATTTTTGGAAAGTTTATGTTTAGTAGAAAAAGGTGTTCCAACTAGTCTTGAATCTTCCATTCCAAACTTCTTTAGTATCTCCTTGATATATTTGGATTGAGCAATGTACATATCATATTTCTTCTATTGAATTCATAATCAAAAAAAGAATTTTAATTCTCCAAACATGGACATCTCAAATTCTTTACTCATCTCTTCTAAGAAAACTTTGCACAAGTCATCATTTCTAGTAAACAATGTGTCATCTACAAAGATTTTTTCCAATACAATCTTCTTCTTTAGTCCTTCTTTGATATATGGCTTGTTGTTATCATTTGTTCTTTGAAAACCAATATCTATCAAGTAGTTATGAAGTCTTTCATACCAAGCTCTAGGAGCTTGCTTGAGACCATACAACACTTTGTCTAGTTTACAAGTCATATCTTATTTTTTAGGATCTATAAAACCATTAGGTTATTTTATGTAAACTTTCTATTCAAGAATGTAGATTTCACATCCATTTAATAAACTTTAAATCCTTTATGTGCAACATAAGCAAGTAAAGTTATAGCACATTCTAGTCTTGCAACAAGAGTAAAAGTTTCACCATAATGAATACCTTCTCCTTGAGAATAACCTTTGCATACTAACCTTGTTTTGTTTCTAGAAACTTCTCCATCTTCATTTAACTTATTTATTAAAACCCAATTTGTGCAATTTATATTCTTATCCTTGGGTCTAGGAACAAGAGTCTAGGTCTTATTCCTCTCTATCTGTTCTATCTCTTCATCATAGTTTCAATCCAAATTTCATTATCCAAAGCATCTTTAACTAATCTAGGTTCAAACTGACTAAGAATACGTGTACCTTTCAATTTTTTTCTTGTCATTGCACCATCTGACTTGTCTAAAATGATCTAATTAGGTTCATGGTTCCTTCTAACATATCTTTCAAATATAGGTACTTTGTATTTATAACTTGTTCTACTAGGCTCACCATGATCTTCTATATCAAGTTTAGGTCCCACTGTTTATGATTTGGGTCCTTCAGAGTCAATATGCTCTAGTTGCAACTTGGTAGCCTTTGACTGTGACTCAATTCCTTCATAATGTGACTTGGATTGCACTGGTTGCAACTTGGGTGCTTTTGGAGATTTTGGAGACTTTGGAGGTTAAGTCTCCTGACTTCCAATTAGATTTGGCAATGTATCAAGCTCAAAGTAAATAAAACTTCTATAGTCCTCAGGTTCTTTGTTGCTCTCTTCTTCACTCTTTTCTACAAACTCATCAATTATCACATGTGCACTTTCTATGCTCTTTTGAGTGGATAAATTCAAACATTTATATACTTTACTTCTGTTGGAGTATCCTAAGGATATACCTTCATCACCTTTGACATCAAATTTACCGTTTCTAGTCTCTTTCAGAATATAATATTTGCTGCCAAATACTTTCAAGTAGCTTACATTAGGTTTTTATCCATACCATAGTTCATAGGGAGTTTGATTTTAGTCTTTTTTTAGCTATACTCTATTCAAGGTATGCAATACAATACTGATTCCTTCCTTCCAGTATTTGATTGCAACATTCTTTTCTATCATCAAAGTTATTGCACAATCCATAATGAATCTATTCCTTCTCTTAGCTATACCATTCTATTGATGTGTACTAGGGGCTGATACTTGTCTTGTAATTCCTCTTTTAGTGCTAAATTCATTGAACTCATTAGAGATGAATTCACCACCTCTTTTTGACCTCAAACATGTTAGTTTCTTTCTAGTTTCCTTTTCTACTCTTGCTGGATAACACTTACACTTTTGAAAAGATTTTGACTTCTTCTTTAGATACAATAAAATCATTATTCTAGAATAATCATAAAAAAAATGAATAAAATACTTATCTCCATTGTAGCTCTGTATTCCAATAGGTCCACATAACTCTATATGAACCAGCTCTAAGACTTCTTTAGAATGATATTTTTTTCTTTTGAAACTTGTCTTGCCCATCTTACCAATTTGACTCTTTTGTTCTTTCTTATCTTGATTAGATTATCAAAGTTCACATTAGATAACCTTTTATGTCATAACCAACTTTCTTCTACTTGAGCAATAAAACATGAACTTTCACTGAGATCTAGATAGAATAGATTACCTTTGTTTTTTTACCAAACCCATCTAGATTTCCTTTTCCATCTAGTAGTTTGGCCTTCCCATTCATGAATTATACCTTGAATCCAATGTTATTCAAATGTTCCACACTCAATAGATTATGCTTTAGTTCTTCAATCCAATATGCATTATCACATCTAAGTTCATTGGTTAGTAAGATACAACATTTTCCCTTTATGCAACATGGTTCATTATTTCCAAATCTCACACTTCCACAATCATAATGTTTCATATGTTCAAACTTTATTTTGTCACCAATAATATGATGTGAGAAACCACTATCAATAATCCATGTATCATTTTTGCTAATATGAAAGATAAGTGCCATTTTATCTCCTTCATCATCAGATTTATCTTTTACAAAAATATAGACCATTTCATAATCTTCACTACTATCTAAATATTTAGCCATAAAACTATTAGAAACATGAATGCTAATGATATTCCTATGTGGGATTAATGCATATATTTTACTATAATGATACAGTTACATTCATGATTGAGTTTTTCATTGATGTCACCATCGTAGTCTTCTGTGGTATCTACCAGAAGAACAGTGGAAAGATCAAGTTGGTATGGACTACTAGTTGAGTATTCTCACTATCTAAGGTTATGAGAGATACTTATAAGTATCTAGTATATGTACTTAATGTCAAATGAAGAAATGTTAAGTCTAGAAGAAGTTATGTAAGTTTTGGTGATGTTTGTTTTGAGATAGTGTTTACAAAGGTGTGTCTTGGTAAACTTGTTATATCTCTTAGAAAAATTGTTATTTTAAGAATTGAGGTTGGGGATATGAAGAAGACACATTTTTGATGACATAGCATAGTTTTCTCATCATAATATTGTGTGTATGGAGATTTATTCAAGTTGCAAGGTGGAAGATTGATGCTATTGCTAAGTGTAACATATTCTTAATGTGGTTCTATAATGATTAATTGAGAAGATCTAAAAATTAACTCAAGGAACTATTTTATGGACTCGGTATAAAGGAAGGAAATTTTTCTTTATCATGATAAACATGTGGATGATATTTGTAAGTAGCAAAGAGAGTGAAATGCAAAGTTGAGTAGAGCAGAGTAGAAGTGAAGGAAACTTCCTTAGCGAGGTTTTGCTGACTGATTTGAGGTTCGTGACCTAGTCTTCAAGGTATGATAGTTTTTGGTTTGATTGATAGAACAAAAGAAAGAACAACATAATATTAAATTGCATGTTTGAGTAGTGAGCTCTTATTGTAGTTGAAATTGCATGTTTAGGCAATGGGCTCTTCTTGCATACATTGTACTACAACTCCTAACATAATTGGCACAACTCCTAATATTGTTGGAATCTTCTAACATGGATTTAAAGTATACTAATAGGGACTCTATGTACTAAATGTTGTAATAGACTTCTAACAAGGTCCATCCTCTAACAAGGAATATTTATATTAGTACATCATCTTGTGGGCATCATTCCCACTGGGGTTTTCCCTTTGATCAAGGTTTTCCCTAGTTAACATATCTAGTGTAATTGTATATGTGCATCTTATTATAGTTGTTTTTTACTTTGGTTGAATTGTTAAAATTTCTTAAAGAAGATAAATGTTTTAATTGTTAGATAAATGATTCACCCCCCTCCCCCCCTGAGTTATCTTGGTGGACTATTGTTTCTAACAATTGGTATCAAAGCATCAGGTCCTTGAAGATAAATTTTAACAACTTTGGGAGATCCATGGTGAGCATGTTCAAGAAAGATAGTCCCAAATCTAGGAGAGAAAATTTTGACACCCGAAAGGTGGAAATTCTTGGTGAGTTATTAGATTTGTGTAAAGAGCGGAGTAATAAATTTTTAGATATAAAATCCTTTTGTTGTATACATAATAACAGAAGCTCAAGGAAAGATAGGTCTAGATCCAAAGAAGACATAAAGATAGAGAAAGGTATTGATCTACATACAAAGAGAGAACTGGAAGGTATAAAAAAAAAAAAATTGTTTGATATGTAACTTAGAATTTGGTCATTTTTCATCCAGATGTCCTAAGAGATTAAGAAAAACTAGAAAGAGTTTACTTTATGATCAAGTTGAATAATTTAGAGAAAGTATGGAAAGATCCTTGAAAGACTATGATAAAGAGGCTATATTGATTAATTAAAAAAAAGTAATATGAGAGATAGATATGGTGACTATTATGGAAAGTGAAAATGTGAGAATTGATGAGAAATTCAAGATACAAGAGAGAATAGTTGATTACAATTTAGATGATGATGTTTTTACTAAACCAAGTAATAATGAAGTATTTCTTGAGACTAACAATGATTTGTAGAATGAAGGAGAGTCAAGGTAGGAACAAAGCTTAGAACCTTTAGTAAAGCCAAGAGTTGAGATAGCAACTCCTAATTTGGGAAAGAATATGATAAAGAATCACGCATCTGAGCAGATCAATGAAAGTAGAGATAAAGGTCTGATGGCAAGAAGGAAATTCAATGAAGAACTATGTTTGATATCTCATGTTGAACCTAATAATGCAAATGAAGCAATTAAAGATGATTATTGGAAATAAGCTATGAAAGAGGAATTGGATCAGATAGTAAAAAATGAGACATGGGAATTGGTCCCCAGATTAGTAGACAAGAATGTGATAGGAACTAAATGAGTATTTAGGAACAAAATGAATGAACAAGATGAATATATGACGAACACAAAAAGATTGGTATGTAAAGGTTACTCACAACAAGAAGAAATAGACTATGATGAGACCTATGCTCCAGTGGCAAGAATATAAGCAGTAAGATTATTCTTAGCCTATGCAGCACAAAAGAAATTTAGAGTGTATCAGATGGATGTCAAGTTAGCAATTCTGAATGGAGAACTTGAAGAAGAGGTGTACATAGAGTAGTTTGAAGGTTTTCCTTTGGCAGATGATAAGGACATAGTATGCAGACTGAAGAAAGCATTGCATGGCTTGAAGCAAGCACCCAGAACCTCGTATGCAAGGTTGGACAAGAATTTGATAAAGCTTAGATATAGCAAAGAAGAAATGAAGAAAGAATTTGAAATGATCACCATAGGAGAAATATTTTCTAGGATTGCAGATTGTATAGAATAAAGAAGGAAGCTTCATTTCTTAGACTAAGTACTTGAAGGATTCACTAAAAAGGTTTGGTTTGGGAACATGTAAACCTATTGGGATACCTATGGTAACTAGACATAAGTTATCCACAAAGGATGAGACACCTACTGTTGAGTAGAAGAAGTAAAAATCTATGATTGGAGGTTTGCAATATCTGACTCACACAAGGCCGAATATAAAAAATGCAGTCAGAATTGTTACAAGATTCCAAGCTAATCCCAGAGAAGTACATTATGCAGTAGTTAAAAGGATATTTAGATATCTAAAAAGAACATCAAAGTTTAGATTGTGGTATGACATATCTAACAATTTTACTCTAAGTGCTTATATTGATGTTGATTGGGCAAGCAGTATGAATCTATAGGTGCACTTTTAGTACACCATTTTAATAACTTTTAAAGTTGCCTCATGTAAAGAATTTCCCAAAATTGTTCCCAATATGCTTAACAAAGTTTCTATGAAGGATTGAATTGTTTTTGAGTCTAGATATGCAAATGTGGAAGCAAATGGAAGTCAAAGTTCATTTTTCTGCCATGGAGAAGCACTTCTTGAATTTTTCACAATGGAGTAGTCAACTTGGGATTTTCCACCAAAGGGAAAAGCGTAGTGGAAAACTCATTTTTTGCTGTACCTTTTGTAGTCATTTTTAGATTTTCCATTGGAGAAAAAAAATTTCATTTTTCACCAAAGAGAAAAGCGTAGTGGAAAACTCATTTTTTGCTATGCCTTTTGCAATCATTTTTAGATTTTCCATTGGAGCAACAAATGTTTTAGTTTTCACCAAAGGGAAAAACATAGTGGAAAACTCATTTTCTGCTATGCCTTTCGTAGTCATTTTTAGATTTTCCACTGGAGAAGCAATGTTTTAATTTCCATCAAAGGGAAAAGCAAAGTGGAAAACTCATTTTCCACTGTGCCTTTTGCAGTCATTTTTAGATTTTCCATTGGAGAAGAAAAAATTTCATTTTCCACCAAAGGGAAAAGCATAGTGGAAAACTCATTTTTTGCTACGCCTTTCATAGTCAAAGTTCAGTTTTCCACATGAGGAGAGAAAAGGCAAATCTCAATCCAAAATGAAGATATATGGGGTCTAGCATCAAGATCACTTCAGAAAAGTAATTTATGAATCAATCTTCATCAAAATTGTGCCCACTACATGAAGGTGGAAAATTGAAGATTGGGTGCACTTTTCGCACTCAAAAATAGAATTTTCACCCAGCATCAAATCCATAATAGAGAGATGGAAAAGAGCTCTTAATTGATTAAAAAAAGAATAGTAATCCCATAATGATTTATTGCTTGAAGATTTGGACATCAACATGACATTAAATATGAAGTGAAAAATTCATTTTCTGTTATGCCTTTCACAGTCAGTTTGGAGTTTTCCACAAAGGGAGAAGACAAAAGTCAAATTTCCACAAAGGATGGATTAGAGTGTTCCATGGCCAGTGACCTGATAGAAAAGAAGAAGTATTGCTTGTTAATTATTTTCAAAGTGCAGCTATTACTAGAATGTGTGAATTTCACCTACAATAGAGAAGTGGAAAACTGAGAACTTGATACACTTTTCAACCTTCATTTGGGATTTTTTGCCACAAGCATTCCAGAGAATCACTTCCAAAATTTAGAAAGGAATAAAAATGGTAAGCATGGAAGATAACATAGTGGAAAATTGAAGACATTTGGGTTACATAGCATGTGAAAGAAGAATGGTTGGAAACTTTATTTTATCAATTCTAATTTTGTAACAGTCATATAGAGAAGAATTTAGTAGCTCATATCTTTTGACTTAGTGATTTTTTTTTGATCGCTCTAGTCAAAATAAAGATAATTAGGTTTGGAAAAACATATCCAAAGATGAGCTCAATCCAATAGTGGAGTCAAAATATATGCCCCCCAAAACATGACCCATTTTTACCTGGCAGCAGTATTTATTTTGTTGTCCACTCAACAAAGGAAAGATTTTGATATTGATTTAACATATTTAAATGTCAATTGTTAAAATATAATGTAAATATGTTAATATATATCATTATTAACTTTAAAAGTTAGTAATAATATCAATTTTCAAAAGGAAAAATATGAGAAGTCAAAGAGACAAGATCTGTTACAGAACTGAAAAGTCACTGGAAGAAACCAAACAGTTGCTAGAGAATGTATTTATTGTAAAACCTTTACATTTGCAAAGGGTTCTTCTTTTTTGAAAGAGTAGGTATTGCTGGAGTAGAGGGGAGATAGTAGTTTATTTTATGCATTTCATTTCATGCATTGATTTCTGTAATAGATTTGGCCAGAGTTGTAGGCAAATAAAAATCAGAGCATTGTATTTGTTGTGTTCAAAACAAAGAAGAGTTTTTACTTCAAATTAGAGAATTTGGGTATTCTTTTTTGAATATATTCAATTAGAGTATTGTTGTATTTGGTTTTGGACATTATCTTGCATCTTGTGTTAGATAATGAATGTGTTGTAGATCAAAGCATTTGCATGTATTCCTATTGCAAAAATCTGAATATTAAATCTTCATTTATTCATTGCATTCACATAATCTACATTCATTGCATTACCAATGTCCAGAAGTCATAGGAATCATGGGTTCTTGGTATTGGCTATGTGTAGAACTAAAATATGCCTGAGTTAGTTCTATCTAAGACTAGCTTGGTTTTCCTCTTCCATTCTTGGGTTAAGAACGTACCCAATTAGTTTAGGAACAAACAAATACATTGAATATCATTGATAAGGGAGCTATACCTTTCAATTCAGAGAAAATCTATCAACCTCATGATAGATTATCCAATTGTTGGTATCAAATTGTTTCTCACAAGTTTGAGCATTTAAGCATTGCATTGGAAAGAACAATATGTTTACCAACAAATTTTTGGCAACTCTATTGGGGAAGCAAAAAAAAAGATTAGTGCTAAAGTTTTACTTCATCAATTTTTATTATTATCCCTACTTGCAGGAGATTGGCGACTCTGTTATTAAAAGACCATGCCCATTAAAGTTGTGAAAGGAAAAAGGCCAGATCCTTCTTTGATTGAACTTCATCAAACACATGATCCAGTATTGCATGATTTGTTTGATGCTTTTAGAGAAAGCATTACTCATGGGAGAAAAATAAATTTGAGCATTGAAGATGATCATGCACCAATTGTTTTATGGAGAAGTGTTTGTTCGAGATATCACAAGATGAAAGAGCTGGAGGTAAAAAAGAAATTATTGTAGCATTGTGAGGAAAGGGTATTGCAACTAAGTGATGAATTAACGGTGGATGATGAAGTGGATCCAGAAGTCCCAGCTGATTTTGTTTCCTATAATTTTTTAGTCTTGAGTGAGCAAGATGTTCAACCAAGAAAGAAAATAAAAAGGAAACCCACATTTGAAGAAATAAATGCTGAGAGTGATCCTAATTTACAATTCCTTTGGATTGCATTTAAACAAAGTATTACTAAAGCTAAAAGAAAAGGATTAAATCCCTCATAAGATCATCAAACCACTCTACTATTAAAGTGTGTGATCCAAAGATATTTTAATGTCCAAGATCAAAGAAAAGGAAAATTCATTTCAGCAAGTTTGTCTAGAGAAAAACCAATAAAAAAAGAAGAATCTTTATTTGCAAATTGCTTGGTTCTTGGAGAGCAAGAAATATCCTAGTTTCTAGGTGTGCCCACTTCTATGAACATGGAGATTCTTGAAGATGGTAATAAAATGGTAAGTGAATATGAAAAATAAAAAGAAAAATTGTTCATACCCTCTTTTCTTCCTATTGTTGAAAGTTTCAGATTTGAGGAAAATGATGAAGATTATATTTTGCATAACATTCTTTATGAAAGTCAACCTTTGGTTTGCACACAAGTAGAATATGGGACTTATAAATTTGAAGAAGATAATAGAAAAGATGATGTTCAATCTGCAGTGTTAGAATTATTTTCTTTTGTAGAAGATGCCAAGTTGAGTATTCTTGATGAATTATGTATTGATGAAAAGGCTAAAACATGTTTTGATGAATATCATTTTAAGTCTAAAGATATGGTTGAAGAAGTGGTTGCAAGGACAGATTCCAAACAAATACCTTTGATGGCTAATGAAGTGTTGCAGCACCATGAAGATGATTCAGAGTTGGATTATATTTTTCTTCATCCTGAAATGGAAGCTAATCAAATGATTTATAGCTGGATTATATTTTTCTTCATCACTAAAGAGAATATTGTAGATATATTCACTAAGATGCTTCCCAAAGAGACTTTTGAGTATTTGTGAGTTATGTTAGGGGTTATTCCCCTTCATACATTAGAATAGAATATATGATAGTGCATCAATTAGTGTAACAAAGCACCATTATTTATCTAGACTTAATGCTAATGTTTCCTATATGGGGGAGTATCTATGATGGATAGATTCATTTAGGACTCTTGTTGGATGTTGTTTTAAATAGTGTCTTTGGACACTTGAGCTAGTAAGAATTAGTTGTAGCTAAGTTTGGTGGTTGCTAAAAGCTTTGACATTGATGTCAATGACGGAGAAGTATGGCACGCAAATCATAATATGAGTAGCATGGAATGAATCTTTGATGGAAGGCACATTGAGGTATATCAATGGAGATAATGATTGATTTAGGAGAGTAATTGATGAAGAGGATTTGAAAAGAAAGATTAATAGTATTTTGTTGGTATTCTTGGAACTAGATTTTTTTCATCTATGTTTCCATCAATGCCAAAGGGGGAGATTGTTGGAAGCATGAATGCTGATTATATTTGTATGGGGGATTATTGTAGATATATTACTATGATGATATGTTGCATTCATGACTAAGTTTTTCATTGATGTCAACATAGTAGTCTTTTGTGGTATCTGATAGAAGAACAATGGAAAGATCAAGTTGTTATGAATGACTAGTTGAGTATTCTCATTATCCAAGGTTATGAGAGATACTTATGAGTATCTAGTATATGAAGTTAACATTGGATGAAGAAGTGATAAGTTTGGAAGAAGTTATGTAAGTTTTGGTGATGTCTATTCTGAGATAGAGTTATAGAGGCATTTTCTCATAAAGTTGTTAAATCTATTAGTAGAATTGTATTTCTAAGAATCGAGGTTGATGATATGAAGAAGACATATTCTTGATGACATGGCTAATATTTCTCATCATAATATTCCATGTATAGAAAGTTATTCAAGTTGCAAGTCAAAAGAATGATGTTATCGATAAGTGTAACATGTTCTTAATGTAGTCCTATAATGATTGATTAAGAAGGTCTAATAGTTGACTTAGGGAATCATTTAATGGACTCATTATAAAGGAAGGACATACATGTGGATGATATTTTTAAGCAGTAGAGAGAGCAGAATGCGAGCAGAGTAGAGAGGAAGTGAAGGAAACTTCCTTATCAATCTTTTCCTGAGTGATTTGAGGTTTGATATTTGGATCTGAGGTTTATGATCTGGTCTACAAGGTCTAATAGTGCTTGGTTTAGTTGATAGAAAAAAGGAAAGAAGAAAGTAATAGTAAATTGCATGCTTGAGCATTAAGCTCTTCTTGTATTTGAAATTGCATGTTTGGGTCATGGGCTCTTCTTACATACATTGTACTATAACTCCTAACATGGTTGAAATCTCCTAATAGGGATTCAAAGTCTCCTAATAGGGATTGTATGTACTAAATGTTGTAATAGACTCCTAATAGGGTCCATCCTTTAATAAGAAATATTTATATTAGTACATCATCTTGTGGGCATCATTCCCACTAGGGTTTTCCCTTTGATCAAGGGATTCCCTATTTAACATATCTGGTATAATTGTCTATGTGCATCTTATTATAGTTGTTTTTTACTTTGGTTGAATGGTTAAGCTTTTTTAAAGAAGATAAAAATTTTAATTGTTAGATAACTGATTCATGCCCCCCCCCCCCACAAGTTATCTTGGTGGACTATCGTTTCTAACAAAAACAATATGTGTTACCTTTGTCCTTATAGTCCTTGAAGTTCTTCAAACCCTTTTCTATTTTTTACTTGTGCTTATTTTCATCTTTGTCTTCTTTTTTTGGACATCTTGCAGTAATGTGTCCAACTTCTTCACAAGAAAAACACATGAAAGGAATTTTGCCTTTATCCTTTCCTTTGCCTTTGGGATACCTTCTTGCAAGCAACACTTCAATGGATTCAAGATCACTATCAAAACTACCTTCCTCTTCACTTTTAGATTGTTTGCCTTTATACTCTGTAGATTTCTTCTTCTTTAGTGATAACTTGGCTTCAAATGTAGACTCAAGATTGCTAGAACTAGGAGTATAATTATCATAGTTATCCAATTCAAATGCAGTCAATCTTCCAATTAGAGCATCCAAATTTATCTTTTTATTTGGATCACATCTCATCTCTTGAATAACAGACACTCTAATTACATAAATAGGAAGAATGGTTCTCAGTACCTTTCTTACCACTGTCACATCAATTTTTTCTCCAGAGGCTTTTATAGCACTAACACTAGCTTTGATTCTCTCAACATATTTTGTTATGTTTTCATCCTCTCTCATTTTGATCTAATCAAACTAGCCACTCAAGCTTTCTACCTTGGATCTTGTCATGCCCAAAAATACAAGGGCAAAACACATGTAATTTTATTTTTTTTAAGTTAAAAATAATCAAGTCTACTAAGTTTGATAAGATTGTTCTTTCATAATTTTAAGAGTAGGTACAATGAAGATAGAAATAGGTTCTTCAATCAAGACTCTTGCTATTCCATTAAGTTTTAAAAATCAAAGTGTCGGACAAGCTCGTTAAGTTAAAATTTTGTTATCAAATCAATTTCGACATTTGTTTCATTTTATATTAACTTTAAAACAATAGATTTTAAATTATTCAAATAACAAAATAATTAAAGATAAATTTAACGTTTATAACAAAGTATGTTTCATCTCATACTAGATTAATATAATTTAAAAAATAAAACCATAATCCTTTTACTAACTACAAATCTTTATTTTAAATATCATAACAAATTTAAACTTTATTTCTAAAGAATCATATCAATAACTTTACAATTATATTAAAATCAAACCATACTAACATTATCTACAAATCGAATAGCTTCTTCAACTAACAATATTACTAAAATAACATACTAATCTACTTTACAATTATATCTATAAAAAAACATTAAAACTAAATTTAAAACTTCATTAATTACTAAACCTATAGCTAACATTTTATTTTAATACTAATGTTAATTAAAACTTAAACTAAATTTAAACTAACATAAATTTAAACAAAACTTAAATCACAACTGATTTGAATCAAAAACAACTTTTAAATAACAACCAAACTAAACTAAAATTAAATTGGAAACTAATCTAATTTTTATTTAACTTTAAAATAAACTAACAACTAATCTAAACTAACTTAATGTAAGGCTTTACAAAATAAAATAACAAACAACTAAACTAAACTAATATTAAAATTAAATCTCTTTTTATTTCTTTTTAAAAAAAACCAACAACTAACTTAATTAATATCTACCCTATGTTTTTCCCTTCCCACTATACATGAGAACTTGTCTCCCATTAAAGGCGCCTAGAAAATAGGTAAAAGTTGATGTTTCTTTTTTTTGAAACTTTCTTATTTAACTTTAAATTATTTAACCGTCTGCCACCAACACAACAAACACTTATTCAAACATGACATGATAGGGGTGATGTGAGTCATGCCTGCTATTTAAACTCCATTTGCTATGTATAGATAAAAGGGGTAGAGTAGTTATATTAGAAAGTTTATTAGGTAGGATATTTTAACAACTTATTGCATGTTTATTATTTCCCTTTTTTTTTTGAGTTTTTTTTTACATTACTATTTCTATTATTATTATTTTTTGAATTTAAATTGCAAAATAAAGATCCATAGAATATTCTCTGTGACAAAAGAGGATAAAACATTTCTCATACAAAATCTAGAGACTTTTTGGCTCTAGGATAAATTTCATTTTTCAAGGCATTTTTTTTTCAAAGTATGATTTTTTTTTAAAGCAACATAATATATATATATTTCCAAAGAATTTTAAAACTTTAAATAGTTTTCTCTTTTTTTTGTTTTGTTTTTAAGGCCTCTTTATTTTCTAAGTATAATTTTCTTTACAATACAATCCATTTTTTTTTTAAAATTCTAATAGAATGTACTAGCTATCTAGTTACACTAAAAACTTGAATAATTTGTTTTAACAACATTGCATGATTGTCCTTATTTCCTTATAACTACGAAAATGAATTAACGTCCCATGCATAACATAATTTTGCCTTAACAAATATATGAAAATTGAATTTTTGCATAATTCAACCTCATCATTTATCTCATTTTGATATTCACCCATATAACCAAAAAATAAAAAAATCTCAAGAGAAGTGATATTACTCAATCACTATTTTATTGACAACCTGATTCAAAGGCTCAATCAAGAAAGAACTAGGAAGAAAACCCGACATCATTGACATTACAAAAAAGTTTTTAAATACAATTTTCATAGGATTCCAATCTCAAAAATTACAACAATTAAATAAATTTCCTTCATGACCCTTATTAAGGGATTCATATCATTTTTTGCAATACATTGCTAAGATCATGGAGGGAACAAAATCTAACCAAGTGACAAACAAACATAACAAGAGACTAAATTAGACATTCATATCCATACTAGGTTTCCACAATAGGATTCAACATTGAATCAAAACTAGGGAAAGGTGGATTTTTCCAACAGGAGATGTTAGACACAACACCAAACCAGGTGCCCAATTGGGGCTATAATTCAAGAACTTTCGTTCTTCCATTTTTACATGCCAAAAACTCATATGTCATTTGTGCTGATAGGTAGGGGCTGATAATACCCTACCCTCTCTCCTTCTTCTCATCCTAAGAAGAGACTCTACATTGTTGGAGTCCAACTAAAAAGACCTTTCCTGAAATTGGCCACTTCTGCCCTATCCAAGGGTGAGTAATGCCAAAAGACCCATACAAGAAAACTTCAAAATTTAAACAAAAACATGAAAGAAAAGCATTCAAGAAACATGGTTTCAATCCTTTCCAACATACCCAACATACATACAAGCATACACATAAAGAATCCTAATAGCATAAGCATGAAACAAGCATGAACAATCTGAACAAAGGAGATGAAGAACTCCTACCTTCACCAAGAGGTTATGGTAAAATGAAAAATCTTGAGAAGAGTTTTTTCTTCCTTGCCTTCAATCTTCCAAGACTCCTCTCTAAAAGTAGACATTGGGTAACAACCAAAACTACTCCAAAAAGGGCCTCTAAATAAGATCCAAACTCAACCACCAAAAAGGGCAATAACTTTCCCCACTCACCTAAAAATCTAGAAGTTTCTAACTCAACCAAACCCAAGGTTAACCTCTAAGTGGAGTTATGGTTATCCAACTCATGGTAACAACTTTCAATTTTCGCACAAAGGCAAAAATAGACTTTTTGAGTGACCTCAAAAGTCAACAAAAGGGGCTTAGGGGGTGGAAAATGCCCCCAACCCATACCCATACCCCTTGGGTATAAAAATTTCATGTTTTAAAAAATTAGGAATTGATTTGGAACAAAAAAAAAAGCTAGAAATAATTTAGGACTAACTAACAACTCCAAAATGCAGATTAATCACTAATCCAGATTAGGGATGACTAAACTCGATTAAGAAACAAATTAGCGAAAAAGGTTACTAACTTAGTTTGAATCAGGTCCAAAGGTTACACAGATAACCCTAACTAGCATGGTGGAATGCATATGCAATTCATGAGTGTCAAGTGACACTAAAGAACAAAATTATGAAACATTCACATTTACTGATCACAAAAAATTACATTCATACATCTCACAATACAATAAGATACGAACAATATGGTTTCCATGAATGGAACATAGGGATCAATTCTATTCCTCCATTAGGTTTCTCACCTAAAATATCCTACACACTCATTGCACACATCAGTAGTCTCGTAAAATCACATGCACATATGTATATATGTATCAGGACACCACATAAATTAAAACATACATTTTTCAAATCAATTAGGGTTTCTCTTGTCCTGCTCATATTCTTAATCATTACAATTTCATAATCAAATTGTTAATCCTGCATTTACTTATTTCATCAACATACATGTTCATAAAATATTAAATGACAAACTCAAATATCTAAAAGCAAACATCACACAACATGAGATAATATAATATGTTCAAAGCATCTGATAGTGTCTCGACATCCTGAGTCATGAATATCAAAATAATAAAGTATCAACTATGCTACAAAGGGTCAAGGTGAGGCCTTATAGATCTTTTCACATTATCATCACCTCCATAGATATCCTTTATTTTGGTCCACAGGTCATGAGCAGTAGCACATTCTTTGACTTCATTAAATTTAGCATAGTTAAAAGAGTTGATGTAATGTCAATCATCATAATGTTATGATTTTTCTTTTTAGCAACCTGTCCTACAATCAATGTAGGAGCCTTGTAAGCATTTTCTAGATATTTCAAACTTGAATCAATGATGGTTGCCAAGTGATACTTCATAAGTTCCTTCCATGTCTCAAAGTTATCTCTGTTTATCTTGGGAAGTTCTCTTCCATAAGACATCCTAATCTTTATCTTAGGTCCTTGAAAACTTCTCTGTAAGCACCAAGAAGCTCTGAAACTAATTGTTGGAAATATAAGAGGAGTAACTTAGAGGTGAGGGGTGAATCAATTGCAACTAAAATAAATCCAAAATCCCTTAGATGTCAACACGCAACATAAACACTACTGAAAATATTGATCCTCGGCAAACACAAATGCACTCAATTAATATTGATAATATGTTCTAACTTGGTAACCACTAAAATAGCCACTGCAAGTTAGAAAATGAAAATCTTAAGATTTTATCTGTGATTAATCTTACTTAACTTAGTTACATACACATAAAAGAAATAGCATGAACACAAGTGACACCAAGATTTAACATGGAAACCCAATTTGGGAAAAGACAGCAATTGTAACTAGTTACTAATTTTCACTCTTCTAAAGTGAGCCCTATTAGGAGTCAACCCTATTAAAGGTTTACAATACACACTGTTAGGTGTGACCCTATAAAAGGATTTAATCACCCTATTTGGAGTGGTCATCTTAGAGGTCTTTAGACACTTCAATCTAGAAATGCCAACTTGTTAGAGGATTCATAGATATCTATTAAGCCAACTCTATTAAGATATTTAGGTCACTGCTATAGTGGTTAGAGAGCAACAATGAGATGAACTAAATTGCTAATTATAGATCCCAATTCTAGCTTGAATACTTGATCCTTCTTGATTGAATGTATCTTTGTAGCTCCACAAGGATATTCTTCTTATCCTTCTAATTCACTTCCTCTTAGCATCTTCTATTCTTCCATACACCTGTACACAGTCAATCCTCAACTTGACCTTATATTGATATCATACATATTGTCAAGTTAGCTTGAATACAACTTAGAATAATTAATATTCATCTCCTTGGTTAGCTACAACCAATAAACAAATATATAAAACTCAATATGACAAAAAAATAAAATCCTTTGTTAGCTGACCCTACTTAGTAAACACTAACTTTGAAATGATTTTTCTATGTTAACCAAGTGAACTCTATTAACACTGCATCTTTGCATACTTCCTTTTGTAACTAAGTGAGATTGGTTTGTTCACATATCAGTCAAGTTTGTTATTAGTGACATTAACTTATTTAGATTGTAAGTATCTACCAAGCTTATTGTAGGGTTAACCAAGTATCTCAATTGTTGTTGAGTTGTACAATTACTACTAATTCCTTTGGACAAATTCCAATGTTTACCAAGTAGTTACAGTTACTATGAAGATCAGCAGTGTAAACCAAGCATCTCATTGTATGCTGAGTTTACTAGTGCAAACTAAGCTATGCAATGGTTACTGAGTTCATAGTTAATGTGATGTGAGTTCAGTGTTGACCAAGGTACTCAATGTTAAGCAAGTGACTTAGTTTATACTAAGCTTGAGGTGATAGTGTTTACTAAGCTATGTGATGGTAACCAAGTAATTCAATATATATGATGAGTTTCACAATATTTTCTGAGTCACCAGTGCAGATCGAGTTCTATACTACTTCAAAGTGATCAATATGGACCAAGCTTCTAAGTCTACCAAGTGCATGATGATGCTGAACTTTGATAGTGGATGTCAAGTATTAGAACCTCACCAAACCATTCTTCAGAGCTTGAGTGTCTACACTTGAGCTGACTTTGTAATAGTTGTGTAAACTTGTATTGTGGTAGACTTTGTAATTGTGTAATTGGATTAGTATATATGTAATGTATTGTATCACATGCAATGTATGTATGGAGTTGAATAAGGAAGTAATGTAAGAGTAGAATTGTGAATTAAAAAAGGCTACAATAGTATAAAGAGCAAAAAATATTCATCTATCATAGCAAGGTGATTTGTACACTTAAAGGATTCTCATTTAGAAAACCAAGTTGTAGATTAGAGATCGGCTACTACTTCATCCTAATAGGTGGATCAGTTAAATCCTTTAACAAAGTAGACTAACAATCTCTTGTAAACCTCTTTACTGAGTTCATACTTCATTGCATATTTTTAAATCCTTTCACAAGGTAGACCTAGCAGTCCTTATTGCTCCTAACAAGGCAGATTATCAGAAGTGATCAATGTAAGAATTTACAAGCCAACCTTATAATGCAATACTAAAGCTTGTGGGTATCATTCCCACCCTAGTTTTACTTTCTATTTGGAAGGTTTATGGGTCACCAAATCTATGTATCAAAGCATTATAAATTCTTTCATGTTTTCAATTTCTTATGCATGCAATTAGATCAGATTATATGTGAAGGATTAAAAGCTAATTAGAAAGTTGGATTAAGAGTTAAATTTGTTTTTTAGTTTCAATGTTACTAATTCACCCCTCCCCTCTCAATAAATTATCCTTTAAGAATATTTCCAACATAGTTAACACTGGTTCCATCCAAATTTTCCTTCATTAACTAAGTGAGCTCAGTTAACACTTAACTTATGCAAATGTTTCTTTGTCGCCCGAGTGAGCTCGGGCACTATCTTCTGAACTTGGAAAATTATGAAATTCTCTATAGACATAGGAAACTATCTTCATCACATAAGTGATCTCGACATACACTAACTAACAAAGATATGAAAATTTGTGTAACATCAAAGACAATACACAATTGACCAATTTTTTTCAACAATACTATCATCATGTCTTGGATCAAACTTACCAACATCATCATATCTCTTAATGTAAAACTTTCTTCCAAAAAATTTGAAATACTTTACTGAAGGTGTATGACCAAACTACAATGCATACAAAGTTTGATTCATAATTTTTATGATCTATACTAAGTTCATGGTGTATACTATTGTATTGATTGCTTCTCTCCATAATTTCTTGTATACATCATTCTCAAACATCATTTCTCTTGATGCCTCAAATAATGATATGTTCCTCCTTTCTACTATCCCATTCTATTCAGGGGTATTAGGTGATGATAACTATCTCTAAATCCCATTCTCTTCACAAAACATATTGAACTCTCTAAAAGTAAATTCTCCACCTCTACCTGATCTCAACCATTTAATCTTTACACCAAACACATTGTCAACTCTATTATTTAATATCATGAACTTCTTAAATGCTTTAGATTTCTCTTTAAGAAATGCTACCCACATCATTTTAGTGAAATCATCAACAAAAATCATAAAATACCTTTCTCCATATAATCCTCTTGTTTTGGTAGGGCTACTAAAATATGTATGAACAATCTCTAGCTTCTTTGTGGTAGTGAACTTTTTGCTAGGAAATGATACATTCTTCTCCTCTTACATGATACGCTCTATGCAAATAATAATAGTAGGCTTCACTACCTTAGGAAAATCTCTGACTGCAAATCTACTACTAGCATTCACAATGTTATTAGAATTTATATGACAAAACCTTCCATGCCATAACTAATTGTTATCCACCTTTGTAACTAAAAATGTCATCTCAGTAGGATTCAACTAAAACACATTACCTATGGATGTTATAAATATAAGGTAGGCAAGGTTATTGAGAGGGGAGGGGTGAATTAGGAACCAATACAACTTTATCTTACTTCTCTAATTAATCCTTCATATAATATTTTGATCTAATTGCATGCATGAAAGAATCAAAGAAATAAAATATTAATAACGCTTTGACACAAGATAGGGTAACATATAAACCTTCAAATTAGAAAGTTATGAGAAATAAGGACCATGTGGTCCACCTTATTAAAGTATTTAAAAACATACAATGAAGTATGCACCCAGTTAGGAGATTTAGCAAAAGACTGTTAAGTCTACCCTATTAAAGGATTTGACTAGTGCACCTATTCTGATAAACTAGTAGCTAATCTTTGATCTACAACTCTGATTTTTTGAATGAGATTCCTTGTATTATAGTCATTGCCTGACTATGATAGATAAATCTTTTTTGTCCCTTATACATCTTGTAGCCTTCTTGAATTAACACAAATGTACTTCATAATCTTTTTCAATACCATGTTTGGATATGATCAATGCAATACATATATACCAATCTAAATAACAACATACTAGAGTTGGCTACAATATCAATTTCATTATAATCCATAAAGTTGGCCCAACTATTGTAACTCAGGTTCAAAAGAAAAACTCGGTGATGTTTTGGTACACGAAAAACACTATCAATGCTTAGAAAACGTTGGCACTTGGCTAAACTTGAAGCTTGGTCCATAGTAATCTCTTCCAAGTAGCCTCAACTTAGTCAATACTAAATGAGTCAGTAAACATTAAGAAACTCAATTGCTGCGAAATCACTCGGTTGTTATTAAATGACTGAGTCAACATGATGTAGGAGCATCCAGAGGTATAAGGGCAATCCTGTGTCACCCAAAAAAAAAATGTACTTAGACTTAGTTTCTGTTTCATGTCTTTACATTTTTGGATACCCATTTGGCTCAAATAAAGGTTCCAACTCTCATAGTTCAACTATCAGTGCATTTGAAAATCTTGAAAAAATAGGAGCATGCAATTTGGCCATCATTTTGGTGACCTAGAAGGTGTGACTTGGCCAGATGAATGTAATTGAGATTTAGAGCATTCCAGAAAAAGAATCAGGTCAAAAGGCCCCACGGTTTGAAAGTTATTGCAGTTTTTTGAGTTTTGGAGACCTCCTAAGAATGCTTCAAAGTCAGGTTTGGGGCATTAAATGACCTCAAAAAGGGTTGAAAAATGGGGGACGAGCAAAGATGGTCCATAGGGCTATAGAGCGCTTCGAGAGCTTTCTGAAAATGTAAACGGTTCATCAATCGGAGCTACGGTTCAAAAGTTATGCCTCCCGGAAGTTCGGCCACCGTTTCTGGATTCTTCTAGATTTGTACCGACTTCTAACGCGGCTTCTGGAACCTTCTATTTTGTCGGTGGATGCCTACTAGCACTTTCTAGAATGTACTCCTATTCCTTAACCCTCTGAGGTCTATTTAAGGAGATTTCTGGCATTGTAAAAGGCAGTTCGGATTGGAGATTGAGAGGAGGTGCAAAAAGGAGAAATATTCTCCAGATTTATGCTATTGTAAGCCCGTAGGGCATCATTTGAAGTTTATTTTCTCTTCACTGTTTTTACTAGTCTCTTTTCTCAATTAATATAATTTCCCTTTTCTATTGTGTCCATTCTGTTGTTTGGGTTGTGTCCTCATCAAGTGGTATCAGAGCAGGTTTTTCTGAGTGTGTAGACAGAGCGCCGACTATGAGGCAGTTTGCACTAGGACTGTGTGGTTGTGGGTTTGAGTTAGAAGATGCCTCCATGAAGAGAGCATGGTGGAAGGGCCAGAGCTATTGATCTTGAGGAGGTTAGAGCCCTCTAGAGACATGTACAAGCATTGCAAGAGGAGCTTCGTAGAGGAGCAAATATTGTCGTAGATGACAATAGTGAGGATTACAATGAAGAGGAAGTAATGAAAGTTGATGGGGAAGTTCTGAATCTTGTAGAGGAAAGGCTTTTTAGGGCCATTACTAGGTTTGGGAAAAGACCTACAATTGTAGAGGAAAGGTCTAGTAAGAATGACCAGCGCTGAAGAAGCATTCTAGTTTGCCCTACAAGTTGAAGAGAAGCTGAGTAAAAGGTTTGAAGGAAGACAAAGAGGGCATGGTCAAGGAGGAAGGGGAAGCGGTAGATCATCTGGAGGCCACAATGAAACTCAAAAGAAAAATGAAGATGAGGGTACTAGTAGGAACCAGAGGAATGAGGGTTTCAACCGCTCCCGTGATCAAGACTTTGGAAATCAAAGAGGAAGAGGTAGAGGACGTAGAAAAGGAAGAGGAGGCTTTCGTGGTACCTATTTCCATTGCAATGAAGAAGGTCATCGTGCCTTTGAATGCCCTCAATGACAAGGAAGGACAGATAGGAGAGCTGAGGGCCAAGCTAGGGTTTCTCATGTGGATGAGGATGCACAATCATCACATTCAGAGGATGCAGAAAGAGGAGAGACCTTGGTAAATGAAAGAGTCCTACTAAGTGGTGAAAATGAACTAGGAAAATGGAGGAGTTTGTTCCGTACCAGATGCAAGTGTGAGGATAAATGTTGTGATGTGATCATTGATGGTGGTAGCACTGATAACCTAGTATCAGAAGAGATGGTCTCTAAGCTGAAGCTCAAGAGGGAGAAACATCCCCAGCCCTATCGGATTTCTTGGGTAAAAGATGATCATAAGGTCCTGGTAAGTGAACAATGTTTAGTAAAATTCAAAATTGGGAGTTACCATGATGAAGTTCTTTGTGATGTTATTTCGATGGATGTTTGCCATCTATTGTTGGGTAGACCATGGCAGTTTGATAGACATGCAATACATGATGGACATGCAAACACATACTCTCTGACAAAGGATGGAGTTCGCCACAAATTGAAGCCCATGAAAAAGGAAGGTGAAAAGGTATGTAGCAGTGCTAGGATTTGTCTTGTTGAAGGAAGGAAGTTTTTAGATGGCATGAAACATCAGCGTATGTGCTATGCTTTGATTCCTAGGAAAGATAAAGAAGGTAGTAGTGAAATAACATTTGAAGTTTCAAATTTACTAGGAGAATTTGGAGATATTATCTCTGATAATGTTCCAGATGGATTGCCACCAGTAAGGCAAATTAGTCATCCAATAGATCTGATTCCAGGAGCTAGTTTGCCTAACAAGGCTGCTCACAGGATGACTCCTACTGAAACAGAGGAGCTAAATAGACAGGTTCAGGAGCTGTTGAGGAAGGGCTTGATTCGAGAGAGCTTGAGTCCATGTGCAGTACCTGTAGTACTTGTACCAAAGAAGGATGGAGAGTGGAGGATGTGTACAGATTGTCGAGCTATAAATAGGATAACCATCAAGTACCGGTTTCCTTTACCAAGGATGGATGATCTTATGGACTGCTTGAACGGAGCTCAGTACTTCACAAAGATAGATCTGAAGAGTGGCTATCATCAGATATGGATTCGAGAAGGAGATGAGTGGAAAAAAACCTTCAAAACCAAGGAGGGTCTTTATGAGTGGTTAGTCATGCCCTTTGGATTGACGAACGCCCCAAGCACCTTCATGCCTCATGAATGAGGTACTTAAGAAGTTCTTGGGAAAATTTGTTATAGTCTATTTGGATGATATTTTAATTTTCAGCAAGACTTTGGTAGAACATTTACTACATATTCGTAGTGTCCTTGAAAGGCTAAGGGAAGAGAAACTGTTAATTAATCTAAAGAAGTGTGTCTTTGCAAAAAGGGAGTTAGTCTATTTGGGATTTGTTATATCACCTGAAGGTCTCAAAATGGATCCAGAGAAGGTAAAAGCCATCTTGGAATGGCCTACTCCAAGGTCTGCTACTGAGGTAAGATCATTTCATGGTCTGGTTAGTTTTTACAGGAAGTTTATTAAGAATTTCAGTGGCATATGTGCACCTCTAACTGATACAATAAGAGGGGATAGAAAAGAGTTCAAATGGACTGCAGCAGTTGCGAGAAGTTTTGAATTGCTGAAGAAGAAGGTGACTGAACAGCCTATGTTGGCACTTCCAGATTTTAGAAAAGTATTCCAGGTGGATTTTGATGCTAGTGGTAGCGCTATTGGGGCTGTACTAAGCCAAGAAGGTAATCCTATTGCATATTTTAGTGAAAATTTGAATGATGCAAAGAAGAAGTATTCTGTTTATGATCAAGAGTTCTATGCGATAGTTTAGGCCTTAAAGAAATGGAGGCATTATTTATTGCCAAAGGAATTTGTTTTGTATACTGATCATCAGACATTACAGTACCTAAATAGCCAAGGTAAATTGAATCAGAGGCATATGAAGTGGGTAGAATTCTTGCAGAGTTATACATTTGTGTTGAAGCATAGAAGTGGAAAATCTAACAGGGTTGCAGATGCATTAAGTAGGAGATAGCTATTGCTTACAACAATGCAGGTTGAAGTAGTTGGGTTTGATGAACTCAAGAATTTGTACCCCGAGGATCCTGATTTTGCTGAAGCATGGAAAGCTTGTAAAGAACCTGTTGCTATAGATAGAACCAAGTGGTTAGACTATTTGATTCAGGATGGCATGTTGTTCAAAGGTAGTCAATTGTGCATTCCAAGGAGTTCCATGAGGGAAAATCTGATTAAGGAGAAACACAGTGGAGGGATGGCAGGACATTTTGGTCAGGCTAAGACCATTTCCATTCTTAGAGAACAATATTTTTGGCCTCAAATTACATAGGATGTGAAGAAGTTTGTACAGAGTTGCTAGGTTTGTCAAGTTGCCAAGGGGTTTAGTCACAATACTGGCCTATATCAGCCATTGCTTGTTCCATCAAGGCCATGGGAGGACATAAGTATGGATTTTGTTCTTGGATTTCCAAGGACACAAAGGGGTAATGACTCAGTATTCGTGGTGGTTGATAGGTTCTCCAAAATGGCACATTTCATTCCATGCCACAAAACTCATGATGCTGTCCATATTGCAAACTTGTTTTTCAAAGAGGTGGTAAGACTACATGGTCTTCCAAGGAGTATAGTTTCTGACCGAGATACTAAATTTGTGGGGTATTTCTGGAGGACATTGTGGAAGAAGTTGAGAATAGACTTGAAATTTAGTTCCACGCATCACCTACAGACTGATGGCCAAACAAAAGTGGTAAATAGAAGTCTAGGCAATTTGCTGAGATGTTTAGTTGGAGATAAGCCCAAGGGATGGGATTTGATTCTACCATAGGCGGAATTTGCTTATAATAACTCTATAAATAGGAGTACTAGAAAATCACCATTTCAAATTGTATATGGGAATAGCCCAAGGACTGCGCCGGAATTGAGGAAGATAGAACAAGGGGAGAGGACAAGTGCTGAAGCTGAGGAATTTTCTGAACACATCAAGCGTCTACATGAGGAGGTTCAAGCACACATTATCAAGATGAATCAAGAGTATAAAGCTAGGGCTGATCAAAGGAGAAGACATAAGGAATTCCAAGTAGGGGATCTAGTCATGGTGCACTTACGAAAAGAAAGATTTCCAGTTGGTACTTACAACAAGTTGAAAATGAAGAAATGTGGCCCCTGCAAAGTTTTGAAGAAACATAACTCAGGAAATGCATATGAGGTAGAGCTGGCAGATGGTATTCACATTTCTCCCATTTTCAACATTGCAAATTTAACAGAGTATCATGATGATGGTGTAGATGAAGAGCTAGTTTTAGAGCCATGTCCAATTCCTGCTTCTAAGAAGGAGGAGATAGAAGACATTCTAGATCATCGTGTGGGTAGGAGTACCAGAAACAGGCAGTATGAAGAGTATTTGGTCAAATGGAAAGGACGGCCGATTGAGGACTCAACTTGGATTTCAGCAGCTGAGGTTTCCCATTTGGGATTTCCTCTACCATCCATAAAGTGACAGGGTCACTTTTCAATCTACCCTGGGTGTCTGATGCAGGAGCATCCAGAGGTATAAGGGCAATCCTGTGTCACCCAAAAAAAATGTACTTAGACTTAGTTTCTGTTTCATGTCTTTACATTTTTGGATACCCATTTGGCTCAAATAAAGGTTCCAACTCTCATAGTTCAACTATCAGTGCATTTGAAAATCCCGAAAAAATAGGAGCATGCAATTTGGCCATCATTTTGGTGACCTAGAAGGTGTGACTTGGCTAGATGAATGTAATTGAGATTTAGAGCATTCCAGAAAAAGAATCAGGTCAAAAGGCCCCACGGTTTGAAAGTTATTGCAGTTTTTCAGGTTTTGGAGACCTCCTAAGAATGCTTCAAAGTCAGGTTTGGGGCATTAAATGACCTCAAAAAGGGTCAAAAAATTGGGGATGAGTGAAGCTGGTCCATAGGGCTATAGAGCGCTTCGAGAGCTTTCCGAAAATGTAAACGGTTCATCAATCGGAGCTACGGTTCAAAAGTTATGCCTCCCGAAAGTTCGGCTACCGTTTCTGGATTCTTCTAGATTTGCACCGACTTCTAATGTGGCTTTTGGAACCTTCTATTTTGTCGGTGGATGCCTACTAGCACTTTCTAGAATGTACTCCTAGTCCTTAACCCTCCGGGGTCTATTCAAGGAGATTTCTGGCATTGTAAAAGGCAGTTCGGATTGGAGCTTGAGAGGAGGTGCAAAAAGGAGAAATATTCTCTAGATTTATGCTATTGTAAGCCCGTAGGGCATCATTTGAAGTTTATTTTCTCTGCACTGTTTGTACTAGCCTCTTTTCTCAATTAATATAATTTCCCTTTTCTATTGTGTCCATTCTGTTGTTTGGGTTGTGTCCTCATCACAACACTAGATTCACATTGTTAACATTGTTAGCTCTCTAGATATAGTAGAACTTGGTTAATATACCAAAGCTTTGTTAACACTACAACCTTCTTCACTTTTATTGAATAGACAGATAGCCTCTACTATGCTCAGTTTGCACTAGACATAGTCTTTGAAGCTTGATAATGCTATGTAGCTTGGAAAATAGTGTAAATTGAATCAGGTGCTCAGTAGACATTGCATTCTTACTACTTATCTTGGGAGCCACTGAAACACTTGGTTAACATTACAGGATGAATGATAAGCTTGGTAGAAACTATAGAAATTGATAGAAATGTAACCATTTGACTAAGTGTTGAGTCATTGATAGAAAAATTGACCTAAATGTGAACAATTGGTGTAGGTTTTGCCATTTTCTTTTCTTTGGATTGAGGGGCAGGTGGATTTTTAACCTTCCTCTTGGTGACTTTAGTTTTGATAGGTGCTTCCTTGGCACCTTCCTCCATTTCCTCACCCAGACCTTGTGTCAGTTGTAGAGGCTCATCTTCTTCATTTTCATTGTCATCCTCTTATTCATCTGCTTCCTCTTCTTCTGTTGTGCTTGCTTCTTCAGCTCCAAATGTTTTCTTGATCTTTCATATCATTTTGTCTTTCTTCATGACTACCGTGGTAGTCTTAAGATCTATCACCACCCTTGATTTGACAACATCATAGGTTCCAAAATGTTTTGCAGTCTTGACAATTTCCTCTGCAAGTAGAGCTATTATTGCTGTTGAAGCTTGATCAACATCAAGTACATAACCTAGTGGCCTAAGCCATCTAAATCTTAGTATGACTACTTGTATATAAGTGTAATAAATATCCCAAGAAAGAAAATATCATTTTCATGCTACTCAACTAGTGAGACTGGTATCCTTATTCTCTGTTTCATGGACTTCTTGAAGTCCTCAAAATAGCTAGTCATTTGGGCATCAAAATTCTCACCCATCTGCTCAATGAATCCATTTATTTTCTCAAAAATGGTTTTATTTGGATCCCATCTCACCTTGCCTACTGAAGGGAATTATTTCATAATATAGAAAACCATTCAAACCAAAATTGAGCCAAATTTTCATTGAGCTCCCTTAGACTTCCTTATAGCTCCTAGATTCTGATTGATCTGCTATAACATGAGCTTTGCAAGATCATATGTATGATCTTTCTTCACCAATTTATAAGCAACATCTACTACAATACATGGTACACTATTTAGTCTACTTGACTGGTAGAATTTGTGTGATATGACTCTCACAACAAAATCTAGTAGGGATTCTATAATGGTCTCTATTGGCATTCCCCTTTTGTTCCATTTTGAACAAGTATTCTTCTCTATGGGTTCCTTTTTGTCACTCCTCAGGGTATTTGGTTGATCTAGCATTGGAATACTAGTAACCCTATGTACATTTTTCTTTGTAAACTTCACTAGCCCTGTCTCTAACCAAAAAGCTCCATCATGGATTCTACTCAATACAATGCATATCCATTCCATTTTGAAAACAATAGGGAAAACTAGGGCTTTGGTCAGATCCTTCTTCTCAACTATGGATAATTCATCTTTAAGTTTTCCATTTTCATACAGTTTATCAAATGCATTAAAAATCTCCAAATCTCCTATAGCTCCAATTTTACAGTTATAACACTTTTGAACATCTTGAACCATAACAACTTTATCAAGTATTATGGATAGGGCACCAACGACATCATTCTTATAAGAAACTTTAGGAATGGGTCTAAACTCTGGCTGTCTGACTTCATTACTGACTAGTTGAATTTCATGAATTTCCTTCTTCTTATTGGTTTTTGACCTAGATGCCATTGTTTACCAAAATAGGGTTTAAAATTGAATAAACTTTCAAACTCTGTGTAGCTCAGCACTTGAATAAAATACCAATGAATCAATGAACTAGAGTTGACTCATGGTTGAAATTGTTGCAAATCATTGTTTGATCACTGTAGAATCACCTCTTCACTCTGCTTGACTTCACTTCATGTTTGAATGATTCAAAAATGAATGATTTTCACCTTTATTAGGCTAAAAAAACCTAGCATATATTGCACTTGTGATTACAGCTGTACACTCAGCTTCCAAAGATTCTATCAGCTTGACTTCCAAATTAGCATCTACTAACATTTCTTACTCGACATCCACTAAACTGTTCAACTCGAAATATATTGGAGTTTCACTTGGCAACCAAAGATAGCTTGGCATTATCTTTTAACTTTTAACTTGACATCTTTTCTCATGCATATTTCTTCTTTGCAGTACTTCTATGTTTTCTTGGGCTGATGTATGATACATATTTATGTGTATTAGCCCTATGTATCTGTCTTGTGCTTAATTGGATGAGGTGTGACTACTTGACCTCTTGGGTGAAGTGATATCTCCATTTGATCTGTTGCATTTACCTTTCTTCTTCCATGTCTTGTTCATTTGTCCTCTTATTTGTTCAACATCAATCTTCTCTTTTCCTTTGTTGACTTTAGTCTTTGGTGCTTTTGACTTTGTAGGAAAGTTTTTGCTGATATGACTAGTCTTCAAGAAACTAAAACATGTAGTTTGATTTAGCCACTTATTGTAATTTCCCTTGAAATGTGTCCTTATGCAATTTTTAGGAATGTGTCCATACTCTTGACAATAGTAACAGCTATACCTGGTATTGTAATCCAAATTGTAGTGATGTGCATGATTGATTCCTCTTGTAGGTTGATTAGGTGTCCACATAGGCTTTGATCTACATTCAAATGCTCTATGTCCATACTTTTTACAGTTGTAGTAGTGACCTTCAAATTTTGGTGTCCTTGTGATCTTGGTTCTGTAGTCTTGTGTTGAATGTCCTTGCCTTTTGCACTTGTGACAAAAGTTTGCATTTGTAGGCTTATCATGCTAAAGACTATTCTTGCTTCTGCATACATTAAAGGTGTGTCCCTTTTTACCACAAAAATGACAAGTAAGTTTAGGGTTCTTACCTTTTTTTATTCTTTCTTCTGTAGCCTTAGATGATTCTCCTTGTTCAGTGCTAATATAGCCAAGTCCTGAAGTATCATTACTATCCCTTGGTGATTTTAACAATTGGTCAAAGTAGTTGATGGCCTCATTAGGTTTGTTGTAACTTTTTTCTATTTCCTTTTCTCTCCTCAATTCATTCTAAAATTGTTCATTCTACATCTTCAAGGTGGAGATATCAATGTCCTTCATGTTTAATTCATGATGAACATTCATCATTTGGCTTAAGGTGTCTAGCTGCATATTTGAGATCTTTTCAAATTCAATTGTCTTTTCTTCTAGCCTATTGATGAGATTTCTCTTGTCATCTTCTATCATGGCCTTGTCTTCAATAGCTCTTTTCTTTTGTTTAGTTACTTCACAAATAATTATGGCTTGTGATTCTTGTTCAAGCTTAAGTAATCTGATTTCTTCAGCTTGTGGTTTGTTTTTCTCCATTAGTTCTACCATTGCTACATAAAAATCTTTGGAATCTCCATTGGAAAACAATTGTGTGGCTTCAATTTCCTTGTAGTGTATATCATTTTCAGCTATGGCTATCTCCTTCCTTCTTTTAAAGGATTTTCTTAGTTCCTCCCTGGCTTCCTCCACTTTGTGTAGAGCTAGCTGCACATCAATCACCTGATTGTCAATGATCTTCCCAAGTTTTAAGACTTCCATCTTTTGACCTTTTTATCCAAGCTATTAGGCTTCTCCTTGTGAGAACCAATGCTCTGATACCAATTGTTGGAATGTTAAGATGGGAAGAGTACTTCTTGGGGGGGGGGTTGAATCAAAAGTAACCAATTTTTATCCTTTCAAACCCTTATTAACACATAACTGAAAGTAACGCATGCAAAAATATAAGTAAAAATGAAAATGAAAGCATGCATCAACACATAACACAAAGATTTGGTAACCCAGTAACCCTCTAGGAATAAGAAGGTAAATCTGGGGTGGAGATGACACCCACAAAAATCACTACAGCAATCAATATTCAACCACTTCTAATGGTTTTCCCTATGAAAGGCCTACCCTATTAAAGGCTTTACACTATGTCAATAGTTACCTAGTTAGAGGATCTATGAACACTTACATGAAGTGTAACCCTGTTAAAGGATTTACAATAGGTTGTTAAACACACCTAATACATAGGTTTTTCATGACCTTCTCCAAATGTTCTCTTTCCTAGTTGTTAGGCTAATCTATCAACATAGAATTTCAGCATCTAATATAGTTGTGAGAGAGTATTAGAACATTTCACCTAATTGTATGCAATCTCAAATTTCTAGGTTCAGGTACTAAACCAGCTCTTCTTGTTTCGATCCTTACTAGATTTGATCTATGTGTATGTTCCTTGTCTCTTGTTTCTAATCAATTTGATATGAAATTGTTTCTCTATTCCTCTAAGTCTTTACTTCTTCTCACTAAAATTTTGCTATAATCTTCCCATATACTATTCTCGTCCACACATGCAATGGGTTCTTGACCTCCTTATAAGGAATGCAAAAATTGAGGGTTAAGCATGGATCTGATCCATATTGAATCACAAATTCCCACACATACCTTCAATTTTTCTCATTGGTTGCATGCCTTCTCCATTTTTCTGATTGGTTGCATGTAGATTGCATAGGGAATGTAAATGATTCATCCTTATCCTTTTTCTCCTTCAAAATTTGTCTAAGTCAGCTCTAAAAATGGTTTACATCTTAGTTTTTGAAAGCACAAACTCTTATGCTGATCCTGAGTTACTCAACACTCATTACATTACTGATGCTTGGCATGAACTAATTTTTGGATTTCTCAGCATCTATTACTTTCTTGGTTTTCTTGGCACCTATTAGACACTATATTGCTTGGCACATGTATGTTTTGTATTGCTTGGCACATGTACATTTTCTGGATCACTCGACACATGAACATTTCTTGGATCACTCGGAACATGAACATTTCTTGGATCACTTGGCACATACTACATTCTAACTTGCTCGGCACAAACTATGGCTTGACACCTATTAAAATTCTGGCTCAGCATAAATCATGTACTTGACTTATATAGTGAAAATGGTTAAGTGTGTTGACACTCATTTGTCAAGACTATTCTTTTTTATCAACAATTATAATGTTTGAAAGTTAAAGCTATTTTTTAATCAACATGTCAATCAATACCTTGTACATAACTCCATTACAAAATAAGTACTAATTATTTACTAAAATCATAACTTAACATACATTATATCGATTGAAAGCTAAGAACATTCTAAAAAGACCATTTTCATTTCATCAAATTTGGATGAAAAAAAATTTTCGACTACATGGTTGAAGTCAGAAACACACAATAATAAGCCAAAAAAATGTTTATCAGACGTTTCTAGTGTTGACCATGGAGGGTTGGTATTTGAAAAAAAACCAAGCCTGATTGGATACTCGTTCCCAAATTGGATACCCATTCTAAAATTGGATAAGGAATAATTCCAAAAAATAATTAAAGAAAAAATTTAAATTAAAAAAAAAAAAAATTAAAAAATTTAATATTTTAAATTTTTTAATATATATAATAGTTTGACCCCTTTTTAGTTTCCTTAGTATATTTTTAAAAAAAATTTAGGACCCTTAATAATACATATAATGGTTCCAAAGGATCAAAAGAGATCATAGGCTACCCTTTGACACTCTTTGAAACATTCAATACTATAAAACTATTTGCACCAAAACCCTCTAAGATGATAATAGAAAGCCTATCATAACCAAGTAAAAGGAAATGAATATAAACTAAATAGGTCCTCTCCCATAGGATGATGGAAGATGAGACCAAGCTTACGAAAAGGAATACCAAAGTAGATCCTCTAAAGCCAACAAGCCCTAAAACCATACTTGTTCTAAAGAATTAGAACAAGATCCATCTTGGGAAAGTGACAACCAAAGAAGGGAAAACCAAATAAAACCTCCCAACATTGAGAGGGAGGGATGACAACACTAATATGGGGTTTCCCCGAGACACTAGCAACCCAACAACTTCCATCAGCTCATAAGAGCCACACCATACATCTATGGTATCCCTATCATTGGAAACACTAGGAGCACAATTCCCATCTAAATATTGTCACTTGATCTCATCATAACAATCACTACAAGATAAATGGAAGTCATTGAAAGGAATTTTTTAAGCCACCCTATAGTCATCATCCCTCTTCACCACACTAGGCACTTGTTACACCCAAAAAGAAATGCTCTCCACAAACATCTTTAGAAAACTAACCCAAACTACTCAAACCACCATCCATCAGGGTCAACATCCTTAGAATTCCCATAGACATTGATGGATTCACCTACTCTACAAGCCCTAACTTCTCCTAGCCCTCCACTTGTACTACTCTTACAACCACCTTCTCTTTCACCCCATCAAATTTCCGGTTCATGAGTTATCGTATAGAAGTAATATCAAGAGTTTGATATTTTAAAACCACACAAAGACTAATATTTCATATCAAGTTTCATTGGTTTTAAGGTATATGAAAATTTCAATATATCTATATAGATAAAGATATTGTATGCACCCTAAAATGGTTGCCTAGACTATGGGCCCCTATTATTCAATTGATCAAATTTCCTAAATCAATGGTTTCCAATATTTTACTAAATCATTTAAAATAAATTTGCCTAATCAAATTCAATTATTTCATTTCTAAGGTTGATCATTTTATTGTAAGTCTTATTTAATTAAAATAAAATCTCCCTTTTAATTAAATAAAATAAGTCCTCATTTAATTAAAAGAAAACCCCACTTGAAAAAGGAAATTGAATAAATAAAAATTAAACCCACTTGAAAAAGGAAATAAAATAAATAAAAATTAAATAAATATTTTTTTTCCTCTACACTTAAATGCAAATATCTCTAAGAGGGAGTCTTCCTTTTTCCTCTTTCCAGTTTCTTATCAAACACTCCTCTTTTCTCATTGGTGGAATTTTGTCTCACGTGGATCAAACTCTATTATCCCATATTGGTTGTGAGAAGCCTCACACCTCCACATTTTCCTTTATAAGGAACCCTCTCCTTCTCATTTTCATATAGATAAAAATAGATAGAGCAATAGAGAGATATATAAAGAAAATAGCTTGTTGCTATAGTATTGTTATGCTACAAGGTTAGAGAGAAATTTTGGAGAAGGAGCTTGAGCCATTAGGGTTTGGAAATTGGAGCTTCACCAACTTCTCTCTTCTTGTCTTATTTTCTCTTGCATCCATGACTTCCATCATCATCAAGTTTCATCCTTGCATTTTCATATTATCATAGAGTTATATTTATTTTCATAGATTAATATTGCATTTTTATTTCCTTTCATAGATTAGACTTCCTTTCTTGCATTGCTTTGCATTGTTATCATAAAGATTAGTTTGCATCTCCATTTGCATGAATATTACATCTTTGAATCTCTCATTTTATGGTGTACTTTCATAGGCACAAACTAGGTCAAACTAAGGGTCTCCATTACAAACCATTGCACTCCATGAATAGAGAGTTGTGAGCCGCCATTTGAGACCTCATTCTTGAGCAATCTTAGACATAATGATTCATAGAAGTGTGCTTACATTTTAAGCATACAGATATAGATATATATAAATAGATATAGATATAGATATTAAGGAAGCCAAGATAATATTGAGATATGTGAAAGGAATGACACATTTTGGTGTCTTTTACTACTCCTCTAATAAATTCAATTTTGTTTGTTTTAGTTATTCTAATTGGGGAAGCAATTTGGATGATCAAAAGTCTGCATCTGATAATTTTATTTTTTTGGGTTATGATTTAATCACATGGAGCTCAAAGAAGAAAATTATTATTTCCGTCTCTTCTATAGAAGTAGAGTATGATGCAAGCACATTAGGATGCACACAAGCTTTACTCCTTAGAAAACTTCTTGAGGAAATTGGAGAGATACAAGTTGATCCTAAAGAGATTATTTTGTGGCAATGCCATTAAATTAGCTAAGAATCTAGTTCATCAAAGTAGGAAAAATAATCTTTATTTAAAACAACATTTCATCGTACATTTTCCACACACACACACATATGGAATTAAAATATAATAACACAAACGAATAAATGACATATATCTTCATAAATGAAGTTGAAAAAGATTATTTTTTGGCACTAAAAAATTAGATTGCAAGTCATCTCAACATCAAGGGGTAGTGTGAAGAATAATGTTGTTAGAGATCATGCAACTCCAATTTTAATTCCTAAAGCCTCACTTTTATCATGTCAACTATTGTTCTAAGAATCATTGGGTAGTTAGTTTAGAGTTTTCAATTAATCTCATTAAAGAATAAGAATGTGCATTTACATACATAGTTTCATGTTAGTTATTTTACACAAGAATATTTTTCATCTCCAATAGAGAATATTTTGCATGTATATTTGTACAATAATTTTGTAAGTTAATTTAGGATGCTATTAGAAAGATATTTAGTAAAAGTTTCTGCATTAGGAAGTCTACATAGATTGTAGACTTAATAAATGATATATAATTTGCATTGTTTAATGTATGCTATAATAATAAAAATATTTCTTTTCTTCACCAACAAATAGAGAATCATCTATTCAATAATAGAGTTCTATTTACACCCTAGTAATGATTGTAATTATGTCAAATTTCTCCTTACAATTTTGTTATGGAGTCCAATCCTTTATTTCCATGATTCTATCTTTTCTTATTATTCACATCAAAGCCCATACATTTCATTTTACACTTGGAAATTTCTTTCACCATTGTATGTTTCTATTCTTTATGCATAATGAAGCAATAACCACTTCTACCATTCACTCTACATTGTCCTCAATCAATTTGTAAAGAAGTTTTCCAGTCTTTCCATCATACTATGTTGTTGTATATGCACACTTCCCATAGAAATTATTTAAATTTGATTACTTAAACATTCACTTCTATTATTTCACATCACTCTGTTTCTACTCCCATAACCAAAAAAGCATTATACATTCCATTGTTAATTTTCTATTTTCAAGACAATGAGTAATGATAAACCATAATGTTTATATCAGATATGAGTCATAATTACATTTCCTTATTCTATTTATAAATTATATTAACACTGGTATTATTTCTATTCCATTTTTAAGTGTTGGTATGATGAAGAAAATCATAGTAATATGTATGTTATTAACATATTTTCTTTTGTAGAGTGCTTTGATTATTTTGATCTAGAGAGATAATATTTTTCTTGATGTTCCATTAGTCAAAATTTAAGCATTACATTCAAACATTTTTTTGGCTAAAGGTCATAGAACTATAAATTCATTATTGAAATAAAGATGATTACACAAAGTATCAAACCCAAAATAAACTACATATCTCAAATTAAAATATAGTTCACTTGGGGGAGACATGATTCCTGATGTAATTAAGATTGCATATAGCTACACCACCAGTCATTAGGTTCTGTGTAATATAACAAGAAGCTATCAGCTAATGATTCAAAACCTTGACCCTAAATGGAAAGGGATAATTTTCCTTGAACTCAAACTTACTTACATGATATCAACAGCATAGGCTAAGCCTTGAAACTTAGACATTGTCAAAACTGGGTAAAAGCACAAACCTATGTCACCCTTTTGTAAAGGAAAGGGCTAAAAGTATAACTGTTCACCTTCAATAAGATAAAATTGGTATTATTATTTTGAATTTGAAAATGAAGTAAACTAATGAAATGTGTAGAAATGGATGAAGTTTAGGATTATAAAGTTTTAGCTGCTGAAAAATGCTAAAAATTAGGGGTCTAGTTCCCACCACAAAATTATATGGGAATAATATTATTTCCCTTTGATCTCAGACTATGTTATAGATAACATATATAGCTAGAACAAAAAAAATTAAAAATTGGCTTTAGACCTATATTTTCTCTTTTATAATGATTCAAATTTTAACCCACCTGAAATCTATAGTTTTCATCTCTGACCACATTTTTCAAAGGAAAACTATTCTAACTAGGAGAAGAATTATACATTCTTGAAGAGAAATCTCTCCTCTAGAATACTATATAATTTTTTTTTAAATTATATTATTTAATATAATTCTCTTTCTCAAAATTGACATCTTTTTGAGTTTTAAAATATGTGCATATAGAATTTTTTAATTATAATATACTATATCCAATTAAAACACTATAAACTCTATATGAGAATATTCTTAACTCTAAGCTCTATAAAATGGTATTTATATGTTATTAAAAAAATCATTAAAAATAGTAAGAGTTATTGAAATGCCACTTTTTTGAAATAATTTTATTTCTTTAGTAATTGGGTACAAACTAGTGTAAAAAATGCATATCATAGACATTTCCAATTGGAAAAGTGTGAGACCATATATAACATGGCTAGAATGAATTTATCCAGATCATATATTTGAAAAAATTTGATGTTTAGCTAGAAATAGTCAAACTCATTCATTCTAATAAGTCAACCTGAAAGGTCACACAACTTTGTACTTTTAAGCAAATACATAGCACCAAGATGAGCAATCAAGTTTCATAAAGATATAAGCATCAATAAAAAAAAGGGATTGAGGAACTTCGAGAACAATATTCAACAACACTACATACCAATAAAATAAAATAGATCCTAGCAATATTACAGACCAATCTTCTTTGCTAACTTGGTTGGGATAGCTTGTTGCAAACACTTCTCTTTTATCTTGTTTTCATCTAGACTATAAAGTTCTTGATCTTACAAGGCCCCCAAGTTTGACAACCAATCAACAAATAGGCTAGCTTCCCTATAATAGTGGGTAATTTTAAATTCCTCAAATCTTGGTCAAATCTTCCAAACCTCCCCCAGCACATATTGCAACTCTTGATTCACAATCATCTTCATCATCAAAGTTGAAGTTATAATTTGTGAATCACCTTCTATGATCAACCTAGTAATTCACAAGGACAATGCCAACTTCACACCTTCAAGTAATTCTCTTTCCTTTGTTAGGTTGTTAGATCCATCGGGAGTTCTAGAGTTGGATTATTTCAAGACTACACCCATATGATCTCTCACCATAGTGCTGATACCTCACTAACCTGGGTTAGCCTTTGTTGCACCATTAAAATTTAGCTTTGCAAAATGATGCACTAGTTTTTCCCACTTAATAGATTCCTAGACTCATTTTTAGATTGATTCCCAAATAATACTCCTTTTAAAGGACTATTTACCCTTTTCCAATTATTTAAAATGATGATATCTAGTATGTGTAGGATCATGGTCAACCAAACTATGTCCTTAAGTGGTAGTGAAAAACCAACAAATTAGGGTTATGTCAATTTCACACATAATTTTAAAGGTAGTTTTGGACTTTATATAAAAGAGTTGTAGGAAACTAATCTATATGAAATTGAATTTAGTTTATAAACTACAAGGCCTTATCTGAAGAAAAAAATGATTAGTTAAAATTTTGGATTTTAATAAAGTAGTAAAAACATTTTATGACTAAATAAGAAGTGCATGTTTGACCACCTTAATTAATATCAAATGATCATGTTTTTTAATAAGATTCTAGGTATTGTTTTCAGAATTAAAAAAATCCCGTGTGTGACCACCTTAACTAATTCAAAAAATTCAAGATTAAATTTTACTTTTTTTTCCCTTATAGTAGTTGAAGCATAGAATGTGACACATCTTTTGGATTTAAATTATATTATAATGTTTGAAAGCTATAGTTATTTTTCATCAATATGTCAATCCATAGTTTGTATCTAACTCCATTAGAAAATAAGTACTAATTACTTACTGAACTCATAATTTAACAGACATTATATCGATTGAAAGCTAAGAATTTTTTTAAGAAACTGTTCTCATTTCATCAAATTTGGATGAAAAAAAGTCATTAGCTACATGGCTGAAGTTAGAAATGCACAATAATCAGCCAAAAACATGTTTATTGTATGTTTTTAGTGTTTACCATGGAGGGTTGTATCCAAAGAAAAACTAAGCCTAATTGGGTACTCAATAATATTGAGTACTCATTCCCAAATTAGATGCCCATTCCCAAATTAGATACCTATTCTCAAATCAGATACTTGATTTTCGCAATTTATTTTTTAAAAGAAAAATTTTTAAATTAAATAAATTAAACATTTTTTTTTTCAATTTTTATACATAATAGTATGACCCATTTTTAGGATCCTTAGTATATTTTTAAAAAATATTTAGGACACTTAATCATACATATAATGGTTCCAAAGGATCAAAAGCGGCCATAGGGTACCCTTTGACACTCTTTGGCCCATTCAATCACAATATGTGTTCTTATGGGTCCTACAACCCCTAACCATAGAAATGATGTGATCTATTGGCTCAAAAGGGGTTGTAGAAACCTTATGATCCCATTTGACCCATTCGATGACATTAAGTGTGTTTATGAGTCATAGGGTACCCTATTACCCCTTTCAACTCATTTGAACACATGATATATGTTCTTAAGACCCCTAAGATTGTATTTTCTTGTTTAATGGGTCAAAAGGGGTCATAGGGAACTTTATGACCCCATTTGACCCATTCAAACACATAATGTACTTCCCTAGGGGTCGTAGGACCTCTAAGAACATATGTTGTCATATAATGCATCAAAAGGGGTCATAGGGTACTCTATGACCATGCCCTTTTTGACTCATTTGAGAAAATGATATATGCTCGGAGCGGACCTAGCACCTCTAGGAAAGCATGTTCTCATTAAATGAGTCAAAATGTGTCATAGGGCACCCTATTATCCCATTACACCAATTGAGAATGATATATGTCACTAGGGGTCCTAGTATCCCTAAGAATATATGTTGACACATAATGCATTGAAAGGGGGTCATAAGGTTTTCTATGACCCCTTTCGACTCATTTGAATACATGATATGATATCATTTAATGAGTCAAAAAGGGTCATAAGGCACCGTATGACTACATTTGACCCATTCAAATCCATGTTATATCTCCCTAGGGGTTCTAGGACCCTTGTGAGCATATGTTGTCATATAATGGGTCGATAGGGCTCAGAATACATCCTATGACACATTTTGATCCATTCAAGCACATGATGTATGTCCCTAGGGATCCTAGTACCCATAGGAACATACATTGTCACATCTAGGGTTGAAAAGAATCATAGGGTACCTTATGACCCCTTTAAATCCATTCAAATACATCATGTATGTCCCTAGGGGTCCTAGTACACTTATGAAAATATGTTTCCATATAATGTGTTGAAAGGGTTCGTAGGGTACTCTTTGATTCCTTTTGACTCATTCAAACACATGACATATGTTTCTTGATGTTCTAGGACCCATAGGAACATATGTTGTCATTTAATGGGTCAAAATGGATCATAGGGTACCATATAACCACTTTTGATCCATTCAAGCATATAATGTATGTCCCTAGGGGTCCTAGGAGTCCTAAGAATATATGCTATCATATAATAGGTTAAAACAAGTTATAGGGTACTTTGTGACCCCTTTTGACTCATTGAAACATATGAAATATCTAGGACCCCTAGGAACATATGTTGTCATTCAATGGGTCAAAAGAGGTCATCAGACACCATATGACCACATTCAAACACATGATATATGTCCCTAGGTGTCCTAGGAATCCTAGGAAGATAATTTTTCATATAATGGATTGAGAGGGGTCAAAGCATACCATATGACCCCTCTAGTGTTAATCTCATTTTTGGTTTTGACAAGGCAATGACAAAACACTTAGTCATTATCTAGTAGAAAACAATGTGAGCCAAGTGCATAGCATATGTTGAGCATAAACCTCCAAACAATACATGTCGAGTAATATGATTACTTAGTGTTGAGCAGATAGTATGTGCCAAGTCACTCTAGTGCCAAGTAGTCTATACATGTCGAGTGATTTAGGTGCCAAGTAACAATAAGTGTTGAGCTATACAAAAGTCAAATTACAACATTCAGAGTAGAGTGAAGGCCGAGCATCAGAGCCTATTGATGTCAAGTGAATAGTTTTTAGTAGAGATGGTTGTTATGGAAAAAAACTTCTATGTAAACCATTTTTGGCCAACATAAACATGAAATTTTGATATTAAAGTATAAGGATCCAATCATATTACTCATCCCTATGCAATGCATGCAACCAATTAGATTAAGGGAAGCATTAAGTGGCAATAAGGATCAACCATAGTTTTTTATTATGACTTGGCCCATCTCCATCAATGCCTATTTGAGGAGGTAAAATGATAAATAGTGCATGGGTATGCAACGAGACAAATGCTAAAAATATAGAGAGTATTCATGGTGGCTGTGATTGCTATGATAGATTTATACATTGTAAAATTAGTTTAAGGAGAACATAATGAAGTAGTGAAAGGATAGAGGAGAGATCTCTAATTAGGAGGATCAATTTTTAAATAGTAAAGAGGAGATCTAACATTAAGCAACAAGGTGCTAATTGATGGATTAGGTGTTGGATCATTCTAATAGGTGATACAGATTAAATCTCTTACCATAGTACTCCTAACAAACTATTATAAATCTCTTAATAGAGTTCTTACATAGTTGTGAGCTTGAAATCCTTTGGTTAAGGTGAGACCTAACTATCTTGTAAGCCTTTAATAGGGAAGACCCCTCACAAGGTAGATCATAGTTTATGATAAAAAAATTGTATCCATAATAGGTCACACTTTACAATTGTAGTAGTGAAGATTTGTGGGTGTCATCCCCACCCCAGTTTTACCTTCTCCCTAGAGGGTTTATGGTTAAAAAAAATCTTATGTGTTATGTGTTGAATTACCTTATGCTATGGATGTGATGTATGGTTCGTTATTTCAGTTTACATACAAAGTTATGAAATGGATGTATGGTGAAATGTTTTAAGGTTAAAAGTTTTAAGTGTTGATTCACCTCCCCCCACCCCTTAGAACTTACTTTCTCATTGGTATTTCAAAAAATTGGTATCAGAGCTTTGTTCTCTACAAATGAAAGTTTGGCAGGGAGGTAAGATCTTGAAGATGGAAGTTTGCAAGTTTGGAAAGACCATTGAGAACTAGAATATTGAAATATAATGCCCTAAGTGAAAAGGTTAGGAATCTAAATATAGAACAAGAAGCACAATCAATACTACTGTATGAGACAACTGATCTAAAAAACAAAGTTGAAGAAGACAAAATACTACTAGGTAATAGACTTGAGGAGAAGACATCCAATGTACAAAAGCTTACAAGCATGCAATTGGATACAATGAATCAACATATGATTGCAAATCAAGAACTAAATGGGAAAGGCATTGAGCTTACAACTTTGGAAACATAGAATACACTACTGCAAAATGAATTGAAGACTAATAAAGAAAAGATTAACATGGCTAGTGAAGCCATTAAGTACTTTTAAAAACTGATGGAAGCACCAAGATCAAACAATAACACTATTGGTTTGGGATATTCTACTTCTGAGTAAGGATAATCATCTAGGAGTGGTGAACAAAGGAAAAATAAGAGAAAGAACATCAAGCCCACTTGTCATCACTATGGAAAATTGGGTCACACAACAAATGTCTATAGGAGCAACACTAGAAATCAAAACCCTAAGAAAAAATTCAAGGGAAATTGTCATAACTACAAGTAGCAAGAACATCAGGCACATGAATGTAGAGACAAAGATCACCAACACTTAGAGAATAGAAGGTTATTGTTACAACTATTAGAAATATCGACACAAGGCATATGAACTTAGATTCAAATCCAAGTGGACATCAAACAAATAGACAAAAGTACACCATAATGGAAATTCTTATGTTTGGGATTATAATACAAGGTATAGTTTTTACTATTGCCAATAATATGGTCATATCCCTGAAAATTGCAATAGGACACACTTTAGAGGTAACTACAATAGATGGTTAAATGAGATTGTATGCTTTAGTTCTCTTAAAATAGGTCATGTCAACATAAATTGTCCAACTTGATCATCTCCACTAAGCAATGAATTTATCAAAGGTAAAAGAATGGTTGATGCTAAACAGGTAAACATGCAGATGAAAAAGACATGGAGAAAGAAGGAAGATTGCAACACATCAAGTTTAGATAAGATCACATTATCCAATGGATTAGGTGATCATATCATCCCCAACTAGGCAATCAAAGCTTTGTGTGGAACTGATATTTGAAATATAACATTATGCATTAGTTCCAAATATCTAAGATCTAAAAATATTATATCTGCATGAATTAAGATGCAATTAAGAAGTTAGAAGCAAGATTTATTCTATAGATATTTTATTTTCTATGTTGTTGCCAAGCATGGAGATAATCACAGTTGCAATAGAGCATGAATGGAATTATAGTTGTTTCTAAGCTCACTATGTTAGTTGAGCATATTGAACATCTTATGATAGCTGAGCATGTTGAAAGTCCAAAGATAGTTGAGTTTATAGTTGTATAAGCAATGAGAAATTAATGTTGAATTTGAAGGGTCCTATAGTCAATTTTTGACTCATTTGCACCTACCAGAGTTTGAAGAGCACAAAGGTGATTAGCAAAAGGAGATTCAAGTATTTGCAAACCAAATTCAATAGCTACTCAACACCATTTTGTAGATTCAAAAGGTATCTAGCTTGTGCTAAGTTGTTTCATTTGCAAACCCTAGTGAGTAAAAAATGACAGCCAACTCTTTAGCAACACCTAGGAAAGAGGGGAAGGAAGTTTTCAATGTGCAATTAATTAGCAATGATGTTAGGAAACTCCCATTTCATGAAATTCTTGAGATTGTGTATAAGGGAGATCCGTCAAGTGTGTTATCCATGATACCACCAAAAGTGTTCATGATTCAGCATGTATGATTTTGATACACCTATAAAGTAGGAGGAGTAGGAGACATGGAGATTAGGGATATCTATAGCAAGCTATGTGAGAATGAAGTGCTGAAGGAGGAAAATAAAACTTTGGAGAGATATGTGTTGATGCATTTCATAGATTTTCCTCAGGTTCTTAAAACTGAATGGATTAAGATCATTTTGACCATAATACATAATAACTAGCTATGGTTAGAGAATGGCACAATAAAAATTTCAAAGAGAATCATACACAAAGTGATAGGTAATCCTACTCTTGACTAACCATAGAGTATGAGAAGCAATGCAAAGGACATTATTGAAAATAACATTGGAGCAATGTGGAATAAAAGAGGAATGTCAATTGATGCAATTTCAGATCCTATGGTAGCCTTTGTGGTTAGACTTATAGAACAAAAATTCTTTCATTCAAGCTGACTAAATAGTGTATCCCTCATGGAAATTGACCTAGGCTATAAAATTGTAAAGTGAGACCACTCTTATGACCTAGTCGAGTTATAGCTTCAACAAATCTCAAAGAATTTGGAAGCCATTAGGAAGGCCAAAAGTGCATCATGTAAGTTTGGCTCATTGATTATTTACATATTATTTGATGAAGGGTGCTCCCCTTAATACCATAAACACATAATAGAAACAAAGAAACAACAACAAATGCAAGAACAAAATATGGATGTCTTATTTGCATTGTAAATAAAAAATTACATAATTCACAAGTGCAATATGATAACCCACATGGACACCTTTATTATAGTACTCTACAAGACTAAGCTGTGAACTACAACCTAGAGTTGTCCTAGACAATGTTTAGGCCTTTCATAAATAGGAAATTTTATGCTGCCAAGAAGATTCTAGAGACTGGAACTTAATACCTAGGGCTGATAGACCCTAACAAAACATATAAAGTCACCTGAATATGTCCTTGACAATTATTTTATAAATTTTGGGTAGCCCAACTTTGGAAGGCCATAACTCTTGAACCATTGCTCTAATTGGCTATTAAACCGCTTTTTGGAAACACTAGCTCCTGATCTACAAGCTTGGAATGGTGCAAGTGCTCTTCTATCAAGTTTTTAGACCTTATCTAAGCACCCTAAGGCCTCCAATGGTGAGCCATAAGATTTTTCTACAAAATTTTCTACTGAGAATTTGCAATAACTTCTTTGGTGCTTAAGCTAGAGAAATCATATTTTTATGGTAGGCTTATAATTCTAAAATGAAACTTCATGTAGAAAATGAGAACATTTCGAGCTCATATTAAAAACTTACTAAAATAGCAAGTTCCCATAAATAGTAACCACCCTATCTACTAGTCCTTATTAAAATAGAAAAAAATGAAAATAAAATATTTTTGGGTGATGCAAGATTGCTCTTACACCCAAGATGTTCTTGCATCAGACACCCAGGATAATTTGAGAAGTGACTCCGTCACATCTTAGGCTTTTAGACTAAAACCAAGATAGTTAACCTCATCCCTTACTAGCCATGATGAATCCTCTTCTAGCCTCCCTTTTCATTTGGCTAGGTGTTCCCTAGAAGTTCTATTCCTTGTACGTATACCAACGTGACTATCCAGTATCTCCTCAATCTCCTTTGTAGCCAAACTAGCTACTGGAATACTCCACTATACTTTTGCAACTTCATCTGCATTACCTCCTTCATAATACTCTATCAAATCTAAAATATTCAATTTAGCAGGAAACTCCACTTCATATGCATTTCCAAAATCATTCCTTTTCATTATCTCGCACAATCCAAACTTCTTCATCTTTAGCTTATTATACGCACCCACTAGAAAATGCTCCTTTCTAAAATGAACCATGACTTCGTATACAATCTGAAATTCGTTATACCTCCTTTTCACATATGCCTTAGCCTTATACTATGTATTCATCTTTATGATGTATTTCCTCACCTCCTCATGTATGTTCTTTAAATGTTCAACAAATTCTTCTACTTCAGCATTGCTTATCCCTCCTTTGTCCAACTACCTCAATTTAGAAGAATTTTTGAGACTACACCCATATACAATCTAGAATGGTGATTTACTAGTACTTTTATTGATAGAATTATTAAATACAAATTCTATCTATGGTAAAATTAGATCCCATCCTTTTTGCTTGTCTCTAATCAAATATCTTAGCAAGTTTCCCAAATTGTAATTCAAAACTTCTATTTGTCCATCAGTCTATGGATGATGTGATGAACTGAACTACAAATCTATCTTCAACTTCTTCCATAATGCACACCAGAAATACTCGATAAATTTGGTATCTTGATATGAAACTATACTCTTTGGTAACCCATGTAGTCTCACCACTTCTCTAAAAAATAACTTTGCCACATGAACAACATCACTAGTCTTCTTGCAAGGAATAAAATGTACCATCTTTGAAAACCTGTCAACCACCACAAAAATAGAATCATGCCTACATTGTGTCCTTGGTAATATAAGAACAAAATCCATGCTTACATCCTCCCATGAATTCTCTGGTATAGGTAATGGCTGATACAACCCTGTATTATGCTTTACTCCTTTCGCATCTCACACACTCTTTAACTCTGTACAAACTTCTTCACATCTTGCTACAACTATGGCCAGTAATAATTCTTAGCAACCAAAGCTATGGTTTTATCTCTACCAAAATCCAAAAAATCCTCCATTATGCTTCTCCTTGATGAGATTCTCTCTCATTAAACTTATGGGAATGCACAACTAACTTCCTTTGAACAACATACTATCCTAGATCATGAAATGCAACCACTTTATCTTGTCAAGTGTAATAGGTTCTGTACAAGCCTTCTATACTTTACCAAATCAAGATCATTTGGATACAAAGTATTGAGTTCCTTGAACCCAACCACCTCTATCTGTATTTCTATCAGCAAAAGTTGTCTTCTGCTAAGAGCATTTTCAACTCTATTATATTTCCCTATCCTATGTTTCAAAACAAATGTATAACTTTGTAAAAACTCAACCCACTTAAAATGCCTTTGGTTTAATCTTCCTTGACTATTCAAATATTACAAAGCTTGATTATCAATATACAAAAAAATTCCTTAGGAAGAATGACTTCTTCAATGCTTAAACTATAGCATAAAATTCCTAATCATAAACAAAATATTTTCTTTTTGCATCATTCAACTTCTTAGTAAAATTAGCAACAACTCTACCTTCTTGGCTCAAAACAACTTCTATTGTAGTACCACTAACATCACAGTTTACTTGAAACACCTTGTTAAAATCAGGAAGTGCTAAAATAGGCTACTCAACAAGTTTCTATTTCAATAGATTAAAAATCTTATCTACTCCTATAGTCCAATTAAATTCTTTCCTATCCCCTCTCATTGTTTCAATCAGGGGTCCACATATACTACTAAAACTTCTTATGAACTTTCTGTAAAAACTAGCCAATCCATAAAAAGATTTAACCTTTGTCACACTTCTTAGAGTAGTCCATTCAAGGATAGCCTTCACTTTATCTAAATCCATTTTTAGACCTTTTGCTAAGACTACAAATCCTAGGTACACCAACTCCTTTACAAAATTGCACTTCTTTAGGTTTATCATCAACTTTTCTTCCCTCCACTTATCAAACACCTTGTGAATATGGATAAAATTCTCCTCCAATGTCTTACTAAAGATCAAAATATCATCTAGGTAAACAATGACAAACATACCCAAAAACTCCTTTAATAACTCATTCATGAGTCCCATGAAAGTGCTTGGTGCATTGGTTAGCTCAAAAGGCATAAATAACCACTCGTATAGTCCTTTTTTTTGTCTTGAAAGCAATATTCCACTCATCACCTTCTCTAATATGAATCTAATGGTACCCACTCTTCAGATCTATCTTTTTGAAATACTCAGCTTGACTCAAAAAATTCAAAATATCATCCATGCTTGGAAATGGAAATCTATACTTGATTGTGATCTTGTTGATAGCATGAGAATCTGTACGCATCCTCCATTCTCCATTCTTCTTTGGTGCTAATATGACTAGTACAACACAAAGGACTCAAAATCTCTTGAATCAACCTCTTCTACAGCAACTCATGAAATTTCCTATTCAACTCTTCACTTTCTACTAGTGTCATTCTATGCACTACCTTGTTTGGCAAATTGGATCTTGGAACCAAATCCATCTGGTGATTGATCTTCCTCATTGGGGGAAATCCATTAGGTACATTATCTAATACAATATCATAAAACTCTCCCAACATATATGCAACTTTGTTAGGTACCTCCTCTACTTCTTCTTTATTATCTTTAGGAATTATAGAAAAATACATATGCTTATGCTTCATACCTTTAACAAACTCTTTTCCATCAGCGAAACATATTCTGGCAGCACCACATACATTTTCTTTTTTCTCCTTCAATGGCTTCAACTTATGTTTCACTCCATCCTTGGTCAGAGTGTAGGTATTTTCCCACCCATTATGTATAACACACCTATCAAACTACAATGGCCTACCCATAAACATATAACATATGTCCATAGGTATGATATCATATAGTACCTCATCCTAGTAGGTTCCAATCTTGAACTTCACTGAGCACTACTCATTGACCATGACCTTGTGGTCATCTTCCACCCAAGAAATATGGTATGGACATGAATGTTTATATCTATTCATTTTCAACTTGGTGACCATCTTTTCTAACACTAGATTTTTAGTACTTCCACCATCAATGATCACATCATGACACTTATCTTCACATTTGTACCTTGTGCGAAACAAGCTTCTTCTTTGATTAGGTTCATTCTCACCACTTAGTAGGACTCTTCTATTAACTAGTACTTGTCCTCTTTCAATATCTTTAGAATGTGATGATTTGGCATCTTCATTAACATGTGCAACTTTGACCTAGTGTTCTTTTCTTTGATCTATCCTTCCTTGGCACTGGGTATATTCAAATGCTCTATGCCCTTCTTCTCCGCAGTAAAAACATTTCCCACAGAAGCCCCCTCTTCTAGATCCATGTTGTCTACCTCTTCCTCTCTAATCTCTATTATTCTAATCATGGAAATAATTGGAATTGTTTCCCCTTTGGTTCTGATTGCTACTCCCAACCTCTTCCTTGTTCTTCTGATCATCATTATGGCCTCCATAAGATTTTCTGCTAGATCTTCCACTATTCTTGTTGTCAAACTTCTTACTCAATTTTTTCTTAACTATTAGGGAAAACCATTATGCCTCCTCAATACCATTCATTCAAACTAGACTCAACTCATCCTGAATGCTTGGCCTTAACCCATTAATATAATGGGTAACTTTCTCCTTATCAGCTTTTGCATGACCAGTTCTAATGAGAACTCAGTAGAACTCTTCAGTATACTCTTAAACAGAATTTTCTTCTTGCTTCAACCCTTGCATCTTCTTCAATAGATCAAGCTCATAATCCATGGGAATGAATTGTTGCTTTATTTTAGCTATCATCTAATGCCATCTCATGATTTTTTCCTTTCCCTTTCTATTTTGCTCCAACTAAACATCCTGCCATGAGATCTTTCCATGTCCCTTCAGTTTTGCCTTCACAAACTTAACCTTATTAGGATCCTCAATATTTTCATACTCAAAGTACTCCTCCAATTCATTGATCCAATTGATTAGCTTCTCTGGGTTAAGATTTTCTTGAAATGTGAGAACTTCAAAGTTAGTTCTTTTCCAATCTTGGAGATGGCCCTGAAAGGTCTTTCTTCCTTTGGATTTAGAACTACCTCTAGTTTGACATTTTCTTCTACTTTTTCCTCATCCTTTCTTTCATCTCTTATGGGAAGATTTATTCCTCTACACATTTTTTCTTCCTATGCTTGCATTTCTCTTTGGATGGCTCTAAAACCCTCTCGTGTAACACCTACAACTCTTGCACCACAGTCTCCTTATGGAGGCATTTTTGTGCTTTTGTTGAAACCCTAGTGCAAACTACCTCATAATTGGAAATTTATCTACATGCTTAGCCCTAACCATGGTCCTAGTATGAATTTCCTCATAGTTGGTGATCTATCCACACACTCAAGAACTCTAGCTCTAATACTAGTTCATGAAGGGTGCTCCCCTTAATACCATAAACACATAATAGAAACAAAGAAACAATGACAAATGTGAGAGAAAAATATGGACTTCTTATTTGCACCACAAATGTGGAATTACAAAATTCTCAAGTACAGTATGTTAACCCACATGGGTGCCTTCATTATAGTTATTTGCAAGACTATGCTACGAACTACAACCTAGAATTGTCCTTGACAATGTTTAGGCCTTTCTTAAATAGGCAATTTTATGCCACTCGAGAAGGTTCTAGAGATTGAAAATTAATAGCTAGGGCCAAAAAACCCTAACAAAATATATAGGGTCATCAAAATACATCTTTGACAATTATTTTAGAAATTTTGGGTAGCCCAACTTTGGTAGGCCATAATTTTCAAGTTGTTACTCTGATTGGATATTATAACCACTTTTAAAAAATGCTAGCTTCTAATCTATAGGCTCAAAATAGTGCAAGTTCCCTTTCTTCAAATTTTTGAACCTCATCTAGGCACTCTAAGGCCTCCAATAGTGAGCCTAAATATTTTTCTGCAAATATTTCCACCAAAAATCCACAATAACTTCTCTAATACTTAAGTTGGAGCAATGAGATTTTTATGGTAGGCTTGTAATTCTAAAATGAACCTTCATGTAGAAAATGAAAACATTTTGAGCTTGTATCACAAACTTACTAAAAATAACAAGTTCCCATAAATAGAACCACCCATCTAATAGTCCTTATTAAAATAGAAAAGACTAAAAATAAAATATTTTTGGGTGATGCACGATTGCTCTTATACCCAAGATGCTCTTGCATCATTATTTTATGTGCAAAATACTTTTCCCACTTTTGTCAAAGTTGTTTGGAAGAAAAATAGACTAGTTACAGACCAAATAACAGAGTTTATTGAATAACTTGGTGAGAATTTTGAGTTAGTTATGACTAGCTATTTTGTGGATTTTAAGAAATCCATAAAGCAGAGATCAAGAATATTTGTATCCCTAGTAGAACAAGACTACAATGATTTTTTTTCTAGTGGATTTATACTACACATATGTGCAAGCAACAATTCCTAGGGTGAGATGGTTCAAACCCTTGCCATATGAAATTAATGTTGATGAAGCTTTAGTAGCCATCACTGCATAACTGGGAAAATAAATTGACATGGATACTACATCCTTTGGCAACTATAATGAGGCCAAATCAAAAATTGCAATCAATTTGTAGACTTGCTTAGTCATCTAGAAAAGGAATAAGATGGTAAAGAAACTAACTGAGAAATTTTTTGAACGTGAAGGAGAAGGAGAAGAAGAAGAAGAAGAAGAAAAAGAAGAAGAAGGTCAAAGACCTCTTGATTTAACTCAAGGTTTGGATGAAGACAAAGATGCTAAGGAAGAAGGTTTCGAGGAAGAAGAAGCTAAGGAAGCACCCAAGGTTACAAAGAAGAAGAGGAAAGATTAGAAAAAGTTAGTGGACAAGCCAAAGATGACTGTGAATAAGTCACAATAGAAGCCAGTTGTACCTCTAACAAGGTCAAGCACAAGGGAAATCACTGCATAGGTGAAATAAGAATCAAAGGAAAAAGATAAGAGAAAAGGTGCCACTATAGAGCCGAGCAAGCCTACCAAGAGATTGAGGAGGAAATACAAGACATAAGAGGAATTAGACGAGGAAAGGAATAAATCAAATGACAACAGACACTTCAAAGTGGTAAGCCACAACCCTTCCTTTGATATATACAATCTATGTGAAAATATTAAAACCAATGCATACCTATTTGGCTTTTCACATATAGATTTTGATAAGCTAGGGAGTGTAGATAAGAATAATGTAGAAGAGGCCATATATGATATGATGCTAAAATTCAAGACCACTCCTCTAGAGATTACCAACTCCACACCAAAGATCTTATATGATAGAGTTGAGAAAAAGTGGAAATTTAGTTTAACCATTAAAAGATAAATTAGAGAGACTGCACTAGCCCAAGTTATGCTTGCTTTGGATAAGAATATGATTGCATAGGCAATAGATAAATACAAATGAACTTTTTCTCCTAAATATAGAGCATTTAATATCTTGAAGAAACAAGTAGAAGATGTGATAACTAAGAGTAGACTACTTTTCAAATCAATTTATGGGTTATCCATAGAAGCTATTAAAGAAAAAGGAGAGGAAGATGATAAAAAAAAAAAGATTTAGTGGAGGAAACTAAAGAAGGAGCATATAAGGTTGATACAACTAAACGAAAGCAACAAGATGCACATGATTCTCAAATGCCATGCACAAGTTCTCCACATACATCAAATGAAAGTCAATAGGACATAGTCACTATTAAGGACAGACTAGATAACTCCACTCAGAATGACAATCCATTGAGTGGGGTAGATATAAGAAAATTGCAATAGTATGAATGTTCCAATATTGAAAATTTATGCATAAATCTTATATTGGTGAAGATTTATGAATCTCAAAAGGTTGAGGTTGCATCTACCGAGATTGAGAAGAAAAAAGACACATCTTCAGTGCCATCAAGTATTGAAATGGAAAAAGTAGTTGAGCAACAAGACAAGATCAAAGATCAAGATGTAATTCTTCAACAGAAAGTAGAGCCCACACGAGCACCATCTAAAATGCCTGCCATAGTCATTCAGATGAAGGACAAAGAGCCAGTCACACAAGCTACATTATTTTTGAGTCTACAAAGTTCAAGACTTCCAGCTACTATGGAAGTTGATGTTGAAGGAAATGAGAAGAGAAATAATAAGGAAGAAACCCCAAAAATAACACCATTTCAATAGAATAAAGAAAAACATGGAAATGAATAGGAGAAAGAGTAAAAGTTGACTATTGGAATAGAAGAACAAGTAGCAATAAAGGCACATGTTACCTTACCAATCTCTACACCTATCTCTAGCAACTAGACTCTTCAATGGCTAAGTTCACATGATACACCTTGTAGATAGCAAGGCCAAGTACTAGTACCTCATTGAGTACTGAGACTACATCTTATGGTGATGTTAGTCTAGATGAGGTGATTGTTTTACCATAATTTGATCTAACAACAATCACACTTGAAGAAGTGTTAGTTCTTCAAGATACCATTCGTATAAAATCTAGGCAAGAAATTTTGACGAGGGAGCACAAACATAAATAGGTCCTTTGTGACATTAAAGATATATTTTTTTATGCATATGACCTTCAAGATTCTTTTTCTAATAGAATTGTTATTGAGAAACTTGTAAATATTGTTGATAAAATAAAAGATGAGGATTTAGAGACCAATGTAAAATTGCTAGAATGGTATGCAAGAAAGTTTCACACCAAAGTTATCATGGACAAGATATCTATTGTCATTTTACTTAGTCAAGTTGAGTTATAAACTAAGTTAGAAGGTGTGCATAAAGTTTTGGGGAACATCTATTGTTTGTACAAGACATTATGTGATGCTGATATCTTTACTCAAGAGACTCAACAACTAATTGACAAGTTGCAGGTAGAGTTGAAATCAACTGGAAATTCACTACAAGTGTCTCCTACAATGAGCCAATTACACTTTCAGAGATTGATGCTGACTCAGAGTAGGCTTTCCAAATTGTAAGAAAGAGATGCCAATATAAGATCTAGTGTAATCAGCATATGGTCCATGTTGACCCTGAACATGGAAGTTCTATAGAGAGAACTAGCACAAGCCAAAGCACAGATCAAGCAAGATTCACATCTATCAATGCATGAAGGCTTAGTTGATATGGCTGCAAGGTTAGAAATATAGATTCAAACATTGGATGGAACAAGTACAAATTGGGATTCTACTTTGGCCATTATCATGCAAGTGCACAAAACATTTTTTAATAAACACACTATAAGTGTACCACCCAAATGACATCATTGTCAAAAAGGGGGGAGAAGAAGTTTTTTCAAGACAAATATCTACTCAGGGAGAGTCATAACAATGACATGAACTATTTATTAAGGGGGAGTAACATGTTAAGGTAATGATTACATTTTTGAAAATTTTGAAGATTTTGAAGTTTTGTATCAAAGGCAAGCAAAGATGAATATATTGTCAAACTTATCCATAAGATAAGTATGTTTATATCATGACAAAGTTTTTTTTCCACTAATGTCAAAGGGGGAGATTGTCAATCTCATTTTTAGTTTTGACAAGGTAGTGAAAAAACACTTAGTTATTATCTAGCATAAAACAATGTGAGCTAAGTGCATAGCATATGCTAAGCATAAGCCTCCAGACAGTACATGCCAAGTAATATTATTAGATAGTGCCAAGTAGATACTATGTGTCAAGTCACTCTAGTACTAAGTAGTCTATACATCTCAAGTGATATAGGTATCGAGTAACAGTAATTATTGAGCTATACAAAAGTTGAATTACAACATTCAGAGCATGGTGAAGGCTGAGCATCAGAGCCTATTGATGCCATGTATTTTTTTTGGCATAATTTTTTTTTGTGGCACAAAATTCTATGCAAAAATTTTTGGCTAACATAAACATGAAATTTCAATATTAAGGGATAAGGATCAAATCATATTATGCATCCTTATGCAATACATGCAAACAATCAGATAAACGGAAGCATTAGGTGACAATAAGGACTGATTAAAGTCATTGACTATGACCTCACCCATCTCCACAAATGCCTATTTAAATAGTTTATGGGTATGCAAGGTGACAAATGCTAAGAATATAGAGAGAATTCATGGTGGCTATGATGACTATGATAGAGTTTGACTATGATAGAGCTTTACATTATAGAATCAGTTTAAGGAGAATGAGAATCAGTTTAAGGATAATGTAGTGAAGAAATGAAAGGATAGAGGAGAGATATCTGATCATGAGGATAAAATTTTAAATAGTAAAGATTAGATTTGACATTAAGCAACAAGGTGTTAACCAAAGGATTAGGTGTTGAAACATTCTATTATGTGATACATAGTAAATCTCTTAATAGAGTAGTCCTAACAAGCTATTGTAAATCACTTATTAGAGTACTTACTTAGTTGTGAGTTTGAAATCCTTTAGTAAAGGTGAGACCTAATATTCTTGTAAGCCTTTAATAGGGAAGACCCTCATAGGGTAGAATATAGTTTATGATTAATACTTTGTATCCATAATAGGCCATAATTTACAACTGCAGTAGTGAAGATTCTTGGGTGTTATCCCCAGCCTAGTTTTACCTTCTCCTTGGAGGGTTTATGCATTGTTGGAAATATAAGAGAGGATGGGTGAATTAAGAACCAATAAAACTTAATCTTGATTCACCAATTAATCCTTCATATGTATTATGATCTAATTGCATGCATGAAAATTTGAATGCATTAAAACATTCATAACACTTTGACACACAATATGGTAACCCGTAAACCTTCCAAATAGAAAGTAAAACTAGGGTGGGGATGATACCCACAAGCTTTAGTACTGTAGTATAAAGTTGGCTTGTTAAGGCTTGCAATGATCACTTCTTATGGTCTTCCCTATTAGGAGCAATAAAGATTGGTAGGTCAACCTTGAAAAAGGATTTATAAACATATAGTGAAGTATGCACTTTGTAAAGAGATTTACAAAAGACTGTTAGGTTTACCTTGTGAAAGGATTTAACTATGCCACCTATTAGGATGAACTAGTGGTTAATCTTTGATTTGCAAATTTGATTTGCTCAATTAGATTCCTTTGTAATGATTACCTTACATTAATAGATAAAACTTTGTTGCTTCTTATACTACTTGTAGCCTTTTCACTTCACTCTTCTACTTCTCCTATATTCATACTTTGTATATCTATATATGATTCTTTGGAAGTGATATGATACATTACATATATAACAATCCAAATTACAATTCATCAAAGTTAGCTACAATACAAGTTTCATCAAAATAAACAAAGTCGGGTCAATTGCTGGTACTTGGGTTTTGAGGAAAAACTTGGTGACTTGGTAGATGTAGAATCTTAGCTCATACTAATAACTTCCAAGTAGTCTAAACTCAGTCTGCACTAGTGACTCAGTGAACACCATGAAACTCAACATATAAACCGAAACACTTGGTTGACACTACATAGCTCAGTCAATACTATCACTGCAAGCTCAATATAAACTAAATCACTCAATTGACATTACATAGCTCAGTCAACACTAGATTCACATCATTGAAGCTACAAACTCAGTAAACACTGGAGAACTCAGTTTGCACTGAGAAACTTGATAAACACTATGAAGCTTGGTTTACACTGATAATCACTAGTTTGGTAGATACTGCTTGGTGTGTACTAAGTATTATTCCTAGAACTTGGTAGCAACTATAGAATTTGGTAGAGCCTAAATTACTTGGTTAACACTGTAAAATGCAAGATAAGATCGGTAGCTACTAACCATTTGATTAAGTGTGTGTGGCACTAATAAACAAACTTGACTGTAATGTCAACAATCTCCCCCTTTGGCATTAGTGATAAAAACACTTATGAATCAAAACTAAATTCTCAAAAAATTCAAAACAATCTTTAGTTTCCATCCCGTGTCTTCAACTCAGTAACATACTCTATTTTTGAGATTTTTCAAAATTGCTTTTGTAAAAGATGTTTATCTGAATATCTGTACATGTATATGTATAATATTATGATGCTCACCCATACATATATATTAAACACACTTTACATTTTATATACATATGTCTCATATCTTTATATCACTTCTTCTCTTCTCCCCTTTTATTGCATCAACACATATTCTCCCCCCTTTTGACATAAATGCCAAAGGTGTATGCTAGATGGTAATGCTAAAATGTGACAAGAAGTCAGAATGTACCTTTAAAATTAGTGACATTGTCTTTCCCCAATTATCTTGTAACACCTTGCTTGTATGTAATGCAATCTAAACTTTTGCTGATAAATCCATCATGTGATCAGCTATGGAAAAGTTGTTGTCATGGATGAGATTTTTGGCATTTACAATGTGTTTTTGTAATGCATCCATGTTCCAAATAATCATGCCTTGTATGTCTACAAGTGTGGCTATTATCCTAGCTTCTTCCCTTAGTAATTCTTCTTGCATATTAGTCAAAAATCTGATCTTTGTGTGATGAGTAGAACTATAACTCAGGTCAAGTGACAATTGGTCTGTACTTGCCTTTAGGTCTTCAACTATCTTGGAGAGTTTATCTTTGATTTCCTAAGTAAAAATAGATGTATCACATAGTTTACTAAATAGAGAAGTGACATTGTTGGCAGAGGTTTCCAATGAGCTGAGAATAGTAGACAAGTCTACTTGATATATTGCAATCTTCTGTGCAACTAGCTCGAATACTTTGTTTTCAAATTTCTTCTCTGCTCTTTGCAAAAAATTTTCTTTCCCATTCAGATCTTCATTAAATTTATGAATAGCTTCTACTAATTGATCCAAAATAGGTTGAGAAGTATCAAGCTCAGTGTCAAGTGCATCTCCAAGTATGTTCTTTGCATCTTCTAGCACTTGGTTTTCTCTATTTTTCTCCTCTCTAATCTTCTATTGCTTAGCTTCCATCTGCAATAGCTCACATAATATATGCATTTGATCAAGATTTAGAGTAGAGATATCCCAATTTGGGATAACTATATCCTTATCAAGATCAATGTCCTCTTCTTTATCTTTGTCTTTCCTAGAAACCTTAATACTCAGTTGAGGCTTTCTCTCAACTATCTTTGTACTAACTACTTTTACACTGGGAATAGTAACAAAAGTAGATATTGCACTGATTGTAGAAATACCTAGTTGTTGAGTACCCAAATTTGATGAAGGAGGAAGCACTGACTACTCAGTAGATGAACTACTTATCACTTTAGTCAATGAAGTACATAGTTGAATAGGTTCAAAGATTGGTTGAGTGCTTGGATTTGCAGTGTTTTCCACAACCAACTCAGCAAAATCTTTCTATGAGCTTGATGGCTTTAAAGCTTTTCTTAGAGAGTGAGGAAATGAGGCTAGAACCACTATTGCAATCTTCTTAGGGTCAGTTTCCTCAATGCTCTATAGCTCAGGGAGATTCTCCTCAGTGGCTTCCTATTCTTGCTCCTCGTCATCTTTATTATCATCATTTGTCTTCTTCATCATCAATTTACTTTTCTTCCTTTTCATCTTCATCATCATCTTTATTAATGACATGAACAAAAAATTCACTCTTCTGATGAAGATTGTAGATATTCTTCCATGTAGTAGTAGCAATCTTCACTACATGTTCAATGTGATTACCCAGTTTCAAGAAAGTGTTAAATTTCAAAGTGATTTTTTCTTAATTCTTCTTCATGGAATGTTTTACTTCTTTATCATTAAGACTGGGCATGATTTGCCTCAACTCTAATCATATATATCCTTTGTAATTTTCTTGGCACATTCCCATCTTGGCTTTATTCTTTTCATCAATTCATTGGGAATTTGATGTGCAAGTTGATTGAGTGAATATTTCCATTTACCTAGCTTAGACATAATCATGTCTTCAACTTGCTTCTTCTCCTCTACATTTCTAGTCTCATATCTTAGTGATTTAAAATTTGCCATGCTAGCTCCAAAATCAATCTCTTTCAATTTCTCTTGAAATGTAGGTGGAGGCTTTTTGAAAACAACATCCTCTGCTTCTTCATCCAATTTCAATTTCTTCCTAGATGTTATTCTAGTGAATACTACAGTATATGACTTGGTAGGTCTGGTTATGATAACTTTACCTTTCTTCTTGATTGGCTCTTCTTCTTCTAATTTAGTTTCATCTTCTTCATCTTCTGCATCATCTTCTTCCACATCATCTCCTCTACCTTTTGTCAATAGGAAAGTAGAACTAGTTTGTCTTAGTTTTGCTATCCTCTTCTTTCCTTTTCTGATAGCCTGAGGAAGCTTTATTTCTAGTTCAATTATGGCTTTGGCTTCATTGTATGTACCAAAATATGTAGCCTTGGGATCTACAGGTTCATTCAATAGTGCCTCAATGATGTCTTTGGTGTCATCAATGTTAACCTCATAGGTTAGAGGCTTAACCCATAGAACTCTAGGTTTGATTGCTTGTATGTATACCTTGTTATAGTCTACCATAAAACAAACATAATCCTTATAATTTTCTACAAGTTTCTTGGGAATTCTGAATTTTTTATTCATCTTTTCTTTGAATGAATCAAAATAATTATCCATGAAATTGACATAGATCTCACCCATCTCTACTACATACTCATTGATCTGATATAGTACAGGCACATATTTTCTCTATACAATTGTGCCTTTTGAAGGGAAAAATTTTTGCACAAAGAAGAATAAATAGTTTAAAAGTGAATCAAACTTACACAAGTAATTCTTTGAAGTTTTGATGCTCTCAATATTCTTGTTGAATTGGTTAAACATTAGCTTGGCAAGGTCAAAGGACATGTTTTTCTTCAACACATTGAGAACTAGATCAACTACCTCACAAGATATTCTATTGAGATGAATGGGGCTATATATTTTATGTGCTATCACATGAATTCCAAACTTCAGGTCCATGTTAGCTACACAACTGACCTTCATACCTCTTCAATCCCACTTAGTAAGATTTTTTCTTTCTAGTTCTATCTCACTTAAGGTTTTAGTAGTCTTTTCCTTGGTCAACATTGAGAGCCTTGTGATTCGATGAATCATTTTTTTCATTATGAGAATGGGCAACTCCAACCATAGCTAGCCATTGTGTACATGGCTAAGGATAAACTTGTTGGAAATATTTAAGATATGATAGGTTACTGAGAGGGGAGGGGTGAATCAGTAACTTCAAAACTTTGAACAATTCAGCACTTTAACTATTCACCATTCATTCATCTAATCTACTACATATATGAGAAATCAAACATCCATAACACATGTACACAGTGATTTGGTAACTTGAAAACCTTACAAATAGAAAGTAAAACTAGGGTGGGGATGAGACCCACAAAACTTCATTATTGTAGTATGAGGTTGGCCTATTAAGGCTTACATTGACCACTTCTAGTGATTTTCCCTGTTAGGAGCACAAAGGACTACTAGGTCCACCTTGTTAGAAGATTTTACAAACATACACTGAATTATGCACTCTGTTAGGAGATTTATACAAAGACTATTAAGTCTACCTTGTTAAAAGATTTACAAAACTAATTCATCTGTTAGGATGAAATAGTGGATCTACTTACAACTTGATTGCTAATTAGATCCTTGAATTATAGATCACCTCTTGTGACTGATGAATCTTTACTACTCCTTGTAGCCCTTGTTGTATATATTGCTCTACTGCTGATTCGCATTTATTCACCTCAAAATATTACATGTCCATCTTGATACTTGCATAAATATCTTGTAAATGATATAATACATTAAATATATACCATTCCAATAATTACAATTGCAAGATCAACCAAAAAACAAGTGAACAAAATATTACTAAGTTGACCAAATAGTAGAAAACTCAAGTTCTTCAAGCTGACTTGGTAACCTTTTGATACATGGCGTCCACTACATTAACTGGTAGTACCTTTGGTGGAATCTATAACTAAGCTCCAGTTGGATCAAGTGTTTCCACAATTTATAGACTTAACTTGAAGTCTAGTGCCTTCTAATCAACTCTTTGAACCAACATCTCAAACCCCTTCTTGGCTTTGCTACCGGAGGATGCCATGCTTAGTAGGGTTTACAAAAACATGGAAAACTTCAACAAGAAATCACATAGATCACTTGGATGCATTAAAATCACTCTTCACATATAGAACTTTGAAAATTCATGGTGACAAATGAATTCAATTTCATCCTTTTAAACAAATTTCACTTTCCAATCACCATAAGTTCTTAGTACATTTTCTTTATTAGTGGCATACTCTCCTCGGTTCAATCTAATTGCTCGACAGAGTCATCCATGACTCAGTGTCCACACAATGACTTAGTCACTCTTGACCTTGCTCAACAGGGTCTTGCAACTTGACCTAGCTTGGTAAGGTCTAGTCACTCTTGACCTTGCTCAACAGGGTCTTGCAACCTGACCTAGCTTGGTAAGGTCTAGAATTTCCTTAGACACTTAGTGATCCCTTTGCATCTTGAATGCAGATATGGATCTTTTCTTCTAGCTAACTAGAACTGATGTAAGATGTCTGGTTTTGAATCTTTGTTCTAGTTATCCCTATGGTAGATCAAGTAGAAATGCTTGAGTCGCCTAATTCTTGAGTGACATGTGTTTCATTGCTCAGACTTACATTTTCAAAAGATTTTGATATCCATTGTTGTCTCATCTACTTTTTAATTTTTTCAGCCTTGGATTTATTTTCATCTTCAATTCTTCTAGTGTTCATATAGTTCTTGGCAAGGAATCCAAGTTTAGTACAAATAAAACATCTTTTAGTGGTGTCTCTTGTCCTCATGTGATGTTTCACATAGTTTACTCCAATGTGTCCAAATTCTCCACAGTAGTGACATCTGCACCATGTGTTGTAGTCCTAACCAAATATAGCTTTTACAATCTATTCTATTGGGTTCAATATTTTGGTTCTACATTTAGAAGATTTGTTCCCATGTTTCTTGCATTTGTGACATTTGCCATCAAATTTACATCTCTCTTTGCATTCATTAGCTCTATGACCATGCTTATTGCAATTGTAACATTTTCCATTGAATTTAGCTTTACCATTAGTCCAAAATTTGTTTGATGTATGACCTAACTTAGCACAGTGATTGAAAGTAGGTCTTTGATTCTTTTGAGCTCCTTGCTTGAATGATTCACCTCCTATTTATCCAATTCCCGCTTTTCCTTTCTATCTGTATTGGTTTTTCTCATTTAATTGATTCATGTTTGCTTGAGATTTCATCATCCTCTGATTGATTTTCTTTTTAGTGTTTAGATCACTTTAAAATATTTCATTCTCTGATCTTAGATTAATAATTTATTCATTTTCATTAGTAATTTGATCAATGAAGTCTACTTGTTGAAGGGATAGATATTGAATTTTGTTGTTCTTTCCTTCTATCTCTTCTTCTATCTTGTCTTTCTCTTCTATGACTTCACACAATCTTACTAACTAAATTTCTTATTTTATTTTCAGCTTTCTAACTTCTTCTTGAAGTTTACTATTTTTTTCTAATAGTTCTTCGATTGCTTCATTAGCTTCATCTGAATTAATTTATGAATGGATATCTTTAATTCTTTTTTCAGTGTAGATTTTTTCATTCATCTATACAGCAAGATATTTTCTTCTTTTAAGGGATTAAGAGAGTTTCTCCTTTTCTTTCTTAAGTTGCCCAATAGCCAATTCCAAATCTAATTTTGCATTGTCAATTTCTTTATCAAGTTTGAATACCTCCATTGCCTCTGATCTTTTCTCAAGTTGTTAAACTTATTCTTTGAGAACCACAAATCTCTAATACCAATTTTTGGAAATATAAGATAGGATAGGTTATTGAGAGGGGAAGGGTGAATCTAGAACCAATAAAACTTAATCTTAATTCACCAATTAATCTTTCATATGTATTCTAGTCTAATTGCATACATGAAAAGCTAAAAGCATTAAAACATTCATAACACTTTGACACACAATATGGCAACCTAGAAATCTTCCAAATAGAAAGTAAAACTAGGGTGGGGATGATACCCACAAGCTTTATTACTGTATTATAAAGTTGCCCTATTAAGGCTTACAATGATCACTTCTGATGATCTGCCCTATTAGCAGCAATAAGGACTGCTAGGTCCACCTTGCAAAAGTATTTATATACATATAGTGAAGTATGCACTCAGTAAAGAGATTTACAAAATACTATTAAGTCTATCTTGTGAAAGGATTTAACTATTCCACTTGTTAGGATGAACTAGTGGCTAATCTCTAATCTGCAACTTTGATTTATTGAATGAGATTCCTTTGTAATGATCACCTTACTATGATAGATAAAACTTTTCTACTCCTTATAATGTGTGTAGCCTTTTCACTTCACACTTATTCTTCTCATATATTCATACTTCTTCTATCTATATATTCTTCTTTGAAAGTGATACAATACATTAAATATGTACCAATCCAAATTACAATTCATCAAAGTTGACTACAATACAAGTTTCACCAAAATACACAAAGTCGGCCCAACTATTGGTACACAGGTTCTAACGAAAAACTTAGTGAGGTTCTTACACTCAAAAACCATTGTTAACTCTTAGCATCCTCATGCACTCAATAGGCATAGAAGCTTGGCTCATACTAATCACTTCCAAGTAGTCTAAACTCGATCTTCATTGGTGACTCAGTGAACACTGTAAAACTTGACATATAAACTAAATCACTTGGTTGACATTACATAGCTTGGTCAACACTATCACTATGAGCTTGGTATAAACTAAATCACTTGGTTGGCATTGTATAGCTTGGTCAACACTATATTTACATCACTAAAGTTGCAAACTCAGTAAACATAGGAGAACTCAATTTGCACTGAGAAACTTGGTAAACACTATGAAGTTCGATTTACACTAGTAATCACCAACTTTGTAAATATTGCTTGGTGCAAACTGAATATTTTTTTTGGAACTTGGTAGCAACTGTACAACTCAATAGAGTATGAATTACTTGGTTAACACTAGAAATTGTAAGATAAGCTCGATAGCCGCTAACCATTTGATTAAGTGTGTGTCACTAATAAACAAACTTGACTATAATGTCAACAATGGGTATCCAAAATATTATGTGTTATATGTTGAATTAATTTATGCTATGGATTTGATGTATGGTTAGTTATTTTAGTTTACATGCAAAGTTATGAGATGGATGTATGGTGAATTGTTTTAAGGTCAAAAGTTTTAAGTGTTGATTCACTCCCCCCCCCCCCCCCCCCCCTTAGAACTTACTTTGTCTTTGGTATTTCCAACATTTGGATCCATTCAAACACATGATGTATGTCCCTAGGAGTCCTAGTACCCCTGGGAACATCTGTTGTTATATAATAGGTTGAAAGGAATCCTAGGTTACTCTATGACATTTTTCAACTCATTTGAATAAATGATATGTGTTCCTAGGTGTCCTAGGATGATTAGGAACACATGCTCTCATTTAATGGGTAAAAAGGGGTCATAGGGAACCTTATAACCTAATTCAACTCATTTAGACACATGATGTATGTCATGAGGTTTCCTAAGAGCCCAAGAAACATATATTGTTATTGTTGGTGTAAATAAGTACTTTACTATTTACACTTACTTAAGTTTACTTAGGTTAATGCATTAGTTTATTATTTTTATTTGTGAGACACTTAGAATTTTGTGCACTTTTTTGAGCTCTCATGTAGACAACACAAGAGTATGCAACTCTATTTTAGCACATGGTGTCTACAACACTGTTTTGGATGTCATACCCTTGTAGGCTTATCCTCTCATCACCGCACTTACTTCCATGCTTAATGGAGGAGAACCCATATCTGGTGGACATGTGCTTGGTTGTATGAATTATCATGGTGCTGATTACAAGACATTCTAAATGTATCTCAAAGGCCTTTATATACAGGCACTCCTAATGTACTCTTAAGTATGACATATTGAATACATTGTCATTCTGATCATACTCTCTCTTTCTTTGGTCTACTATGTGCTTGTGTTTGAGTTCTTAGATCATAGGTGAATTTTTCCCTTAGGAAAATTCTTACATGCTATCAGAGCAACTTGGAGATTTTCTCATCACATAGCCATTTCGAGACCATGCTTGCTTCATCACCTCAACTCGAATTCAGAGTGCTACAGAAATTGGGAGCATCTAGAGCCAGATCTGACCTCGCCATTGCATCCAGAATGCTAAACTGGTGAAAAATGACTATAAACATGCCTATCTTGGCCTAAATTCGACCTTGAGGTAATTTTTTTGTGCAAATTGGAACCCGAAGGTCCTGATTTGCAATTCGAGTATGGTCATTTTTTGCAAATTCAATTGATTAATTTTAGATTTGCAATTTTATTTCTCTACTATATTTCCCATCAGAATATTTGTGGAAATTTGTGGAAATTTATAGAAATTTTTTTTAAGTAGGCTTGGTCAATGACCCCCTAGATCTGCCATTTGGAGGGATTTATTATTTTGTTCACAGAGGAATTCCTTTATTGCTGGCCATACAGTTTAGATTTCAGCTCTATCATAACAGGCAGCTGTACTATTCACTAAATCCGGCAATAATCACTGGCAACTACTATTTGGACCAGCACAAACCCCTAACCAGAGGTAGAGCCCAAACTACTGACATCCCTACGTGATTTCCTAGTGAAGTCTTCACATTTGATAGCTACTTTGAGGGTTCTGACCACATCAAGAAATTTTGGCGTGTTATCATTATTTTTGGTGATGCGTTGGTGATTTCTTGGTCGTGCATGACTTCCACTCATCATTGTTTTTTACCTCTGCCCACGGTATTAAAAGTCTAGCTCACCCGCAGAGATTTCTTAGCAATGATAATTTTATCTAGCCATGTTTGAATGACTCTAGCCAAGCCTCTTCCCACCCACACAGTGTACAACAAGACATGCACTTACAGACCACGTGGCACTAGTCCAGTTGTGACATGCGACACTCTAACAACTTCCCACGTGGACAAAAGGCCACATCTTCGCACAACCTACCAACTAGGCCACATCACCTAAGACTGCCACATCACCTATGGAACTTGCTGATTCTTGCAACCTCAGTGTATGAAAATATTGACATGTGTCTCGGCCATATAGTACAAACAGACAAGTCATCTGCCACGACACCCCAGGGCAGATATTTTTGCTAACATCATCATTTCATGAAGTTAAAATTGATGGCCATTTGACTATCATTTTTAGGCATTTTATAACTACAGTGATGGCCATTTGACCATCAAATTTAGACTCACATTTTTCCTTCTAGACCCCTCTCTAGATTGCTTTTCAATTTGGCAGCCTAATTTTGTGAGTTCATATCTCAGACATCTGGGCTCCAATTTAGGTGCAATTTTTTTTGAAATTGGGTAGAATTTCCTAAATTTTCTAGTGGTTCTATTTTTTTTTGTTTTTGGTAAACAAATTTTGCAAAAATTGCATTTTTTGGTGATTGTACCTGCTTAATGACATCTAATCACTTTTTTATGTTCTATTTTTTTTGAAAGTGAATTTTTTTTGTCTACTTTCCAAATCTAAAGTCATATCCTAGGGTTGTGTGGACCAATTTCTCACTTTGAGAATTAGGCCTTCTTCGACATTGTCAGCTTTGATTCTTTTTCAAAATTGTTGTAAAATAAGCTACAGTGCTTAAGTGATAGATTTAAGCCTCATAAGGTAGTTGTAAAAGCAAAATTAGAAAGTCCACTTTGTTCATTTTGACAAGTGGCCCATTGTAAATGCACTACTTATAAAGTGCCAAAAGTATCTTTTTTTTTTTTTTGGGGGGGGGGGGGGGGGGGGGGGGGTGTTCTGTTGATTGAGTGAAAAGGGGGGGTGTGTATTGTGTTTTTTGTGTCTCTCTATTGTGCTCTTTTCATTTCTGCATCATGAGTTTTAAATGTCCTCCTCTAACTTCATGCAACTATTCTACATGGAGAGATATTGCATGGAGTAGATTAATGGAAAAAGGATATAGTCTTTATGTTGATGGTACAATTACCAAAACTACTAATGCAAAAGAACTAATTGATTGGCAAAGACAAGACCAAAAGGCTTTAGGTGTTATCAGGAGTTGTGTACATGGGGATCTTCTCTTTCACATTAAAAATTGTTCAAACAATAAAGAAGCTTGGGATAAACTTGAATAGTTGTATGGTAAAGTGGATGAAGAAAAGGGATTTCAGATTGAAGATAATCTACTTCTCTTGGATCCTAAGAATTACGACACAATTTAGGATTACATCATTAAAGTCATCACATCCTGAAGAGGCTACCTTCTAAGTACGCCAACTTTTTTTTGAGTTTTAATACTCATAGGTTGACCATGGGATCTTCTTGCCAGAAGCCTTCCTTTAATGCATTTGTAAACATGTTGATTGTTGAACAATCTCACTTGGTGGATTTTGAACTTCTCAAGTCAGCAAAAACCAAAGCCTTGGTGGCTAGTGATGATCACAAATCAAGTCAAGGAGCGAAAAGCAACAACAACTAGAAGCAATGGAAGCAGAAATCACAATTTGAGACACAACAATCCTCCTCTAAATAAGGTGGTACTTCTTTAAATCAGAAAGGAAGTAATGAAAAGAAGGAAAAATTCTTTTGTGCATACTGCAGAAAGCCAAATCATGATGAGCATCATTGCAAGACAAAAATAATCGATGAATTGTTGGAATTAAAGATAGAGTAACTGAGAGGGGGGTGAATCAGTTACTCACAAAAATTAATCCATAAATCCCTTAGATGTCTTAATGATCTAGTTACTATTATTACTCAATAAATAGCTACTGTAACTCCGTAAATTTAAACTATTACTTTCTTTTTAAGCATTTATGCATGTAACTAAAAATAAAGTGAATACAAGAGACACTAGATTTAACATGGAAACCCAATCTGGGAAAAACCACCAATTAACTAGTCACCAATTTTTCACTCTTCTGAAATGAGCCCTATTAGGAGCCAACCCTATTAAAAGTTACAATACACACTATTAGGTCTGACCTTGTTAGAGGATTTAATCACCTTGTTAGGAGTGGCCTTGCTAGAGGTCTTTAGAACAATTCAACTGAACGGTCACCTTGTTAGAGGATTTACAAAATGGCTGTTAAACCAACTCTATTAAGAGATTTGAAATCACTACTACAATGGTTAAAAAGAAGCAATGAATTGACCCCAACAAGATGCAACTGAATCTGTTGGATACAGATCTCTATTCAGCATCATTAGATCCTCCTTGATCAAATATGGCTCTGCTGCTCCTCAATGATCTCTGATCATCCTTCGAATTTGCTTCCACAACAATTAGTCTTCATATCATATTAATTCCACATTCTTCCACATCATACTGCTTTGAATTCGCAACTTGACTTCTTACTTATATCATTTAGGTTGTCAAGTCAGATCATTTTCATGTTACATTTACCAATAAACCATTCATCAGTCAGCTAAAAATATTATTCTTAAACAAATAAATGTCCTTTACTGGCTGACCCTGCTCGGTAAATACTTCTTCCAAGAATTTCCAGAGTTAACCTTCTTGACTCAGTTAACATTATAATATCTTAAAATCCTTTGGCTACCGAGTTTACTTAGTAAGAACTACTTTTACCAAATTACCTTTGATGACCGAGTGAACTTGGTAAGAACTGTTTCTGTCATATTTTCTTTGATTATCAAGTGATCTCGGTAAGAACTACTTTTGTCATGTTTTCTTCAATTACTGAGTGAGCTCGGTAAGAACTAAATTTCTTTGATTACCTTGAAGGCTTGGTAACCAGCTATCTACTCAGTAGACACTACAAGCTATCTTTACTAACCTTTTGGGCTTGGTAGACATTGTCTATTGCCTTGCTGACCTTTTGAGCTTGGTAGACACTGTCCTTTGCTTTGCTGACTTTTTGAGTTCAGTAGGCACTATCTAATTATTGATATGACATTTGTGTGACATCAAAGACAACACACAACTAAACAATTATATCCAACAATCTCCCTCTTTGGCATTGATGGCAACACATCATGTCATAGTAGAATGAAATTTGAAAACAAGTCTTTTAATGTCAGAATAAAAAACTCCCTTTTTCATAATAATCTCTCCCTCTAACACAAATTCTTATTATTTGCAAAATTCGGAAAGATTTGACAGTATATTCTTTCATAATAATCTCTCCCTCTTATAGAAATTCTTATTATTTGCAAATTTTAGAAAGATTTGACAGTATATTCTTCCTCTTTGACAACACATGTCAAGACAACTCAAAACAACCCAATAGTATTGTACTTGATGTAATGTCTTCATTGATTTGCTGCATCAACTGACAGATCTTCAATTCTATTCCTATTGATGCATCACTAAAACTATATTTTAGTGAGCTTCAGATAGGGGAATGACCCCTAACTTACCTCTTAGATACAAGAATGCATCCTTAGGTAAAGGTTTTGTGAATATGCTAGCAATTTGTTCTTTTGTATGCACATATTCCAATCTTATTTCCTTTTCTTGCACCAATTCTTTTACAAAGTGATATTTTATGGCAATATGCTTGGTTTTTGAATGCATCATTGGATTCTTGGAGATGTTAATTTCACTTGTGTTATCACAAAACATAACAACTAGTTCTATGATTTCTTGCTTCATACCTTTCAATAATTGTTTAAACCACACAATGTTTGAGCAATTTATTGCTGCTACAACATATTCAACTTTTTCCATGGACTGAGATGTACAATGTTGCTTTTTTCTTGTCCAAGAAAGCAACCTTTTTCTAAGAAAGAAAGCTCCTCCACTTGTGCTCTTTCTATCATCAATATTTCCTGCCCAATTTGCATCAGTAAACACCTTTAAATCTAGTTTTCCTCCAAGTTTATACCATAATCCATAATCTTCAGTTCCTTTTAACTATCTCATGATCTTTTTGATTGCCATCATGTGATTTTCTTTTGGTTTTGCTGAGAATCTTGCTACAATTCCTACTACAAGGGAAATGTCTAGTCCTGTGTGCACTACATATTGCAACTTTCCAATCATAGATCTATACAATATCTGATCCACTTCCTTTGATTCATCATCCTTGGTGAGTTTTAATCCAGTATAGATAGGAATCCCAATTGGTTTGCAACCTTCCATACCAAAATTTTTCAGTATCTCCTTGATGTATTTAGATTGAGTGATGTAGATGCCATTCTTATTTTGTTGAATTTGAAGACCAACAAAGAATTTTATCTCACCAAATATTAACATTTCAAATTCCTTGTTCATTTGTTCTGAAAATTCTTTAAAAAGATCATAATTTCCTATGAACAAAGTATTATCTACAAATATTTCTACCAAAACAACCTTATTATCTGGTCCTTCCTTAATGTACAAACTACTATTGTCATTAGTTCTTTGAAAACCAATTTGAATAAGATAGTTATGAAATCTTTCATACCATGAGCTTGTTTTAGACCATATAATGCTTTATGCAACTTGCAAACCATGTCCTTCTTGTCTAGATCAACAAAACCTTTAGGCTGCTCAATGTAAACCTCTTACTCCAATATGCCATTAAGAAATTCCATCTGATAAACTTTGCATCCTTTGTATGCAGTGTATTCAAGTAAAGTTATGACACCTTCCAATCTTGCATCATAAGCAAAATTTTATCCATAATCTACACCTTCTTCTTCAGAGTATCCTTTGCATACCAATCTAGCTTTATTCCTTGATACCTTACCATCTTCATTTAGTTTTCTTCTGAATACCCACTTTGTTCCAATCACATTCTTGTCTTTGGGTCCAGGTACAAGAGTCCATGTTTTTATTTTCTCTATCTATTCTATCTCTTAATTCATAGCTTTAATCCAACTTTCATTCTCTAGTGCATCTCTGACATTTCTAGGTTCAAAATTAGCAAGTAAACAAGTGCCTTTCAACTTACTTCTTGTCATTGTTCTTTCTGATTTATCACCAATAATCGGATCCGGTGCATGATGCTTTCTGACATATTTGGCTAACACAGGCTCCTTGCCTTTTGAATGACTTGCATTTTTATCCTTTTGTCTCTCAACTTCTAATTCTAATGCAGGTTGCTTAGGCTCAATAGATGCTAACTTAGTAGCTTCTATTTTCAACTTGGGTTCTTGCAGCTCAATAGATGCTGACTCGATTTGAACTTCTTGTGACTTGGTTAATGAAGACTCTGGAGTTGAGGATTCTTGATTGATTGGTATACTTGGTATTATATCAGGTTCAATGTAAACAAATCTTTTGTAGTCTTCAGGTTCCTTTTTGCTTTCTTTTTTTGTTCCTTCTGCAAACTCATCAACTTTCTCATGTGCACTTTCTATAACTTTGTGAGTAGATAAGTTCAAACATATATAAGCTTTTCTTTTGCAAGAGTATCCTAAAAATATTTCTTCATCACTTTTTACATCAAATTTACCTTTTCTAGATTCTTTCAAAATGTAACATTTTCTTCCAAATACCTTTAGATAACTTACATTGGGTTTGTAGCCATACTATAATTCATAGGGTGTTTTGAATGAGTTCTTTTTTAGTTGTACTTGGTTCAAGGTATTGCTGATAACTTCAATCTAGTATTTGATAGAAATGCCTTTCTCAATCATTAAAGTTCTTGCACAAGCCATAATAGATCTGTTCCTTCTTTCTTCTTTTCTATTTTGTTCTAGAGTTCTAGGTGTTGAAACCTATCTTTTGATTCATCTTTCAATGCAAAAGTTATTGAACTCATGTGAAATGAATTCACCACCTCTGTCAGACCTTAGTCATTTCAATCTTTTTCTTGTTGCTTTTTCTACTCTGGCCAAATACCATTTGAACTTTTCAAATGCTTTTGATTTCTCTCTAAGGTACATGACAGTCATCATTCTTGAATAATCATCAACAAAAAGAATGAAGAATTTTTCACTAGTATAACTTTCAATGCCAATAGGTCTACACAAATCAGTATGCACAATTTTTAGAACTTCTTCAATCTGATAGTTCTTTCTTTTAAAACTAGTCTTTCCCATTTTACCAATTTGACAATTCTTGCATAAACCAACATCAGGTTTCTTTATGTCAAGAATACCTCTTACTATCCTGAATTTACTGATCTTTATTAAGTTTTCAAAGTTTACATGACACAACCTCTTATGCCATAACCAACTTTCTTCAATTTGAGCAATGAAATATGAACATTCACCAGGTTCAAGATAAAATAAGTTACCTTTTGTTTGAGTGCCAGATAAAATCAGCTTTCCTTTGCCATCCAGCAATATTTCTTCTCCATGCATGAATTCTACTTTGAATCCATTATTGAGTAGTTGTGCCACACTCAAAAAATTTTGCTTTAGTCCTTCTACCCAATATGCATTATCACATACAAGTTCCTTGGTTAGTGATATTTTTTCTCTTCCTTTTATATAATAAGGCTCATTGTTACCAAATCTTACACTGCCACCATCATAGTCTTCAAAGTATTCAAACTTAGTATTATCACCGTTCATGTGATGAGAACAACCACACTCTATGATCCATGTATCATTTTTGCTCATATGAGAAATTAGTGCCATTTCCTCATCATTATCAGATTCATCTTTTACAACAATGTAGACAATCTCATCTTCTTCTTCATTATTAGAATCATTAGAATCTTTTTCCATAAAACATGTTTTCTTACCTTTATCCTTGAATGATTTGAAGTCTTTCTTGCCATTGTACTTGTGACCTTTCTTCTCATCTTTGTTCTAATTATTTGGGCACCTAGCAGCAATATGTCCAATTTCTTCACAAGAGAAATAGATTAGAGGAATTTTACCTTTGTATTTTCCTTTTCTTCTTGAATATTTTCTTGCTAGTAGAGCTTCAACCACTTCAAGATCATTGTCTAAACTTTTTTCTAATTCTTCATCACTTTCTAATTGTGGTTCTTTCATCTTTTTCCCTTTTTCTTTGAGTGAAAGCTTGGCTTCAAATGCTGATTCAACATTCTTGGCAGCTGGAACATAGTTGTCATAGTTGTCTAACTCAAATGTAGTCAATCTTCCAACTATGGTCTTTAAATTTATTTTATGATTTACCTCACATATCCTTTCTTGAATTATAAAAACTTTGATTGCATAAATAGGAAGTAGAGTTCTAAGAACTTTACTTATAACTGTCTCCTCACTGATATCTCCTCCAGATGCTTTGATTGCACTAACACATGCTTTAACTCTTTCAACATACTTTTCAATGTTTTCATCCTCTCTCATCCTTATTTGATCAAATTGTCCTCTCAAACTTTCTACTTTGGTTCTTCTTACATTATCATCTCCTCCATAGATTTCTTTTAGCTTGTTCCACATTTCAAAGGCAATTTTGCAATCTTTGATGTCATCAAATTCTTCATAACTCAGAGAAGATGCTATATCTATCATCATGTTATTGTCAGTCTTCTTTTGAGCAATATCATTGGCAAATAATGTACCAGAAGGTTCTTCATATTTTTTATTAAGGTACTATAGTTCTGTATCACCAATGGAAGCTAGATGAAGCCTCATCAATCCTTTCCATACTGAGAAGTTGTCTCTATTAAGTCTTGGAATTTCTCTTTTGTAAGACATCCTGATCTTTAGCTTAGATCCTTGAAATCTTTTCTTGTAAGCACCAAAAGCTCTGATACCAATTGTTGGAATTAAAGATAGAGTAACTGAGAGGGGGGTGAATCAATTACTCACAAAAATTAATCTACAAATCCCTTAGATGTCTTAATGATCTACTTACTACTATTACTCAGTAAACAACTACTGTAACTCGATAAATTTAAACTATTAATTTCTTTTTAAGCATTTGTGCATGTAACTGAAAATAAAGTGAACACAAGAGACACCCGATTTAAAGTGGAAACCCAATATGCGAAAAACCACCAAGTAACTAGTCACCAATTTTTCACTCTTCTGAAGTGAGCCCTGTTAGGAGCCAACCCTGTTAAAGGTTACAATACACACTATTAGGTGTGACCTTGTTAGAGGATTTAATCACCCTATTAGGAGTGGCCTTGCTAGAGGTCTTTAGAACAATTCAACTGAACTGTCACCTTGTTAGAGGATTTACAAAATGGATGTTAAACCAACTTTGTTAAGAGATTTGAAATCACTACTACAATGGTTAAAAAGAAACAATGAATTGATCTCAATAAGATGCAACTGAATTTGCTGGATACAGGTCTCTATTCAGCATCATTAGATCCTTCTTGATCAAATATGGCTCTGCTACTCCTCAATGATCTCTAATCATCCTTTGAATCTACTTCCACAACAATTAGTTTTCATATCATATTAATTCCACATTCTTCCACATCATACTACTTTGAATTTGCAACTTGACTTCTTATTTATATCATTCATGTTGTCAAGTCGGCTCATTTACATAATACATTTACCAATAAACCATTCATTAGTCGGCTATAGATATTATTCTTAAACAAATAAACATCCTTTACTGGCCAATCCTACTCGATAAATATTGCTTCCAAGAATTTATAGAGTTAACCTTCTTGACTCAATTAACATTACAATATCTTAAAATCCTTTGGCTTTTGAGTTTACTCGGTAAGAACTACTTTTACCAAATTACCTTTGATGGCCGAGTGAACTTGGTAAGAACTATTTCTGTCATATTTTCTTTGATTACCATGTGATCTTGGTAAGAACTACTTTTTTCATGTTTTCTTCAATTATTGAGTGAGCTCCATAAGAACTAAATTTCTTTGATTGCCTTGAAGGCTCAGTAACTAGCTGTCTACTTGGTAGACATTGCAAGCTATCTTTACTAACCTTTTGGGCTTGGTAGACACTATCTATTGCCTTGCTGACCTTCTGAGCTTGGTAGATATTATCCTATGCTTTGCTAACTTTCTAAGTTTAGTAGGCACTATTTGATGACTGATATGACATTTTTGTGACATCAAAGACAACACACAATTGAACAATTGTATCCAACATGAGTTATAAAATCTACTCAAGAAGAACAAGATTCAAGTGCTAGGTACTTCCATGGTTTCAACTCCAACCTCTTTTAAGGGTAAAGGTCAAGAATTTATGGAAAACTCAAGTTCTTCTTTAGAATGGATACTTGACTCAAGTTCCTCTTACCATATGGGTTCTTCAAAGGAAGACTTCTCTTCATTGAAGCAATCAATGGTGCCACACATCTTCATGGGAGATTATGCTAAGATGGAAGTTGAAGGGAAAGGACATGTGGAAATGGAAAATGGGGAATTCAAGGATGTTTTCTACATTCCAAATCTAAGTTCCAATCTCTTATCAGTTTACCAAATCACTCACCTTGGAGATGGTCATAAAGTTGAGTCCCTTCTAGATTTAGTGATGGTGTGAAGTCTCAAAGATGATTTTTTGTTTGTAGTGGGGAAAGTCAATGATGACAAGAGGCTTTATTTCTTCTCCCACTTTGTGCCTAAGAGTCCTTCCCAAGCCTTTTTAACTCACTCTACTTCAAACATCAACTTATGGCATGAGTAGTTTGGTCACCGTGACTTCTGCTTTCTTCAGCAACTTTGCTCTAAACATATGGTCAAAGGTCTACCTAATATCAACTTTTCTAAGGGAGAGTGCTCATTGTTTTTAGTGGATATCAATCTCAAAGAGAAGTATGATAAAGGGAAGTCTTCTCGAGCTCTAGTTGTTCTTTAGCTAGTTCACATGATATTATTAGGACCCTTTGCAGTGACTTTAGTCAGCCAAGGCCACTACGTACTCACATTCGTTGATGAATTTTCGAGATTCACTTGGGTCTTCTTCCTTCATCATAAGAATGAATTGGTTCATAAGCTTCAAGATTTCAAGACTCATTTTGAACACAAGTCAAAGAAAGCCATCAAAGTACTAAGAGTGGACAATGAGAACAAATATGTTGACAGAAGACTTAAGAACTTTTGCAGAATTGAGGGGATTGATCTTCCAAACTCACCAGCATTCAGTCTACACAAGACAGATGTTGCAAAAATAAGGATTAGGACTCTCAAGACCATGAAAAGTTGTATGATAAAGGCCAAAAGTCTCGATCCTACACTAGAAGTTGAAGCCATTAGTAGTGCTACTCACATACTTAATAGGTCTCCTCATCCAACCTTAGATGTCAAGACTCCATTTTAGGCATGGTGTGGTAGAAAACTAGTTGTGAGTCACCTTAGAGTCTTCAGTTGTCTAGCATGGGAAAACCTTTCTTCCAAGAGTTGCAAGGCACCGGCACCTAGGCCTTGTACCTCTATCAGTTATGAAGACAATGTGAAGGCTTATAGACTAATGGATCTAGAGACACATGAGATTTTTGTGGAGAAGGATGTTCATTTTGAGGAAAATTTTCTAAGCTTATCCTCTACTCATCTCGGCACATCATACACAATGGAAACTAGTAGTGACACCAACGATAGTGCTTCAACAGGTTCAGACACGTGGGGTTCTATCAACAGTTGCAGTGAGAGGTCACATCAGTTTAGTCCACATGCTTACATTGCCATAGTGAAAGGTGCATCATAGCATTGTACATTTTTTTTTCCAACTCTAGCTTCACTTGATTTGGGAGATAGACTTGAGGACTTAAATCTTCTCATTGATGAAGGTGATTCTTCTACAGTTGTTGCAAGGGCTCACTCTGACCATTGTGTCCATTCTCTACATGATCAATCTTTACAAGTTGGTGTGATTATGGATCCTTATGAACAACAATTAGTGAATGTCTCTTTGTCAGTAGAGGAGACAAATGGTTCAGTGGAACAGGTTCAATAGACATCCTTGACTAATCTGCATTCATTCTTTTTGGAAGGGGTGAACTTCAACATCAGTATAGGGATACTTGAGCAAGTTTCAGGGCCAATATACATCTTTACGACCATAACTTTGGCATTGTTTCTTCCTAAGGGGAGGAACACCTTTCTACATTCTTGAACCAGCTTCTTCATTGGAGCGACTTTCACTTGTTCGAATTCTTCTTTTGGGGAGGGGGGAACCTATTCTATCTCTCTTCCTTCTCTCATTCTCTTATGTATATATTGGATGTATGTTGTAATGGGGGATTCTTGATTACTCCGTCCATCGATGCATCCCTATTTATCTCTCTTTTTCTGGGAGGGTTTTTTCCATGAGGTTTTCCCTCTTTCCCTGCTTTATGGCAAATTTTCATTTTCATTATGTACATGGGTACCTAAAATGGCCTAGTAGGTAGTACCCATTATGCATCTTCATCCTAGTTTTTTAAGCTTAAGGGAAATCCCCTAAGTTGCACTTAAGGGGGGGTGTTGGTGTAAATAAGTACTTTACTATTTACACTTACTTAATTTTACTTAGGTTAATGCATTAGTTTATTATTTTGCATTATTTTATTATTTTTATTTGTGAGACACTTAGGAGTTTGTGCACCTTTTTGAGTTGTCATGTAGACAACATAGGAGTACACAACTCTATTTTAGCACATGGTGTCTACAACACTATTTTGCATGTCACACCCTTGTAGGCTTATCCTCTCATCACCACACTTACTTTCATGCTTAATGGAGGATAACCCATATCTAGTGGACATGTGCTTGGTTGTATGACTTATCATGGTATTGATTATGAGACATTCTAAATGTATCTCAAAGGCCTTTATATATAGGCACTCCTAGTGTACTTTTAAGTATGACATATTGAATACATTGTCATTCTGATTATACTCTCTCTTTCTTTGGTCTACTGTGTTCTTGTGTTTGAGTTCTTAGTTCTTTGGTGAATTTTTCCCTTAGGCAAATTCTTACAGTTATATAATTGATCAAAATGGGTTAGAGGGTACTTTTTGACCCCTTTTGACTCATTTGGATACATGATATATGTTCCAAGGGGTCCTATGACCCTTAGGAACATATGTTTTAGGGGTCCTAGGATCCCTTAGAACATATGTTGTCATATAATGGGACAAGAGGTGCCATAGTGTACCCTATGACCCCTTTCAATCTCTTCAAACACATCATGTATGTCCCAAGGAGTCCTATTACCCCTAGGAACATATATTGTCATTTAATGGGTCAAAAGGGGTACTAGAGTATTCTATGACCCCTTTCAACTCATATGAACAATTATAATATGTCCCTTGGGCCCTTAGGACCCCTAGGGTCATATTTTTATCATTAAATGCATCGAAAGAGGTCATAGGTTATCCTATGACCCCTTTCAATCCACTAGATCAAATAAATTAGTTCCCTAGGCATCCTAGGACCCCTAAGTATATATGTTGTTATCAAATGTATCAAAAGGGTCATAGGTCATCCTATCACCCTTTTTGACCCATTCAACAAATGAATTAGGTTCTAAGCAGTTCTAGGATCCCCTTGAACATATGTTGTCATGAAAAATGTCAAAAGGCATCATAGGATAATCTATGACCCCTTTTGACCCATTTGAACAAATGAAATAGGTCCCTAGCTATCCTAGGAACCCTAGGGACATATGTTGTGATGAAATTTATCGAAAGGGGTTATAGATTATCCTATCACCCCTTTCAACCCATATGAACAATTACAATATGTCCCTAGCGGTCTTAAGGTCCTAGGTTATCATGAAATGTGTCAAAAGGGGTCATAGGTTGTGCTATGATCCCTTTCAACGCATTGAAACAAATAAAATATGTCCTTATGGGTACATATGTTATCATGAAATGTGTTGAAAATGGTCATAGGTTATCCTCTAACTCCTTTCAACCCATATGAACAATTACAATATGGTCATAGTAGTGCTAGAGGCCTTAGGGACATAAGTTGTAATGAAATGTGTTGAAAGGGGTCACAAATTATCTTGTGGCCCCTTTCAACCCATTTGGAGAAGTGAAATAGGTCCTTATTGGTCTTAGGACCCCTAAGGACATATGTTGTAATGAAATGTATTGAAACGGGTCATAAGTTATCCTATGACCCTTTTCGACCAATATAAATGAGTATAATTGGTCCTTAGGGATCTTAGGATCCCTAAAGGTATATGTTGTCATGAAATGTCTCAAAAGGGGTTAAAATTTATCCTATGACCCGTTTCAACCCATTCAAACAAATGAATTAGGTCTCTAGGGTCTTGGGACCCCTAGGGACATATGTTGTCATGAAATGTATCAAAATTGGTCATAACTTATCCTATAAACCCTTTCAACCCTTTTGAACAACTGAAATAGGTCCCTAAAGGATCGAAGACCCCTAGGAACATTTATTGTAATGAAATGTGCCAAAAGGGGTCATAGGTTATCCATGAGCCCTTTTGATCCACTCAAACAAATGAAATAAGTCCGTAGGGGTCCTAGGACCCCTAACGACATATGTTGTCATAAAATGCATTAAAAGGGGTCATAGGTTATCCTATGACCCCTTTCAACCCATTCAAACAAATAAAATAAGTTCCTAGGGATCATAGGATCCCTAAAGACATATGTTGTCATGAAATATGTCAAAAGGGGTCATAGGGTACTCTATGATCCCTTTTGACTCATTTTAATACATGTTATATGTTCCTAAGGGATATATTATCATTTAATGGGTCAAATGGGGTCATAGGTTACGCTATGACCCCTTTCGACCCATTAAAACATATGATTTATGTCCCTAGGGCTCCTAGGACCCCTACGAATATATGTTGTCATATAATATGTTGAAATGGGTCATGGAGTACTCTATGACCCCTTTCAGCTCATTTGAACACATTACCCCTATGAATATATGTTATCATTTAATGCATCAAATGGGGTCATAAAGAACACTATAACCCCTTTTGACTCATTCAAACATATTAGGTATGCCCCTAGGGGTCCTAGAACCCCTAGGGACATACATGATGTTGTTTTGATAGGTCAAAAAGGATCATAGAATACTCTATGACCCCTTTCGACCCATAACATGACAACATATGTTCTTAGGGGTCCTTCATCTTGTGCTTGAATTGGTGAAAAGTGGCCATAGTGTATGCCATGAAACATTTTGACCCATTACATGACAAGATATGTTCATAGGGTTCCTAGGACCTCTAGCGACATACATGTTGTGTTCTAATGGTCAAATGGGGTTAAAGGATATCCTATGACCCCTTTCGACCCATTGCATGACAAAATATGTTCTTGTGGGTCCTAGGACCCATAGGGATAAATATGTTGTGTTCAAATGGGTTAAAAGGGTCATAGGATAACCTATGACCCATTTCAATCAAATACATGACAAAATATTTTCCCAGGGGTCCTAAGGCCCCAAGGGATATACATGTTGTGTTCCAATGGGTAGAAAGAGCCCTTTGGACCCATTACATGAAAATAAATGCTCCTAAGGTTCCTAAGACCCTTAAAGACATACCTCTTATAATCTAATGAGTAGAAAGGGGTCCTAGGGAATCCTATGACCCCTTTTGACCATTACATGAGAACATATGTTTCTAGGGGTCATAGGACCCTTAGGAACATATGTTATCATGTAATAGGTCGAAAGGGGTCATAGGGTACTCTATAACCCCTTTCTATCCATTGAAACATAAGATGTATGATCCTAGGCATCCTATGATCCTTAGGAACATACATTGTCGTATAATGGGTTGAAAGGGGTCATAGGGTATCCCATGACCCATTTGGACTCTTTGGAACACAAGATGTATGTCCCTAGGAGCCCCCCTAGGAACATACATCATCATATAGTTTTTTAACTTAGGTTACTAATATATATATATATATATATATATATATATAATATATCATTATATAATAATATATAATAAGTACAAACTATATATAAAATAATTATATAATAAATAACAATTATTATTATATAATACTAAATAATAAATTTTAGTAACTATATATAATAATCCCCCCCCCCCCCCCCCCCCAAATTATGCTATAACTATATTATACTAGGAAAATATATCTTCAAAATTGGTCCCCACCTTTGAGTTTGGAAAATATTAATCAATATTTAACTTGAAAATTTGTCCCCACTCCCTTTATATTTGAATTTGGTACCATGATTTTGGTGCATAGATCGAGTACCCATTTTCAAATCAGTTACCTATTTTCAAATTGGATAACAGGTCTCAAATCACATACCCATTCTCAAATCGGGTACTCGTTCTCAAATCGAGTACCTAATAAGGAAAGGTATTAAATTTTTGGTTTGGTATTAGGATAGGTGGGAGAAAATTCAAAGAAGATTTTGAAAATCTTTTAGACTTTTCAAAACTACATATTTTTCACATCTCCACTTTTTGGCACACAATGATCTTGCACATACCCTATCAACTAAAGTAAATACAGGGGAAAGGGATTTAGTTCTCATTGTATATGAATTAATGGCTTCTAAGATGGAATTTTTAATCTTCTTAGAAACCTTCTCAACCTCCAAACTCTCCTTTCTAAAAATTCTTTTGTTCCTATCCCAATCATAAGCTCCAAACTACTGCTAATGGAACAATACTACATATCTCTACAAAGAAGGAGCCCTTGTCTAGAAAAGGCCACCTAGTCAATATATGAAACATAGATTCTAGGTAAGGGTCACTCCAACCTAGTTTATGAATAGCCCATTTCTAACATACTTGAGAAAAATGACTATTCAATAGAAAATGATTGTCATACTCCAAAACCTTACCACATAGGACACATGGAAATCTATTCGTTATGTCCAACCTCTGGAGCCTGTCACTAGTAAGGATTCTGTTCTATAATGCTTTCCACAAGAAAGCCCCCACTTTTGGTAACACAAAATCCTATAAGGAAAAATTTGACTCCTTCTTACCCCCCAAATTTATTCCTCACACTAATGATTTATAGTCTTCTTTGACTGAGTATCTCCAATTATTACTTCTAGCTGAAACCAGTCTATCTCCCTCATTATTAATATGCAAAGTTCTCTACTATGATACTTTATTTAATGGTATGTGTAGGATCAATATGGGTTAAACTAGAGCCTTAAGTGACAATAAAAATTTAGGACATCAATGTTACTCACCTTGATGTGAAATCTTGAACTAGTTACATGAACCTTATATCAAAAATTTGTAAAAATAGAGTCTATAGTAAATTGAACATAATTTCTAAAATTATAGCCCTTTTGTGATTAAAAAATTACTTAATTTCTGTAAATTTATAATTTCAATTCAAAAGTACAATTTTTTAAGGAATAAATAGAAGTAGGTGTATGTTTGACTAGCTTAATCACAATCAAATGATAATTTTGTTTTAAGATTCTAGACATAAGAAGTAGACTCATACCTGAATGTGATGCAATTTTTTTTGTAATTTTATTCCAAGTAAATAATTAATTTTTAATTTTCCAACATAACATTTTTTGAAAAAAAAAAAAACTCTTGTGTCTAATCACCTTAACTCATTCAAACCTATGTAAAATAAAGATTCATTTTTGGTTTCCTCATAGTAGGAAGCACATAGAATGTGACACATCTTTTGGATTTTGAAAAATATTATATCATTTGAAAGTTATAATTTTTTTTCAATAATTATGTAAATCAACACTTTATAGGTATCTCCATTTGAAAAAAAGTAATAATTACTTACTGAACTCATAATTTGACAGCAATAATATCAATGGAAAGATAATAATGTCCTTAAGGAAAACCCTTTTCATTTCATCAAATTTGGATGAAAAGTAATTTTTTTTCATATTGCAAATTTTTTTCCCACCATGGTCCTACACATACCCTTAACATGAGCTTATCCTCCTTTGAAATAGAGACATTTTCCAAATCCTTCCATACGAACTTTGGAACACCATTAATATCCTGCAACATGAATTAATCTTTAACCTTAAATCCCCATATCTCTCCAAAATTTTCTCTTGCCCTAAGAAAATGGTATACCAAACTCATGGAAGGAAGGCCATTCCAGGCATTTTACCAAAACAAATCACTATCTCTAGAATTCACTACCCATGATAGATGAGGAAAAAATGGCTTCCTTGTATCTAATCACGAGATTTGACATGGTTGATCATTTGGGGGGCTTTTCATTGTAAAAATTATTTTTATATCATCTTCATCCAAATACTTTACACTTATTATATTTTACCACAAAGTTGAGGACTTCTTGTAATACTTCCAAGCTAACTTAGCCCCAAGACTAATGTTTCTATTATTGATATTGTGAATCCCCACCCCACTATCATCCTTTGGCTTAAATTAAATATTTTCCCATGAAACTAGAGATGCCCTATTTCTATCTTCCAAATTACCATTCCAAATGAAATCTTGCAAGAGCTTATTCAATGAATCCATAACCTCTTTAGGAGCCAAAACAAATGACATTGCATAGTTGGGAATTGAGCTCAAGACTAATTTGACAAGAAATTTTTTTCCTACTACGGATAACCACCTAGCCTTCCAACCATACACCCTATCTCTAACTGCTTGACCAATAGTTTTCCAATGGGAAGATTTATTCTCTCCCTAAAAGAGTGGGATAACCATATATTTCAAGTTTCTACCTCCTAAAAACCAAAAGTATATTGAATTTCTACCTTAAAAACAATGCTTAAATTGAACAACAAAATATTGGACATGGCTAGCTGAATCTTTTGACCCGAAGCTTCACAATATTTATCAAGAAAGTACTTAATATCTTTGACTTCCTTGAAAAATCCTTTCCCAAACATCAAGGAGTCATCCACAAAAAAATTATGAGTGAAAGACAAATGAGAATGATGGATATTCGTCCCTTCCAAGAGACCCACTTATTTCTTATGCTAGATTAATCTACTTAAACTTTATTAAAAAAAAAATGAATAAAAAGGGAGATGATGAGTCCCCTTGCCAGATACCTTGAGAGTAATGCAAAAATCCACAAGGATATCCATTTACTAAAACTAAAAATATAGCACCTTCAATACAATACATAACCCATTTGATCTATTTTTTTAATGAAAACCCATTATTTTTTAGGATGGGTATTGATGATATTCCATTGGGGGAGTATCCTAAGCATTGGAAAGAATGTAGAATTATTTCCATATTGCATTCATGACTATGTTTGTCATTGATGAAAACATAGTATGGTTTCTATGAAGACTAGAAGAGTAGTAGACAGAAAATGAGGTCATACAAACAAATGTTTGATATTAAGGTGAAGCATAGTTAGGGACATGTTTTACATTGTGTCTTGATGATGAGGTTAAGTATGCATGAAGTAAGTCAAAGACATGAAGAAGATAAATTTAATTGACAAAGATCACTACAGAGACATAATACCTGATGAGAAGTGTCTGATGATTGGATTGTATCTCCTAACAGAGATAGAATCAGGACATGCAAAGTTATGTAGTAACAAAGGACAATTTGATGATGATGTTAGTGAGTACGCAAGGTCTGGAGTCACACATATGAGAATTTGTTAATTCTGTGAGCCAATAGTGTTATGCAGTTGTGAAATAATTAATTATCTTATTGTGGTCCTATTATAATTAGTTGGGAAAGCCACAATGCCGACTCAAGGAATTTTTTGGAGGACTCGCTATAAAGGAAAGATTTTTTTTCTTCACTAAGATATGTATCAAGTACAAAGTGTATGGACAAGAGAAGAGTTTTTTTGTAAATGCAAGTAAGCAATCAAAGGGATTATTGGATGTGAAGTTAGTGATCTAGTATCAAGATCAGAAGAAGCAGAAGTTCAGTTGACATGATAGAGGAAGAGGAGGTTCAAGTATAGTTGAATTCTATTACTCTAAAAAGAATAATATAAAGATCATTTGGAAAGTGGATTCATTGGTATGTCCCTTGAAGCTGTTTGGATGATGGGTCCATCTTCCTTCTACAACTCCTAACAGGGTTGGAATCTTTTAATAGGGATTCAAAGTCTACTAATAGGGATTGATATGTACTGAATATTTTCATAGAGTTTTTAGAGGGTCAATCCTCTAAAAAGGAATATTTATATTAGTGCATCATCTTTGTGGGTACCATCCCCACTAGGGTTTTTCCTCTAATCAAGGTTTTCCCTAGTTAACATATCTCATGTTATTGTGTATGAGTATCTTGTTATGGTTGTTGATTATATTGCTCATATGGTTAAGGTTTAATAAATTTGATAATTGTGATAATAGTTGGATAACTGATCTACCCCCTACCTCTTAGTTATATTGGTGGACTATATATTCTAAAAATTGGTATCAAAGCCTTAGACCCTTGAAAAAAAACTTAACACCTTTTGGAGATCAATGGCAAGTCACTTCAGAAAAGATAGTCCTAAGTTTGATGGGGTTAACTATTATAGCAGGAAAGAAAAGATGAACTCATCTTCTATGTATGGGTCCAGGATATTGGCTTTTGAAAAAAGGAAACAAGAAGACTCTAGAAGAAAGAAAGATTGAGGAATGTAGTGAGCAAAGAGATGTATATTTATGTGCAATATGAGAACTAGATAAGCCTTGCTGACAACTCTTCCTAAAAATGAATACAATTAGGTAAAATCAGTAAAAACATCTAATAAAATTTGAAAATATTTAGAATCTACTTTTGAAGGAGATAAAAATACAAAAAGAGAGATTATAGAATTTGATATGCTTGTTTCACGATGCTCAAATGTTGGAAGTTAAATATGTGAGAAGCTATATTGCTAGAATATTTGAGATTTGTGTAGGAATCAAATCATGTGTTGGATCCAAGTAAGAATATGAGATTGGATGGAAGATTCTTAAAATTTTCACACCACCATTCAAGCAAGTAGCATAGATGATTGAGCTTTTGATACCCTGTACTAAGAAGTTCATAGGGAAAACTTTTCTTGGAAGGTTGGAAGTAGTGGAAGCCAGTTTGAGATAGTCTAGAGAATTGACAAGATTGGAGACAACTTTTAGTGCCTAAAGTGTTTTTCCATGCTCATCTAGAAGTGCAAGCACCCATGGAGATTTTTCTAGTAGTAGTAGAACCAAATCTGAAGAAGATAGAAAGATTGAAGAGGCTATAGACCAAATTGTAAGAAGAGAACTAGATGGTAAGATAATCTTTAAATTTTGGACTTGTTTTGACCATTATGCATCTAAGTATCGTAAAAGAGAGAAAAAGTATAAAGGAAATTTTAAGCCTAGAAGACCTAGAAATTATTTGTATGAAAATGAAGATGAGGAATGTAAGGAAAGGGTTCAGAGTGTAACTGATGATGAGCTATGATTTGTAGCCATAAAAGAAGATGAGTTTGATAAACAAAGTAGAGAAGAAAAGGCTAGTTTCCCAAGTGAAAAATAAATCTAATAGGATAATAGATAGTGGATGTTCACATCATATGACTGGTGATATGAACAAGTTTGTTAAATCCAAGATTCATGATCAAGGTATTGTTAGAATTGGTAACAATGCAACCTTTCACATCATAGGGATAGGATCTATTACTATTGATGGAAATACTAATCCTCATGATGTTTACTTTATTGATGGTTTAAAGCATAACTTGTTGAGTGTTGAGAAGTTGGTAGATAAAGGTTACCAATTGCAATTCACAAAGAAGACTTGTATTATCAAAGATAAGGATGGTAAGTTGATTGGAACAAGTACAAGTGTTGACATTTATGTCAATTTGTCTATAAGTGACTCAAAACTTAGTCAAATGGTTACATTGCTACTGAGATCTACAATTTCTACCAAGCTTATCATTCATCCTATAGTGTTAACCAAGTGTTTCCATTGCTTCTCAGCCAAGTAGTCAGAATGTAGTGTCTATTGAGCACCTGTGTTAATTTACGATGTTTTCCAAGCCACACAGTGTTTACTAAGCTTCAAAGACTATGTGTAATGCAAACTAAGCATAGTAGAGGCTACCAAGCTATTTAGTAGAAGTGAAGAAGATCATAGTGTTAACCAAGCTATGGTATGTTAACCAAGTTCTATTGTATCTACCAAGCTCACAATGTTAACAATGTGAATCTAGAGTTGACTGAGTCATGCACTATCAACCGAGTTTCTAAGTGTCTACCAAGTCATTCAATGCTATCTACATTTGGGCTACTTAAAAGTGATTAGTATGAACTGAGCTTCAATTTCAACCAAGTGCCAAATTTTTCCAAGTGTTCACAATGTTTTTTGTGTACTAGAACCAGAGTTATAATAGTTGGGCAGACTTTGTGAATTGTGATGAAATTGGTATTATAGTCAACTCTAGTATGTTCTTATTTGGATTATATATGTAATGCATTATATCATATCCAAATATGTCATTGAAAAAGATTATGAAGTACATGAGTGTGAATTAAAGAAGGCTACAAGTAGTATAAGGGACAATAGAGATTTATGATGTAGGGAGAGATGAGAATGACTAGCTCCAAAGGTACACCTAGTTATCGAAACCACCATGCAAGAGTTAACACAATAAAAATCTAACATGTAGTGCCTGCCCCTAGTTTGTATTTTGTTATCATTGCTGAACTCTTTTAGAGCTAGTTTCATATTGATGGTTAGTAACATTATTATGAGATTATCAGATATTGTGCTATAGATTCAGTTGATATGTGATGAGATTACTTAGACTCTACATTTCATGTATGTATGATGATTATTTTCAGTGTTTGCATTTATTAATGATGATTAGTAAGATGATTTATTATCATATGTGTTTTTTTATGGATACTTACCCCATACTTGCATGTGTATGGTGTGCGTGTTTGCTTTGTGTGTTTGCTTTTGTATGGTGTGTCTGATGTGGTTAAGGAAGGGAGTCGTAGTCACCTGCTAGTTAGAATCTACATGATGCACCACTTCCTACCATTGCCTGTTTAGTTTAGTATATATTGTGCTTGTACATGCATAGTTTTTATGCAGGTTGCAGGTACCGGGTATCGACTTTCCTGAATTGCCAGGATGAGCGTACCTTATCATATTATCTCAATGATAAGAGAGGGGAGATAAATTCTCAAGTCCAAATCCCAACCCTTTAAGCCATTTGTTCTAATTGAAAAAAATTAGGACAAGTATCTGAGTTGAGTACCCTCTAAATGTGTCAGATGATGTAATTCGTGATATAAACCCCTTGGTTTGATTTGTATGTATATTGGCTATGATGGATTTTTTGTATTTTTACCTTTGTGAGTCTTTGGAGTATTTTTTATTAATTAAGCCTAATTAAAAGATTTAGTTAATGGTTTAATTTAATAGAAAATTAATATGGTATTTTGATATTTATTTTATTTAATTAATTAGAAAATTAATTAAATAAAATAATTAAATTGGAAGATAAAAGTTATAATATTAAATTTAGAATGTGACAATATTTATTTTAATAATAATATATTTGGAGCTCATTTTTAAATAGATGACTAAATAATATTATTATTAAAGCAAATAAATATTTTAGCAATAAAGTTTAAAAGTGAAAAATATATTTTAAATTATTAAAAGATTCTAAATCTCATATGATTAAAATATAAATATATTAAGATTGAAAAGTGGAGATATTAAAGTCAGTGCATGAGACTTAATAAAATAATTAAATTGGAAAGAGTAAAGTAAATTGGAGTTATAAGCTTGCATGGAAATTAACATGTGTCAACAACACAGGGGTTAGTGCATCAATTAAGTACAAGGTATCTACAATTCTATGACTCATCAAAAAAGAATTGGAAAAGACCCATGCTTAGTTGGTGACAACTTTCAGCAATTTCAAGAAGCATTCCAAAGGTTTCTTGAGAGCTCTTGATATTCAGGCATTCATAGAAGCTTAAAAAAAAAGCTTAATGGAAGCTACAAGTTTAATGGAAGCTACAAGCTTAATGAAAGCCACGAGTTACAAGCAAAAATAGAAGCTTCAAAGCTTACATGCATGGGAGAAGATTCATATGCACATATATTTTCTACTTGCTTCTATGCTCCTTCTAGCACTTCTAATCACTTGGAGGATTCGATCGGCTTGAATTCTTGGAAGAATTGCGAATGATGGAGAAGGAAGGGATTTTCTATGGACTTCTGAGGCATGGAAAATTAGCATTAGTGTCCAGGTGCACTCGTGATATTCTCATATTTTCTTTGCACTCTTTCTCTTCCTGTCTTCATCATATCTGTTTTATGTGTCTGAATACTCTCTATGATTGAATCTACTATTTGAAATTGGAATTTAGATATTTTATTTGGATGAGAAGAAAACAATAGAAAAAAATCTTAGATCCAATTAAGGAGAAATAATTAGATCTTAGTCGGGTTTGGGTTCAAATTTATATTGTGAAATTAAATAGACAAGATTTTGAATTAAAATAGAAATTTTATGGTGAAAATTCAAATGATTAGATGTAATCTTTTTATCAATTATATTTTTAGATGCATATGAACAAACCCTTTTATGGTTAAATTTAGAGAACAATTATTTTAAGAGGAAATTCTTAATTCATCACAAATTGTCCTGTCGCTGCCTCTTGGATAGACTCGAATTCAGTCATTCATAACTTTTTATCGGAATTGAATTTATTCGATCGCTCGGGTCAGAATCGGTGCAACTTGGCCCTCTCCAACATATTTAAATTTCAGCCCGATCCAACAGTTCATTAGGGAGATATGGCCATCGTACTGAGACTGTTTTATTCAAGAACGGATGTCTCTTCATTTTCCATAACCAAGAGTTCTTTATGCTTAAACTTCACAAAAATAATATATCAAATTAATATAATCAGAATTTAATAATTATTTAATTAGTCTAAAGACTAATAAGAATGTTCTAAATGAATTAATGGAGATTTTTAATCGAAAGTTTGTGGATGGAGCTGATGGATAGAGATATTGAATTCAATAGAGAATGGATGACTTTTAATATTAATTATTTAATGTATATTAAATACTATTTAATATATAATTAAGGGGTGGTAAAAGTGTTTAATAATGATTATTAAGAGACTCAAATTTTAATGATATTGGATTTAGATTTAAATAAGAATTATTATATTGACAAGGAGTCATAGTTACATTATAACATTGTTATAACATAGCTACGATTTAAATTATTAATATGTCTTAAAGGTTAGTTAAATAATAACTAATGGGGCTTATGAAAATATAGTTTGATGAGTTTATTATTTATTAATGTTTGTTAGGTCTAACAAACTATTAATAAATAATAGTTTAAATAGTTATCAACAAATTTGATTAGAGATAATCTATTGGAAATTATTTAATGAATTAAAGATATTATTGCAATCTTCCCTTATTAGAATCTTATTAATATGCATTAGTTTTATATGGTCTATTATCTAATCTAATTAAATCAAATTTAATGAAGATTAGTTAATAGTAGAAGAAGTGTAGTTAATTACTAGTCAATCTAAGTAAATGGATTAAAAGAAAAGAGATTTTAATATAGTTATATAGTGGACTTTTTATAATGTATATTGAATACTATTAAACAATTTTAGAGTTGTTTAATGAAGATGATAATGCTAAGAATTTGAAAATTATTCATGTTAAAATCTACAATGAGTCTTATTGGTTTGTGATAGGGATCTTTTTCAAACAACTTTTGTATAGACAAAATATTATTAGAACAATTTAAAAATAGAGTCTAATGGTTGATTTTAATATTGATTAAATAATTGTAAGATGATAATTTATATTATGTTGATTTAAATTTAGAAACTCTAAATGATATTGGATTAAGATTGAATTATTATGTTATTGGTTAATACGTTTGATTACCTTAATGGTATTAAAAGTTAGCTAATGAAGTTCTATGTAAAATTTTTCTGGATTGATTATTTATAGTTGTGATAAGTTTATTATTTATTAATGTTTGTTGGGTCTAACAAACTATTAATAAATAATAGTATAAATAGTTTAAATAGTTATCAACTAATACGAACAGAGTTACTCTAAAGGAGATTAGTTAATGATCGAAGTACTGTAAAAGATATTAATCAAATTGAATTGGTTAATAATTTGGAGGATTATCAGTTAACTGAATCAACGTACATAAGGAAAACTTATTTGAGATAATAATACCTGGTATTGAGGACTTATTATAACTTGTTATTATTAAAATATAAATGAGATCATTGTTGCAGAGTGATGCATGTGATCATTAAAGATTTAATAATAAGATTCCCAATATAGCTTATCATTATTGAATTATTAATAGGATCATTTAGGTATTGAATTATAGTTGACTTTTAACTTATAGAATTCTAGTTAGTTATTAATCAACTGATGTTAATTAGAACGTTCCTATGGTTATACAACTATTAATTAAATCAATTAATGAGAGTTAATTAGATTTAATTAATAATTAAGTTATGTAATAGAAATTTATTTGATATAATTCTTTTAACGAGATTGTAGATTATCTATATTGAAGTTGATAGGTCTTATTCTTATGACTTGAATTATGACTTTAGATATTGTATGGTTGTCAACGATGGTGACGATTAAATTCATAGACTCAAACTTTAGTAATACTTAATTAAGTTTCTAATTGAAAATTAAAAAAGATGTTAATAGGTCATGGATGGTGTACCTATGTTAATGGATTGAGATAAATAAAGTTATAATCTCTTATTCAAAGAATGATAATTGGTCCTCTTATAATATAACGAATAATGATCTTAGAAAAGTTGAAAGGTTAATCAATTAGAATATGGATCATGGTTAAATAAGAGAACAATTTAATTAAAGGTCAATGATGATCAATTTAGTGAATATTTATCTTTAAGTTATTCTTTAAATGTAATTCTTATTAATGGAAGGATAATGTTATCGGGGAACAAATGGGTTGACTTGTAGGTCAAATGATGAATCTTGAGACACTTGAAAATATACTTGCAAACAGAAAATTAGAAACCTCTACACTTGATTCAACTATGGTGGATAGCAAAACCAAAACATGTGTTTGCATCGTGTATTTTATATGCTTCTTATTTTGGGTTTTTGGGTTGACTAGTGTTGACCAGTCTTAGGTTGTTACCAGAGGCTCGGGGGTTATGAGATGTGTTGGCATGTTGATCTTATTTGGTCTCGATCTTTATAAGCCCAACCATGGTAATTTGATCGTATGCTTTATGAAATGTTTGTATTTACTGATTGTTATTGTTCATCAGTCTTCATGTGTGAAGCTGAGATGTATGCGTATGAGACACTTGAGCTAATCATTTTTGAGTCATCGATCAGTTATCCTTGGATTACTTTTTAGTCACCTTGATGGGACTAAAATGTGAATTTATTTCTTGATGATGTCATGTTGGGACATGTTTGACTCAACCATTTTGGAGTCTTCGATCAGTATGATTTTGAGATATTCTTGGTTGCTTGTTGAGAACCAATGATTATGGTGATTTATTTTGAGATATATTTTGGTTATTGAGAACCAACGGATACTTATGATTATTAGTGATGTCTTCAGTTGCCAATAGAGAACTGTTGTGGTCATGATTTTCTATGGATGCTTTTCAGATGCTCATGGAGATTTGATGATTCTTATCTTGGAGATTTGATGATTCTTATTATAGATATTTGATGCTTATTTGATGATTCTTTTTATGGATTATCTTTTGGATTTTCTTTACAGTCGCTTGTACAAGACTGTGGTGATTTATGATTCTATGAGCCTAGGCTAGGTAATCTACTTGTAGTGTCGAGAAGTGGCTTGCAATGGGGGTCGAGGCCCTAAGAGGCTGCCAGGGTAACTCATTGTAAGTTGGATTAATAAGTGATAACATTCACACCTAATACTAACTGAATGAACCTAAAAAGATAAGAGTTTTGGTTCTCACCCATGCCTTGAGTGCTTGTATAGGCTAGGATGGGAGTAGTGAGAACACATGGTTGCGATCTTGCATTCCATAGTATGCCTTGTCAATATGAGAGGATACTAGTGGCCGCATGAGATCTATATGGACCCGTGGAGTTTAGCTAACTACTAGGGTAACTTGTACGAGATAAATGCGATGACACTTTCTCGCTTGCATAGTAGGTTCCTACATGTCATTGTGTTCCTCTAGGAATTAGATGTCGATTTTGTGTGTGTTGGAACCTTTGAGTTAGTATACTTTTAGGATTCTTGGACTATAGAGATTTGTGCTATATGGATAGCCTATTTGGGACTTGAGATTATCTCCTCAGCACGGTGGGAGTAGACCACTTAGGTACCACATGGTTGGGTGGTAGTGTATTTTGCACTCTTATCATTTGAGATTCATTGAGACATCGTGGCTAAAGCGTCCTTCGTGATGGTGGATATGTATCCTTTCATTGATGATTAGCATATGTTAGATGATTTTATCTTATGCTTATATTTGCATGTTAGATTACTTTCTGCATATGATGTTGTATTTATTAGGAGTGACATTCCTACTATGTTAATACCGATGATCTCTTTCGATGATTTGGGATGTTACACACGGAGGGATGGCTAGAGCCCACAATGGTCTAATGATGCTATTAACGGTTGGGAGGAATCATGCACTTATTTTATTTTGTTTGATCTTTATGATGGATGTATATGACTTCTATGATGATGTATCATACATGTATCATGGATTAGAATAGGATGATGTACCTTATTCTACATATGTATATTTTTTGAGCTTGTCATACCCTGTGACATCTACAGAGGATGAATGAGTATTTGAAATGTAATATTTAAACATTGGACTTTCATTATTACTTCATGTGGATTTTGTACTAGATGGATTCATGTATGTAATTCAATGTTAAGGGATCTTAAAGAATGTAATCTGTTGAGTATGTTATGTTTACTCTTTAGATGGACATTGCTATTGCTTCCGTTATTGTGAATAAGTTATATGTGGTACTTACTTTCATGTAATTTCTAAAATTTTTTTAAAAAATGTTACCAAACTTAGTGAAATTCTAGGTTAATTCTTTGGATCCCTTGACGGGGCATTACATAACACAAAGAACAACAACCAAAGGAGGAAGAAGAGCAAAGACTTTCATTGATTCATCAAGTAATCAATATACATGCCCAGCTGTAAGGCCTTTTGGGTTATGAACATATAACAATTCAATTACAATCCTCAATGATCCTACTTTTGCATTCTTGCTTCTTACTATTCTATGTTCTATCTTAAAACTTAATCCTAGACCTCCTTAAATACTTGTGTGGCTACAAGTCAATCTATCACAAAACTAAACCTTACATTAAATGTATGCATAGCCATAAGTCAACTCACAAAAAATATTAACTACCTATATAAAAATTAAATACATGAAAGGTTGGCCCAAATTGGATCCAAACACAAACCACTTAGAAAATGAAGACTTCACAAAAATTTTGGCACTCAACAACCACATGAGCTTTGCATCCAAAGAGTCACTTGGTAGCAACTACAAACTCAACATCCTCCAATGTTCAACAACCACAAAGAACTCAGAAACCACTCAGCAACCAAAGGAATTGTTACGGCTATAGGTCGGTCTATTATAAAACTAAACCTTACATTAAATGTATGCATAGCCATAAGTTGACTCACTAAAAATATTAACTACCTATATCAAAATTAAATACATGAAAGGTTGGCCCAAATTGGATCTAGACAAATACCACTCAAAAAATAATGACTTGACAAAAACTTTAGCACTCGACAACCACATGATCTTGGCATCCAAAGAGTCACTCGGCAGCAACTACAAACTTGACATCCTCCAATGTTCAACAACCATAGAGAACTCAGAAACCAAAAGATCACTCAATAACCAAAGGAATCACTTGGCAGCAACTAAGAACTTGGCATCAACTAAATTTTTGACAACCATGGAATCTCAACAATGCAAGACATTGCAACTTGGTAGAAAAGAAAAACTAAGAAATGATTCTCTTGAGTCATTGAGACGTTACAACATGAGCTGAATCCAACTCTGATTAAGAAATCCATGAAGCATCTTCGGTGGGTCCATTCTTCTACTTCACCAAATATTCATAGTAATATTTTCCTTTGTTCTCTTACCAACTCTTTGATCCAATATCTATTCAACTTCTTCAATCTACTTCTTAGGATAATCTTCTAACAAAACAACTTTATCATCTGACTCATGATACTTATATAAATCAACAACATTGAATATAGGAGATATATCCATGTCATTAGGTAACTCAACTTCGTAAGTATTTCCACTATCAAACTTCTTCAAGGTCTTACAAGGTAAAAAATTCTTCATCTTCAACTTACTATATGTTCCAATAGGAAATCTTCCTTTCTTCAAATGAACCATCACCTCATCACCAATTTCAAAAACATGATGTCTTCTAGACTTATCAACATTCTCTTTATACTTCTGATTACCTTGTTCCAATCTCAACTTCACTTTCTTATGCAAAGGCTCCATAAAATCAGCAAATTCTTCCCCTGCAACACATCTCTTTTCTTCACCAAAAACATTCCTCGAATCTGATACTCCTCTAGGCTACATTCTAGTAACAATCTCAAAAGGTGTTTTTCTTGTACTCCTATTCACATAATTATTATATGCAAACTCAGCTTATGCTAATACTACTTCCCAATTACTTGGCTTATCTACTAGTAAACATCTTAAAAAATTACCCAACCTTCTATTCAAAACCTCCATCTATCCATCTATCTATGAATGGAATGTAGAACTAAACTTTAGCTCAGTTCCCATCTTCTTTCACAAAGTCTTCCAAAAAAACCAATAGACTTGTTGTCCCTATTAAAAAAAATACTTCATGGTAATCCATGTAATCTCATAATCTCTTTAAAGAAAATTTCAGCAACATGCTCAGCATTTGATGTCTTCTTACAAGGTATGAAATGAGTCATCTTAGAAAATCTATCCACAAAAAAATATATAGAATCATACCCCTTCACTATCTTAGGCAATTCAAGAACAAAATCCATGCTAATGTCATTCCAAGGTTTCTCAGGAACAACAATAGTTGTATACAAACTAGTGTTCTGACTTACTTCTTTTGCAACTTGACAAACTCCATAACTCTTCACAAATTTATGAACATCCTTGTACATTTTTGGCCAATAATATTTATCCTTAGTAAACTCAATGTCTTATCAATTCCAAAATGTCCAACCAATCCACCACTATGTTTTTCCTTGATCAAATTAACTCTCATAGAACTTCTAGGGATACATAACTAAATTCCTTTAAACAACATACCTTCTTGAATGAAATATTCATCATACTTATGTGATCTATTAGATTTGGTGCTTGACACTCTCTCCATGCCTCAAAAAAATTAGGGTCAGTATCATACAACTCTTTCATTTCACCAAAACCAAGAACTTCAACCTTCATCTTAGTCAACAAAGAATGTCTTCTACTCAATGCATCAACAACTCTATTAGTAACTCCACTCTTATGCTCAATGAAAAATGTGAAACTCTACAAGTACTCAAACCACTTCATATGTCTATGATTCAATTTATGTTGACTTCCCAAGTATTGTAAATCTTTATGATCAGTAAACAACACAAACTCCTTAGGAATCAAATAATGTCTCCACTTCTTCAATGCTTGAAAAATAGCATAAAACTCTTGATCATAAACAAATAGTTTCTTTTAGCATCATTCAACTTCTCACTAAAGAAAGAAATAGGTTTACCTTCTTGACTTAATACAACTCCTATTGCACTACCACTAGCATCACATTCAACTTGAAATACCTTATTGAAATTAGGTAAAGCCAATACAGAAAACTTAGAAAGCTTTTTTTTCAAAGTCTCAAAACTCTTATTAGCTCCATGTGTCCACTTGAATTCTCTTTTTATCTCCTCTCATTGTCTCAGTTATAGAATTACAAATAGAACTAAAATTCCTTACAAACGTCCTATAAAAACTAGCGTAGCCATAAAATGATCTTACCTCACCCACATTCTCAAGTGTAGTAATTCCAATTTTTCTTTTATCTCTTAGGATCCATCATGAAACCATCAACTGAAATCACAAATCCCAAATAAATAATCTCTTCTTGCATAAAAGAACACACAAACTAATCATCAACTCCTCCTCTTTCAATTTTTGCAATACATGTCTAAAATGCTCAAGATGTTCTTCCTTAGTCTTACTGAATATCATAATGTCATCTAAATAAACAATCACAAACTTACCTAAGAATCTTTTCAAAACTTCATTCATCAACCTCATGAAAGTACTAGGTGCATTAGTCAAAACAAAAGGAATAACCAACCATTCATACAAACCATCATTTGTCTTGAAAGTCTTCTATTCATCACCTTCTCTAATTTTGATATGATGATAGTCACTCTTTAAATAAATCTTCATAAAATACTTTTCTCTATTCAAACAATCCATTATGTCATCCATTTGTGGCATAGGAAACCTATATTTCACTATGATCTCGTTAATATCTCTGGAATCAATACACATTCTCCATTCTCCATTCTTTTTAGGTGTTAATACAACATGTATAAAAAATGGACTCAAAATTTCTCTGATCAAACCTTTTTCCAACAACTCATACACTTGTCTATTGAGTTCTTCATTCTCCATAGGCATTAATCTATATGGTTCTTTTTTTGGAAAACTAGCTCCAAGAATCAGATCCATACAATGACTTATACTTTTCATTGGAGGTGATGTAATGGAAGATGGAGTGGGTCTAAAAAAGGGTTCCCCAAATCCTCTTAATTGAAGGAATGAACAACTAAAGTGTCTTCTCTATGTCAATGTGCAAGAACACCTATCACAAGTGTTCAAATAAATGGTTTAAGGTTATCACAACCCAACCAAAATAAGGAAATCACAATCACAAGGAAGACCTATCTCCAAGAAAAATAATCACTAGTTTCTCCTCTTAGCACAATGAAAACTTTGACACCTTAACTCTATCCATATATAAAGGAGTTCCAAATCACAAATTCAAATTTAGAGGCATTTTGTCAAACACTTCACAAATCTATTCCATGGATCTATCATGCACATTTTCACTCATACCTTTTGAACCAAATGGTATTATATCAATGCCACCATTGGGAATGTAGGTAATCAGTGTTTCTAATAATATACAATAATTAGGAAGATCCAATGGTTAAATAAATAATTACAATCTCTATACTAAGTACCATTTTTGTTGTCTGAAAACAACCACCATTTTACCATTACCCATCTAGGGCATTGCATAACTTTCTTAAAAAAAATCCAAATAACTCCAAATTTTTTTTAAATGAACCATATGTGAGTATAATTTCCAAATATATAAATCATTTCATTTTCCAATGGATAAAATGTTCTATAGTACCAAATCAATGCCCGCTCTTCCATTGATAATATCTGAAAACCTAGTTTCACCAAAATGTTTATGTCTTTTGAAAATTTTAATGAAAAAAACTCTAAAAAAATGAGGAAGAAATTAGATTCACATATCTTTCGAACTAATACAATTAGAGTATTTTATTCAACCATAGGTGTTCATAACATTTGTTTCAACATGACTATTATCAGGAAGTATTGAATCTGCAAACAACAACTTATACAAAAATGACCATAACTTATTCAAATCTTAATAAAAATGAACTAGAACAAATCCAAAAGGAATATTATTCACTACACCATCAAAATACATCATGTTTAGATCATTTCTAGGCTGTGCATGGCCGTACAAGACTTGGAAACAAGAAGGAAACTGAAAATTCAACCAAAACAAGAACTTGAAAATGCCCCAAACTTGTTCAAAACATAAATCCTTCCTTATGATCTCAATTGGTTCAACCATAAATTGGTTTTTAGAGACTAATTGGTAGTTGTGACAAATAAACCAGCTTTCATAATCATCCCCTTTACAACTTTTAATGAAAGTTTAGAACTTTGCTTTACAACTTTTATGCAAATTGTGTATTTTTGACATTTATGCAAATACCTATTAACCTAGGACTTCATTTTTCATTACATGTTTATACAAATTCATTGGGATGGCTTTAATGACCACATTTACATTCAAAATAGACCTTATAGGCGTAGCCAAGCTTTGAATTATTAACAGAGTTTCTCCTTGACAAAGGTGCTCCTGCACCATACTCCCCGACTTCAAATTTTTCCAAGTCCTCTTGGAAATGTAACAATGATGACCTGCAAAAAAAAATGTCCCTCTTTATCTTCCACAAGACCCATAGCTCTGATACCACATGATGCAATGGAAGATGGAGTGGGTCTAAACAAGGGTTCCCCAAATCCTCTTCATTGAAGGAATATAAAACTAAAGTATCTTCTCTATGTTAGTGTGCAAGAACACGTATCAAAAGTTTTCAAATCAATGGTTTAAGGTTATCACAACCCAATTGAAATAAGGAAATCCCAATCACAAGGAAGACCTATCTCCAAGACAACTAACCACTAGTAACTCCTTTTAGCACAATGACAAATTTGACACATTAACTTGGTCCATATATAAAGGAGTTCCAAATCACAAATTCAAATTTAGAGGCATTTTTTCAAACACTTCACAAATCTATTCCACAGATCTATCATGCACCAGGAGTTAAACTATCAAGTATATCCTCTGCAACAATCTTTTTGCACTCATTTAACAACTCTACAATTTCTTCTAGTATCGGTCAATACTGCCATATATCACTCAATCATTACTACCCAAACTTGGTCCTCTAGGGATTATATCAAAATAATCTTGGTTCTTTTTCATTTCTTTTTGAAATTTTTTCCATTAACCATGCAAACTTTTATTGCAGTACAATTAACCTTATCTGGACTTTCAATCAAAGGTAGCAATATTTGTTTCTTCCCAGTCACCCAAAGAGCATATTGATTCAATCTTCCATCATGTATAGCATATTTATCTTATTGCAAAGGTCTACCCAAAACAATATGACAACAATCTATAGGCATAATATCACACAAAATTTCATCAAAGTATTGGGTATGTTTAGGATCATGGTCAACCAAACTATGCTCTTAAGTAGCAATAAAAAATCAAAAAATCAAGGTTATATCAACTTGACGTGCAATTTTCTACTTGTTATAAGCCCTATTAGTTTAGAGAGAGATGAGAATAGTTTAGTAGTTTCTCTAAACTACTAGGGTTTAAAACAAGGATGGACCTCAGGCTCTAATAGCACCTAACATAGGGAGAGATGAGAATAACTAGGTCCAAAGGCACACCTAGCTATCTAAACCACCATGCAAGAGTTAACATAATGGAAATGTACCACAAAGAACATCAACCAAAAGAGGAAGAAGAGAAAACACTTTCATTTATTCATCAAGTAATCAACATACATGGCCAACTATAAGGCCTTCTAGGTTACGAACATATAACAATTCAATTACAATCCTTGATGATCCTACTTCACATTCTTGCTTCTTACTATTCTAAGTTCTATCCTCAAACTTAATCCTAGACCTCCTCAAATACTTGTGCAACCACAGGTTGGCCTATCACAAAACTAAACCTTAGATTAAATGTATGCACATGCATAAGTTAGCTCACAAAAAGTATTAACTACCTATATGAAAATTAAATGTATGAAAGGCCAGCTAAAACTAGAATTAGACACAGACCACTCAACAAATGAAAACTTCACAAAAACTTTATCATTCGGCAACCACATAAGCTTGGCATCCAAAGAGTCACTTGGAAACAACTATGAACTCAGCATCCTCCAATACTCAACAACCAAAGGATCACTCAACAACCAAAGGAATCACTTGGCATTAACTAAGAACTTGGCATCAACTAAATGCTTAGCAACCACACAAGCTTGGCATCCAAAGAGTCACTTGGTAACAACTATGAACTTAGCATCTTCCAATTCTCAGCAACCAAAGGATCACTTGACAACCAAAGGAATCACTTGGCATTAACTAAGAACTTGGCATCAACTAAATGCTCAGCAACCACAAAAGCTTGGCAATGTAAGACATTGGGAATCAATAGAAAGGAAAAATTGAGAACATGCAAGATATCAGTGCAACCCGGGATGCTCCTACATCAATTTATCTATCACAACTTGGTTATTATTGTAATACAAGGAATCTCATTCAAAAAATTAGAGTTGTAGATCAGAGATCAGGCACTGGTTCATCCTAACTGGTGCATCAGTCAAATCCTTTAATAGGGTAGATTTAATAGTCTTTTGCTAAATCTCCTAACCAAGTGCATACTTCATTATATGTTTGTAAATCCTTTAATAAGCTAGTCCTCATAGTCCTTATTTCTCCTAATAGGGAAGATCACCAAAAGTGGTCAATTATAAGCATTAATAGGTTAACTTTATACTACAATACTAAATCTTGTGGGTATCATCCCCACCCTAGTTTTACTTTCTATTTGGAAGGTTTGTGGGTCACCATATGTTGTGCCAAAGTGTTATGAATTTTTTTATTACTTTGATTCTTTTATGCATACACTTAGATCAAAATATTATATAAAGGATTAATTGAAGAAGTAAGAAAAAGTTTTATTGGTTCTTGATTCACCCCTCCCCTCTTAGTAACCTTGCCTACCTTATATTTCTTACAATTGGTATCAAAGCATTTGGTTCTCACTTCAGAAGTTTAATAACTTGAGATAAGATCAGAGGCAATGGAGGTATATAGGCTAGATAAGCCTATTGAGAATGAAAAGTTGGATCTAGAATTGGCCATTGGACAACTAAAGAAAGCAATGGAGCAACTCTCTCAATCATTGAAAAGAAGGAAGGATCTTACTATATTAATGGATGAAAATCTCTACATTGAAAGAAAAATTGAATACTTCTGCTAGTAGATAAATATAGTTAAAGCTAATGCAATAATAAAATATCTATTAGAAAATAGTTCCAATCTTCAAGGAGATGTTAGAAAGCTGAAAAGAGAGCAAAAAATCCAATCAATCAGAATGTGTAAGGTCATGGAATAGAAAGACAAAGTCAAAGAAGAGATAGAAGAAAAGAACAATGAAATACACAAACTATCCCTTTGACAAGAAGACTTTATTGATCAACTCAATGATGCAAATCAAGAGCTTATCAATCTAAGGTTGGAGAATGAAAGACTACAGAATAAACTTAGCATTGAAAATAAAATCAATGAAATAATGTTGAATTCTCAAGAAAGCATGAATTAATTGAATGACCAAAGTTAGTATAGATACAAAGGAAAAGTTAGATTAGGATATATAGGAGAAGGTGAATCATCTCAAGAAGGAGTTCAAAAGAGAAAAAATCCTACTCGCAATCATTGTGGTAAGATAGTCATACATCAAAAAAATGTTGAAGAAATGGTAAACCAAAATTCAATGGAAGGTGTTATAGTTGAAACAAGCATGGTCATAGAGAAAGTGAATCTGCAAAGAAATATAAGTTTGAAGGAAAATGTCACAATTGCAATAAAAAAGGACACAAATCTTCAGAGTACAAAACCAAGAAGTGGAACCCACCAAAAAAAATTATGAAAGCCATATTTGGATAGGATTACAACACATTGTGTAGATGTCACTGCTATGGTGAGTTTGGACACATTGGAGAAAACTGTGTGAAACATCATATGAGGAAAAATGATACTACAAAGTGATTTTTTATTTGTATAAAACTTGGACATCTTGCCAAGAACTAGATGAACACATGAAAAGTTGAAGATGAAAAGAAAGCCAAAGCTAACAATATCAAAAAATAAATGAGGTTGTAATGGATACAAAAATATCCAAAGAATGCAAGCCAAAATCATGAAGTGAATGACACCCAAGTCAACGAGTTGGGTGGCTTAATCATTTCAACTTAGTACTCTATGGAGATCATTGAAACTATGATTCAAAATAAGTAATCCAATATTAGTTCCAACCATCTAATATAAAGATCCATATTAGCATTCAAAATACACAAGGATCACCAAGTAATGATGAAAATCCAAGACATTAGCAAGCTAGATCGGGTCAAAAGACCTTATCAAGAGAGGTTAGCATACACTAGACCATTAGATATAGATACTGAGTGATGGTGACTCTATTGAGCTATGAATGAATCCTGAGCATTAAAAGCCAAACCAAGTGGATGCTAGGCTATCATTGAGCATGTATGAATTATGAAGCATTAATGGTGGTCAAAAAGAAGAAGTTCATTAAAAGGAAGAAATTGATTGCATTATATCACTGTGATTTTTATAGAGCATGGAGAATAGAACAAATTTGGAGCCCCCAAGTGATTTAAGCATTTTTTGTTGAAGATCTCCCACAAACTCAAGCAAGCAATGGCATCATCAAGGAGCAAAATCAAGATAGGTTTTGAAATGTTGGTACATGGAGTTGACTGCAAGGAACCTACTTTCAAGTTGAGTCTAGCGATTGTAGAGGCACTCGACCCATCTAGTGCATAGTCTCAAATTCCAACCAAGGTACTACTCATCCACAATATCTGTTTATTCTACCATTGTTCTATTCAGGAACTCAATACTCTAGAAATGAATGAGGAGTTAGATGGATTATGTGTGGATGGTGAATTGAAGCCTGAACATCAATATTTGGAAACCAAGGGTTTGATGCATATTTCACATATGCCAAGGGGTTTTCAAGTCGAATGGATTAGATTTATTCTAAGTCATGTTCATAATGGGAAATTATGCTTGGACCAACCCATTGAGATTAAAAAGAAAATGATTGATAGAATCACTAGACTACTAATGCTAAACAAAGCAAAGATGACCAAAACCCTAGGTTAAGTTGAACTAACCAAGAAGACTCTTAACGAGTGGGACAGAAGAGGCATGAAGCTTAATCACATGAAATAAATGGAACTAAAGTTTTGCATACATGTGATTTCTCACAAAATTTACATCTCTAGTTAGTTAAACAACATGTCATGTGAAGTTTTTGATCTTACATACAAGATGGTAAAAAAAAAATATCCTTTGACCTTTCTAAATTGATGTTAAACCAATTCAACAAGAACGTGGAGAGCATTAGAGTATCAAATAACAACCAATATAATTTTTGTTCCCTTTTGACATGTCTATTTTTCTTTGTTCAAAATTTTTTCCCCTCCAAAGGTTCTATAGTATGGAGGAAGAATGTTTTAGTTTTATATCAAATCAATAAATATATATCAGAAAGGGATGAGAATTTTGACAGCACCATCGATAATTATTTTGAAACATTCAAATAAAATATGAAAAATATGTTTAGGATACCTAGGAAGCTTGTGGAAGACTATGATAAAAATATTTATTTCATGGTTGACTATTGAAAAGTTTAAATTCAAGCAATCAAACCTAGAGTGGCATGGGTTAAACCTCTAGAGTATGAGGTTAACACTGATGATAGTAAGGATATCATTGAAGCTCTACTAAATGAGCTTGTGGATCCCAAAGCCACCTATTTTAGAATATATGATGAAGCAAAGACAAGAATTGAGCTTGAGATCATGCTACCTCAAGAAGTGAACAAAGGAAGGAAGAGGGCAGAAAATTTAATGAAAAACACAAAGCAAGAAAGTTCTCCTATCATGCTAACAAAAGGTAAAGGAGATGATATAAAAGATGATGATGAAGAGGATGAAAGTAGAGGAATTTGAATCTAAGAAGGAAGAGCCTCCCAAGAAGAAGGGGAATTCCATTATAACCCAACCTGACAAATCCTCTCCTACTATATTTAGAAGAAGGGTAACCAAATCCAAAAGGAAGTTGAAGTTGGGTGAAGATGAAACCAAATAGATTATCTTCAAAATATTTGTACCTAAACTCCAATAAATAGTGAAGAGGATGGAAGAAGGAACTAGTATGGCATGTTTTAAGTTTCTCATGTATGAAACAAGGAATGAAGAAGAGAAAGGAAGATTGAGGACACACTTGTGACTAAATTGGGAAAATGGAAGTACTCACTAGATGAGCTTTCATAAATTCCTAATGAACTTATGAAGGTAGTAAAACCTTGATGGAAAAATGAAAAGAAGACTATCAAGGAAATTTTTGAACAAAATTTGAAGCAACTCATGTTGAATCTCAGTGAGAAGGAAGTTAAGGAATCCTTGAATAAAAAGAGAAGAAGTTCACTCTTAAGTTAAAAACATGTATGATATTGCTTAAGGATATTGAATCTATGGTGAAGATAGCTACTACTACATGGAAAAACATCTATCAACTATACAAACCTAGTGACTTTTTTGTGCATGTTGATGAAAAAGATGGTGAAGATGAGGAAGAAGAAGTAGAAATAAAGGATGATGAGATAGATGATGATGGGGAGGAAGAACATAAAGCTACTAGAGGAAGCCTTCCAAAGATACAAAGCATTGAAGAATATAACGCAAAAAAGATTGTCACTTAGATTATGACTTCAGTTCCTCACTCTCCAAGCACAACCTTAGTGAAATTAGAGAAAACTCCTATCAAGTTGGTTGTGTATAGCACTGCTACACCAAGAACCCAACCAAGCTTTGGATCTATTCTATCGAGTGTAACGTTGACTGAAGTGCCCAACACTTCATCTATAGAGCAACAAGTTTCTCCATCATTAGGCCTAATCGAGCAACAACAAGGAATTCCTATTGTTAGTGCTATTTCTACATTTATTGCTATTCCATCTATTTCTACAATTTTTTCTATTCTGGGTGTATCGATAGCTAGTGCAATGATAGTTGAGAATTAGTCTCAACTAAGCATTAAAGTTCTAAATAAGGGTAAAGGAATTGTTTCTACCATTCTAAAAGAAAAAGGTAAAGAAGAGGAAGAAATTAATCTAGACGAGGACATTTTTATTCCAATTGGGATATCTCTCTCCTCACTCCTAATGAAATGGATACCCTAGGAGAACTATTAAAGAAGAGGGCTAAGCAACAAAATCTTAGAGAAGAGAAGAAGAAGAAAAATTATGTCCTTGAGGACATAAAGAGCATATTTGTTGATGCTCTAAGTATTGAGGTTGATAGTACACCACCTATTCTAGACCAATTAACTAAAATTGTTCACAAATTCAATGAAGATCTGAATGGATAGGAAAAACTACGACAAAGAGTTGAAAGAAAATTTGAGAACAGAGTGTTGGAGAAAGTTGCAGAGAAAATTGCAATAGATCAAGTAGAGTTATCTACTATTCTTTTTTCACTAGAAAATCTATAAATAATGTTATTTCATTATTTGTCAAATTGAGTGACACATCTATCTTCACAAAGGAGATCAAGGATAAATTGTCCAATATAGATGAGGATATGAAGGAAAGTGCACACTGGATGTCACTTGGTCTGAGTTATAGTTTTTCATACTTCACAAAGATCACATATCTAAAAAATCTATAGGCATAATTATTGAGGGAAGAATCTAGAATTAGGGCCACACTTACAAAAGTTTAGGGCATGATTCTTCCAAACATGGATGCATTGTAGAAGCACATTGCACATGCAAAATCTCTCATCCATGAACAACAACTTCTTCATACCTGACCACATGATGGAACTATTAGTAGAAGTTCTGATAGCCTTGCATGCAAGTAAGGTATTACAAGAGAATTGGGACAAGACTATGGTACTAATTCTAAAGGTACATTCTAATTTCTTGTCATATTTTGGTATTAACATATAAATATTATACACCTTTGTCATTTGTGTCAAAAAGAGGGAGAAGATATTGTAAAAGGAGAAGTATACTATACTCCAGATGTATTTATATAAGAGAGATATATGTATGCGGGAATAGTATAGTATTATGCAGATACATGTACATATAAGAAAAAAAATATCTATAAAAAAGTCAACAATAGGAAGTCAAAATTGAGTTGAAGACTTAGAATGATGATAAAGGAAGTTTTTTGACTTATAGTTTTGAACATTCAAATTTTTTGTGTGATAAGTGTTTTTTTTCACTAATGCCAAAGGGGGAGAGAAGCCAACTACTAGAGCCACCACTAGAGCTACAATACAATAGGCCAAAGAAGAGGCAGAAATGAAGAAGAAAGCCACCAAGGAGACTAATGAGGATCCAAGAAAGAGAAGAAAATATGTAGCTCAACCTGACTCAGATGAAGAAAAGACATAGTCAAATAATAGTCAATTCAAAGTGGTAAGTCATCCACCCAATTCTGCCATAGATAAATTGTGTACAAAGATGAGAAATGATGACTTGAAAGATTTAAATAATTTATATTTTAATAAGCTCACTGAGGAAGAGAAAAATAAAATAGAGGAATTTGTGTACGCTATGATGGCTGAGTACAAGCACACACCTATAGAGCTAGATAGCTCAATGCCCAAGTAATTGTACAAAATAGCAGAAGACAAATGGTATTTTCGCTTGAAAATGGAAAAAGAAATAAGGGAGTCTACTTTAGCTAGATTGTTGCCTGATTTGACTAAGGATCAAGTGACTAATGTAGTCAAGAGGCACAATAATAGATTTACTCCAAAGTATAGGGCATTCAGTATTTTGCAAAATAAAATTGAAGATGTAGTCAGCAAATCCACAAGATTGTGGAAAATAGTATACAAGAAAATTGATGATGTGTTTGATGAGGAATACAAGGCAGAAGCGAATGCCAAGAAAAAGGAAATGAAAGAAATAGGAAAGAAGGGAAAGGAGAAGAAGTCTGAGGAAGAGAAGAAAGTGGAAGAAGAGGAGAAAGATGAAGAGGAGAAAGAGGAAGAAAAGGGTACAGATGAGTAGCAAGAACAAAGTGTGCAAGACACACAACTATCACCTCCTAGTCATCCTCATGCCACCATCACACTTGTAGAGATGATCAAGATTAAGGATTTATTAACACTTATGGTCAAAACATCAATCCATTAACTACAGAGGATCTAGCAAAGATCCTTGACCAGTCAACACAAGCAACTAGATTATGTTCAAGCCCAATACTGGTTAGTGTTGATGAGTTGCAAAAAGTAGTTATAAAATCAAAGGAAGTTAAGGTGCCAACACAAGAACCACCTTCAACCATAGAAACCACTGGAATCCTATTCCTTCCTCCACCATCTCCACCAAAAGAAGCCACAAGTGCACTTCAATTACCGAGTGCAGTCGCAAGTGAGGACAAAGAGAAAATAGGACAACCAGCAAGAACACCCCCAACCATTGATAGTGAAAAGAAGAAACAAGTTGAAGAGAAGGAAGAGACAAGAGATAAGGAGTAATCTGCAATACAAACTTTGGTTGAATTACCAAAAATAGGTACTCCCACTCAAACTCTTCAGAAGTCGAGCACTAAAATACTAGCATTGCAAATTAGAACACCAGGCTTGAGCTCAACAAAAGTAGTGAGGAAACTTCATTATGGAATTCCTGAGCTTGATGAGAAAATTACAATATCTTACTATGAATCCAGCACTCTCACTGAGGAGAAAATTAATGAAATACAGAATGCACTGGATAGAAGAAGAAGACAAGAGGTATCAAGAAAAGAGTATAAATATAGGCAAGCACTAAATGAGATAAAGGACATCTTCATGGATGCCTTCAGCTTGTAGACACCTGATGAGTCAAGGCCAATAGTAGAGAAACTATCTGATATAGTTGATCAAGTGACAAATGAAGACCATGATACAAATGAAAAATTAATGGAATGGTCAGAAAGGAAGTTCCAAGGAAAGGTAAATGAGAAAATATCTGGTGATATAGCACTATCACAAGTTGAACTGGCTAAGAAATTAGATAAAGCCAAAATTTTACTTGGGAATATATTCTCCCTGTACAACAAGTTGTGTGATTTTTCCATCTTCACATAGGAGACTAGCCAGAAAATAATGAGCTTGAAGATAAATCTAAGGATTTCTAGTATGCAACTCCCCACCAATCTAGCTCAAAGTGAGAAGCATTTTACTCAAATGCTTCATAGTCAAAGAGAATTAGCTTTATTAACAATAGATGAGGCAAATACAAAAGCCAAATTGATGCAAATCTAGTCCTCTATAACCCCTCACTTGGAGGTACTCCATAAGGAGCAAATGTACGAAGAAATAGTCCTCAAGAAAGATTCAAATCTTCTACCTTAGATGGACTTGTACATCTAGTAGCAGTGGTTGCCATCTAGCATAAGTCATTGGACATTGCACTAGTAAATTGAGATGCAACTCTGAAGATACTCCTGAAGGTAAATAGCACATTTTTGGCTAAGCATGGTATTACTCCATAGAACCCTTTGACATCAGTGTCAAAAAGGGGGAGATAAAGTAAGGAGGAGATATATGCATAAGAGGAGATATGTATATATGCAAATACGACCAAATTTTGAATCATTTTTTATTACATTCTCTCATTTTGAGAATAAAGTACAAAGTTTGTAAATAGCCAAAAAGAGAGATGTAAAGTAATAAAGGAGAAAGGGGGAGATGTAATATTTTTGAATTTCATACAAATTAAGAACAACACACAGGCTCATAATGTAGAAACAAGATAAAGGATAGAGAGGATCAGGTACATTAGCACAAAATCTCAATCCCAAGAATGGACAAGGCATACTCAACTCAGGGGGAGTCATAAGGTTACTTTAATATTTTTGAAATTTTGCATGAATTTCAAGAAAATAAAGAATTTACTCAATAAAGTTAAGTTCATAAATGCTTAGTTAAGTATTTTTGACACTCATGTCAAAGGGGGAGATTGTTGATAAAAAAGAATAGTCTTGACAATTGAGTGTCAACACACTTAACCATTTTCACTATATATCCCAAGTACACAATGTATGTCAAGCTAGAATTTCAATAGGTGCTGAGCCACAGTTGGTGCCGAGCAAGTTAGAATGTAGTATGTGCTGAGTGATCTAGGAAATGTTCATGTGTCGAGTGATCCAGGAAATGTTCATGTGCTGAGTGATCTAGGAAATGTACATGTGCCAAGCAATACAGAACATACATGTGCTAAGTAATATAGTGTCTAACAGGTACCGAGCAAACTAGGAAAGTAATAGATGTCAAGCAATCCAAGAATCAGTTCATGCCGAGCATCAGTAATGTTATGAGTGTTGAGTAACTTAGAATAAGCATAAGAGTTTGTGCTTTCACAAACAACAATGTAAACCATTTTTGGAGCTACTTAGAGAGATTTCAAAGGAGAAAAAGGATAATGACAAATCATTTATATTCTGTATGCAATCTGCATGCAACCAATCAAAAAAATGGAGAAAGCATGCAACCAATGAGAAAAATCCAAGGTATGTGCAAGAATTTGAGATTCAATATGGATCATAAATCCATACCTAACCCTAACTCTTCACATTCCTTAATACCTAACCCTAAGTCTTCGCATTCCTTATAAGGAGGTCGAGAACCCATTGCATGTGTGGACGATAATAGTATATGGGGAGATTATAGCAAAATTTAAGTGAGAAGAAGGAAAGACTCATAGGAATAGATCAACAATTTCATATCAAGTTGATTAGAACAGTACAAGAGACAAGGAACATACACAAAGATCAGATCAAGCAAGGATCAGAAAAAGGAGAGCAGATTTAGTACCTAAACCCAAAAATTTGAGATTGCATACAATTAGGTCAAATGTTTTAATTCTCTCTCACAACTATATTAGATGCTGAAATCCTATGTTGATAGGTTAGCTTAATAGCTAGGAAAGAGAACCTTTGGAGAAGGTCATGAAAAACCTATGTATTAGATGAGTTTAACAACCTATTGTAAATCCTTTAACAGGGTGACACTTCATGTAAGTGGTTGTAAATCCTCTAGCTAGGTCACTATTGACACAATGTAAAGCCTTTAACATGGCAGGCATTTCACAGGGCAGACCATCATAAGTGGTTGAATATTGATTGCTACAGTTATTTTTGTGAGTGTCATCCCCACCCCAATTTTACCTTCTTATTCCTGGAGGGTTTTTGGGTTACCAAATCTTTGTGTTATGTGTTGATGCATGCTTTCATTTTCATCTTTGCTTATATGTTTACATGCATTACTTTCAGTTATGTGTTAATAAGGGTTTGAAAGGATAAAAATTGGTTACTTTTGATTCACTCCCCTCTCTTAGAAGTACTTTTCCCATTTGAGCATTCCAACAATAATATTTTTGAAATCCACAAGAAGTGTCACATTCTATGCTTCGACTGCTATAAGAAAAAAATAAATTTATTTTTGAATTTTTTGAATTAATTAAGGTGGTCACACATGGGAGATTTTTAATTCTCAAAATGGTATCATAGAAAATTTATAATTAATTATTTACTTGCAATAAAAATACCCAAAAATATGTGTCACATCAAGGCATGAGTTTACTTCTTATATCTAGAATCTTATTAGGTCCTTCTGCAAGTAACTAATGGAATCACTAGATTCCATATTATTATTGGATAGCACATAAATTTAAAAAAAATTAGATATACTAAGGTTTACAAAAGTTATATAAATGTAAATATATTTGAAAAGTTATAAAATGCAATTTTCTTAAAATCCCATTGGCCTATGTGAAAAAAATAGTGAGGAAAATATATTTAAATTCAAAAAAAAAAAAGATTTTACAGTCAGTGTCACTATTGTAGCATTTAATATTATAGTGTATTTCATCTAATGTTATTAAATGCATTGATGTCCTCACTTCTCAATATCAGTGTCCTGATTGCTAATTAAACAAGGCACAAATAATGCAAGCCAACGGACATTAGATGTTTCGAGAAAGATTTCTTGCTAATTCCCTTGGCACAAGAGTTCAATGATTTTTTAGGTGGATGAAGGACTTTAAGGGAAAAGTAACAACATTGATCAAATCCCTCGCTACTAATTTGTATCTTCCAATTTCACTATTTCTAACCTGATTCTGGTTTTTAGTATTTTCAATTTTATGACTGCGAGTGTAAAATTTCATCTTCTTTTGTAATTTCTATGAAATTTTATAGTTACTTCATATAGAATGTAGAATGATTTTAACCATTTTGAAATATTTCCAGCTCTTAAGGTGGGATTTTGTGTAGACCTCTAAAATTACCCACTTTACAAAGATTATGGGTTTTGCTAATATTTTGGTAGATAATTTTCTAGTCAATTGTTTTGGGGATCTACATAATTTTGTTATGGCATATACATAGGATGGGTATCATTTGGAATTTAGGATGTGGGTGTTTCTTGGTGATTCTGAACTACTCTTTGATTAGATGAAATATTACTTTTCTTCCCCTTTGTTCTCCTTTGTTTGGATACCTAAAGTTAGTAACATAAATTGTTTTTGGACCATGATTAATTGTCTTACTCCTCTCTTTTTTAAGAAATCCTTTTTTCCTTTCTTTTATAGAAGAAGAATACAACTAGGCTTGTTTTGACCCCACAAGTTTATAAGCCAAAAATTTGATGGCAAATATCTCAAGTGGGTGAATCATAAAATTTAGCGGCAACCCTGAATTATTTTCCCAAATTTTAAACTTGGTAAGACTTACAGGAGACTTATAATAAAATGCCCAAAAAATAATCTGGAGGATCAATACAGTAGCCACTTGATAATTGCTTTCAAGACATATTTTAAGTTAGTTCAAAAATAAAATTTAGGAGCACTCTGTAGATTGCATAAAATGTTTGGTTTTGGGTACTTAGCACTAAATAACATGCCAAGTGGGTAAGTTAGCATTAAATTGTTAGTGCTGAAAGAAGGGTAGACTTTAGCAGTACCAAGCCCCACACTTCGAAATCTTTCAAGCAGATACAATTGTTATATGTAAAAGCCAGATTCCACCTTTTTCACGAGCATACAAGCTGCCTCTTTTGCCATGGGAGATATTGGACTTCTATCAAAGAAAAAGATTTGAGTAGATGTTGTGGTCAATGGATCTTTCATCTACATTAGTAAAATTGAACGGGCTTGCATTTTTAGACCAAAGTACTTAAGGAATAAATTGGTCTAAATATAATGACTGAGGTTTCATGAAGTGGCTCAAAATTTTATTCATAGCTTAAGGAGGAATGTCATCCCAAAGCTCTAGTTACGTTTATGCTTTTCTTTTCTAGTCTACATGGATGCCAATGTTTGTTTGCAGTTGTTAATTCAAGTTCATTTACAAGTATTTTAAATTTTGGAACTCGTTCATTTAAATACAACATAATTGATTAAACTCAAATTGAAGGGAAGATTACTTCTGTTGTAAAAATTGCAGTGCAAGGTCATTTAAATATTCTTTTTAAATTCATGAATACAAGGCAAAGATTTTAACATTGACCTCAAATTAAATGTTGATTATTAAATCTGGGAAGCTAAATCAATCTTTTCCAGCCTTGAAGCTGAAAATATAGCCACAAAGAAAACAAGAGAGATTATTTTTAATTTTCACAAATAATCAATATAGACCTCAAACGGTACTTCAAGCAAACTTCCACAGGGTAATATCTCTCAATTAGAGCCATAGCCAGCTATTTATAAAGATTGGAAATGCTGTTCTAAATTTTGGTGAGAAATTCTCTTGTACTGGTGGATTCGAAGTAGAGAGTGTCTATTAAAAACACATTTGTCTCCAAATTTTTTTTAAATTTTCAATACATTCACATTTTCAAAAAATAATATACATTCCGTAGCAATCGCAGTGCAAACTATTTCTTTCAACTTTCTTTACTGCCCTTCTATTGAAACTTTCTGCATTTGTTAATGGATTTTTAAAGGCTTCCCAGAATCTGTAAAATCACACTTTGTATTTGCTGAAATCATTTTTACTACAAATAGTAAACAACATCCAACATGCCACATCTTACATGTATTGTGAATAATTGATTGTTTAGATCCATGCATCTGAGTGAATCTTCACAGTAAATCTTCTACACTCAGTTTTGAGGGTATGTCTGCTTTTGTTTTTCTCTACATCTTAATTTATGAAAAAATTAATCTTTGGTTCATATTTGTAAACTTCAAATTTGAATTTACCACTAATCTGAAATAATAATAATTCTTTTAAAGCTACTATCTGCATGTTATATGCTCAAATACTTGCTTAAATTTGTATTTTCCTTCATGTTATATGCTCAAATACTTTGTCAAATATCTGCTTAAATTTGTATTTTCAAAATTTTGTTTTAGCATATTACTGGAATTTTAGCATAATTAATAATCCATAAATATTTTGCTTACAAATTCATGATGTTCCTAAGACAATTTTCTACATATTCTAAAAACTACTAATCAGACAACCAAACTATATTAAAAGGAAATTGAGATGCTTATAACATAATGACAAGCTAAAAGAAAATTAAAGTCTTGAAATATAGACCATGACATCATTTGGTTTATATCTTCTCAACGGTCTTTCCTAAAATACCTTAGCATTTTCTAACAAAACAAATTTTTAATGTCTTTTCTGGAAATGCCACAAAGGTAGGAACATTGATGCTTACGCCTCTCATTTGATATTGATTAAGGTGATCAGACATATACCTACTTATTTTTGTCATAAAACATTTATATTACTTCATTAAAATCTAAAATTTTAACTAGTCAATTTTTTCTAAGGCCTAGTAGTTTAGAAACTAAATTTGATTTCGTATAGATTATTTATTTTTGATATAAAGTCCATAACTACTTTAAAATTATGTGCCAAATTGACATAATCCTAATTTGTTAGTTTTTCACTACCACTTAAGGGCATAGTTTGGTTGACCATGATCCTACACATACCTGATACAATCATTTTAAATAATTGGAAAAGGAAAAATATTCCTTTAAAATCCTGAGCATTAATTTAGAAAATTACTTTAAAAAGGAGTTTAGGAAATTTGTTAACTAGGAAAAACTAGTGCATCCTTTTGCAAAGCTAAATTTTGATGGTGCAGCAAAGGCTAACTCAAGTCAGCCAGGTATCAGCATTGTGGTCAGAGATCATAGGGGTGTAGTCTTGAAAGAAGCCAACTCTTGAACTCCTGATGGATCTAATAACCTATCAAAGGAAAGAGAATTAGTTGAAGGTGTGAAGTTGGCATTGTCCTTGTGAATTACTAGGTTGATCATAGAAGGTAATTCACAAATTATAACTTCAGCTTTGATAATGAATAATTTTGTGAGAAGAGAGTTGCAAAATGTGTTGGGGGAGGTTTGGAAGATTTTACCAAGATTTGAGAAATTTAGAATTTCCCACTATCATAGGGAAGTTAACCTAGTTGCTGATTAGTTGTCAAACTTGGGGGCCTTGTCAGATCAGGAACTTTGTAGTCTAGATGAAAATGAGATAAAATAGAAATGTTTGCAACAAGCTATCCCAACCAAGCTAGTAGAGGAGATTGGTCTGTAATGTTG